>JAFJYI010000224.1:0-1327042 GCA_019022655.1 Acacia acuminata
GTCAAATTTGTGTCCCAGACCAACCAACCAACCAATCTCTGCTTTTCTTTTAAGGAAAAAAAGAAGATATCAGTGCTTTGGTTTTCATAGAGTGGATGGTTTTTTCTACATTTGGGACTGCAACGGGAGCCAAAAAGCAGAGGAATTTAGTGATCAATCAAAGAAAAGATTTTTCACGTTAGTAAATAATTTGACCAGCTGGTGATTTGTCAAGTCTT
Source organism: Acacia acuminata (assembly GCA_019022655.1). NCBI lineage: Eukaryota > Viridiplantae > Streptophyta > Magnoliopsida > Fabales > Fabaceae > Acacia > Acacia acuminata. The sequence continues at coordinate 219 of JAFJYI010000224.1, forward strand.
GTACTGAAAGAAGATAAAGTTTAACTAACCAATTATGCATATTGACACATTAAAGGAAAATTACAAACACTGCATTTCTTCGGAAGAGCCTCACAAAAACGGCAAGAGTGTAAACACCGGACGAGAAATTTTCCGACAATATATTTTATAAATAACCTTAGGTTCCATCCCAAGCCTTAAGTGAGATACAAGAACTCAATTCGAGCGGAGATTTGTTTCAATTAATATACTTAGTGAGAATATTGAGTTAATCTTCAGCTTTGCGCATAGATTGCATCTTGAGTCTTGACTATAATATCTCAACCTAATGTAGTTCTAATGTTTTGTCATGTATCATGCATATCTATTGAGGCAATTAAATGTAGGTCAAAATGACCACCTACAATTCCAACAAAAGAGGCTTCCTCCTTGTCTCTCTCACCCTATATGATATTAAAGCCAAACAAAAATGGGAAAACACTCAATCTTAGACAAACAAAAGGTTGATTCATAGCATGAAGAATAAAACTATCATGGACTCCCTTAAGTAGCAATGAGCTACAAGTAAGCATGCCACTGACCATATAAAATTCTTACGAGATGTTGTCATAATGGTGGTCTTGTAAGAGATACACCATGTAATAACCAATGTAATCTTTATAAAAAGCAGTTCCAAGACCCTTTCATTATTGAGAATCTTTCCCCAACAAGATAATGATAAGCTTTCTCGGAGGGGAAAAGTCAACTTAAGAAACAAAACTTCAATTTCTTGGGATTCTTAAATTCTTCCCCATTTCATTTGCAAACAAGGATGCATCTAGATTTGACTTAGAAGAAAGCAACTTTGGAGTCTAACAAGCTAAGAGGACAACGGTGATGAAAATAAAAGTCATATGTTTATAACTCTAATGAAAATTGTAAAGCTTTCTTACCCAATCATCTTTAATCATGTTCTGAAATTCATGAAAGAAGCCCAATGCAAAACAATCAAAACCTGATGGCTTTGTCCATCCAACCCAAATGTCCTATTTCTATTTTCATCCGCCTCAAAAGATCAGCCGCTAGGCTTCAGCTAAACTCTTGACAAGCAATAACATTTAAATCTTTAATACAATTCTCATCTAGAAGATCAATTTTTCCTTGTTTTCTAGCGGTCATTCTATGAATTATTCACAATCGAGATCGTTGGTGCTAGAGGATCAACTACACGCCTAACTAAGAGAAACATGAATGGAAAAGTTCCCTAATCTTCGGGAGGATCAAATCTCCCCCACTAATTTGCATTCGGATCTCGCATGCCCGCCCCGGCCGCCTATACTCACCCTCCCTTAACTTTATAATCCTCTCATTCTTTTCTCTCTCTATTCTTGTCAAGGCACAACCCAAGAAAGGTGGTGATGTAAATAAAGGCATGTTTATTTTCAAAACTAAGAAATTCTATATTTATCTCATTTTTGTATGCTAAGTTTATTTAATACCGTCGATCCGGTCTTCACTTTTATTTAATACGAGGAGGTGTTGAAAGTTTCCTTGACCTTGCTCTTGCTCTTTCTTCTTGAATATTATATTTGAGATACTATGACGGTGACATCATCAATACATCCTTAATATTTAATATTTTTGGAGGGAACTTGGGATGAATTTGGATTTACGTGTGGGAGGAAAGTGAGAGTGAGCCAGATTTGTCACTATTTGTCTCACTAAAATGAGTTGGGCAAGGATTGAAGTCGGTTTAATTAAGAGTGAGACAAGGATTGAAGTCTGTTTTAACATACTATTATCTTGTCGTCCGTTCGCACTTCAATTATAAATCATTTTTCCACTAATCGACAAATTTTCACTTTCGGCATCCAAGTCCAAAATAACAACTACCCAAATAATCTTTTTATAGAATATAATCAACCGAGAAAAAAAAAAAAGGTTTCTATAAGAAATTTTTTTTTTTTTTGGGAAAATCAATCTTGGTCGGATGATTCCGGCATTCTCGATAATATATGAACCGCAACCGCTTCAAAACCTAAGCAAATCCACCGCCCGTTCGCACCGGTGATGATACGACATCCACCACTGAGATCCTGCGCCACCGGCGGAAACCACGCAAATTCTTCCTCCTTGAGCGGCAAGTTGCTCTGCTCCTTTTAGCCTCTCCGATTGTATAAGCTCTTCCCGAACATCGTTCTTCGCAATGTACTTGTTGAGAGCACTTTTTGCCTCGTCCACCGCGTACATCACTTCCTCATCCATTGCGGCCACGGTCCTCGCCACCACGATAACATCCCATCCGGCATGTTGTTCCACTCATTGTTCTCCAGGTCGTATATAATTCCTTCCTTCGCCGCATTCCCTTCCACGTTCACCATACAGATCTTCCCTCTCCATCCCACCGCATCGGTTGCGTCTCTGCTAAATCGTCCGTCCTTCAGACCCGTTTTCTTCTCCCATATGTCGTCGATTTCCCATTTAAATCCCATTTCTCAAGCGATTGAGCGACGTCAATTGAGAATTGCGTCCCGATTCCACTAGCTACGTAGATCGAGCGGTGAGCAGCACCTAGGGCACACTGTAACATCCCAATTTTCTAAAGCGTTTTCAAATAGTTTGATCAAAGTAGAGCATTGGAATAATTTAAAAAGCGAGTATCGATAAACTTCCACTTGTTGGTGTATCGGTTGCTTTACGATTGGTACATTTATTCGAATATTCCAAAATACGCTAATCCATATCCAAAAAGAAATTCTCAGTGGGTCTTCATTGGTGCTACTTGCCCTTGTCCTCGGTCCGATCCTCCAGGATCCCGAGGCTATAACGAGGCGAGGTTCAATGCCCATTGAACCTCGAGTAGCTTGATTAACCTCATGCTTAAATATGACGTATATGTATGATAGATATTCATGGCGTTTTCAGCAACAATCATTTCATAAGCACACGCAGATGTATCCCAACCGTACATAAGCACGCGCGGATGTATCCCAACGGTACACGAGCACACGGCGGATGTATCCTAATAGTACACGAAGCACCGACAGATGTATCCCAATAGTACATAAGCACACGGCGAGATGTAAAGTTATCTATCACATATAAGCATACAATAAGCATCGAGAGTTAGTGTTACGGTATGTGAACGTACCTTTGTTTGTTCGGATTTCGATACGTCTATCGCTCGATATGTTCCTAGGATTCTCCGGATATCCTATCACAATATTTTCGCATTATTCTTTTACAAATAATATCCTAAGGGATATCTTAGCCACTAATGACCATTTTGTAATACCCAACATTTCTTTTTATCTTAAATACAATATTTTGATAGAAAAAGCCTATTTAAAATAGGTGAATATGTGGTCTCAAATTTTGAGATGTGTTTATTCTATTTTCTAAGGATTAGAATAACCAATGATTTAATAAATTTTGTTAGGCATCATAAAATACCATAAAATATAATAAATACCATAATAAGCTATGGTTTATGTAAGATCAAAAAGAGCAAGTGAGTGCTATGAAAATCCTTAAATAAATTTGGAGACAACAATAACAATTAATGACCAATAAGAATCTTCTAAAAATTAAATGAATTGTCCAAACCTTCATAATTAATTAAAGGACCTTAAACACCAATTATTATAATTTATTAAGAGACTAAATTTTCTAATACCCTATATTTAATACCTAAATCATATTTAAATCATAAAAGGCCATGAAGAATTATCAAAACACTTGAAACAATTAAGGGGCAATTACCAACAATTAAAGAGCAATTAAAATTACACTAATGGAATATTTAGGTAATTCTTTACAAATAATGTTAAAAGTCACCAATTAAAGATGTATTAGGATAATTAAAGGTCAAGGACCAATAAGGGGTTAGGATTAGCATAAAGATGATTACTAATGATCATGATTAAATTAGTAACCAAGCAAATAAATTTAATAACACCTAAAACACCATTTTAGGATTAATGACCAAAGATTAAGCTAATTAAAGACTAAACCCTAAGAGTATTTTCTTAATTGCTAACCAATCACCAAAGTCATCTAGTTACAAGTATACTTAGAGTAACTAGGAAATTAGAACACCAAGTTGGGAAATGCATGAAGATGGAGATGCCACCAATGCATGCTTGGAGAATGCTTGATGGAGGAAGAGCCACCAAAGACTCTTGGGACCAAAAGCTTTTACATGGGGACAATTTTGACACCAAGGCAAGAGGCTTTGGTGAAAAATCAAAGGAGGAAGAATGGGGGGAGGTAGGCCACGTTTTTGGCTCAGCTGGAGGGAGAATTCAGACTTAAAACCATGGCAAAAAATGAGAGATGTGTCAGTTAGAGAATTACAAGATTGCCATAGCCTTTTGCTATAAATAGGGGGCTTGAGTCTTCATATTCTCCACATCAAAACAAGCAAAGAAATCTGAAATAGAGAGTTGAGAGTAAGAGTGAGGAGCTTCTTGAAGGAGTAGCAAAGTTCTTGGTAAGTTCTCTAGCTCTAGCTTTAAGTTCTCTAAGTTTTAGTTTTAAATTCTTAGAATAGAAGTAGCTTAGATCTTAAATATGCTAGGATAATTTTGTTTACATGTTTTTATAGTCAAAATTAGCTTTGTCTCAAAAAAATGATGAGGGAGATTATATAGCAAAATTTCTGAAAGAAAATCATCAAATTAACGAAGTTCTGGCGAAATTTCATCGGTTTCGGAATTTCTGGAGGCAGTGATGAAAACACCAGAATTTCATATTGAAAATATGGTCACAAAATTCTGAGAAAATTCATGGTTAAAATAGACATATAGGGATTTTTAAATATGTCAAGAACATGTCAAAATGAGTTCTGTACAGAGAGATAAAAATCCTCAAAGTTAGGCTACGAATTTCTGGAAAAATTCTGGGCAGAGGCTCAAAACTTAAAACCTGGGAGTGATTCGTGTAATCTGGGCAGAATTTATTATTTTTACTTGAAAATAGACATCCTAAGGATTCCAAGGAATTTTACAGATCCTCGTTTTGATTTTTCTAGAATTAATTATGATTTTTCAAAGTTAGACGAAATGCTGCCCAGATTTGTACCAGCGTTGTTCTACGAATTTTGAAGGAATAAAGTGAAAAATAAATGTTGCAAGGGAAAAATAGTCATTTGTGACTAAGATATCTATTAGGATATTTTTTGGGAATTAATAAATGCGATATTACCCTCATAGGATGTCTGTGAACGCATTTTCGACCGACAAACGTACCGTATTCAACAATGAAGGTACGTTCGCGTACTGTAACACTAGCTCTGATGCTTATTGTATGATTATATATGATTGTTGTGTTCATCAACTAAGACTTACATACGTGGTTATGTCACATACGAGGTTATGTTCTAACTATTGCTGTAGCATACGTGGTTATGTTACATACGTTGTTATTATCTTACATACGTGGTTATGTATTTCTAATCATACATCTTGTTATGGGCTTTTGTATTGATTATTGTTGTAATGTCATGAATATACGTCATACATAAGCTGTTATATAAGCATGAGGTTAACCGTTACCTGAGGTTCAATGGGCATTGAACCTCAGCTCTTAACATAGCGTCAAGGTCAAGAGGACCGAGGATCGAGGAGAAAGGCAAGCGGCACGCATAGGGAGTCAGCTGAAGACTTTCTTCTTTTGTTATTTACTTTGAAAACACTCGGTATAACGTACATCATCTAATCAGCCGGACTTACGGCATTTTGAATATAAATATCAGTTACTCAATCGCTCCGATGCTCTACTCGATAAAAATATAAATATATATATATATATGCTTTTGAAAATGGGATGTTACAATTTCACTCTGGTGAGTTCATTTTCCAATTTATTCCCTTAAAATTTCGTAAAAACGCTACTTTCAGCATTTCAGGCAGAATTTCCGCTAACTTTGAAAATTCATAGTTAATTCTAGAAAAGTCGAAAGCGAGGATCCGTAAAATTCCCCAGAATCCTTAGGATGTCTATTTTCAAGAAAAAATACTTGTATATACCCATAATTTATGAAAAATTCCAGTTTTCATTTTTCCCAACGTTGCCCAGAATTTCACCCAGAAAAATAGCCTAATTCAACAGGTTGTATCTCTTTGTACAGGAATCAAAATGCTATATATTATATATATTCGGAAAGCCCTACATATCTACTTTACTTCTGGAAATTTTCATGATTTATAGGCTTCATTTTCAATATAAAATATTAGCATTTCTATTGCTGTTTGCCCAGAAATTTTACGAAAATTTCGCGAACTTTCATTACTTTGATCTTCAGCTTCAAGAATTTTTCTCCACAATATTTTCCACCATATTTTCGAAATAAAGACACTTTTAATCATAAAAATATGAAATCAAAACTTCTTGGAAGATTTAAAGATCAAACTAACCTTTATACTAAGAACTACTAAGAACTATAAAACTAAAGACTAGAAATTAAAAACAAGCTTACCTCTTGAAGACTCTTGCTACTCCCTCCTCCTTCTTGCTTCACTCCACTCTTGCCTAGAATGGTTTTTGGTGTCAAGAGAATGAAGAGGAAGCCCCTATTTATAGGGAAATGGTATGACATTTTGGTAATTTTCTTAAACCTAACTCATCTTGCAAGTTGGCCATTGGATCTAAACTTAGTAAAAAGTTTTAATCTCATCCATCCATTGTGTTTAGAAAACCCTAGCTTAATCAACAAGTTTAAAAACTTAACCTCTAAGTTTTGCTTTTGAGAATTAATTTACTTTAATGAAATCTATTTTTGGTTGTCGATCAATCACTAATACTTTTAAATTAAGTATGCTTTTTGATTAGTAGTTGGATATCCGGTTATGCTTTAATTAGATTCCCCTGGTTGTACTAAGCTTATTCTTCAACATTTGCAAAAATAGCCTTTACTAGGCTTACTTTCGAGGTTAAATTATGTGAGTTCAAGATAAGTCCTTATATTTTCTCCATGGTTCCTACTTCTTCACAACTATTTAAATCTGTATAAATTCTCACTTTATTTGTTGTTTTGAGTTTTTTCTTGTGTACATCGTGAGATTTCTTTGGATTTCAAACCATTATCCAATTTACTCTAGGATTTCAAACTTTATCAAATTTGCTTTAATTTTTTTCTCTCTCACACACACTAGACTCACAACCCTCACAACATTTGCGCACACACACACTCAACACACTATCTCTCTTACTTGCACACACACACATACACTACTCTTTTCTCATTGGTGGATTTTATTTCACAAGGATTCCACTTTATGAAATTGAATTAAGGCCTTAGGATTTAACTTTACTAGATTAAATCCAAACCTTTAATTTGTGTTAATCTCTTATTGGTCAATTAATTTCATGAGGATTAAGAATATTTTCTTGATTTATCATTGGTCAATTCAATTTCACAAGGATTTGGCTTTATGAGGCTTAATTAAAGCCTTTGGATTTAGTTCTATTAAATTTAATCTTAGCCCTCCATAACTAATCTTAATTAGCATCCCTAATAAAGTAGTTAAGTGTAATTGTCAAAATATGATTGGTTCTAAGATTAATTAGAAACCACTTCCATGCTAATTCTAGTCCTTCACTAGCCCTTGTTTCTTAATTAAGGTAATACATCCTTAATTATGCTTTTAACATATGCCACTAAATTAATTGTGAATGTTTATGAAAATAATTCAATTAACATAGATTGAATTATCCACTAATTGTTGGCAATTTTCTCTAATTGGTTTAATTATTTCCTCACAACTTTTTAGTTTTTCATGGCCATTTATGCACCATGTATTAATTCAATAATTATAGAGCAACATTTAGGAGTTAGTTTTGGTCCTAATTATAAGATAACATTCTAATTTTTGTCAATTTCTTCCTAAAATACCATAATTTTATTCTCTCAAGTGTGTTTAGTTTTTGGTGAGTATATGTATGTGGATGTGTAGACTCTTCCAATCAGTGAAACTTTTAAATATATATATATATATATATATATATACGTGTGTGTGTGCATATATATTTGTGTAGATATATGTATATATAGCAATATCATTATTTCAATTAGATAGCGTGTGGAAATGAGAATTTTATATTTGAGAGGTATGTGGCAGGAGCTATTAATTCACTTTTAGTTATGTCATTTTAAATTTATAGAAGAGCATTTTAGAAAAATGAGTAAAATTAACTAATTTAGCTTTTCTTAATCTCTACAAAATCGATTAAATATGTCTAGCGAAGGGAGGAAGTATATGATAGTCTAGTTTTAGGAATCAGATCTTACAATATATATACCTTCGCTTTCTCTCTTCTTTGTCCGTCGCTCTTTGGGTCGTCGTGTCTCCGTCGCTTGACGGTGAGGTCTCGTTGTTGTTCATCCTAGCCAAGCCTTCGTCGCCATTTAAAAAGTAGCAACCGGTGAGAAAAAACCCAGCGACGTAAGACGTTAGGTACCTTTTTCATCCTCTGTTCTCTCTTCTCTTCCTTGCAATTCATGACCTTACTCCTTAGTTTGTCATGACTTCGATTTTGTCTGCGGCTTTGCGAATTTGGGTATTAGGTTTGTGTTCTGGGTCTGTTTCCACTTTCTCAAGAAAAAGGTGATTTTGTGTTCTTGTCAAGGAGGAATTTTAGTGCGTCAATATTGTCCTCAATTCCATTTTAGATTATGTGTCTGTTGTGATTTCTATCGCAATTCACGGCGTCAGTTTTTCTTCATTTTTTCAAAACTTCTTTAATATCCGTAATTTTGTGACTAGAAGATTTGGAAGATAAACAAGCTACTAAGCAAATGATGAAGAAGATTTAGAAGGAGATGAAAGACCAGTGAAAAAGAAAAACTCAAATGTTTGGGATCATTATGAGAAGGTACAAATAGACAAAACTACGGGAGAACACAAAGCCAAGTGTAAGTAGTGCCCAAGAGAAATTCTTTGCCATCATATTCATACCAAACAAGGGATTTCTGGATTGGGATTCGGATTCTCCGAGTGTCTCTTCTCTCGCTAGCTTTAAATTCGAGACCATCCAATATTTAATCTCAATATCTAGAGCGAGTTATGTCATCTACTTTTTAAAATTTCTTTTTTTTTTTTTTGCTCAAAATCTACTTTTTAAAATTTTATTTCTACTCCATGAGCTAATTTGAAAAAGATAACGTGATTTTCTCTAAATGTTTACGTTTGAATCAAATATTAAAGAGACACTTACAAAATTGTAAAAGTAATATCCGAACAAAGAAAATAAACTGAACCAATCTTTTTTTACGACCTCTCTGATAGGGTCATGGGTCATGGGTCATCTAATACCGTGGCTTCTCATTTATTTAGTCAAGAGCGTGCGAGACCAAAAAAAAAAAGAGCGTGCGGACGAGGTTGCAAAATACATAAATTGGAGGAGAGGCCATTTCGAGCTGTGGAAAGTTTTGGTTTCGGAGCGATGCAAAATTCCTAATTTTGTCTAAGGCCCGTTTGGATCAAATAAAATCAAGGGAGGGAAAAGGAAAATTCAAATTTTCCGATTGGCGCGGTTGTTTGGTTCAAATTTTCCTAGGAAAATATTTTCCCGCGCCGCTCCATTTTCCCACGTTCAAATGAAAATGGGTTCCCACCAAAAACGGTGGGAAGCCATTTTCCAGCCACTCTGAAAATGTACCAAAGTCCAATTTGCCCCTGAACATAGCTACCTCTATAAAAGAGGACACGAGCCTGCAGGAAAACAGAGACCTGTGGAGAATGTAGAGGGAGAGTAGAATTTCAACGACGACGACTGTGCATCTCGCACAACACATTCTCGAGAATTGACAATGAGTTCTCGAGAAATATCGGGATTTGATGAGTATGGTACTTAATCGGCTCTTATTTAGGAAAAAAATCCCATCAATACTCGAGTATTAAACTCCAATACTCGAGTATGGGACCAATACTTGAGTATGGAACTCCAATACTCGAGTATTGGGAAGAGCTACTCGAATATGTTGATTCTTGAATGTGATAAAACGGTACTTTTAATGGTTGTTTTCTCAAAAACAGTCATCAAAAGTTTTTTAAAGTTGCATTTTTTGTAAAAACCAATCCTTAAAACTTCAAAAAAAAAATCCATAAAAAACAGTACTTTTAATGTTGTTTTCTCAAAAACTTGATCATCAAAAGTTTTTTTAAGACATTTGTTTTTTTGTAAAAAACTTGATCCTTAAAAGTTCAAAAAAAAAAAAGTCATAAAAAATAGTACTTTTTTTAATTTGTTTTCATAAAACTTGATCATCAAAATTTTTTTTAAAACTGTTTTTGTAAAAAACGATCCTTAAAAGTTGGTACTTTTAATATTTGTTTTCTCAAAAAACTTGATCATCAAAAGTTTTTTAAAATTGTTTTTTGTAAAAAAAAAACAGTCCTTAAAAGTTCAAAAAAAAGTCATAAAAAGCAGTACTTTTAATATTTGTTTTCTCAAAAACTTGATCATCAAAAAGTTTTTTTTAAACTTGTTTTTTGTAAAAAACTTGATCCTTAAAAAGTTAAAAAAAAAAAGTCATAAAAAATAGTACTTTTAATTTGTTTTTTAAAACTTGATCATCAAAAGTTTTTTAAAACTGTTTTTGTTGATCCTTAAAAGTTCAAAAAAAAAAATTCATAAAAAAGTCCGCAAGCTTCATGATTTAAAACATCACGACATTACTTCAAGTGACGAGATGAATTACTTCAAGTAAGGATCTTCAGAATATTAAATATTAAATTACTTCGCTGTAACTTTAATCTCTATTTTAATCACTCTAGGTTGTTATCTATTTTTATTTAATTTCACTCAAACTTATTTATATTATTTCTAATAATCTTTTCGAGTGATTTTCAGTTGATTAACAATGCTTAAGTTGTGATTAGCGAAAAGGCGTTAATGTTGTGTGGTTTAAAATAATATTTTATATTCGGGGTAAAATGGTATTTTGCGTCATTTTCCTACCTTATTTTCTTCCAACCAAACAAAAATTTTCCTATCAACCCATTTTCTTTTCTATTGCGAAACAAACACATCGAAGGAAAATATTTTCGTTTCCATTCAATTCTTTTCATTTCTATTCCTTTCCATTCCCACCTTTTCTTTGATCCAAACGGGGCCTAAATATATTTATATATGTTTGTAGAAAAATGTTTTAAAAATTTAAATTATAAATATAAATTATTTATATAACCTCCCAAACTTATATAATGTATAGAGTATAATAAACAGAAATATGTGTTTGATATATTTTTATTGATTTAAAATAAATAAATAAATAAGTCTCAGTAAATATGATGGAAAAGTTAAATAAAGAATTTATAATGTAATGAAATTTAATAATATATTAAAAAGTTCAAAAATATATGTATTGGAATATATTTTTTTGGTTGTATAAAAAATAATTCTTAAAATTATGATTGTTCAAATAATTATATTGCAAACCTCAATGCAAACAAGCATTTAGTAATGGGCTCAGGAAATGAATTTTATATTCTTACAAAAAAATTGCTTCTATTGAAAGCTTAATTTAACCTGAAATACTCCTCCTTAATTGCTAAAAAACACGCATATTGATTGAATGCTTAATTGCCAAAACATACGCAGATTAAATGCCAAAGCTGCGCATATTAATGCTTAATTAGGGTATATGAGTTTTCACGTAAATCCGAAAGCGGTCATAAAACTTTCATTCTTTTGACTTCAAGTTAGAGACCGTTTGGATAAGTTTTTTTGATTTAAAAAAAAAAAACACTTTTTTAATGTAAAAAAATGTTTTTTATTTATTTATTAATTTATGTGTTTAGATGATATTTTTCTAAAAAGCAAAAGTTACAAAGAAAAGTCAAAATGCTGTTTTTTTTAAGCTTCAATTTAGAACTTTAAAAAAAAAAAGCACCACAAAAAAAAACATTTTTTAAAAAAACTCATCCAAACGAGCTCTTAGTCCTTGTAAGCGTGAAAATACATGCATATTAAATGCTTAATTTAAAATGAAAACACGTGCATATTAAATGCGATCTTGTTGTGAAAACATGTGAGAAAACTCTATTTTCTAATTACACCGTTTAAGGAAAAAAGTTAAAAATAATAAATACCTAAGAAATGAATTTTGTTTTCTAAAATTGACCTTATTCATGCGGTTCGGGTTCGTGCTGTTACTTTCAACACAAGTGTCTACCTAACCTAAGGGATCTAGTGGGATTTTAGACCACTAGACCAACGTTGCTCTGTTCTTCAATTTGGTTAGTTTTCTGTTTTCTTCTCACACATTTTCAAAACAAGATGGCAGTAACACAAAAGATGTTCATAACAAAGGTCAAAGATGCTGGAGGTGCTGTTGTCTCCGCAATAAGGTAAAATACTCATTCTCTCACTTCTTCTTCTTTAAGGATTTCAGCTTATCGTTGATTTTGTGTAGGACCATTGTGCCTGATATCCTCAAAACCTTACTAGTAATATTCCAGCAATTGGTTCACTTGGTTCGTTGGATCAACTTTCACCTTGAAGTTGACAAGTAAAGGGAAGGCTTTCTTCTCTGAAAACTACTCTGTTCTTATGGCTCTGTTTCTCCTCAAATTCCATTCACCTTTGACGTCGTTTTTGGCAAAGTCGTCTCAAATGCATAAGACAAACATAGTTTACACCTTCTCATTTTCCTGTTCGAGAGTGGAGCTTCTCTTTTAGTAGTTGTAATAATTTCAAGGTCTTTTCTGTGGATCTCTCTTACCTCGTGGCTCTGTATACCAAGGCTCACGCCACATATGCATTTTAGTATGTATTCTAACTCATTTTATTTCCCCCAGTTCAGGCCACGAATGTCGTTGCTTATAAAGTAACGGTTTTGTGCTAACTTTAGCTTTTAAAAAGTCTTTTGGCATTTAAGGTCCAGATAATAGTTTATTGTGTTGGGTGCACTTGGGCCAATAGTTTATTAGTAAAATTGCTCCTTAACCCAATTAGTTTTAATAGGCGTAAAAAGTGATGTATAATTCTCAATATCTTGAAAAATAAATTAGTGTGTGTTTTATGTTTGAATGTTGTGGAAATTTGCGTTCGTTTTCTTGATGAAATATGTTTCATATTTTCATTTCTCATATCCTCAAATTTTAATATAGGACAACTATTATGGATTTTAGGAAGTTTGCAACATATAGCAACCAACAATTTTCTTATGATCTTGGTGTTTTGTGTTTGCAGAACCACAACTAGTATAAAGGTTATGCTTGTTTGGACTAGTGGGAGCAAAAATGAATATGATATATGTTTGGATAAATTCTTATGAAAAATTAAGTTTCACGACGTTATTTAAATAATATATTAAAAAGTCAGTTTTAAATGTTTAAAGTTTGATAAAAATCTAAAAGAATTGCGGCGTTGCTATATCAAGGCACCTAAACAGGGCAGCTTTGGGCTTTTCGTTTACGGGAATATCTCAACTATAATGAATTTTATACGATGCCGGCCAATGAATGGGATATCATGCCGTTTAAGTCGCTTCCTTTCATGTTATTTTTCTTATTTTCTTTTCATAATCTCATATTTATTATTAAATTAAAATAATATATAGTTAGGTAATAGGAATTGTCACTACCATTTTTTGTTATTACCAATGTTACTACCACTTTTTCACCGTTGGATCGAGAATCTCAATAGGAGAGAGAAATGATAAAGGTAGATAAGATTCTCATCTAATAGTAAAAAGTGGTAGTGACAAAAAATGACAGCTTGATGACAATATCCTATCCTATTGTTGATTCAATCTTTTATAAAATTATTTTTGTAAACGAGAAATAAATAAATTTAAAGTTTGTTGAAATATGATCTATACCATTTATAATTACAATCCATACAAAATGAATAAATTTTATATTTAGAAAATGTTATAATAATATTTTTATAAAGGGTTAAGTATCATTGTTGCTCAGGAAGTTTTTGTTAGTAAATAGGTGTCCTAGAGACAATATGCTTTGATAGAGGAACACCTTTTTTATTTAGTATCTTATAATTTATTTATTTGAGTATATTTTATCTTTATCATATTTATGTCTTGCCTTTACGTTAAGGTTAATATGTGTTTAAAGATACAAATCCCTGGAATAGAACATGTGTTCACTTGAGGATCTATGATAGGGATCATGATTATGAGGACTCTAGGACACCGAACGTCTATTGCCTGAAACTTGTTCCTATTCTTGAATCACCAAGAAAGGGCATTAGTGATCTCAATAAGACTAATACGACATCGTCTACTTGTATAGAGATGCAAGGTAGGGACCTCATGGAATACAAGCATGGTGATGCCTTAGGCGATGTCGTGGGTGGATTTGTTGGAGAACAAATACCACTTAGAGCAGACCCACCAAGAGACTCCACAAAGATTTGTATGAAGTATCATTGGATATAAAAGTCTCTCAACGTTTGGTAGTGTTGATCGTCTTAGACTTGAGGATGTCATCGAACCTTTGTGTCCTATGGTCATACTTTGATTGTACAACTCTATCGGCCGAGAGAATGGGGAGAACAATGTACTTTTGGGTATGACTCGAATGCATGAGTGTAGATGGACATGCCGAAAGGATTCACGTTTCCTACAAGAGATGGGTCGTTCACAGGACCGGTAGGGCTTGGATGAATTCTAGTTGACTCGGAAATTTGTGCACAGTAAGGGATCATGAAGAGTCATGTTCCATCTTAAAGTCAATAGAAGAAGATTCATAGTTATGTGAAAAAGCTATATTTAGTCAACCAAGAGATATGATACTCTATCTTTGCTCTCGACTAAATTTGAATGACGTAGTGAGGGATGAAGCCGGCACGGTATCCAAATTAGAAAATGTAGATCATTTGATTAACTCAATTAATTATGGGGCCAAAAAGCATTGCTAGTGTCTTATGTGGTTATTAGATAACTTAGACTCATTAAAGGAGTTTGATTAGTCCAATGTTAATTTATGTCGGTGATTAATTAGGCCTAAAGGGTCACACAGAAAGGTTATTCTTGATTGCTTAAAATTAGCAATCTTGGGCCAATAATTGCTATTGGGCTTTCTCGAAAGAATTGGTATATTTAGATTGGAGTTGGACTCCAAGCTCAATCTATTAAAATAGCGTCATACATGGTTATCTAGTGGGAAATTAATTTCTCTATTAATAAGCCCAACTATGTTAAAAGACCAAACGGTCTTAGGCCATTTTGAATTTTAAATTTGAGATTTAAATTTGAATTTTAAATTCAAGAGATTATATTATAGTAGTGAAGGAGCGAAAACAAGAAAACCAAATGAACCTTGATAAGAAAACAAGAATAGCAGGCAATGAGAGATGAATATATAGTAGTGGAGGGGGTACTCAAGCCCCTGAATTTCAAAAATGCAGGAAGAACATTTGGCATATAGCGGTGTTTGATGATGCGGTTTTTACGTATATACTCTATGTCGGTCTTAATTATAAGAGTTAGTTGACTTTTTTTTGGAGAGATTAAGAAAGATAAATAAGATATTTAATCATTTTATATGTTGTGTATCCTTAGATTATATATTAGTTTATTAGTTAAACTAAATATTTTGAAGAAAAAAATAAAAATAAAAATACTCTAAAGTAATTTAATTAGCTTCCTTAATCTCTCCAAAAGAGTCAACTAGCTTTTATAATTAGGATCGGAGGGAGTATTAATAGTACTCTCTTCGGTCCTAATTATAGTAACTATTTACAGAATTTGAAGAGATTAAGGAGAAAAGTTAAATTTGTTAATTATAATTATTTTCTAAAAATACCATGCTAACAATTGAAAATTACATAAATTTGTGTCAAATAGCAATTAATTTCTACAGTGCTATACATACGACGCAATTTACAAGATATACAAAGATTAACTTTTGTTTCTCGCACATAAAAATTATAATGTAAAAATTAGTTATTTAATTTATATATTAAAAAAAACTTTGGGCAATGTATGACGTGTTTATTCAAATTTTAAACACAAAAATTATTAGGTTGCAGTACTGCCGAATTTTGATAAACTAAATTTATAATTTCATTGTATGTATCACAACCTTTCTTACCTCCGGGTCCCACGACCACCACCATTTTGTTGTATTAGGTTCAATATCCACTACCTATTTTTTTACTATCGTCTCACACCCTTATTCTTAAATGCGGGCCCTACATTCCCTTAATGATACAAAAATAAAAAATTAATTACATTTTATTTATGTTTTGAAAAAAAGGCTTGAGTACCGTCAATAATTACAAGTACATTAGACAGATGAGATAAGATTTTAGATATATGCATGGTCGAAAGTGGAGTCTTGAAGTGGGTCGGGGCTACAATTAGTATTAGTAGGGGTGATATGGAAAAAATATAACAAAAATTGCTCAAAATTATTTTATAAAAAATATATAATTAAGGTGTATATCATATTAATGAGTTGTAAACATTATATACTTTATAAAATATATAGGTGTATTATTAAATTATTATTGTATTTAATTATTAATGAGAAAGTATAAATAAGCGTAATATAGGAAAAACTTGACAAAAGTTAAAAGTTTGTCTCTTATAATTAGGACCAAAACTAACTTCAAAATGTGTTCCTCTAATTAGATCTAGAGGGAGTAGTACCTTTTCTACTACCCATATGGGCCACCCCAAGTTTAAAAAATACTCATAGTTACTCCATAATAATAATATTGGGCATCTTCCCATTTCATCCCTCATCACATTATACTCTTATATTTTGACTATAAAATATTTTTATTATTAAAATTATGAATATTTTTCCTATTTTAATCAAATTATATTTTTTTAATTAATATCGGTCGACTTACTAACCCTTAACCCAATGCCCGTCACGGTTCAATGACGGGTGCAGGTTTCAAAACCTAGGATATGTCTTATAAAAATAATTATTAATTTATTCATCTTATTTTTTTTATAGTATAATTCGATATCCCGTTCATGGCTTCCCCTTCTAATATAAGTGTCTTATCTGGGATTCGAACTTAAGACCCGAAAGATCTAGCAATGCCTTATACACTACAAAATTCCGTCGTAATTGGATTTGCAACGGAAAAAGTGTGTCGGAAAAAAAAAGCTGTGATAAAAGACATTACGGATGGAATTCCATCGGTAATTTCCATCGCAAATCGAATTCTTGGCCAATTCGTAGTTAATTTCCAACAGATTTTTTTGTCGGTAATTCCATCCCTAATCGGCCTTTTTTTTTTTATGGTAACGTTAGAACAACTCCATCTCGTTGGCTAATTTATTCGTCTTCTTTTAACATCACCAATATATTTTTTTCTTAAACCTTAATGTCCATTTAGAACACATAGTTTTAAAATTTAAATTATAAAAATGATGATAATAAGGAATTAAAATTTAGAGCATGTTTTAACATTACCGCTACTTATGCTAACGCCAATTCAAAGTAGGGAATTACCAAAGTTGAACGTGTTAGTATTTAGGTGTCCTAGAGACAATTGTAAGGACAGATCAACACCATTTCTACGTTATAGTATTTCATTATTAATAAATGAGCATATTTTATCTTTATCATATTGATGTCTCACCTTTATTTTAAGGTAAATATGTATTTGAAGATAAAAGCCCTAGGAATAGAACATGTGTTATTCTTGAGGATCAATGATATAGATCATGATCATGAGGACTCGAGAACTTGGATATCTATTGCCTAAAAATTGTTCCCGAGTCTTGAATCACCAAGAAAGGGCATTGATGATCTCAATAAGACTAGCGCGACATGGTCTACTTGTATAGGGATACAAGGTAGCGACCTCATGGAATACAGGCATGGAGATGTCTTAGCTGATGTCGTGGGTGGATATGTTGGAGAACATATAGCATCGAATTGACCCGCCGAGAGACTCCACAAAGATTCATTATAGAGAGTATCATTGGATATGTAAAGTCTCTCATCGTTTGGTAGTGTGAATCGTCTTGGACTTAGGGATGTCATCGAACATTATGTCCTAAGGTTATACTTTTGACCGTATACAACTCTATCCACTTTGAAAATGGGGAGAACAGTGTACTCTTGGGTGTGACTCGAATACATGAGTATAGATGGACATCTTTGAGAGGACTCGCGGTCCGTCTACAAGGGCTTAGTCATTCACAAGACCAAGTAGAGCTTGGATAGCTTCTAATTAACTCAGAAGTCTGTGCGCACAGCAAGTGATCATGAAGAGTCATGATCTGTTATAGAGTTAATATAAGAAGATTCTAGTTTTGTGAAATAGCTACATTTAGTCAATTAAGAGAGATGATACTCTATCTTTGCTCTCGATTAAATGTGAATGACGATGTGAGGGATGATGCCGCGGTATCCAAATATGAAAGGTAGATCACTTGATCAACTCAATTAGTTCTAGGGATGTAGAGCATTGCTAGTGTCTTATGAGGTCATTAAATAAATTAGGCTCGTTAAAGGGGTTTTTAATGGGTCCAAGTTTATTTATGTCAGTGACTAATTGGGCCTAATGGGTCACACACAAAAAGTTATTCCCGATTATTTAAAATTAGCAAACTTGGGCCAATAACTGTTATTGGGCTTTATCAAGAGTAAAGGTGTATTTGGGTTGGAGTGGGACTCCAAGCCCAATGAAGAGAAAAATGGCGTCATATATGATGTCCCTAGTGGGAAATCGGTTTCTCCACAAAAGGGCCTAAATGTGTTGGAAGACCCGGTCTTAGGCCAAGTTGAATTTGGAATTCAAATTTGGAATTTAAATTCAAGAGGATAGGTTATGAAAGATATTTCTAAATTATCTAATATATATATATATATATATATATATTAAGATTCAATAATGATTGGATGAAGATAGGAGAAATAATAAGTTTGGTTTGATTTAAAATGATTTTGAATTTTAGTTTAAGAGATGAATGTGATTCATCATCTTAAATCATTATTCGATTAAGATATGAATTTAGTTCATTATGATTTAGATTTTCCAATTCAAGTTTGGATTGGGCCATTCTTGTGGGCACTTAAAGTAGGGTTAGACTCTTATAAAGTGCTGATTTTTTTAGTGCCATTTTTATGCACGTTTTTTGAAGAAAAAAAGGAAATAAATGTGATCCATCATCTTAAATTCAACCCATCAATCAAGATATGAATATGATTTATCATATTAAATTCAATCAATCAATTAAGATTTGAATTTAATGTGACTTGGTTGACAAGCAGTGGACTTATTATCTAAAACCTCTTTCTTAGTGCATAAGCTGAAAATTCCTAAAGCAATTAGGTCAGGAATTTTTGGCCCACCAAGGCTATAAAGGGGGAGGGTTGGACATTTTATGATGATCCTTATGCTCTCTAAATTTAGGTCTATACCAAAGGTTTAGAGAGGAAAAGGCACCATCCATAAAAGGGTAAGGTTCCAACCTTGTTCATCCTATCTTTAACCTAATCCTAAGAAACCATCATCTTCTTGCAAAGATCAAAACCCAAAGAAACCAAAACTCAACCTTGTCTTCGCCTAGCAAGTATTCAACGAGTGGGAGCTTTCAAGAGAAGGAGTTCTCATTGCAATCGGGAGATAGCTGTGTGGATCAACGTTAGAGGACATCAAGAACCTTGACGTCTTCGAGTGATCTTAGGTAAATCTAATCTCCAATAATCGTTTTATCAAATTATCCGAAATAGTTGTTTTAACGAGTAATCCACCGAAACTCATGAGTATTATAAATTGTTATGAATTCTCATGAGTACCGTAAATAGTTACGGATTAATAGTTAATAACTAATTAGCGTAATTAGTTAAGGTTAATAATTCATGAGGACCGTAAGGAGTTACGGGTTTCGCAATGATTAAACAAATTTTTTTGTTTTTAACCTCATGAAATTTTGCATGAAAGTCATGTAATAGACAAAATTAACCATAAGATGGGTGAAAACTATGAATGACCCCAACTACGCTCATCAAGCCTAGAACCATATGCCATTATAAAATTGAGAATTTGTCATTTCAATACTATATAAAATCCTAAAACCTCAAAACGTCTATCAAAATTTGTAAAAAATCTTATAGAGATCAAATTGAGATTTTAAAATGATAATGAATTTACCATTATGCCCTCTTTCTCTTTCTCTCTCCTCTTCCTCTCTTCCTCCTCTACTTCCTCTCTCTCCCACGGTGGTGTTGGTCGTTAATTGTAGGGGAATACAACACTTTAAATTATTATTGAATTAAGATATGAATTTAATTTATTATGATTTGGATTTTTCAATTCAAGTTTGGATTGGGCCTTGCTTTGTAAGCACTTAAATTAGGGTTAGACTCTTATAAAGTGCTGATTTTTGGTGTGCCCTTTTGATGGACGTTTTTTGAGGGAAAAAAGGGGAAATAAATGTGATCCATCATATTAAATTCAATGCAACAATCAAGATATGAACATGATTCATCATATTAAATTCAAACAATCAATCAAGATTAATGTGGCTTGGTTGAAAAGTAGTTGATCTATTACATAAAACCCTTTTTTTTGTATAAGCTTAAAATTCTTGAGGGAAATTAAATGTGATCCATCATATTAAATTCAATGCAACAATCAAGATATGAACATGATTCATCATATTAAATTCAAACAATCAATCAAGATTAATGTGGCTTGGTTGAAAACTAATTGATCTATTACATAAAACCCTTTCTTTGTATAAGCTGAAAATTTCTAAGGGAAAATAAATGTGATCCATCATATTAAATTCAATGCAACAATCAAGATATGAACATGATTCATTATTTTAAATTCAAACAATCAATCAAGATGTGAATTTAATGTTTTTAGGTTGAAAAGTAGTTGATCTATTACATAAAACCCCTTTCTTTGTATAAATTTGAAAATTTCTAAGGCAATTAGGGTTAGAAATTTTCAGCTCCCAAACTATAAAAGGGGGAGGGTTGGACCTTTTTCGAACATCCTTATACTCTCTAAATTTTGGTCTTTATCAAAGGTTTAGAGAGGAAACCAATCTGTCACTTTGGGAGTATCTTTTTTTTTTTTTTGCCACTATATGGGCGTGTTTGATGACGTAAATGAAATGGAAAAAATAGTGGAGAAGGCAATGAAAGTAGACAGTGCGGATATGATACTTAATTACTAAAATTTAAGGGATTAATTTATGATCAACTTTCTTATCTATACGACAGTGTTAATTTAAGGGATATGATAGTTATTAATTTAGGATAGATAAGAGAGTTAATCATAAATTAAATGTTAATTTAAGGGATATGTGAAGAGGGGTGAGGAAGGCTGTAGGTATGTAGAGTGGCCACGGCGAAATGCCAACAGTTCGGGTAAGATCTTAGGACCCGTTTGGTAGAAAGAAGATTAGAGAAGGAAAGGGAAGACCCCAAAGTTCCCATGGAATTTGGGTGTTTGTGCAGAAAGTCCAATCGGCATCTTCCGGTGAGTGCTCATCTTCCCTTATGTAATTGTTGCTTGTTTTTATCTTCCTTTCTACTTTATATATTATTCCAACGATTTTTTTCTTAACTTAAAATTCCATTTAAATCAATATTTCGTTGAATAAAAAAGTTTATATTAACTTCCATATAATTATTTCTTACAATCGGGAATAGAGTATACCATTTGATTCTTCCAACCTAAATTTTAGCTTCGTGGTCCGATTGCCACCCGCTTGCCATTTGCCAATCAAATTTTACCAAGTTCGATACGTTTCCCATACTTAAATATTTCCATACTTAATGTTGGCATTAAGATTTTGGTGAGGAAGCTGCTTAGCTGTAGAGTGGCCACCGCTGAAATGCCAACAATTGGGGAAATATTCAAGAGGGCGAGTGAAGATAACAGAACCCACTTCCATGTTAAGCGATGACGTCGTTGTAGAACAAGAATACCGCGTGGAAGAGGCGCGAGAAGAGTTCATAGAGAGGTTTTACAGAGATTTGAGGTTGCAAAAATGGTTGGATCCTTTATTCTTTGATCGATGTGTGTGGTTGTGTGTCCACTGCGGTTTGTAATTGGCCGGGCTCTTAAGGAAATACTCGTATGTATCGAGGACTAGTTATATACTTATATAGTTATATATATGTATCCCCCTGCTCTTCTCCTTTATGTAAATTCCAATCTCTTCTCATTTGTATGTATCGTGGTGTGTACGCATACAGTCATACACTCGTACATTAAAAAAATAATTACTAGAATTGAATGATGTAGCAAGTGAAAATGAAACTAAGTGGAGTAGCAGATGTAAAAGTAAATGCAAACGTTTAAAAAAGTATAGGAAGAGCTAGTTTTTGAGGATATATGGTCTTAAGTTTTTAGACATAAGACCATATATTCTATCAGAAACCCTACAAAATGAGAGGAGAGTAACTTAAGTTCAAAAACATGATATGCATATACCCTCATAACTTAAGTTCAAAAACATGATATGCATGGTTAAGATTATGATATAGGGGCCAAATGGTATTAACAGTTCATAATCTTAACCATGCATATCATGTTTTTGAACTTAAGTTACTCTCCTCTCATTTTGTAGGGTTTACGATAGAATATATGGTCTTATGTCTAAAAACTTAACGCATATATCCTCAAAAAAACCCGCTCTTCCTATACTTTTTAAAAGTTTGCATTTACTTTTACATCTCTGCTCCACTCATTTCATTTCCACTTGCTACATCATTCAATTCTAGTAATTATTTTTTTAGCGTCGAGTGTATGGTATGCGTGCACACCAGATACATACGATGAGAAGAGATTGGAATTTACGGTGAGAAGAGAAGGGGATACATATATATAACTATATAAGTATATAACTAGTCCTCGATACATACGAGTATTTCCTTAAGAGCCTGGCCAATTACAAAGCGCAGTGGACACGCAACCACACACATCGATCCCAACGGTGATCCAACCATTTTTGCAACCTCAAATCTCTGTAAAACCTCTCTATGAACTCTTCTCGCGCCTCTTCCACGTGGTATTCTTGTTCTACAACGACGTCATCGCTTAACATGGAAGTGGGTTCCGTTATCTTCACTCGCCCTCTGAATATTTCCCCAACTCGTTGGCATTTCACGGTGGCCACTCTGACTAAAGCACTTCCTCACCAAAATCTTAATGCCAACATTAAGTATGGAAATATTTAAGTATCGGAAATGTACTGAACTTGGTAAAATTTGATTGGCAAATGGCAAGCAGGGCACTTGACCACGAAGCTAAAATTTAGGTTGGAAGAATCAAATGGTATACTCTACTCTTGATTGTAATTATATGGAAGTTAATATAAACTTTTTTATTCAATGAAATATTGATTTAAATGGAATTTTAAGTTAAGAAAAAAAAATCGTTGGAATAATATATAAAGTAGAAAGGAAGATAAAAAAAAAAGTAGCAATAACATAAAATAATTTTAAAAAAAACTCATTTTTTTATATGTAATAACTTCCCAACTTTAGCCTTATTACATATACACACACACTTTTTAAAAAATAACAGTCCACAAAATAGAAAACTACATTTTACTACAAACTAGGGCAATTCGGTTTCCTTTGATCGATAAGGCCGCAAGTGATTCACAATCGTTTGGGAGGAATATATTGCACACGCTTGACTTCACAAATTGCACTGCAAAAACAGTATAAAATGATCAAAATATATAAACATCAGCACACGACATTGCTTAACTCAAAGATTTAAGTAAAATAAATGAAAAAGAATATATTAGAAACTGAATTTCCAAATCTTTTAATACTACTTGGGTCCGAATATAAGAACTGAAACAATAGGTTTTTCTTATTCTAAATATAAAATCTCAATTCACTTTGTCCTCTAAATTTATAATTTTTCCCCAGAATATCTCTATTGATTGCACATAGGAATGAGGTTTTCATTCGGGGTATGCGAGATAATTAGAAAGGGTGTTTTAGACAAACCAACATATATTTATTACAAATAACTAAACTAATTTTCTTAGCATCGAAAAATTAGTTCTCTAGCTTTTATATTAATAACAAAAGGGAGTACCTCTCAAAATTTGCTATCTTTGCAATGTAAGGAAGAAACTAAGAAAGGATGATGTCGGCAACAACGTTTAAACTGTTGTGCGGTGCGTGCCATGTCTAATATGGGTCAAATTTGTGTCCCGGACCAACCAACCAACCAATCTCTACTTTTCTTTTAAGGAAAAAAGAAGTCCGTGCTTTCGGTTTTCATAGAGTGGATGGTTTGTTTCTCGTTTTCGGGACTCTAACGAGAGCCAAAAAAGGAAGAATTTAGTGATCAATCAAGAAAAGATTTTTCACGTTAGTAAATAATTTGACCCATTTTGGTGATTTGTCAAGTCTTGTCGAAAGAAGATAAAGTTTAACTAACCAATTATGCCATCAAGACATTAAAGGAAAATTACAAAGCTGCATTTCTTCGGAAGAGCCATTTGAAACAACAAGATTGTAAACACCAGGACGAAATTTTCCTACAATATATTTTATAAATAACCTTAGGTTCCATTCCAAGCCTTAAGTGAGATACAAGAACTCAATTCGGCGGAGATTTGTTTCAATTAATATACTTAGTGAGAATATTGAGTTAATGTTAGCTGCACATAGATTGCATCTTTGAGTCGACTATAATATCTCAACCTAATGTAGTTCTAATGTTTTGTCATGTATCATGCATATATATTGAGGCAATTAAATGTAGGTCAAAATGACCACCTAAAATTCCAACAAAAGAGGCTTCCTCCTTGTCTCTCTCACACCCTATATGATATTAAAGCCAAACAAAAATGGGAAAACACTCAATCTTAGACAAACAAAAAGGTTGATTCATAGCATGAAGAATAAAACTATCATGGACTCCCTTAAGTAGCAATGAGCTACAAGTAAGCATGCCTTGACCATATAAAATTCTTACCGAGATGTTGTCATAATGGTGGTCTTGTAAGAGATACATACACCATGTAATAACCAATGTAATCTTTATAAAAAAACAGTTTCCAAGACCCTTTCATTATTGAGAATCTTTCCCCCAACAAGATAATGATAAGCTTCCTCAAGAGGGGAAAAGTCAACTTAAGAAACAAAACTTCAATTTCTTGGGCTTCTTAAATTCTTCCCCATTTCATTTGCAAACAAGGATGCATCTAGATTTGGCTTAGAAGAAAGCAATTTTGGAGTCTAACAAGCTAAGAGGACAATAGTGATGAAAATAATAGTCATATGTTTATAACTCTAATGAAAATTGTAAAGCTTTCTTACCCAATCATCTTTAATCATGTTCTGAAATTCATGAAAGAAGCCCAATGCAAAACAATCAAGTCACGATGGCTTTGTCCATCCAACCCAAATGTCCTATTTCTATTTTCATCCGCCTCAAAAGATCTGCCAGGCTTGGCTAAACTCTTCAAGCAATAACATTTAAATCTTTAATACAATTCTCATCTAGAAGATCCAATTTTTCCTTGTTTTCTAAGAGTCATTCTATGAATTATTTCAACCGAGATCGTTGGTGCTAGAGGATCAACTACACACCTAACTAAGAGAAACATGAATGGCAAAGTTCCCCTAATCTTGAGGAGGATCAAATCTCCCCCCACTAATTTGCATTCGGATTCTACATGCCCGCCTTACGCCTTTATACTCACCCTCCCTTAACTTTATAATCCTCTCATTCTTTTCTCTCTCTATTCTTGTCAAGGCACAACCCAAGAAAGATGGTGATGAAAATAAAGGCATGTTTATTTTCAAAACTAAGAAATTCTATATTTATCTCATTTTTGTATGCTAAGTTTATTTAATACGTCGATCGGTCTTCACTTTTATTTAATACGAGGGAGGTGTTGAAAGTTTCCTTGACCTTGCTCTTGCTCTTGCTGGTGAATATTATATTTGAGATACTATGACGGTGACATCATCAATCACATCCTTAATATTTAATATTTTTGGAGGGAACTTGGGATGAATTTGGATTTACGTGTGGGAGGAAAGTGAGAGTGAGCAGATTTGTCACTATTTGTCTCACTAAAATGAGTTGGGCAAGGATTGAAGTCGGTTTTTAATTAAGAGTGAGACAAGGATTGAAGTCTGTTTTAACATACTATTATCTTGTCGTCCGTTCCCACTTCAATTATAAATCATTTTTCCACTAATCGACAAATTTTCACTTTCAGCATCCAAGTCCAAAATAACAAGTACCCAAATAATCTTTTTATAGAATATAATCAACTAGAAAAAAAAGAAGGTTTCTATAAGATTCTTTTTTTTTATTTGGGAAAAATCAATCTTGGTCGGATGATTCCGGCATTCTCGATAATATATGAACCGCTTGCTTCAAAACCCACCGGCAAATCCACCGCCCGCATTCGCGGCGGTGATAATACCACATCCATCAATGTTTGAGATCTGCGCCGCCGGTGAAACCATGCAAATTCTTCCGCCTTGAGCGAGTTGCTCTGCTCCTTTAGCCTCTCCGATTGTATAAGCTCTTCCGAACATCGTTCTTCGCAATGTACTTGCCGAGAGCACTTTTTGCCTCGTCCACCGCGTACATCACTTCCTCATCCATTGCGGCCACCGGTCCTCGCCACCACGATAACATCCCATCCGGCATGTTGTTCCACTCATTGTTCTCCAGGTCGTATATAATTCCTTCCTTCGCCGCATCCCTTTCACGTTCACCATACAGATCTTCCCTCTCCATCCCACCGCATCGGTTGCGTCTCTGCTAAATTGTCCGTCCTGCAGACCCGTTTTCTTCTCCCATATGTTGCCGGATTTCCCATTTAAATCCCATTTCTCAAGCGATCGGCGCGTCAATTGAGAATTGCGTCCGATTCCGCTAGCTACGTAGATCGAGCCGTGAGTGAGCACCTAGGCACCTTTGTAACATCCCAATTTTCTAAAGCGTTTTCAAATAGTTTGATCGAGTAGAGCATTGGAATAATTTAAAAGAGCGAGTATCGATAAACTTTCACTTTGTTGGTGTATCGGGTTGCTTTAGCGGTACATTTATTCGAATATTCCAAAATACGCTAATACATATCCAAAAAGAAATTCTCATTTGGGTCTTCACTGGTCTTGCTTGCCCTTGTCCTCCGTCGATCCTCCGGATCGAGGCTATAGCGGAGGCGAGGTTCAATGCCCGTTGAACCTCAGTATCTGATTAACCTCATGCTTAAATATGACAAAGTATATGTATGATGAGATATTTATGGCGTTTCAGCAACAATCATTACATAAGCATACGTAGATGTATCCCAACCGTACATAAGCACACTGACAAATGTATCCCAACAAGACACGAGCACACAATGAGATGTATCCCAATAGTACACGAGCACACGGCGAGATGTATCCCAATAGTACATAAGCACACATCAGAGTTATCCCATAAGCACACAGCAGATGTAAAGTTATCTATCACATATAAGCATACAATAAGCATCAGAGTTAGTGTTACAGTACGCGAACGTATCTTTGTCCGTTCTGATTTCGGTACATCTATCAGCTCGATATGTTCCCGGATTCTCTCGGATATCCTATCACAATATTTTCGCATTATTCTTTTACAAATAATATCTAAGGGATATCTTAGCCACTAATGACCATTTCACTCCTGGTGAGTTCATTTTCCAATTTATTCCCTTAAAATTTCGTAAAAATGCTACTTTCAGCATTTCAGTGCAGAATTTTCGCTAACTTTGAAAATTCATAATTAATTTTAGAAAAATCGAAACGAGGATCCGTAAAATTCCCGAGAATCCTTAGGATGTCTATTTTCAAAATTCCCATAATTTATGAAAAATTCCCATAATTTATACCCATAATTATGAAAAATTCCCATAATTGTCATAATTTGTATATACCCATAATTTATGAAAAATTCCCAGTTTTCATTTTTCCCAACGTTGCCCAGAATTTCGCCCAGAAAAATAGCCTAACTTCAATAGGTTGTATCTCTTTGTACAGGAATCAAAATGCTATATATTATATATATTGGAAAGCCCTACATATCTACTTTACTTCTAGAAATTTTTGTGATTTAAAGGCTTCATTTTCAACATAAAATATTAGCATTTCTATTCTTTGTTTGCCCAGAAATTTTAGAAAATTTCGCCAGGAACTTCGCTACTTTGATCTTGACTTCCAAGAATTTTGCTCCACAATATTTTTCACCATATTTTCGAAATAAAGACACTTTTAATCATAAAAATATGAAATCAAAACTTCTTGGAAGATTTAAAGATCAAACTAAACTTTATACTAAGAACTACTAAGAACTATAAAACTAAAGACTAGAAATTAAAAACAAGCTTACCTCTTGAAGACTCTTGCTACTCCCTCCTCCTTCTTGCTTCACTCCACTCTTGCCTAGAATGGTTTTTGGTGTCAAGAGAATGAAGAGGGAAACCCTCTATTTATAGGGAAATGGTATGGCATTTTGGTAATTTTCTTAAACCTAACTCATCTTGCAAGTTGGCCATTGGATCTAAACTTAGTAAAAAGTTTTAATCTCATCCATCCATTGTGTTTAGAAAACCCTAGCTTAATCAACAAGTTTAAAAACTTAACCTCTAAGTTTTGCTTTTTGATAATTAATTTACTTTAATGAAATCTATTTTTGGTTGTACGATCAATCACTAATACTTTTAAATTTTGAGTATGCTTTTTGATTAGTAGTTGGATATCGGATTTATGGTTTAATTAGATTCCCTGATCGATTGTACTAAGCTTATTCTTCAACGTTTGCAAAAATAGCCTTTACTAGGCTTACTTTCGAGTTAAATTATGTGGGTTCAAGATAAGTCCTTATATTTTCTCCAGGGTTCCTACTTCTTCACAACTATTTAAATTTGTATAAATTCTCACTTTATTTGTTGTTTTGAGTTTTTCATTGTGTACATCGGATATTTCTTGGATTTCAAACCATTATCCAATTTACTCTAGGATTTCAAATTTTATCAAATTTGCTTTAATTTTTTTCTCTCTCACACACACTAGACTCACAACGCTCACAACATTTGCGCACACACACACTCAACACACTATCTCTCTTACTTGCACACACACACATACACAACTCTTTTCTCATTGGTGGATTTTATTTCACAAGAGGATTCCACTTTATGAAATTGAATTAAGGCCTTAGGATTTAACTTTCTTAGATTAAATCCAAACCTTTAATTTGTGTTAATCTCTTATTGGTCCAATTAATTTCATGAGGATTAAGAATATTTTCTTGATTTATCATTGGTCAATTCAATTTCACAAGGATTTGGCTTTATGAGGCTTAATTAAAGCCTTTGGATTTAGTTCTATTAAATTTAATCTTAGCCCTCCATAACTAATCTTAATTAGCATCCCTAATAAAGTAGTTAAGTGTAATTGTCAAAATATGATTGGTTCTAAGATTAATTAGAAACCACTTCCATGCTAATTCTAGTCCTTCACTAGCCCTTGTTTCTTAATTAAGGTAATACATCCTTAATTATGCTTTTAACATATGCCACTAAATTAATTGTGAATGTTTATGAAAATAATTCAATTAACATAGATTGAATTATCCACTAATTGTTGGCAATTTTCTCTAATTGGTTTAATTATTTCCTCACAACTTTTTAGCTTTTCATGGCCATTTATGCACCATGTATTAATTCAATAATTATAGAGCAACATTTAGGAGTTAGTTTTGGTCATAATTATAAGATAACATTCTAATTTTTGTTAATTTCTTCCTAAAATGCCATAATTTTATTCTCTCAAGTGTGTTTAGTTTTTGGTAAGTATATGTATGTGGATGTGTATCTTTCTTCCAATCAATGAAACTTTTAAATAAATAAATATATATATATATATATATATATATATACGTGTGTGTGCGCATATATATGTGTGTAGATATATGTATATATAGCGATATCATTATTTGATTAGATAGCGTGTGGAAATGAGAATTTTATATTTGAGAGGTATGTGGCGGGAATTTATTAGTTCACTTTTAGTTATATCATTTTAAATTTATAGAAGAGTATTTTAAAAAATTAGTAAAATTAACTAATTTAAGCTAGCTTTTTCTTTTAATCTCTACAAAATCAAGTTAAATATGCTTACCACGAAGTATATGATAGTCTAGTTTTAGGAATCAGATCTTACAATATATATACCTTCGCTTTCTCTCTTCTTTGTCCGTCGCTCTTTGGGTCGTTGTGTCTCCGTCGCCAGCAGTGAGGTCTCCGTCGCTGCTCATCCTAGCCAAACCTTCGTTGCCATTTAAAAAGTAGCAACTGGTGAGAAAAAACCCAGCGACGTAAGACGTTAGGTACCTTTTTCATCCTCTGTTCTCTCTTCTCTTCCTTGCAATTCATGACCTTACTCCTTAGTTTGTCATGACTTCGATTTTGTCCTGCGGCTTTTGCGAATGTGGGTATTAGGTTTGTGTTCTGGGTCTGTTTCCACTTTCTCAAGAAAAAGGTGATTTTGTGTTCTTGTCAAGGAGGAATTTTAGTGCGTCAATATTGTCCTCAATTCCATTTTAGATTATGGGTCTGTTGTGATTTCTATTTGCAATTCACAGCGTCAGTTTTTCTTCGTTTTTTCAAAACTTCTTTAATATCCGTAATTTTGTGACTAGAAGATTTGGAAGATAAACAGGCTGTTAAGCAAATGATGAAGAAGATTTAGAAGGAGATGAAAGACCAGTGAAAAAGAAAAACTCAAATGTTTGGGATCATTATGAGAAGGTACAAATAGACAAAACTACAGGAGAACACAAAGCCAAGTGTAAGTAGTGCTCAAGAGAAATTCTTTGCCATCATATTCATACCAAACAAGGGATTTCTGGATTGGGATCTGATTGAATACTGCTATCTGACAGTGGAGCTGTAACTACTGGCAGGAGTCCGTTCTTTTGATTTCTTAGGACTGGGTTACCGTGTGGATTGGCCAGTCAATATTATTTTGACACCTGCAGCATTGAAGATATATGCTGATATATTCAGCTTTCTGATACAAGTGAAGCTGGGACTTGTTTCATTGACTGATGTTTGGTGCTGTCTTAAGGTTTGGCTTCTCTTAAAATTTCCCCTTTTTTCATTGTGTATCATTGACCATCCTAAATTTGTTAATATCACATCTTCTATATATCATAACTCTCTCCATGAATTGCTTCCTTTGAATCTCATGAGAGGAAGCGGCCTTGGCAAGCTCAGATAGCTTTTACTTAGAAAAAATCATATTCTATATTTATAAGAATATAACATTTAAGTTGTTGGATGTCATCACACAAACATGATATGCTTTGATTTCTATGTTTGAGCTTTTGATAAATTAACTATTAGAAACTTCATTTTGCTGCGTGATTAGCTATACCCTCTTCATTGAATTTTACCTGTATATTCTTTCTGAATGTGTTCTGTTGTGGTAATATGTTCTTTCATTTTTCTGTACTTGACCTAGCATGCACTGTATCAGTCACATTTGCTTATTCCTGTGTTTGGCACGGATTTTTTCTTTGGAAAATAATTAATTTGAAACATATACCCTCTGCTCCATTTTGCCTTTAAAGTTAAGTTATTTTAATCGTAAAATCAAAACTCAGGAGTCTGCAATTTTGATGCACAAAGTTTGACATCTTAGTTTGCTTCTGTTTGTAGTTGCCTTAAATTCTGAATGCTCATGGAAGTGAGAATGTGGAGCTCTGATTGTGTGCTAGTATTGAATTTTATTTTGAATTTTGCTCAACAGGATTTGATGCACACGACCAGTAAAAAAGTGAATTCTGAACAATACCAACATGAAGCAGGCCAGCTTAATATGTTGATAAAGCTGAGGTGTGAACTGAAACTACTGTTTCTTTTGTGGACATTTGATCTGGATCTCATTTTGTAGATTGGATTATATCTTGGACCTCTTCATGGTACCTTTTTACAAGTTTCTTATAATGGAAATACTGTAGGGGGTCTTGTAACGTGGTATTGGGGTGGTCGTCAGATTGTGTCTCTGAAATGTGTGGACTCAGGGTATGTTTGGATTGAGGGAGGGGAGGGGCTAATCTTTGGCCTTCTCTTTACTAAATTGCCCCTAGAAATTTTTTAATATTCCAAAAACATATTCTCAACAAAAGGAATATTCCTTTCATTAATGGTAATTTGGTCATTTCCTTATTTCCCTCCCCCTTCCTCTCCCTCCCCCTCCCCCTCCCCCAAACCAAACATACCCTCAGGGAAGGTTATACCTAAAAGGGCTAACCCCTCCCCCCTTTATTTGTGTTGATCTGGTATTATGCATATATGGATGATGTACATATTTTTCATAAATTTTTCCCCACCAATTTTTTTTTTTTTTTTTTTTCGGCCCCTAGATTTTGATTTCAGCCCCTTAAATATTGTCTGAAATGCATACTATTAAAGAAATAATTATTTCTTATTTTGATAATAAAAGTAAGCTTTATCAAACAAATAGAACAAATTAATGTTTTCAAGAAATTTTCTATCATCATTTGTTAAAAGTAATTTATAATATACTATTGACTATCACATCATCAATTTTCTTGAAAATTTTTTACCATACTTTCTATTCAATGTAAAACAATGCTCTGGATTATCATAATAAACTATAAAAAAAATCTATTTTACTTATAATAATTATGATCTTATTGACTAATACATTTTTATCATTGAGGATATATATAAACATTTACTTTATGTAGTAATGCATTTATATTTAATTTAATTATATTATTCTTTTATTTTTTTACTGTTATATGGCTTTATTTGTAGTTTTAATGAATATTATCATTGTTATAGTATAAATCAATATTTAAAATTATTTTTTTCATTATTAGTAATATAATGATACATTCTTACCGAAAAAAGAAAAAGAAAAAAAAAAGAAATCGATATTGGATTAACTTCTACTATTGATTATGAATTTCCTTTCAATACATGTATGTATCTCTTAGTACTTTTGGCTCTACTTTCTACACCAGGCACCAGGTCAGCCATTTTGTTTCTACTTTGCAGCAGTATGTAGAGTCACAGTTATCTCATGAATCACGGTGCAAGTTTCTTCACTCCCTTCAGCATAAGGTTTGAAGCCTCATCTACTTGTTTCTTCATTATTATTTTAGAAATGATACAATTTCTGTTTCCGTGAATTTATTTTATTTTATTTTATTTTTTAATGATAGTTGGCAAAGAAACAATGTTCTGTCTTATAGTCTGCTGAATTTCATGCTGTGGACATGGCTTTGGTAGGATAACATGTGTATCTGATTATCTGAAATGGCAACATTCTTCAGTGCTGCCTTTTTTCCCCAAACCTGGCAGCTTCTACATTTTGGTTTTTATAAGTAGCAATTACCCTTTGGGGGATTCTGATAAAATTGGAATGAAATTATGGCAACGTAAAAATTATGACAGACATAGATGTCTACAGAGATGAGTCAAGTGAATACACCTGGGTGTTATAATCTTTGATCACTTTTGATCACATGCGACAGGGTTTGCTTGATATGATAACCCTGATCTATTTTGTTTCTTTATTTTGACGCATCTTGTGGACATATGTGCCATTTATGTAGGTGAATGATATGATGGATCTAGAGTCAGTTCACACGGAATATCTTGCCAATGCATTGCGCATGTAAGTTTATACTTATACACATTACTTGCTGATTTACATGAAAATTAGTAAATAATGGACAAATATGGAAGTTACTTATGCTCATTAAGTACATCAAGATTCTGCTATGCCTCATAAATTTTCTCCTTGTAACATACCTTGGTAACATCAATGATGCATTTCTGGCTTGACAGGCAGTATTTGATGTTTAGTATTTCTCAGTGTATTATGTATTACTCGTTGCAGATGTTTCCTCTCTGAAGAAACCTGGACAGTGGGCAGCAATAGCATTATTGAGAGCATTTTACAGTGTGCACTAGATTTTCGGTTGTGTCTTACATCAGGAACCTGGGATGAAGGAATTGGTCAGGAAAATTTGTTTGGCAGATTCAAAATCAATATATCTCAGGTAAACCCCGTAACATTTTAAATCACGTGTCTGATGCAGTTATTCTGGAAAAAAAAAATATGAAAAATACTGGTTGCAAACAGCCTCTCCACTTGCTGGGGTAAGGCTGTGTACATCTATCCATCCTCGACCTCACCGATGGGAGTTTTGTGTCTTGGGCTGCCGATATGTTTTTCTTGACATATTTGGGAAGACCTCAGGCATTATCATATCCTATATTTGGACATTGCTCTAAATTTTCGTAAAAGTACTTTGAAAATGCTTATAACTTCAGTAGTTCATGTAGTGTCCATTCATCAATTGCAGGGTCTGGTGCCCAAAATTGATCAGGCTTTGCTTGAAGCAATTTTTAAAAATCGGACTAGTCACTGAAGTAGTGAATTACTGGTTCAGGCTTAGTTGAATTGGTTGTAACTGAACTTGTACATTTTTAACTATACAAAGGTATTATATAAAATAACAGATATTAATATAATTTAATATTTAAATCCCAATAAGCTAATATCTATCTTTGGTTGTAAATTGAACTCGATAGTCAACTAGTAACCATTCATAATAGTATTGTGGAGATTCAATCCAATGGACGTCGGACCATAAGCGTTATATCAAAATAACCTGATCAATCATCAAATTCAATTTTATGACCATCAAGGAAGTCCAAAATTAGAGAGAGATGAGGAACTTTCCCCAAAAGCTAGTTGTTGACAAGCAACCTGTCTCCGCTAGAATGTCAATAATAATCATATATTCACCATTTAATCAGATATTAAGTAGAAAAATATTAATAATTATGTACAAGAGTAATAAGAATTTAGGTAAAGTTGAAGCTCCTAAAAAGATGTCATTATGAATTGATTGAACAAGCAACTCATCCAATTTTAAAGTGTTGTTTAAATTTTTATTTTCTTGTAAGGTTTCAGATCAGTGTAGGCAGTAATTCATTGATTTTTCGAATTGAACTGGTTGGCTTGGTCCAATTTTGATTACATAGGCATCCAAAGATTGGATAAAGAAAAAAAAATTGAAAAAGTCACTTTATTTATGCCTGTTATAGTCTTCAGGTGAATCTTTTGAATTGAATTGCAGGTACTTTCAATAAAGCAGAAGTTTGATAAAAATCTAAAAGAATTGCAGCGTTGTTATATCAAGGCACCTAAACATGGCAGCCTTGGGCTTTCGTTTCTGGGAATATCTCAATTATAATGAATATTATGCTGATGTCAGCAATGAAATGGGATGTTATGCTTTCTGACTTGTGGGGATCACAGTGATGGCATGGTCAATGAGGTGGTGGATTCTAGAGGGTGGCTGGCTTGTGGATTCAACGCTAACATTCTTAGGTTGTGTTCGGATGGAGAATCTTAGAAATTGATAGAAACGCAGGGGAATCAAGTCAAGCACCAGCATTGGGGAAATTTGTGTAGATTAACCTATGGAATTTGTACTTTTTTGTATATTTTCAAACTTTGATCGTATATTTTATAGTTGGCGAATGTTGAGAGGCTGAACTCAGGTATGGACTTTAGTCTGGGAATTGGGTTGGATTCGAATCTGCCATCTGGCTCCAGGTTTGAAGGTTGATTCTGGAACTGAAGGTTGGCCAGCCGGCTCATGGTTCCGGCGGGTCATGTCCAAATGAGTTTGTAGAGGAATGTCTTGTGTAAAGATCCAAATGTTTGGACTGTTTGCAAGGTGAAGAGAATGAAATTGCCTGGCCTGTGACTTTTGAGGAAGAAATGTTGATGTACTCATTCTTGTGTATGATAATGAGAGATCCAGTTTTGGAAAAGGAAAATAGTAGGGGAGCTCTATCAGTGTGTGTGGTTTACTTTGTAAAATGTAAAGAAAGAAAATCATGTTTTTTGAGTGGCAAATTTGTTAATTTCATTATTTGACATTTTAGATTGCTTGTTAGTATTAGAATTAGATTTCTTGAGTTGGGCTGTTACATACTTTTGTAGTTTTGTATATTTATTTCCCCAGAAGAAGAATGGCATTGTGTTGAGATATAGATGTGATGCAATATTGATGGCTCTTGTAGTCTTCCACTTTTTTCCTTTTCCACACTTAAATATGAGTATCAACATTAAATTTATGTAAAGCAAGAAATTTTATTATTCAGGATTCATATTAAGTTGTGTGACTCATTTTGTATTAATTCACCATAGTTGCTCTGTCTCCTGCACCACCCCCAGAATCTCTAGTTATAAATTTAGAAGCTAGTTGAAGAGCATGTTTGGATGCTAAATATAACATCTCAATAAATAAAATATATTTTCGATCCTTTAAATTTATATGAGGTATTGTCTTAGTTCATTAAGTTTGTAGATTATATTTTTAGTCTTTAAAAATTAATATTGTTAAAGTTATTAATGGAAAATGTTGACTAAGCAAAGTGAAGAAGTGACTATGTAATCCTTACAAAGCAAGTTGCTATTTACAGCACAACACCTCATTTATTTAATCTACATGACATTTACTTAATTTATATTATTTTATTTTCGCTCGGAATTATGAAAACTATAATGATTAGATTCCACTCAGAAATCATAGCCTATGCTTCAACAATACACTATAAAACCAGTGGTAGAGGCCCTCCTCCATCTCCCATTTCATTTTTTATTCATGTGACACCGTAGAATCGATAACCCCCTTCATTGGGGTGTCCAAGTATCTTGGTCCCGTCTCGGTCCCAGTAATGTAGGGACTAGAAATTCATGTCCTGTCCAGGATCAGGATCGTTAATGTCCTCGATCTGGGAGTGAAAATCTTGGGACCGAGATGGGATCCGGTCGGCGTTTTAGGAATCCCGGTCCCATTCTCGGGTTACAAGTATTTCAATATAATTTTTTTAAAAAAATTTGTAAACCCCTAGACCCCCACTCCACCCAAAATGCCCAATTTGGGACAATTTTTGCCCTAACGTCCTCTTCTCGTTTGAATGAGTTCCACTGTCACTTATGTAACATGCCAAATTTTAATAAGATTAAGATAAGTATACAACACTGTTCATCTTCTTCCTTCCTTACTTGCATTCACACTGAGACTAACAAGTTATGATAGTGCCCTCTAAATCTCTGATAAATTTGGAAAAGTCAGGTGAACATATGGATCTCTGGGCATGCTGTTTTTGGCTTAATGAGTGACAAATATCATTAAACTGTTGTTTTTTTTTTATTAATAAAATAATAATTATAAAAAAAAAAAAAAAAAAACTAGACAAAGATATTGCAAATGAGGTAATATATCCTCCTAAAAGAAGTGAAGAACATTGAAAGGGAAAGGAACATTTTATCCAAATCTCAGAAACTAGGAAGTCAAGAATACAGCAAAGTTGCTGAGCCTCTCTGCATATCTGACAGTGACAATCTTTTTAAAACAAAATCAGGAAATTACCCTAGAGAGACCATAACAATCATACTATCTTGCAATTACTGAAGATTACATGGAACACCCAATTGCTCATTTCATTATTGTTGATCCTAATGAGTACTGAACTTCAGTCTAATGACTTCTACTTAGCAAGAGCCTTTGACTCTGTTGTCTCCTTATTCATGTGTGGAACTGAAGGATAAGGATAGTAATGTCAAAGTATATATACTTTTGTATATAACTGAAGCTTCATGAATTGATTAATGGGAAAATTACATATAGGTCCCAAGGAAGAGAGATATTTACATTTAGGTCCCTTGAAATTACGAAATTACTCGAAGTCCCAAGGGACTTCGAGTAATTATTTCGAATGTAAAATTACTTTTTCTTGCCCATAGTGCATATTTCACTGTGAGCGATTAACAACACAAAATGCATAAATTAACAACACAAAATGCATAAATTAACCACAACTTCCAAAAACCTTCAATTTGTCATGTCTTACTTCCGAAGTTGTGGTTAATTTATGTATTTTGTGTTGTTAATTTATGCATTTTGTGTTGTTAATCGCCTGCGGAAGTGAGACATGACAGATTGAAGGTTTTGAAGTTGTGGTTAATTTATGCATTTTGTGTTGTTAATTTATGCATTTTGTGTTGTTAATCGCCTCTTGAAGTGAGACATGACAAATTGAATGTTTTCAAAAGTTGTGGTTGATTTATGCATTTTGTGTTGTTAATCGCCTCGAAAGTGAGACATGACACATTGAAGGTTTTCGAAGTTGTGGTTAATTTATGCATTTTGTGTTGTTAATTTATGCATTTTGTGTTGTTAATCGCCTCCGGAAGTGAGACTTGGACAGTTGAAGGTTTTGAGAAGTTGTGATTAATTTATGCATTTTGTGTTGTTAATCGCCTCTAGAAGTGAGACATGACAAATTGAATGTTTTCAAAAGTTGTGGTTAATTTATGCATTTTGTGTTGTTAATCGCCTACGAAAGTGAGACATGACAGATTGAAGGTTTTGAAGTTGCGGTTAATTTATGCATTTTGTGTTGTTAATTTATGCATTTTGTGTTGTTAATCGCTTCGTGTGAAATATGCACTATGAGCGTGCAAAGTAATTTTACATTGAAATAATTACTCGGAAGTCCTTCGTAATTTCAAGGGACTTAAATGTAAATATCTCTCTTCCTTGGGACCTATATGTAATTCTCCCTTGATTAATTGTAATGGGTGTCCAATTTTATGACAATTTTGTCTTAAAAGCTTTCGATGTGTTATGTTTAATTTTAGTTTATAGCTAGTAAAGAAAAAACACAGTGTAAGGTCGAATCGATGCACTACCAAGATCTTATTTGAAATTTGTATAAAGGAGATTGATACCAGTGAAACCAGGAATTTTAAGTAACTTTTAAGTTACAAAATTTATATAATCATCAAACAGCTTTTGGTTTTTGTTGTTGTTGTTGTTGCTCTCTCTCTCTCTCTTTTTCAAAAAAGTAGCTTTTAACTTGAAAGATCCAAACAGGCTTTAAAACAAGAAAAACTTTCAAGTTCTTTCAACACAAATTTACTACTCCCTCCGGTCCTAATTATAAGACATATTTAACCACTTTTGGAGAGATTAAGGAAAGAAGTTAAATTAGTTAATTTTACTCACTTTCCTAAAATACCCTTATATAAATTTAAAATGACAAAAGTAAAAGTGAATCAACAACCCCACCACATACCTCTCCCGCCTAAATTTTTTATCCACACACTTTCTAATTGAAATAATGGTTTGGTTATAAGTACATATATGTGTGTGTATATATGCGCGTGCGCACACACACATATATATAGACACACACACACAGATATATATATGTTTGTGTGTGTGTGTATTTACACACATATAAACACACACCCACACACTCACAGATATATATACGCATACATACATACACACACACACACACATATATATATATATGTTTGTGAATATATATATATATATATATATCTACACACACATATAAACACACACAGACCCACACATATATTTTTGTGTGTGTGTGTGTATCTACACACATATATAAATACACACACAGTCTCACACACACACACATATATATGTTTGTGTGTGTACCTATCTACACACATATGCATATATATACACACACCTATAAACACACACACATATGTTTGTGTGTATATATATCTACACACACACACACACAGAGTCAGCACACACACACACACACACACACACACACACACACACATGTTTGTGTGTGTGTATATCTACACACATATGCATATACATACACACACATATAAACACACACCCACACACACATATACATACCCATACACACACACACACACAACCATATATATATATATATATATATATGTTTGTGTGTGTATATATACTTAACAATTTAAAAGTTTCATTAACTGGAAGAATTTATGTACCCATATACATATACTCACCAAAAACCAAATACATTTAAAAGAATAAATAGGGGTATTTTAGGAAGAAATTGATAAAAATTAAAATGTTGTCCTATAATTAGGACCAAAATCAACTCTCAAATGTTGTTTTATAATTAGGATGGGAGGAGTATTAACCAAATATGATATATATATGATAGTCTCGTTTTAGGAATCCGATCTTACGACATATATACCTTTGCTTTCTCTCTTCTTTCTCCGTCGCTCTTTGGGTCGCCGTGTCTCCGTCGCCAGCAGTGAGGTCTCATTCGCTGCTCATCCTAGCCAAAGCCTTCGTCACCATTTAAAAAGTAGCAACCGGTGAGAAAAAACCCAGCGACGTTAGGTACCTTTTTCATCTTCTGTTCTCTCTTCTCTTCCTTGCAATTCATGACCTTACTCCTTAGTTTGTCATGACTTCGATTTTGTCCTGCGGCTTTTGCGAATGTGGGTATTAGGTTTGTGTTCTGGGTCTGTTTCCCCTTTCCAAGAAAAAGGAGATTGAGTTCTGGTTGAGGAGGAATTTCCGTGCGTCAATATTGTCCGCAATTCCATTTTAGATTATGGGTATGTTGTGATTTCTGTCTGCAATTCACAGCGTCAGTTTTTCTTCGGATTTTCAAAACTTCTTTAATATCCGGAATTTTGTGACAAGAAGATTTGGAAGATAAACAGGCTGCTAAGCAAATGATGAAGAAGATTTAGAGGGAGATGAAAGACCAGTAAAAAAGAAAAACTCAAGTGTTTGGGATCATTATGAGAAGGTACAAATAGACAAAACTACAGGAGAACACAAAGCCAAGCGTAAGTAGTGCCCAAGAGAAATTCTTTGCCTTCATACCAAACAAGGGATTTCTGGATTGGGATTCGGATTCTCCAGTGTCTCTTCTCTCACTAGCTTTAAATTCAGACCATCCAATATTTAATCTCAATATCCGAGCGAGTTATGTCATCTACTTTTTTAAATTTTTTTTTTGTTGTTGCTCAAAATCTACTTTTTAAAATTTTATTTCTACTCCATGAGCTAATTTGAAAAAGATAACGTGATTTTCTCTAAATGTTTACGTTTGAATCAAATATTAAAGAGACACTTACAAAATTGTAAAAGTAATATCCGAACAAAGAAAATAAATGAACCAATCTTTTTACGACCTCTGATAGGGTCATGGGTCATGGGTCATCTAATACCGTGGCTTCTCATTTATTTAGTCAAGAGCGATGCAGACCAAAAAAAAAAGAGAGCGATGCAGACCAGAGGTTGCAAAATACATAAATTGGAGGAGAGGCCATTTCGAACTGTGGAAAGTTTTGGTTTCAGAGCGATGCAAAATTCCTAATTTTGTCTAAATATATTTATATATGTTTGTAGAAAAATGTTTTAAAAATTTAAATTATAAATATAAATTATTTATATAACCTCCCAAACTTATATAATGTATAGAGTATAATAAACAGAAATATGTGTTTGATATATTTTTATTGATTTAAAATAAATAAATAAATAAATAAATAAGTCTCAGTAAATATGATGGAAAAGTTAAATAAAGAATTTATAATGTAATGAAATTTAATAATATATTAAAAAGTTCAAAAATATATGTATTGGAATATATTTTTTGGTTGTATAAAAAATAATTATTAAAATTATGATTGTTCAAATAATTATATTGCAAACCTCAATGCAAACAAGCATTTAGTAATGGGCTCAGGAAATGAATTTTATATTCTTACAAAAAAATTGCTTCTATTGAAAGCTTAATTTAACCTGAAATACTCCTCCTTAATTGCTAAAAAACACGCATATTGATTGAATGCTTAATTGCCAAAACATACGCAGATTAAATGCCAAAGGTGCGCATATTAATGCTTAATTAGGGTATATGAGTTTTCACGTAAATCCGAAAGCGGTCATAAAACTTTCATTCTTTTGACTTCAAGTTAGAAACCGTTTGGATAAGTTTTTTGATTAAAAAAAAAACACTTTTTTAATGTAAAAAAATGTTATTTATTTATTTATGTGTTTAGATGATATTTTTCTAAAAAGCAAAAGTTACAAAGAAAAGTCAAAATGCTGTTTTTTTTTTAGCTTCAATTTAGAACTTTAAAAAAAAAAAGCACCACAAAAAAAAACATTTTTTAAAAAAACTCATCCAAACAAGCTCTTAGTCCTTGTAAACGTGAAAATACATGCATATTAAATGCTTAATTTAAAATGAAAACACGTGCATATTAAATGCGATCTTGTTGTGAAAACATATGAGAAAACTCTATTTTCTAATTACACCGTTTAAGGAAGAAAGTTAAAAATAATAAATACGTAAGAAATGAATTTTGTTTTCTAAAATTGACCTTATTCATGTGATTCGGGTTTCGTGCTGTTACTTTCAACACAAGTGTCTACCTAACCTAAGGGATCTAGTGGGATTTTAGACCACTAGACCAACGTTGCTCTGTTCTTCAATTTGGTTAGTTTTCTGTTTTCTTCTCACACATTTTCAAAACAAGATGACAGTAACACAAAAGATGTTCATAACAAAGGTCAAAGATGATGGAGGTGCTGTTGTCTCCGCAATAAGGTAAAATACTGTCTCTCACTTCTTCTTCTTTAAGGATTTCAGCTTATCGTTGATTTTGTGTAGGACCATTGAGCCTGATATCCTCAAAACCTTACTAGTAATATTCCAGCAATTGGTTCACTTGGTTCGTTGGTTCACCTTTCACCTTGAAGTTGACAAGTAAAGGGAAGGCTTTCTTCTCTGAAAACTACTCTGTTCTTATGGCTCTGTTTCTCCTCAAATTCCTTTCACCTTTGACGTCGTTTTTGGCAACTTTGTCTCAAATGCATAAGAGAAACATAGTTTCACACCTTCTCATTTTCCTGTTCGAGCGTGGAGCTTCTCTTTTAGTAGTTGTAATAATTTTGAGGTCTTTTCTGTGGATCTCTGTTACCTCGTGGCTCTGTATTTTTGTACTGTTTGGTTATTGTTGTGATCCAGAGCTCAAAGAACAGATCTTAAAAATCATGAGATGGTTTGTGAATCAAAACCATGAAGCTCCGTCCCTACACAATTATCACAGAAGCCGCCACTGCTGAACAAACTAAACATGATTCTTGTTTTTGTCAAGGAAATTAAAACCTTGTAAATTTTCCACACCGAAGAAATAAGTATTAGATTGTCAAATTGTCTTGTATTTCATATTTTTATCTTTAACATTAGTAAAAAAGAAAATTACTTTCTACATTTGTCACGCCCTGAAAACTAAGAGGTGACCTACACGGAATATGAGTGGATTCACATTCCTTAAGCCTTAAACTAGTAAATTAGACTTCCCAACAATTCTACAATGATCCAAATTTTTATTACAGCTTACAGGGCTTCGCTCCATATAGCATAAAAAATATACATATATTCCAAATTACCGGGGAAAATAGGGATCCTTCCTATAGGTTATGTGGAGCTTCTAGAATAGGATTTTCAAACATGATACCAAAGCTTGAGTTTACATCACCATAGAGACTGATCCACACAATTCTTCAACTTCAATTAGGCAAGAAGTCTTGAGTCGGCTACACCATCGAGACCAAAAAATATTTTTCGGGTGAATAACGTCCCATCAATAGAAATAAATATAATACGAAAGAAATTATTTAGATAGACTTAACCTTGAATTATAAAATCATGATAATAAATTTTCAACTTCTAAACGGAGGCATAAATGGAAACCATGAAAGTTTATAATAGAGGTAAAGGTTAATTTCAACTCCCAACTATGAAATCATAAAGATAAATCTATATAAAAGTTTATTAATAAGTATAATTAAAGATGTATAAAAGATCATTAAATGAATAATACCAAGTGTGTGATAAAACATTTTTTTTTTCCCTTTCAAAATCAGTTTATA
Source organism: Acacia acuminata (assembly GCA_019022655.1). Lineage (NCBI taxonomy): Eukaryota > Viridiplantae > Streptophyta > Magnoliopsida > Fabales > Fabaceae > Acacia > Acacia acuminata. Next base: position 43,950 of record JAFJYI010000224.1, read on the forward strand.
AATAAGTCACAAGTTCTAACTTCTCATGGGACTTCAACAGACGGATAACAAGCGTGGACACACGGTCCACGAGGGTAAATAACCAAGCAAAGCATGAAGCCACGAGAATAAGCGTGGACACACAGTCCACGAGAGTAAGTAACCAAGCGTGGATCGAAGCCACGAAACAAGCGCAGGTACAAACCCACGAATAACAAGCGTGAGAACTATCAAGCGTGAGTACTGTACTCACGAATGTCAAGCAAGCTCGAGTTAACCATGGTGCACCAAAGACTAACAATATCGTTGTTAGTAACCAGTGTTCTGTATTCAGTCCCCTCAAAACAATTTCAAGCATGCATGGGGTCAATTTGTCAATAGCAAGCAAAGAGCTTTTCGTCTAATGATGAGAATTCAAAAAGAATATTTTGTAACAGAAGACCCCAGCATGAGAGTTTACAAAGTCTCAAAACATTTTCTTCCAATTCCATCAGTTGAAAGTCTTTTCATATAATAGTAACTTGCATAAGGGAATTTTAAATATAAGACCATCACAATAACAAAGTTTACAAAGAATATCTCAGAAATTTTTCTTATCAATTCTTTGCATAAAAATTCATAAATGATAAAATGTTATGGAACTAGTAACCTTGAATAAAATCATCATTTCATTTAAACATGTAAATAACAATAAGGCATTAATATAGTCTTAGCAAAACTATCATGAGGAAATTAGTACTTAAGAAAGTTGATAATTTAAAAAAAAAAATAGCAAGTAAAGCATCATTTATAAAAATTATAATGGGACGCTATTCACTCACCTGGTGTGCTCTTAACTATACAACTTACTCCTATATCCCCCTTCCGACTCAGTCACTCCTTATTTCCTAGTGACCAAAATAAATCCATTATTATTCCACATATAATTATAACTTCATATAAAACATTCCTGATAATTCATTCAATAAGATTCTTTATTCTAACATCGCATACTCCATCCACAGTTTAGTTTATCAAAAACAAAAGGTTTCTATTAGCGAGTTCATAAAACCAAATTCTTCTATATGCAAAGGCATCCACTTGGTTCATATATCTATTACCGTAACCAATATCTTCATGATCTAACTTAACCTTATATTTTTTTGTTTAAATAATTTAACCATCAAATCTGAAATAGTTAGCCCAACCATCAAATAGAACGAATATCATTAGTTTCCCTACAATCTTTCCTCACCATTTTATAACACAACTTTCAAATTTTGCCTTTAAATTAAATTTAAATCATAATTAATCTGAGAAAGAATCCAAATTATTCACCACTATCAAAATACTAACAACACACATATCCAAATGAACCTCTTCCTTTAGAACATTTTATCAAACACCTTGTGGGCACTCAACATTGCTCATACAACACACCCAAATTCATAAACTATAGACAAGTAAGATACTCCCAAACATCAATAAAGGCTCTTAAGATTTCAAAACAACCAATTTCTCAATAGACTTATTATCAAGATATTTTTCCTTTTTCAATAAAAATCCTAATTTAATAATTTCAATTTACAACGACCACAAAGGGAAAGAAACGATTCAAGATTTCAAGCATATCACACACATGTAAGACAATGAAGAATGAAGGGAAAAAATAAAAATAAAAATAGCGAATGGACCATGGACAAAAAGAAAAGAACGTCTGCACCAATTCGTGATGGACCAAAGCAGAGGAAAGGATGTTTTGTGGCAGAGGAAATAGAAGCAGCAAACTCGGTTTACTCCCAAACCACCACGACACACCAAATAGAGAAAGGGGAAAATTGACTAGTGTTGAAGAACACACTTGGAATCTATCATCAGCTACACGCCACGTCGTCAGAGAGGCGAAAGAGTAGAAGGAAAGAGATCAAAAGCTACTCCAATGTTTAGAGTATATGATCGGATGAAAGCTTCTAGAATTCTCTGCCCTTGTGCTCAGCCTCCACCGACATCAAAGTGAAGGAATGTGGGAGCAATGGAAAAAAAATCTAACTGATATGTTTTATATCATTTTTTTCCTTTCTTTTAATTATTGAAAGAAGGGCATTATAGTAACTTTGAAGGTTAAGATAAAATAAATTACTCCTTTGACATATAGAAAATTTGAAGCCCAACATGGGAACGACATGTAAGGCTCTGCTGAATTTAAATATAACAATGAGGCATTACTTGTGATTATTCCTTATTGTTTTCAATTTCTTTTTTTTTTTTTAAAAAAGAAAAAAATTTGCTAAGATTTGAACTCAAAACGTAAAGGACAAACAAGGACCTCAATTGAATGAAGTCGCTAGCTTCACTTTGTTACCAAACTACAATAAATAATTCAAGTATCAAAATTTATTGTTGTTGTTGTTGTTGTTGTTATTATTATTATTATTCAGGGCTATTACAACATTAGCTAAAATACACTTTCTATCGTTGGTTAATTAGTTTGGGTTAAGGAGCAATTTTACTAATAAACTATTGGTCCAAGAGCACCCAACACAATAAACTATTATCTGGACCTTAAATGCTAAAAGACTTTTTGAAAGCTAAAGTTAGCACAAAACCATTACTTTATGAATTAACTCCGTTAGTGGGTGCATTTGGGGAAATAAAATGAGTTAACATAAAAACAAAAATGCAGAGTGGCGGGAGGGTGAAAGGAGGCGAAAAACGTGGATGCAAAATAATTGAAAACTTGACTTAAGAAGAAAAATGTGAAGGGCTCATTTCGTTTCGAAAGAAGAAAAATAGGTCCGAAATCGAGAGTGTGTTTGAGCGAAACCCATCATCGTCGACGGGATCATCGTAGGGCTTCAATGGCATCATCTTCGACGGAGTTCTGTCATCTGAGATATCAGATGGCGGAGCGTGTGGTTGTCAACAAGGTCGGAGGAGTCGATATGGAGAGGGTAGTTTGGTAACTAGGCAAGTGTTATTTTTGCCGTAGAAGAGCGATTTCTCGATGCTCTCTCTATCGTAGGTGATCCGGAGGTGACGGTGATCGGATCCTTCATGATTCACAAAAAGAAGGTAGGAACTTCAATCGGCTCAAATTTAACTTCTCATAACGATTCAAACCTTAAAAAAAAAAGATCAACCGAGTAAAGTTGAATCATTTTGAATTTGTCGGAGTCTTTGAGGTTTGAGGGGTTTAATTGAAATGTGAACGAAATTAGAAGGGCAAAAGAGGGATTTAAGGGGGGAAAAGAGGGGAAACAAGTTGATTTTGAATACCTTGATGTCTCCGATTCCTTCGGAGTTCGAGCTCCGGGGAGAGTTCTCATGGCGGGGATGAGAAGCTAGATGGTGTTCCAATCGCTCCAATGGAGAACTTCGCTGCCAACGAGGATGTACTTGATTTTAGTTTGAGGGTGGAACGGTTTGATGTGAGCAAGGACCCACTAGCGCGCGGAATCTAAGTTGGTTAGAGCCGGAATGTCTCTGTTAGGGGCTGTGATGGTGACAAAGATGCCACTTCCAGCGAAGGCTTGCAGGATTTGAGGGCTCACATCGAAGATCTTAACACTGTCGATGGTTGTCTTGGTCTTGAGGAAATTCGCCACCACTTGCTACGACGAAGGTTGTCTCCAAGGGTGCCCTAGTTGACGCCGATGGAGGAGATGGAGGTAGCGAGATGGTGGAGAAAGATGAAGAAGGCAGCTGAGATTAGAGATGAAGTAGCCATGGCTCTAGTATGTTCTTGCCAAGGCTCACGCCACATATGCATTTTAGTATGTATTCTAACTCATTTTATTTCCCTCAGTTCAGGCCACGAATGGACGTTGCTTATAAAGTAACGGTTTTGTGCTAACTTTAGCTTTTAAAAAGTCTTTTGGCATTTAAGGTCAGGATAATAGTTTATTGTGTTGGGTGCACTTGGGCCAATAGTTTATTAGTAAAATTGCTCCTTAACCCAATTAGTTTTAATAGACATAAAAAGTGATGTATAATTCTCAATATCTTGAAAAATAAATTAGTGTGTGTTTTATGTTTGAATGTTGTGGAAATTTGCGTTCGTTTTCTTGACGAAATATGTTTCATATTTTCATTTCTCATATCCTCAAATTTTAATATAGGACAACTATTATGGATTTTAGGAAGTTTGCAACATATAGCAACCAACAATTTTCTTATGATCTTGGTGTTTTGTGTTGCAGAACCACAACTAGTATAAAGGTTATGCTTGTTTGGACTAGTGGGAGCAAAAATGAATATGATATATGTTTGGATAAATTCTTATGAAAAATTAAGTTTCACGTAACGTTATTTAAATAATATATTAAAAAGTTAGTTTTAAATGTTTAAAGTTTGATAAAAATCTAAAAGAATTGCGTTGCTATATCAAGGCACCTAAACAAAGGCGCAGCTTTGGGCTTTTCGTTTCGGGAATATCTCAACTATAATGAATTTTATTCGATGCCGGCAATGAATGGGATATCATGCCGTTTGACGAGTTGCTTCCTTTCATGTTATTTTTCTTATTTTCTTTTCATAATCTCATATTTATTATTAAATTAAAATAATATATAGTTTAGGTAATAGGAATTGTCACTACCATTTTTTGTTATTACCAATGTTACTACCACTTTTTCACCGTTGGATCAGAATCTTAATAGGAGAGAGAAATGATAAAGGTAGATAAGATTCTCATCTAATAGTAAAAAGTGGTAGTGACAAAAAATGAAAATGACAATATCCTATCCTATTGTTCGATTCAATCTTTTATAAAATTATTTTTGTGAGAAATAAATAAATTTAAACTGTTGAAATATGATCTATACCATTTATAATTACAATCCATACAAAATGAATAAATTTTATATTTAGAAAATGTTATAATAATATTTTTATAAAGGGTTAAGTATCATTGTTGCTCAGGAAGTTTTTGTTAGTAAATAGGTGTCCTAGAGACAACCGCTTTGATAGAGGAACACCTTTTTTTATTTAGTATCTTATAATTTATTTATTTAAGTATATTTTATCTTTATCATATTTATGTCTTGCCTTTACGTTAAGGTTAATATGTGTTTAAAGATACAAATCCCTGGAATAGAACATGTGTTCACTTGAGGATCTATGATAGGGATCATGATTATGAGGACTCTAGGACACCGAATGTCTATTGCTCGAAACTTGTTCCTATTCTTGAATCACCAAGAAAGGGCATTAGTGATCTCAATAAGACTAATACGACATCGTCTACTTGTATAGAGATGCAAGGTAGGGACCTCATGGAATACAAGCATGGTGATGCCTTAGGCGATGTCGTGGGTGGATTTGTTGGAGAACAAATACCACCGAATGCAGACCACCAAGAGACTCCACAAAGATTTGTATGAAGTATCATTGGATATAAAAGTCTCTCAACGTTTGGTAGTGTTGATCGTCTTAGACTTGAGGATGTCATCGAACACTGTGTCCTATGGTCATACTTTGATTGTACAACTCTATCAGCCGGAGAATGCGGAGAACAATGTACTTTTGGGTATGACTCGAATGCATGAGTGTAGATGGACATGCCGAAAGGATTCACAGTTTCCTACAAGAGATGGGTCGTTCACAGGACCGATAGGGCTTGGATGAATTCTAGTTGACTCAGAAATTTGTGCACAGAAAGGGATCATGAAGAGTCATGTTCCATCTTAAAGTCAATAGAAGAAGATTCATAGTTCTGTGAAAAAGCTATATTTAGTCAACCAAGAGATATGATACTCTATCTTTGCTCTTGACTAAATTTGAATGACATAGTGAGGGATGAAGCCGGCACGGTATCCAAATTAGAAAATGTAGATCACTTGATCAACTCAATTAATTCTGGGGCCACAGAGCATCGCTAGTGTCTTATGTGGTTATTAGATAACTTAGACTCATTAAAGGAGTTTGATTAGTCCAAGGTTAATTTATGTCGGTGATTAATTAGGCCTAAGGGTCACACAGACAGGTTATTCTTGATTGCTTAAAATTAGCAATCTTGGGCCAATAATTAGTATTGGGCTTTCTCGAAAGAATTGGTATATTTAGATTGGAGTTGGACTCCAAGCTCAATCTATTAAAATAGCGTCATACATGGTTATCTAGTGGGAAATTAATTTCTCTATTAATAAGCCCAAATATGTTAGAAGACCAAACGCTGAGTCTTAGGCCATTTTGAATTTTAAATTTGAGATTTAAATTTGAATTTTAAATTCAAGAGATTATATTATAGTAGTGAAGGAGCGAAAACAAGAAAACCAAATGAACCTTGATAAGAAAACAAGAATAGCAGGCAATGAGAGATGAATATATAGTAGTGGAGGGGGACTCAAGCCCCGAATTTCAAAAATGCAGTAAGCACATTTGGCATATAGCAAGTGTTTGATGATGCGGTTTTTCCGTATATACTCTATGTCGGTCTTAATTATAAGAGTTAGTTGACTTTTTTTGGAGAGATTAAGGAAGATAAATAAGATATTTAATCATTTTATATGTTGTGTATCCTTAGATTATATATTAGTTCATTAGTTAAACTAAATAGTTTGAAGAAAAAATAAAAATAAAAATACTCTAAAGTAATTTAATTAGCTTCTTTAATTTCCCCAAAAGAGTCAACTAGCTTTTATAATTAGGATCGGAGGGAGTATTAATAGTACTCTCTTCGGTCCTAATTATAGGAACTATTTACTAGAATTTGAAGAGATTAAGGAGAAAAGTTAAATTAGTTAATTATAATTATTTTCCAAAAATACCGTGCTAACAATTGAAAATTACATAAATTTGTGTCAAATAGCAATTAATTTCTGCAGTGCTATACATACGACGCAATTTACAAGATATACAAAGATTATTTTTTGTTTCTCGCACATAAAAATTATAATGTAAAAATTAGTTATTTAATTTATATATTAAAAAAAACTTTGGGCAGTGTATGACGTGTTTATTCAAATTTTAAACACAAAAATTATTAGGTTGCAGTACTTCGAATTTTGATAAACTAAACTTATAATTTCATTGTATGTATCACAACCTTTCTTACCTCCAGGTCCCACGACCACCACCATTTTGTTATATTAGGTTCAATATCCACCACCTATTTTTTTACTATACGTCTCACACCCTTATTCTTAAATGCAGGCCCTACATTCCCTTAATGATACAAAAATAAAAAATTAATTACATTTTATTTATTTTTTGAAAAAAAGGCTTGAGTACCGACAATAATTACAAGTACATTAGACAGGATGAGATAAGATTTTAGATATATGCATGGTCGAAAGTGGAGTCTTGAAGTGGGTCGGGGTTACACTTAGTATTAGTAGGGGTGATATGGAAAAAATATAACAAAAATTGCTCAAAATTATTTTTTTAAAAATATATAATTAAGGTGTATATCATATTAATGAGTTGTAAACATTATTTACTTTATAAAATATATAGGTGTATTATTAAATTATTATTGAGAAAGTATAAATAAGGGTAATATAGGAAAAACTTGACAAAAGTTAAAGCTTGCTCTTATAATTAGGACCAAAACTAACTTCAAAATGTGTTCCTCTAATTAGAACTAGAGGGAGTACTACCTTTTCTACTACCCATATGGGCCACCCCAAGTTTAAAAAATACTCATAGTTACTACATAATAATAATATTGGGCATCTTCCCATTTCATCCCTCATCACATTATACTCTTATATTTTGACTATAAAATACTTTTTATTATTAAAATTATGAATATTTTTCCTATTTTAATCAAATTATATTTTTTTAATTAATATCGGTCGACTTACGAACCCTTAACCCAATGCCCGTCACCGGTTCAATGACGGGTCCGGGTTTCAAAACCTAGGATATGTCTTATAAAAATAATTATTAATTTATTCATCTTATTTTTTTTATAGTATAATTCGATATCCCGTTCATGGCTTCCCCCTTCTAATATAAGTGTCTTATCCGGGATTCGAACTTAAGACCCGTAAAGACCTAGCAATGCCTTATACACTACAAAATTCCGTCGGTAATTGGATTTGCAACGGAAAAAGTGTGTCGGGAAAAAAAAAACCGTGATAAAAGACATTACGGATGGAATTCCATCGTAATTTCTATCGCAAATCGAATTACCGACGAATTCCGTAGGTAATTTCCAACGGATGCTTTTTGTCGGTAATTCCATCCCTAATCGGCCTTTTTTTTTTTTTTTTTTTTGGTAACGTCGAACAACTCCATCTCGTTGGTTAATTTATTCGTCTTCTTTTAACATCACCAATATATTTTTTCTTAAACCTTAATGTCCATTTAGAACACATAGTTTTAAAATTTAAATTATAAAAATGATGATAATAAGGAATTAAAATTTAGAGCATGTTTTAACATTACCGCTACTTATGCTAACGCCAATTCAAAGTAGGGAATTACCAAAGTTGAACGTGTTAGTATTTAGGTGTCCTAGAGACAATTTGTAAGGACAGATCAACACCATTTCTATGTTATAGTATTTCATTATTAATAAATGAACATATTTTATCTTTATCATATTGATGTCTCACCTTTATTTTAAGGTAAATATGTAGTTGAAGATAAAAGCCCTACGAATAGAACATGTGTTATTCTTGAGGATCAATCATATAGATCATGATCATGAGGACTCGAGAACACTGGATATCTATTGCCTAAAAATTGTTCCCAGTCTTGAATCACCAAGAAAGGGCATTGATGATCTCAATAAGACTAGCACGACATTGTCTACTTGTATAGGGATACAAGGTAGCGACCTCATGGAATACAGGCATGGAGATATCTTAGCTGATGTCGTAGGTGGATATGTTGGAGAACATATGGCATCGAATTGACCTGCCCAGAGACTCCACAAAGATTCATTATAGAGAGTATAATTGGATATGTAAAGTCTCTCATCGTTTGGTAGTGCGGATCGTCTTGGACTTAAGGATGTCATCGAACATTATGTCCTAAGGTTATACTTTGACTGTACAACTCTATCCACCTGAAAATGGGGAGAACAGTGTACTCCTGGGTGTAACTCGAATACATGAGTATAGATGGACATGCTGAGAGGACTCACAGTCCCCTACTAGGGCTTAGTCATTTACAAGACTGGTAGAGCTTCGATAGCTTCTAATTAACTCAGAAGTCTGTGCGCACAGCAAGTGATCATGAAGAGTCATGATCTGTTATAGAGTTAATATAAGAAGATTCCTAGTTTTGTGAAATAGCTACATTTAGTCAATTAAGAGAGATGATACTCTATCTTTGCTCTCGATTAAATGTGAATGACGATGTGAGGGATGATGCCTGCACGGTATCCAAATATGAAAGGTAGATCACTTGATCAACTCAATTAGTTCTAGGGCCGCAGAGCATTGCTAGTGTCTTATGAGGTCATTAAATAAATTGGGCCCATTAAAGGGGTTTTTAATCGGTCCAAGTTATTTATGTCATGACTAATTGGGCCTAATGGGTCACACACAAAAAGTTATTCCCGATTATTTAAAATTAGCAAACTTGGGCCAATAACTATTATTGGGCTTTATCAAGAGTAAAGGTGTATTTGGGTTGGAGTGGGACTCCAAGCCCAATGAAGAGAAAATGGCGTCATATATGGTGTCCCTAGTGGGAAATCAGTTTCTCCACAAAAGGGCCTAAATGTGTTGGAAGACCCAACGGGGTCTTAGGCCAAGTTGAATTTGGAATTCAAATTTCGAATTTAAATTCAAGAGGATAGGTTATGAAAGATAATTCTGAATTATCTAATATATATATATATATATATATTAAGATTCAATAATGATTGGATGAAGATAGGAGAAATAATAAGTTTGGTTTGATTTAAAATGATTTTGAATTTTAGTTTAAGAGATGAATGTGATTCATCATCTTAAATCATTATTCGATTAAGATATGAATTTAATTCATTATGATTTAGATTTTCCAATTCAAGTTTGGATTTGGCCATTCTTGTGGGCACTTAAATTAAAGTTAGACTCTTATAAAGTGCTGATTTTTTGAGTGCCATTTTTATGCACGTTTTTTGAAGAAAAAAGGGAAATAAATGTGATACATCATCTTAAATTCAATCCATCAATCAAGATAGGAATATGATTTATCATATTAAATTCAATCAATCAATTAAGATTTGAATTTAATGTGACTTGGTTGACAAGCAGTGGACTTATTACCTAAAACCTCTTTCTTAGTGCATAAGCTGAAAATTCCTAAAGCAATTAGGTCAAGAATTTTTGGCCCACCAAGGCTATAAAAGGGGGAGGGTTGGACATTTTATGATGATCCTTATGCTCTCTAAATTTAGGTCTATACCAAAGGTTTAGAGAGGAAAAGGCACCATCCATAAAAGGGTAAGGTTCCAACCTTGTTCATCCTATCTTTAACCTAATCCTAAGAAACCATCATCTTCTTGAAAAGATCAAAACCCAAAGAAACCAAAACTCAACCTTGTCTTCGCCTAGCAAGTATTCAAGGAGTGGGAGCTTTCAAGAGAAGGAGTTCTCATTGCAATCGGGAGATAGTTTGTGTGGATCAACGTTAGAGGACATCAAGAACCTTAAAGTCTTGAGTGATCTTAGGTAAATCTAATCTCCAATAATCGTTTTATCAAATTATCCCGAACCCCAATAGTTGTTTTAACGAGTAATCCTGAAACTCATGAGTATTATAAATTGTTATGAATTCTCATGAGTACCGTAAATAGTTACGGATTAATAGTTAATAACTAATTAGCTTAATTGGTTAAGCTTAATAATTCATGAGGACCGTAAAGAGTTACGGGTTTCCGCAATGATTAAACAAATTTTTTGTTTTTAAGTTCATGAAATTTTGCATGAAAGTCATGTAATAGACAAAATTAACCATCAGATGGGTGAAAACTATGAATGACCCCAACTAGGCTCATCAAGCCTAGAACCATATGCCATTATAAAATTGAGAATTTGTCATTTCAATACTATATAAAATCCTAAAACCTCAAAACGTCTATCAAAATTTGTAAAAATCTTATAGAGATCAAATTGAGATTTTAAAATGATAATGAATTTACCATTATGCCATCTTTCTCTTTCTCTCTCCTCTTCCTCTCTTCCTCCTCTACTTCCGGTCCATTGCCTTTCTCTCCACAAGTGGTGTTGGTCGTTAATTGTAGGGGAATACAACACGTTAAATTATTATTCAATTAAGATATGAATTTAATTTATTCTGATTTGGATTTTTCAATTCAAGTTTGGATTGGGCCTTGCTTGTAAGCACTTAAATTAGGGTTAGACTCTTATAAAGTGCTGATTTTTGGTGTGCCTTTTTTATGGACGTTTTTTGAGGGAAAAAAGGGGAAATGAATGTGATCCATCATATTAAATTCAATGCAACAATCAAGATATAAACATGATTCATCATATTAAATTCAAACAATCAATCAAGATTAATGTGGCTTGGTTGAAAAGTAGTTGATCTATTACATAAAACCCTTTCTTTGTATAAGCTTAAAATTCCTAAGGGAAATTAAATGTCATCCATCATATTAAATTCAATGCAACAATCAAGATATGAACATGATTCATCATATTAAATTCAAACAATCAATCAAGATTAATGTGGCTTGGTTGAAAAGTAATTGATCTATTACATAAAACCCTTTCTTTGTATAAGCTGAAAATTTCTAAGGGAAAATAAATGTGATCCATCATATTAAATTCAATGCAACAATCAAGATATGAACATGATTCATTATATTAAATTCAAACAATCGATCAAGATGTGAATTTAATGTTTTTAGGTTGAAAAGTAGTTGATCTATTACATAAAACCCCTTTCTTTGTATAAGCTGAAAATTTCTAAGGCAATTAGGGTTAGAAATTTTCAGCTCACCAAGGCTATAAAAGGGGGAGGGTTGGACCTTTTTTCGAACATCCTTATACTCTCTAAATTTTGGTCTTTATCAAAGGTTTAGAGAGGAAACCAATCTGTCACTTTGGGAGTATTTTTTTTTTTTTTTGCCACTATATGGGCGTGTTTGATGACGGAAATGAAATGGCAAAAATAGTGGAGAAGGCAATGAAAGTAGACAGTGTGGATATGATACTTAATTACTAAAATTGAAGGGATTAATTTATGATCAACTTTCTTATCTATACGAGAGTGTTAATTTAAGGGATATGATAGTTATTAATTTATGATAGATAAGAAAGTTAATCATAAATTAAATGTTAATTTAAGGGATATGTGAAGAGGGGTGAGGAAGCTGCCGTACGTAGAGTGGCCACGACTGAAATGCCAACAGTTCGGGTAAAATCTTAGGACCCCTTTGGTAGAAACAAGATTAGAGAAGGAAAGGGAAGACCCCAAAGTTCCCATGGATTTTGGGTGTTTGGTAGACGAAAGTCCATCAAGATCTTCCGGTGAGTGCTCATCTTCCCTTATGTAATTGTTGCTTCGTTTTTATCTTCCTTTCTACTTTATATATTATTCCAACGATTTTTTTCTTAACTTAAAATTCCATTTAAATAAATATTTCGTTGAATGAAAAAGTTTATATTAACTTCCATATAATTATTTCTTACAATCAAGAATAGAGTATACCATTTGATTCTTCCAACCGAAATTTTAGCTTCGTGGTCAAGTGCCCGGCTTGCCATTTGCCAATCAAATTTTACCAAGTTCAGTACGTTTCCCATACTTAAATATTTCCATACTTAATGTTGGCATTAAGATTTTGGTGAGGAAAGGCTGCTTAGGTTTGTAGAGTGGCCCCATTTGAAATGCCAACGGTTGGGGAAGTATTCAAGAGGGCGAGTGAAGATAACGGAACCCACTTCCATGTTAAGCGATGACGTCGTTGTAGAACAAGAATACCGCATGGAAGAGGCCGAGAAGAGTTCATAGAGAGGTTTACGAGAGATTTGAGGTTGCAAAAATGGTTGGATGCATTGTCTTGATCGATGTGTGTGGTTGTGTGTCCACTGGCGGTTTGTAATTGGCCGGGCTCGGGAAATACTCGTATGTATCGAGGACTAGTTATATACTTATATAGTTATATATATGTATCCCCCTGCTCTTCTCTTTTGTAAATTCCAATCTCTTCTCATTTGTATGTATACGTGGTGTGTACGCATACAGTCATACACTCGTACGTTAAAAAAATACCTACTAGAATTGAATGATGTAGCAAGTGAAAATGAAACAGAGTGGAGTAGCAGATGTAAAAGTAAATGCAAACGTTTAAAAAAGTATAGGAAGAGCTGGTTTTGAGGATATATGCGTTAAGTTTTTAGAAATAAGACCATATATTCTATCAGAAACCCTACAAAATGAGAGGAGAGTAACTTAAGTTCAAAAACATGATATGCATATTCCCTCATAACTTAAGTTCAAAAACATGATATGCATGGTTAAGATTATGAACTGTTCATACCATTTGACCCCTATATTATGAGGGTATATGCATATCATGTTTTTGAACTTAAGTTACTCTCCTCTCATTTTGTAGGGTTTCTTATAGAATATATGGTCTTATGTCTAAAAACTTAACGCATATATCCTCAAAATCAGCTCTTCCTATACTTTTTTAAACGTTTGCATTTACTTTTACATATGCTACTCCACTCTGTTTCATTTCCACTTGCTACATCATTCAATTCTAGTAATTATTTTTTTAACGTACGAGTGTATTACTGTATGCGTACACACCACAGATACATACAGTGAGAAGAGATTGGAATTTATAGTGAGAAGAGCAGGGGGATACATATATATAACTATATAAGTATATAACTAGTCCTCAGATACGTACGAGTATTTCCTTAAGAGCCTGGCCAATTACAAACTGCCAGGTGGACACACAACCACACACATCGATCAGCAACAGTGATCCAACCATTTTTGCAACCTCAAATCTCTGTAAAACCTCTCTATGAACTCTTCTGCGGCCTCTTCCATGCGGTATTCTTGTTCTACAATGACGTCATCACTTAACATGGAAGTGGGTTCTGTTATCTTCACTCGCCCTCTTGAATATTTCCCCAACTGTTGGCATTTCAGCGGTGGCCACTCTACAGCTAAGCAGCTTCCTCACCAAAATCTTAATGCCAACATTAAGTATGGAAATATTTAAGTATGGGAAACGTACTAAACTTGGTAAACTTTGATTGGCAAATGGCAAGCAGGGCACTTGACCACGAAGCTAAAATTTAGGTTGGAAGAATCAAATGGTATACTCTATTCTTGATTGTAAGAAATAATTATATGGAAGTTATATAAACTATTTTATTCAACAAAATATTGATTTAAATGGAATTTTAAGTTAAGAAAAAAATCGTTGGAATAATATATAAAGTAGAAAGGAAGATAAAAACGTATAAAAGAATTACAAAAAATTATCAAAAAAACTAATTTTTTTATATGTAATAACTTCCCAACTTTACCCTTATTACATATACACACACACTTTTTAAAAAATAACAGTCCACAAAATAGAAAACTACATTTTACTACAAACTAGGGCAATTCAGTTTCCTTTCAGTTGATAAGGCTGCAAGTGATTCACAAGCGTTTGGGAGGAATATATTGCACACGCTTGTCTTCACAAATTGCCTGCAAAACAGTATAAAATGATTAAAATATATAAACATCATCACACAACATTGCTTAACTCAAAGATTTAAGTAAAATAAATGAAAAAGAATATATTAGAAACTGAATTTCCAAATCTTTTAATACTACCTAGGTCCTGAATATAAGAACTGAAACAATAGGTTTTTCTTATTCTAAATATAAAATCTCAATTCACTTTGTCCTCTAAATTTATAATTTTTCCCCAGAATATCTCTATTGATTGCACATAGGAATGAGGTTTTCATTCAGGGTATGCAGATTATTAGAAAGGGTGTTTTAGACAAACCAACATATATTTATTACAAATAACTAAACTAATTTTCTTAGCATCAACAAATTAGTTCTCTAGCTTTTATATTAATAACAGAAGAGAGTACCTCTCAAAATTTGGTATCTTTGCAATCTAAGGAAGAAACTAAGAAAGGATGATGTCGGCAACAACATTTAAACTATTATGCAAGACGTGCCATGTCTAATATGGGTCAAATTTGTGTCCCGGACCAACCAACCAACCAATCTCTACTTTTCTTTTAAGGAAAAAAAGAATGTCCGTGCTTTCATTTTTCATAGAGTGGATGGTTTGTTTCTCTGTTTCAGGACTTTAACAGGAGCCAAAAACAGAGGAATTTAGTGAGCAATCAAAAAATGATGTTTCACCAAGGGGGAAAGAAAAGATTTTTCACGTTAGTAAATAATTTGACCCACTGGTGATTTGTCAAGTCTTGTACTGAAAGAAGATAAAGTTTAACTAACCAATTATGCCATCAGCACATTAAAGGAAAATTACAAACCTGCATTTCTTTCCGGAAGAGCCTCGAAACAAAGAAGAGTGTAACCACCAGGACGAAATTTTCCTACAATATATTTTATAAATAACCTTAGGTTCCATTCCAAGCCTTAAGTGAGATACAAGAACTCAATTCAGCAGAGATTTGTTTCAATTAATATACTTAGTGAGAATATTGAGTTAATGCTAACCGCACATAGATTGCATGCCGAGTGCCGACTATAATATCTCAACCTAATGTAGTTCTAATGTTTTGTCATGTATCATGCATATCTATTGAGGCAATTAAATGTAGGTCAAAATGACCACCTACAATTCCAACAAAAGAGGCTTCCTCCTTGTCTCTCTCACACTCTATATGATATTAAAGCCAAACAAAAATGGGAAAACACTCAATCATAGACAAACAAAAAGGTTGATTCATAGCATGAAGAATAAAACTATCATGGACTCCCTTAAGTAGCAATGAGCTACAAGTAAGCATGCCGACCATATAAAATTCTTACCGAGATCTTGTCATAATGGTGGTCTTGTAAGAGATACACCATGTAATAACCAATGTAATCTTTATAAAAAAAGCAGTTTCCAAGACCCTTTCATTATTGAAAATCTTCCCCCAACAAGATAATGGTAAGCTTTCTCCGAGGGGAAAAGTCAACTTAAGAAACAAAACTTCAATTTCTTGGGCTTCTTAAATTCTTCCCCATTTCATTTGCAACAAGGATGCATCTAGATTTGACTTAGAAGAAAGCAACTTTGGAGTCTAACAAGAGGACAATAGTGATGAAAATAAAAGTCATATGTTTATAACTCTAATGAAAATTGTAAAGCTTTCTTACCCAATCATCTTTAATCATGTTCTGAAATTCATGAAAGAAGCCCAATGCAAAACAATCAAGACCTGATGGCTTTGTCCATCCAACCCAAATGTCCTATTTCTATTTTCATCCGCCTCAAAAGATCAGCTGCCAGGCTTCGCCTAAACTCTTGACAAGCAATAACATTTAAATCTTTAATACAATTTTCATCTAGAAGATCCAATTTTTCCTTGTTTTCTAAGTAGTCATTCTATGAATTATTCACAACTCAGATCGTTGGTGCTAGAGGATCAACTACACGCCTCACTAAGAGAAACATGAATGGCAAAGTTCCCTAATCTTCAGGAGGATCCCCACTAATTTGCATTCAGATTCTGCATGCCCGCCCGGCCGCCTATACTCACCCTCCCTTAACTTTATAATCCTCTCATTCTTTTCTCTCTCTATTACTGTCAAGGCACAACCCAAGAAAGGTGGTGATGAAAATAAAGGCATGTTTATTTTCAAAACTAAGAAATTCTATATTTATCTCATTTTTGTATGCTAAGTTTATTTAATACTGTCGATCTGGTCTTCACTTTTATTTAATACGAGGGAGGTGTTGAAAGTTTCCTTGACCTTGCTCTTGCTCTTGCTTCTGAATATTATATTTGAGATACTATGACGGTGACATCATCAATCACATCCTTAATATTTAATATTTTTGGAGGGAACTTGGGATGAATTTGGATTTACGTGTGGGAGGAAAGTGAGAGTGAGCAGATTTGTCACTATTTGTCTCACTAAAATGAGTTGGGCAAGGATTGAAGTCGGTTTTAATTAAGCGTAAGACAAGGATTGAAGTCTGTTTTAACATACTATTATCTTGTCCTCCGTTCGCACTTCAATTATAAATCCTTTTTCCACTAATCGACAAATTTTCACTTTCAGCATCCAAGTCCAAAATAACAACTACCCAAATAATCTTTTTATAGAATATAATCAACCAGAAAAAAAAAGAAGGTTTCTATAAGATTTTTGTTTTTGTTTTTTTTTGTTTTTTGGAAAAAATCAATCTTGGTCGGATGATTCGGCATTCTCGATAATATATGAACCACAACTGCTTCAAAACCCACCGGCAAATCCACCGCCCAGATTCGCGCCGGTGATGATACCACATCCACCACTGAGATCCTGCGTCGTCGGCGGAAACCACGCAAATTCTTCCGCCTTGAGCGGTGAGTTGCTCTGCTCCTTTTAGCCTCTCCGATTGTATAAGCTCTTCCCAAACATCGTTCTTCGCAATGTACTTGCTGAGAGCACTTTTTGCCTCGTCCACCGCGTACATCACTTCCTCATCCATTGCGGCCACCGGTCCTCGCCACCCTGATAACATCCCATCCGGCATGTTGTTCCACTCATTGTTCTCCACGTCGTATATAATTCCTTCCTTTGCCACATTCCCTTTCACATTCACCATACAGATCTTCCCTCTCCATCCCACCGCATCGGTTGCGTCTCTGCTAAATCGTCCGTCCTTCAGACCCGTTTTCTTCTCCCATATGTCGCCGGATTTCCCATTTAAATCCCATTTCTCAAGCGATCGAGCGACGTCAATTGAGAATTGCATCCCGATTCCGCTAGCTACGTAGATCGAGCCGCGAGCAGCACCTAGGGCGAAGGGCCGACGTTCCAGTCCCGGCGAAGGGGATTGAAGACGAGAGGGCGGGTTAGGGCAGGGTAGAGGTTGTGGGTGGTGGCGGAGAGGAGCACGAGGTTGCCGGAGACAGCGATTGACTGAATTGGGAGGTTACGAGAGAGGAAGGAGGGGTGGCGGAGGAGGATGCGGAGGGGAGGGTCCGGCGACGGCGAAGGAAGGGTCCGCCAATGGGATGAGATTGGATCGAAGCTGTAGAAGTGGATTGAATAGGAATATGCTTTGCAAGTCAAAACGGCGTAAAGAGAGAGAAAAGGATGGAAGGAAGGTGAGTATATAAGACGATGCCATGAGTGGCAAACAAAGAAGATGACGGAAGGGTGAAACAGAGAGAGACAGAGCTGGGCTATGTGATCGAGAAGCCCAGGTATCAGAGGTAGCGCGTGGGACTGTAGAAAAATCCTTCGGTGTTTAGAGGGAGGGGCCGAGAAAGAGTCCGTACGGTTAGCCATGGAAGTTGCGGGTAGTAGTTGTGTTAGAGAAAACTGGAAAGGTGAAAAGAAGAAGAAGAAGCATCTGTATGTATTTTTTGGTTACTTATACAAGGGAACCAGTTTCCCTACGGTAGGAAGAGCTTTTTTTGATCCTGATTTGTCAGGATCAAATCAAATCTTGACGGTATAAATTTAATTTTTTAAAAACTGTCAATTTTTAAATAAAAAAATATTTTTTAAAAATATGTTAGTTAAGAGATTATCTTTATTTTAGATTAAATACCTATTAAAATAATTTTTGAAAAAATAGAAAGTAAAAAAAAATTTAAATCTAGACGGTCTAAATCAAGAAAAGCTCTCATAGGTAGGGAAACTTACAAGAGGCGGGAAATGGAAGAAGCGCAATTTAATTTTTTCAGACAGATCATATTTGTCCAGTAATTGAAATGCTAAAGTGACATTTTAGTTTTTTCTCTTAATTATTTAATTCATTTAATGGACATCTATTGCTAGGTGCAAGGGGCTCCTTTACCGGCTGCGGGTCCCTCAACATTAAATATGGCCATTGTCATTAAGTTTCACTTCAAAGAAAAAGTTTGGCTGGATATAGTTCATTCTGCGGATTTAATTTCATCACCCAAGCCATAGTCATGGATAACATAAAATCTTTTTTAGAAAGAATTATTTTAAAAGAAAATATGACATGAATTTCAAAATCTCAGATCAATCATATTAACTATAAAAGTATAGATATTAACTACATTTGACTATCAATTGACAATTAATTTTTAAAAAAAAATCATTGATTTAGAAATTTAAAATCCAAGTGATACTCCATTTGATCCTATTTATAGGTTTTGATAACTAAATTACGCAATTCAAGAAAACAGTTAAAATTAGTTAAAAATAATAAATATGTCTAAAATAATTTTTTTATCAAGTATTTCCTTATTTATGAGGGCAGGTGAGAGAAAGAAATACAGTAATATAAACATCACAAACCTTTTAATTACTACAATAATATAATTAATGAGGGGCAAAGAAGGAAAAACTCATTAATGGCTCAGATAACTCTTATAAAAAGGATTAAGACAATTCAAGTTTTTAGTTCTTATAAAACCAAAGGGAACATTTTCTTGTCTTTTTCCATATTATAAAATTTAATAATTTTAAAATATAAATTTATAATAATTTTCTATTACAGAAATATAATTTTATACACCCTCGTACCAAAATTGTCACTCTCACAATCTCACCGTTTTAGTTTGCTTTTCAAAAAACAGAAAATTAATAATTTGACGTCTGTAATTTTTTGTAAGTTGAAACTTATCCTCAAGACCTTAATTCGGCCTCACTCAATATCTATAATTTTGATTTTATTGAAACTCAATTTTAAAATTTTAACTTGATGCAACTCAGTTGCCATAATTTTAATTTATTTATTTATTTTAAAACCGGTAGCCTCTATATTTCAAAAATAAAATTATGAGGACTAAAATTATTTCTTAAACATTTTGTAAAATGCTAAAATTGTAAGAATTGGATTACACCAAGTTTTGGATGAAAAAAATGAACACTGATTAAGAATATTTTGATTGAAAAAGCAAAATTAATTGAGTGTAAAAGATGAATGGAATTTTGTATATGGAAAGGAAGTGAAATATCGAAAAAGGTTCTACACATAGAAGAAGGAGATATGTAGGGCGTGTTTTATATATATATATATATATATATATATATATAAATTTTAGGAAAGGGGTTAGGCCACCCTTTAAATGGTCCAGGGCGGGCGCTTGGAGCCCGTGTATTCGGGAAATCGGCGCTCTTTTTACCTCGCCTAAATAAGCGTTAAAAATTCTACCTGAGACCCCTAGGATCTCCCAGGCGCCTTGACTAACGCAGGATCAAACCCCTCCCTAATAGTGAGGAAGACCGACCCCCATAGATATGTAGGGCGTGTTTTTGCCCTAACGTAGGAACATCAATCTTTGTCTCCCATTTGAGAATTGATGGCGTCGTCGTCCAGTACGACTGAAGAAAGCCTAGCTACAATTTGAGCAAAAAAAAAAAGAAAAGAAAAGAAAGCTTAGCTACAAACTGCTTGCGCTGTCAGAGTGCTGCCACGTGGTCAGAGTTGAAAGGGAAAATCCCTAAGACTTGAGGAATAAAAAAAATGTCAAAAAGATGTCATAGAAAATTCATTAACAACTCCATCTGCTGGTTTTAATAATTTTTTGAGACATTTTCTATATCAGAATTTTTTCTAAGATTTTTTTTGTCCTTTAAAACCTTTAAAGAGATTTTCCCGAAATAAAAAGGACAATTTTAATAAAGATGTGCTATTATAAATATAGGTAAAAGGAAAAAATGAATATTAGATGTGCTATTATAAATATGCTACTGCCCTATAGGCCTATACAATCTGTGATGAAAGTTGACATTTTAATGAAAGTTGGTTTGAATTATAAAGATTACTAATATGTAAGAAACTCCCTCTAGCTTTTATTATAAGGCACTTCGAACTAATTTTCATATATTAAAGAATGGCATTTAGGTTGTTAAATTTGTTCCAACTTTGCCCTCCTTAGTTGGCCAACCTGACTTAGTAAGACAAGACTTGTCTTATAAACACAAAGCAAGGTTATTTAGGCAAAGTCATTGGACATTGTGGCATTGTGTAACAAGAGTGAAAAAAGACCAGAGAGGAGAAAAAAGAATGAATTTGTACAATCAAAATAACTATTAAAACATGTATAAGATATCTAATTGAACAAATGACAATACAACATATGACTTACCGGAGATGTCCAATTCTTTAACCTCACTTGGGAATGCACAATTGTCACACATGCCTGTGAAAGGTGCTTTTTGACTATATTAGTTTGTTGAGAGGATTGGGGAAGGTAGGTAATATTTTGAGAATTATTTTGGAGAGGGATCAGGTTCTGTTTTGCCAACCTGAGTCTGTTCTTGGCTGTTAGGAAGTATTTCGGCTTCCAACAGATTGTGTGTATCTGTTATATCAGTTTAATATATCGATCGCAAAAGCATTTTGGGGTACTATTTTGTTAGTTTCTAACAATTGGTATCAGAGCAGTGAGATCCCAAGCAAGAATGGAGGAGAGAGATTTGAGTGTACTCAGTTTCAGAGAACTAATTCAGATGCTAGATGCAATCCTATTGCTATTGCAGAACAATGGAGATGGAGGAGTAGAGAAGCAGATGCAAAAATCAGAAATAGAGGAAGAACTTCAGAATTTCGAAAAACCATTAAAGTCAGGTCCTTTTTCAGCAGAAGAGGATCTTGAAGAAGTTCTCAATGACTACCCAAAAGAAGAGCTGAGACCTGAAGGTTTTTCCCTTAAACTGAAGGGGAAAGAAGAGAACAAAATTGAAGCAGAGGAAAAGGTGTTACCTTTTCCACATGATGAGGATGCAAAAGAGGAAAAGCGATGTAGAGGTCAACGAGGAAGAGAAAGAACATACAGAACTGAAGTTGTCACTTTTTCCACGTGGAGAGAAGCTAGGAGAAGTTTCTGGTGACAACCCAAGAGAAAAGATGAAAATTGAAGGTTCTCAAGTCTTAGAAGAAGCCAAAACAGTGCCAAACATTCCTAGAGATATTCGACAAGTCCGAATGTTGTCGTTTCAATCAGCCTCACACATGAACGACATGAAGAAAGATGACAGACAGAAACCGAGCTTTGGAAGGCAGGATGATGACGACAAAGAGGAGAAGAAAAGGTGGAGATTGGACTGGGCTAGTTTATTAATTATAGTAGAAGCCCAAAACTAAATGACTGTAGTTTTCTTGGGTCCAATGGCTTCTTAATTTATAAAAGAAGGACAGCCCAGCCGCACCCAACATTCAGTCTCACAATTATGAAGCAGCTAATGGGCTTGGGCTTTAAAGTGGGAGAGAAAACCCTAATCCTTCAAAGAAATAAGGTTGCTGCCTGCCGCAAAACACCAATCAATGCAGCCCAACCTTTTTTATCACTCGCTACTCTCATGGAAGCTTTTAAGATTGTAGGCCACTCCTTGGGTGGAGGCACTGCTGCACTTCTCACATATATATCGAGAGAGCGAAAAGGAAGCTGCGAGACTACATGTGTTACATTTGCTCCAGCTGCTTGTATGACTTGGGAGTTGGCTAACGGAGCCGATTTGGTGCCAATGCTTCTTGCTAATTTTCACCTTGAGGGCAAGGTGAAGCTTTTAGGGAAGGTAATGAAAGGACCCTATTTGATTGTAAGACCTATCCAAGGAAACTTGGGAAGACACAAACAACACAAGCAAAAGGGAAAGAAGCTTTTAAGGTTGCAGAGCTTACTTTTATGTTTTCCAACTATTTTGGGGTAAGGGTAGGATACATAGGCTGTTCTTTAGAGTGGCTTTTGGTCTTGTGAAAGGTGCTTTTTGACTATATTAGCTGTTGAGAGGATTGGGGAAGGTAGGTAATATTTTGAGAGTTATTTTGGAGAGGGATCAGGTTCTGTTTTGCCAACCTGAGTCTGTTCTTGGCTGTTAGGAAGTATTTCGGCTTCCAGCAGATTGTGTGTATCTGTTATATCAGTTTAATATATCAGATTAGCAGCATTTTGGGGTACTATTTTGTTAGTTCCTAACACTTATCTGCAAGACAATTGAAAAAGGTCATCTTGGTATAAACGCACTTTGGAAATGCCAGATGTGTACTAACAGTCATAAGACTCATTAACCTTACAAAAGAGGAAGAGAAAATAAAGAGGGTATAATTGCTAGCTATTATTATGAAAAAAAAGAAAAACATGTCTATTCAATAAAGTCCAGCCTGAAAAACATGAAATGGTTGAGACCACTAGCGGTAAGCTGCACCTTGAATTGATACTGGGTCAAAAATGCAACACCAAAATTACGCCTGCAATAAAGGGGAATAGCCTCATCTGGAGCCTCTGATAATGCAATACGTGACCTACTTGAAAAGTGATCTCTATATTCCACCTGAAAGGTTAAGTGAAAGAACTTACTGTGTGCTTTGTGTTTATCACTAGTTCACAATTTTTAGAGGATAAAACATCGAAAGGTTGCGTAGGAGTACACGCGCATGTGCTATTATTAAAATAGCACATGAGAAATTTATTTAACGGGGGGAGAAATGTAATATCCCAAATTTTGGACCCTGAGAAGTGAGAATAAGCCTGAAATAAATGGACGACAAGGCCCAGTTCGGGAAAAGTCCCAAGAACATCGAGAGTTAGGAAGCCTCCCTGGGACTGAGTAACTCGGCTATACGGGTCAGTAGCCCAGTATGCTGAAGCCGTGGAATTAAGGTGCTAATGTAAAAAGGGGCACAGAAGACGTATATGGTGTAATTCCGGTTGGAAAAGATGCTGCCCAACTATGTCCTGAGGTATAAGACAGTTAGTTGAGCGAAAATATGCCGATATAAGTAGGTATATGGCATTTTCAGGGCAGGCATGGATGACAAGTAATTACGACTCATTATGACATATCTAAGGGAAGATTTTGTGGGTCCCGCTGACTTGGAGAAGAAGCAGTGCGAAATGACCGTTTTACCCCTGGACCTAAAACCTACCCAAAGTCACCATCAGGGGCAATCTTGGAATTTGGATTTGGAGGGTTCAGATGGTGCCACATGTCCTAGACCAGAAGACTTTAGAATACCCTGGAAAAGAATATTCTGGAGTATCTTTGGGAAAAATCCAGCGAGAATGACTATTTTACCCCTGAGGTGTTATTCTAATTACGGGACAAGCCCTAACCTTTGGAGCCTATAAATAGGACACCTCCTACCCATTTTTGGTTGCCCTATTTCGTTCTTAAGGTGAGGGAGAGGAAGATCCAGCTGAAATTCTTGCTCCAAGGAGAAGAAGAAGGTCATACGCAACCGACATCCGAGGTAAGTTCCCTAAACCGGCAACCTAGTCTCCTTCACTTCTGCCCTATAGATTTTCGTGGTTATGCAGTGGTTTTTTCATATTTTTAAGGTCTCCAATGAGTCCAGAGGGCATTTTTGTGTGGGGTTAATTGGGATCACCTCATTCGGAACTCTGAAAACCTAAATCTTTAATATACGAAAATCTGTTGGTTCTTTTAGTTTTTGGGCAGCGAAGCTTAATGGGTAGTTTTGAAGGGGTAAATGGAGTCTGATTTCTTTGAAATTTTGTATGGTGAAAATAGACATCCTGAGGATGACTTTGATATAATATTTTGTGTCATTTGGATTTTTCAACCGAGAGATATTAAAGGCTAAAGATAACTTAAAAACTGAATTTTTCTCTCGGACCAGTGGCTAGTATTTGGGAATAATGACAATTTTTGAACCCATATGACTTTGGTAACTATTTTTCATATAAAATATACATCCTAAGGGTTCTAAGGCCACTGATCCCATGTCAAAAATAGTTTTTTAGAATTTATTAAAAATCAGAGAAGTTGGGTCATAAATTCTGGAAATTTGGGTGCCATGCGAATTTCATGAAACTTGGGGAAGAGTTTGAATGTGTGATTGATAGCATGGTATTTGGCTGTATTTAGGGTATTCTCACATGTAGGACACATCCTGGACGCTAAGAGGAAGATTTTACTATTTCGAGGCGTGCCAGGTAGTAACTGTTGACTTGCATACTCTATGTTGCTTTTGCATGTGTTTTATCATGATGTAGGAGATCGGGCTGTAGTGCCTCTGCTATAGTACCAAGATCGGGCTGTGGTACCTATTGGACTGTGTGTCCTTAGGGTTTCTGCTACAGTACCGAAGGCATGTAGGATTGGGCTCCGAGACCTATTGGACTGTGTGTCCTTAGGGTGTTGTTGTAGTACCGAGGTATGTGAGGTAGGTGGAGCCTATATGACTGTGTGTTTATAGGCGTCCACTGAGGCCTCTTGGGGTAAGGTAGGGGACTGAAGCCCTGACTACCGAGGCCCCTTGGCGCTAATGTTTCTGGGGGCTTGTCTTGACCAGGCGGTCCTGCGGAGTTGCTACATGTCAGTTTGTTGTGATAGAGGCAGGTTTATGTTTACTTCTTGATTGTGATTGGCATTGCATGCATTGTTTACATATTGTATATGAGTCTAATAGTTCCTCTGGGGTTCAACTTTGAACTCCAATCTTGTTCAAAAGATACAGGCGTAAGGTAGTAGCGGCTGGAGGACTTCAAGGTTGGGCTTGGTATGGGAAGACGAAGAGATAGAGGATGCCCGGTTGCTTCTTGTACATCTATAATGGGGATGACTGTATGAACTTACTTACTGCCTAGTACTTATGACGGATTATTGTACCTTAACCCTACGGGGATTACTTTATGTTTTTATATGTACATTTACCAGTATATTGTAAGTTGTCCAAACTGATCCTATGCTCTGCCACGTACACTCTGATATAAATTTAAAGTGACTATTTAGAAAAGGAAAGGTAATAAGCGGAAAGGATCCCTCTAACCCGCCACCCGAAAGGGCGAGGCCGGTAGGGGTGTAACAGTTGTGTCTTACAGGACCATAACTAATAAATTGTTGATAATATTACTCCCTAATTTGATCCCCTTAGAAAGTTAAAAAGACATACCTTAAATTTGTTCCACAAATATTTGAAATATGCTTCAAAAAAAGGAAATGATTAAACTGCTGGAATTTTATTTCTCAAGAACACTGGGTACAATATGAGAGTAATAAGCTGAGTGCGTAGATGTGTTCGTGTGATCGTGGTTTGCACTAAAGAGTTACATGGCTTTTATAGACAGTCGGCATACCAACTGCTTCCTATTCTAATTTGACACAAAAACATGTAAGAATATTTTACAAGACAACATAATAATTCCTAAGACATAAAGTTGAAAAGCTAAGACATAAAGTTGACAACCTATAACATGCCTAAGGCATAAAAGTTGATAACATGCATCCGTAGCACACATATTGAAAAAGCAAGATGCTTTCTCGTCTTTTTGTGATTTTTTTTTTTTTTTTACAAAATTTTTACATTGTCAGCAACACTCCTACCGAACACGTTGCATGGCTATTTGGCACTCCTTTGCTTTTAAGATTAGCTGTCAAGACTTTATCGGTGTCGGCAAGCTCTTTCCTTGTCTTCTTGCATTTGTCTTCGAATCTTCAAAGGACACTGAGATCTACTTCCGGATCTTCAATATCTTGCATGGCCCTTTCTCTTTCTTCACAATACTTGCATCTATGATTAGAGTACTCTGCCAAAAGATTACATATCTTCTTCTTTGTTTTTTTTCTAAATTTTCCATTTTGTTGTTCCTCAGCCTGTCATACCATTGCACGAACAAAGGCTGATCATGTGAAGTTTTTCCAAGAGCTACAATTATTGTTGTTAAACTGCAATAATATACCCATTGCTTCTCAGTATTAATTGCTCTTTTCATTTCTTGAAAAATAATATGATAATTCTGAGCTCTAATATTAGACATCTTGTTCTGGAATTCCTCGTCATCTTCAATATTTTCTTTCACTTTCGCATCTGTTTCTATGGGTTTCTTTGTTGTTCCAAACTTGATTAAAGTAATTGGAGGATAAAACTTCTCTAATATGATCTCTGAAACTGTGGAATAAAGTCTGATGTACACACTGTGCTGTGTTACAACTCCAACATATATTTTAGTTGCTTCTTGCAAGGCTGGTGGCAATTCTTTAACTTCTGGAGGATCAAGATTACTGGGCAAATAAATGGCATGTAACATACCATATTGGTATAAGATTTTGATTAATTCTGGTGAAGTTCCTGGATAAGCTACAACTTTGTTAAAAGCAAAATGGGAGGCATATTTGACATGTGGCTCGAAATTTCCATATTTCCGGTTCTCCTAACAAGTTTTCTAAAGAATTGGTATTTAGAATAAGTGTCAAATGAATTACTTACGGTAATTTGGGGTTGTGAGCTTGAGGCTTCTATGGCTTTTCGTTTTTCTTTCCTTCGGGCTTCCTCTTGCATTTGGGCTTTTATAATCTCATTAAAAGGTGTCATAGTTTGAAGTGTTTGGGCTACTTGGGCAGTAGGCCGACTAACATTTTCTTGGGCTTCTTGGTTAGATGACCCACTAACATTTCCTTGGGTAGATGACCCATTTCTATTTCCTTGGGTTTGGGTGGATGACCCAACCCATTTCTATTTCCTTGGGTTTGGGTGGATGACCCAATTTGAGTGTATGACTCATTTAAAGAACTTAATTGCAATTCGGTTTGTTGTCTTTGCTTGAGTAGGACCTACATTTCTTTTTTCTTCCAATTTCTCTATTCTTTTGAATAGATTTTCCACTTCCTGATTTAAATGTGCAATATTGCTTACAAGACCTTGTATGGTCGAACCGTCTTGACTATTTAACGAGACTCACATTCATTTTTAGAATGTTTAAATCTGCTAAAGTCGCCTCGGCACCCATTACAATTCCGATTAGAATTCATTCATGAACCACCTGGATCCTCGCATTAGATTCCATCGGTCATAAAATCTGCAATAAGATTATTCTTTCGACACATTCAATAACATAATCATAATAAGCCAAATCTCCTTGCCATTTAAATAACATTTTATTAGCCAATTTTTCTGTTTTTATTCCTTTGTCAAGTCAAGATTTTACTTGTATATTATCAGTCCTAATTATAAATTGTGTATTAACTATAAATAATTCAAATTTTTCTACTACTTTTACTATTGCTAGTAGTTCCTTCCAATTTGAATGATATTTCCATTGTGATTCTAAGAATTTTCCACTCGCATATCTGGTTATAATTTCTTCTCTTTTTTCATTTTCATGATACAATGCTGCTCCCCAATATTGATCAGAGGCATCAGTATAAATTATCTATTTTACATCTCTTTGTAAAGGTATTGTTAATTTTGGTAATTTTTGACAAATTTTCTTTAATTGTTCAATTATCTTAATCGTTTCACTATTCCATTTCCACTCGGTCTTTTCTCCGCTAATTTAGAAATTTTTGAAGTTAATTTTGCTAAATTTGGAACATAATTTCTTACTTGATTGATCAATCCTAAAAATGCTTGTAAGTCTTTTTTATTTGTTATTCTTCCAAATTCTAAAACTTTTTTACTAATATGATCTTGTGATTCTACTCCATTTGTAGTTATTGTTTGGCCTAGAAAAGGTATTTCTTGTTTTCTTAATATAGATTTCTTAGGTGCTATATTTAAACCTTTGTCTTCAATTAAATCTACAAACTGATTTAAATGTTTTTCATGTTCTTGTTCATTATCGAAAATATTAATATGTCATCTATATATATCACAACAAAATCTCTTAAAGGTAATAACAATTTTGATATGAATTCTTGAAATATACTTGGGACTATTATGATATGCCATAAGTAACACATTCCATTCATACAAACCTTCGAGGTACCGAAAGCCA
The DNA here is from genome assembly GCA_019022655.1 of Acacia acuminata. Taxonomy (NCBI): domain Eukaryota; kingdom Viridiplantae; phylum Streptophyta; class Magnoliopsida; order Fabales; family Fabaceae; genus Acacia; species Acacia acuminata. The sequence goes on from JAFJYI010000224.1 coordinate 72,677, forward strand.
TATATTTCTTACTATCTTCTTCCAATTTCACTTGAAAAAATCCTGATTTACAATCAAATTTACTGAATATTTTCTTTCCTCTTATAAGGTTAAATAATAATTCCATTTTCTGTACTAGATATCTATTCCTAATAGCTATACTATTCAAATTTTTATAATTTATTACCATTCTACTTTTTCCTCTTCTTTCTTCACTAAGTTTTCTAACAATCATTCTTTGGTGATGAATATTCCAATCTACTTTCTCTTATTAAATCATATTTTTTCATTTCATTTATATGCATTACAAATTCTTCTTTATCCTCAGCTGTCCAAGGATAAGGTTTAGAGTTTATCTCTTTACTATAATCTTTCAGTTCTATCTTTGCCATTGGTTTAGATTTTTCCCAATGAATCAAAGGATTTTCACTAAAATTTTCTAATATTCTTTGTTCTATAGATTTTTCTTCTCTAATCGTTAATGTTGCTAACATATGTTCTATTTTCTTGGTTCATTATTCTGTAAGAATTGTACTTCTTCTTTATGTTTTTTCTTTTGGAATTTTTCATCTTTTCTTTTATATGGGCTTGTAATTTTGACTCCTATAGCTTGATGTTTACAAGGTATTGTTAATACTAAAGCTTTTTCTATAAAAGTAAATGGATAATATTTTTCTAAAATGTCTAATCCTAATATTATATCACATTGAGGTTCATTATACCGATTTAATTCTTGAATTTTCAATTCATAATTTCCTATTTGTACCATTACATTTTTTGCTTCTAATTCTAACTTATGTATTTCTCTTCCGCCGATTCCATTCTAATAACTCTACTTTTTCTTTTCCACATTTTGGCTATAACACATTATATTTTGCTATAGTTAGATTTGCTCCCGTATCTACTAAAGCATGATATTTTCTAGCTCTATATTTCTCATAATTAAATTTTATTAATATATAATATAATGGTCTTTCACTCATATTCTAGATAATATTTCCAATCTCTTTTTAAAGGTTTTTCTAGCCATATCTCTTTCACTTATTCTTCTTCTAAAAATATCTATAACTGGATGTCCTGGACGTCTAATTTTTATTTTTTCTATTATATTATCTTGTTCTTTATTTTCTTTATTTACTTTCTTAATCAAAAATCTCATCATTGCTTTATCTGTTTCTAAGACTTTAATTATATCATTATTACACTTGTAAAATATTTGCCATTCCATTATTTGATTTGGGGATCTTCCAACCATTCTTCTTACTTGTATAAGGCTCGTAATTTTCTTCATATCTTGTTTATCAAATAAATCTTCTATTAAACTCTAGATAATATGTCTAAAGCTTGTTTAAAGTGCATTATCAATAATTCATTATCATTTATTATATGTCCAATATCTTGAATTTCTTGATTAATTACATTTGGGTATCCCATGTCTTCTATTATTTTTCTTAATTTTATAGCTACTCTAGCTACTTTCCTTACCAATTCTCTCATTGATATTTTTTCACATGCTCCTATTTTTATAAAACCTTCCTCATTTCCATAGTAGGTATCTATTATTAGTCTTCCATTATTCAATCTTCCAATTCATACAATCATTTTGTTTTTTGTCATATCCTAGATAATACTTCTAATCTTTGTTTTAAGTGATGTTTTACAGCTTTAAATTCATTTATTCTCATTTTAATATGATTATAAAAATCTGGGTAATGATTTAGATTTCTAGGTGTTAGCACTCCTTTATATCTTTGGATTTTCGCTTTTTAATTTATTTATTAACATCCTTATTAAATTTATGTCTTCATCTGGTACTAATGTGGTGTCATTTATTTCTAATGTTTGATTATATCTTTTATATAAAATTACTACTCTATTTCTATTTTCATCCCATTCAACTTCTATATCTTCATAAATCATGATAATTTTGGTATTATAATTGTTTGATGATTTAAGTTTATCATTATCCTTGTATCTCGGATTCTATATGGTTTTACTAATTCTAAAAAAGTCTTTTCCTAATATTATCTTGTAATTAAATCCTAAATTTTCTTTTACTAACAGGTTTAAATTAATTGTATCTCTATTATTAAATCTTAATACAACATTAGATTTTGTTTGGTTTCCTTCTAATATTAGATTATCTTATGTAAATCCTATATCTATTTCACTTTGTTATGCATGTTCGTTGACTTTTCCTATAATTTCTTTCCATGATGTATCTCGATTTTACTTCCAATTTTATATAATTTTCATCTTGTGGTCTAATTTCTCTTAAACTTGAACTTATTGGTCTTTACGCTAACAAATTTCTTTGATTAAAATTATCCATAACTTCTTGTGATGTATCTATTGTTCTAAGACTTAGAGTTCTATTAATTCTATTACTTGATGAGGGTCTATTATATTCTAAACTTCTTCAAGGATTTATATTTATATTTAAAGTTGGGTTTTCTGATGTATTAATTCTTAAAGATCTTTGTCGTAAAATATTATTAGTTATCATTCTTCTTGGGATATTTTCATAATAACTTCTAGTATTATCTAATTCTAATTTTAACATTTTGGGTATAGTAATTTGCTTTGGGTCAGTTCTAATTTCTTTTATTACAGGCATAAAATATTTATCTATTGTAATTTGTCCTTTATTTTTATTATAGATTTTATGTTCATTTGTAAATACTAGTCCTATCATTTGTTATACTTATGCTTCTAGATCCTGGTTGCAATGTTACATTATGTAAATTATGATATACTAAAATTGATTTATCCATGTTTTCTTCCGCTCTACTCATTGCAAAGTTTGTATTTAAAATAAATTTTAATTTTTGATATATTAAATTTCCTACTATCATTCCTAAAATACTATCTTCAACGTTACTTATTATTCTTTCATCTGTTATTAATAATTCTAATGGTGAATCTATTCCACTTTGAAAATAAGCTTTTACCATAACTTGCACTCCTGCAATATATATTTTTGATATTTCATCTTTAAAAGGTATTTTTGATATTTCATGTTCTATTAAAGCTTTCCTTATTAAAGGTATTCTTAATACTCCTTCTGTTAAAGTTGATTCTATTGGATATTTATTTTCTAATACTACACATTGAGATTTTTCTTTTTTCTTATTTTTTAATATTTTACTTACTTTGTCTAAGAATTTCTCGTCTTTTATGTTATTAACTGTCATATCTAAATGTTTTTCTTTTATTTTATCATATTGATCTTTGTTAAATGTTATTATTCTTTCTCTTGAACATTCTTTAGTATTTATATATTCTTCATATTCTTGAAATTCCTGGTTATTAATAATTTCGTTGTTTTCTACTTCTTCTGCATTCATCACATTTATATAGTTTTTAGTTTGATCTATATATTCTTTTTCTATGTTTTCTTCATCTTCCGAGCTTTCTAATTCTTCTAATTCTTCTTCCATTTCTCCCGATTCTTCTATTTCATATTCATATGTTAATTTGTATATTTCTAATTCATTTTCTATGGGTTCTTCAAATTCCATTAAATCTAAATCTAAGGGCTCTAATTCTAATTCTTCACTTTTTCTAAGATATTCATTCTCTTTTTAGATTTTGGTTTATCACAATTTGTTGCAATGTGTCCTAAATCTCCGCAATTATAACATCTACATTTATATGACTTCTTACTCTTATTATTCTTAGTATTTTTTCTTCTTTAAAAATATTTATGTGGTTTAAATTTTCTTTTATTCTTAGGATTATATTTTCTAAAAAATTTCTTTTTTGGATATTTCTTAAATTTATATACTTTTCTCTTCTTCCTATTTTTCGATAACCATTTATGTTGATTACATCCCCATTTATGTGGTTTTTCTAATTTTGAACAATTTACCATTAATTTATTTAATTTATAATATTTAATATTTCTCCATGCTTCCTTACATCTATCTGATAAGTATTTTCTTAAAAATTCTTCTCTTCTTCCCATTGTATCTATTACTCTTACAAAATTTGGATTTTCCTCGTTTTCCATGAGTTGTGTATATTCTTCCACTAAGTTTTTGAAATTAATCTAGGTAATTTTCTATAAAACATGTCTAAGTAAAATTTTTGTTTTTCAGCTTCTACTATTCTTGGTTCATAAAAATATTTTTTATATTCACAAATATATTGATGTATATGTGTTGGTTCCAAACTACAGATTTCTATCTCGTGTAAATATCTTATTGCTCTTAGAACTTGTGTATATTCTATGCTTGCTACATTTATTCCTACAGATTCATTTTTTAAAACATTTTTATATTTTGATAATATTGATGCATATAAAACTTCTCTTCTTTCATAAGCCGTTTCTTCTAATCTTCTAACTTCCATTCTAAATTCCATTGTTCTTCCTTCCCACCATTGTAATACATTTCCTAAACATGGATTATTTCACTTCAATTTCAATATGAATATGCAAGGTAAACTTCAATTGATTTTTTTAATAAAAAAGTCCTATTTTGTAGCTATTTGGACCATCAACCGTAACATCCCATAAAATTGAGAAATGTTATGAAAATAAAAGTATTAGTGATATGAGAGCAAGAGATAGAAGAAGAGAGGAGGGGAGTAGTTCTCATTCACTTGTGTTTGTTACAATGCTTGCATAATACCTCTATTTATATGCTTTAATAAGTCTTGCACCAAAAGCTACCATTAATAAAGGAACCTGGAGAGCAAATCTTGTTGGCTTGGGGAGGAAGTAGAATAAAGATAATAATTATTAAATTTAGCCAAATAGATGTTGACTAGGACATCAACATAATTAATATTCATAACACTCCTCCTTGGATGTTCATTATGAATGTGACTCATTAAAAACTTTAACTAGGAAAAACCTAGTGGGATAAAAACCGGCCAAAGAAAAGACTACATCATTCATTGATACATTTTTTAGTGTTATCTTATTAAAAAATTTTCTAGGAAAACCCGAAAGGACAAAACCTAAATAAGAGAAAAAGAGTACATCTTTTATCAACTCCCCTCTTGACTACATCGGTTCAGATCTTTAAGTCTCTGAAGACCAATGTCATAGACAAGCTTTTCAAAGATTATACGTGGAAGTGTTTTGGTGAATAAATTTACTATATTTTCACTTAAATGGATTTGCTGAATATATATTTAACCTTCCTTTTGAAAGTCACGAGTGAAGAAGAATTTTGGTGAAATATGTTTCGTTCTATCGCCCTTGATATACCTTTCTATAAGTTAGGCAATATATGCAACATTATCCTCATATAAAATCATTGGAACCATTTTTCTGAAGATAAACTACAAGTTGTTCATATGTGATGTATAACTAACCTTAACAATATACATTTTCAACTTGCTTCATGTATTGCTAGAATTCATGGTTAGATGATGTGGCTGATATAGTTTGTTTCATAGATCACCTTGAAATAGCTACACCTTCACATGTAAACATATAGTTTGTTTGTTATTTACCATTGTGTGGATTGGACAAAAACCCAGCATCTATATAACCAACCAGTTTATGCTTGGATACATATAAGTCCATAGTGCCTATGAGGTAACAAAGAATGTGTTTTCCTCCATTTCAACATCTTTTTGTTGTTGAAAAATTATAACTTGCTAATAAATTAGCAGCAAATGATATACATGACGTGTGTAATGAACAAGATACTTTAGAATTTCAATATCACTAAGGTATGGTACTTCTGGACTAAGTAGTTCTTCATCACCTTCTTCGCTAATTACTTAGGTCAAAATGGGTCTTTTCTGCCTGCAAAGACCTTACAATCATTAGGGTACATAATGAATGTGACTTATCCATGTAAGATCGCTCTAGGACTTTCATTATATAAGCTTCTTGATATACAAAGATCCTATTCTTAAGGTACTCGATCCGTAATCCAAGACAGAATTTTGTTCTTCTTAAGTTCTTCATTTCAAATTCTTTCTTCAAACAATTAATTGCCTTTTGAAGCTTTTTAAGAGTTCTAATGATGTTGATATTATCAAAATGAACAACAACTATATGAAACTCACTTCTAGATATTTTCATAAAGATGCATGAGCATATTTGATCATTTTTTACCCTTCCTTCAACATATATTCATTGAGACGATTTGTGTCATCCCCCTTGATATCATGACACACATCAGAGTATTTATACACAATTCACTAGGAAAAATAGAAATAGTATGATATACTGATACAAAGATCTTGATTACATTATAGGAACACCCACAAGTTCTATACATTTTGTTTACAAACTTTAAATATAATTATTACACATCTACAAATATCATACTTAACTACTTGGCCCAGTCCAAAATCTTCATACGCCGAACTTTGTCGCCTTGCCCTGGGAGCCAGATCCACTACATTGTTCATTACACAAACAATGACAAGATCTAGGATTTAAATGAATCTTAGGGTAATAGTCAATCTCACATAATATGTATGCACAGTATATGATAGGCAACCAACATACAATACATTCATAGATCACAAATCACACACAGTAACAAATGCAAACAAAGGATCACATGCAATGTTGATTGCGAACGCAGGACTCGACATCCATTAGGCATAGATCAAGTTCTTCATTTCTGCTAGGCTAATCAAATAACAAAAAGTACTAGCATCTACACTTTGGTGAATACATTTCTTCAAAATCAATGCTAGGTCTTTGTTAAAGCCTTGGGCTACAAGACGTGTCTTATATCTTATAATTTCACCGTTTTCATTTCTCTTTTGTACAATGACCCATTTGTATCCATTTGGCATTACATCTTCAAGTGTATGGACTACATGTGCAAATATATTTCAATTTGCCAATGACTTTAATTATGCCTTAATGACGTCTTTCCATAGGGGCCAATCCTTTCATTGTTGGTACTTGCTAATGGATTTTAGCTCATCATCCTCATTATCATTCATTACATCATATGCTATATAATAAGCAAATATGTCGTCAATGTTGACTTCATTTCAGTCTCATAGGATTCCATTCATAATACATTTTATTGACATTTTCATTATTTTCACACATGTCAGGTATCTAGATCTCTTATGGAGCTACAACATTCTTTTTTGGAGATATCTCTACTGGAGATAATAACTATTTAGGAGATGGCTCTTTTGGAACTACTAACTTTTCTTGATTATCCTCTACTTTGTTATATATGATTAGTTTTCGATGATGTCAAATATTAAGAGTAAAAATTTTACATAATATATTTATCTCTTACATTGACTAACTCTTAGTTTAATGTAGATTTAATTTTAATGCACAATCATGGTTGACTTCAAATTCGCTTTGGTTCCAACCACATGGCCGATTGTATTTCTTCGCATGGTCTTCATGGTCTAACCATCCTTTTGAACTTCCACGATAGAATTCATATATCCTAATTTCTACTACAATTTTGTACATAGAAAATAATGACATAAATTTAAATCGGGATAAAACTTTATCATTTACCAAAAGACATAAAATTTAAATCGGGACAAAACAATCCCATTTACCAAAAGACATATAATTTAAATTTGAAATTAAACTATATATTCAAAGCACCAAGATCATCCATGTTCCTTGTACCTACAAAAAGGTTAGAAACATACACATAAACATTTTGCAAATCTTAAACAACCATTGGACCATATTCAATAGTAAAAATCCCATGCATTTACGGTAATGAACCTGGCTTTGATACCACATGTTGGTTAAAATTTGGGTATATTGCCTGACATTCAAGCAACATGCTCATTGGGTTTAAAAGTATTTTTTTTAATATTTGCGGAACCTATAACTCTTTATGGTTTTCATGAGTTATTACTATTTTATCGCAGAGCCTATGCTCTCAACTAATCCTAGCATGAATAGCAAAATTAATTCTCATGAGTTACAACCCATAACACTTTACAGTACTCATGAAGTTGAATATGATAAATATGTAATCATTGTGAAACTCATAACTCTTTACGGTGCTCATGAGTTATAACTCGTAACTCTTTATGGTACTCATGAGTTATGCCTAGGATATTTATTATCTTTAAAATTCTCATGAGTTATGTTTAGGATCTACTCATTAAAACGCGTATAAGGTTTAAGATTACCTTTGATCACTTGAAGACATCAAAGCGTATGATGTCGTTCAACATTGATTGTTGGTTGATTTCGTTGTGGCAAGTGAATCGGTCGAACAAGTAATAAAGAGTAAGTAGAGTTATCGTCCCACAGAAACTGTCAATACCAAATATGAGCCGATTTCCGTGTGAAATTTGTGTTTGATGAGAGTAGAGATGGTTGTTTGTTTTTGCTTTAGCTATTACTACTGACAAATAAAGTAAATAAGTGATCGAAAGTCGATTGAAAGATATTAGTTTAAAAATAGGATGAGCTCAGGTTTCATCCTGAGTCTCATCAATCCTCTAGTCTACATGTGACGCATTGCTATAGCATTTTGCTGCACAGCTTCCACAATGCTACAACAAAATGCCTTTCACAACATTATTCAGCTAACTCACCACTAACCTATATAGAAGCGTCTGCATTCTGTAAGTACACTTCTTGCTCTACTTCTCCCATATTCCTATGGTGATTTTCCAATTTAGAATGTCTTGGCTATGTGAGGTAGACCCATTCCTGTAGCCTACAATTTAGGTTGAGCTTTGCACAATCTCGCATAGCAAACACTATCTAATAGAGATTTAACATCAACTTCTTTCTAGTAAGCTGAGGCCACTGATCTAGCCTCTTAGTGGCTACTAACAAACAAGACATTAAATCACAATTACACAAACTAAATATATTGAATTAAAAGGTTAGAAAACTAGGTTTATTCTACAACTTAGAAATCCATCCTCACTCAGCCAATGAAAATTTAGTTCATAACAGATGAGGGAAACACAAAGCAGATTATAACAGAACAACCCATGGAAAAGTTAAATAATCCAGATTCATGGTTTACCTCTCAATTTTGGCAAGCTTTACATGATGCTATGGGTACACAGTTAAGATTTAGCCTATCATCCTCAGACAGATGGACAATCAGAAAGAACCATACAGGCATTGGAAGATATGTTGAGAGCATGTATATTGGATTTCAAAGGTACTTGAGATCGTTACCTTCCACTTGTTGAGTTTGCTTACAATAATAGTTATCATGCAAGCATTCAAATGGCTCGATATGAAGCATTATGTGGAAGGAAATGTCAATCACCCTTGTGTTGGACAGAATTGTCTGAGAGGCGATTGTATGGGCCAAATTTAGTTGATTAGACATCAGAGCAAATCAAATTGATTAGGAAGAGACTCATAGTAGCATAGAATAGACATAAAAGCTATATTGATAAAAGAAGGAGACCTCTAGAGTTTGAAGTTAGAGATAATGTATTTTTAAGGTATCTTCAGTTATAGTGATTGGTATAGCAATGAAGAGGAAGAAGTTGAGTCCTCGATATATTGGTCCATTCAAAATTTTGGTGAAATGTGGGCCAGTAACTTATGAGAGAGCGTTACCACAAAATCTAAGCAGACTCCATGATGTATTCCATGTTTCTCAACTGAAGAAATACCAACCAGACCCTGAGCATGTCATAAACTCATGTGGTAGAGCCTGAGCGGATCATTGATCATCAAAAGAAGCGGCTCAAACATAAAAGTATTTCATTTGTGAAGGTGGTCTGGAAAAGGTTATCTTATAGGGAGGCGACCTGGGAAGCGAAGGAAGACATGAAGAAGCTGTTGGGATCCGTACACGCAGCGGAATTAAAATTTTTACGAATCCCAAAGAGAATCGCTCAACGGCATTTAGATCAAGGTTCGTTAGAAACCATATCTATGCAAATTGGTCAGTGTCTCCTCCGATTTGATCATATGGGCTACCTACTCGATCAACCAGGAGCGGACTCTACGAACCTATCCCTCTACCAGTATCCACACGAACAACCTTTCGAACACGGACGGTAGCGTGCTAGCGCCTTTGAACTGTGCGTCTCACTATTTTCTCTCTAGGGTTTCTATAACATCCTGAATTTTGGACCCTGAGAATTGAGAACAAGCCTAAAGTAGGCAGGCGACTAAGCCCGGTTCGGGAAAAATCCCAAGAATGACGAGAGATAGGAAGCTTCTCAGGGACTAAGTAATTGTCAGTAGACCTAATGTGTATAAATTGTGGAAATAAAGTGCCAATGGAAAAAGGGGCACCGGAGACCCATACGGTATGGATTCGATTGGAAAAGGTGCCACCTAACTATGTCCTAAGGTAAAGGGCAATTAGTTGAATAAAAATATGCCGGTATAAGTAAGTATATGGATAAAGCTGTTTGAACACAAGCCTTTTGATGCAAGAGCTGTGATGGGATTTGGGATACTAAATGGGATTTCCATTGGCCTTGAATCTTAGTTTGGGTTTCAATTCCGTTGGTTTCTATCGGGTATAATTATTATTTTTATATAAAAAATTAAATTAAGATTAAAAGATAGTTCAAAGTACGCAGGAATTAAAAGGACAAAAGGAATCAAGTTTAATTATTTGATCTTTGGAAACTTGTACCATATAGGGTTCAGATGTATGCTTTTAAGTATGTGCTGCATTTATCTTATTTTGCAGAAGCCATTAGATATAGGGCTTAACTGATAATTAATAGCAGCATTCTGACTAGTTGCTCGATTTGCTCCAGCTCTATTGTTGAGGTTTCCAGTAGTGGCATATTGTCGATTCCCTCCACTTCAATTTTGAAAGTTTTGTTGGTAGCGCGGCTAATTGTTATTATTCCTACCACGTTGGTTATTGTTCCCCTTTCATCCTCCATCTGGTTTTGGTTGTCCTCCTTGAGAGCCTACTTGCGGATTAAATCCCCTGACAGTACATCGATTACCCTTATGCCCCTTGCCACCACATTGAAACAAGTTATAAGTTCTCTATTGCACTTCCTCCCACGATGTCCCTCCTTGCCACATCCTTTACAAGAATATGACCTTGTTCCTTGAGCTTGGGTCTTGAGTTGATTCTCACCATAATTACCTTTGTCAGCATGCTTCTATCCTTATGGTTGTTTGTCCTTGTTATCATAACGTGGCTTCTTGTCACCACTAACTTGTTGAGTACCGCCAAGCTTGCTTTCTCTTGTTCCTCTCCATGACTTCCTCTTCGGTTCGTAAGATATCAAAAATGTTCAAAGCTCGATCATAAGCTTCCTGGAAGGTCTGCGATGGTATACCTCCCAAGGACTTTTGAATTTTGAATGTTAGCCCTTTTTCATACTTTCGCGCCTTGTCCTTCTTTTTAGGAATTAGATTCAAAGCAAAATGCGAGAGCTCAATGAACTTGTCATTGTACTCCTGCACTATCATCTTCCCTGTCATCTTGAACCTTGCAAATTCCTCCTCTTTCTGCCACTTAATTGCATCGGGGTAGAATCTATTGCAAATCTGTTCCTTGAAAGTCTCTTAGTCAAATCCTTCTTCAGCTAAGTAGCCCGTCTTCTCTGTGGACCACCAACTATCTGCCTTCAGATAAAATGAGCCTATGCTAATCTTCATGTTCTCGGGACAATTTGTCACTTCATACAACTTTTCCATATTGCGAATCCAGTTTTCAAGAGCGATTGCATCAATAGTCTCTTTGTAAAGCGAGGTGGATATGAGACGCCACTCTCGTAAAGATGGTATTCTCGGCATTAGCCTGTTGGACATTTTGCTATCCAAGAACTAAAGCAAGATTTTCAATAGCCCTCGAGACGTCGGTCCATCGACTCAAAGCAAGCACCATTGCTTGCGGCCATTCTAGGGTTACAATGGGTAAAGTACCTAATCATAGGACGCATGTTTTTAAAATCCTATGCATTTGAGTCAACTCTAACTATCATTTACTACACATATTTATATTATATATAAAAAATCAATCATCGAGATAATGCAATATAAATTCAAACGATAACCGATATAAATTCAAATCATAAACCAACATCTTTTATTAAAAAAAAAAAAAAAATTACATCATTTTTCATTATTCATAAGATAAAAAATTACATCTAGAAGAGACCATTTAACCTATAGGAAATTCTACCAATTTGCTAATGTTCCCAACGTTTTCTAGGGATTAGTGGTGGAGGCTTTTCTAACCTTTCAAGCTTTTCTTCACAACCTCTTAATGCATCTTTCAACATACCACTTCGTGGTCGTGGGTGTTTATGTTGTCCAGAATTTATTAATGTTCTCTTTATCACAGCTTCAATTTCTTAAACCTCCTTCTCTATTTGGCTTACAAACTCTATCACTTGTTGATAACCATAAGGAAACCAACCCCTACGAGGTATTTTCTTTTCTAGCATTTTTCTCACCCTTCCAAGACTTCCATTCTTTGGTAGTGCCCTAATTAAGTTCTTAGTCCAAAATTCAAGGGTAATCTGCGTTATCTACATTTCCTATTGAAGGCTTGAATTATGATCCACAATCTTAAGGCATTTATCTCTATTGACACTTTTTCATCCCATTTGTACTTTGATGGCTCACCTCTAATCACCTCTCCAACATTTCTTCTTAAATTCTCCATTTGCTAGAATAAAACAAAGTAAAATAACATAAACTTTACAAGTCAATAAAATTCTAAATCACATAATGAGTTAAAGTAATTTCAAACATACAATTATCAAAATTTCAAAGAAATAAATCATTTAAAAGACAGGAGAATAACCCTTTACTACCCAAATCTCACGTTTAAAATTTTTTTATTTATTTTATTATTATTTTATTTAAACTCGGGATCTTTAATCCACGAGTTAGTATCAAAAGCGAAGCTGAACCTTAGGCTCGATATCATTTTGTAACACCCCCAAAGACATAAAATTGTAATAATCTTTATGAATCATTACTGAAATTCAAAATAACGAAGTTTGGGAAGTGTTACTACCGCACTTGTCCGGGACAAGTGCAAGGCTAACTCATTACATTAACATAAATCCGAACTTAAATAAATGTGTTTTAATCAGAATAAAGAAAATAAAATAAAATAAAATAAAAACTAGCTAGAATCACTGAATGTGCTTCCTCACTTTTTACTACTAGCCCCAACTGTAGAACCTACTTGCTAAAATTCTGCTCCTCAAAGGATCATCGCAGTGACACAAACACAAAACGAAAGTCAGCAAAACTGGTAATCCTAATCCCCTAGAACAATAGGAATTAATTGTTACATGCCAGTCTTGATTTTTGTGAGAACCGTTAAATGTGTTGCTGCATTTGTATATTTATATCCTTTTCATTTTCGGTTTCCACGAGTAACTTTTGCAAGCAATTATTTCCTGGTGCATGAATTGACTTACATGTACAATTTTTTTGCTTTGGATGCCTCGGCTTTGGTGATTGAAACATATATATGTGTGTGTGTGTGTGTGCGTGTGTGTTTCAACAACGATGAGTGTAATAATACTTGCACAGTCATGGAGCATACTCTTTCAGAATCATGTGGACCGCTTACTTCATTTAATTGGGCTTGCTTTTGCGATTTCAATTGTTAAAACTGATCAAAATTCATCTATGAAGCGACTTCCCTTTCTATACACCCACAGACACTACTATGATATAAATAAAATAAATAGTGCCACTGTTCAAACCTATGTATGCCTTCCATGAATATATATATATATATATATATATATATAGTATTTGTATGCCTTTTTGCTCGGGTGCTTCTTTTTTTATTTTTTTGTTTTTGTTTTTTGATTGAAACCTATAAGTGTCTTTCATTAATATATATATATATATATATTGAGAAATCTATTTTGAAATAATTTAATCATGGGATGATAGTTTTGGGATGGTACCTCCTAAAGTGATGAACCTACCCTTAGGCTTTATGCCTTCGATATATTATGTGATGTGAATCGGTAGTATCCGTTCTTCCTAAAGTGGTGTCTGGCAGGGTTTCCCGGGATACTAGTAGTAACTTTGGGAAGAGGTGTGCACATTAGGAAGAAACGTCTTATGGCCAATTTGATTAATTGTGGTAGCGGGGTTTCAGTCATAGGGTAGGCTGGCGGGGTTTCTTGGGGTCTACCATGGTTCTTTTCCCACTAATTGAACTTAATAAAGAAATATGAAATTGACAAAGAAATATGAAATTGACATTCTCATTTGTTATATATATGAATGATATTTATTCTTATTATTATGTAAATATTTTATTTTCACTATATTGTCTTAGTTTTGATTAGGATTACCAGCTTTGCTGATTTGTGTTTGCATGATCGTGATGATCCTTCGGGGGAGCATATTTTCGTGAAACAGGTTTCAAAAGATGGGGTTAGCAATGGGCGGTGAGGAAGAACATTCGGTGATTCTAGCTAGTTTTTATTTTATTTCGTTTTTGTTCCGAATAAAACACATTTATTTAGGTTCGGATTTATGTTATTTAGGAAGAACAAGTATTTTGAGCGACGGGTCGGTTGTTGTTGAAGTTGGAGGGATTGTAATTGGGAGGGTCTGTGGACTAAGGCGAAACAAATGGCTGCGTATGCTCTTGGTTTAATCCAATGTGTTGGATCTCAAGACCTTTTATAAAAAATACGTGTCATAAATCGATACATTGAGCATGATTCAATGTGGGTTCACCGGAGGTAGCACTACATCGAGTCAAGTGTTAAGCGGTTAGGCTTAGCTGCAATGTCTTGGTCGAGAGGCTAATGCTACTCAAGAAAAACTTGCAGAAGGATATGGGTTGTCAATTGGGAGACACTTATATCATAGGTATATGCTGGAATTTTCTTTTTCTTTTAAAAAATCCTTGTTTTCCTTATTATTGTCTTTCGTTATTAAGCCCTCTAGAACCAAAATCACCATGAGCCCCTGTACATTGTCCTGTCTCTTTACTGACATGCCACTCTGGTCCTACTTACAAAATTCATTTTAGGAAAATTTTTGGTACTTATTATAAGTCTAATTTCAAAATAATAAATACGATTTTTACAATTTTGCTCCTATAATTGCCATAGACTAAAATAATTTATTCATTTAACTCTTTGAATCATTTATAAATAAGGGCAAAATTAGAAATTTAATACATAGTTAATGAGTTATTAACTCTCCTTGCTATATGTGAGTTAGTTAATTAGACCTACAAATAATACCGAGTGATCGATAGCCATTGAGTCCCAAGTCGGATACGGTACATTTTCTTTATTCCAAAAGGAAAAACTACGTAATCAAATGTCTCCTTCGTAGGCACATTTGCAATTTGTGAATTTATTAGCAACTTCATTTTACTACCCTGGCGAGTGGAAGAAGGAAACTTCTCTCCTGTCGTGAGAGTTTCCTCCTCTCTATGAGCGTCCTTGGTTCTCAGTGAACTTTCTTGTCCGGCGTTTTCCTGTGGTGGACTCTCCTTGCTGTCCTTTTCCTTCCTTTTATTTTCTTTCTGAGTGTGGTAAGGTGTGTGGGTGCTTGTGTATGTGTGTTGTTTCGGAGTTTTTGGAGATATGGATATAGATCAGAGAAGTGGTTCTCAGGGAGTTGGACAGGTATTCCTAGAACTGGAAGGTGAACCTGAAAAGTGTGGTGGCATTCTTGTGGGGAAGATCTTCACCAGCAAAAACCTGAACATTCCGGTAGTTATCTCCATGATCAAGAAGGGTTGGCGATTAGATGCGGACCTGGAGGTTCATGAGCTTGACAGCACCCAACTTACATTTTTATTTCGTTTTCGAAAGACCGATGATTACGCACGTATCCTCATAGGAAGACCTTGGTCAATTCAGGGATTCCTTCTCAATCTTAAGGTTTGGGATAATTACATGGTTCTCAAGGACGTCAACTTTAACGAAACGCCATATTGGGTGCAATTCCACGGACTCCTGTTAGAAGCTTTTAGTAGTGCCAATGCGAGGATACTTGGTGATACAGTGGGTAAAGTGGTTATGTTTGAGAGACCATTAAAGGACGGCCGGTTAAACAGAAGCTTTATCAGGGCTCGATCTCTTATCAGGCTAGATAGTCCTCTTGTTCCTACTTTTTGGATCCCACGCAAAGAGAAGGAACCTGCATGGGTTACAGTTAAGTATGAGAGGTTGCAAAACTTTTGTTATCTCTGTGGTAGACTAGGACACGATGGACAGCGGTGTTCGGAAGCTAAGCCTCATAAACAAGGTGAGGATGCGGCGAAGGTGTTTGGGAGCTGGCTGTGCACCCCTGCTGCTTGGACTATTGATGAGGCCATGGAGGTATGTATAGCGAAGTGGTACGAGGCTCGGTTCATCGTTAGAGGAACTTCCAATAGTAATCAAAAGAGCTGGATGTCGAATTCTATGGAAAGTTCAGGGGGTACAGCGCTTACTATGTCTCAACCCCAGCAGATCGTCGGTTGTTCTAGCAACACTATTATCATTCGAGAAGCAGCCACAGTGGGTGAGGAAGCTCTGATGGGTGGCTCAGGTGCATCAGTGCAGGACTGTAATGGAGTTTCGGAGACTAGGTCAGATAAGACACCCTCGGACAGAAGTATGGAAGCATCGTCATCAGCTTGCCCGGAATCCACGGCGGAGGAAGAGAGGACCACGGTGGTCGTTGAGGAAGTCCGGCGAATCCATGGCCCAATGGTCGATGATGTTCCCGAGACAGCCACAAGGGTCTCTGAGCCTGCCCCTGTGCGAGACGCCATGACGTAAAAGCTGAGCTGGTCAACACCGAAAGCCTGCACAGCGATGGTGACAAATAGCATCGTGGATGATGTCAGCAGAAATGTGGGGGAGATGATTAATCCGGATCCTATGTTAGTTAATAAGGGAATCGGTCTTGGGCCCTCTACCTTGGGCTGTCGGATAAGTGCACTAAGGGCCTTGTTAAGTAATACTTCTATTATTGGATCTGGGCATAATTTCAAGTGGGCCAAGTCGTGTGGGCCTATCTCTTCACCTAAGCTTTTATATTCCCCCCTTGCAAGGCTACTGGATCTGATGCTGAAGGTTTGGAGCTGGGTGGGCCTTTGGGTGTTTCTTCCAGCTTTTCAACTCCAATTATTTCTCCTGTTATTTCTCCTTTACATCCAGTAGCTGAGCACGCCACAAGCAAGACAGGGTCTCCAGCTATTATTGAACTTGAAAATTCAGGAGCTTATAAGGTTAGTACCCCAAATTCTGATGTTTTTTATGCTAATGTCTCTTGTGTTTCTCATCCATACAAAGTGGATTTTCCAAGTGATGATGAATCCAAAGCAAAATCGATAATTCCCTTTAATGGATTATCCCCTATCTCGGCTGTATCTGCGGGCTTAAAAGAAATTAGA
This sequence comes from Acacia acuminata, assembly GCA_019022655.1. Classification (NCBI taxonomy): domain Eukaryota; kingdom Viridiplantae; phylum Streptophyta; class Magnoliopsida; order Fabales; family Fabaceae; genus Acacia; species Acacia acuminata. Next base: position 89,926 of record JAFJYI010000224.1, read on the forward strand.
ATCAAGAGACCTCATGATGATAATTCTGAGAGTGGATATTTGGAGTTGGACAAGTCGATTAAATGTAGGAAGCTTAATTTTTCTTCAGTCGGGGACTCTGTTGGGGGGCTAAACTAGTTCCGGGTAAGGAAAAGAAGGAGTGGAGAAGAAGTATCAAGTCAATTAAAAAATATCTTTGTCAGTCTGGTAGTGCGGCGGGATCAGGGGTTTCTTTGGGGAGTCCTCTTCCTGGTGAGATAGACTTTTCGGAGAGTTGGTTGGCTGCTGGTAGTAATATAGAGATGGACTTGGGATCTTCTGATGCAAGTAACGCCGGTGGTTGGATGGGACCAACCACCGGTTCACCATGAATCTATTAGCGTGGAACTGTCAAGGTTTGGGGGTTGCCTTGACAGCCAAGAACTTGAAGGAAGAGTGCTTCTGGAAAAAACCCCATTTAGTCTTCTTAATGGAGACTAAACAAAAGGCGAGATACGTAAGAAAGGTGAGATGTAGATGTGGCTTCAATGAGGAATGGATAGTTGATCCGGTTGGAAGAAGTGGAGACCTAGCTTTATGATGGTTTGAGGTGCTTACGGTTAATATTCTGTTCTCATCTGCGAATATTATTCATACGAGTGTGATGTTTGCTACTTTCTCCACTCCATCATATATCATTTTTATTTATGGTCCCACTGATGATGATGATAGAATGTTGTGCTGGCAAGAGGTCCGGAGAATTAGTAACAACATTAAGACCTCTTGGTTATGTCTTGGGGATTTTAATGATATCTTATCTCAAGAAGAGAAGTGCGGAGGTCTGCCTAGAGCTTGGAGGAGGATTCTTAATTTTAAGTGTTTCGTGGCTGATTGTGAGTTAGAGGACTTGGGTTACAATGGCTCCTGTTTCACCTGGTGTAATAATCGAGATAGCCCGGATACCATCCATGAACGCTTTGATAGGGCCTTGGGTAATTTGCATTTGAGAGAGGAATTTCCTTCTCTCCAGGTCTTTAATATTGATCCGGCCAGGGCCTCTGATCATCATCTTGTGTTTATCCAATGCCAGTACGAGAAATATAAGAAAAATCGGGCTTTTCGCTTTGAAGCTGCTTGGGCCTCTCATGATCACTTTCTTGGGGTAATCAAAGAAAGTTGGCAGATCCTTTCTGGGCAGAATGTTTCGTTTATGGAGTCATTCCTAAACAATATGAGGCGATGCAAACTGAATCTAATTTCGTGGATTAAGAAGGAATTTCCCAATAATGCTAAGCGTATTGATCTTTTAAAGACCCATCTGGCTGAGTTGATGTTAAGAGATTGAACCACTGACGTTTCTAGAGGGATTCTGGAGGTAAGAGGTGAACTGGATAGATTACTGGAGCTAGAAGAACAGTATTGGTGGCAGCGCTCTCGGATCAATTGGCTCGCAGTTGGTGACAAAAATTCCCGCTTCTTTCATGTATCTACTATCAAAAGAAGACAGAGGAACCGAATTTCTTGTATTAAGGATGATGGGGGTAACTGGTTAATGGAGAAGGATGCTATTTCACATAATATTGCCAGCTTTTTTCAGAATCTCTTTGCTACCTCGGGCTCGAACTCAATGGATGCTGTTTTGTGCTATATTGACCCCAAAATCTCTGAGGATATGAATCAAAGCCTTATGTTACCTGTGTCAAGGGAGGAGATTAAATCTGCAGCATTTAGTCTTGGGAGCACGAAGGCGCCAGGACCTGACGGTTTTTCTAGTAAATTTTATCATTCTGCATGGTCTAAAATTGCTGATTCTGTGTGTTCCATTGTCTATGACTTTTTTGCAGGTCACTCTGTTTTAGATGGGATTAATATGACTAACATCACTTTAATCCCCAAGATTCATAAACCGGAATATGTTTCTCAGTTTCGCCCTATTGGCCTATGTAACTTTTCTTATAAAATTATTTCAAAAATTATGGCCAATAGGATGCGTCCTTTGCTAGATGTGTGTATTTCCCAGGACCAGAGTGCATTTGTACCTGGCCGTTGTATTCATGATAATATCATTATAGTGCATGAGGTTTACCACTACCTTCGCCGTAAGTATTCTGGAGGTAAGTATGAATTTGCCCTCAAGATGGATATGAGTAAGGCTTATGACCGGGTGGAATGGGACTTCATTGAGAATGTCTTATTACGATTTGGTTTTTGTTCAGAGTGGGTGTCTCTTGTTATGAAGTGTGTGCGCTCTGTTAATATCTGTTTATCTGGTAAAAATATTAGATCTTTTATGCCTAGTAGAAGTATTCGCCAGGGAGACCCCCTCTCTCCATATCTCTTCATTATTGTTACAGAGGTACTCTCTATTATGATAAGTAAGAGCCAGATTGACAAGCGGTTGATAGGTATTAAATTGAGTAATAGGTGTCCAGTTCTTACTCACAGTTTTTTCGCTGATGATGCCCTCTTATATATGCGTGCTAGTCATAGAAATTGTAATTATCTCGCTAATATTTTGGACTTGTACTGTGCAGCCTCAGCTCAGGTTATTAACCTGGATAAGTCCAGTATTTTTTCTCCTCTAATAGTCCTCTTGCAGTGAAAAGTATGGTGAGCGGAGTGTTGCACATCCCAGCTACAGAGGATCCGGGAACATACCTTGGTATTCCGAGCATTTGGGGGAAAACCAAGAACCAGGCCTTGGCGTACATCAGAGAACGAGTAGCTAGTAAAATCCAGGGCTGGAGTCAATCCCTCCTCTCCTTTTCCGGCCGTGAAGTAATGATCAAAGCTGTTATCCAAGCTATCCCAATTTATCCGATGAATTGTTTCAGATTCCCCATCAAGACTTTTAAGGAGATTAATAGCCTCATAGCTAACTTCTGGTGGGATGGCAATGCCTTTGGAGGCAAGACTCATTGGAAATCCTGGGGAGCTATGACCAGTAGTAAAAGTTCAAGTGGTATGGGATTTCGGGACCTACTGATGATGAATGATGCCCTCTTGGCAAAGACGGCATGGAGGCTTTTGCAAAGGCCTACTGATCTTTGGGCTCGGGTGATAAAAAGTGCGTACTTCCTTGAACAGGAGTTCTTTGATGCGGAGATAGGCTATAAGGCATCTTGGTGTTGGTCTAGTATCTTAGATGGCAGAAATTTTCTTAGGAAAGATCTTAGGTGGGAGATAGTTCGCTATCGAATTTGGGGTGACCCCGGGTCCGGAGCTGTTTTCCCGGCGAGACCTCGTACCACTGATATCCCAATTATTGCAGAGGGTAGAGTATGAGACCTGATAGTTAATGGGCAGTGGAACCTTTCGCCTATTAGCCCATATGTCTCTTTTGAAGTCAAAGAGGCTATATATAAAATCACTATCTCCTCCAATGGGTTGGAAGACAAACTGGTGTGGACTAGCGCCAGGGATGGAGTATATACAATGAAGTTGGGTTACCATCGCCGGAAGGACTGGAATTCTGTTAATGTGGATCGAGCTGGCTCGTCGACTGTAATCCACTCCCCATGTTGGAAGTTGATTTGGAAGATTAAAGTGATTCCTCGGGTTCAACAATTTATATGGAGACTTTTGAGTAATGCAGTTGCCACCAACTATGCTTTGGTGTGTCGAAGAAGGTCCAAAGATAGACTATGCCCAGTTTGTGCCAATGCCGAGGAGACTATTAAGCATGTCTTTTTCCACTGTCCATGGACCCGATGCATATGGTTTGGCTGCTCGCTCAGTGCTAGAGCTGATGTTTCCAGAATCTCCAATTTCAAGACATGGTGGATGGTGACGACAGAATCCCCCCTGCTAAGTAAGCATGATCTTGCTCTGATTTGTTGGCTTTTGTGGAATATCTGGAAGGCTCGAAATGAAATGACTCTTGACCATAAACAGCCAAACCCAAGTACTGTTATTGAATTGGCTCGGAAAAGTAATTTTGAGTTTTGGGCTAATAGTGCGAGATGGGTGGAGGATCCTTTAGGGCCCAGGGCCTGTGATAGTCCTGGCACTAAATGGTCCCCCCGGCATTTGGTAGTCTTAAAATTAATTGTGATGGAGCCTTTTCTTCTCATACAAAAGATGCTGCTATTGGGGTAATCTGTCGTGATTTTACCGGCTTTTTTAGATGGGGTTTTGTGGACAAGGTCAAGTCTATTTCTGCCTTTATGATTAAAGCCTTAGCTCTTAAAAGGGCTCTGCTGTTGGCTCTTGACCTGGGTCATGATAAGGTGGTCTTTGAATCGGATTGTCTACCTCTAATTTCTTGTGTTGATTCCAAGTCACCTGACTTGTATGATTGGCAATGTAGAAGTGTTATCCAGGATGTTATTTGTCTTCTGTCTTCTAGGGTTGGGTTCTCCTTGTCCTTTTCCCGAGAGGGGGCAACCGTGCTTCTGAGATCTCCTTGCCGGTGATGCTTATAAAGGGGTGTGCCCTATTAGGTGGGTTTCACAACCAACACCCGTTTTGTTATCTCTTCTAACTTTGGAGGCGCAGAAGACTAGTGCGGGATTGGATATACCTTCACTTTCCAATCTTTATTTGGATGGTGGCTAGTTGTATTTTGCTTTGTTTCCTTTCTGTATCGTTTTGTTGTATTTGTTTTTTCCAGTTGTTGTATCGTTTTGTTTTCCTGTTTTTGGTTGTTGTTGTGTTGTTTCTTCTCTTTGTATTGGCACTTTTGAAGTGTTTTAAGTAATGGAATTTCCTTTTGACCAAATTTTTTTTTTTTACTACCCTGGCGCTAATACCGATAATTAACTCAATTATGGTGCTACAGTGAGTGAGCGTGCTTATTTCGATCCAATTTATTATTCAAAGAGTAGTATTTTCTCATGTTCATGAATGATTTACCTTGCTAAAATCTGTCAAATGTATTTGAAATTATTGTAAAAGTCGTATTTGTTGCATCTAAAGGTTAGACGACATTTTTCAGGTGGAAATAGATCTTGAACGGGATAAACAACTGTTTTCAATAAGAGGATGCTTATGCATTAAAAAAAAATTAGGGAAGTCACCACTAGAAGTATACTCAACAAGAAGTTTCAATTGTTGACATTTTTGTTGTCGTTGAAAGTCATACATTATATGAAAGAAATTAGAACATGTATATGAATATATATACATATGTATAGATACATACATACATGGATGCTTATGCATTTTTTTCAAAAAAAAAAAAAATTAGAGAAGTCACCACTAGAATCATACTCAACAAGAAGTTTCAATTGCTGACATTTTTGTTGCCGTAGAAAGTCACACATTATATGAAAGAAATTAGAACATACATACATACATATATATTTATATATGTGGTCATATATAATTGGAAAACTTGACATAATGCATATAAAGAACTAATTATATGGATAAAAAATAGGACATATGATCTTGTGTAATTGAAAAAGTTGACATAATGTATATAAAGAAGTAACCTAAGTATTGTCCAAACAAAAGCCTATATTCTAAAATTTAACTTGTGTTTTATTATTATTATTACTGTATACACTTTTCGGTTTTGAATTTCCTGATCAATCGCATAATAATAACAACGAACGTTTCTTAACTCATTTATAATTAATTTCATTATTTTATTGTATTATAATAATACTACCTTTGTTCCTTTTTATTAGAACTTAAAATTAGAATTATCTTTATATTTAATGAGCTGTTTTCATTTGTGCCCAACGTTTATTATATATATTGCATTAATTAAAGAGTTGATGATATTTATATTTACTATATTTCTCTTTTTTACTTACCCCCTTATAAATAAGGACTTACTTAGAGAAAAAAAGTATTTCAAGACATACACCAAAAAAAAAAAATGACTTTCGGCGGCGATCGAAAGTCCAAATGTTGCCAGAAAGTGTTTCGGTGGCGACAAAGTCGCCGCCAAGTCACATCATTGAAACGACTATCGGGATACTTTCGGTGGCGACATTTTAATGTCACCGCCAAAAGTTTACAATCAATGGCAACAATCAGTCGCCGCCAAAAGTTCCAGCAGAAGCCACGAACACTCTTGTCGCGGCTGAAGGTCGTGTTTCAGCAGCGACAATTGTCGCCACAGAAACCATTTTCAGTGGCGCTAGAATTGTCGCCACTGAAACTCGTTTCAGTGGCGACACCAGGTCGCCGCCGATAGTCTATTTAGCGGCGACTTTTGTCACCACGGATATAGTTTTCTGCGGCAACCCTATTGTCACCGCTGATATCCTTTTCAGTGGCAACATTATTGTCGCCACTAATACCCCTTCCGCGGCAACAACCTGTCGCCGCTGATACCCTCTTCTGCCGCAACAAAACTGTCGCCGCGGATAGTCTTTTCGGTGGCGACATTTGTCCCCACCAAAAGTAATTTTTAAAAAAAAAATTAAATATAAATTGATAAAATTAAAAATTGTACCACAATTGAAGCTTGTACCATATTGCTTAAAATCATAAGAAACTTGAAACTAACAATATATTAACAAATAATGATACCAACATAAATGTTCAAAATTAACATGAAATATTTAAATTTTCTAAACAAAATCTAAAGGTTGTCCATTGGAAGGAAACATCAAACATAAGACTATGAAGAACGATCAAATTTGGTGTGACAACAAGGCTAGGAGTAGATGAAGTAGGGATTACTTACCCCCGTTGCATTAAGATAGTTAGAATCCTCTGCTCCATTTGTTTAATCTTGTCATCAAATTGTGCACGTTCTTTTGCGCGCTCTGCTTGCATCCTTGCACGTTCTTCTGCGCGCTCTGCTTCCATCTTTTCATGCTCCTCCTGAAATTTTTTGTCAAACTCCTCAAGTAATTGGGTATGCACAGTCTCCACAGCTGAATTATCATTGGATTGAGAGCGATTTCTCTTCCTCAATGGTTCTACTCCATACCCTTTTCCTCTTACATACCCTGATCTTTCACCAAGAACAGCTATCAATATTTCATCAGAGGTCATTCGAGCATCAACCTCTACCTCTTCTTGTTGTTGGTGAAGTTCTCACAATTCAAACAGCTGTCAATATTTCATCAGAGGTCATTCGAGCATCAACCTCTACCTCTTCTTGTTGTTGGCGAAGTTCTCACAATTCAGCCTACAATTAAATCATGAAACAAATGAGATAAAAAATTATTGTAGTTAGTATAACATAAAAACACAACGCATACGTATATTTGCTCAGATTGTGGATCTGCCCACTCTAACTGTCCATCTGCTTTCTTCCTAATGTGTTGGACCAGGTGCAATTGGTCCGGGGGTAGAGACTGTCCAGTAGTGGGGTCCCTCTACAAAGCATAATATACAAAGATGACACATGGTACAATTTAAAATAAAAAATGATTCAAAACATAAATTGTCATTTGAAAGTCATACTTTCACGGCGACTCTCATATTTGCCGTTGAAAGTCATACTTTCATGGCGACTAAAAATGTCGCGTTGAAAGTCAATACTTTCAGTGGCGACATTTTTAGTCACGCTAAAAGTCGCCACTGAAACTCCATTTTTTTTGTAGTGATACTTGTATCATCAAATAATTAAGAAGTTTAATTATTTTTACCCACTTTTTAAAACAACATAATTTAATTATTGAATTCTTATAAATAGAACCGGACGAGGAATACCATTCACCATATTACTCTTTTTTTTTTAAACAAACATTATATTACTCAATTTAATTAGAGACAATTATAATCTCAGCATATCATATCCCTCGTAGTGTGCTAATAAGGTGGCCGACCATCTTTCGAAAGAATCCTCAATGTGGTGCTTAACATGCACATATCCATATTAGAGCATTTGGCAACAAAATCAAAGCCACTGTTTCAAAACCAAAATTAGGAGACAGATTTTTTTTTTTTTTAAATTCGGATAGGCACAAATAGACTTTTCTTTGAGACTTTTTTTTTTTTTTTTTTATACAAGGCGAGGGGAGGGGGATCGAACTCGGGACCTGGGGAAAGCTGTTACACCCCTACCCGGCCTCGCCCTTTCGGGTGGCGGGTTAGAGGGATTCCTTTTTATTTAACCATATTTCCTTATTACTTAGCCCAATTAAATTTAACTCAGAGTTAGCACAGCAGAGCACAGGATCTGGTTGGACAAACTAAACATACTGATAAACATTCATAAGTCAAGTGTCAACTGGTTCCCCCAAGGGTTAATACAGTCATCCGAACAAAGTACCGTATATAAATAATAGTTATCCAAAATATGAAGTACAAAATGAGATAGGGCATCCCCTATTTCTTCACTGCACTACTCTACGCCCTACCTCCCTCGAGCCTCCAACTGCTACGGTCTCACCCCTGTGTCTTAAAGCAGATCTAGAGTTCAAGGTTGAACCCCAGAGTAACTGTTAAACTCGGATACAATATGTATGCAATGCATGTAATGCAAATCATAACAGGGAAAATAAATCTGCCTCGGGCACGGTATCTTGGCATGTACAACCTTTGCAGACCGCCCGGTCAAGACAAGCCCCCGGATCAAAGACGCTGCGGGGCCTCGTAGCTAGGGCGGCCGACCCTAACTACCAACCCCAAGAGACCTCAGTGGACACCTATAAACACACAGTCATATAGGCTCCACCTAGCCCCACATAACCTTGGGCCTCAATAGTCACCTAAGGACACGCAGTCCAATAGGCACCACCTACCCTACATGCCAAGGGCTTCCACATGCCCAACATACTGGACCCTAGTGGTAACCTAAGAACACACAAATCACATAGGCACCACGGTCAATCCCTTACCTCATGATAAAACACACATGCGAAAGTAACATAGAGTATACAAGTTTACAGTTACTACCTGACACGTCTTGAGATCGATGAACTTTCCTCTTAGTGATGAGGATGCACTCTACACACGAATTCGCCCCTTATCAGTGTCTTGGGCCTAGGCCCAACTCCAAAAATCCTATCCGGCCCCGCTCAGCTCCCGGTTGCCGGTCCCACCTTACCTCGTAATGCGTGCCCTTCAACTAAACTTGTGTGGGCCCGAATCATCAGTCACTTTTCCCAGACCACAAGTGAACGGGGCATACCGCCTTGGGGATCAAGAAACCTTTATTCCAGTACCCCGGATCCACCTCAAAATGTGTGCTACTCGGTAATCCAAATCCTGGCCCCGAAATGCCGCGTACCCGACGTAGCACCACCACCACCGACTTTCTCTTACGTAGTGGGTCCGGCACGTGTTCTCCCTCTCTCTCTTGGTTCAACACGCATACCTTATCCCCATAATGCCTTTCGTCACATATCCATTATACCGGTTTACTTTGTCAGGATTACTTCATGCGCAAGTCACCTTACCGTTGATCAGGATTTCACCCTGTTTTGATTTAGTACCTTCGCTACCTACTCTTAACCATTGTTTTCCATCTTAGGGCCTTTGAAATAATTCCACACCATAATCATAGGGAATAAATACTCCAAAATTAACTCAAGGCTTTATATTATTAAGCAAGCTTACATCGGTACATGCGTTACAAAAGTAGGGGTGTTACAGAAACAATTCCCAATACCACTACACTACTAGTAGTCTTTCGGGTCTTTGAGACAATTTTGTTCATAGCATTATCAAACAATAAGGGCCTGTTTGTTTTTAAAAGCAACAAAAATTGTTTGGCAATTTATTTTTAGTGGTTTTTTTTTTTAAAGTGACTTGTTTTTAAAGACTAAAAATACAAAACAGTTTTTAGATGTGTTCATGTTTCTTTTCTTCTATTTCTTACTTTGTTTTGAAAAATGGGGAAACTCTTCCCACTTAAAGGTTGGGAGCCACCACCGGTCACTACGCGAGGAACAGTTCCCTACCTATCTTGGGATAGGTAGGGAGAGCTTCTTCCAACTGACCGCCCAGCATTTGATCTCGACAATTCGCATTTATTTATTTTTAATCACAATTTTTAAATGAAAAAATCATTTTTTGAAATTATGTTAGTTGAAAAATTATCTTTATTTTAGATTCTCTACCCATTAAAATAATTATTTTTAAGAAAATAAAAAGTAAAAAAAAAATTAAACGGACGGTCCGGATGGGAAGAGCTCTCCCTACCTATCCCAAGATAGGTAGGAAAACTGGTTCCCTCATGCTGACAGCTCACTGTTATGTCATTACTAGAGCCGGGAAATCGGGCCAGGCCCATCGGGCCGGCCCGTTTAAGCCCTGGCCCTGTAGGTCTCGGGCTTGAAAAATAGGCATGAAATTTGAAATTGGCCTTGCAGGGCCGGCCCGTTAGGCCCTGTTACTGTAGCATTTTCATTTTTTAAAAAAAAAAATAGTCAAAGAGTGAAGGATAGCCTTCTGCTCAAAGTGAAGCACAATCAAATATCTATGAAATTGATGATAGTGATGAAGAAGGTGACAATTGACAATGATAGTGGTATGCTTTTATATTTTATATGAGTTATTTAATGTTGCTTAGTTTAATGCTTCTTACGTTTTATGTGAGGCAATTATAGACAATGGTTTGTTTTTTATTACGAATTAATGAATGCGTTTATTTGTTGGATGATTTGTATTGTTTAGATATTAATGTTGATAATATTTATTTGATAGATTAGAACTTTAATAGTTGCAATTTACTAATTATATTTCTTTAGAAAAACCTTAAAAAAAATAGTTAAAATTTGGAATAGTAATTTTCGTGCCCCGTAGGGCCGCCCCGGTACTATCGGGTAGGGCTTTGAAAAACAGATGTTTTCCTTATCTCAGTGCCCCCGTAGGCCGCCCTCGGGCCTGTGCCCCGAAGGGCCAGGACCTATAGGGCCGGGCCGGCCCTGATTCCCAGCTCTAGTCATTACCAACGATTGAAGCCTTGGTTCACTACATTGTATACTTCTACTAGGCACATATACACTTCTATTAAAGACAATTTTTTTTTAAAGGGTTAAGGTATAAATGACTCAGTTAAGTTTCATCTTAAATGGCAGTGGAGAAAAAAAAAATCCACTATTAAGACCCATGAACTTTGGGTTTTTGGGTAGCACCGAGTTCGTCACCTTTTTTTTTTTTTTTTGCCCAAAAAAGATCAATTTTATTAATAACCAAATCAAGAATTACACTCACTAATAGCCGAAGCCAAGAAAACCTCAAAACAACCTATCATTACATCCTATCATACACCTTACCAAAAGAAAAGTATAAGGGAACTAAATGAAATCCTATGAAACACACCTGAACAAAGAAAAGTATAAAGGAACTAAATGAAATCCTATGAATTAGTATCTATACCTATGACCAGAACAAGCCAAAAAATTAGCCAATGCAATCCCTAGCGTTTACACCACTCAGATCTGTACAATTCTTCACGGCTAGCATGGCGTCCTGGGAAATAATCTTGCTTAAGGAAAATGGAGCAACTTCCACCCAATCATGCTGGTACATTTTCCTTGATGCCTTTGCTTCAAGCCAATCTGCGGCGTTATTACCTTGCCGAGCCACAAGTGACAGGTGATACACCCCCAACCGAATCCGATGAAGTCGTAAGTCTCTCAGCAGATCCCAAGACTTCCACTCACAACCGGATAAGGATCTATCCAACAATAATCTGTACAAAATCTCACAATCGGTCTCAATAACGACCAGCTGTGCATCAAATTTACCTCTGAGTAATAATGCTTCCTTCACAGCAGCGCATTCCGCCATGAACGGGGAGCTTGCCTCCACTGATTTGGCCCGACTCCCCATAAACCTCCCATGCAAATCCCTGCAAATCAGCCCAATACCAGCCTCCCTAGAGTTTATATTATACGCCCCATCCACATTTAGCTTAAGAGCGTCAGCTTTAGGAGGCAGCCACAGTTGATGCCTAGTCACACCCTTCAGGGAATTATTCCGTAACCCCTGCTGACCTTTAGCCTTGGAATTCCAAAACTCCTCAACCTGCAAGTTCACAATTCTAACTACCTCTCTAGCATCTGGTCTAATTCCACCAAAAACCCAATTGCACCGTTTTTTCAGATAAACCAACACATGGTTGCAAACAGGGCTTTACCATAACAGTCAAGTTTGCTCTCATCAGCTAACAAATCATAAAGCCACAGTTCATATCTTTTCATGTTCCACTTATTAAAACTCAAACCTAGGGGACAGCCAAACCAGCAGTGTTTCATCCATGGGCACAAGAATAAGACATGCTCAATGGTTTCAGGTTCGGTTAAGCAGATAGGACATAGGGGACTTTTGGAGCATTTGCGTTTGAGAAGACTTTCTTGTGTCGCCATTGCCCCAGCCCCAAGCCTCCATAAAAAATGTTGTATTTTGGGAGGTACTACAACCTTCCAAATACACTTCCACAAGCGCTTAGGGACTGAGAAGGACGTACCTGGATCTTTAAGTCTGACCACCTCCTTGCTGTTTTTTGCCACCCGATAACCAGACTTAACTGAATAGGAGCCATCCTGGTTTGCAAGCCAGACTGCACGATCAGGATTCCTCATGTTAGGGACCGGCATTTTTAGGATTAATGCCTTATCACCATCAGATATGCGAGCATCAATAACACTGAGGTCCCAACGCCCCTCCCTGATTAGATCAGCCACCCTTAGTTGTTCATCAGCTGCAAGTTCCTCACTTGACTGCAATGTTCTTGTGTATAAATTCTGCACCCAACTATCCTTCCATACATAGACACTTCTACCATTCCCGAGCTTCCAGTGAAACTCTTCGAACAATAAATTCCTTCCTTCCAGCAAACTACTCCAGGCCCACGAAGCCCTCCTACCCTTCTTGGCATGTAGAAATTTTTTTTTAGGGAAGTAGATACCCTTAAGAACCTTGCACCACAGATCATTCGGTCCTCCACGCGGTTTTTGCAAGTAAAGCTTTGTTGAAGCACAACAGATCCCTAAATCCCATTCCTCCTTCACATTTCTGTGTTGTCATATTCCTCCAGCTTTTCCAGTGAATTGCCCCTGATTCTCCATATTGGCCCCACCAAAAGCTAGAAATCAGACTATCAATCTCCAAGCAAGCTTTCTGAGGAAACAGAAAGCAAGTCATGGGGTAGGTAGGAATTGAGTTCGCGACAGCTTTGATTAGTACTTCTCTGCCAGCAAAGGATAACAGCCTTTGACGCCACCCTTGGAGCTTCAACCCAATACGATCCCACACAAATGCTAGTGCTGCAACTTCAAAATGGCCCCAAATTAATGGTAATCCCAAGTAATTTCCTGAATTAGCTGAATACTGGATACCCAGACATGCCGAGACACCCTCCTTAACATTCTCTGGAGTGTTTGCTGAAAAGTAAACACTAGACTTAGCCAAGTTCACAAGCTGTCCAGAGGCTGTATAGTAAACATCCAAGATTCTCTTCAGTACCCGACAATTAATTTCCTCTGCACTCAAGAAAAGAATAGCATCATCCGCAAAGAAGCAGTGAGACAAAATGGGTGCCGATCTTGCTATTTTCACCCCTTTAGGTCCTTAGTCTCAATATGTCATTTGGATCATGAGAGATAGCACTTCGGAGACAATAATGAACATGTATGGGGACAAAGGGTCCCCTTGCCTCACCCCACGATGAGGTTTAAATGACTCAGCTGTACGACCATCAATTTGAAGATTAAAGGCAGTAGTGGCAATGCAACCCATAATCCATTGAACCCATTTCCTGCAAAATCCCATCCTCAACATCACCACTTCAAGGAAATCCCACTCAACTCGATCGTATGCTTTGTTCATATCAATCTTCAAGGCAATTTCCCATCTAGAACCAGACTTCTTATGATTTAAATGGTGGAACGCTTCGTGAGCAAGAAGGATATTATCTTGGATCATCCGCCCCTTAAGGAAAGCTCTTTGATTGGGGGATATAATGTTGCTCATTAGCTCCTTCAATCTGGAAGTTAAGATCTTAGAAATGATCTTGTAGGAGACGTTACACAATCCGATAGGCCTAAAGTGGTAAACTCCTTCTAGTTTGTCCACCTTAGGGATCAGGACTATATTTGTAGCATTGATCTGATCTAAGTCAACTTTCCCCTCAAAAAAGTCATGTATCATGCCACATACTTCTCTTTTCACCTCCTTCCATGCTGATTGGTAGAAAATTGCAGAAAAACCATCGGGCCCGGCGCCTTTGTAGCACCTAGCTAAAATACAGCAGCTTTAATTTCCTGATCTGTCACAGGAAGTGTAAGTCTCTCATTATCTTCAGCTGTAACTACCTCTTTCACATAAGATAAAGCTTGGAGCATGGGGCGATCACCCCCAGAACTGAAGAGTTTTTTGTAGAAGGTGCTAAAGGAGCTATTAATAGCTTCGCGTTCTTCAAGCCAAACTCCATTCTCATCCTTTAATCTCAAGATTTTGTTCCGCTGCCTTCGCTGAATGACACTACTGTGAAAGAACTTGGTGTTTCTGTCCCCACACTTCAACCAACTGATTCTCGAACGCTGCCACCAATAGGATTCCTCTCTATCCCAAGCATCCTTAATTTGACGCACAAGGTCCTCCATTTCCTGAAACTTTGCATCAGACATATAACCAACAAAGCATTTACTGATTTTGCAACGTAGGTGCTCAATAACATGTTTGAAGTTAGGGAAAGTAGCTCTGCACCACACCAGCAGCCTACTTCTACAGGCATCCAGCCTTCTAATCAGGTCTTTAACTCTGTTTTCCTCAACACCGACCACACCCTTCCAGCTTTCAGCCACCACTTGTAGAAAATCTTCATGTTGTGCCCAGGCCGCCTCAAACCTGAATAGTTTAGGGGCCTTTTCTTCACTGAACCAGCAATCAACGACTAAGGCGTGGTGATCCGAGCCAATTGGTTCCACGTTAAAAACCATAGCGTGGTCAAAGTCATCTCGAAATGCCACATTTCCAAATGCTCTATCCAGGCGCTCTCTTACCAAGGCACCAGGTCTGTTATTACACCATGTAAATTTGGAGCCTTTAAACTCTAAGTCCATGAAGTTGCAATCTGAAACCATCCTCTGAAAGTTAATTATTTTCCTCATTGACCTTGGAGATCCACCCTCTTTTTCAGATTGAGATAAGAGATCGTTAAAGTCCCCTATTGCTAGCCGAGACTCATGTGCGCCAGCTATCAATGATCTCATTGTGTCCGACGTCACACGCCTTTCCCGTTCCTTAGGAGGTCCATACACAAATGAAACAAAACTAGGTATCTTCAAGCTAGCCGACTCACTTGCAACATGAATAATGTTTTTAGATTTAAACAAAACTGACAAGCTAGTACTGTCCTTCCACCAAATAGCTAGACCTCCAGATAAACCCAATGGTTCTACATACAACTCATGTTGAAACCCAAACCTTCTTCGCAACTTCGCAGCCTTACCGGAACGCATCTTCGTTTCCATGAGGAAGATTAGAGAGGGATGAAATTTCTTCACCAAATCCCTCAGATTTTTGACTGTCAAGGCTCTTCCTAGGCCTTGACAGTTCCAAGATAAGAATATCATGGCCCCTTGGTGGCTGTTAATGGACAACCACCAGCCCCATCAGCACAAGCAACATTGCGTTTACCCCTTTTAGCTTTAAAGATGTATCCAGATTCACTGAGTACCACAGCAGTTGAAATCTCCATTTCCTCAACTTGGATATCCTCCTCTGGAGACACATTCTCTTTTCCCCTCTTCACACTTCGCTTACCATTCCTCTTAATTCTTGCCTTGGTTCTTCGAAGACTAGCAGCGTAGTCGAAAATATCAGCTTCCATCTGAGGAATGATGATCTCCCCTTTCCTCCTCTTCATCACTTTAGGTCCACCCTCCTCCTCAGCCTTACGCTTAATGCCAAGACAATCCAGGCCAGTAATTACATCAGACAATACACGGCCACTGTGTACCACCATTGCCAAAGAATGTTCCCTTTGCTCTGCATCTAATGAATCCAAAAGACGTCTCGTCTTCGCCAAATCAGAGGTGTTTGGAGAATCAGGGAGCGGTGAGGTTCCTTCATCACTAAATATTTTACCACTAGCAGCGCTATTCAGAGAGTCCTTCTTCCTTCTTCCCCCTCCCAAGCTCACTTTCCTACCCTTCATTTCAGAAATTGTTGCGACCCAATCCTGATCTGAAGAAGCAGCATCAGGTACCACCGGCTCAGACTCCACTTTGCCCTTCATTAAGCCTTCATCCTTCCCATCAGACCCAGATCTTGGAACCTTGATGGTAAACAGATCATCATCGCTCAGTGGAATCATCTTCGTGCACTGGCTATTAGCTTTATCTTTTTTCCGGTTCAGAGCCTCATTCTTCCTCCTTAACACAGACCCTGCCTCTGCCCAATCCTGCTTAACCACCGCCATAACCTCAACCCAGCTCCGGCAGGCGATCGTTGAGAGCCAAGCCCCAAATCACGGTTCAGTAGGTTGGAATAAGGACATAAGTTTATCAGAGCTACATCATTTACTATCATGGCCAAACCTACCGCAATTATAACAGAACTATTGCAGCTTCTCAAAACGAATTGAAATCCATACCTTGCGCCCATCTGGACGAGGTAGCCAGAAGCCACTCGCGATCGACTTCCTCAGATCCAATAGGACTCTCACGCGCAGGAAGCTACGAAGTAATCTTCCGTTGTAAGATGGATCCTCGGCCAAGACCACTTCTCCAACATAGCCTCCAATTGTAATCGCATTTGCCAAACACATCGCTTCCATCGAGACATTGTGTAGCTGGATCCAGAAAGGGCAATGACTGAAATCAAATTCTTCAAATGATTTATACCTAGACCGTTCCATTAAATTCAGAAGACAGTCGTTGATGGTCCATGGACGTCCTCGTAATATCCTATCGAACTCCTCAATCTTCACGAAACTGAACATGAACGCGTTACCACTGATCTCAACAACGGAAACTTTGTTTTTGTTATCTCTCCATCCTCGTTACTTCTTTCACTAGTTCTTTGATTGCACATTCCTCGAAGCTCTCGCCTAAACCCAAACCTAGCAAAATGAAAATTGAGATTTCTTGAGAAACAAAAAGATCAAATAATCAAAAGGGGGGGGGAATAGAACATAAGGTGACTGAATTTGAGGTGATTACCGGGCAAAGTGAAAGTGGAGTTGCCAACGGTGGAGAGTCCCTGTCCTAAGAGTGCGGATCTTCCCTTTGTGAGGAAGATTGCCACCCCCACCCTTGGTACTGGTGCCTCCTCTAATTTCTCTATATATTTTATTGAAGCTCTCGAGTGTCACTGTATGTATGTGTTGTGCAGCTTTTCTTTTCAGCTGATTTTTATAAAAGCGACGATTTGGCTATGTGCCTATGCGTTTGTGGCTACAGTGTCAATTTCGAAGAACAAACGCAAATGTTTGTCAATTAATAATAATAGAAACTTCCTTTCTCTCTCTTTTTTCCCGGCTGAAATTTCCATTCTCATCTTCGAGTCTTGGGAAGCCATGGCCAAAATTTTGTAATTCCTTTCCTTAGGGTGTCCTTCTGTTCTTGGGTTCAGAAAGGTGGATTTTTTTTCCTTCACTACCAGCTAGGATAAAATTTTGCTGAGTCATCATTCATTCATGTCGCTTTAAAAGTTTTTTTTTTAAAAAAAAAAAAGTCAAATTTAATAGTCAATGTAGATTTTTGCCCTACTTTTATAACTATATAGTTACTTTTGCCCAAAAAAAAAAAAAAAAAAATTGGTGTTGAGCGCACTTTTGAAAAAACCTCGTGTATTTTTGCACCTTAACCCTTATTTAAAATATTGTGAAATACTTATAGCAATTTTAGTTTTAAAAAAACATCATTTCAATTGTGATTTGCGGTATACGAGGTAAGTATGTGATATGAGTTTTGTTTCGATTTATGTGAATAAACACTCTTCAAGACCCTAAACGTGATCCCAAACAAACTAGCTTGTTTGGAATAACAAATATAACCTTCAAATGCAACTTTTCAATCGTCATTAATATACGAGGTAACTATGTGAGAGGAGTTTTATTTTAATTTTTTTGTGAATAAGTACTTTTTGAGGTCTCAAATGTATAAGTATGGCAGCCCACTGAATGGAGAGAATGGAAAATATTGATCATAATCAATGGGTGGCCGGAGATTGGTGGTCATGGTTGGTCGGCACCGATTTTCTTCGCAGATTGACTTCGACGCGTCAACAACACTCAACAATTAATTAAGCCAACTGATTGTGAGTATGGCAGCCCACTGACTCGCAAAAAGGGGGTGCTCGCACTTGAACCTGCCCCCAGGTTCCTTCTAACCCCAACTGTACAATGCCTTGATTTAAGGTTCCAAGCTCTCAAAGAGTACAGTACCACAATCTAGTTAGTTAGAAAGTTTATTTTGGTGTCAAATATAACACATGAATCTCCTTTACAGGGAAAAATATAAATTTAAGAAACTAAATGAATTAAGGTATTAAATTTAAGATTAAAGTAAACACATCCGTTAGCTTTTATGTACTATTTTTGGTCTTACACTGTAAACTAGATCTTATATTAAAGACATGAGGTAACATTTGTAATTATTAGGTGGAAAATTTGTTGAGAAATCTCCAGGAGGATTCTAACCAGGGAAAATGACGAAATGATGTTCAACGAGTTTTTAAGAGTACATATTATTAATTATAATTAAGGATAATATATTTTTGTAGTTAGTATTATATATATAATATATTTTTTGTCAAATTGAACTAGAAAAAGTATATTTTAAATTAGTAGAAATATTAATAACAATAGCTTTTTTTTTTTTTACAACAATAACAAGAGCTTGTATATAATAAATTAAGTATAAAAAATTCACATTTCAGCAATACAAAAATAAATTTAAATGCTAAAAACAATAAAAGATGATCAAACATTGAAAACACACACACACACATATATATATATAAGGGAGTGTTATTAATGAATAAAAAGACAGCACTTGCTGGATAAAAAATCATAGTACTTATTGAACCCAAAAAAAAAAAAAAAAAAAAAAAAAACTCTATTACTTAAAGTTTAGGGGAAAAAAGAAAAAGAAAATAATACTTGAATTTCAAAATTCAAAATCAATTTTGTCCTATTAAAATAAGTTGTTAATTGCTATACTGTTATAATTAATTTCTAAACTCTTGTAGACAATAAAAGTGATTTGGGATTTTGAAGTTCAAGTACTCCCTCAGGTTCTTATTATAAGTCACCAACAAACAATTCTCACAACCCAATAAAAATATTTAAGGTCAATAAGGTTGTCCTAAAATTGAAATAATTTTCAATATTACCTTTATTAATTGTACTAAACTCTAATATTATATTAGTTATTACTCTCACATACTATTCTTATTATTTATAGGCATATATAAAAAGAAATAATTAATGCTTTTTGGAAAGAAGTAAGTGACTTATGAAAAGAACAAAATATATTTGTTAGTTCTTGCCTTATAATAAGAACTAGAGGGAGGAATATTTTGTTCTCCTTTTCCATAAAGTTTAATCTGAAAATGTAAATAGTGGAAAAAATGAGCCTGTAACAAACAGTATCACTGAAAAGACTAATAAAAAAATTAATTAACCTGCCTAATGTTTCTACAGTTCTATTCCGACAGTCACGACACACAACTGCATCCATCCATAGGAATCATTTAAGCGTGTCGGTGTTGTCTAGGAATTGAGAAATAAACTTTGACCAAAAAGTAGATAAAAAAGCTCACCCAACGGTCACAAACCATGCAAGCTTCTATTGGGAAAAAGAAAAGGAAAAGAAACTTCATATCTCTCATCACTGTAACCACTTTTACTCCATTCTATATAAATGCCTCCAACATTCGCAACCTTCTCATCAAAGCACAAATCACAAACATTTCAAACATTCCTTTCTACTTCTCCATTATAAAACATGAGCGTAGAAATTCTCGACGGCGCGACGATAGTGAACTTCGTGGAAGACGAAGAAGCGTTTGACATATCAGTGAGTGATCTTTTTGGCCAACTTGATGAGGACAAGGACGGTCTTTTATCTTATGGTGAGATGCTGAACGAGTTGAAGAGGCTTAGGGTTTTCGAGACTCACTTCGGGATCGACGTGAAGACCGAAGAGGACGAAGTAGCCCGAGTTTACGACTCGCTGTTCGTGCTGTTCGATCATGACTTGAATGGACGAGTTGATTTGAGAGAGTTTAAAGAGGAGACCAAGAAGATGATGATTGCTATGGCTAATGGTATTGGCTTTGTTCCTCTTCAGATGGTTCTTGAACCTGATAGTCTCCTCTTGAAGGCTGTTCAGAGAGAATCCATGCTTCCGCTTGCTGCTTAATTAATCATTATCATGATCCTTGACTATGGTTACATTTATGTTATTGGATCAGTTTTTGGAGTTACTCTTTAGGTTTTAATATATCTTTTTACTTCCCTTGTCATTTTTATCATTTTCAATGTCAACTAATGTATTGTGATTTTGTTTGTGACAATTATGTATGTTGTCACATTCAATTTTGGTTCCAATTTTCAATTGAAAAATTTGATATGCAAGTCCCTATGTATAACTTCACTTTATTTTTAATTACATTCTTATAGCTCCCCCCCCCCCCCCCCCCAAAAAAAAAGGCTTTTGTAGTTTCTTCAATTATTTGTATTGATATCCCTATATACTTATAATTTTTTAATTTGCAAAACAAATTAAATGTGTGAGTAGCTGATGGCATGGCTTTTCACTCAGTATATACCTGGATTAATTTTTCCATGTGCATTTAGATAGGTTAAAATCAACCAAATTACAGTTTATATGCATAGATGTAAGGAGATGGACACAAGTATAATACATTTTTTTTATTGGCAATAAATAAATTTTATTACATCATTTTATTTTACCACAAAAATCTCTTTTTAAGTTTTTATTCCGATACAAGACTATAGCAATAAACTCGATTGATTAATTAACATATTATATGATTATAGGACTAGTTCCTATAATTAAAGAAATTGTAAGCAGCGAATAAAATATATATATATATATATATATAAGAATGATTTATGGTAAAAAATATTTATGTAATTTTTCGTTTTAATAGTCATTTTTAATCAATCTACTTATTGCTCTGGTCTAATGTACTTTAGGCAGGTGAAATTTATATTTATCCACAATAATTATGAATAATCTTGATACTTGAAATTAAATATGGGTGTGTGTTTGTGTACGAATTATTCGTTTTTGAACCACATTTCTTTTAATCTAACTTGTTCAGATAGGATTAGCTGGCTTACAATCTCAATGTTTCAAATTGATAACTATTAAGGTCTACATCTATTCCGTTATATAAAAGAAACTATTGAAGTCTACACAAAGTAAATAAGTAGTAAATATAATTCAAAACTAGCTATACTTGGATTAATTGTCCACTTTCCTTGTTCATGACTTAATGTGAAACCAATCATACGGATTTATAAGTTATCTTGTAATAACAGGTCCATAATAAAAGATTTAGTTTATAGTACAAATTACACTACAAACTAGACCTTATATTAAAAATTGGACGTAGTACTTCATAAATTATTCACTAAATGAAATTTATCTCCTGTCCATTTGATTCGAAGAATTACAAAGAATGAAATAGAATGTTATGTATAGAATGTAATGAAATGCAATGATGATCATGGTATTCCATCAAAGAATTATGGAATGAAATTTATATTTTTTTTTAGAAAAAAATTTAAGAACCTGTTGAAATGATAAAAGTAAAAAATGGAGGGTATAAATGTATGAGTGATAATTAATACTATCTCGAGTCTTAATTATAAGACTAAGTTTCTAGTGCAAACTTGGTCCTATGATTAGAATCAGAGGGAGTAGAAGGTATAGATGGTCATATATTGTTTTCATCCATGTAAGTTTAAGTTCGGATTACACAATCAAAGTGGTATATGGAGAGATTAATTGTTTTGTAGTAATAAGCTATAATCAGGATATTACATTCGATACGATTATTAGTCATTCAATGAGCAGAATAATAGAATGACAAGTAATCCTAGTGTATAGAATTGAATTAAATCGTGAGCACCATTGCATGCTGTGACATCCCAATTTTTTTAAGAGTAATTAAATTCTATTAAGATATAATTTATTAAGTAATATAGGTTTAGAGCACATCTAGAAGTATAAAATTAAGAGTTGAAAATGATAATAATAATAATATCATTATTATGATGCATTATCATATTAAATAGTATATTATATTTGATCAGTATAATATAAAATTATATTTGATTATAATATTATATTATATTATAATTTTAAATTGAAGGAGGACGGTACAATCATGTGTTACCAATAATAATAAGAAAAATAAAATATGTAGGAGAAATATCTTCATGAAATAATCTAATATATATCTAAATAAAAAGAAAAAGGAGATAAGAGAAAGAATAAATAAATATTAAAAAAAATAGATAATAATAATAAGTTTATAAGAGCTTCAACCCTAGCTAATTCTCTGTTTTATAAATATCTTAGGGTAAAGGTGCAAAACTACACATGTGTTTTATCCAGGGAAGGCCCAATACCAAATGCTTTTTTATGTGTAAAAATACACATGTGGTTATAAAGCAGTGCAAAAGTCATAACACCGTTAAAATCTAACTTAACGGTGTTAATTTTGGGGTGGGGCCCACACTATTTTCATAAATAAATAAAACCAAAATGCCCCTATTTTTTTTTTTTTTTTTTAAAAAAGGAAAACCCAACTTTAGCTCTCGATCTGAACTCGCCTGCCCCAAATCGGAAGCAGTGATCACGACGCCAGCCCAAAGCGGCAATACCCCATGGCTAAGAATTTGTATAGCGATGGCACTCCCAATGACCTCTTGAATGTCAGCACCAATCAAGGTCAATTAGGATATTTGTCTCTACAAAGCTCCACCAGGTTCCGTCCTGTGACCATCCGGATCCTTGCGGAAAGGAAGCTGAATCAACAAGCCCATAATTGTGGCCCACATCAATAGTCAGAGCAGCGAGTACCTGGCGATGGCTCCAGACTGGATATCTCCTTCAAGATTTCCCAAATCCAAAAAAGCTATACTCATCAAGAAGCCCGGCCCTGTGTATAGCCATAGCTTCTTCCACGAGAAAGGCGGCGCCGTTGTCGAATCCTTATCATCAATGGAGTCTAAATCTACAATGAGAATTTTCTCCCCTGCCTCATAGCCAAAGTTGAAGGCCGGGATTCAGATTGGGGTTGAAGCAAGAGGCTGACCTCTTCATCCTTGTCGTCTTCTGGGGATTCATCTTCTCGCGATTGCGGGGTCATTGCGGAGCTACCGAGAGGGTGGTCAGATCGAGAGCTTGAGGGGTTTTTTTTTTATTTAAAAAAGGGCATTTTGGTATTTTATGAAAATAGTGTGGGCCCCACTCCAAAATTAACTCCGTTAAATTAGTTTTTAACGGTGCTGTGACTTTTGCACCTGTTTTATAATTACATGTGTATGTTTGCACATAAAAAAAGTATTTGGTGTTGGCCGTTCCTGAGGATAAAACATATATATATTTTTACACCTTTACCCAATATCTTATTCCATCACCACTGAACACCCAACTCACGCCGCACAGAGAACTCTACAAATATACGTAACAGAAGCTCCATGGAGTTGCTTATTCTGTCCAAACATGGCTTCGGTTTACCAATTCTTGCAAGCATAGCTCTACAAATCAAATGGGTGGTTGGATATAGTATAATTTATTATTCTATTCCCAAGAGCTTGTCTTATCATCTATCTAGGCATTGTGCTTTCATACATAAACCACACGCACACACGGATTTCTAACGGAGGAGCGAGATAGCGCGAGAAAGAGAAAATAGAGGGAAGAAAAGTCAAAGTAAGAAGAAAAAATGTAGACTGGAGTTAAATTATTTGGTGATAGGAAACATTCAAATATCGGTAAAAATAAGTTTGGAGTAGAGGTAACCCTGATTATTCTTTTATGTATTTGTCAATTGTATGTGTATATATATATATATATATGTATACATTAAACTATTTTAGGATTTGTTGTGTCCATGGAGGGCTCGATTGGAAATTTTATATTTGACTAAAATTTATTGATGAGTGAGAAACTTTTTAAGTATGCTTGTTGTATTTTTAGAACTCATGGTTATGTACTTTATAAACTTTTTAAGCATGCTAATATGTTATGATCAAAATATTATTGATTTTATTGTGATTGTTTATTATGGATCATATGCATGGTGGTACATTTATGACGGGTTGGACTAAGGAGGAATTTTTATGATGAGATTTGTTTATGCCATCACTCGGTGCGCAGTGTATGGTAGTTGTTAAAGCCTCTTCTTCAATGTCATTCTTTGGCCGGAATTGCATTGGAGTTGTGGGAAAAGACATGACACCTCCTTAGTTATGTTCTTTAAGGATGAGAGCCATAGTCAAGACTTAAGCTCTACACTTTTGGCCGGGTGTATTTTAAGATATGGTGAGCTTGGGACAATCCAGATAAATGGATGGGTTTCGGGTGGACTATGTGTTAGCCTATAGCTCTAGTCAGCGGTATAAGGGTGGATGGTGATATAAGGAAGGCATATTGCATACTGCATGATGGTATATATATAGGTTAAAGGCCTAATTTATCATGGAAGTTTTGCTAAGGGAGCACCCAGCACCCGGAAATTTTTTTGGTACCAAATTTACCCTGGAAGTATGAAAAAGGTAGCAAATTTGCCCCGAAAGTATGAAAAATATAGCAAATTTTCCCCTCCGTTAATTTTGACCGTTAAGTTTAACTGAGTGTACACGTGGCATGCCACCTCATCAACCCAATAAGAGTTAAGTATCATTTTTGCTCTGGAAGTTTTCACTGAGAGCAAGTTTGCCCCGGAAGTTTTCACTAAGGACCAATTTGACCCCGGAAGTTTACAAAACGTATCAATTTTGCCCTTCTTTCCTACATATTAAATTTGACTATTAAATCAGTCAAAGACCACACATGTCATGCCTTAAAAAGGTCGAACTTGGAGTCAGAGAAGGAGATCCTTGAGATGTTGAGCTCAACGCAGCCATAATTTGTGAAGCCAAACTGCTCACAGGAATCATCACTTATGATCTAAGCAAATGATCAGTCTATACAAATGTAAATATTATCACTATTGATTTGTTTTACTGAACCAATTTTTGGAACAATTCATTTCTCGTTTTGCGTTTCATTTGCTTAGATCATAAGTGATGTTTCTTCTAGGTTTTGCGACAGACCTTTCAGTCCCTGTGAGCAATTCAACTTCACAAATTCTGACCGCCTTAAGCTCAACATCTCAAAGATCTCCTTCTCTGACTCCAAGTTTGACCTTTTCAAGGCATGATATGTGCGGTCTTTGACTGATTTAATAGTCAAATTTAATATTGGGAGAAAGAAGGGCAAAATTGATACTTTTGTAAACTTCCGGAGCAAAATTGCTCTCAATGAAAACTTCCAAGGCAAAAATGATACTTAACTCTTATTCGAATTGATGAGGTGGCATGCCACATGTACACTCAGTCAAACTTCACGGTCAAAATTAGTGGAGGGGCAAATTTGCTACCTTTTTCATACTTCTGAGGCAAATTTGATACCCAAAAAACTTCCGGGTGCTGAGTGCCCCCTTATCAAAACTTCCATGACAAATTAGGTATTTAACCCCCTATATATATTATATGATATTTTTTGTGAAAAATGTTTTGAAAATGAATTATGATATTTTAGAACTCTTTTAATTTTGGGATGGAGTTTTGGTAACTAAGTCGATAACCAATTTATGAAAGGATCATTTGTATAAAGTATAATATAAATATATTTATTTTGACATGAATTGTATTCTTGAATCGTATGTTCTCGATCTTGGTTTGCATGTATATTTCGAATAACCATTGGTTGCCGAGATCTTAGAATCTTATGGTTGCAATATTCATTTTTTTTCGGGATATTATTTTAGTGGGGAGCAAGGGAAGGCATTTGTAGAGTGAGTCTTAAAGACTCTTCTGTACTCCTAGGGTATGTTATGTTATTTGTATTTTCCATGACTATAAGACTTCCGCATTTTATTAACTCTGAACTAATTTTGGGAAATTAATTTGGCCAGGTAAAAATAGGTTTTGTTGATTGACAATATTTTGATTACTTTGGTTAAGTTTTTGGTTGTTGAAAAATGGGTGTTACACATGCAAGTGTAATTCTGTTTTCTCGTGAGATGTTCATGTGTTTTAAATATGAAAAAGTTGGTGACTATTAATTATTGAAGTGTCAGTGTTTGAACCAAAAAGGAATTAAAGGGTTTATGATATATGCGCTCCCGACTCCCTCCCATGACTCTCTCTCTCTCTCCCCCCCCTCTCTTCCAACATTAGAGTTTCTCTCCACGCCGTCGGTGAGCCCTTATATCAAACATCAATCGCGATAGAGAAGCAAAGTGGAGTCCAAAGAACCTAAAGTTGGTAAGCGCCGAAGAAGGTTGGAGTCATGATTTTCAGATCAGATCAAAGACATACAGCGGCAAACTTCTATCATCATTGGCACCAGCCCTCCTCTGTTCTTAGTCTTCACCGTCACTCCAGCGGTGGCATCCTTCTGATTTTGTGTTCGGCTGTGGTCATCTCTCGCCTCTAGGGTGAGTTTTTGCTCTCCTCTCCTGGTCGGTCTTGAGGTGGTGGGAGCTACTATTACGACGTTTTCCTCTCCGATGCAGGGGACGTCCGTCCTCTACTGCTTTTGTGGTTTTATGCTTGTGTGTTTCTTTTCTTTTGTGGTTTTGGGTATTAGTAGTGGTGTTTCTTTTGTTTTGTGGTTTTGGGTATTAGTAGTGGTATTTCTATTTTGACTTGGATTCGCGATTTTGGGGGAAGGGTTTTATCGATGGTCGCACGCTATAAGCTTTACCTATGAGAGGATGTTTGTTCGATGGTGGTGAATCCAAAACCTAGTGTTAGCCAAAATTTGTTAGCCAAAATCAGAATATATTTATTCCCACCTTTTTAGTGGTGATTAGTTTTCTTTACATTTGGCTTGTTTTTGTTGCATTTATTAGCCTTCCTGTTCCAGTTTGTTTTCGTTTAGTGTAACAATCATGTTCTGATGTAACTTTTAATATAAATACCTTTTGAGAGGGGGAAAAACCAAAAAGGGAATAAAACTGGAATATTCTCATTCGAAGTTTTCAAAACCTTTGACACGGAAAGAGGAAGTCGTAGTTTTGACATTTAAAAAATGAAAGAAGAGAGGAACACTATCTTTATGTTTACAGTTAGATCCGTTAACGACCTACTTATGTGCTTCTGCCCACAATTTATGGCTCACTGAATTTCATAGTTACCTGGAAACTAGCCATAGGGTTAAACAAATACTAATTTATTACAAACGGTGTTGGGTCTGACAAAAGGGCTAGTCACTCATGTAGTGAATTTTTGAAATCCTTATTAGAAGAGTTGTCCATATATTTAGTGCCTTATAATACCTCAAACATGATTGCATATAAAGTGGCAGGTGAGATATAAGTTGCTTATAAATTAGGGTTGAATTTCAAAAGTTAAGTTGCAAATTACTCCCTATGATTTTAATTATATGGCACTAACTAACTAATATTCTTAATCATTTTTATAAGACACTTATTAGTTTCCAAGGAGCATTACCCATATTTAATAAGAGAAGTGGGAGATAGTGATAATTAATATGATATTATAGTTTAGTGTAATTAATAAATATAATATCGTAAATCACTTAAATTTTTAGGACTAATTTAATGCTCTTACTCGTTTTTTAATTTATTGGTTTGTAAGAATTGTTGATTAGTATCTTATAATAAGAACCTGAGAGAGTACTAAATTTGTAAATAATTTTTTGTTTGAAAGTCTCAAACAATTGATCCGGATTTGTTTTATTTTTTATATTCCCAATTAAAATTTGAAACACTGCTTACAAATTATTCATAAATTACTATTGAATATTAGATGCAAAGTTGCAAGTTAATTACTAGATTTAGACTATTGATGAAGTTAATTTTTCAATCTTCACATGCTGCATGTGGACCAAATCTTCCTCATGAAGACCCACAAACATGTCACTAGACCATAAAGTAATAATTTAAGTTACATATATATGCCTTGTCATGATCATATGGTTGCTAGCACTTATGACATGAATATTGGTTGAATTTATAATTTGTGCAATTGCACTTGAGGAAATAATATTAAATTAAATTTAAAATTAGTAACACAATAAAATTTAAAATAGAATTATTTTTATAGTACATTTTTTAATTTTTTGAAGTATACAAGATAGTTAAAGAATACTAGATAATTATTTTTCTTTTTCAAAGATTATTATATATGGAAGGAACGGTCGGGATTCAAACACTTGAACACGCAGCGGAAGAAATTTATCAAAATAAATTTTGAGTTACAATGGAGGATCTATCAATAACGTTTAAATTAGAATAGTTAGAATCAAAAGCGGACACAAGGGGGGACTAGGGGTGGCATTTAAAGAATCAAGAGATGACATTTAATATATCTCCAATCTTTAATATATCTCAACCCCATCAAAATATGGCTATCGAATATATATGATGACTAATAGTTAATTTCAACTAGTTTACTTTTGTTATTATTATTATTTTTAAAATCATATTGGTCATGAAATAATTCATGCTCTTTGTCATGAAGACCAATTTTTTTTATGATTATTTGATTATATACATTGAAAAAAACCAATTTCTTGATGATTCTTTGATTACATACATTGAAAAAGAATTTTTTATCTTTTATTTTTAGCATGGATTCAATTATAGATAAGTTTAACAATATGAAAACACGTAGAGTAAGAGTCAAGTGAAACAATCTTAATTTCTGTAATAGATTGTTTTCAATTTTTTGTATATTAGGTTTATATCTATTTCAAATACTTTTATTTATGATATAATTTTTTTTAAATTTTCTCCCACCATCAACAAAATTCCCGGGTCCGCTTTGTGATTAGAATGGTACCTTTTGTATGCGTCATGTTCGATCACTACGAGCCAATTGTACGAACTAGCTCCCTCTACCGGTATCCACACGAACAGAACTCCAACACAGGTTGCGTGCTATCTTTCGTATGCGTCTTGTTCGATCACCACTAGGAGCCAACCGTATGAACCAGCTCCCTCTACCGGTATCCACACGAACAAAACTCCACCATAGGCAGCGTGCTAGCGCCAACGTTTTTCTCTCTATATTCTCTAGGATTTTCTCTTTTGCTCCGCCTCTATAATACGTTTTGCCCACTAATTTATAGGGTTTTCAAAAACCCTAATGGGCCGTATTAAATATTCAAAATCAATCTTAATTAATTTTGAAATTTGAATTTGATTATAATAACGTTAGTTAAATCTGTTCACAGATCTAATCAAATCTATTTATTTAATCCGAATTAAAATCCAGCTGATTTAATTTATCTTCATAAATTAAATATGAGATATGATATCTATCTATTTAATTAAATCTAAGATACAATATCTCAATTCAAATTAAATCTGAGATACGATATCTTAATTAGTTTTAGTTATTTAATTTATCAAATAAATTAAATACAAAAAAATACTACATAATAATATTATTATCTATATAAATAATAATGTTATTATTTTCAAAGTTATATATATATATATATATATATATATCCTAGATTAAAACATTGTATTCATTAAATCTTAGACATATCTAAGATTCAATGAATCTGGACATTATAGCTCGTGTTGGGCTATTCTTGTGTGCGACCCTGTAGGCCCACATGAAATTGGCAGCGGGCCAACACTGTACCAGCCCACAAGTCACAAGCGGCCTCTAGGAAGACATTACGACTACCCAATTCATATGAGAATCAATGATACGATGCAACCTATCATACAACCATGCTGCATCCCTTTTGTCACGTGATTATTTGGTCAAGAATGAAGCATGGATAGTGTCATCCTTCTGTTCTTGACAATTACTTTCTCAATTCTTGAGTAGTCTAACAATTGAAATGAAAACTCCTTTCCATCGTAGTATGACCATACATTTCTCAGACTTACTCATCGAGGGGCCCAGTAATATCTTTCACAAATGTGAGAGACAAATCTCATCTTGACCATACACATTCCTCTGCATGAAAACCACTAATCTCGATCGAAGCCTTTATTATCACCCGGTCAAAGGTGACTTTTAAATAAGTCAAATATTAGCGACTCTCATGTAAAAAACTATGATGATCTCATGTCAAAGGGCATTGTGACGTGGTTATACATGAGATAAGTTTATGACTTAATCCGTGCAGCTTTCTCATAGTGAGTCGGTCCAGCACCTTGTACTCTTATGAGTGCCTAAGACTTTAATTTGTATCTCCACACCTTATCAAAGTCATACTGGTCTTATTTCATCTTTGCTCCCGTATAGATGACCGACCAGGGACATTTAGGACAATCTTATAATACATTCAAAGATACAGTCATCATAATAAATATGCAAATGATATGATAACAAAATAGAGAAATACTTTAAATAACATATTCAATTTAAAGTATAATGATTGGCCCCTTAGACATAATTTCCAACGGGAGCTATATATAATATTGAGAAAGCTACTTCACATGAGGAGTCTCTAGCGTACTCATGTCATATCCAAAGTAGGTACTAACACCAAATTGTAGTACTATCTCTTGTACAAAATACAAAAGTTAGATATAAGAGACTTATTAGTCCGTTTGGATTAAAATTTTGAAAAATAGCCTTTGGGGAAAAAAGTGGTAAAAGTGTTTTTTAAAATAGATTATATGAAAAAAAAAATTATTTTTGATAAAATGATAGTGTTTGGATATTATTATCGAGTAGTTTTTTCACGGTCAAACTTACTCAAAAAAAGGATATTAGCTTTTGTTATAATTGCATATAAAGAATAGGGTTGTATTTTAAATATTTTCAATATTAAATAGCATCATAAATAGCAAAAATTACATAAATTTTTGTGCAAAATTAAATTTATAACATTAGTAAATTATGTAATGTGACAAAATTTGGATCGAACATATATGTATTAATAGATTGTATAGACAAAAATCCCTTATAAATAGTAATTATATAAAACAATATATTTAATATTAATATACGTTATTTATTCAATAGTTAAATGTTTGATGGCTAAAAATAGAGCCTTAAATATATAAGAGTGATGTTTTGTTTTAAAACGTAGAAAATTTAATCAAGGTATTTATAAACCTAGTGTTTTTCGATAATAAAAGAAAATATCCATATCCATATAATTTAATAATAAAACAGTCTCCTACAAAATACCAAACACAATTGTTCATGGTAGGAATACAATTACATTTCAAATATTCTAAACAATGGGAAAATATCAGTGAGGCCTCAAGGAAGAAAAAAATATCAGAAAAGTCCCAACCCCATATCTCCTATACAAAAATCCCTAGGGACTTTTTTGATATTAATTACGAATTCCAATATCAAAAAAGTATCATTGTCAAAATGGTTTTCATGTTGTGAAAAATTTTCTAGGTTTTCTTCAGGTGTATAGAATTTTAGAAACCTAGAATATTTTTGGTAATAAGAAAATTTATATTAACAATATGGGATTGTGACTTTTTTTGATAATTTTTCTTTTCTTTTCTTTGAGATCTCACTGATATTTTCCTTTATAATAGAGTACGATCAATGGGCGGAGATTGGTGATCATGGTTGGTCGGCAGCGATTTTCTTCGGAGATTGGCTTCCACTCATCAACAACACTCAACAATTAATTAAGCCAACTGATTCTGAGTATGACAGCCCACTGACTCGCAAAAAGGGGTGCTCGCACTTGAACCTGCCCCCAGGTTCCTTCTAACCCCAACTGTACAATGCCTTGATTTAAGGTTCCAAGCTCTCAAAGGGTACACAGTACCACAATCTAGTTGGTTAGAAAGTTTATTTTTTTATTTTTTTATTTTTTTTGATAATAAAAAGTTTTGGAGGGTTCGACATCGGGCCCCCACCAAAGGCTGGGCACGGCCCCGGACTCTATGAGCACTTACAGGGACTTACGAGATCGCCTACCAAAGGAGTCGACGACGGAGGGGATCGAACCCACGACCCAAGGGCCTAATCCCGGATCCCTTACCATCTATGATCTCAAATATAATACATGTATCTCCTTTAGAGGGAAAAATATAAATTTAAGAAACTAAATGAATTAAGGTATTAAATTTAAGATTAAAGTAAACACATCCGTTAGCTTTTATATATATTATTTTTGGTCTTACACTGTAAACTAGATCTATATTAAGGACATGGGGTAATATTTGTTGTTATTATATGGAAAATTTGTTGAGAAATCTCTAGGAGGATTCTAACCAGGGAAAATGACGAAATGATGTTCAAGGAGTTTTTAAGAATAAATATTATTAATTATAATTAAGGATAATATATTTTTGTCAAATTGAACTAGAAAAAGTATATTTTAAATTAGTAGAAATATTAATAACAATAGCTTTTTTACAACAATAACAAGAGCTCGTTATATAATAAATTAAGTATAAAAAATTCACATTTCAGCAATAAAAAAATAAAATAAAATGCTAAAAAGAATAAAAGATGATCAAGCATTGAAAACATTAAAAAAAGGGAGTATTATTAATGAATTAAAAATACAGCACTTGCTGGCTAAAAAAACATAGTACTTATTCAACCCAAAGGAGAAAAAAAAAAAAATCCATTACTTCAAGTTTAGGGGAAAAAAAAATAAGAAAATGATACTTGAATTTCAAAATCCAAAAACACTTTTTTCCCTATTAAAGTGCGTTGTTAATTGCTATACTCTTATAATTAATTTCTAAACTCTTGTAGACAATAAGATTGATTTGGACCACTACTAGTAGTGCAAAGTGGTATTAGGATTAATTTCTCCCCTCCTAGTCCTGGGTTCGATCCCCCCTCCCCTATCGCCTTGTATCGAAAAGAAAAAAAAAGATTGATTTGGGGATTTAAAGTTCAAATACTCCCTTTGGTCCTTATTATAAAGCACCAACTAACAATTCTCACAAATCAATAAAAACAATTAAAGTCAATAAAGTTGTCATTTGACCAAAAAAATAATAATAAAGTTATCCTAAAATTTAAATAATTTCTAATACTACCCCAACTAATTGCACTAAATCTAATATTATATTAATCATTACTCTCACTCACTACCCTTATTAATTATGGACATACATGGAAAAAAAAAATAATTAATGCTTTTTGGAAATAAGTAAGTGACATATAAAAATGACTAAATATAGTTGATAGTTTGTGTCTTATAATAAAGACTAGAGGGAGTAATATTTTCTTCTTCTTTTCCATAAAGTTTAATCTGAAAATATAAATAGTGGAAAAAATGAGAATATTAAAAAAAAATATCACTGAAAATATTAATAAAAAATTAATAAACCTTCCTAATGTTTCTGCCGTTCTATTCCGAGAGTCACGTCGACACACAACTGCATCCATCCATAGGAAATTAGGAATCATTAAAGCGTGTCGGTGTTGTCTAGGAATTGAGAAATAAACTTTGACCAAAAAGTAGATAAAAAAGCTCACCCAACGGTCACAAACCATGCAAGCTTTGGTATTGGGAAAAAGAAAAGGCAAAGAAACTTCATCTCTGCAACCACTTTTACTCCAATCTATATAAATGCCTCCGACATTCCCAACCTTCTCATCAAAACACAAATCACAAACATTTCAAACATTCCTTTCTTCTTCTCCATTATAACCAGAAAAAGAAAACATGAGCGTAGAAATTCTCGACGGCGCGACGATAGTGAACTTCGTGGAAGACGAAGAAGCTTTTGACATATCAGTGAGTGATCTGTTTGGCCAACTTGATGAGGACAAGGACGGTCTTTTATCTTATGGTGAGATGCTGAACGAGTTGAAGAGGCTTAGGGTTTTCGAGACTCACTTCGGGATCGACGTGAAGACCGAAGAGGAGGAGGCAGCCCGAGTTTACGACTCGCTGTTCTTGCAGTTCGATCATGACTTGAACGGACGAGTTGATTTGAGAGAGTTTAAAGAGGAGACGAAGAAGATGATGATTGCCATGGCTAATGGTATTGGCTTTGTTCCTCTTCAGATGGTTCTTGAACCTGATAGTCTCCTCTTGAAGGCTGTTCAGAGAGAATCTATGCTTCCACTTGCTGCTTAATTAATCATTATCATGATCCTTTACTATGTTTACATTTTTGTTCTTGGATCAGTTTTTGGAGTTACTCTTTAGGTTTTAATATATCTTTTTACTTCTTATTTTTATCATTTTCAAAATCCGCTAATGTATCGTGATTTTGTTTGTGACAATTATGCATGTTGTCTTGTCACATTCAATTTTGGTTCCAATATATTTTCAATTGAAAAATTGACATGCAAGTCCCTATGTATAATTTCACTTTACATTCTTATAGCCCCTCCCCCCCCCCCCCCCCCCCCCCCAACAAACACACCCCAAAAAGGCTTTTGTAGTTCTTCAATTATTTGTATTGATATCCCTATATACTTATGATTTGTTAATTTGCAAAACAAATTAAATGTGTTAGTAGCTGATAGCATGGCTTTTCACTCAGTAAATAACTGGATTAATTTTTCCATATGAAGTTAGATAGGTTAAAATCAACCAAATTACAGCTTATATGTATAAATGTAAGGAGATAGACACGAGTATAATTTTTTTTAAAATCTTTTCATTGACAATAAATAAATTTTATTCCATCATTTTATTTTTCTACAAAAATCTCTTTTTAAGTTTTTATTCCAATACCAGACTATAGCAATAAACTCGATTGATTAATTAACATATTATGATTATAGGACTAGCTCCTATAATTAAAGAAATTGTAAGGAGCGAATAAATAAAAAAATATATAAGAATGATTTATGGTAAAAAGATAGTTATGTAATCTTTCATTTTAATAGTCATTCTTAATAATCCACTTTATTGCTCTGGTCTAATGTACTTTAGGCAGGTGAAATTTATATTTATCCTCAACAATTATGAATAATCTTGATACTTGAAATTAAATATGTTGTGTGTTTCTGTACGAATTATTCGTTTTTGAACCACATTTCTTTTAATCTAACTTGTTGAGATATAAAGCTTATGATTTGGATTAGCTGGCTTAGAATCTCAATGTTTCACATTGATAACTATTGAAGTCTACATCTATTCCGTTGTATAAAAGAAACTATTGAAGTCTACAAAAAGAAAATAAGTAGTAAATATAATTCAATACTAGCTATACTTGGATTAATTTCCACTTTCCTTGTTCATGACTTAATGTGAAACCAATCAAACGGATTCATAAGTTATCTTGTAATAACCAGTTCACAATAAAAGATTAAGTTTGTAGTATAAATTATACTACAAACTAGATTTTATATTAAAGAGTGGATGTATTATTTTATAAATTATTCACTAAATGAAATTTATCTCGTGTCCATTTGGTTTGAAGAATTACAAAGAATGTAATAAAATGTTATGTAGAGAATGTAATGGAATGAA
This sequence comes from Acacia acuminata, assembly GCA_019022655.1. Classification (NCBI taxonomy): domain Eukaryota; kingdom Viridiplantae; phylum Streptophyta; class Magnoliopsida; order Fabales; family Fabaceae; genus Acacia; species Acacia acuminata. Next base: position 125,370 of record JAFJYI010000224.1, read on the forward strand.
ATGATGATCGTGGTATGCTGTCAAAGAATTATGGAATGAAATTTATAATTTTTTTAGGAAAAAAATTTAAAAACATTTTGAAATGATAAAAGTAAAAAATGGAGGGTATAAATAAATGTATGAATGATAATTAATACTACGTCCAGTCCTAATTATAGGACCAAGTTTGTAGTGCAAACTTAGTCCTATAATTAGAATCGAGGAGTAGAAGGTATAAATGGTCATACATTGTTTCATGCATGTAAGTTTAAATTCGGATTACACAATCAAAGTTATATATGGAGAGATTAACTGTTGTATAGTAATAAGCTATAATCAGCATATTCCATTCATATGATTATTACTCATTCACCTAAATCAGCAAAATATTAGAATGACAAGTAATCCTAGTGTATAGAATTGAATTAAATCGTGAGCACCAATGCATGCAAGTGTAATTCTGTTTTCTTTGTTAGTTCTGGGTTTATGAGTTTTGATGATAATAAGACTTGAAAGTATATAAGGCATTGAATCAATAAAAATTGCTCTAGAGTCTACTCTTGTATGCTGATAAGCCTACTCGAGCATGCTCAAGCTAATGTATCTGTTGAAGTGTTCTCAGAACCTTACTCGAGCAATGTGTCAAGTTACTCAAGCATACCCTCAGTAAAAGCTCTTTGCGCTGAACATGAAGAACCTATATTCGAGCAAGCTTTTCAGCTTACTCGAGCACAGTACTTGAGTACTTATGTATTATTACTCAAGTACAGTTGTGATAAGAAGAATGCTTAAGTTTCAGAAATCATACTCGAACACTTGTAAGTTCTACTCGAGCATGGAGCTCGAGAGAGGTAATGTTATTGATAGGGCAAAACTTTAAAGCCTATAAACTCCGCAAGTATACGGGCCGTATCAAGTAATAAAGTGATAAGAAAAGTATCGTTCCCATGAGGACTTAGTATCACAACTTTAGTTAAGCATTAATTTCACAATTTCGTTTAAGTTGAGAAAACCAAATTTAATTTAATTTAGAGAGGAGAAATTAAAACTAAAATTAAAACAAACTAACCACACACTAATGAACGAGCAACCTAGAGTCACTAATCCCTTATTTGATTCTTAGATTTTATTCCTACCAAATTAACTTTGACTTAACTTAATCAGCTAATCTAGAGTATTAATGTTTATAAGTGCCTGTCAGTCCACTTATACACCTACCTCAAATAATTATGCAATGTCTCACAAATCAATTAAGGTGCAATTCAAATCGGGCTCACTCTAATTTGACTATGCAGAGCTTCTAGGTATATGTCTATCCTAGACGCAAATTAGATTAAAACCTAACTTCACGTTAAATTTAAACCTAATTCCACATTATTTATTCCCAAGGTCAGTTTAGGATTCCCTCTTTCAAGTCCAACCCTAAATCCCCATAACATGCTCAATGGTGGCCACTCATTAAGCAATAGCAATAAACACAGGATTAAATAAACTGGAATAAAATTAAGCAAAACCAATCTATGGGAATAATCTCTAAAACCCAAACAAGTTCATAGGTTCTCTAGATTGCAACACCAACTAGCCACACATGGCTTTATTCAAATCCATAACAAAAACGAAACTCGGTTCAAAGAATAAAAGAGAGAGAGAGAGGAAAGAAAATTTCTCCGTCGCTCCACAGTCCTTTCGTCTTTCCGTGGAGATGATTAAGAGAACTGAAACGCTCAGCCTCTGCTCCTCTGCTTCTTCGTTCCTTCTCGTTCTGCGTCTCCCCGATCTTCTCCTCTTTCTTGTCTCTGCCTCCCTATTTATAATTTAGGTCTTGGATCACTGATTCTCCTTTTCTTATTACAAAGATATCTCATATCTTGTAATCAACTCCACCCGATCACACAATTGATTTTGTTTCTATTTTTCTTGCGTGAGACCATTGAATTTGGCTGATTGCATATCCTCTTAATTGCTTTTTCTACTTCTTTCCAAATCAGCTAATATTTCCTGCACAATAAAAATAGGATATGAGTAGATTTTATGTTGATTTATTCTTTGATCCTAAGTTTGATTCAATGATGGAAAAGTCAATAAAAGATAATTAAATAGGTATATAATATCAATAATTCCAATCAATTCTCATAAAATATACACCCATTTAATCATAAAATATACACTTATCAAACTCCCCACACTTAAACATTGGCTTGTCCTCAAGCAAAAGAAAGAGAATTCATTATCTCGAAAAGAACATTGCCTATGAAATTCCTAAGAGAGCAAAAAACCACCACACTTGGATCATATCATCAAATCTTATTTAAGTTAATGTCTTATAAAAATAAGTCACTAAGCCAATAGAGTGCAACAATCTCTTAACGTCCCATGATCAAAAGATCGGCAAGCAATGAGTGCAACAATAAGATTAGAAGAGGGATATCATGCTACTTAACTCCTCTAGAAAAATTCAAATGCCCCGCAAAACCAAGTTTTTTATTTAATTTACTAAGGATCCTCAGGTAGGAAATAACTTATTTTTTTTTCCTTTTTTCTTTTTTTTTTTCTTTTTCTTTCTTGAGCCGTTGTAGGTCCCCTTTTTACGCGACCCTGCATATGGGTGATGCAGCACCGGTTACTCAGTTACTCCAACAGGCACCTCAAGAGGCTCTTAGCCCAACTCATAACCCTCTTTGACTTTACCGTTTGACGCGAGTGCCAACATTGGTGATGAAGTGCCCCGGTTACTAAGTGAGGTCTAGAGAAGTCATTGGAGTTGTTTTTTTTTCTTTTTTAGTCATTTCCCTACACAAAATTTTTACTTAGCAGTGCAAAGGTCATCATCTAATTTTCTAAAGAAATCATGTAGCAAAATATCCATGAACTAATAATCTGTTGCTCACATTACAAACAAATCCCTATTCTCATAGTCCATCTCAAGATTGCAAAAAAAACTTAAGGCTTAGAGACTTCGTCAAAACATTTTTTTTTCTATTTTAATCTTTCACTTGATAATATTCTCTAAGATGGGGAAAGCTCAAAATCAAGGTCAATCATCAACAATGCAAAAATCTTAGATTAGAAAAAAAAAATCTTTTCAATTGCATAAGGACAAGCATAACCAAAGAAATTATATCCCTTTCCCCCACACTTAAATCAAACATTGTCCTCAATGTTGCAAAAATATAAAGAGGGAAAGGAACTAGTACTCCCCGGTTTAGGCCTCTAACTCGATGTGGAGTGCTTTCCCTAGTACCATCCATGATATTTCAAATTTTTAGGGAGAAGAGAGTGCTCAAGCAAGACCTTGCAAAGAACAAGAGGAGTGATTTTCTTCAAACCTGAATAAAACAGAAAGAAAGAAAGAAATAATAATAATAAAATATGCAAGCAAAACCCTTGGGTTGCCTCCCAAGAAGCGCTAAATTTATAGTCTTCAGCCAGACTTCTCAAAACAAACCACTAATCATAAGTATCAAACACCATAATTACCTTGTCTTCATTTCTTTTCAAACAACAAGGTATCTCACACAAAAATTGATCGTTCAAGTTAATTACTTGTACTTCCTTAATCATAGACAATCTTGGAATACAAGTATTCACTGAATTCAAATTAAGTACAACATGCATATCTTTGAAAATAAATATAGGCACTTCCAAGAATTTAGAGCATCCAATAAAATCAACTTGACTCTCATCAGTAAGAGTCAACACTTCAAGAGGAGGGTCATGAACAACAACAATTGGGACATCTACATCAATTGGATCACAAACATCACAATCCTTAGGCTCCACAGCTGGAACCTCTTCTAAACATCCAATATGGCATCTAAATCAATGACAAGCTCACAATCACTTTCTACATTATCCATAGTCTCATGCAATTCCACACCTTCAACTTTCTCACAATAATCATTATCAGCATAAGAAGTGGTCATCAGGATTAAGGAATTATTTTGCACTATAGTCTCAAGGGTTGAAAGAATTTGACTCGCATGTACCTTCATATTTTGAACACTTAAGTCAATGCTAGCGAGAATCTCCCTTTGCTCTCTACTAGATTTCTCTACTGCTTGCCCACACTCCTCAACTAATCTTTCCAAATTAGATTTTTCCCTATACTCAATGGTGTGTTCTTCAATAGGTGGATAAGAGTAAAAAGGAGGGGTATTTTCATGAGAACAATAGACATATGGATCCCTAAAACTACGTTGCTCAAAACCTTCACTAGGACAAAATGAGTTATCAAAATAAGCTTGGTTCCTAGTGAAATCATCTCTCACAAAATGACTAGTTGTACTATATGGACAATGCTCAAATGAATGATTCCCTCCACAATAAACACAAGACATGCAAACATATTGAGAAGAATCAACATATGGAACACAACCATCATTTATGCTCCTTCTACGTTGCCTACGTTCATTCAAAGAATTTAAAATAGCAATCAATCCATCTTGTATAAAAGACGAAGAATTCATCTCCTTCTCAATATTAAGACCAGTTGGTTGCCAATTGAAATCCATTTTTTTTTCTAAAAAAAAATAAAATAAAATATTTACGAACTCAAACTTAAACTACTAAGCTCAATCAATTCCAACCAAGACAGTTGTGGCACACAAGTCCCCGGCAACGGCGCCAAAAACTTGATAGGGCAAAACTTTAAAGCCTATAAACTCCGCAAGTATACGGGCCGTATCAAGTAATAAAGTGATAAGAAAAGTATCGTTCCCACGAGGACTTAGTATCACAACTTTAGTTACGCATTAATTTCACAATTTCGTTTAAGTTGAGAAAACCAAATTTAATTTAATTTAGAGAGGAGAAATTAAAACTAAAATTAAAACAAACTAACCACACACTAATGAACGAGCAACCTAGAGTCACTAATCCCTTATTTGATTCTTAGATTTTATTCCCACCAAATTAACTTTGACTTAACTTAATCGCCTAATCTAGAGTATTAATGTTTATAAGTGCCTGTCGGTCCACTTATACACCTACCTCAAATAATTATGCAATATCTCACAAATCAATTAAGGTGCAATTCAAATCAGGCTCACTCTAATTTGACTATGCAGAGCTTCTAGGTATATGTCTATCCTAGACGCAAATTAGATTAAAACCTAACTTCACGTTAAATTTAAACCTAATTCCACATTATTTATTCCCAAGGTCAATTTAGGATTCCCTCTTTCAAGTCCAACCCTAAATCCCCATAACATGCTCAATGGTGGCCACTCATTAAGCAATAGCAATAAACACAGGATTAAATAAACTGGAATAAAATTAAGCAAAACCAATCGTGGGAATAATCTCTAAAACCCAAACAAGTTCATAGGTTCTCTAGATTGCAACACCAACTAGCCACACATGGCTTTATTCAAATCCATAACAAAAACGAAACTCAGGTTCAAAGAATAAAGAGAGAGAGAGAGGAAAGAAAATTTCTCCGTCGCCTCCACAGTCCTTTCGTCTTTCCGTGGAGATGATTAAGAGAACTGAAACGCTCAGCCTCCGCTCCTCTCGCTTCTTCGTTCCTTCTCGTTCGCGTCTCCCCGATCTTCTCCTCTTTCTTGTCTCTCGCCTCCCTATTTATAATTTAGGTCTTGGGTCACCGATTCTCCTTTTCTTATTACAAAGATATCTCATATCTTGTAATCAACTCCACCCGATCACACAATTGATTTTGTTTCTATTTTTCTTGTGTGAGACCATTGAATTTGGCTGATTGCATATCCTCTTAATTGCTTTTTCTACTTCTTTCCAAATCGCTAATATTTCCCGCACAATAAAAATAGGATATGAGTAGATTTTATGTTGATTTATTCTTTGATCCTAAGTTTGATTCAATGATGGAAAAGTCAATAAAAGATAATTAAATAGGTATATAATATCAATAATTCCAATCAATTCTCATAAAATATACACCCATTTAATCATAAAATATACACTTATCGCTTATACTCGAGCATGATTCTCTTAAACTTATATTTGCTCATTGTTAAAGCTTACTCGAGTTAATCTTTTTTACTCTTACTCAAGCACATGGCTTGCTAATGTCTTCTCTTAGTGTATCTTTCAAAAGTTCGAGATGATACTCGAGCACACTTGAGAGTGTACTCGAGTACCATACTCGAGCATGTGGCTCCTTATACTTGAGCATGGTCATTCTAAAACTCCTGTTCTGAATTATTGAGGCCTTACTCGAGCAGATGAGAAGTCTTACTTGAGCATGATACTCAAGCAAGACTAAGTTGGCACTTGAGCATGAGAATGACATTAAGTCTTTTCTGAAGAGTATTTGAAAGCTTACTCGAGCACAATATGACTGGTACTCGAGTATTGTTCATCTATCACTTAAAGATCTTCACCGTAATAAAGAATCATGAATTCGAATATTTTGATTAACCATTCATTTTTATTTAAATACCACTCAATCTTACTTACATTATTACTAAACATCCTTTTGAGTGATTTTTAGATCATTAACGAATGTTTTAGCGCTGAATGGCCAAAAAGCAACAACGTGCGTCAGAACATTAAATGTTTGCAGAAATCAGAGCACACACACGGAATGAAAACCAAAGCAAATCGAATGATTCCTACAAGACATACCCATTCCAGGGAAAGACTAAAGTATCTTTTCATAGTCAACCTCTGACTAAAAGCATGTCGACGGTGATCCGAAAGTGACTTAATCAAGCAACGTTCAACTGTGTCTAACGGAAGCCATTTGTGTCTAACGGAACAGTTGAAGAGTCTCAACGACTAATTTAAAGCTTCTTCAAGGGTCATTAATGGCAGCTGGTATAAAAGCAAAGAACATTGAATTTTCCAAACATCTGAAGGATCAATCGAATTTATTATGATCTACTGTTTCATTCAATACTATCATAATATCTTTGGATATTTATGTACTTCGGTGATTATATTTATCTACTCTATGAGAGAGTTTAATCTTTTGATTGATTATCTTTTTAATCTTAAGGTAGAGGGACCTTGAGTATATGTGTACGATTACAACTTGTAAGGGGGAGTGAATCCTAACGTGACAGGATTACTTCAAGCGCAAAGTGTGTAATAGTGTTTGAAAGCTAGTGAAAACCCAGAGTGTCTAGGGATTGGACGTAGTTCAAGAGTTTGCACCGAACCATTATAGTTACTCTGTGTTCATATTCTCTTTATTCTCTGCTCTATCTTTATTTCTTGTGTTTATAGGTTTATTCGAAAAAGAATTTGAAATCACTCAATTCATCCCTCTCTGTGATATTCCACTTTCATTTAGTATCGAGCAAGGTCTTCTCTTTTGGGCTTAACATCCCATGAAGGATCATAGAAGGAATATTGTCCGACGAAGCTTCTATCAACTCGACCATCGAGTTTCAACAAAGTGAACATTACTCATTCTCGGGAAACAAAGTTCAGAGTGTTTGTACTGGCAACCGAATATGGTCTCTAGCAAGTATTCGAGAATGGAGAATACGTCCCAACAAAAAGAGAAGGTGAAATCTATGTTCCAAAGACTTAATCTGAGTTTGACAAAAACAACACAAGGGAGACAACTCTCAATAGTAAAGCTATCATGATGCTTAGAAGTATGCTTAATCAAAAGGAATACTTCGCATATGTAACCTATCAAGTGCAAAGTAAACGTGGAAAGCTTTGGAGGGAACCTCGGTATAAAGGAAAATCAGATCAACACTCTAATGACTGAATATGATCTTCTTCATATGAAGTCTCGGAGAATCCATTGAAGAGTTCCAACTACGCTTTACTCATCTGATCAATCAATTATCAGCTTTGGGTTAAACTTATGATCAAAACTCTCAAGTCAAGGAAATTCTGAATGTCATGATGAAGAAATGGGAAGCTAAAGTCACAGCGATCGAAGAAGCTGAGGGAGAATCAATGACATCAGTAGCTTCCTTGTTCGGTAGCTTATTAGGATATGAAGGCTAGCTGAAATTCAAGAAGCGCTTAGACAAAATGAACAGTAGAGGCAAAGGCGTTCCCTCAATGATATGAAAGAAAAAGAAGTCAAAGAGGAAGATGAAGATGATGAGCTCAAAGACGTTTGTCCATAGATACAAGAAATTCTACAAGAAGGTTCAAGGCTTCAGGAGATTTCAGAAAGGAGGCCAAAGCAATAGACATGAATTCAAAGACAAAGATCAAATCATTTGTTATGAATGTGAGAAGCTAGGTCATATCAAATCCAAATGTCCTCAACTAAAGGGCAAAGAAAAGGAGAAAAAGAAGTTTGATCATTTCAAAAAGAAGGCATATGTGTCTGCCATCTGGGAAGAAAGTTCCTCGGACGAAGAAAGAGAGGATGAGGATGTCACAACATATGTCCGGGTAGTAGAAGGAGAAGAAGAACGTGAAAGGAATGAGATATATGATTATGAACCTACTTACAAAAAATAATTTCTAAATACAATGAGTTACACTCTAAATTTAGAAAGATTGTAAAAGAACTCATAGCGTCGAAGAAGAGAATCCGATTTGCATTATTTGCAATCATGCTCGACCACATTAGTGTCTTCTTGAGCATGACCCTTGTGCCCACCTTACTCGAGTAAACCTGTGTTTACTCAAGCAAGGGAGGCGTACTCGAGCACGAAAACTTATGCTCAAGTAAGTTTGAAAGGGGCTGTTTATATATATATATATATATATATCGAGTTTAAGTTACGTCTCATCTCTTCATTTCTCATTGCTCTCCATCTTTTATCATCACGACCCCTCATCGAAACCCTTCATTCTCTATTTGAAATCTGTTCAAATCCGTTACAATTTGTTTAATGCGTTACAATTCCTTCGAACGGACTCTTCAAATCATCGTTTCGACCGATGGCTTTCCATCTCGCTCCATAAATTCCTTCACTTTGCTCACATTCTTCCTCACCAAAAACCCATTTTGCCAAAAGCCTTTCTCGCCTCTCGTCTTCTTTAAATCCTCTGTCTATTTCTTTAATGGCTCATACCAATAACTCAAATGTTGATTCTGGCAATCAGTCTCCATCGGAATCACCTCCTGCATCTCCTCAATAGCCTCTCACCAAAAAACCTCGTTCCTTATATTGTTCTAAAGCTTCATCTAAGAAACCTCAATTGAAATCCAAAGCCAAAGGTTTAGTAATCCATGAACGTACCAAGTGTGTTACTCGCTTTCAGACTTCATCATTGCATTCATGAAGAGGTAAGGCTCCGGCAGTGGACTCTACGGAGGAGGGTCGTTTAAAGTCAAATACTGAGAGAATCCAAAGACAGGCTTAACCTTTGCAAGCCACAGGCAATCAGAGGCAACATGCCTCTGGAAGTCAGAGACAAGTGTCTGGTGGTGGTTCTGTTAGGCCTACTACATCTCAGTTGCTCAGACATAATGCTCTAGAGTGTCCTCCTGGCATGCATAATGCTCCTTTGGTTATCCCTGATCAGGTTGCCTTTGATTTTCATTATGGGAATTGACTCTTATGTCTGACTGTTTACTTAGATTTAGAGGCATTTAAGAAGGATTGTAATCTTGACCTATCTCCTTGGCTTGATCAATACATGCCTCTATCGCATATTCGAACTCCATACTCTCCGACTATTGTGAAATTATTCTTCTTTAATATCAGGGTTGAAGAGAAACAATATAAGGATGACAAAGATGTTCTGATCACGCACATCAAAGGGAAAGATCTTAAGATCACGACTGATCACTTGAACACTATTCTTGGAGTTTTCAATGTTCCTTGATGAAGACCCTCCGAAGTTATCTAATCATAAAAGTTTCAACATTTTGCTTCCTAATAAGCACTATGATGGTGAAAAGTTGAAATTCAAGCCTGCTCAGATAAACAGCACATTCAGAGTCATTTGGTACCTTTACAGTAGAAACATGGTTTAAAGGGGTAAAGCTTCACTCATTTCTTGGCCAAAGACTATCCCTTATTTGCATCTATTATTGCTCAGGAGCTATGGAATCTGGGAAAGTGGATTATTAATGAGATGAGAAGATTACTTTGAGTACAGAGTGTGTAATCATATTTGAGAGCTAGTGAAAAATCCAGACTGTCTGGGGACTGGACGTAGGTCAAAAGTTTGGACCGAACAAGTATAATTCATTTGTGTTCATATTCTCTACTCTATCTCCATTTCCTGTGTTTATTGGTTTATTCAAAAAAGAATTTGAAATCACCCAATTCACCCCCTCTTAGGTGATATTCCGCCTGCATTCTTGTGAGACGTTCATGTGTTTGAAATATGAAAAAGTTGGCAATTATTAATTATTGAAGTGTTAGTGTTTGAACCAAAAACGAATTAAAGGGTTTCTGATATATGCACTCCCGACTCCCTCTCGTGACTGACTCCTTCTCTCTCTCTCGACTTCCAACATTAGGGTTTCTCTCTCACTGGCGACGTCTTTGCCACCTGCAAGCCCTTATCCTGAACCTTAGCCACGATAGAGAAGTAGAATGGAGTCCGAAGAACCAAAAGCTGGTAAGCGCTAAAGAAGGTTGGAGTTGTGATTTTCATATCGGAGAGAGGCACACAACGGCAAGCTTCTATCTTCACCAGTGCCAGCCCTCCTCTGTTCTCCGTCTTCATCGTCAATCTAGCAGTGGCGTCCTTCTGATTTTGTGTGTAGTGTGGGCATCTCTCGCCTCTAAGGCGAGTTTTTGCTCTCCCTCTCTGAATCTGTCTTGAAGCGATGGGAGCTATTGTTACGACGTCTCCCTCTTTGGCAGAGGGGATGTTTTTCCTTTTCTTCTGCTTTTGTGGTTTTATTTTTGTGTGTTTCTATTGTTTTGGTGGTTTTGAGTATTAGTTGTGGTGTTTTTTGTTTTGGCTTGGCTTTGCAATTTTGGGGGAGGGGTTTTATTGATGGTCGCTTCTGCTATAAGCTTTACCTCTAAGAGGACCATTGTTAGATTTGTTCGATGGTGCGAATCCAAAACGCTAGTGTTAGCCAAAATTTGTTCGGTGGGTTGTTGACGTCACTAAATTTGCTTCAATGGAGGAGCAAAATTTTTCTTCAGGACATCATATGTCTTCTTTTTCTAAGGTTGGGTTCTCTCTGTCTTTTACCCCAAGACAGAGCAATTATGTAGTTGATGAATTTACATCTTATGCTTAAAAGGAGGTGTGCCCTATAAGGTGGGTTTTGCAACCAACACCTTCTTTCAGTCATTTCTAACATTGGATGCCTATGAAATAGGTGCAATCACAATGTTACTTTTATTCCCACATTTTTAGTGGTGATTAGTTTTCCTTACGTTTGGCTTGTTTTTGTTGTATTTGTTAGTCTTCCCGTTTCTAGTTTGTCTTCCTTTAATGTAATAGTCATGTTTTGATGTAACTTTTGATATAAGTGTTAATATAAATACTTTTTGAGGGGAAAAAACCAAAAAAGGAATAAAATTGGAATATTCTCATCAAAGTTTTCAAAATCTTTCGCATCGAAAGAGGAAGTCGTAGTTTTGACTTTTAAAAAAAATGAAAGAACAGAGGAACACAATATCTTTATTACAGTTAGATCCATTAACGGCCCAATACATGTGCTTCAGCCCACAGTTTATGGCCCACTGAATTTCATAGTTACCTGCGAAACTAGCATAGGGTCAAACAAATACTAACTTGTTATAAACGGTGTTGAATCTGACAAAAGGGTTAGTCACTCACCTAGTGAATTTTTTAAATTCTTATTGAAAGTGGTGTCCATATTTAGTAATCCGTCCGGTTCTAATTATAAGAATTAGTTAACTTTTTTAGAGAGATTAAGGAAGCTAATTAAATTACTTTAAAATATTTTTATTTTTATTTTTTTCTTCAAACTTATTAGTTTGACTAATAAACTAATATATAATCTAAGAATATTTAACCTATGAAATGATTAAGTAACTTATTTAGCTTCCTTAATCTCTCCAAAGAAAGTCAACTAGCTCTTATAATTAGGACCGAAAATAGTACATTATAATACTTCAAACATGATTGCATATAAAGTGGAAGTTGAGGATATAAGTTGCTTATAAATTAAGGTTGAATTTCAAAAGTTAAGCTGCAAATTACTCCCTATGATTTTAATTATATGACACCAACTAATAAATATTCTTAGTTATTTTTATAAGGCATTTATTAGTTTCTAAGAAGCATTAAATATTTTTTTCCATATATACCCATATTTAATAAGGGAAGTGGGAGATAGTCATAATTAATATGATATTATAGTTTAGTGTAATTAATAAATATAATATTGTAAATCACTTAAATTTTAGGACTAATTTAATGCTTTCACGCATTTTTTATTGGTTTATGAGAATTGTTTATTAGTATGTTATAATAAGAATCTGAGGGAGTACTAAATTTGTAAATAATTTTTGTCTGAAAGTCTCAAACAATTTATCCGGATTTGTTTTATTTTTTATATTCCCAATTAAAAATTGAAACACTACTTACAAATTATTCATAAATACTATTGAATATTGGAAGCAAAGTTGCAAGTTAATTACTAGATTTAGACCATCGATGAATTAAATTTTTCAATCTTCACATGCTGTGGACCAATTCTTCCCTATGAAGACCCAAAAACATGTCACTAGACTATAAAATAATAATTTAAGTTTCATATATATGCCTTGTCATGATCATATGGTTGCTAGCACTTATGACATGAATATTGGTTGAATTTACAATTTGTGCAATTTCACTTGAGGAAATAATATTAAATTAAATTTAAAATAAGTAACAAAATAAAATTTAAAATTGAATTATTTTTATTATATATATATATATATATATTACTTTTTGAAGTATACAAGACAGTTAAAGAATAATAGATAATTAATTTTCCATTTCAAAGATTATTATGGAAGGAACTATATATATAATACTGAGAAAGCTACTTCACATTAGGAGTCTATCGCGTACTCATATCCAAAGCAGATACTAACGCCAAATGGTAGTACTCCAAAGTATAAAAGTTAGATATAAGAGACTTATTAGTCCGTTTGGATAACTTTTAGAAAATAACTTTTGAAAGAAAGAAGGTAAAAGTGTTTTTTGAACAGATTATGTGAAAAAAGTGATTTTAATAAAAGGTTTAATATTTTTGTACGAAACTTTTTTTTCAGAAGACTTACATAAAAGTAAATGAGTCCTACTAATATTTTCTCTCTCAACTCTTTACTGATGGGATCCACTCACTTTTATGTGAGTATCGCAAAAAAAAAGTTTCGTATAACTGCAGAAACATTATTAAACCTTTTAATAAAATGATAGTGTTTGAATAGTGTTATCTCGAATAGCTTTTTCATGATCAAATTTACCAAAAAAGGGGACATTAGCTTTTGTTATAATTACATATAAATGATAAAGTTGTATTTCAAATATCTTGAATATTAAATGGCATAATAAATACCAAAAATAACAAAATTGTATACAAAATTAAATTTATAACATTAGTAAATTATGTAACATGACAAAAATTGGATCAAATATATATGTATAGACAAAAATCTTTCATAAATAGTAATTATATAAAATAATATCTTTGATACTAATATACGTTATTTATTCAATAGTTAAATGTTTGATGGTTAAAATAATAGAGCCTTAAATATGTAAGAATGATGTTTTATTTTAAAACGTAAAAAATTTAACCAAGGTATTTATAAACCTAGTGTTTTTTCCATAATAAAAGAAAATATCCATATAATTTAATAATAAGAGAGTCTACTATAAAACACCAAACACAATTATTTATGGTAGCAATACGATTACATTTCAAATATTCTAAAATAATAGAGTACGATCAATGGGCGGAGATTGGTGATCATGGTTTGTCGGCCCCGATTTTCTTCAGAGATTGACTTCCACGCGTCAACGATTAAGCCAACTGATTCTGAAAATGGCAGCCCACTGACTCGCAAAAAAGGAGGGGTGCTCGCACCTGAACCAGGTTCCTTCTAACCCCAACCGTACAACCTAGATTTAAGGTTCCAAGCTCTCCAAGGGTACAGTACCACAATCTATAGAAATTAGAAAGTTTATTTGGGTGTCAAATATAATACATGAATCTCCTTTAGAGGGAAAAATATAAATTTAAGAAATTAAACGAATTAAGGTAGTAAATTTAAGATTAAAGTTGTTCTATTGTAAGAACACAAATGTCTATCCTAGGTGGATTAGTATATTGATATTGGATCAAATAACTCTCTTCTAGGTATCTATAGATGAGATACCTATCAGAATAGAGGATCACTGTGCACAAACATGAAGGCTTTTGCCTAAGGAAGTGGGGTGTGTTCACAATGTCGGCTGAATAGTAAATAGAGAGAGTGTAGAATCTGTGTACCTTAGGATTTACTATCTATTTATAGACGGTACCTTAAGGTTAGAGTTAACAAAAGTAAACCCATATATTGGCTTTTATATACTCCATCTGATCCCTAATTATAGGAACACTTTTGTATTATAAATTGCACTATAAAAATGTTCCTTTAATTAGAACCGAAAGTAGTACTATTTTTGGTCTTACACTATAAACTAAATCTTATATTAAGGACTTAAGGTAATATTTGTAATTATTAGGTGGAAAATTTGTTGAGAAATCTCTAGGAGGATTCTAACCGGGGAAAATGACGAAATGATATGTTCGAGGAGTTTTTCAGAGTACATATTATTAATTATAATTAAGGATAATATATATTTGTAGTTAGTCTTATATACATAATATATTTTTGTCAAATTGAACTGAAAAAATATTTTTCTTTTTTGTTACACATCCTGTATTCAGAGTTTCACACTGACTAATCCGGATTTAACTTGCATCATGTTAGTTATGATTAGTTTTGATGATGTCTTATATAGATGCCATTATTAAAAGCAAAAAGATTGAGTAATATATTGAATAATATAGTTATCTCCTACATTGACTAACTACTACGTTTAATGTAGATTAGTCCAAGTTAAATTAAGGAGAATGATCAAGAAGGAGATAAGAGATGAAAGAAAGAAGTATCCGCAGAGGTTGTCAAGAAAGCAAGATGCTATCAATGGATTTTGGAGGATAACCAAGAAGAGAAGAGACTAGAGAAAGATGTTATCAAAAGAACTTGCACAATATAATAGAAATATCAACATTCAAGTTCTTGTGATACTTGGAAGTCTATATGATAAGCGAAGTTGGAATGAAGTTTCATCACTTTATGGATATTGAAGAAGGAAGAAGCCGAGAGAATGATAAGCTCAAGTTAAATGATGAAGAATGATCAAGTTGGGAGATGGAAGAAGGAAGAACTTGCTGAATGGAATGAAGATATCATTATTCAAGTTCTTATATTGATGCTAGGAGGCTCCAAGATCATATGGAAGTTGGAATGAGTCAATTCAGAGTTAAATCAAGCAAATATGAGGTTTAGGATGAGAAACCTCGAGGTTTGAGTAAAAACCTCGAGGTTTGAGTGTCTTCAGCGTCTCTGGTGTCTCTGGACTAGCAAAACTCGAGGTTTCAGCCAAAACCTCAAGGTTTCAGCCAAAACCTCGAGGTTTCAGCCAACATCAGCTTTTCAGCTTCACTGTTTCACATTCAGCACGGGCGATGTCTGGTAATTTGATGATATCTCTTAAACCAGAAATCGGATTGAGGTGAAATCAGTGGCATATGAAACTAGACTCCCAATGCGTCATTTTGATATAAAATTCAAGCCCAAAGAAGTTCAGATCAAGGAGCTATGATTTTTACAAGTTGCCACAAGAATCAACGTCACAGTCCAGACCCACCTTCGGTATTTTGAGTGTAACTCACAAACTACAAATCTGATTGAGCTAAAATTGGTGGCATATGAAAGTAGACTCACAGAGCTTTCCATCAAGACTTGAATGGACCAAAATGGAGTTCTGACCAAGGAGATATGTCCCTCAAAAGTTGACAGTCAGCTCAGGACGTTGCAAAAACGCTGATCAAGAACAGCCTTCATTCATCGATCATAACGGACATAATGCAATGAGTTTGGAGCTGATTCTTCTTGCAATGGATTCTCACCTCGAGCTTGGACATATAAACTTGAGTTTAAGATTGACCAAGAATTTTCCAAGTTTTCAAAACCTCCAGGTTTTGGTGAAAACCTCCAGGTTTTTTTTGGCTCAAATCTCAGAATTTTCAGATTTAAGTGAAAACCTCCAGGTTTTGGAGAAACCTCCAAGTTTCGCATCCAGAGAGCAAAGTTTTTCACTGATTTTCAAAACCTCCAGGTTTGTGAAAAAACCTCCAGGTTTCGGCATCCGAGAGCAAAGTTTTTCAGCGATTTTCAAAACCTCCAGGTTTGTGAAAAAACCTCCAGGTTTGTTTGGCGCAAAAATTCAGAATTTCCACTTTTGATTTAAAAACCTCCAGGTTTTGAGAGAAACCTCCAGGTTTGGGCAAACAGAGAGCAAATGACTTTTCTCCGGTTTTGAAAACCTCCAGGTTTCCGGAAAAACCTCCAGGTTTCTTCGCGACTTCGAATTTCAAATCGACGAATTTGCAATACCTTCTTGTTTGATCTTAATACTTCCTATGATTAATCTCTAATGTTCATAGACATGTTTAACCACTTTTTTAGTGAGTTTTAGATGATTAAAATGAAGGATTAGAAGCAAACCTTCAAAATATCGATTTGGTTCGAACATCAAAAGTGTGCAAAAGTTCTAACGGCTATATTTCTTTATCCAACAAAGTCATTGAACCTTCTCAACGGTCATATATTAATCTCTACCTATATATAGAAGAAGATTCTGATTTAAAAACGCAGAGACACAAGCTTACATCTTCAATATGCTTGATGCTCGATTTTTACATCATTTACACTCGTTTTTCATGTCTAGACAAACTGACTTAGAGTGTGAGATGATTTGTATTATTCTTCGGTGTTCATTTATTCACTTCGAGAGAGAAGATTTATTGTAATCATTCTATCTATCTGAGAGTTACTCAAGATTGGGTGATCTTGAGTGGGAAACACATTGTGTTGATTACAACTTGTAAAGGGGAGTGAATCCTAGTGAGAGGATTACTTCGAGTACAGAGTGTGTAATCAAGCGGTGTGTTGATTACAGTTTGTAAGGGGGAGTGAATCCTAGTGAGAGGATTACCTCTTGTACGTAACGTGTAATCGAGTTGAAAGAAGATAGTGGATTGAAAATCCCAAGTGAAGCTTGGGGACTGGATGTAGGTCAAGGATTGGGCCGAACCGTATAAATCGGTTGCACATTCTCTTCCCTTATCTCTTACATTTCCAAAGCATATATATTTGAATGTGCATATATATTTGAATGACTCGATTATTGCTTTATAAACCGATTTCGAAGTTACGAAAAGATTTTCAAAGTTCCTAAATTTTTATACTTCACCCAATTCACCCCCCTCTTGGGTTCAGCCGGTTCTTACATTTGGTATCAGAGCTAGGCTCTTGTATAAAGGACTTAACCGTCTCAAGAGTTTCAATGGCTGATTTTGGGTGTTCCTCATTTTCAGAAGGTTTTGATTATACCATTCCACCATCTTTCAAAGATATTGATTTTTGGTTTTGGAAAGCTAGAATGACTAGTTTTATCAAAGCAACTGATTTTCATATGTGGAATGTTTTTACAAACGTTTTTGATTTCAAACCAAGAAAGGATTGGACAGAAATGGAAAAGAAAATGTTTTCATTGAATATTATAGCAATGAAAATTCTTCACCGTGCTTTAACCGAAAATGATTTAGAGAAAATCAAGTTTTGCTCTAGTGCTAAAGAAATATGGGATACTCTTGATTCTATATATGCTTCTAACAAGTGTGTGGAAGTTGAAAGTGTTGACAGTCATCATCGAAACTATAAGTCACGTATCCACAATTGATGAACAATTGGAAGTGGAGAATGAAGAAGGAGAATCCATTGAATACTTCCATGATCCAGTCAACACAAAAGAACAAGGGGAAGAAGATTCCCAAGAAGAGCTCATGGAAGATTGTGATCAATCATTAGCTAGAGCTCAAGATACACATGAGGTAAACAATTCCAATTCTTCTTGTGTAGAAAAGAAAAATGTTTTCAAACAATTGCATAGAAGTGTTTTTCAACCTTTTACCGATTATATTTTGAAAAACAAACATATTTTCGAAAATGATCTTTGGAAAATCATGTGGGAAGAAAGAATACACAAATATGAGTCACTTGACATTGCATCCACTAGACCCACACAATTCTTGCAAAGTTGTTCATAATAAGCATAATTCTATTATTTGCAATTATTGTGGAAAATCTGGACATATTTCTCATGCATGCTATATTAGGAGAAATTCTAATATGAGAAATAAATTTATTTGGGTTGCTAAAGGACAGTCAAGGTCCAATGCTAATAGTCAAGGACCCAAGTATAAGTGGGTACCAAAATGTCCATATAGTGCTTTATGTGTACAGGATGATTTGAAAATCAATGGACATAAAGGTACAAAGAAGATGAAAAAGAAGCCAAGAATTTCTCATGCTCCAATGAAGAAGATCATAGCATCCACATCAAACGGGAGAATTCTTGGGGCACCTATTGCTGGAACTAGAAGGTCAAATCATGAAAAGCAATGCATACAAGCAAGAAGAGTGTCATCTACCTCAAGAACAAATTACCATAGAGTACCATTCATCTATCTTGAGGAGAACAAGAAGAGGAGAATCTCTCAAGTTTCAAATAGAAGACTTTGGAAGTCTATATCTTCGAGAGAGCTTTGCAGACATCCATTGAAAGACATATGAAGAGTCAATATGATAGGAAGAGGCAATGGGTAAGCAAAGTCAATCCTCCAAATACCTAACCCAAAGGTATACAATGGTAAAACCTCCTATGCTATCATCTGAAATTTTCTTTGAGGTTTTATATCTTGTAGCCTTAGGAATGAGCATTGCAACTATTTTCTTTAAAAACTAGGTTCTCACATCCTGATCTATTTTTGAAAGAGATTGCAATGTTCAATAGGTTTAACTCTTTATGCATACATGATGATTTGAAAAGAAAGTATTTCTTTTATGCATAAAGTCATGATTAATTCATTGTGCTCAATTATTCTGAATTAACTACATTTATAAGAGCATGTGAATTTTGGTTTCTACAAGCTAACGATGATTGGATCCAAGGTTGGATACCAAGAAAGAAAAAGATTTATATGGTTTTGTAGGATCAAAGGAAGCTTCTCAAGAATGTAACATAGAGAAATAATCCTAGTCTTGAGAAAGCTAAACAAGCTATGCTTAATGTTGATGGTGAACACCGAAAAAGGAGTTATCTACACCAATCCATCTCAACCAAGCAAGCTTCTATGAGGACAAGAGGAATTACGGTGATATCTAATCCTTACCCCATATTGTGATTATATGAAATTCATTTTTGGGTAATGAATACTTGTCCATCATTGCATTCCTTTAGCAATCAATCATTTATATTTTTCAAAATGTTTTCAGATTGCTAAATGGACCATAAATGAATTTGTGCATAACTTTCTAAGTTCATGTTTTTAAAATGCACAAGTGTAAAATTTGTTTGGATTTCAACTCACACTGTTTTGTGAAAGTGCATACAAATGTTTTTGAAAACATATCCATACTTTGATTGCATTCAAATAATGTTTCAAATTGGAAGTTAATATTGTATATTGAATGTTGGATATGCTTCAAATTTGTCCAATTGAGTTTTCCCTATCATTCACACATTGATTTTTGGAATTCAATGTTTTTGCTTGAACTCTTTAGTTTCATTATCTAACTAGTTGGACCTTATGTCTAACAAGTTAATCTCATATGAGTTTCAAGCTTATCTCAATAAGAGAATTCAATTTGTGAAAATCTCATGCTTATTGGATAAATTCTTATTGGTCAAGTTACTCCAAGCATTATGAATGTTCATTAATGCATTAAATGTTAGTGCATTAACCATTATATGGAATAACTTACTAGGATAAGATTATGGAATTCTAATCATTTGGATTAATGAGTTTGTACTTCATCGTCCATGAATCCTAGTATTCCTTGTGTTACTCAAATACATCAGCATTTGTGTTCATCTATATTTCGAGTAACTATCTCTCGCATATTCATACTCTTGCCTTGAATGTTCTTATATTTTCAAGATTCTACTCTCTAAGGCAAGATTATCTCTTTGTCAATAGCAAAGTCATTAAGCTTATATATGTTGTGCTAAGCATGTCTTGATAATGCTTTACTTTCATGACTTTGGCTTTTCGAAAATTCTTCAACATGTTAACTTCAATGTTCAACATGTTCTCTAAAATCAAGCATTCGACACATTCTGATTAATTAACTTCCACCATGTTTATAATGAGCATTGTTTTCAAACATGTTTCAAAAATGAATCTTTCATCCATCAAAATTTTGATTTCATAATGCATTATCACATTTTTGAAAGAACATTTGAGATTTGAAACTATTTGCATAGTTCATTATCATTATTGAAAAATCTAATCTCATTCATGAACTGTGAGTTGATAAATGCTTATCTATGGATAATATTTTCTATGCCCATTGATCAATCTTAAATACATTTTATCAATGACATCTTTCTGCATAAAGTGTATTTACAAACTGTCATTGAGAAATATTATTCTTGATATCATTTAGTTGTTACCCTATTTGATTCATTGGCATGAACTTATTTGATTGGGTAAAACTATATTTTCGATCCTTAATTGTTATACTCTTTGCTTCAAATATCATATGATTTAATTCTATAAGAGCATGAGAGTTGTTATGTCTAATCTAGTGTGGACTCAAGAATCATTGAGTACCAAAGAACATTATTTTTGCAGGAGTTGACCAAAATGTTCTGTTGTTGAATACAAAGAACATAAGCAAATAGAATAGACCATTTCAGTGGCTATATCTGCAAATTCTGTGGCATCACTTGAGTGACATCCCATCACTAGCAAGAAGCTTAAACCAAGATGATAAGGAGCATACTCGCTTGATGAGAAGCTATGAGCAGAAACTAATTTTGAGATCCCATTCAAAGCTCATTTGGGATTTCGCTTCTAAGATGCATTAAGAGCAAATGGTTATAGAGACTCATCCTCCGAAGCTCATTCACATCTAGAGATCCTCAATATTGATCATATCAATGTGCAAAGGATTTATGACTCAAGTGATTACGATATTACTTGAGTGAGGTATTGTATTATGCATATATCATAATCATGCTAGGCTAACTTGGTTGTATTCATTTCATTTTATTTCATGAATCTTAGCCTGAGCATAATCATTTATTTAAAATGATCCTTTTGCGTTAAAACTCTTTTATCATCATAAAAGGCATAAGTGATTTCTTCATACCAATTTCAAGTCCATCCATGTGAACTTGAAAGTTCTTAATTTCGAGATACCATGTTATGTCCATTGGAGTTGGAGGAACTCTAGATCTCATAACATTTGGTGTCACATTATTATTTGGTATCATGAAAGGGAGTTTCACATTTTAGTCATACATTCATTAGGGGGAGCTTTACATTCACATGTGTTTTTATAAAAGTTCATCTCTCTTATTTGAAGAAAACCCTTTTAAGCATACTCATCTGCATTCACTATCTTTTATTAGTTTTGATGATGAATTAATATCATATTTTCCTTTCATTATCTTTATTTGAAAATATCATTTGGAAAGGAATACTTTGATATCTGGTTGCACTAACAAATCTCTTTTGCAAAGAAAGTTTTCAATTCATCACGGGAGAATTAGTTGTGTTACATCCTTGGCGATCAATCTTTGAAGTTTGAGATGTGCTTTACATGGATGATCTATGAAGAAAAAGCAAAGGATGGGAGCGAGTACTGATCATAGTCATTCAGATGAGATACAACTAAAGAAGCCAGTACTTTAGTCTCATCTCGAGGTTATCAGAGCACATCACAGATCTCAAAGCAAGCAAATGGACTTCTTTGATCATTCATCGGTTGCGAGAACCAACATGAGCATTTCTAAACTCTACCTTTTTATGTCCAAGTAGAAAGTTTGCACATGTTTGGTATCTATATGTTTTGAGTGTGAAAGATGTCTTGAAAACCTCTCTAAATTCTCTCAAATTTCTTTTCATAAAAACATTCCAAATTGCATGATATTTAGAATGAAAAAAAAAAAAAAAAAACTTTCAACTTGGGGAGAGAAAATCAGTTCTTTGACTCTTTCTAATCTTGTTTCATATTTGTCTCTCTAAGCATTTCTTCTTTACATCAACTTTTTGCTAATGACAAATAAGGGGGAGAGAATGGCAAGAAAAATATGTTGCATCTAATGTACTTTCATATTCATACATATTTTTCTTACAGTATTTGCCATCATCAAAAAAGGGGGAGAATGTTAGTTATGATTAGTTTTGATGATGTCTTATATAGATGCCATTATTAAAAGCAAAAAGATTGAGTAATATATTGAATAATATAGTTATCTCCTACATTGACTAACTACTACGTTTAATGTAGATTAGTCCAAGTTAAATTAAGGAGAATGATCAAGAAGGAGATAAGAGATGAAAGAAAGAAGTATCCGCAGAGGTTGTCAAGAAAGCAAGATGCTATCAATGGATTTTGGAGGATAACCAAGAAGAGAAGAGACTAGAGAAAGATGTTATCAAAAGAACTTGCACAATATAATAGAAATATCAACATTCAAGTTCTTGTGATACGGAAGTCTATATGATAAGCGAGAAGTTGGAATGAAGTTTCATCACTTTATGGATATTGAAGAAGGAAGAAGCTGCGAGAGAATGATAAGCTCAAGTTAAATGATGAAGAATGATCAAGTTGGGAGATGGAAGAAGGAAGAACTTGCTGAATGGAATGAAGATATCATTATTCAAGTTCTTATATTGATGCTAGGAGGCTCCAAGATCATATGGAAGTTGGAATGAGTCAATTCAGAGTTAAATCAAGCAAATATGAGGTTTAGGATGAGAAACCTCGAGGTTTGAGTAAAAACCTCGAGGTTTGAGTGTCTTCGACGTCTCGGTGTCTCTCGGACTAGCAAAACTCGAGGTTTCAGCCAAAACCTCAAGGTTTCAGCCAAAACCTCGAGGTTTCAGCCAACATCAGCTTTTCAGCTTCACTGTTTCACATTCAGCACGGGCGATGTCTGGTAATTTGATGATATCTCTTAAACCAGAAATCGGATTGAGGTGAAATCAGTGGCATATGAAACTAGACTCCCAATGCGTCATTTTGATATAAAATTCAAGCCCAAAGAAGTTCAGATCAAGGAGCTATGATTTTTACAAGTTGCCACAAGAATCAACGTCACAGTCCAGACCCACCTTCGGTATTTTGAGTGTAACTCACAAACTACAAATCTGATTGAGCTAAAATTGGTGGCATATGAAAGTAGACTCACAGAGCTTTCCATCAAGACTTGAATGGACCAAAATGGAGTTCTGACCAAGGAGATATGTCCCTCAAAAGTTGACAGTCAGCTCAGGACGTTGCAAAAACGCTGATCAAGAACAGCCTTCATTCATCGATCATAACGGACATAATGCAATGAGTTTGGAGCTGATTCTTCTTGCAATGGATTCTCACCTCGAGCTTGGACATATAAACTTGAGTTTAAGATTGACCAAGAATTTTCCAAGTTTTCAAAACCTCCAGGTTTTGGTGAAAACCTCCAGGTTTTCGTTTTGGCTCAAATCTCAGAATTTTCAGATTTAAGTGAAAACCTCCAGGTTTTGGAGAAACCTCCAGGGTTTCGGCATCCGAGAGCAAAGTTTTTCACTGATTTTCAAAACCTCCAGGTTTGTGAAAAAACCTCCAGGTTTTCGGCATCCAGAGAGCAAAGTTTTTCATTTCGATTTTCAAAACCTCCAGGTTTGTGAAAAAACCTCCAGGTTTCTGTTTGGCGCAAAAATTCAGAATTTCCACTTTTTGAGAAACCTCCAGGTTTTGAGAGAAACCTCCAGGTTTGGGCAAACAGAGAGCAAATGACTTTTCTCTGGTTTTGAAAACCTCCAGGTTTCCGGAAAAACCTCCAGGTTTCTTCGCGACTTCAGAATTTCAAATCTGACGAATTTGCAATACCTTCTTGTTTGATCTTAATACTTCCTATGATTAATCTCTAATGTTCATAGACATGTTTAACCACTTTTTTAGTGAGTTTTAGATGATTAAAATGAAGGATTAGAAGCAAACCTTCAAAATATCGATTTGGTTGAGAACATCAAAATTTGTGCAAAAGTTCTAACGGCTATATTTCTTTATCCAAGAGTCATTGAACCTTCTCAACGGTCATATATTAATCTCTACCTATATATAGAAGACAGATTCAAGCGAAAAACGAGAGACACAAGCTTACATCTTCAATATGCTTTGATGCTTCGATTTTTACATCATTTACACTCTGTTTTTCATGTCTAGATGACTTAGAGTGTGAGATGATTTGTATTATTCTTCGGTGTTCATTTATTCACTTCGAGAGAGAAGATTTATTGTAATCATTCTATCTATTCGAGAGTTACTCAAGATTGGGTGATCTTGAGTGGGAAACACATTGTGTTGATTACAACTTGTAAAGGGGAGTGAATCCTAGTGAGAGGATTACTTCGAGTACGAGTGTGTAATCAAGCGGTGTGTTGATTGATTTGTAAGGGGGAGTGAATCCTAGTGAGAGGATTACCTCTGTACGTAACGTGTAATCGAGTTGAAAGAAGATAGTGGATTGAAAATCCCAAGTGAAGCTTGGGGATTTGGATGTAGGTCAAGGATTGGGCCGAACCAAGTATAAATCGCTTTGCACATTCTCTTCCCTTATCTCTTACATTTCCAAAGCATATATATTTGAATGTGCATATATATTTGAATGATCGATTATTGCTTTATAAACTGATTTCGATAAGTTACGAAAAGATTTTCAAAGTTCCTAAATTTTTATACTTCACCCAATTCACCCCCCTCTTGGGTTCAGGTTCTTACACATCACACACCTAGTTATAGTGGGTGAATCTCCCAACGAGGCTTTTCTCGCATTCACTATATTTTAAATTACTAGAAATATTAATAACAATAGTTTTTTTTTTACAACAATAACAAGAGCTTGTTATATAATAAACTTAAGTATAAAAAATTCACATTTCAGCAATAAAAAAATAAATTTAAATGCTAAAAATAATAAAAGATTATCAAGCATGGAAAACATAAAAAGGGAGTATTATTAATGAATAAAAAGACAGCACTTGCTGGCTAAAAAAACATGGTACTTATTGAACCCAAAAAAAAAAAAATACTATATTACTTAAAGTTTAGGTAAAAAAAAAAAAAAAAAAAAAAATAATAATAATAATAATAATAATAATAAATAAGAAAATAATACTTAAATTTCAAAATCCAACATCAATTTTTTCCTATTAAAGTGAGTTGTTAATTGTCATACTCTTATAATTAATTTCTAAACTCTTGTAGACAATAAGACTCGATTTGGGATTTTAAAGTTTAAGTATTCTCTCTCAACTTTATTATAAGCACCAACTAACAATTCTCACAAACCAATAACAACAATTAAAATCAATAAAGTTGTTCTAAAATGTAAATAGTTTACAATATTACCCCTACTAATTGCACTAAACTCTAATATTATATTAATTTACTCTCACCCACTACCCTTATTAATTCTGGGCATATATGAAAAAATCATTAATGCTTTTTAGAAACAAGTAAGTGACTTATAAAGAAAACCAAATATATTTGTTTGTTAGTGCTTTATAATATGGACTAGAATGAGTAATATTTTCTTCTCCTTTTCCATAAAGTTTAATCTAAAAATATAAATAGTGGAAAAAATGAGAATGTTAAAAAATATCACTGAAAAGATTAATAAAAAATTAATAAACCTTCCTAATGTTTCTAGACAGTTCTATTCCGACAGTCACGGCACACAACTACATCCATCCATAGGAATCGTTAAAGCGTGTCGGGGTTGTCTGGGAATTGAGAAATAAACTTTGACCAAAAAATAAAATAAAAAAGCTCACTCAACGGTCACAAACCATGCAGGCTTTGGTATTGGGAAGAAGAAAAGGCAAAGAAACTTCATCTCTCTCAACACTGTAACCGCTTTTACTCCAATCTATATAAATGCCTCCAACATTCCCAACCTTCTCATCAAAACACAATTCACAAACATTCCAAACATTCCTTTCTTCTTCTCCATTATAAGCAGAAAAAGAAAACATGAGCGTAGAAATTCTCGACGGCGCGACAATAGTGAACTTCGTGGAAGACGAAGAAGCGTTTGACCTATCAGTGAGTGATCTTTTTGGCCAACTTGATGAGGACAAGGACGGTCTTTTATCTTATGGTGAGATGCTGAACGAGTTGAAGAGGCTTAGGGTTTTCGAGACTCACTTCGGGATCGACGTGAAGACCGAAGAGGAGGAGGCAGCCGAGTTTACGACTCGCTGTTCTTGCAGTTCGATCATGACTTGAACGGACGAGTTGATTTGAGAGAGTTTAAAGAGGAGACGAAGAAGATGATGATTGCTATGGCTAATGGTATTGGCTTTGTTCCTCTTCAGATGGTTCTTGAACCTGATAGTCTCCTCTTGAAGGCTGTTCAGAGAGAATTCATGCTTCCACTTGCAGCTTAATTAATCATTATCATGATCCTTTACTATGTTTATGTTTATGTTATTGGATCAGTTTTTGGAATTACTCTTTAGGTTTTAATATATGTTTTTACTTCTCTTGTCATTTTTATCATTTTCAATATCCGCTTATAATGTATTGTGATTTTGTTTGTGACAATTATGTATGTTGTCACATTCAATTTTGGTTCCAATATATTTTCAATTGAAAAATTTGATATGCAAGTCCCTATGTATAATTTCACTTCATTTATAATTACATTCTTATGGCCTTTCCCCCCTTTTTAATTAGGCTTTTGAAGTTTCTTCAATTATTTGTATTGATCCCTATATACTTATAATTTGTTAATTTGCAATACAAATTATATATGTGTTAGCTGATGGCATGGCTTTTCACTCAGCATATACCTGGATTATTTTTCCGATATGAACTTATAATTAGATAGGTTAAAATCAACCAAATTACAGTTTATATATATAGATGTAAGAAGATGAACATGAATATAATTTTTCTTAAAAAAAATTCATTATCAATAAATAAATTTTAGGGAGAATCCTATATAAAGACGGTTGAAATAGAAAAATTCTGTTTTGGGTTGGTAAACTTAACAAATTATTAATTAGGTTATGTGACACAATTAGGGATTTAGAATTTGAGCCAAATTACCTCTATATACTCTCGCCGCTCTGATTTCAAAATCAAAAACAGCGAAATCGGTTTTGAAGGAATAAAGATTTGGTCTTTGCATCTCTTCTGCTTTTGATTTCAGAATTGAAAAGAGCGAAATCAAGAAATGAGGGCCAACACATAAAGATGAACTACCGAGTTTGGAGTTTTTCGCATAAGAAGCCTGCTTTTCAAATCAGAGATCTTGGGTTTAACTAGCCTAGAGGCATGACTCTGCTCTTACGTCTCCCGGATGACCATAAACAACCCCTACAAAAATAAATAGAGAAATTATTCAAATCAATTAAGGAATGAAGATTACATTCCAGCCTCCAATAAATTTTCTATCGTTAGGGTTTTGTTATAGCGTCTAAATAATATTATGTTGTCTTCAATTTTGCTTCTTCTTCTTTCTTTTTTTAATAACTAAGGGATATAAAAGTAATTTGACCCAAATTCTAAATCCCTAATTGTGTCACATAACCTAATTAATAATTTGTTAAGTTTACCAACCCAAATCAAAATTTTTCTATTTTAACCGTCTTTATATGGGATTCTCCCTAAATTTTATGCCATCATTTTATTTAATTTTTTACAAAAATCTCTTGTTAAGCTTTTATTCCAATACTAGACTACTATAGCAACAGACTCAATTAATTGACATATTATGATTGTAGGACTAGTTCCTATCATTAAAGGAATTGTAAGGAGCGAATAAATATATATATATATATATATATATATATAAAAGAATGATTTATGGTATAAAAAAATCATGCGATCTTTCATTTTAATAGTCATTCTTAATCAATCCACTTTATTGCTCTGGTCTAATGTACTTGAGGAAGGTCAAATTTATATTTATCCACAATAATTATGAATAATCTTGGTACCTAAAATTAAACATGGGTATGTGTTTCTGTACGAATTATTCGTTGAACCTCATTTCTTTCAATCTAACTTGTTCAGATATAAATATTATGATTTGGATTAGCTGGCTTAATCTCAATGTTTCAAATTGATAACTATTGAAGTCTACATCTATTCCGTTGTGTTAAAAAAAAAAAATTTATTGAAGTCTACAAAAAGAAAATTGTAAGTAAATAATAAATATAATTCAATACTACTATATACTTGGATTAATTGTCCACTTTCCTTGTTCATGACTTAGTGTGAAACCAAAGCATAAGGATTCATAAGTTATCTTGTGATAACCGGTCTATAATAAAAGATTTAATTTGTAGTACAAATTACACTTCAAACTAGATTTTATATTAAAGATTGGACATAATACTTCATAAATTATTCACTAAATGAAATTTATCTCCTCTCCATTTGGTTTGAAGAATTACAAAGAATGTAATAGAATGTTATGTAGAGAATGTAATGGAATGGAAGGATGATGGTGGTAAGCCATCAAAGAATTATGGAATGAAATTTAAACCTTTTTAGATTTTTTTTTTTAAAAAAAAACATGTTGAAATGATAAAAGTAAAAAATAGAGGGTATTAATGAATGAATGATAATTAATACTCCCTATGGTCGTAATTATAGGATATATTTACTTAATTTTAGAGATTAAGGATAACAGTCAAATTAGTTCATTATATTTGTTTTTCAAAATTTTCTTATTTAAAACTTAAAATGGCATCCATTCTATCACCTTTTCATCCTCGCCAAGTCCTTCAGAGAAAATGCTTATCTCCAAGCAATTTGTGTCTGGAAAAATTTGACACTTCGTGATTTTTTTGTTACTTGAAGGCTTAGCCATGAAGAAACCTTACATCTCAGCTTTAGAATTCGCTCACTCATATCAGTCTGTTTTTTAAATTACTCAGGTATAATTATAGGGATTTTTTTTTTTTTTTTTTTTTTTTTTTTTTTTGGCGAATTGTTGCGAAGGTTATGGCTGATGGTAGTAATATCCATAGGTAATTTACAACATAGTTCTGTTTATAAGACATTTTCAATATTATAATTGGGATTAATCAGAGATTTGAAATTCATTAACTTTATTTACAAAATCAAAAAAGTTTTAAATTTTATCTTCATTTAAATTCGTAAAAAGGGAACCAATATTAAATAATGATAATATGAAAGAGATACAGTAATTACTCATTCGATGTCTTTTAAAAGGGAATAAAATTGGAATATTCTCATTCAAAGTTTTCAAAATCTTTGGCACCGACAGAGGAAGCCGTAGTTTTGACCTTTAAAAAATGAATTAACAGTGGAACACAATATCTTTATTAGTTTATAGTTAGATCCATTAAAGGCCCAATTCATGTGCTTCAGCCCACAGTTTATGGCCCACTGAATTTCATAGTTACCTGGGAAACTAGCCATAGGGTTAAACAAATACAACTTTTTACAAACGGTGTTGGATCTGATAAAAGTGTTAGTCCCTCACGTAGCCTCTGAATCCATATTAAAAGAGGTGCCTATATCTAGTGAATTATAATATTTCGAACATGATTGCATATAAAGTGGAAAGTGAGATTAAGGTTGTTTCAAAAGTTAAGTTGCAAATTACTCCCTCTAGTTTTAATTATATGGCACAAACTAACAAAGGTTTTTGGTCATTTTTATAAGGCATTTATTAGTTTACAAGGAGTATTAAATATTTCTTTTCATGTATATACATATTTAATAAGGAAGTGGGAGATAGTGATAATTAATATGATATTATAGTTTAGTGTAATTAATAAGGGTAATAAAAATCACTTTAATTTTAGGATCAATTTAATGCTCTCAATCATTTTTTATTGATTTCTGAACATTTTTAATTGATATCTTATAATAATAACAAGAAGGAGTACTAAATTTGTAAATAATTTTTTGTCAAAAAGTCTCAAACAATTGAGCCAGATTTGTTTTATTTTTTATATTCCCAATTAAAATTTGAAACAATACTTACAAATTATCCTTAAATTACTATGAATATAAGAAGTACAAGTTAAAATTTTATGTAATTTTTGGTATTTATTATGCCATTTAATACTAAAAATGTTTAAAATACAATATTATCTTTTATATGCAATTATAACAAAAGTTATATAAATGCGCACGTGAACAACATGCTAGTTTGTGTGTGTATATAAATATAATGATTCTAATAGAAAAAGAAGAATAATAAACTTGAAAGCCCAATTCCAAGGAAAAGAATTTGAATATATATTTTCTTGAAACTGTGCCATCGACAATGGATAGCCTTAGAGGGAAGTCACCCTCTTTAAGATACAAAATTAAAGTATATTTGCTTGTCACGAAAAGGGAAGAAGCTAGAAGACACGAACTCAAAGAAACCACACAAACCATGATGACAACGTATTCTTGTGTATTATAAAAAGTGACAAAGGCCAAATCAAACATCCCAGTTTCATTCTCACTCAGTCTTCAAAAAAAATCTCATCCACGAACATTAATGGCACAAAATCGTGTTTATGAAGATTTTCAGCCTCCTTATGATTGGGCTCGTGATGAACAAAGTGAAACTCTCATTATTCCTCTTGAAGGTTCACATATTTCCCTCTTTAATATATCTCTTCATTGATTACACAAATTTAGATTTGTATGTTGTACCAAATTGTTCAGATCAATGATTGTAGATTAAACCAATTTGAGTTCTAATGATTTTATCACACTATAATATTTTTAGGACCATATCATACTTGGTGAGATTAGATACATGAGCCGTATAGTGTCATTCTGTTCTTTATTAATAACCAAATATTTAAATAAATTGTGGACTAAAATGTTTTGTTTAATAATTTTATTGACTATTTTTTTTGATTTTCTTCTACCATTTTTAAAGGATTCCATAGTGTTTGATTTACCATCTTCATCGGTGTCTCCATACTTACATGTTTGAAGAACAACCCAAAATGATTTTCTACCATTTTCTCTCCCATTAATATCTTTAATTTACAAGTAATTTGAAATTTGTAAAACTGTTTTAATTCGCCTGATTTGAGACCTAACGTTTTTTTTTTTAAAAAAAAATATATATTGACGGCTTAATATGATGGTGTAATTCTTTTGACCCCAATGAAGGTGTGTTATCTATTAATTAGCCTATAAAAAAAACTATGTAATTAATTTGGATTTATTACTAGCAGGATTTTTAATAAGCGAATTGAAGGTTCAAATATCGTCAACACGCAAGATCAGGGTGAGTGGTGAACGACAGATAGCAGGCAACAAATGGCGTCGTTTTTACATGGAATTCCCAGTCCCACAAGATTCAGTCACAAACGACATTAGAGCCAAGTTCGAGAAAGGCACCTTGTACGTCAGGCTTCCCAAGCTCATCACTCCGGCCGTTATGCCCCCTCAACTGCCGCGGCCTCCGACTCAACAAGCTCCTCCTCCGCCACCACCTCCACCCCCAAAGCCGGCTACAAGAGAGGAACTAAAAGCAGAGAAAGCAATAGAGATGAAGCCTGAAACAAAGCAGGATGAGACAAAGATGGAACAGAAGGAGAAAGAACCACCGAAAGAGTACAAGAAGAAGGAGGACATTTCAGAAGGTAATAAAGGTAGCATTAATAGTAATTATAAAAATGAATTGAGCGAAAAGAGAAATCTTTTTAATTAAATTAAATACAATTTTAATTAGAAATTTCTTCATAAAAAGAACAATATTACTGATAAACATAAATTAACTAGTTAAATTGCACACACACATATATGAACGAAATTGCATATATTTTAATTCACTAAATATTTGAATACAAAAAACATATCTAGACAAGAGATTGGATTCTGAAATACTCTTCTGGCTTTTAATGTAAGTTCTATTTATCTAATAATGAGAGGTTACGAAAACTAATAAATTATTTAATTTAATATATGTGATATTATGTTTCTAAAATAGTTTTGCAAAACATTATATTATATATCAATTTATAAGTTTGACAAATTATTGGTTTGGAAAAAATGAAAAAATATATATATATATCACATTTACTACCAAAAGTACTTTACTATGAAATTAAAAGAGAGAAATATTGACTGCTTTATGCATATTTTTTCCTCTTTCTTTGAACCATTAATTTACTTGATAATATAAATCAATTCAAATCTTCTCCCATGCGTATATGCTTATATTATTTAAAACAAAACTGATAAAATTCGACTAAATTAAAAAATAGGGACCAAGGAGGAGAAAGCAAAAGCAAAAGCACCAGAAACAACAGAAGATCGTAAAAAGCAAGCAGAAAAATCGAGAAGGGCTCCAATTTCAGAAGTATCGAGTTCAATGCAAGGTCAGGATAATAAGGACGCCATTGTTAGATTGGTTGGAGAACTGAAGAAGCAGAAGAATGTGATCAACAGGCTTCTCCTCGTCTTCGTCGTTCTCTTGCTTGGCCTCTATCTCAAACACTTGGTCGTTTCATATTTTGGAGGATCTAGCAAAAGCCAACAGGAGCTATAATTGCACAACTTTTATCCTTTCAAATACTTTGATGATGAATATTCAAATACATATATATTAATATGTGCTTTAATTATTTATGCTTATATATGTGCTAAAATTTGAATAATTATATTTTCATTTCATTAAAATTCGTCTATTTTAAGATTTTGCATTACAGGCTCCGAAAGAATTACTGACTATCTATATATATGTGTGTATATATACATATGTATATATATATACATATATACATATGTATATGTAACTAAGACAAAATAAAGGAAACAAATTATTCCAGTATAATATCTCGGTTAGGATCAAATGGAAAAACTCCATTCCATTCACTATTTTACTAAAAAAATCTCTTTTAATATATATCCTTTTATTGTTATTGTATATCAAATCCGTTGGTGCAAATCTAATCACCTCAATTTACAATTTCAGATGAGAAAGACTTCCCGCAAATGCTTATCCATTCAACGGGGAAAATTCTATTTCAAAATTGAAAACAAGGTTCTCATAACCGGATTTCGATTCCCGCAAACCGGTTAGTAAACCGATCCAGTCAAAGGGTCAAACCAGTTCACTTTTTAAAAAAAAATTTAAAAATCATTTTTTTATATATATTTTCTTTAGAATTTCATACTAATAACCCTAAAATATTTCATTTTTCATTAGTTTGGCCCCAATTTAGCTTCGATCGATTCATTGACCCTTAACCCGGTCCCAACCGATCACTTGAGAACCTTGATTAAAAAGTTGAAAAATTATGAAATTGAGTACAATTTTACCAAAAAAAAAAAAAAACCTCCTTGTTTATCAAGAAGAGAATTGCTTCAATCGATAAAAATTCCCGCAAAAAAGTTATTTTTCGTTGCAAAACTAGTTTGCAACGGAATTTGGGCGGAAAAATTCCGTCGCAAAAATGACCCTCACAAATCAATTTTCTGGCCGCAAAAATGCCATTTTCCCTCGCAAAATCCAAAATTTGTGAGGGAAGAATTTTCCCTCGCAAATCTTGAAATTTGTGAGGGAAAAGTTTTCCCTTGCAAATTTTGGATTTTGCGAGGGGAAAACTTTTCCTCACAAATCCTGGATTTTATGAGGGAAGAATGTTCCTCGCAAATTTCATGATTTGCGAGGGAAACATTTTCCCTTGCAAAATTCGGGATTTACGAGGGAAAACCTTTTCCCTCACAAATTTCAATTAATTTTTTAAAAAAATATAAAAACACAAAAATAAAATTACAAAAAAATATTAAAAATTAAAAAAACTTGTATATATCATAAAAATAAGTTCTAACAATCATAAGAGTTTACATAGTAAAAACAAAATATTACAAATGATAATGTTGCGTCCAAAATGAACTAAAAAAAGGTCTAAACAGCAGCAATCATCACTCCCTGCTCCCTCACCTTTTGTTCTAACACCTTTACCCTCTTATCATCTGCAAAACCAACATTACGAAGCCACTTTTTTTTTATAAATTTAATGATCTAACCAACTGGAAACAAGACAAGGTTCAACCTGAGGAGTCCAAGGGCCTTTAACAAGTTCAGGATTAAGAACCTTCTGCCATCTGTGCAGACATTGCACTTCAGGAAAATATTGAACTGGTGTTATACGAACAGAATCATCTATGAATACTGGTGTTAATTATACGAACAGAATCACTTCCCATAAAAAGCTAGTATGAACTGCCAAGAAACTTCTTGAACCATCTATATATGAATCATCACTGAAATATTGAAAATAGATATCTTTACACAATCAAGCTGAATAGCAATAAAATTCATATATATAAATACCTATTTTGTTCCAACTCTTGCCCTTGAAAGTTGCAACAGCGTTCCTCAATGTCTCATCCTGCAGCAAGTTGAGGAAAGCATTCAACAACAAATAGGAAAGAAACAAAAAATCAGAAAAAATAACGAAATGTTCAGGACTAAGCAGCAAGAATATAAAACCCAATGGGATTTAAGCTAATGATAGTTTATGGATAAGCACTTCATCATCAACAGATACCAAACTGAGCTGACTTTATTATTTTAATTAGATAGCAAGTAAGAAAGAACATATCTAACAAAAAAAGAAAGTATAAAAGAAAAGCAGCAATCGTCCTAACCTCATGTGGCCTAAAGTGAAGTTGATGTCGCAGTTAAGTTTTCACTTGACACTCTGCATTAGCCAAGGAATTGGAAATGATGCTCGGTGCATTTTGTAATTCAATACCAAGTAAGCACTTAAAATTACACCAGCTTCCCCTTAAGTTGCATCACAGTCTCAGTTAATTATCTTATTTGATATTTTTCTTTTTGAATGAGATCTAAATTCCATTGACGATTTCATTAGATATCTTACAATTAGAATCCCTCCTTTTCCTATCTAGTTCCTCCACCATCGCGAACTCCAATTAGATTCAGGTATAATACACTTTTTAGGTATTGGAAGAACTCAAATATTCTATTTCATATCCAGAAAAGAACTCTCACTGATCTTTTCTCCTTTTGGAAGATATATGTGTGTGTATATTTATTTATGTCCATATATGTGTGTGTAGGTAGAAAGATACATACATACATACATACATATACACGTGGTAGAGCCAGGATTTTATATTCGTGGGTGCACAATTAATGGGGGATTTTTTTTTTTAGGGAAGTTTTAAATGCATTAAAACTTTTAAAGAATAAATATGTTCATTGCTTATTAATCAGGAAAATGGACAGACAAACCAGATAGTTTATTTTGCACTTGGGAGGGGGGGGACAGGTTCCCCAAGTTTTTGTATTTGTCCTAGTGGAATTGAGTCAACAGAAAACATGCATGGTGTCTGCAAAAGTTCCTTCTAGAAGTTAAACTTCACCAAATAGTTTCCACTAGAACTACCTTGCCTCTAGGCATAATATATTTTGATCATCTGACTTTTTAATTGATTAATCAACTTTTTTAGCAATGATATTCAGGAACGGGATGAAATTCGTACTCATTAAAAATCCAAAAACTTAAATAATTCAAAAATCATTACCCAAGAATCTATTGTTCTAATTGACATGAGAGCATGGTTTTAGGCCATCCAAAGTGATAATCCACACTGAAAGGTAAATCTCTTGTTTACTCCATAGA
The DNA here is from genome assembly GCA_019022655.1 of Acacia acuminata. Classification (NCBI taxonomy): domain Eukaryota; kingdom Viridiplantae; phylum Streptophyta; class Magnoliopsida; order Fabales; family Fabaceae; genus Acacia; species Acacia acuminata. Next base: position 161,176 of record JAFJYI010000224.1, read on the forward strand.
AAAGATAAGATATTTTCAAGCTCCTGTTCTCAGATCAAAAGACTAATTTAGCGAAAAATTACCTGAATTTGAGACCCTTCCCACATGCCAGATCTGACAAAACAATATAACACCTTTGGCATGAACAAGCATCCACAATGGGATTCCATGCTTCCACTTGCTCTTTCGTCCATATTCCAAGTGTATCAGTATATCTTCACATAGAATAGAAAACAAACATTAAACAGATTTTGTGAACATCTAAGCAAACCAAAGATAAAGTTAGCATAAGGAATAATAGTGTGCAAATGACCCTTGAGCAGTGTTAGAAACACCAGTAGCTTCAGTTAGCAAAAGACCCCCTGGTAGCTCGCTGAGAGTAATATAAGATAGCATGACGCTGAGGAACATTGTTGTAAGATCTCTATCCAGTCATTGGTGCTAGAAGAACTCTGTATACCAAAAGTAAACCAATTTTTAACTAAGAAACCACAAATATTCAATTGATAGTGACGCCTAAAGTAATCAGAAACAAAATTCATTAACTGAAAGAAAATTTTGCTATTCCGCTTCACCACCAATCCAAGATGCAAGTGACTTTTCGTAGCACACAAGCAAGGAAAACATAAGGGCTAAATAATCAAATTAATGAAAATAAGAATCCATTAATCATGACCCATACCAATGCTCAACTGAGACTTTTCACAAACACCTGATCCTTATGAAATTAGGGCAGAAAAATTGAGAGAGAAAATGAAAAGGCAATTGAAGAAATTGGAGGGAGTGTGAGTACCTATGGGATAGATCGAATTTTCCAAACTTGTAAGGCGTAAGAGGAATGGCTAAAGCTTCATCAGAACCCATTTTTGCACAAAACAAGATTCTCGGTTGGTATAAGTGAAAAGAATCGGTGACTAATAGCTATTATATACTAGTAGAATTGAAAGTGGCTTACAAAGGCACCAATAATAGAGGCCCCACCACCAACTGGAACGGCAAGCGACGGTGGACGAGAGCAGAGAGCGTGGCTTAATCTTGACGGACGAGAGCGGAGAGTGAGAGAACGGAGAGATCGTTGGTTGGAGATGAGAGCGAGAGACATTTGGGGAGGAAAAAAAAAACAAGACGAATTTGAGAGAATTTAGTAACATATATATATGTAGTGTAGTTGGTTAAGACTCAATTATCTTACTCACAAGTTGTCATGTCGAGCCTTTCATCTTCCTTTTATATATATTTTCAAATTTGTGTCTGCACTTGCCCATAGCACTAGTGTGGCTCCGTCACTACATATACATATGTATATATGTGTGTGCGTCAGAGTTACTAAATCTGAACCGAATCAGAAACTAACCAACCAGTTGGTAAACCAATCTAGTCCTGGCATTAAACCAACTTGTGAGTAAGATAATTGAGTCTTAACCAACTACACTTTGCATATATATGTTACTAAATTCTCTCAAATTATATATATTTTCAAATTTTTGTGTCTGCACTTACCCATAGCACTAGTGTGGCTCCGTCACTACATATACATATGTATATATGTGTGCGCGTCAGAGTTAATAAATCCGAACCGAATCGAAACTAACCAACCGGTTGGTAAACCAATCTAGTCCCGGCATTAAACCAATTTAGTTTTTTTTTTTTTTTTTTAGAATCGACTTTAAAAAAAAATCTTTATAATTTCATATTAATAATCTTGAAATCTTCACTTTTTCATTAGTTTGGCCCGGGTTAGCTCCGTTTGACTTTGGTCTGACCCATTAACTCTTGACCCAATACCTTGACCGGTTCGGTGGCCAGGTCAGTTTTAATAACCTTGGTGTGTGGACACTCACACATGTATAACAATTGATTTTAGCCAGAAGAACTAAGCAAGTAGATAAAATAAATTAAAATTTAATATTCATCTCGTTGTTAATATAAAACCTATTTAACTAATTTTATTAAATTAAGAAAGTTAGTTAATTTAGTTAATATGACTTTTTTTTTTTTTCACTAAAACACCATGTTCATCTTCTTTAATTCCCTCCGTCCTCCCCTTTTAGATTATAGTTGAGGTGGTATTAAGAGGGTTACTATTTTTTAATTTTTATTTAATCATATGTCTGATTTTCACATGGTTTTCTAGTTAGTATACTTGATTTGGTAAATCATCTTTTCAAAAACCAACAAGTGGTTTGTTGAGGTGGCGAGGGGTCTCACTCCATAAGAAGAAGAATACAAGTTTAAATTCCAAAAAATGCATAGAGATGTTAGAATCCTTTGCCCTCTTAGCTTCGAGAGAAAAAACCTTGATAAAAAAATAAAATAAAATAAAATCATCTTTTCATAAGACTCAATGCCTATCTAATTGCATATGCATAAATATTATTTCTTCAGCTGAACGACATATGTTTTTTTTGGGAAAAATTAATTTATGGCCCTTATAGCATACCTCAATTTTGAATCAAATCTTGATAGTCTATTTTATTTGAATTTAGCTCTTATTATTTGAATCGGAAACTGTAATTTATAATTTTTATGAAATTTCATCTATAGGAATGTACTTAATGTTGGCCGAAACATTTTTTTTCATGAAATCCCTGAAATTTCATATCAATCATTTTTTTATATTATCATCTTTTATCCAGTTCAAAGTTTGTGGCGTTCCTCCCAACACAAGTGTATCCTTCAGGACTCGAAGAAATTTATGAATAAATGATTAAGAAAGAAATTGGGTACGGATCAGAACTAAAACCAAATGACTGAGATGTGGGGATTGCTGACCGGCATGGAATTATTGAATCAGATTCGATGAAGGTTGTGACAACTCTGGAATATAATAGTAAAATGAATACTAACAAGAATAACCATAGTATAATGGATATTAATCATATATCTTAAATAATACTTACCAATTGATCTTTTTTTTAAAATTTATTATTTTAAAATTGGACAACTCTAAATATCCCCCCCCCCCCCAATTTTTTCCTTTTATGTGCTATGTCAGTTGGGACAAAAAGGTCAGTAAATATTTATAAAAAACTGAGACATATTGGTGGGAGGATTAAATTATCCATGTTTAAACTGTTAAGAATAAGAAAAAGGAAAGATAGGTAGAAGTAATTTCTTTTAACCCAGGTCTCCATCCATGCCTTAACATGAAAGAAAAATAATTTCAAGAAAGATCTGCATTGAAGAAAAGTAACAACCAAATTATTAATTTATTTCCTTTACTTTCTTGATTTTTCTTTATTCATGGCAAAAGTTTAACTTTAATCCTGTAACTTTATACAAATACAAGGATTCAATTTTTTCCTTTCATTTTGTAAATTATCTTTTCAGTCCTCTAATCTATTTCAAAACATAAATTTTTGTGTCAGTTATTGTTATTTTACAAAATTAAACTAAGTGTGTGTCTAAATGAGCATTTGTGATTTTTTGTCAATATTTAAAATTTTAATTAATATCAGCATTTCTAATAAAACTAACAATGTTAGGGTTGATTAGGCTTAAAACGTGCACTTTTACCTCTTTATATTTATTTATTTGTCCCCTTCATGGATTGCATATGCCGACAGCCTTGGGAAGTCCTGAACAAAGAAACAAAGCATATTATATCTTCTTGCATGAATAACCTAATTAAGTCGGTTCTAAGTACAGAGAGAAACAAAGATTCAATTTGCACGACAAGAAAGTAATAAAGCAAAAGCAAATATTGCAAGGAACAATTTAGGATTTACGTGTGTGTGAATTTTGCACAATTTAGGAACAGCATTGATATTTGATACGATTATAAAAGTGACACATCTATATCACTATCAAAGAGAGAAGAAGAGATCAGAGATATATAGCAGAAACCTTAGCTAAAAGCAGAAGAGAGAACAAGAACAAAGGCTAGAAACAGATGGATGCAAAGTCACAATCTGCTGGCAATCGTGTCTATGAAGACTTTGAACCTGATTTTGAATGGCAAAGAGACGAAACAGCTGCAACTCTAATTGTTCTTCTGCCTGGTAATTTATAAGTTTCATTTCCACGTAATGCAGTACAAAAATAATCGTTCTCATCGGTCGGTCCTCAATGAGCTAGTTAGACAGAGAGAAAGAAAATTCATTGAGTTATTTATTTGTATATATGTGTGTTGGTTTTCCTAACATACTCCATTTAATCATTTGCAATGAAAACCTTTTTTTAATATGTGCAAAAATAACTTGGGAAAAAGGTTATAAATTGGAGAGAGTTGATCAAGATCTTACTTTGATGACCAAGACCAGTTTCTCAATTTGCTCCTATTTTTAGAATTGGAGAGATTTTTTTTTTTTTTTTCCTTTAACCAAATCGGGGGTGGTCCTAAATATCTTTGTCTAGATTAATATTTTCTCTCTTTTTTAGGGAAAAAAATCTACACAGGACTGATTATATAGCCAACTTTTGAGTCAAAACAATAATTTTTTCATGATACGTTTCGATTTTTCTATTTTCATTATGTAGTGCTTTTCGTTGTGATGGAATTCAAACCGTTTAGATCTAATATAATTTGAATGATCCATCTGAATTTAAATAAAATTAAGCAAGAGGGTCCAAATTAGATATGCTGATCAATTTCTTTTCTTTTTCATATTTTTAAACAGAAAGACCCTAATTAAAAATCATCGAATTTTCATCTTTCTTAAATTGTATTTGCTTGCATTTTTTCCAACATAAAGGGTTCAGAAGAGATCAACTGAAAGTTCAAGTGACTTCAACTCCTATAATAAAGATAATTGGAGAACAACAAATCAGTGACAACAAATTTCGTCGTATCAACAAAGAATTCTCAATTCCTTCTGAATGTGACACAAACGAAGTCAGTGCCCAGTTTGAAAGTGGAAGGCTATACATCAAGTTCTCCTTTAAACCCTCAAAACCAAGAGAAGAAGAAGAGGCAAAACCCAGCAATGAAGTTTCTGAACAGAACGAAGAGACAGTACCAGAGGAGAAGAAGAAGAAAGTGACAACCAGCGGGGTGGTTGAGAATATATCACCACTACCATCATCAGAAGCTATAACTTCGGAAAAAAATGGTGAGAAGTTGGGACCCACTCATCGGGGATCATTGATCCAGAGAACAAAAACTAGGGTTTTGGATTACACAATAAGTTTGAGACCTACTTTGGAATCTGAGGATTTGAAGAAGCCCAAGAACTGGGTGAACGTGATCCTTCTCTTCTTGTTTGCTGTGGTACTTGTGATTTACGTTCAGCAAGCATTTAGGGCATTTCTTGGAGTGATTTCTTCCAAAAAGTTCGAAGCTTGATTATTGTAATTAATTCCTTTCCTTCATGTTCGTCAACCTTCAATAATAACATGTACTTTTATAATAACAATATCATCATCATCATCATCTTCAATTCATCATAATAATTAATTAAATTTAACTACGTCTATGAGCCTTTTTTTTCCCTCTCTTGTGCACATGTTAGCATTATAGCATATATGGCTTTTCATTGTATTTAAACCAAATTCTTCATAAACTCCTTAAATACAATGAACCAGTTTTTGAAAAAGAAAAGGCATTGGGAAAAGTTCGTGCAAGGTAACCTTTTCGGATCCTCCTGACAAGGGTAGATATTCTGTTCATTATGAGGTGACATAAGGCATCATTTTGGGCATAAAGATCATATACTTGTTTGATTCTCTTTTCTGCTTTTATGTATATTAGGATATTAGTTTCATAAAATTGTTTTTAATTTAAGTTCAAAAAAACAATGTAAAATTTGTTTGAATAATTGTTTTGAAAAAGTATTTATACACACAATCGAGGCAAAATTCCTCTCATAAACTTACTTTATATACCATAAATCACGATTGTAAATATGCTTTTAAAGCCTCCAATTGATATTCCAAACAAGTACAAGAGGTCATGTACATGAAGACAAGTAACTAAGAAAGTGAGCTTAAGGGACAACAAAGCCTCAAGAATATTCATCAAAGTCAAGCGAAGAAAGAGATCCCATGTGAGAGGGGAAGGAATTACCTAAGAAAGCAGGCACAAGAGTCCCCAACTTAAGGACCAAGTTTTCCGATTTAACATAGATTTTATATGAAAAATACATTATATTACTTATAAATTCATGAACACTGATGGACTATATCTTTAAATCGATCGTGTACAGAGCATATGCACGTGGCCAGCGATCTAGACATCTAGTTATATTATGAATGTGTTGGGAGGGGCCACTTTTAAGTTTTGACTCGGTCTGGACCTGCACTAAGAAAACTAAAATGATAAAATATATATTTATATATGTGGGTGAAAATGAAAAACAAAAATATTTATCTGACTATGCTTGTCCAAGAAATCGGGAAATTTTATTTGCAAATGACTCCGTCATATATTAATACATGTTCATGGGCTCACAATCAAATGGAGCGTGTGTTTGAATTAGTAGTGTTGTTTGAATTAACAGTACTAAAAGTGGTATTTTATTTGACTTTTGTAAAATTAAGTTACAACGTACTGTGATTTATATTTGGATGGGTCTTTTTTTATTTATTGTTATTGAGTCTTTAAGAGTAATTTTATCTTTTTTCATTAAAGAAAGGTCACCACATGTCATCTCTTTAGGGTAACATGTTGATTTTTCCCCCTCTCTCTCTCTATATATATGTTTCTTCTCTCTCTCTCTCTTTGAATTAAAAGCATGATTATGGGCTTCAGTCACGATTAGACCAATTATCACATTGCTATATGCCAAACATGAGAGAAAAAATAATTGGGGCTTTCCAAAACGCCAATTTATAAGACATCCCAAACACACCTTGAAATTTGACCCCCCCAAAAAAAAAAAAAAAAAAAAAAAAAAAAAAAACACACGCCTTGAAATCAAAGCTTAATGCATTTATAACTATTTCTGGCCAAATTCGGCTAAAAAAAAGTTCTGGCTAGACTGGGCACGTGAATGATTTTAGGCTATGACTTTCTGGTTAAAGACATTAGATCGGTTTAAGTAATAGATTTTGAATTTCCAAACACAAGTCACTCTAAAAAAAATCTGAACAGCAGCAAATATTTTTTTCCAAATTCGTTTATCTTTATGCGGAGACGGAGCTTTTAAGGGACAAGGGGGGCCATGGCTCCGGAAAAAAAAAAGTTCAGAATGAGGAGGGAGACAGCAGCACCGCCTTTACTGAACACTGTTTCTCCGGAGAGCTCCCAGAGATATGTACTTCTGCTACACAATTAACCTCTGGCTGATCTCCGATTCCATCATCTTCATCTATTCTTCTTCATTACACTTTGCTATCGTCTCATTCTTGCATCTGAATGATGCGGCAGAAACAGCAGCAACGTCAGTTTCATCCCAACTTTGGATTTCATAGTCTCTAGTTGTATTGTGTAATTGCTCCTTCGACCGTTGCTTCTCAGAATTGCAAGGAAGGCACTATATAGAGAGAATTTGATTAGATCAGTGAATTTCTAGAAAAATGCTTTAATGGAAGAAAGGAAGCACTAGCTAGTAGCTATAGCAGTAGTAGTTGAGGCACCAGTCTTGCAATAAACTCTTTCATAGTATTTGGTAATTGGTGTTTCTATATGATTCCCATTAACAAAGTATATATATATAATCTATCTGGAGATTTGGATTTTGGAAAGTGAGTTATATTTTAGGAAAGTTTGTGTTTTAATTTTGAGTAAGTTTAATTTGTAGTGGATTTCTTAAAATCTAGTTATACTTATAAAAGTTACTAGCAGTAAATAAAGTTTCCTAAAATTGAATTCATCAATAGTGACCATTTTCAAAGGAATAAAGGCAACATATATTTGCAACTAATTAATTCTTATTAGTTGTAGCAGCAGAAATGCTTCAGAATCTTCTACAACTCGGAGGGCAAATTATGGAAAAATTCAGAAGAAACAAATGAAGTCATCATTTTATCAATTATGCACCAAAATGGTCTCCACTTTGCAGTAGTACTACTTTCACTGTCATCTTGTGCATATATTGTGCAAATAGAGAGGTCTCATTTTAATTAGTTAATGAGTATATATTTGCCTCCCTAAAATATTTATTTCAAGTTCCATCCTTGTCTTTATGATATTGTGTTGTTAATATATATAGCTAAAATATGGTTAAAATTTAGCTATAGTTATTTTTGAAAAGTTCAAGAACTCCAAATAATTTAAATAATCTCCCTCAAAATTAGTTATTAAGAACTGGAGGTGGTATTAAAAATAAAACTTAATAGAAACCAACACACATTTTTTTTAATAAATTTTCTCTAAATTATTTGTCTAACTTCTATATTTAAGGGTGAAGGGAGTATATTTTTTCCTTGTCTCTTTTTAGCATCACTATATACAGTAATTTAGTAACTGAAGAGAAATTATTTGCAGAGTCTTGAGGCCACTTTCTGGGTTGTTCTCAAGAACACTGCAAGCATCTTTGGATTCTGTCAGCAATTTGTTCTGTTGGAGGGATCCTTGGTGAGTGAATATCATAGACACCAGGACCAACGCCGGCACCATATTTGAATACCTACCGGGAGAGGTAGCCATATTTAGTATTTGACAGTGCCTGCAACATGATTGCTTTTAAATATGAGGATATGACAGGGAAAAAATATCTCATCTGATCCAGAGTTCTCAACAGAAATCACATCAGCATCCATATCTATCTATGGATGCACTGGCGGAACCATTCAATGGCCAGCTGGTGCCTTGGCCCCAGCTGGTCCCGGTTTATCTTATAAAATTTGTGAGAATATATATGTATTTATTGTATGATATTTTATTTGGCCACAAATTTGGTGGCAATTAATTTTTTATCTTCTCTGTAAAGATAATGTTTGTTTCATTACTTATTGGGCTGTGAGAAGAAAGTAAAATTCTTGTTTGAGATACCGAAAAAGTTAGTATCATCTTACATATTGTTTTGATTTATAATTATTAGTTATTATTTATTTGTATTTTCAAGGTTATTTGATATTATTTAGTAAATATTCCCTCCGGTCCTTATTTAAGGAACCAACTAACAATTCTCACAAGTCAATAAAAATAGTTAAAGTCATTAACTTTGTCCCGAAATTTAAGTAATTTTCAATACTATCCCTATTAATTATATAAACTCTAATATCATATTAATTATTACTCTTTTTTGCTAAAAAGAGAGTAATAATTAATTGTTATTAATTATTACTCTCACTCACTACCTTTTTAATTATGGGTATACATAAAAATATTTAATGCTATTTAGAAACAAGCAAGTGCCTTATAAAAAGGATCAAATATACTTGTTAATTAGTCTTATAATAAGAACTAAAGAGAGTAGTTCAATATGTTAAATTTTTGGCCCAGGCTAAAAAAATTTTCTGGTTCCGCCACTGTATGGATGGCACTTGTGGGATGATTTGATCTTCCAATTTAACCTTTAAATCACTTCTAACTCATCTCTTGATCGGAATTGCTATGCATATATTCTGTCTTACTCTTATTCAGGCTCACTTCTTACTCATCTCTTGACAGTGCCTGCAACATAATTTCTTTTAAATATGAGGATATGACAGGGAAAAAATATCTCATCTGATCCAGAGTTCTCAACAGAAATCACATCAGCATCCATATCTATCTATGGATGGCACTTGTGGGATGATTTGATCTTCCAATTTAACCTTTAAATCACTTCTAACTCATCTCTTGATCGGAATTGCTATGCATATATTCTGTCTTACTCTTATTCAGGCAAAAACCCTTCGACTTTAAGATCCTTCTCCATAACCTCTGGCTCCCCATGTGTGAAAACGTAAAATATCAAGTTCTTCCTGTAGTTCAACAACTTGGTTGATCTCCTCCTTAATAAATTTGATGTACTCTTCCTCACAGATCCTAACAACGGAGTAGATATACCAGTTTAAATGAAACTTCTATAAAACAGTGAGATTAGGGATGCAACAAAAGAAAAAGATCATAGATGACTTGTTTGCCTTTATATTCATGGCGCACTCTTCGAAGATCTCCGGTCTGAGGTAAAGATCCAAGTGTGATAGTTGGAAGAACAGGAAGATTCATTTTCTTCTGTTGAGCTTCCAATTTGATGAAAACCTAAAGAAAAATGCCTGGTAATATGATGAAAGATATCCAATATATCATAACAAAGTTGCCAAAGCAGAAAAAGGGAGAATTTTTCAAAATGATATAATAGGGTTGTTTTTTATACAAAAGTATCAGTATAACAGCAGGGTGAGCAGAAATCAGATGAAAATTCTCAGTGACAGAACATATCTAGAAAAACAACCACCAAAAGGCAATAAATTGGTTTGAGCAAGTTTTAGAAATAAAACAGTGAGTGTTCTGTACGATAAAAACTTGTTTTTGTTCCATACCATTATGAATTCCTATTGAATAAACAACTTCTTAAGACCCAAATATTCAAATCACTATTCAATTGGAATTCCAAGTAAAAGCTAGATTTAAATTCTTAACCAAAAAAAAAAAAAAAGGCTAAAAGAGTGTACCTCACCCTTTTGTCCACACAATGCCTTGGCCAAGACATAATCTCTTAGTCCAGCCTGGTCACATTCACCAGATCAAATCAACATTAACATGAAGAAGTGAACAAGATGTGGTGACCACAACCTTGTCTACTGAAGCAAATGATAATGAACCTTTTAGCTTCTAGTATACAAAAAAGCAATCATTAGACAATGCGATCAACAATAAATTACACTTTCCAGCAACATCTTCAAGAGCCTGCAAGGAGTTCAGGGAGATGCAAAATTAAAAAGGGCATCCCTATGCACAAGGCTTCCACTAGATGGGGTCTTGAGAAGGATAGATGTACGCAACTTTACCCCCGCAAATGGAAAGATCGTTTCTACTATTTGAAACCATGACAACCTTCGAGTCACATGGTAGCAACCTTTTATGCACTCAAATATTCCTTCTATCAACTACACCAGCAAACAAATTGTCCTTGTGGAAATCCTCTCTTTATTAGATCAAGAGTCTTTGTCCCTCAAACAAGGTCAAATCCATATGCATAACATCATTCAGAGAGGTAAGTGTATTTTGTCTGCTTCAACAGAAACATCAGCAAAGTATGTCTCTATTAGATCATTGTAGGCCAAATTAAATAAAATCAACCTCTTCATAGGCATAACTAAATGCTTGTAATTGGTGAACATCAAGATCCTTGACCAGCATGGGTTCATCAAATTGGATTCTTGTAGTGAAGTATTTGTAATAAAAGGGTTTTACGTCATTAGAGATCAAGGCCAATAATTGTAAATAGGAAGGATCTCATCAATTAGTGAGAGAAGAGGAAAAGATTTCTCAACACCCTTGGCTGGTTTTGACAGCAACAAGTAGGAGACAAGTCTCACAAGCACTGGTAGAGTATCAAGTCCTAGAAGCATAATAGGAAATATAAGCATTTATAAACATCAGAAAAAGAATCACAAAATTCTAATACAGCCCAGCGTTTCAAATATCAGTTTTCACCTAGAAGTGGGAAAAAAAATATTTCTAGTAATACAGATTCTGGCATTCACATGCTTTCACAATTCATTTAGATTGAAAATCTTATGCTTAAATGAACGCAAAAACCGCTTGGTAGTGCAAGTTTAAGATGGCCTTTCTATTTCCATCCACATAAGAACACCATATGAGACAAGGAAATCTAAGTATTACCACCTATTCCTAATATAAGAGCTAGTTTAGGGATAAATTTGTTCTAAATAAAAGATCTCAATCTTAACAAACATCTAAGTTAATTAATTTCCTTACTATACCCAAATTAGTTTAGTATATCTTATATTAAAAGCCGGAGGTAGTACTTACAGCTTAAGCCTTAGTGTACGTATTCATCCGCTGTTTTGTGTGATGTGCAGGAAAACTTAACATCTGGACCCACTTCAGGAGCAATGTAATGACTGTGCAACAAGAGATTATAATTTTGCTCAAATTAACAAAAAATGATAAACCAAAATTGCCAGAATCTGTGTGCTTACAGTTGGATATATCACTTAAGTGGACAGAATTTGGAATGAAATCTTGCAAATTATATCCTTTTTCTGACAATTAAATTGAGTATATTAGATACACAGAAAGATAATAATAAATCTAATCCATATAACAATCTTCAACCATGATGCATGGATTTCAAATATTATATTTCTTCCCAGTCATGTTCCAAATCAGAATAATATAGTTTGATGGAACATTAAACTCACTGCAAAATTTTCCACATCAACTAAGCTTTTCAGTTTCATTCACCCAATTATATAAAAAAATATCAGGATAGAGATACTTTTCAAGCCTTTTAACAATTACATTCATGCAAAAGCTACCCAGTACCCCACGTTATTCCATATAAGAAAACAAATAAACAAATGAATAATCTACTTACAATCCAGTTATATCTAGCAGGAACAGCCCGAAGCATGGCTGTGATCATAATATGAGGATGTTTTGCTTGGAAGGAACTTATAAACACCATTGACAATATCAGAAGTAGAAGGTTGGATGGGTACGGGGGTTATTTTGAGATTCAATTCTGAGAGGTAAAAAAATTACAATTGCATTGTTTATCAAATAATTTAAAAGTAAATTTTTGTCTACCTGTATCTGTTTATTTGTACACAGGCCCTATTTGATACTAAATATGTGCAAAATCTTTTGGGAAACTAAAACAAATCAAATATGGTAAAATGAGTTAGTTCCTCAAAATATGGGTCGATATTTAATTAACTTATTAAGAAGTGGTTATATTCAGTGTTTTACAATGTATAGAATATGATTGCCTCTAATAAAAATATATATACGCGAGTGGGGAGGGAAAAAACTTTTGAGGAAAGCTTTTTCTCTTGGTTTAAATTTAAGGTTGGCCACTCCATATTTTGATTTGATTCAAGTCCCTATAGTAAAGAAATATAGGGACTTAAAATAAATCTCTTACAAGGGGCTTAAGTGTCATTCTCTTTTTTTTTTTTTTCCAAAAAAATAATTATGTTATCTATGACGTGTGATATGCATATTTTTATTCCAATGGGTTTGACTCTCCTTTCCTATATTAAGCTTAAGTAGGTAATTTGAAACTTGAAAGAGACCTAATAGCAAGAATAAGACATGAGCTTTTCAACGGCCATTGCTAAATGTAGAAAATCAATTTACAATTTATTATTTACATGTAGTCCATTCTGAAAAGATTATTTTCTTAACTTTGTTAATACCATTTGAAAATATTTATAAATTAACAAAATAAAAATTATATCCTGACTCTGAAAAAAGAGTTTATTTTTCTATGACAATTGACAAAGCTAGTATAAGATATATGCATATTATATAATTTATTATTTGTAATGATATTTTTGGCTCAAAAATAAAGTTTCATCCTAATCAATGTTACATCATACTACTTTATATTATCATTTATCAAATACATGCTAGTATTATCTTGTAAAATTAATATATTATCCAGTACTATACTTCCTATTTAATATAATAATAATAATAAATTATTATTTACGTCATGTGAGGCTACCGGATGGTAAGGGTATGTTTGGTTTGGGGGAGGGGAGGGGAGGGGAGGGAATGGGGAGGAAAATGGAGGGAAAATATTAAAAGGAGAGAAAATTTTTGTGGTCCCCACCACAAATAACTTTTCTCTCTCTCCATTTTCTCTCCCTTTCCCTTCCCCTCCCTCCCCCCCCAACCAAACATACCCTAAGGGTGGTGTGGCGTGGGATCTAGGTAGAGGCCGGAGGCTCACACCTATAAATGTATCCCTATCTTTGATGTAGATGTTAAATAACTAATTTATAAAGATTAAAGGTCAAAAAATTAGTTTAGTTAATTTTTGTAAACAATATATATTGGTTTCCTAAAAACAATCTCTATAATAATTTTGAGAAGAAAAAAAAAATATAAATTTGAGATACAAAACCCCCTTAACATTTGAAAAAAAAAAAAAACCCTTAACATGTATAATAAGGATATTTTTTAAAATAATTATAGATTTAAGAGATAAAAGGGATTGAGATATTATATGAAAAATTAAAATAAAATTCCTAACTAACTCATTGGTTTAGGATGGGAATGAGTATTAATAAATATTATTAATTACTTTTTTTTTTTAAATCTTATTAAGCCTTGTATGATTAAAACTTAACCTATATATATAACATAATATTCTTATTATAATTTATCCTATCCCTATGAGCTCCATAAAAAAGATAAAGGGTTAATTAGCAAATCTACGTCGGAAGTATAAGCCCAAGAGCAATGTTACCCTGAAAGTTTTTTTTGTCTCAATGTTGCCTCGGAAGTTTTAAAACATAGTAATGTTGTCGTATTCCGTTAAAAAAATAACGTTGACCATCAAAAAATTGACGTTGACCGTTAACTTTTTAATAGAAATGGGCAACATTGCTACGTTTTGAAATTTCTGGAGAACATTGAGATAAGAAAAACTTCTAGAGTAAAATTGCTTCTTAGTGAAAACTTTCGGACAAATTTGCTAATTAACCTAAAGATAAAACTCCTTTGCTTTGCCAACGCTTTAGTAGCGCAGTGGTATTGGAGCTGGTCTCTTCTCCCTATGTCCAGGGTTCAACCCTGTCCCCCTCCCCTACAATGTAGTATCAAAAAAAAAAAAAAAAAAAAACTCCTTTGCTTTTTTAACCAACTTGGGTAGATCAAGGTTTTGTAATCCAACTGATGCTGAAAACCTCATTTAAGACATTCTTAAACATGAAGTTATGAATTTAAACTCTTTATAGAAAAAGTAACGGGTGCATGAGTTATGACAAAGAAACTATCTAAATAATGGAGGTATATTCTTTAATTTTTTTTCCTTGGCTAACTATTTGTTGCATATGTTATCATATTTTATAGATAAAATAATATTCGAATATTCAAATAATCTAATAATGACTTTCATGAACTATTCCATTATATTTTTCTTACACATTCATGAATCCAAGATATTAAGTGCCTAACTTTCATGTATACCAAATGCTCCATCAATAACATTTAAATTTTGAAAAATAGCAAAACATTATATATTAATACAAATGCAATGTACCCTCTGTTAGTTTTATAGATAAAATAATATTCGAATATTCAAATAATCTAATAATGACTTTCATGAACTATTCCATTATATTTTTCTTACACATTCATGAATCCAAGATATTAAGTGCCTAACTTTCATGTATACCAAATGCTCCATCAATAACATTTAAATTTTGAAAAATAGCAAAACATTATATATTAATACAAATGCAATGTACCCTCTGTTAGTATTTAATGATTGGAGACCAATAAAAAGAGTTATGCCTCCAAGTATTATTGTATGCACAATTGCTTGTCCTCTCTTATATTTTCTCTACTCATATTCGTTAGTTTTATTTAAAAAAAAAAAATTGGGAGAATGACGAATAAATACAAAATAAAATTTCAAAACCTCCAAAAGTCTATTAACATTTATAAAAGACATAAAAGTGACATATATCAAATTGAGATTTTAAAATATTGATGAATTTACCATTATGCCCTCAGTTGTTAAATTAAGAAATAAAAGGAAAAATGAGCAGCACCACCACTGCGACCGCTAGTGGATTGAACATAGAGAGAGAGGGGCTTCCGTTGCCGTCGCTGCTGCATCTAGAGAGAGAGGGATAGGATCTTGGGTTTTTGGGGTGGATTTGATGGGCAAGATGTGATTCTTGGAATTAGAGTTGGGTGTAAAGGGGGAGGGGGACGGTGTCGGAGGATCTAGTGAGCATTTGGACGACCTGATTGAAGGAGGAAGTGTCGACTTGGACGAAAGTGGTTGGGTAAGGGGTGGTGGATTCGGATCTGGTGATGGCCGATAGGTTTAGAATGTGGTGGTTGTTGTGGTCTGGACTCCATTGTTGGAAGGAGAAGGAATGAGAGATGAAAAAGAAGGTGAACAAGAATTTCCCTGGCATTTCACAAAAATCATAATGGGATTAACAAGTTTATCAATGATTTTTGTAAGACTTATAATGGGTTTAACAAAGGCGTTCGCTAGATGAAAACATGTCAGTCTAGGTTTACCAACATTTGAGCACTATGAATAAAAGTAGTAATGGGACTAAAAAGTCTATTAATGGTATTCACAAGACTTATAATAAGTTTAACAAAGACGTTCGTCGGTAAAAACATGTCGCCTAGGTTCATCCACATTTGAGCACTATAAACAAAAGTCTTAATATGATTACCAAGTTCATCAATGGTATTTACAAGACTTGTAATGAGTTTAACATAGGCATTCGTTAGGTGAAAACATCATTAGAAAACGTTTTGTGAATCCCATTAGGAGACCTATCAAAACCATGATTAAACTTGTAAAGGTCAATACCCAACTTGTCAATTAAACTCATTATTTATTGTTCACCTTATTCTTCCCAACCTCTTTTTTCAATCAAAAAACGTTTTTGTGAATCTCATTACAAAAAACCATGACTAAACTTATGAATCCCATTACGAAACTTTTCAAACTCATTATTTACTGTTCAATTTCTTCTTCCTCAACTATAATTAACCAGGATGTTGGAGTGATTTTATTATTCATAACTAAGCTACAAGTTTGTTGTCCAAAACCTCTCACTTCAATTCAAACATCCATTTTTTTTTTAAATGTTATGAAAACAAAGAAAGAGATTCCAGGAACTTATCAACAAGTATCCCATAAGAAAAATCTCACCTTTTCGCACACTATTAAGCTAGATGAACAAATTAGAGAGAGAGTGTGTGTTGTGTTTGTGTTAAAGACTTGGGCAATCAAAGGCCATCAACCATACAACGGGAAGAGGAAGAGGAAGAGAGGGAGAGGAGAGAAAAAGAGGAAGATAGGACATAATGGTAAATTCATCAATATTTTTAAATCTCAATTTGATCCTTGTCACTTTTATGTCTTTCATATAGTATTTATATTGTTAGTTTTCCATGTGTTTTAATGATAAATGATAATTGTAAACACAAGATGAGATTTGTCTTTGGTAAGTTGAAAAACTTATGTCAAAGACAAACTCAAGTTTTGGGTAGAAAACTCGAGTTTGTACTTGATAGAGAATAGCTAAATTTTTCAAAGTAAACAAAACTCCAGGTTTACATAGGCAAACTCGAGTTTTTGACTTACAAAGAGCACTCCAAGTTTTTCACATTAAGACAAACTCGAGTTTGCTCTATACAGATACTCTCCAATATTTTCTAAAGTAAACAAAACTCCATTTTTCGTTTGGAAACTCGAGTTTTAGGCATACAGAGAGCCTCTATTGTTTCAAGCATAAGAAAACTCCAGTTTTTGGTATAAAACTCTAATTTCCACTTAACCAAGAGTTTTCTAAGTTTTCCAAAGTTTTGAGAAAACTCGAGTTTATATTTGGAAACTCGAGTTTAGGCTTCATAGAGAGCTTTCATATTTTAACATCTTTGAGAAAACTCAGTTTGTTTAGAAAACTCTAGTTTTCACTTGGATAAAGTTTTCAAATGTTTTCATCTTTAAATGAAAACTCGAGTTTATATTTGGAAACTCGAGTTTTGGCCAAGCCGAGAGCTTTGCTCATTTCGGTGTTTTTGAAAACTCCAGGTTTGAGCTTTTGGACTAAAACATGTTTTTCACTATAAAAGTCCAAAACGCGAGTTTGTCATTAATCAACTCGAGTTTTGCTTATGTCCCAAAATGTGCTTCAAGGATAAAAACACGACATTTGTCTCTAGAAGAAGAAAACTGGAGTTTCAGCTGAAAACTCTAGTTTTGGCTTCTAAGCATAGTTACAAACTCAGTTTGGATAAACAAACTCGAGTTTGTGTCGCTAAGTTTGAAAATCAAATTGCACGAATTTGTGAAATCTTCCCGTTTGATCTTAATACTTCTTCTCATCACTCATTACTATTTCTAGATATGTTTAATCAGTTTGCTAATGAGTTTCAGATGATTTAGAAAACTTTAAATGAAGATTTGAGCAAAAGCAAAAAGTGATGTCAGCACATTAAATGCAAAGTTCAGAAAACTTGCATCCTTTTGAGCAATCATTCTACACATGTTGCAAAGGGATTAATGTTTCCTTTCTACATCCAAAAGAGTCGCTCTTCCAAAGGATTAAAAGTCAAGAAGTCAAGCATAAACATCTGTAATTTGGATTAACCAAAGAGTAGAGAGAGAAGAAGACCAAAGCTTAACCTAATCCTTATTTAATGAACACAACAGTCATATTGAAAATTACAACGGTCAATTAATGCTCTCTTTGTATAAATAAAGCTGCATTCAATTCTTCTCAACAACCAATCTGCTGAAAACGAATTTGAAAGTGGAGCCTAAATACCCAAGAGGGGGTGAATTGGGTATTCTTAAAATTTTAAGAACTAGGTCGTTTTTGGACAAGTGAAAACAGAGTATATCGAGGAGAAGGGTAAGGAAAGCTTGCACAAGAGAAATTATCCCGGGTTCGGTCTTATCCTTGACCTACATCCAAATTCCCAAGCCACACTTGGGATTTTCAATCCACTAAAACTCAACAATTGATTACAAACTCGTACTCGAGTAGTTCTCTCACTAGAACTCACTCCCCTTACAAGTTGCAATCAATACACCCAACCACCAAGTCCCCGACTTGTGGTTATCTCAATCAATGAATGATTTACGAAATAACTCTCTTACGAAAGCGAGATAAGATGAACACCGAAGTACAAGTATCAAATTGATGCAATACGAAGTAAAGAAGCCGAACACAATAAATGATACTTAATAAATTTTTGCTCTCGAGGTGTATCACTTGAGAAGAAGTTAATGCACTCTATTTATAGGTAGAGAACATTAAATGACCGTTGCTTGATGAATCCAACCGTTGTAGGTGATTAGCTTAAGGTCCGGTCATCTTCTCTCTCTAAACTTCGCTAATCCAGGTGTTAATTTGATCTCGTGTGATTCTCTCGAGAATTTGCCCGTTGGAGATTACTTTGCTTGTTGTAGTAAGCATTCTTTAAAGTTCGAAGGCGTGCTCGATGAATTAGCTGAAAGTAGGTTGATTTGCAGAGGTGCATTAAATGCACTGTACACCTTTTGCTTTATGGCTTTGACCTTCAATAATCTTCATTTGATCTTAATGAAATTCACTTAACAAACTTGTTAAACATAGCTAGGAATATGATTGAATGAATTATGGAAGCAATAAGATCAAACAACAATGATTTGCAAATTCGTATAATTCAAAAATCAGTTTTTACCGTTGTATACTCGAGTATGTTCATGCTTACTCGAGTATGGCACGTATACAAGTGTCCATACCGCAAGATCCAATGGGATACTCGAGTATGCACCTTTCGAGGCAAACCAACGTGTCTTGTGTTTGGAAGACAAAACCTATACTCGAGTATGTTAGTGGCTTACTCGAGTATGGCACTATTTGTGTGAAAAATTCTAAGTTCAAAATGCCTCTATCTTGGAGTATCCATTGGTATACTTGAGTACACAAGAACAAGTGCCAAGTTGAAAAACAATTTAAGAGCTCAATACTCGAGTATGCAAATCCTTACTCGAGAATGCATTAGTTATAAAATGTTTGGAGCTCTCTGTAACACTCTATACTCGAGTATGCACTCCTTTACTCGAGTAAGCAACTTTGTTTGAAAAATCCTTTTGCTTTCGGGAAGTCCAATACTCGAGTATGGCTACCCATACCGCAGTATTGACTTAGTTTGAAAATCCTAGTTGCTCTCTGGATGGCCATTACTCGAGTATGCACTTAAGTTCAACAAATTTGATTGTTCTCTGGAAGTCCAATACTCGAGTATGGCTAACCATACCTGCGCAATATTGACTTAACTTGAAAAACTTGGTTGCTCTTTGGATGGCCTTTACTCGAGTATACATACCTTTACTCGAGTATGCACTTGTAAAATGCAATTGAGCAATCTTTTAATAGTCCTATACTCGAGTAAGCAAACCTATACTCGAGTATGCAACTATCGAATGTTTTTAATTGACTTTGCAAACTTCAAAACATGTTTTACATTTGTTGTTAATCATCAAAACATATTGAGAACTAACAGAATTGCATTCAAGTTTCCAACTACTCTTTGAGTTTTCTTGAGCAAAGTATCTTTTGATACATTCTATACCTCAGTGTTTATATTCATTTACTCTTAGAGAGTTCATTTATTGTAAATCATTCATTGTAAGAATCTCAAGTCCGGGGGACTTGGAGATTAGGATATTGATTGCAACTTGTAAGGGGGAGTAAGTTCTAGTGAAAGAATTACTCTAGAGTTACAGAGTGTGTAATTAATTGAGATAGTGAAATCTCAGAGTGTCTGGAGACTGGACGTAGGTCAAGAGATTGGACCGAACCGCATAAATCCTGTGTGTCTTGCTTTTTCTTTCATTCTCCGCTCTGCTCTGTTTTAGTATTCATAAACAAAGTAATTAGAAAAGAATTTTAAAATCCCCAATTCACCCCCCTCTTGGTGATTAATCTCCACTTTCATATATGTCATTCTCCAAAAAAAGTTCTTACATTTTATTTGTGCCAATATAGTGATGCTTTTTTTTGGGGAAAATTCCTCTCAGGTTTTAAGGGACCAACAAAATTCTAGAAAAGTCTCTAAGAAAAGTCACATGTCAGAAAAATCTCAAGAAATTGTTAATCTAACAACTCCATCTCGTGGGATTAATAATTTCTTGGAACTTTTCTCGACACCAAAATCCTTTGTGAAACTTTTTTAAAATTTTGTTAGTCCTTGGGACTTGATAGGGATTTTTTTTTTTTTGAAAATGCCCGCCACCACAAGGCCTGTTTGGGATCCCATATTATGGACTTATTATCCCATCAGATGGGAAAAAAGTCCATTAAGAGGGAAAGAGGTGTTTGGATCACTTAATTATTTGATGGGCTTTACACATTGAAGCTATTTATTTTTTTTTTTTTTTTTGTTGAAGCCAGATCCGCTAACTTCTCATCCCATCACCAAAATCTATTTGGACCGTTGTGCCCCTCCCCTATACGTGACTTGAAAATGATATATTTCATCGTTGAAAGTCCTGCTTCTATCCTTTTCATATGATACTCTTCTCTCCTCTATATTTGATGGATTTGATGAAATATATATCACATTCAAGCAAAATAATGAAATATATCATTTTCGATTTTTTTTTTTTTGCATATTTTTATTCCGATGAATCTAGGATCGATTAGTTGGGATTGCGAGAAATATATCACGCTCAAATAAAATATAGTATTTGATTTTTTTTTTCATATTTATGTTAATGAATAAGAATAATGAAATGATTTTTACTCTATGTATATATTTTGCATATTAAAGTATTTGGGATTTACATTGATGAATCTGATGAAATATATCACGTTCAAATAATATATATATATATATATATATATATATTTGCATATTTACATTAATGAATAAAAATAATGAAATGATTTTTATTCTACGTATATATTTTGCATATTTTTTAAATTTTGAAGATATATTTTTTTAATTGTAATTTTATTATTTTATTTAGCAAATATATATTTATTTTTAATTTTTATCCAAAATTATCATATTTTATATGTGTGCGTGAATTCGATTCATGTCTTTTTAAGTCATTTTCCATCTCATCTATTTTTTCAAAAGCTATGTCAAACAAGTGCCTATCAGAAACAAAAGCCATTTCTGCCACCGCTATCTCAAACACAAATCACATCAAAAAAAGTTCATAGAAAAAAAAAGCCATAAAAAGTCCATAAAAAACAAAAAAGCCCACTTATCTCACCTATCCCAAATGCGCCCACAAAGTAGGGGTGGGGACACATTTGTGTTTCCCACAAACCTTGAGGGTAATTTGGACACTTCAATACGTCAAACCCCTGGATGGATTTCTCAGAACACTCTGGATTGCGACGTACGGGGCGGCGTCGTCCTTCTCGGACCAGCGCGGAGCCTAATTAACCTCTCTCGTCTTGCAGCACACAAAGGGAAAAGAGCTTCTGACTTTTGATATATTTGAAGATTCTTAATTCTCTGATTCTTATTTTGTTTTCCTCTTTTACCGCGAATTTTCTTTCGCAAATATCTGAATTGGCGTTTCTTCCTGAATCACACGTGGCGGATTGGAATTCCGATTCTCCGGTGAAACCAACCCTTCTGCCATGGCCGGAACCATGACGCCGGACAAGATTCCCCTGGTATCGCCAACGAGCTCGAGGTCGGTGACAGAGACGGTGAATGGTTCGCATAAATTCGTGATTCAAGGGTATTCGTTGGCGAAGGGGATGGGAGTTGGGAAGTACATTGGGAGCGATTTGTTTACGGTGGGAGGGCATCAATGGGCAATTTATTTCTACCCCGATGGCAAGAATCCCGAGGATAATTCACACTACGTTTCCGTTTTCATCGCCTTGGCAAGCGATGGTACGGATGTGAGGGCTCTGTTTGAGCTCACGCTTTTGGATCAGAGTGGGCAAGGAAAGCATAAGGTTCATAGCCATTTCGATCGGGCGCTTGAGAGCGGTCCATATACACTCAAGTATAAGGGTAGCATGTGGTAGGGTTTCGTTGCCCTTCTTTTTCTCTGTTTCTCATCAGTTTTAGGTTTCAGTTTGCTATTCTTATCTTTAAATCTTCATCCTGAAGGGTATTTTAACCTTGAACTGAACCGGGAATGTCCAACATGAGGGATGAGGCATAAAGTCTTCTAAAACTACAATTTCTGATGATAATGTGTTAATTTTGTTCTTATAAAAAATATTAGCTACATAAATTCTTTTTCTTTGGGCTAAGAATTTTGTTTGCCACATTCTGTTTAAACATTAATGCAGTTGCTGCTAAGATCATTGACATTGTAATCTGTCTCTCTATGTGATTGACTGTTTGGGAAAAAACCATTCTCCTGCTCAACATTTTCATAATATGGTTACTTAGCTTACTATGCATCTTAGTATCTTGCATGTTTTTTTTTCCGGGGACAGTCTTATCTAACTTGAATTTATTCTCGCTGTCAGATTACAATGTCATATATAGCATCATTTATGTTGGATTTTGGGTACTGGATTTCATTGATGAATGAATCAATAAAATGTCTTATAGAAAGATGTTTTCATGCTACTCCTTAGAAATAATGTGAATTCATGTATAATCATCTATAAGAAATTCGATTGGTAGCTTGAAGAATTTTACACATATTTCTTGTTTATAAAACTGTGCACGGAGTATATAATAACATGCCATAGACAGTAATCACGTTATTCATTTTCACAGTCTGTGGCAATGGTACCTACCTAGGTCTGTCCTCTTACCTACAAATTGTTTACCAAATCACCAAAAGTGGGATCTCCATCTCACATTCATGAAACAGTGACCTTTGTATGTATTGGCTCCTTGTTTTCCTAAGAATATAGTACATACATACATATATGAATTCTGAAAGACTTGAACTCAGAAGATAAAAGAAAATAAATTGCTGGAGTAATGCTGGCTAAAGATGGCTAAGAATATAGTACATACATACATATATTTACCTTGTAGTTAATACTACCTCTGGCTTCAAATATATGACACTTGTTGGGGTGTTTCAGAGGTCCAAAATATACAGCACTTAAATGCTTTTTTCCTGAAATGTTGCTCATTAAATAAGGTGTGAGAGAAAAATTTGGGATTTATAAGAAGAATCACCAACCATGATTGAAAAAAAATTTGGAAAACAATTATGTGTTGCTACAAATTTAATAAGCCTAACTATTTTTATTAGTCTATGTGAGGTTGGTATTAGTGTCTTATATTTGATCAGTTGTTTTTTCTCAATTAAAACTTATGAATGTTGCTACTACCCTTAGTGAACTTTAATTTAAGTTGCATTTTACTAAGCCTACCCTTTTCTACTTACTGCGTACTGGGAGAATTTCTGTGCTGCCTACCAGATTGGTCTGTATACTCATCTCTGTGTGCATGTGATTGGTCAAACAAAAGAAGGCCAAAAAAAAAAAAAAAGGATCTATGTGCAAGTGAATGCTAGAGCCTAGAGGCTAATTTCTGTAAGCAGTTAGATACGTTAGAATCTAGTGATTGCTAGATCACTAAATGATGAATTTCATTTGTATCTATGGACTATGAGAGACAAAATATTATTTTTATTTAATCTCTAAATCTGAAAGAGTACATATAAGCCTTTATATAGGCAAACAGAGCTAAACCTAGAATCCCATAAAATCTAATCAAATCAAAGTAAATCAAACTAATTGAGATATAATAGGAAATATCCTAAGATGGAAAGATACCTATATCTAATCATAATAATAAGATAATAATCATAATAAATGCATAATATTCTCACACTCCCCCTCAAGTTGGATCATGGATGTTAATCATGTCCAACTTGCTTATACAACCTCAACTCCCTTATCACTCGCGATGTCGCCGCCACGTCGCAAATTCTTTTTGTCAATCGTGGCTTTGTCAACCGTGGGCAACGCCACGCCGAGCCGGCAATTGGTTGCTTCGTAGTCCGAAGTGCGGCTAGCATTTCGATGATTTTGTTGAGTCTGGTCATTCTTGGATGATTCTTTGGAGGTTTCAGCTTCATCATCTCTTTCTTTTTCTCTTCTTGGCTTCCAAGTCTGCGAGGTTTACCATGAAGGTCCCAGCAGTTTGTTGGAAATTATGCTCTAGGGGCAATTCATTGTACTTTGGATATTTAAGTTATTTAAATTATTTTCTTTAGTTATCATTTTCGTTTGCATGTTCGTATTGATAATCGCATCCCGGATACATCTTATAGATTATCCTAAATGTCTCGTCGGTCATCTACGCGGAGCGAAGATGAATTAAGACCGCATGGCTTTGATGAGGTATGGAGATACAATCAAAGTCATGGGCACTTGTAAGAGTACAAGGTCCGGACCGACCCACTATGAGAAAGCCGCATGGATCTAGTCATAAGCTTATCTCATGTATAACCACGTCACGACGCCCTATGACCGAGATCATCATGGATTCCTACATGATGAGTCATCGACCTTTGACCTAGTCAAAAGTCACCTTTGAGGGTGATGATAAAGGCTAGGATCGGGATCGGTGGTTTTCATGCGGAGGGATGTGAATGGTCAAGATGGAATTTGTCCCTCACATTTGTAGAGATATCTTTGGGCCCTCGATGAGTGAGTCTAAGATATGTACGGCCGTCTTGTGATGGAAAGGAGTTTCCATTTCACTTATTAGACTAACTCGAGAATCGAGAAAGTAATGGTCAAGAAAAGGAAGTTGACATTCTCCATGCCTCATCCTTGACCAAATTATCGCGTGACAAAAAGGGACGTGACATGGTTGTACGATAGGTGTATCGTGTCATCGATCCCCATGTGAATTGGGTAGTCGCAATGTCTTGCTAGAGGCCGCTTGCGATTTATGGGTCGACACGGTGTTGGCCCACCGCCAATCTCATATGGGCTGCCGCAGGTCGCACACAAGAATAATCCAACACGGTAAAAGTGTCCAGTTCATTGAATCTCGATTAATCCGAGATTAATGAATACCGAGTTTAATCAGGGTAAATATATATATATATATATATATTTAAATTCGAAAATAATATAATGATATTATTTTAATTGAGATTAAAATATTATTATTATATTATTTGTTTTATGTTTGATTTATTTGATAAATTAAATATCTAAAACAACCGAGATATTGTATCTCATTTAATTTTCGAATAAAGATATTATTGTCTATTTAATTTAAATTGAGATATTAGTATCTCGATTTAAATAAATAGATAGATATCATTTCTGGATTTAATTTATTGAGATAAATTAAATCGGCTTTTAAATTTGGATTAAATAAATAGGTTGGATTAAATCTATCGATAGATTTAATTAACTATTTTTTAATCTAGATTTGAATTCGAAATTTCAGATCCGGGTTTTAATTCGATTAAATAAATATTATTATATTAGATCTATCTGATAGATTTAATTAATATATATTTAATCCGGATCTAAAGTTTGAATTTAGAAAAGTTAATACGATTAATTTTGTATTAAATACGCCGAACAAGTTTTAGAAACCTACGGGACTTTGCCGAGCGTATTCTAAAAAGCCGCGAGAAACCCTAGAGTGAACCTTGAGAGAGAGAGACGCAAAAGAGGCGCTAGCACGCCGCGTAGCCGTGTACGAGGATTGTTCGTGTGGATACCGAGAGGAAGAGGATTCTAAGAGTCGTCTTCTAGTGATCGAGGAGGTAGCCCCCGTTCAACGAAGAAGAAACCACGAACGAGTTCTTAAAAGGTAATATCCGGATTCCCTAGCCTTGATTTAAACGCGTCGAGTGATCCTCGGGACGGATCCGTAGAAATTTTTAATCCACGCGTTGTACGGATCCCAACACAGTTATCCTTTTTATGTCCCGGTTTCTGGCAATGATCACATACTAGTCGACCTTTAGGACTTTTGAATTGAACTGCAAGTGCTGAGGTCTCAGAAGGTACAAAAGTCGCAGTGGAATTATTCTGATTCTGAAGCATTGATTTGCGCCTATCCTCTTCATCGAGCAAAGTGATATAGACTTCACGCATTTAAGGCAAGGGCTCTTGACTAAGAATCCGTGCCCGAACATCATCATAAATAACATTAAGCCCAGCCCAAGAACTCATAGACTCTTTCCTCTTTTTCTTTGTGGTCCTCTTTAGCATCGGCCCCACAATGATGAGTTTTATTTGTTAGGGCATCAAACTCTTGCCACAAAGCTGATTTTTCCAGATAATAATCATCGAGTGACATGTGGTCCTGTTTCAGCTCCCATAATTTCTTCTTAACACCAAAGATGTGGGAGCGACTCCTTACAAGCACTATATGTCTCACGGAGAGCCTCCCAAATCTCGCGGGGCTGATGGAAGATACATGAAACTCTTCTTAAGTGAGGAGGACATCACGTTAATCAACCAAGAGGATACCAATGCATTTTCTGACTTCCATTTTCGAAATGCCGGTGTTTCTGATTTTGAGGACTTTACTGCTTCACCATTAATATATTCAAGCTTGTCTCTTCCATCAAGAGCAAGAGTCATGGATTGAGACCATTCCCGATAATTGTTCTTTGGTAAGTTTCTCGTGAGACAATAAGAACAAGTGGAGATGTCACTAGACCCAAGTCGTGGCATAGAGGACGAGGCATCTGACTGTGTAGACATACTGACCGTTGTAGAGACAAACGAAGCTCAAAGGTAAACTGAATAATACCTGATAGGACGATGGGACCAGTCGTCAGACAAGTTGAGGAGCACGATGACAAAGGAACTACCACCAACAACGATGAAAGGCTCGACGACGATGACAGCGTCGAAGAGGAGATAGGTTGTTGATGAAGAACTGTGCTCACAAATTGGGGGCGACGGGACCGCCGCCGAACGAGATGAGAGGCACGATGACAGAGGAACTACCACCAACAATGATGTTGATGAAGAACTGTGCCGGAAACGTGACGACGGGACTAGTTGTCGGACAGGATGAGAGGCACGATGACAGAGGAACTACCACCAACAATGATGTTGATGAAGAACTGTGCCGGAAACGTGACGACGAGACCAGTCGTCGACGGACGAGAGGCACGATGACAGAGGAACTACCACCAACAATGATGTTGATGAAGAACTGTGCCTCAAACGTTACTAGGGTTGAATAACCTAGCTTTACTTCATAATCAGACAATGATGAACCCAGACCACAAAACCTCTCGGAAATGGCCGGAAATGAGGAGAGGAGGCTGAAAAGGAGTCGCCGGTGGAAAATCCTTTCCACGCGCCGTCGCCGGAAGTCTGCCTGCGTGCGCGTGAAATCCATGCGCCGTCGTGGGGGTCTCGGACGACCACCAAAATTTGGTCGTTCGCCGATCGGAGGATGGGGAGAACGTTTAAGTGGCACGTGTACCAAGATGGGGTCAGGAACCAAATTCGGCTTCTATCTTCTTTTACTGTTGCAGACGCTCAAAAGAGAAACAATGGCTACTTGCGGCACTGTTTTCAGATTGGAGAGATTCAAAGAAGATAGAACAATCACACAACTCTGATACCATGTGGACTATGAGAGACAAAATATAATTCTTATTTAATCTCTAAATCTGAAAGAGTACATATAAGCCTTTATATAGGCAAACAGAGCTAAACCTAGAATCCCATAAAATCTAATCAAATCAAAGTAAATGAAACTAATTGAGATATAATAGGAAATATCCTAAAATGGAAATATACCTATATCTAATCATAATAAATGCATAACAGTATCCTTTGTTTTATCTCATGGCATCTAGTTTCTTTACAGATAATGGATATTATCCCAACCTGAAAACTTTTTTTCTGCATTGTCATATGTATGACTTTGATCTTGTTTATCTGTGGTTGTAGGGGATACAAGCGGTTTTTCAGACGCTCTTTGCTTGAAAGCTCTGATTATCTGAAGGATGATTGCCTGAAATTCAACTGTACAGTTGGAGTTGTAGTTTCAGCTGTAGATTGTCCTCGACTTCACGCTGTTACTGTTCCAGAATCTGACATTGGAGCACACTTTGGCATGTTATTGGAAAGTATGGAGGGTTCAGATATTACTTTTAATGTGGCTGGGGAAAAGTTTGCTGCTCATAAGTTGGTGTTGGCTGCTAGATCCCCAAAATTTCGCTCTAAATTATTTGGAGGTTTAGATGAGGAGAAAGAGGAAATTATTGTGACAGATTTAGAACCTAAGGTTTTTAAGGTAGAAAATCATCAGATCTATATTTTGCTCTCCTTGAAGCTTAGTATCCATACTCAGTTAGGTTTAATATTTTGTTGGCTGCCTATCTTTTGCCTTTTTAAAAAAAAAAAAAACTTTAATGGTGATCTGTGGTCCTGAACTTTCTCTTACTTGGACAGGCCATGCTGCACTATATCTATCGAGATACCCTTACAGATGAGGTGGACGTGATTCTATCAACCTCATCTAGTGAATCCTCTGTGTCTGAGACATTGTCAGGAAAGTTGTTAGCTGCAGCCGACAAGTATAGCTTGGAGAGGCTTAAACTGATGTGTGAATCTCGTATCTGCAAAGACATCTGCGTAAATACTGTTGCTGACATATTAACCTGGGCTGACCAATGCCGGGCAAGAGAGTTGAAAGATGTTTGCTTAAAATTTGCTGCGCAGAACCTAGCAGGTATATTTAGCTAGCCTGCTTGCTTCACTTACTATGCAATTTTATGGGGAAAAAACCAAGGCAACCTGAAGGTAGATTTTAATTTTTGTTGGATAAAAAGGTCTACTATATGAGCTTTTTTTTGGGTGATTGAGTTTAAAATTCCCATGTAAGGTAAATGCATATCAGAATATCGCAATTAAGACATCAAAACAATATTCTTAAATCTCTAAATCTACTTGAAGAATGCCTGTAGTGCAGGAAGCATTTTGTTTTATAGATTCTAGTATAAAACTAGGAGAAAATCTGTTTTGGTTGACTTTGTGTAAATTTTCTACTTATTACCTGCAAGTTTTGCATCCTAAGCATCTTTTGTTGGGACTTACTGTTGCAGCTGTGATGAGGTCAGATGGATTTCAGTCCATGAAAGATAAATGCCCATGGCTACAATCAGAGATGTTGATGACAATTGCAGGGTGTGAGAGTGATTACTCCAGTGCTGGGGGAAATCTCGGAGTGTGTGGGCCCAACTTTCTGATGGTGGTGATTCAGATGGTAGGAGGGTCAGGCAAAGAACCTGATATCTCATGTGAGGCTCTACACTGATTATCGTGTGAATGTAGATGGGAAAAACAAGAGAACGTGAATGAAAATGGTGACACAGGGGGAAGGCCCCCTTCTGATAAACTTTGCCATACTTTGATATAACCCGTTCATTTGAAAAAAAAAAAAAAAAAAAAAAAAAGTTAAAGTTGTGGATACTAAGCAGTTTTCTTGTAGTGCTTGTTAGTGGTGAAAAGGAGTTATTAGGCTCGTTAGGATGATAGGTTCTTGTATTGTGTACAACAAAAGTTAATTTGCACCAATCATTGTTTGGGATGCCCTGACATGAAATTCTAATTGTTATCGACATGATATTTCAAGTCATGCTCATGCAAGGACATTGTGGAACTGTATGCTATTGTGCATGAGGCATGCAGTGTGGCTCCTGTAAACGTCATGTCGGGGTCTTGTTCATCCAACAGCTCGCGAGCACATATCTCCAAATATGCTGCAAGTTGAAGATTTTAGCTGAATCGTGCTGTTGTTCAACCAATAAGAAGAAAGGAAAATGGGCTAATTTTCCATGCAGCTGGGGAAAGATGAAGGTTGTGAATGAATTTGGGTCCTTTAATTATTGAAGTGATGAGAAATACACTGTGTGGGACTCACATGAAACACACAATGACAGGTGAGCTGAATCTTTTGCTCTCTTTTTTTAATGGAGCAATTTAAGGGAATCCTAAACCAGACTTGTACTGTATTTCATTGTCAAGATGGATCAACAACTGTGGGGCTTTCAAGTTATCAGAACTCTTCTAGATGAATATCTGGAGAATTTAGAACATTGGAGCCAGATGTTGATTCTACCCTGGGGGAGAAGCTTCACGGCATGTTTTGATTGAGTGGGTTTTGTTTTTGATAAATGGCCAAGGATTTGATGATGGTAGGAGCTGATTCTTATTTTATATGCTAGTTTTGTAATACAGGATTTGGCATATATGTCCGTTATCAGTGAGCTGAAATGTGCAGTTTGTTGGAATTTAGAACATTTGACATGTCTTTTGCTGCAACCCCATTTGCTTTGGTGTTACCTTTCTAGGAAGTAGGAACAGAAAGATGTTGTGTTAAGTTTCATTTCATGGCTGTACAGTACTCATTTTGCCATTACCATTGGATATGTGATTTGGCAAAAGTGCAATGCAGGTGCTGAAATCCAGAGCCAGCACAGAGAATACAGTATCATTATGTCAAGTTTGATGTATACAATTATCTAATATCCATAACTGTGGTGTTAAATTTCAGCATTATCAATCTCAATTGGGAGATTTGCTTTTTTCAAGTTGTTGAAAAGTGGACGGGTTATTGAATTGATTGTGATAGCTAATATTTAAATGAAAAAGACATGAATCTATATGTAAATGTAACATTCATGTTCTCATATACAAATCACTCAAATACAACAAACTAGAGTTATTAAAGTGTGTGTATTTGTTTTATAAACTTTTCAGACTCAACAAAGGGATAACAATGTGGTGCAGAGCACAAGGTTTTCACCGGATGAAGTTGGGTAATACATAAAATTCAATCCTATCGACTTGTGATCGAATAGATTAGGTGGCTCGTTCATCGGTTCATTTCGTACCATATTTCCATTCTTTTGCAAGTCATGGTTGTGTTTCCATCCAACTTTTGTGTGCATTATGTTTTATTTCTACTGTCTTTTTGGGATTTAGCCTCTCATGAAGACACACACACATATACATATTGGTTAAAATTAGAAGATATGGTTTATGGAAGCATTCATAAATATCTAAAATGGGACAAATAAATGCTTTAGAAAAGCACTCATAAAAATCGGTCAAAAAAGGAAACTCAGTTACACGAAGCATAGTCCATTATATTGTGAATATTTTCAATTTATATGATTTCTTTTTATTAGTTTAATATAACGAATCCTTTACCATTCAGATCGAGAATAATTTTGTACACGATTAAGATAAAAAAAATGTTTTCCTAATTTTTAAAACATGTAAATAATCTTTTTTTTTTTTTTTTTTTTTTTTTTTTTTAATAATCAAAATGTGAATGATCTATTTGTCTTAATCATAGTAGCATTTAAAAGTAATATTTTATTTTATTTCACGGGCTACGAATGGATTGACTTAGTACTTAAGTTAAGTAGTGACCAAGCACGTATTTCTTGGTCCCCAAGGATTTAGAAACAAGTCAGTCGTGGGGACGTCGGCTATATATATATTCCCAAATCCGAATAACAAGGTTGTCTGATTTGGAAAGAAATTAAGTATTGCGTCTCAGTTCATCACAGAAAATCGTCTTTCATGCGTTGAAGAAAGAAGGAATAATGGAATACTGCGATCACTGTGAAATATTTTGCACATTAAGATATGAATCTGGCCCTTATCAAACCAGGTACGAACGTCACATGGTCTGATTTTTGTTTTGTTTTTTTCTTTCTTTGTTTCTTTCTTTGTTTTTGTTTTACTACAGTCTTTAATATAAGATCCAACGGACTAATTTGAGGAGATTAAGAAATTAAATAAATTATTTTAAATTATTTATATTTCTCCTTTTTCTTCATATTAATTTACTTGATATATAAATAATCTAATGATATATATAAGTATTTCGAGACATTAGTTTATATATATGTTATAATTAAGTATTTATTTAACTTTCTTAATCTCTCCTAGTTAATCAATGGGGTCTTATATTAGGCGTTGTTTGGTGGGAGGGATTTGGAGAGAAGAGAAATTTTTTAGTGAGTTAGATTTAAAAAAATTGAAGAGGTGGGGTTGTAAAATTTTTGGAAGAGAATATGTAAACTAAAATAATAAGAACAATTAATTAAAATCTACCCTACATCTTTATTTTTTTTAAAACTCAAAAAAATTCTTTTCACTCATTTTCCTTCCAAACCTCTCATACCAAACAGGTAGAGCCATAAAATTGGGTTGGCCCATTTAAGCAAGGGTCGAGTTTATAAAATGGAGCCTCTAAATAAAGTTGGGCCTGAAAGGGCTAGCCCTATAGGGCCGAGAACTTAAAAAGGTCTACACCGCAAGGTCAAGGGCCGGCTCGTTAAGCATATATATATATATATATATATATATATATATATTATTAGAGTAAAATACTCGACCACCCTCCCCGTTTTGTCTTAATTACATGACCTCCCCTCTATTTTGAAAACCCATAGAAACCTCCCTTAAAATTAGAGTAAAATACTCGACCACCCTCTTATTTTGTCTTAATTACATAGACCTCCCCTCTATTTTGAAAACCCATAGGTTAAAATTTATGTTATACAAACCTCTCTTATATTTTAAGATTCTATTTCTATCCATCCAAATCATTAAGTTTGACTTTTGAACCTTTTTTGTTTATACCGAAATGTCCCTCTTCAGTATTAGAATTATTTAAGTATATAAGACCAAATTTATACAACCAAAAATGTATTCTAATAGATTTTCTAACTTTCCAATTTGTTAAAAAATTTATTAGTTTTGATCTTATAAATTAATTTTGATTTAAAAATATAAATTAAACTCATATATTTTTATCAAATATAATAAGCTATATAAGTTTGAGATTTCATGTGTCATTTAAATTTCTAATTTAATAATTTTTTCATAAATATTTATAGACATATTTGATCAAGCACATGTTTGTTTAAAAACTTATTTGAATATCCAACATTCTATGATATTTACATTAACCAATGCTAAAATAATCAAAGAGATAACTATTTGTAAAGATAAAAAAAAATCTTAAATTATTTAAAACAATATTAGTCAAAATATAAAAGTAAAACTATGGATTAAGTACAATATTAAGGGTAAAATAATATATAAATTTTATTTTTATATAAACATTAATTAAAAAATACTATACTTTTGGAATCTTTTTAGAATATTCTTAATGGAGTTAATTATTTGGACTTTAAGTGTATGTTTTCAAAATAGAGGGGAGGTCTGTGTAATAAAGGCAAAACAAGAGGGTGATCAGAGTATTTTACTTATATAAGGGAGGTTTGTGTAACATATATTTTAATTTAAGGGAGATTTCTATTGGTTTTCAAAATAGAGGGGAGGTCTGTGTAATTAAGGCAGAACAAGAGGGTGGTCAAAGTATTTTACTCTTTTTATTATTAAATTTTATTTTAAGAAGTTGTTGCTGCATAATTTGTTTTTAATTTATCCATTGGAAGGGTCAAGTGCTTAAAGCAACCTCTGGTAGGAATATTTGAAGACTAGACTATTATATATATGTTGTCATTTTTAGTATAACTTATGTTTATTATTAATAGTTAATACTCCCTCCGATCCTAAATATAAGATATAGTTGACTTTTTTTAGAAAGATTAAATAAGTTATTTAATCATATTTTATATATATTGTGTATCTTTAGATTATATATAAGTTTATTAGTCAAATAAATTAAATTAGAGAAAAAAATAAATACTCTAAAATAATTTAATTAGCTTCTTTAATCTTTATAAAAATTCAATTTTGTCTTATATTTATGACGAGAGAGTAGTTAATATGGTCTAGTTGGTTAATGGTCCAAAAATAAAAATGTTTTGCTTAATTTATTTAACATAACTCTAATTTATTTAATTTTATAACATTTATTTGATAAATTAGAACTTTAATTTTTGTAATTTACTAATTATATTTCTTTGAAAAAACGCACCAAAAATATTTAAAATTCATAAAAATAGCTTCAGGCTCTTTAGGGGCGTGCTCACATGCTTTTAGGTAGCTTTAAAAAACATGCATTTTTCTTACTTCTGGGCCTAAAAGGGCCATTCCCAACTCTACAGGCCCTTAAAGACCTTGAAGACTAAAAGTAGTATTTCATAGAGAATATATTGGGGTTGGGTTAATCCTTTATCAATTATAATAATTGGATATTTCCATTGTATATATTTTAAGGAAAATTGGTTGAGATTTCAAAAAAGTTAGATAGGAGAAAATAATCTTTTTAATATTGATTTTTTGATGGAATCAATTAAAATATTTGGATATTTCCATCGTATAAATTTTAATCAAGAAAATATTATTAAGTAAATATTGTTGAGAAATAAATAGAGCGTGGTGACATTTTTATTTTATAAATTAATTTGCAGGTCTTGTTCAATTTGTGGAAAGGTTTTGAGCGACAAGTTGACTAGAAGATCGAGAAGAAATAAGAGACAAAGAAAGGTGGATTGTTATACAAATAAAGAGAAAGACAATATTATTCAACAGAAGATGAAAAGGAAAAAAATGAATTAAGTTATGTTATTTTTATTATTTTTTATTTGAGATTAATGTTTCTGCATTTACTGCAGATTTTTTTTTCTGCAGTACTCACATAAAAGTGAGTGGGTCCCATTATAAAAAAATGAGAGAGAAAATGTTAATGGGACCCATTTACTTTTATGTGAGTGCTGCAGAAACATTAAACCCTTTTTATTTACCAATAACTATTTCTTCTTGTTATTCTTTGTAAATAAACTTCAATTTGAATTAATTTTTTAAAATGTGAAGTCAATGATAGCGCTATTTTCAATTTTCCACCTGATTACTCATTAATGTTAGATTGGTTAAAATTTGATAGGTTCAGTTTGTCCATATATACCATGCAATTCCAATATTTTGGTGTTCCTATTTAGAACATTCTTGAAAATTGATGATAACAATTTTTGGTGTTGCTATTAATGATAATGCATATGAATTAATGATAATTTGTTTGAACAAAAAGAATACAATTTTTATTTAAATTTGGGGCAAATAGAAAAATAAATTGGAGAAGGAAAAATCCTTTAGATCAAAATATACTTTTTCTTATACTAGAGTTAAAACTTAATATATATTAAAGTTTATTATAAGAAATTTATTTAATAAAAAAAGTTTAGTATAAGAAGTTAACAACTTTAGTTTATGAAATGAACAATTTTACGATTAGAAATGGAGAACTAATTATATAAAATTTAGTTATTCATTTGCATATATATATATATATATATATAAAGAAACTTATGCTTTTATTAAGAATTTTCATAAGATTATATGTTAATTTTTTTAAGCCAAAGTTGCCAATTTAACGTACTAACCCCAGTTTTTAATATAAGATCTAGTTATATATAGAAATTGTTGGAAATTGTGCCCTAGGGAAAAATCATTGTACTTTAAATGTTAATATTTGGTAGTGCAGATCGTCCTAGACTTGAGGATGTCATCGAACATTATGTTCTAGGGTTATACTTTGATTGTACAACTCTATCTACCATAAAAAGGGGAGAACGGTGTACTCTTGGGTGTAACTCAAATACATGAGTGTAGAAGGACATGCCGAAAGGACTCACAATACCTTACAAGGAATTAGTCGTTCACAAGATCGATAGGGCTTGGATGACTTCTAGTCGATACGAGAGT
The DNA here is from genome assembly GCA_019022655.1 of Acacia acuminata. NCBI lineage: Eukaryota > Viridiplantae > Streptophyta > Magnoliopsida > Fabales > Fabaceae > Acacia > Acacia acuminata. Next base: position 197,284 of record JAFJYI010000224.1, read on the forward strand.
CTGTGCGCATAGCAAATAATCATGAAGAGTCATGATCTTTCTTAGAGTCAATGAAGAAGATTCCTTGTTCCATGAAAAGCTATATTTAGTTAATCAAGAGAGATGATACTCTATATTTGCTCTTGACTAAATGTGAATGATGATATGAGGGATGATAGGCATGGTATCTAAATTAGAAAGGTAGGTCTCTTGATCAACTCAATTAGTTTTGGGACCGCAGAGCATTGCTAGTGTCTTATGTGGTCATTAGATAAATTGGGCTCAATAAAAGAGTTTAATTGGTCGAAGTTTATTTATGTCAGTGACTAATTGAGCCTAATGAGTCACTCATGAAGGTTATTCTTGATTGCTTAAATTTAGCGAGCTTAGGCCAGTAATTGTTATTGGGCTTTGTCATGATTGAAGGTGTAATTAGGTTGGACTTTGGAGTGGGACTCTAAGCCCAATAGAAAAATTGCGCCATATTTGAGCCTTTAGTGGGAAATCAGTTTCTCCACTAAAAACCCTTCGTCCTTAGGCTCAACTGGCAAAGGGTTGGACACTCTCACCAAAGGGAGGGGGTTCGATCTTGGAGTTGGCCAAGGCGCAGGGGGAGGCATCCTAGCTCCTAGGTGCTTAGGTAAACGCCTGATGGTAATAGACAATTCGCCTTGCCCAACATCGGTATCACCTAAGAAGAAAGGAGATTTCACCCTGCCCTTGGATTGTGGGTGGACCCAACCCTTTCCTAAAATTTTTATATTAAAAAAATGTTTCTCCACTAAAAGGCTTAAATGTGTTAGAAGGCTCAATAGGGTTTTGGACCAATTTAAATTTGGAATTTAAATATTGAATTTAAAATAGTAATTTAAATTTAAGAGGTTAGGTGATAAAAGATATTTCTAAATTATCCAAAACAATATCCAATAAAGATTGGATAAAGATGCAATAAAGATTGGATAAGATCTAATAAAAATTGGATAAAGATCCAATAAAGATTTAATAAGGATTGAGCTTCTTGGAAGGCGTCATTCTTGGATTGAACCTTTCTAGTTGGATTAGACATTTCTAGTTAGATTGGGCATTTTTTTGTAAACACTAAAATTATGGTTAAACCCTAATTTTGGTGGCCGATTTTGGCGACCATTTTTTCGTATGTTTTTTTTTTTGGAAAAAGGCACGACTCTTGAAGGATTCAAGAAGACAAAAGGCACAACTCTTGAAGGGTTCAAGGAGGCACCTTTGCTTTTGCTTATGCATGCCGCCAATTCAAGAAAGGTAAGATCTAATCTTGTTCATCCCATCCTCCACCTAACCTCAAGACACCGTCACTATCTTGAGAAAAAGAAAACCCAAGAACTTGAATCCTCAACCTTGTCATTGTTGGTTATGATTAGTTTTGATGATGTCTTATATAGATACCATTATTAAAAGCAAAAATATTGAGTAATATATTTATCTCCTACATTGACTAACTACTATGTTTAATGTAGATTAGTCTAAGTTGAATCATGCAGAATAATCAAGAAGGAGATAAGGGATTAATGGAAAGAAGAACTTGCAGAGGTTGTCAAGGAAGCAAGATGTTATCAATAGATTTTGGAGGATAATCAAGATGAAGAGGAGATATTGAAGAAGGTATAACTTGCTAAGAATGATGAGTCCAAGTTAAATGATAAAGAATAATCAAGAGAAGAGAAAAAAGAAAGAGTTGGACTATGAAGAATAATCAAGATAGGAGATTAAAGAAGGAAGAACTTGTTGAATGGAATGAGAATATAATTATTCAAGTGCTTATATTGATGCTAGAAGGCTCCAAGATCATATGGAAGTTTGAATGACTCAATTCAGAGTTAAAACAAGCAAATATAAGGTTTAGGACGAGAAAACTCGAGGTTTGAGTACAAACCTTGAGTTTTGAGTGTCTTCAGCATCTCTGGCGTCTCGGACTAGGAAAACTCGAGTATACAAGTGAAAAGTCAAGTTTGGCGCAAGTAAAACCTCGAGTTTTCAAAGACCGATCGTAACTCGGTCTACTCGTTTCACGTTCAGCTTGGGCGAGGTCTGGCAATTCGATGATATCTCTCAAACCAGAGATTCTATTGAGGTGAAACTAGTGGCATATGAAAATAGACTTCCAATGCGTCATTTGGATATAAAATTCAAGCCCAAAGGAGTTCAGATAAAGGAGCTATGAATTGTAGAAGTTGACAGTCAAATTCACACCACACAGCAGACCAAGCTTCAATATTTTGAGTATAACTCACAAACTACAAATCGGATTGAGTTGAAATTGGTGGCATATGAAAGTAGACTCAAAAGGATTTCCATCAAGATTTGAATGGACCAAAACGGAGTTTAGAATAGGGAGATATGGCCTTTGAAAGTTGACAGTCATTTCAGGATGTTGCAAAAACGCTGGTCAACAATAGCCTTCATTCATCAGATCATAACGGACATAATGCAATGAGTTTGGAGCTGGTTCTTCTTGCATTAGATTCTTACCTCAAGCTTGGACATGTAAACTTGAGTTTGAGATTGGCCAAGAATTTTTCAAGTTTTCGAACAAAGCAAAAGCGCGGTTTTCGAGAGAAAACTCAAGGTTTCATCACAAAGACTTCTAAATATTTTCGAAAATAGCAAAACTCGAGGTTTGGGCTAAAACCTCGAGGTTTGGCCTACGAAGAGTCTCCTAAGTTTTGAACACTTAAAAACCTCCAGTTTTGTTGAAAACCTCCAGTTTTGTGGAAAACCTCTAGGTTTTAGTTCTGCAATTTTCTCAAAACTTATCGTTTAAGTCAAAACTCGGTTTGGGGAAAACCTCGAGGTTTGTCCAGGTAGAGAGAATCGGGTTTTCCAAGTTTTCAAAACCTCCAGTTTACCTTCAAACCTCCAGGTTTCTGTTTTGGAGCAAAAACTCGAGTTTCCACATTTGAGTGAAACCTCGAGTTTTGGTGAGAAACCTCGAGGTTTTGGCAACCAGAGAGCACACGCCTTTCCTCCGATTTAAAAAACCTCCAGTTTTGCCTTGGCGTGATTTTTTCAAAGTTTCATTTTCAAATGAAACCTCGAGGTTTCGATAAAACCTCGAGGTTTTGTCGAGAGAGTCGATGCTTTTTTGTGCTTTGAAAACCTCCGGTTTTGGGTAGAAACCTCCAGTTTTGATGTTTTGGACTTAAATCTCTTTTACATGCTATTGTACAAAACCTCAAGGTTTGAGAAAAAACCTCAAGGTTTCATCGCGACTTCAGAATTTCAAATCTGACGAATTTGCAATACCTTCTTGTTTGATCTTAATACTTCCTATGATTAATCTCTAATGTTCCTAGATATGTTCAACCACTTTATTGGTGAGTTTCAGATAAATTAGAGAGTGTTTAGTGAAGGTTTAAAGCAAAAGCAAAAGTGATGTCAGCACATTAAATGCAAAACCCAGAAAGTTGCATACTTTTGGGTAATCCGTCTGCACACATTTAACAAAGGATTAAAGATTGCTTTCCACATCCAGTAGCTGCTATTCCAACGGATTTATTTTCAAGAAGTCAACTCTGAATTTCTACACAGTTGGATTAAGTGAAGATTAGAGAGAGAAGAAGACCAAAGCTTAACCACAACCTTGTCTAATGAAGGCAATGGTTATATTGAAGATTACAACGGTCATATATTGATTTCTACCTATAAAAGAAGACAGATTCAAGCAGAAAAACGCAGAGACACAAGCTTACATCTTCAACATGCTAATACTCTGATTTTCACATCATTTACTCTCTGTTTTTCATGTTTAGATAGTTTATCATAGAGAGTGAAGTGATTTGTATTGTTTTTCAGTGTTTACTCATTCACTTCTGAGAGAGAAGATTTATTGTAATCATCCTATCCTTCTATCTGTGAGTTACTCAAGATTGGATGATCTTGAGTGGGAAACTCATTGTATTGATTACAACTTGTAAGGGGAGTAAGTTCTAGTGAGAGAATTACTTGAGTACGAGTGTGTAATCAAGTGGGTGTATTGATTACGGTTTGTAAGGGGGAGTGAATCCTAGTGAGAGGATTACTCCAAGTATTTAACGTGTAATCAAGTTGAAAGAAGATAGTGGATTGAAAATCTCAAGTGGAGCTTGAGGACTGGACGTAGGTCAAGGATTGGACCGAACCAGGATAAATCTCGGTTGCATATTCTCTTCCCTTATCTCTTATGTTTCTAGCATATATGTTTGAATGACTATCTATTGCTTTATAACTCTTTCTTGTCATACAAACTGGTTTTACTGAGTTGCAAAAAGATTTTCAAAGTTCCTAAATTTTTATACTTTACCCAATTCACCCCCCTCTTGGGTTCAGCCGGTTCTTACAGTCATCGCCTAGCAAGCATCCAAGGAGAAGGAGGAGTCAAGGGTGAGTTTTCAAAGCAATCAGGAGATAGCCGTGTGGATCAACATTAGAGGACGTTATACTCTTTGTCGTTTCTTCAATTGATCTAAGGTATTCCTAAAACTTCTTTATGTGTTTTAACGGCTAGATTCTAGACATAACTCATGAGGATTGTAAAAAGTTATGGGTTCCACAATGATTAACAAAATATTAAGGGGAAATCCTATTTGGGTTTGATGAGAGCTTTAATGATATCGGTCTTCAGTATTCAATATTGTATTTCATTAATAAACTTCTCTAAGCACCTGGTTATAACTCATAAGAACCCGTAAAGTGTTACAGGTTATACTATGATAATTATTCCAAACCCATCTAGTAATAACTCATAAGTACCCATCGAGAACATAAATTCGAATTTCTAAAGCGCATTTGTTGGGAGAGTCGAAGATCATCCTAGAAACGTAGCAATATGTCTCGAAGTATCAAAACGGAGCAATCTTTGCCCCTCCGTTAGAAACCCTAACGGTCAATTAATGGTTGACTAACATTGACCGTTAGGGTTTCTAACGGGGGTAACATTGCTCCGTTTTGATACTTCGTGGGCAACATTGCTCCTTTGAAAACTTAAGGGGCAAAATTGCTTTTGGGTAGCGTCTTGAGGGCAAAATTGGTACTTAACCCTATATGAAATTAACAACTTTCATATAAAAACTTGGCAATTTTCTAGATTTTGCTTTTTTAAAAAAAATTATACTTGTGGAAATTTACAACTGCTTATATATAATTTACTAGTCACTCTAGGATTTTTATAGATAATTATAATCGTTGTCAATTTCAGAATATCAGTTGGTAACTTCATAGGCTGAAGTTACTAATTTTAATAAAACAGTTGGCAATGGAGTTATATTGCCAGAAGAATAAATACAGTAAATTTCATAAGATTAGTTGTCAATTTCTTATAAAAAAGTTATTAATTTCTTATATAAGAATTAGTAGCAACGATGGAAAAAAATTTGATATTACCAATTTTAACCTAGGAAATTAATAAATAATCTTATGAAATATACTAGTTGTTCGTCTAAGAAAAAGACAAAACTTATTCTTCTCTGCCACTGTATATATAACTCCATTAACAACTGTTATATTAAAATTAACGATTTTATTGTAAGAAATTAACATCTAATAAACTAAAATTGACAACAGAAGATTATTTGTAAAAAATTTAGGAAATCAAGTTCCTCGAATATATTAAATTTTGCATACGCATGCACATATATGAAAAGGCTTTAGTAGCTATATTATATTTTGGATTCAAGTGGTAAAGACTCAAATATAAATTTATTAATATTATCATATAAATAATAATATTTCATAAAAGGTAAATTATCATATACAATAATATTCCATAAAAGGCAAGTTATTATGATAATTTTATTTTAATATTCTTTCAATTTTTCAATAAAAAATATATTTATATTATTCATATGATAATTATAATTTTTTTATAATTATAAGGTTTTAATTATATTAATAAATTATTCAATTAATATAACATAATTATTATGAATTATTTATATGCAAATTTATTGTATTAATTGATTTTCCTAATTATATGCTTATTAATTTAAGTTTATTATTAATATTAATATTTTATTTATTTATTAAATTTTGAATTAAATTGATAAATAAAAAACTATAGAAACCTGATTAAAAATCATCTAAAACTATGAGGACCTAATAGAAAGAAAAATAGCCACAACCTGAATAAAAATAAGTGAAAGTATAAGGACCTAATAAAAAAAATACTTTATAGACTTAATTAAAAATTGGTTGAAACTATAAATAGTTACAAATTAATTATAACTAAAATATTAATCCCCTTAGTTGGAGCGGGCTAAGTCTCAGGAAATTAAAGACTTCATTTATCTTTTATTCAAAACAAATAATTAAATCAAATAATTATAAATTTACCTAATCCAAAATTTTAAACTTGGATAATTGAATTACTATTTACTCAAAATACATTTGTTGCAAATCCCATATATTATTTGTTGCCATATATGCACCCCACTTGTGGGTTGATGCTGATGCACGCAAATCATTATAGGTCTATAAAAGAACAGAACTAAATCTCAAATTATCACTCATTTGACTTAAAAATATAATCCACCACCAAGGCGACAGCAAAAGGAGAGACAAATCAGGGCAACATATAGGAATACAATGTGCATCAACGTTGATTTGAATATACCTGATCCTTTTCAAGTACAAAAATTGCCTAACCTCTTTGCACACCGGTCAACCTAACCTGGGTACAATATAATATTTTGTTAGTGCCAACGTTTCAGTCAAGAAGGGTGAATTAGGTGATATTTAAAAATTTAAATCAAAGATGATAATCAATTAAATGAAAAAGAAAGGATTAGAGAAAAGGAAAGGAAATGAGATTTAGAGAGAGAAATAGAAATGGAAAATAGGAGAGAATATAGGCAGGTTATGTGTTTATGTCGTTGTCTTTTGAGCAGTTTTGTTGTGAATAAAGAAAACTTTTTGGGAACAAATCAGAGCATTCCCTATATTAGCGAATTTTGTGTGTTTTAACGTGAAAAGCATGACGACTACGTATTACTATTTTGGAAAAATACGAGTCAAGAAAAATATATATTAAAAAGTCCTAACCTTAAGTCGCACCATAACTTTAGGATGGGGCCCACATTAATATTATGAAAATACAATAATGCCCCTAACTTGAAAAGACCATCCCATCTCCCTTTGCTTCTTCATCTGCTCTTAATCAGATGAGGAGCGCCCAACACCACCTCCAACTACACGCTCTACCCCACCGCCCCTCCAGCGGCCCCAACTCAACCTTCATCGAGCCCTCCTTCTATTTCCCATCCATCAACCACACCACTACGGAATCTTCAGCGTCACCTCCTCCATCGTCGTTTTACATTTCCTTTTCTATATTCTTTTGGTCATTTTCTTCAGAATAATATATATGGGTGCCTCACCCTCAATTCACAATCTTGAGATTTCGGGAATATAAGCCTCACTATTATTATTATTACTTTAATCCATTACAACCCTGTGATCGCGAGAGAGGTTTAGGGATTTTAAGGTTTTGAGAAGAAGAGAGTGATATGAATCATGTCGCGGATGTTCGTAGGACCGATTTGATGACAATCACTCGCTTCATTACTCGCATGGCGATTTTACCATTCTCCTCAATAACATCGTTCTACTTGCTTCAAATTTGTCTCGCTCCCCTGTTATTAAAGTTCTCATCTTCCTCCTCCTCATTTCCTTCACTTTTAGCCTTTTTACCATGAATTAATTCTTCGACCTTGATATGGTTTCCATCTTTGTTGGCATCTCAGATCAAGGTTGGGAGGAGGGAGAGATTTCGGATCAGATCGAGCCTGGAAGGGGAGGGTGTTTCGTGTTTTTTTTTTTTTTTTTTTTCCTTTTGAATTAGGGGTATTTTAGTATTTCCATGAAAATGGTACGGGTCTCACCACAAAAAGTAACGGTGTTAAGTTAGATTTAACGGTGATGGTATTTTTGCCCCAATTTTAAAAGTTCATGTGTAGTTTTGCATCTAAAAAAAAGCTTTTGGTGTTGGGCGCTCCTCGGGATGAAACACATATATTTTTGCACATTTACCCAAAGTGCTTTAATGTGAAAAGGAGCTCATCCATTTTTTTTTTTTTGGGTAAAAAAAGGAGCTCATTTGGAAAGCTCATTTTTAGAACTTTTGAAAAGGAGCTTCTCAAAAAGCTCCTTTTCAGCGAGCATGTCAACGCCTTGCCCTTCTCTCTCGCCATGCACACTCTTTGCTCCTTTTCGGAAGAAGCATCTCGAGCCGCGAACGTAGAGAGCTGCAGACAGAGAGAACGTAATCGCGAACCGAGAGCGCAGCGAACAAGAGATATGAGTTGCTCTGTTCCTTCCTATATCAATCAAAAATTCAAAATCTTGTATCTGCAAAAATCCGGCCTCAGATATCAACTTCCCCTGTGCTTTTCTTCCTCTATTATTTCTTTTTTATTTCTCACTCTCTTCAACTAGTCATTTGCATCCGAGAAAGAAGAAACATACGCTTTTATTAATAATTCTCACAAGATTTGCTGTCAATTTTTTGTTATAAAGTTGTCAATTTCATATATTATAGTTGTTAATACTAAAGTGTAGTATAGGAAATTAACAACTTTCATATAAAAACTTGGCAATTTTACTAGATTTTGCTTTAAAAAACACAATTTTACTTGTGGAAATTTACAACTACTTATATATAATTTACTAGTCACTGTATGATTTTTATAGATAATTATAATCGTTGTCAATTTCAGAATATCAGTTGGTAACTTCATAGGCTGAAGTTACTAATTTTAATAAAACAGTTGGCAATGGAGTTATATTGCCAGAAGAATAAATACAGTAAATTTCATAAAATTAGTTGTCAATTTCTTATAAAAAAGTTATTAATTTCTTACATGAAAAATTAGTAGCCACGATGGAAAAAAAATTTGATATTACCAATTTTAACCTAGGAAATTAATAAATAATCTTATAAAATATACTAGTTGTTTGCCTAAGAAAAAGACAAAACTTATTCTTCTCTGCCACTGTATATATAACTCCATTAACAACTGTTATATTAAAATCAACAATTTTATTGTAAGAAATTAACATCTAATAAACTAAAATTGACAACAGAAGATTATTTGTTAAAAATTTAGGAGATCAAGTTCCTCGAATATATTAAATTTTGCATACGCATGCACATATATGAAAAGGCTTTAGTAGCTATGTTATATTTTGGATCCAAGTGGTAAAGACTCAAATGAAATTTTTATATAATAAATTTATAAATAATAAGCACTTAAGTTAAAAAACAAAAATTAAAATACAATCAGGGATTAAAAAAAAGTAATAAAATAGAACCTATCAGGTAATAATTGAGATAGAGAATACGGAATCTTCATATGCATAGATATTATTGTTGGCACAAAAAAAAAAATATATAGATATTATTAAAAAATATTGTGTGAATTGAATAAAATATTGAGATAATTAATCTGTAGGTTCTTATAGTTTTAACCAATTTTTAATTAGGTCCTTATAGAGTTTCCCCCTTTTTTATTAGGTCTTTATACTTTCATTTATTTTTAATCAAGTCCCTGTAATTTTTTTTCTTTCTATCAGGTCCTTATAGTTTATATAAGTTTTAATTAGGTATACATTCTGAAAATATTCTTTTAAGAATATAAAATTATTAATATTATCATATAAATAATAATATTTCATAAAAAGTAAATTATCATATACAATAATATTCCATAAAAGGTAAGTTATTATGATAATTGTATTTTAATATTCTTTCAATTTTTCAATAAAAAATATATTTATATTATTTATATGATAATGATAATTTTTTTTATAATTATAAGGTTTTAATTATATTAATAAATTTTTCAATTAATACAACATAATTATTATGAATTATTTATATGCAAATTTATTGTATTAATTGATTTTCCTAATTATATGCTTATTAATTTAAGTTTATTATTAATATTAATATTAATATTTTATTTATTTATTTATTAAATTTTGAATTAAATTGATAAATAAAAAACTATAGAAACCTGATTAAAAATCATCTAAAACTATAAGGACCTAATAGAAAGAAAAATAGCCACAACCTGAATAAAAATAAGTGAAAGTATAAGGACCTAATAAAAAAAATACTTTATAAACTTAATTAAAAATTGGTTGAAACTATAAATACTTACAAATTAATTATAACTAAAATATTTATCACCTTAGTTGGAGCGTGCTAAGTCTCAGGAAATTAAAGACTTCATTTATCTTTTATTCAAAACAAATAATTAAATCAAATATTTATAAATTTACCTAATCCAGAATTAAAAACTTGGATAATTGAATTACTATTTACTCAAAATACATTTGTTGCAAATCCCATATGTTATTTGTTGCCATATATGCACTCCACTTGTCGTTTGATGCTGATGCACGCAAATCATTCTAGGTCTATAAAAGAACATAACCAAGTCTCAAATTATCAATCATTTGATTTAAAAATATAACCCACCAAGGCTACAGAAAAAGGAGAGACAAATCTGCGCAACATATAGGAATACACAAATAGTATTGGTCATCTCACACAGAATATATATTACTTCCCTTTAAATTCACCAAAAATCTAGGCATGCGGATGGAATATTGAACTATCTGTTAACAAATATAATTGAAGAAGAATCAATATGGAGAAGATGAAGAATCATATTGTATTATCACAAAGAGCAATATGTTCATACAATGACTAACCCACTTAGGTTAACTCTAAAACCTAGAAGGAGAATATGTTCACTCCTTTAAGAGACTAAGTTAACTCTCTCTTAGAGGAAAATCAAGTGAATTCCCTCTGGGGGCTCTACATCCAACCCACATTCTTAGTAGTTATGATGTCGACCCTCTATATATTGATTAGGCCCTAAATTTCTAACTAACTAATCAATTAATCACCTACTTCTAATACGCCCCGTCAAGTTAAATACTATTTATCTCAAATGTGTTCAACTTGAACAACCCAAAATAAGGTGTAAGATAAATTAAATTGAATAGTTTTCTAATTAACAAAGTAATACAAAGACTTCTTCGTAACATTCTTCTCTATGCAAATGATGTTTCAGTATGCCTTAGCCCATTACTTCAAATGTTTATGTCCCTGCCATTAATGCAATTAATGCAGTAGTTGATAACAGCCTTCAAGTTGCACCCTCAAGAAGTCAAAGGAGATTCAACAAAGTAAAAAATATAGATGTATATGATACATTATTTTATCTGATCAAAGTAAAAAATATATCTATATATTATCTAATGTTATTTAATAAAAGGTTAAATACCAATTTTGTTATGGAAGTATTGGTAAGGGGGCACTCAAGACTAGGAAGTTTTTTGGTACCATTTTTGCCCCAAAAGTTTAAAAACTTGTAATCTTGCGATCGTTGATCTTGACCGTTAGATCGTTGCTCTCTTTATAAACGTTCGGTGGCAAATTTGTTCCTAAAAAGAACTTCCGGGGGCATATTTGCTCCTTTTTGTAAACTTCCGGGCAAAAAAGATACCAAAAAAACTTACGGGTGCTGAGTACCCCCTTACCAATACTTCCGTGGCAAAAATGGTATTTAACCCTTTAATAAAACATCAAAATACGGAAGGATATTATTTTTATGATATAATATAATATTATAAAATACTCGGTTTGTTATATTTAATTTTTATCAATTGTTATTCTTCTAAAGGTTTCAATCAAATTCCAACCTGAAAAAGTTATCTTGCAGCTAAGACAAAGGGAAAATTCCACATAAATACCATTTGAATTTGTAAAACCCCAGTAAGTCCGTCGAATTTGTAAAAAGACCGATAGATACCAAGGACCTATAAGGGATATGCAAATTCGGTGAAATTACCCTTTTGTCTTTAGTTTTAAATAATTAAAAAAAAAGTAAATACCCCCCCCGCGGTGGCCCCACCGCCGCCGCGTGACCTTGGGGTTTTTTTTTTGCAATAGCTTTTTTTTTTTTTTGGGGGTAGCCTTTTGTTTTTTTAAAAAAATTATTCAATGAAGAGTAGGGGGTGGGGTTCGAATCCCCCACCCCTTACACATGTGCATGGGACCAAGTGGTCCACCAGTTGGGCATTTGGTTCCTTTGATAAATAAATACATGAACAAATATATATATTCTTCTTAACATTTTTTCAACGGTAGTTACCATTCTTGAAGTGAAAATTACCATTCCATATATGGAAAATTACCATTCCCGAAGTGAGAATTACCATTGTTTCTCCACGATTCCTTTTTTTTTTTTTTTTTTTTTTTTTTTTTTACTTCTCCAACCATGTTTTTTAAAACCCAAAAAAATTGAACTTTCACAAATCCACAAGTGAAAATTACCATTCGTGAAGTGAGAATTACCATTGTTTCTCTAGGTTTCCCTTTTTTACTTCTCCAACCATGTTTTGTAAAACCCAAAAAAATTGAACTTTCATAAATCCACAAGTGAAAATTATCATTCGTGAAGAAGTGAGAATTACCATTGTCAAGTGAGAATTACCATTGTTTCTCCAGGTTTTCCTTTTTTACTTCTCCAACCATGTTTTAAGAAGAATATATATATTTGTTAATGTATTTATTTATTAAAGGAATCAAGTGGCCCAACCGGTGGACCACTTAGTCCCATGCACAATGTGTAAGGGGTGGGGGGTTCGAACCCCACCCCCTACTCTTCATTTTTTTTTTTTTTTTTTTAAAACAAAAGGCTACTCCAAAAAAAAAAGCTACCGCAAAAAAAAAAAAAAAGCAGTGGGTCCCACCGCCGCCGGTGTCGGGAGGTGGTGGCCATCGCGGCCGGCGGTGGGGCCCACCGTGGGGAGGGGGTATTTAATTTTTTAAAAAAATTATTTAAAACTAAGGGCAAAAGGGTAATTTCACTGAATTTGCATATACCTCATAGGTCCTTGGTATCTCTCAATCTTTTTTACAAATTCGACGGACTTGGGGTTTTACAAATTCAAATGGTATTTATGTGAAATTTTCCCTAAGACAAATCTATTTAGATAATACACACATTTAGAACTCTATTTTATAGTTCGAGGCTCTTGAGGTTATCCTCCGTCAGATTGAACGGGTGTAATACCCTAGTAGGAGGTAGTTGAGGTATCCCATTCTTATAAAAAAAAAAAAAAAAAAAAAAAAAAAAAGAACTCTATTTTATAGTTAAAAAATGGGAAAATTATAATAAAGGACCTAAGAAAAATAATATTTATTAAGAAGGACCATAAAAATAGTAATTATTTTGAAGGACCAAAAATTAAAACATTACAATAGAAAGACTAAATTGCCCTTAGCCAGATTTCCTATATGCTCTCTAATTAAATCATATTGGAGTGATTGATGGTTAATGACAAATTAGAATCCGGAGTAATGACAAATTAGAATCTGGAGTGATTGACAAATCAGATTTCCTGTTATGTAGAATTCAGATTTCCTATTATGTGGAATAAGATTTCCCTTTCAAGCACACTTTTATGACAAGGGAATTTCGAGAATGCTCTCATAACAGAGAAACGTCATTTTGTGTTATATAATTCTCGAAATTTATGATAATAAAAAGTGATCAATCTAACCATTTGAAATATGTCAAACAAAAAACAATTCAACCAATTCTTTATACAAACAGTTAGACTACAAGTTGTTTTGGAGTTTTGTTGGAACTATTGATAAATACTCGTTGGAATGATCCAAGCAATGATCATATTTTTCTTTCATCAAACATAAATAATTGCTCTTATATTGTTTTGGGTATACACTTATTCAGTACAGTGGCACTCCTAAATTCCAATTTTTCAGCAAACAACAGTATAAATCATCAGCATTCATACATATGCAATGTCTGACATATATCAATCACATATTTTAGTACTTATTACAAAAGAAAGGAGAATAAATTTGTATCTATAGCTATCAGGTGATTGAGCAAGAAGTCAAGAATCAAGAAATCTGATTTAGTTGTAATTGGGAGGAGTTTGGTCAATCACTCCAATCTAATTAAGTTACATAGAATATAGGAAATTTGGCTAAGGACAATCTAGTCTTTTTATTTTAATGTTTTATTTATGGTCATTCAAAATAATTACTATTTTTATGGTCATTCTTAATAAATATTATTTTTCTTAGGTCATTTATTATAATTTTCCCTTAAAAAATTAAAATTAATGCCTTAGATAACTTCTCATCATTCTCGTAAGAAAACTTCACAATTCCGACCACTAAAAATATTTGAGCAATTTAATTTTCTTTAAAAAAGATTTACGTCATATAATCATAATTTAATTTTAATTTTCAGATAAGTATATACCTAATAAACTCATTATCCTAAAACAATTTAAAACATTAAATCTATCGTAAAATTTGAGTAATTTTCGGTAATTCCTATTCCATATATATATATATATATATATATGGGAAATACACTTCTCATGTTGTAGGAGAAGTGTATTCTCATATCATAGATATAAAAAGATGTGAGTCCCATCACTTTCGTGATTAAGTTTTTTTTTATTATAAAAAAGATGTGGTCCCACCATTTCACGCAGTATGTATGAATCTTTTTCTTCTCATACAATACGGTGGAAGTGTAAAACCCTATATATATATATATATATATATAGTTTGCTTTTGGCTTCACATGGTACTCGTATTTCCTTAATAGAAAGTCACAAATCTCTCGTCTCAAATTTCTGTGGGTGCGTATTGAAGAAAACAAAATAAATGGAGTATTGCGATCACTGTCAAAATTTTTGCAGAACCAGACGTGAACCTGGCCCTCATGAAACCAAGTATGCAATGCTCTCTTCAATTTCTTTGCTACATGCCTATTTTATTTTACTTTTTAAGCTTTAATTATATCAAACTCCTATAATACTGAAGGAGAAGATGGAAAAGAGATAGTTACTGGAAGAATCAGAACAGATTGTAATACTGAATGAGAAGGATCCTTTTCTTGAGACCAATGGGGCAATATTTTCTTCTCTTTCTCTCCCAATCGTTCTCTCTCCTATTCCCCTTCTTTGTCCATCTCAGGCTCAGAGCTTCTCTCTCGGTCTCGGTCTCGGTCTCCGTCTCCTCCTTCTTCCCTCAATCTCTCTGGCGCTCTCTGTTTACTGAGAGACCTTTTCTCTGCCCTGATCCGACGATAGAACAGCGATTAGTGGGCCTTAGGGACATGGAAATTCGATCTTCATTCTCAAATTTCACTTTCTCGAAATAGGAAGACTAAGCAAAAACAATGCCAAGCACTTCACGATGCTGTAGCGGAGCTTCGCAGAACGGAGGCGTAAGTAGAAACGGTTGGAGGATCGCTTTGATCTTGCCTTAGAAACTGTCGTGGAAACAATCTTGAAAGGAAGCTTTGACGGCGGCAAACACAGCGCACCCATTTGAAGCGGAAGACGGCGGTGGAATGTAAGATAGTCGCAGAATAAAGAAGGGCAAAAGAATGGTTCCACTACTAGGGACTCACTTCTCTGTACCAAGAAAGGACGCAACCCGCTTCACATTCGGATCTACATAAGGAATCCGGCCCAAGATAGCATGGGCTCAGGTACCATGTTAAGCTCAAAAAGGACTCTTCATTGATAAGAGGTTCAATACTCGCTGATCATGTAAGAGCCTCATTACCACGATTCCTCGCAGTGCAGTGGCACTGCAAGTGGTATTGAGATGTTTAATATCTCCTCGGTCCTTGGTTCGATTCTGATTCCCCCTCCCCGCATCTGTAGCAAAAAAAAAAAAAAAAAAGATCCTCATTGGTGGGCGATTTATAAGTATCTCCGTAAAGCGCCCTTGGAGAGCCGGGAGGCATACCCCCGCCCCCAGTAGGTGCGGTGCCTACCCCCACCTAAAATTTTTAATAGAAAAAAAAGCCAAGTAATTGCTTTTTTTATATTATTGAAATATGTTTTTGGGCTCACAATTTGTAAATTGTGCGTAATTATTATAATGTTGGTGATATACTGTATTGACTTATTTCATCTTGATGTTGTAAATGTGCAGTTCTTGTTCTACGTGTGGCAAGGTTTTGAGTGACAAATTGAGCCGAATTTTACAGAAGAAACATTCAAAAAGAGGAAGAGATATTATTCAACAGAAGATGACAAAGAAGAAGAAGAAGAAGAAATTGAATTAAACTGTGTTAAAATCTTTTTAATTTTTTTTTTTTTTATATCGAAGCTCTACAATTTTTGTTTTGGCTTGACATATGATCTTGGTGGCTAGGGAGCTTGGCGGCTCTAATTTTGGGAATTGGATACTCTCATAATCGGTTCCCTCATTATCCCTCATCATCGCCATCCGGGACGTCTATTTATTGATCCAACGATCTAGATGAATTTTCAAAAAACCGCATGCGGTATTTGCACCGCATGCGATTTTTGGAAAAACTCAACTAGATCGTTGGATCAATAAATTGACGGTCTAGATGGCGATGATGAGGATAATGAGGAACCGATTGTGAGAGAAACCAGACTCTTAATTTTGACGTGTCAAGCACTTTCTAATATGAGTGATTTTCACATTGTTTAATGATTTTATGAAAAGAGATTTATTTTTAAAATAAAAAGTATTTTTTGTTTTAATATAATAGTTCCTCCGGTCTTAAATATTAGATAAAATTGATTTTTTTAAAAATATTAAGGAGACTAATTAAATTACTTTAGAGTATTTTTATTTTTTCTTTAGAGAGTGTGTCCAATTATGTGCGACTAAGTTAATTTTTATTGGAGAATGCCTTGGGTAAAATTTGAGCCAATCATATTTTAAAACTTTGATATTAACAATTTTAACGTAGGAAATTAATAAATAATCTTATGAAATATACTAGTTGTTTACATAAGAAAAAGACAAAACTTATTCTTCTCTGCCAATATATAAACTCCATTAACAACTGTTATATTAAAACTAGCAACTTCAGTGTAAAAAACTTAACAACTACTACCTTTGGTCCTAATTATAAGACCGAGGTAGTAATTATTTAATAATTTCATATGTTATATCTCCTTATATTATATATTAGTATATCATGTTTAAACTTTTCATGTCGCATGAGAAGGACACACATGAAATAGTGAGACCCACATATATATATATAATGCTAATTATATATACATGTGGGTCCCACCAATTTATGTGTGTGTGACATGAGAAAACATTTCTCCTACAACATAAGAAGTGTTTTTCCTTATTTTATTAGTTAAACTAATTAGTTTGAAAAAAATAAAAATAAAAATACTCTAAAGTAATTTAATTAGTTTCTTTAATCTCTTAAAAAAAAATCAACTATGTTTTATAATTAGGACCAGAAGGAGTAATAAATTAAAATTGACAACATAAGATTATTTGTTAAAAATTTAGGAGATCAAGTTCCTCAAATATATTAAATTCTGCATACGCATGCACATACATCAAAAGGCTTTAATTAGCTATGTTATATTTTGGATCCAAGTGGTAAAAACTCAAATGAAATTTTTATATAAGAAATTATAAATAATACGCACTTAAGTTCCAAAAAAAAAATACAAAAAGTAATAAAATAGAACGAATCAGGTAACAATTGAGATATTATTATTGGGATAATTAATCTATAGGTCATAATAGTTTCAACCAATTTTTAATCAAGTTCTTGTAGATTTTTTTTCCTTTTTTATTAGGTCATTATACTTTCATTTATTTTGAATCAAGTCCTTGTAACTTTTTTCTTTTCATCAGGTCCTTATAGTTTTATCTAATTTTTACTTAGGGTCAATGTAGTTTTCTATTTTTCATCTATACATTCTAAACATATTCTTTTAAAAATATAAATATAAATTTATTTATATTATAGTATAAATAATAAATTCCATAAAAGGTAAGTTATTATGATAATTTTATGTTAATATTCTTTCCAGTTCATAACAAAAAATATATTTATATTATTTATATGATAATTATAATTTTTTTAAAATAATTATAAGGTGTTAATTATAATGATAAATGTTTCAATAAATACAATATAATTGAATTTACTATTTACTCAAATTACATTTGTTGCAAATCCCATATATTATTCATTGCCATATATGCGCTCCATTTGTAGGTTGATGCTGGTGCACACAAATCATAAAAGGACAGAACTAAGTCCCAAATTATCAATCATTTTACTTCAAAATATAACCCACCAAGGCTACATAAAAGGGATAGATAAATTTGGGCAACATATAGGAATACAATATGCACAAATAATATTGGTCATCTTATACATAATATATATGCTTTCTCTTTAACTTCACCCAAAATCTAGATATGCGGTTGGAATATTAAACTATGGTTAAGGTCTTATAGTCTTAGTTAAGATCATGATTAGAGATTGGACGGTCTTAGTTAATGTGTTGAGGGTGTGGAATATGAAATCCTTACCAAGTTAAGAGAAAGTTAATCTTTTCATTAAGCTTGCCAAACTTATTGAAAGCCTCCAATAAGTATTCATCAACGTTGATTTCAATATACCTTAGTCTAACGTCTTTTCACTCCAGGCAACCTAACCTTGAGTACAATATAACCCTTCCCTTCATAGCTATGGATTGTAGAGGTCCTTCAGTTATGTTCTCCACACTAACATTATAACATATCTTAAAAGTTGGAGGGGCAATATTGCTACGATTTGAGACTTCTGAGGCAACATTGCTACGCCAAAAACTTCACAGGCAAAATTGCTCCTGGACGCGTACTTCATAAGCAAAATTGATATTTAACCCTAAAAGTTATTGTCGAGTGGTACCATAAATTAAAACACAATATAATTAAAGATACGTTCTTCCTATTTTTTTGTGATTATTTATTACAAAAAAGCACTAGTATCTTCTATATTAAAAAGCTAGCTTTATAGCTAAGCCTAAATTCTTGTCTATGGTTCAAATTAGAGATTTTTTATACATTTGCTCCATAAATTCATGTTATTTTAATCTTTCTCATGTTCTTTATAATCATCAAGGATTCCTGAATGTTTTAGAACCAACAGTAAATTCTCGTCCATAATTCGAAAGAGAGATTTTTCATCCATCTGCTCCATATATTCTTGTTTGTTATCTTCCTTGTGTTCTTCATCATCATCATAAATTCCTGAATGCTTCAAAACTAAGAGTAAATTCTCGTCCATAATTCGAAATAGAGATTTTTCATCCATCTGCTCCATATATTCTTGTTTGTTATCTTCCTCGTGTTCTTCTTCATCATCATAGATTCCTGAATGTTTCAAAACCAAGAGCAAATTCTCATCCATAATTCGAAATAGAGATTTTTCATCCATATGTTCTATATATTCTTGTTTTTTATCTTCCTCGTGTTCTTCTTCTTCATCATCATAGATTCCTGGATATTTCATAATCAAGTCTAAATTTTCATCCATAGTTCGATGTAGAGATTTTTCATTCATCTGCCCCATATATGCTCCATATATTCTTGTTTGTTATCTTCCTCATGATCTTCTTCTTTATCATCATAGATTCCTGGATATTTCAGAACTAAGTCTAAGTTCTCATCCATAGTTCGATGCAGAGATTTTTCTTCCATTTGCTCTATATATTCTTGCTTGTTATCTTCCTCCTTCCTCGTGCTTTTCTTCTTCATCATGATAGATTCTTGAATATTTGAGAACCAAGTAGAAATTCTCGTCCATAGTTTGATACCGAGATTTTTCATCCACATGCCCATATATTTTTGCTTTTTATCTTCCTCATGCTTTTCTTCACTGTCATAGATTCCTGAATAATTAACCAAGGACTTCATAAAAAATTCAAAATAGTACAAATACCAAAACAGTACTAACTCCGACCCATATTTTCTAACCTCCACGTTATCTCTTTGCTCCATGAATTCTTGCTTTGGATCTTCCTCATGTTCTTCTTCTTCTTCTTCTTCATCATAAACTCCTGAATGTTTCAGAACCAACTCTACTGTCTCGTCCGTAGCTAGAAACATAGAATTTTGATCTATCAGATCCATAGATTCTTGCTTTTTATCTTTCTCAAGATGTTCTTGTTCTTCGTGGTCAGCCATAACGAGAACAAAGTCATCAATAACCTCTTCAATGAGAAACTGAGAATTTTGATCCATTATTTGCCCCCTTTTGATTCTTGACTTTGATCTTTCAGAGGTAAGAAACTGCGAATTTAGATGTAATATATGTAATATAATATATATATATATATATATATATATGTATATGATATATTTTTTTTATCTGATCAAAGTAAAAAATACATCTATATCTTATCTAATGTTATTTTATAAAACATTGGAAGATATTATTTTTATGATATAATATAATATTATAAAATACTCGATTTGTTATATTTAATTTTTATCAATTGTTATTCTTCTAAAGGCTTCAATCAAATTCCAACCAGAAAAAGTTATCGTGCAGGTAAGACGAATATATTTAGATAATACACATTTGTGAATTTATTGTCTAGTTAAAAATTAAAATTAAATTTAAAGTCTCGGATAACTTCTCATCATTCTCGTAAAAAAGTACATAATTCCTACAACTAAAAATATTTGTGCAATTTAATTTTTCTTAAAAAAGTTTACGTCATGTAATCATAATTTAATTTTAATTTTCAGATAAGTATATATCTAATAAACTCATTATTCTAAAAAAATTTAAAACATTAATTCTACCATAAAATTTGAGTGATTTTCGATAATTCCTATTCCTAATAAATCTATATATAGTTTCCTTTTGGCTTCACCTCGTACTCGTACTTCCTTAATAGAAAGTCACACATCTCTCTTATCTCAAATTTCTGTGCGTGCGTATTGAAGAAAATAAAATCAATGGAGTATTGCGATCACTGTCAATTTCTTTGCTACATGCCTTAAATACATCTTCCTCTTTGACTTTCAATGGAAAATCTTTATCTGACTTTCATGAAGATATCTCATCCTCTGATTCTTCTCATTGAATATATTTTAGGGACTCTTTTTTCTTTTTGATAAAATCCTCTATTAGGGACTCACTTCTCTCTACCAAGGAAAGGAAGCAACCCGCTTCACATTCGGTTCTCCATCAAGAATCCGGCCCAAGATAGCTTGGGATCAGGTACCATGTTAAACCCAAAAAAGAATCTTCGTTGATCACAAGTGGTTATATGCATGAGGCAAATCAACCCTCACCATTACCCCTCGTCCTTAGGTTGAACTGGTGAAGGAGTCGGACTTTCTCATTAAAAGGGAAAAGGTCCGATCCCGGAGTTGGTCAAGACGTTGGGAGAGGCATCCTAAGGATTTACGAAGTAGTGGAAACGCTTTGGAAAAAGGTGGAGGCGTGTGTCTTTCTAACCAAGTACCCGGCAGATTGGGCTTTAATCACTCTACCCTTAGGCGTGAGTGAGCCCAACCCCTTTCCTAAAATTTTTAGTATAAAAAAAAAAAAAAAACCCCGACCATTAGATTTAGCCTCATCTAGCTTGTAATGATAATCATGATTATAAATTTAAATAATTTACTATAATCTAGCCTTTTTATTGAAATATGTTTTCAGGCTTCGCAGTTATTATAATTATAATGTTGGTTATGTACTGTGTTGATTTATTTCATCTTGATATTGTAAATGTGCAGTTCTTGTTCGAATTGTGGCAAGGTTTTGAGTGACAAATTGAGCTGAATTTTACAGAAGAAGAAACATTCGAAAAGAGGAAGAGATATTATTCAACAGAAGATGACAAAGAAGAAGAAGAAGAAATTGAATTAACCTGTGTTAAATTTCTTTTTTTTTTTTTTTTTTCCCCAATCGAAGCTCTGCAATTTTTGTTTTGGCTTGACATATGATGGTGTAGGTCTAGGAAGCCTAGCGGCTTTAATTTTGACGGGTCAAGCACTTTCTAAAATGAGTGATTTTCACATTGTTTAATGATTTCATGAACGGAGATTTATTGTTAAAATAAAAAGTATTTTTTCTTTTAATATAATATTAAAGAATTATTGACTGTTTAATGACTTTTAAAGTTTATGATATTTCCTTACATATCTCCATATATATCTTTTTTAATATACTTTTATCTCATTATTTTCAAAAGTTACCAATAGTAGCACTTTAAAATTAAATAAATATAGTAAATTTCATCAGATTAGTTGTCAATTTCTTATAAAAAAAAGTTATTAATTTCTTATATTAAGCATTATTCGCAACGATGGAAAAAAAACTTTGATATTAAAAATTTTAACATAGGAAATTAATAACTAATCTCATGAAATATACTAGTTGTTTGCATAAGAAAAAGACAAAACTTATTCTTCTCTGCCAATATATAACTCTATTAACAACTGTTATGTTAAAATTAACAAATTTAGTGTAAGAAATTAACAACTGTAAATTAAAATTGACAGCAGAAGATTATTTGTTAAAAACATTTAGGAGATCAAGTTCCTCGAATATATTAAATTTAGCATACGCATGCACATATATCAAAAGGCTTTATTAGCTATATTATATTTTGGATCCAAGTGGTAAAGACTGAAATGAAATTTTTATATAAGAAATTTAAAAATAATACGCACTTAAGTTAAAAATAAATAACTTAAAATACAATCAGGGATAAAACAGTAATAAAATAGAACGAATCAGGTAATAATTGAGATAGAGAATACAGAATCTTCATATGTATAGGTATTATTCTTGGCAAAAACAAGTATAAATATTATTTTTTTTAAAAAACATTTGCGAATTGAATAAAATATTGGGATAATTAAGAGTTTCAACCAATTTTTAATCAGGTTTTTGTAGATTTTTTCCTTTTTATTAGGTCCTTATACTTTCATTTATTTTTAATCAAGCCCCTATAATTTTTTTTTCTTTTATCAGATCCTTATAATTTTATCAAACTTTTAATTAGGTCAGTGTAGTTTTATATTTTTCATCTATACATTCTGAAAATGTTATTTTAAAAATATAATATTATCAAATATAAATTTATTAATATATAAATAATAATATTCCACAAAAGGTAAGTTATTATGATAGTTTTATTTTAATATTCTTTCAAGTTTTTAACAAAAACAATAATTATATTATTTATATGATAATTATAATTATTTTTAATAATTATACGATGTTAATAATAATGATAATTTTTTCAATAAATAAAATATAATAATTTTTTTATGTATATAAAAATTTATTATATTAATTTTTTTTCCTAATTATATGCTTAATAATTTAAGTTTATTATTAATATATATATATTTTTTAATGTTATTTATTTATTAAATTTTAAATTAAATTGATAAATAAAAAACTATAGGGACCTAATTAAAAATCATCTAAAAATATAAGGACCTAATAAAAATAAAAATAGCCACAACCTGATTAAAAATAAGTGAAAGTGTAAGGACCTAATTAACAATTAGTTGAAACTAGAAAGACTCACATATTAATTATGGCTAAAATATTTATCACCTAATTGGAGCAGGCTAAGTCTCAGGAAATTACAGACTTCATTTATCTTTTATTCAAAAAAAATAATTAAATGGGAAAATTATAATAAAAGACCAAAGATTATCAAGAAGAACAATAAAAATAGTAATTATTTTAAAGGACCAGAAATTAAAATATTAAAATAAAAAGACTAAATTTCTCTTAGTCAAATTTCATATATTCTCTTTAACTTAATCAGATTGGAGTGATTAATGGATAATGACAAATCAAAATGGAGTGATTGACCAAACGTGCCTCCTATTACAACTAAATCAAATTTCTTGGTTCTTCACTTCTTGCTCTTTCACTTGATAGCTACGAGATACAAACTCTTTATTCTCCTTTATTTGCTAATCATTATTGAAATGTGTCATCGATATATGTCACATGTTGCTTATGTATGAATGATAATGATAGGATCATACTATTGTTTGTTGAGCATCGAGTGTTTAGTTGTGGTTTATGCATGATGCTTGGAATGCCGATGTATTTGTCAAAAGAAGCAAACTTGAGTTTTGAACTTGAGTTTATTGGGGACAGAGAGCAACTTCTGGTTTTGGGGATAACCAAAACTTGAGTCATTAAGTGAGAAACTCGAGTTTCCATCAGAAAGAGAGCAATTATCTTTTGAAGAGAAGTGCAAACTCGAGTTGGTAAGTATAAACTCGAGTTTTGTTGTGGAATGTCAAAGGTTCACACATACACCTTTGATGTTTAGGTAAGTACATTTCATAAAAACTTGAGTTCATTAGTATAAACTCGAGTTTAGCGCGTCTTATATATTGTGTTGCTTTGCCTGTTCGTCTACACGCTCTTCAAAACTCAAGTTTGCCCTAGAGTTTTCTCTTGTCTCTTCGTCTCTCTTGCCATTCTCTCCCAATTTCGTCTCCCAAAACCCTAAATGACCTCCAAATCCTCTGCCAAAACCTCGCATGATGCAGAATCAGATCATGAAGCTTCAAGGTCTCCGTCACCTCCTCCTCTTCAGCGACCCAGGAGGATGAAATTTACCCCCAGACGTTTTCACTATGGAGTCGATCGATCCATTCAAGGGGTTAGTGAGAATATACCTGCCTCATCTCCTAAACCTAATGGGGTTGCTATCCAAGAACCCTCTGAGACTCGCACCAAGAAGCGACATGAACCAGAACCTACAGTGGGAAAAGGAAAGAAGAAGGCTTCTGAAACCTCTAAGCCTCCCAAGCCAAAGAAATCTAAGGCTACTTCTGAGTCACAAGGAACTGAGATAGGCCAAGCTTCGTTGAAGCCTACCTCTACTGCTACCCAACCCGATGAGGAGCCTCCAATAATTCCCAATGCCATAGAGGAGATTTACAATCATCATTCCCCTCCTCCAGGGTTTGTCTCTACTACCTCTATTCTTTCTAATGAGTTAGATGCCAAATTCAAGGATTCTTTCCTTAAGAAAGAATTCTATTTTGTAGTTTCTATCGATTTAGCCAAGTTAAAAGATGAGTACAATTCAGACCTTGCACCTTGTTTAAAAGATTATGAATCATTTTTTTCCATCTCTCGCTTCATATACCCCCAATATTGTCAAGTTATTTTATTTCAATATGGTTTATGACAATCTTGTTAATTCTGAGGGTGAGTTAGTTGAGGAGAGAGTTTCTTCTACGATCAAAGGGCTGACATCCACTCTTTCGCCTCTATTGAAAATTGACAATCCCGCTCCTGTTCCTACAATTGAGTTTAGCAACGAGAGATTTTTGAAATTCTCGGACCCAATGAGCCTATCCCAGAAGATCAGCTGCACTCTCTTTCTTTTAATTTTGAAGGAGAAGGTTCAGGCCAATCAAGGGTCCCTTCACGATCAAGAGCCTCACATACTAGAGCCTAAGAGACCTAGTCTGCTGCTGCTGCTCCTCCTCAATCTTCTATGCCCTCTGACTTTGATGCTAGAGTCAAGGCTATTGTGGATGCTGCCATTGTTGCTATGTCTGTGAGAATCGAGTTTGAGGTAGGAAAATTGGTAGCTGAGGTGACCAGAGGCAATCATGAGATGGTTGATGTTCAAGATGAGATGAAAGAGAAGGTGGAAAACTTGACTGATCATATGCTGGACCACGATGCCAAGCTCATTACTTTAATGGTCTCTAATGTCATCCTGAGTGATAAGTTGGACAAGGTTTTGAAGGTTTTTCACCTTGGTTCCTCATCTAGTTTTGGCACCCCTGCTGGTCCCAGTGCTCCTGATTCTAATTTTGGTCCAGATGCTGGTCTTAAGCCTAATCTTGAACCCTCATCTTCACCATTATTCACCTTCACCACTCCCCTTGTCTCTACCTCTCCACCTACAACTTCCACCCCTACCACAGAGATCATATCTACCTCCTATCCCATTACCCCAGTCACTGAGATTCTTTCTCCCTCTCACACTCCTACTACTGAAGTCATTCCTCCATCTCCTTCCTCCATTATAAAGCTTGACTACCCTCCTCCTACTCCTCTCATAGACCCTTTTTCTTGAACCTTCTATCTCAGCTCCATCCCCTTTTGAAGATGACAAAGGGGGAGATAAGTGAAGAGTAGAGTTTGTAGTTAGTTTGTAGAGAGTTTTAGTAGAGTTTTCAGTTAGGTTGTAGAGAGTTTTTATGTAGTTTCTCTTTTGGTTTTGCAATTGTGCATTTTGATTATGAACGGTATATCGATGTAATACTTTTTTGCTTCTATGAAATGACAATGTTATGAAGTTTCTTTTGATATGATATAAATGTCACTTTCCAAATTTCATTGGCTTCTGCTACTCATAAACTCTGATATCTAATTCTGTCAGACTAGGCATTTCACTATATTGTTTTTGCCAAATTCATTCAAAATGCAAATTATGTCAAACTCTTGAAATTTTGGTTTACAAGTGTTGTCAATCATCATCAAAAAGGGGGAGAATGTTAGTTCTCTATGGGTTTTGATGATAATTGACAATTGTAAACATAAGATGAAGTTTGTCTTTGGTAAGTTGAAAGCTTATCTTGTGAAAGGCAAACTCGAGTTTTGGTTAGAAAACTCGAGTTTGGACGACAAAGAGTAGCTCAATTTTTATGAAATAACGAAAACTCCAGTTTTTGTTGGCAAACTCGAGTTTGTGAGATACGAGAGAGCACTCCAAGTTTTTTACATTAAGACAAACTTGAGTTTAGTTTTACAAACTCAAGTTTGCACCATACGAGACTCTTTAATATTTTCGAAGTAAACAAAACTCCGGTTTGCGAAAGTAAACTTGAGTTTTGGTCATATAGAGAGCCTCCAATGTGTTTGAACTTAAAAAAACTCTAGTTTTGATATGGAAACTCCAGGTTTACACTTAACCAAGAGTTTTCCAAAGTTTTGAGAAAACTCGAGTTTATGTTTGTAAACTCGAGTTTGTATTTGACAGAGAGCTTTCATGCTTTTACCCACTTTGAGAAAACTCCAGTTTTCACTTGCATAGATTTTTAAAGGTTTTCATATTTAAAGGAAACTCACAATTTCGTGATTTTGAAAACTCCAGTTAAGAGTTGGAAACTCGAGTTTTGAGCTTTTGGACTTAAACATGTTTTCTCTATAAAAGTTCAAAACTTGAGTTAGTCATTAATAAACTCAAGTTTTGCTCTATGTACAAAAATGTGCTTCTAAACTCAAATCGCGACATTCTTCTCTGGAAGAAGGAAACTCGAGTTAGGATTTGGAAACTCGAGTTTGTCCTTTGAGCAAACTTAAAAACTCCAGTTTGGATGAACAAACTCGAGTTTGTGTCACTAAGTTCAAAAATCAAATTGCTCGAATTTGAGAAATCTTCATGATTGATCTTAATACTCTTTATCATCACTCATTACTATTTCTAACTATGTTTAGTTAGTTTGTTAGTGAGTTTCAGATGGTTTAGAGGATATCAAAATGAAGATTTGAACAAAAGCAAAAAGTGATGTCAACATATTAAATGCAATGACTAGAAAACTTGCATCCTTTTGGACAATCATTTTACACAAGTTGCAAAGGGATTAATGTTTCCCTTCTACATCTAGTAGCTGCTCTTCCAACGGATTAAAATTCAAGAAGTCAACCATGAATTTCTGTGCAACTGGATTAACCAAAGAGTAGAGGGAGAAGAAGACCAAAGCTCAACCTAATCCTTCCTTAATGCTGGCAACGGTCACATTAAAGATTACAACGGTCATTTAATGCTCTCTTCATATAAATAAAGCTGCATTCAATTCTTCTCAACAACCCAATCTGCAGAAAATGAAAATTATTCAAGTTTCCAACTACTCTTTGAGTTTTCTTGTGAAAAGTATCTTTTGATACATTTGTACTTCGTACTTATCATTATCCACTCTTAGAGAAAATTTTATTTATTGAAAAACATTCATTATAAGAATCTCAAGTCGTGGGACTTGGAGATTGGGATATTTGATTACAACTTTTAAGGGGAGTAAGTTCTAGTGAGAGAATTACTCTAAGGCCCCGTTTGGATCAAAGAAAAGGTGGGAATGGAAAGGAATGGAAATGAAAAGAATGGAATGGAATGGAAAATATTTTGCCTTGATCGTTTGGTTGGCACTGGAAAAGAAAATGGGTTGATAGGAAAAATTTTGTTTGGTTGGAAGAAAATATGGTAGGAAAATGAGGTAAAATACCATTTACCCTTACGAGATAAAATATTTTTTTTTATGTCACACAAAACCAATCACGCAGTGCATAGTACACACTTGAGAATACCTTACCAATTCTCGAGAATTGGTGAGGTATTCTCGAGAATCCTCACCAATTCTCGAGAATTGGTGGAGAATGCCTCAAATTTCTTTAGATTCTTGCAGCTCCTCCATAACCATCCAACTCCCCAGTCACCTCTTCGTACACCTACCAAACACAGATTCTGCAACCCCAAATCTGCATTGGTTTCATTCCTCTCCCAAACCTCCAATTGATTGTTGGGATCAATTTCTTGTCCACCGGAGGACCAAGTAATCGCGAGTTCTCTCAGGGACAGAAAAGACAAAACCCACACAAGAGAGATAGGTCTGGGAAGATTAATATAGAGAGAAGTCAACTGAGTACACTCGGTGGAGAGAGAATTCCGAGAGGACAGGAAAACAGGGTCAGGCATAAATCTCAGAGCACGAAGCCGGGAACAGTGAGAGGAAACTACGTCGAGGATATTGTCCGACACTTCAAAATCAGTGGAGGAGATAGCGGAGTCAAAGGAAATAAAAAGAGACAGAGAGGAGAGAGAATGATGCAGATAAGGGAACACCGTCAAGAAGGGCCATGGTGCGAGGGAGGGCAAAGTCGACATCCGCCATTTTCATAAGCGCCGGGGTGGGAACCCATTTTCATTTAAACGTGGGAGAATGGATGCACGCGGGAAAATATTTTCATGCGGAAAATTCGAACCAAACGGCCGCCGTCAGTTGAAAATCTACATTTTCCTTTTCCATCGCTTGATTTCAGTGATCCAAATGGGCCCTAAGAGTTATAGAGTATGTAATCATTTGAGTTAATGAAATCCCATATTGTCGGGGACTAGATGTAGGTTAAAAGGTTAGACCGAACCAGTATAAATTCCTTGTGTCTTGCTCTTTCTTCCATTGCTCTGTTCTACTTGTTTTAATATTCAAAAATAGTGTTCTTTGAAAAGAATTTTAAAATCCCCAAATTCGCACCCTCTTAGTGATTTACTTCACTTTCAAATAAGAGATATCACACTTCTCGCCACCTATAAAGGCGAGGCCGGTAGGGGTGTAACAACTATAGCGAGGGGGTGTATGAGTTATTTTATGAAAAGAAAATCATATGCCAGTTATTATCTATAATCATTCATCAATATGATTAAAGACTCAATTTGGCAAGAAAATTAAAAAGCTATGTGTTGACGATCGACCAGAGTTCCAAATTGGTATATGAAGAATTTCTCATGAAGAACGAGGAATTGTACTCTTAACCACAAATGTTTACACACCAAAACAAAAATGGTGTGTGGAGAGAAAACTCAAGCATATGATAGAAGCAGCCTGATCATTATGTTTTCAAGCCTGTTTACGGGTTGGGTTTTGGGGAGAGTGTCTTCTAACAGCAACATACATCATCGATCACTTACCCTCAAGTGTGCTTAATGGGAAAACTCCATATGAAGTATTATTGTTCAAGGCAAAGTCGACTTACACACATATAAGGGTGTCACGTCATATAGTTTGTAATGACAAGATGGGGGAACAAGGTCGTGCTTGCTTATTTCTTGGTTACCCACATGGCAAGAAATGCTACATCTTTTATGATCTCACCAAATGTGAACTCTTTGTTTCCCGTGACAATCTTTGTTGAGACAGAATTTCCTCTTGCGAAGGTCTTGCCACTAAGCTCTTTTTTTAATGCATGAAGGAGTAACAAATTTTTATCAATTGTTATTCTCAAGGCTGTGACCAAATTCTCACCTAAAAAAGTTCTTTTGCAGTATAAGTCGAATCTATTTAGATAACAAGGTTAAGGGGGGAAGAACTATTTAGATAAAATATATGGATATAAAAATAATGAAAAATTAATCTTTTAGTCCCTATGGTTTTAACTCAATTGTAACTTAATCTCTACACTTTAACTTTGTGCAACTCGTTTATAGTTTTGACTCGGTTGTAATTCGCTCCTTCACCTTTGATGAGTTGCAACTTAATCACTATAGTTTTACCATTTTATAATTTAGACTTTATGTTTTAGAATAAAAGGTCGATGTCTGAATTATAAAATAATTAAAACTATAAGAACTGGATTGCAGTAGGTCAAAGTTAAGTGATTAACTTACAACCAAGTCAAAACTATAAACCGAGTTGTATAGGGACCGATTATAATCGATTTATTACTATAAGGAGCAAAAGAATAATTTTTCCAAAAATATATTTATCTTCATTTTCTAATACACTGTTCATTTTTTTCCTCCTGCTGAATATGCTTTTCACACACACTCGAGAATAAAGTTTGGATTCAGAGTATTTTAAAGGGTTAAAGTGTATTTTTGCCCTTTAAGTATCGTCCAAAGCAATTTTGCTTTCGAAGTTTAAAAAGCGGAGAATGTTGCCTCCAGTTAAAAACCCTAACATTGACCGTTAGTTGACCGTTAGGGTTTTTAACGGAGGGGCAACATTGCTCCGCTTTTAAACTTCAAAAAAAGAACATTGCTACTGTACCAAAACTTCAGGGGCAAAATTGTTCCCGGGTGTATACTTTAAGGGCAAAAATGCATTTTAACCCTATTTTAAATTTGAATTTAAATCTAAAGTCTTGGACACCTTTTCATTCTTATAAAGGATTATCTAATCTCAAAATCTAAAAATCTTCATGCAATTTAAATTTAAAAAATGCTTTACCTCGTGTTAATGATAATCATAATTTAATTAAATGTTCATACAAGTATAGACCTGATAAACTTATCACCCTTAATCTACGGTTAACTATATAACGATTGCATCTAATTCATTAACTTTTAATTTTTTGCCAACAATTTGTTAACTTTTAATTAAATTCTATTATTATTATTATTATTATTATTATTATTAGTAGCTGAGCTTTGGTCCTTCCTTGAAATTTTAAAATGTTTTCGTTCGAAGTCATAATTAAATTGGTGTATTGGGGCATCTATTATTTATTTATTGTCCCAAGTAAAAAGCCGAAATAAATCATAAATCATTTGATTAAAACTCTAACCTAGCTCCGTGCCTGAGGGTTCTTCTGTTCCTTGGTATTCTTGGTTTTGTAGCGAGTACAACAAGCAATTGGCGGCGAACTCGTCAATCCACAAACATGGGTTAGTTTCGACTCATTGATTTTTCTTTGTTACTCATCTCTCGGTCTCATCGACGCGATGTTTTGGATTTCTGATTTGTTTTTATTTATGTGTTTTCCTCAATTGCAGGTAAGGTTCATGGATCATTGGCTCGTGCTGGAAAAGTGAGAGGCCAAACCCCCAAAGTGGCCAAGCAGGACAAGAAGAAGAAGCCTCGGGGACGCGCTCACAAGCGCATGCAGTACAATCGCCGATTCGTCACTGCCGGTTAGTTCAAAACATTGCTCGATGCATAAATCTATATATATATATATGTCTGTTAAGTCTTTTTTGGCATGTAGATAATTTGAACTTGTATTTTTTGTTGTTTGATTTTGATATGTTCCTTGTTCTTGTAATTGCAGTGGTAGGATTCGGAAAGAAGAGGGGACCCAATTCCTCGGAGAAGTAATCGAAGGCTTAAGGATAGTTCTCTTTAAGTTTTTATTATTAACAGAAAGTTTTTGTTTGAAATGATTAAGTATTAAGTTGAAGCTCTGATCTTGTTCAATGACAAGTTCTTTTTGGGTTAGTTAATACTTACCAAGACTGAGCTGTTCTTTTTGATAAATTGGTTTAAAGTATTTGATGCTTATTTAGTTTTAGCTTTCAATATTGGCAAGAATGGATGATGCGAGATTTATATATTGCTTCTGTCAGCTGTTAGATTCTGATATTTACATTGATTACAATTTGTTTTCAGTTTGTACAGCATGTAGAATCAGTAGCTTTATGACTTCTGATGAGCTAGTCACTTTCTTCTTTTGGTAAATTATCAAGTGCAATTTAGTTTAGGCTCTATTTTTGGTTTTTTTGAACTTTAGCTGGAGATTCAGGAATTAAATATTTTTGACTGATTTTTAAGGCACCAAAACAGGGGCTATAGAGATCTCACTCTATTGATGTTGATTTAGGAATTAAAGCAGGCATTGGAGTTTGAGACAGGATAAAAGATATGCCATCCTCTATAAGTTAAGGTTAACCAATCAATTTTAGACAGTCCATATTTGAAATCCATGCTGCATGGTTTATAAGTTGTTTAGGATTCCCTGACTAGTTTCATTTAGTAATCGGGGAATCACTATGAGGTATGAGACTTAATTATCAAGAATTCCTAATGAGAACTAAGGAGCATGCAGTGATAAGTTTTGGCGTAAGAAATGACAACATCTCACTTATCATTAGGACTTCTGGGTAATTTAGTTCCTTCCTTGAGACTTCATAGTAATTCCCCCTTTAGTAATTGGACTATATGATTCATGTCTGCTTCTCTTGAGTTTATTGACTAAGTGTTGCATTCAGGGGTTGGATTCATATTTATTTGTAGCATGGAGTGCACTTGTAGCCTAAGGGATTCAAAATGCTCTGATTATCTATAAACATTAAGAACTTAAATCTTTGTTTAACTTGTTTTATAAGTCTTTGGCATTAATCTATCTTCCTGATATGTTTGAATCAACTCCCTCCCTTCCTAGGATGCAACATTATCACATTGATCATGTTGTATGACCATAATTAATTGTGAAAAGTAGGTTGGTTGGTTAGAAAAGTAGCCGTTAGCTTAAGTCCTAAAGTGTCTAATCTACAAACAGAGCCCTAACTCAATTGTTTTATACAGATTATGATTGATGAATATGCAGTGCCCACTAGTCAGTCCCTTTGTGTATCTGATATTTTCTCTTGTTCTCTTGATCCTCTTCTCTCTCAGCCCTCTCTTCTTCCCTGTTCTTCTCTGTTTCTACTTTCTAGCCTATCTTTCTCTTTCATTCTAAATTACAATGATACATCAGATCATCATTGAACAATCCCCCTCGATAAGGGCAAGATATTAAGTAGATGAAGATAGTTCTGTCCTCGTTTCTTGCTCTCCTCAAGGTTAATGAGTCGTTGATAATGTAATTTTGGTTGTCAAAGAGTTGGTCTACTGAATCTCCAACTGTAACCTTAGCAAAATCAGTGAACACTGTTGTTGCCCTGTTTATAATATATGTAGTGCCTGTGGCTGTAGTTATAGCTAAGACTAAAAGTAGCTCCATTAGTAGTAATACCAGAAAAGATATTGGATGTTGCATGCTTTGCATGTGAAATGGTAGAAAAGTATTGTTGAGCTGCAAGCTGTTGTGTGCCATTAATTACTGTGGGAACTGAACTTTCACCGATGTTTGAATGAGAAGAAAACTAGGGAGGAACGAATACTGTGAGGGAAAATTCACCTAGGATTGTTGGTTCAAACTGACTTTATGATAAAAGCCTATACAAAATTAAATCATACTACGTATTACATTTATTGACTTTTACTCAAATTTTAGCTTACAAAAGTCATTTGGGATAAAAGGGATTTTGACGAACATCAAAGATTTGATGGTCAAAAAATATTTATTTAGTTTTTTTAAAGAAAGTTTACTGGGTTTTATATTGAGGTCCTAAGAGAGTATTAGTTGTGTGAGAGGTAAGTGGATCTAATATTAAGCAGAATGTTTGACCAAAAAAAAAAAAAAAAAAAAAATTAAGCAGAATGAGGGCAAAGGGTTTATTCTCCAGAATTCCAAGAATCATTGACTGTAACTCAAATGAGTTCTCTCGATTTTTGTTTTTCATCTTCTTTCTATTTGCATTGCCTTTTCTTCGTCTGGGTCATTTGTATGCATCGGATTAACTGGGCTTTTTGATTGATTAATTACTTTTTAAGAACCAGTTTGCCTTTTTGAAATACAGAATTGGCTTCTTTTTTCTGGTTATCCAATAATAGCTTCTACGAGTTGCTGCTATGCCTCTATCTTATCTGACTTGTAAAAAAGAAATTACAATTACCAAGACTTGTGTAATAATTTATCCAAAGTTGTTTGAAATCATTCTATTATATTTGGACAATCAAAATCTTCAAAGATAAGATTTATAGCGCCGTCTCCTGCGACATCAACCCTGGGTGGTCACTGCCCGCACCTCCGGCAAGAACTCTGCCATCTGGTCCGGGCTCACCGGAAAGGAAGAAACACCTTCCGCAAGCCCCCAGGATATGTGAACCCATCTTCATTGAATGGAAAAAAAAAAAAAAAAAAAAAAAAAAAATTGCCCCTCCCACCAAAGGGACCAGGTGGGGTAGGTGGGGTAGGGGTTGTCTGCTGTATCCCATTTTCCCCCACTTCCCAAATATTAATAGGAAAATGACAACCTGGTCTCAAGGGCTATAAAAAATAGAAAAAAAAAATCCCAATAGAAATTCACATATGTATTAACAACGAGAAGTGTTATATTCATAATAAAATTTAAAAATTTGGTAATTCACAACAGAAAAAGCAATATTAACAGTAGGAAGTGTTATATTTACAACCACATTTAAATATGTTTCAAACTTAAGTCCTTAAGCGTATAGAGGCCATTTACAATAGAAAAAGGCTAGATTCACAACAGGAAGTGATATATTCACAACAAAATTTAAAATCGGCCATTCACAACAGGAAAAAGCTATATTCACAATAGAAAATGCTATATTTACAATTAAATTTAAAAACCTGGATTTTGTTTCAATATAAATAATATAAAAAAAAGTCCCTAGGGACCTTTTTAATATGTGAAATTCTGTTGGGACTTTTTTGATATCTTTTTAGGGTTCTTGGGACTGGCTGTTATTTTCCCAATATTTTTTCCTCTTATTTCTTTGAATCATTGGTTCTAAACAAAATGAATGATATTTTATGGGAAAATATGGTACAGTTTTCACTGTTACAATTTTCCAAAGATTTTACAAAAAGAATGTGTGTAGTTTCCTTTTAATTTAAAGTATTAATTTTTAAAAAATCGTAGAAGATTAAAAACTACACCATTTTTTTTATTTAGAAGATATTAAAATGTCAGTTATTTTATCTAAAATCCAATAATATAAAGAAACAAGAAAACAAAACATTTGGGAAGGGGGAAAAAGCCCCTCCCGAATCAGGTGCATCAGACAGGGCTCCTTGGGCTGTGACCATGACTGGACAAAAAAAAGATCCTGTAGGCAGGCAATTTTAAGGATTAACGTCACTAACAGAATGAATTATTGGGATCATTACCTAGACTTTTGAAGTTCAAGGAACTGGATTAACAAAAAGTGTATAAACTATAGGGACCTCCATATCTGTTTTTCCTATTATTTTCTAATAACTTGGGTTATTGGTGTCAGTTGACAAAATTGTAGAGTTTACTTGATTTTGTTTTTAAAAACAGTAATTTTTTATTTTAAAAAGTAAAGAAAAAAAAAAAAACTTGTTTGGAGAACTGCTTTCAATAAGTTATTCTTAGAAACAAAAACAGAAACTTGATTTTTAAAAAACTAAAACAAATTCAGCATTTATATGTTTTCTTGTTTTTGCCTTTTTATTTTTTGAGGCAGCGCTTTCTATCCATTATCCATACCACACAACCATCGCCACCTCACTGCTGGCGGCAACATCACTTTTAAAGCAG
This sequence comes from Acacia acuminata, assembly GCA_019022655.1. NCBI lineage: Eukaryota > Viridiplantae > Streptophyta > Magnoliopsida > Fabales > Fabaceae > Acacia > Acacia acuminata. The sequence continues at coordinate 232,987 of JAFJYI010000224.1, forward strand.
ATTTTTTAAAACAACTATATAAATAATTTTTATTTTTATTTTTTTGAAACAATTATATAAAGCTGTTCTAGGGTAAATAAATAAAAAAGAAATAAACAGGCTCTTAATATCCCAATTTGAGTATGTTCTCTTGTGATGAGCTGGGGGGACTACACAATGATATTCTAGAAAATTCAATTAAAAAGGTAACTTCAAGATTTGAAGGGGAAAAAATATGGTTGATGCATATAACACATAAATTAAAGATAACTTCAACATTTGAAGGGAAAACAAGTATGAAATTCTAGAAAATTCAATTAAATGTTGTTCTTAACAACTTTAGAGAAGGCTTTAAAAGCCGTAAAAACACCAAATTATTGGTGAAATTGGCTCGACTCGTTTATCTCTCTTTTTGCTCTCTCTCCGCCGCCTCTCCCTCTCTCCATTTCAATTTCATTCTCTCTTTTTTTTGTCTTTGTGGGTGTCTGGGCCAAAATAATGGATGAGGAGGAAGAAATAATAAAAAGTCAATTGACTTATTGAATAAGCCACTAATGGCTTGGCCTTTAAGGAAGGGGACTTGGCCACCAAGTTAGCCAAAGAGGTGAGGTAGAATCTTGAAGTACAAGTCAAGAGGAGGTGAAGTGGCTCCCTTGGTGGGGTCCACACCCGCTAATGTCATTTGACCATTTTGCCCCTCTACCAAAGTCATTTTCATCCGAGTCAAAATTAGCAGAATTTTCAATCAACTTTGAAAATTCATATCTCATTGTACAAATATCCAATTGTAGTGATTCCAAAGCATATGTGACTATTGATAATTCTATTTTAAGAGAAAAATAACTCCCATGATCACACTCGCGTGTTGAATAAACAACACTTGAGTATCACCTGTCTCTAAACTTAATCTCCATCTTCATAAATTCAAATTCACTAATTATTCTATTGATACCACATATTATCACACATTATTATTCTCGGTGCTTATAAACATGATTATTAGTGAGATTCAGACGATCAAACGAAAGATTACATAAAAATCTTCAAAAAGCAAGATTTGTGTCAGAAGCATTAAATGCAATAGCAGAAACAGAGCATGGACATGGAAATTGAGTAAGAGTAGGTCAAATTATCATATGTTCATACACCCATTCTCATGAAAGCGAAAGCGACTCTACCTTAGTCAAATACATAGACCCGAGGCATGTTGTGCGAAGATTTTACGCGGCGATATGAAAATGACATTTCTTTAAATATTCTAATGACCACGGCTTGTGTACAAGAAATATTTTGAGTCTAACAGAATGTTTGAAATCTCATAACGAATAGTTTGAAGCTTCACCAATGGCCATTTATGAAGTTCAACTATAAATACAAAGAGCATTCAATTTGGAGCTAACAACCAACTGCAAAAATATTCATTACTCAGTTATTGCTTGTACTCTTTGATATATCTTGTGATAGTCATTTAGTACACTTATGTGATCATATATCTACTTTGTAAGAGAGTTCTTATCATTAAGTGATTTTTTTTTTGTAAAATCTCAAGTTCATGGGACCTTGAGTGCGGTTGTCCGATTATAGTTTTAAGTGGGAGTGAGTCCTGGTGAGGATTACTCTAAGCTTATTGTAATTGTTGATTGAAAGATAGTAGAAACCTTAGAGATGCTTTGAGTACTCAACGTAGGGGAGGATATTAAGGCTGAACTAGTATAAATCTCTTGTATACTTTGGTGATATTTTTTTAACTCTTACTTCGTGAATTAATTATTTGCAAAGATTGTTTTAATTTTTATAATTCATCCCCTCTTAAGTGATACACTGAACTAACATATTTCATCAACCTCCTCTTTTTATTTAAGAGGTGAACGTTGATGAAGGTTAGGAGTCTTTGCTGAAGTTGATGTAATGTCTTTGTTGACATTCTGATTCTAGTTTTATTCCCAAAAAACAAAGGGAAATCCTTCAATACTTGTGCAAGTTTAATCATTGGATGAAAATTATATATGCCTAAGCGATGGAAATTAAATTAGGCCAGAGTGAAACAGTATGCATCAGGTGCTTTCATCTCTAATAATGCAGTAGACACATTTTAAAAACGAGGCCCAAGAATCACACTTATTTTAAAAATAACGTAATAGCTTAATAACTTAATTTACATCAATTGTTGCATTCACATGAGCTTCAGTTACTAGATTCTCATATGGGGCCTTCGAAAAAATAGTAATTCATCTCCTCTGAACATTCACATCATAATTTTGCATTGGTAAAATAGGTACGAAAAATAATTGGTGATAAACTATTAATAATTGCCTACTTGAGTTAGGTGCATTACATTTTTCAAATAAGTATACATAAGTATTAATGAAACAGTTTACATGACCAAATTTTAAATAACTAAGGATGTGTACAGAGTCATCACTAATGCAATTCCCACATAATACCTTGTAAAGTTGTGCTCATGGCAAAGTTGACCCAGTTGAATATCCCTTATTTAGGAATATTAAACGTGTCATGATCATTTTATTGGGTTCTTAACGACGCATGTCTCAATAAAGTTGTATATTTAGGTTTGTCTTATTGACTACATAAGATCACTAATTAATTCATTTAGGTTAGTAGGTGCTTTAAAAATTGGCAGTTTCTTGCATGGCACCTTTGTGACCATTGGTTTGGGCTATTTCTTGTTGTGAGGCATAGTTTACGCTGAGGTTATGGTATGCACCTTTTGTTGGTTAATTTTTCCTATTACATGACTTTCATGCAAAGTTTTATGAGGTTGAAAACAAAAAAAATTATTTAATCGTTGCGGGAACCCATAACTCCTTACGGTCCTCATGAATTATTAACCTTAACTTATTATGCTAATTAGTTATTAATTATTAATCTGTAACTCTTTACGGTACTCATAAGAATTCATAACAATTTATAATATTCATGAGCTTTAGGATTACTCGTTAAAACAACTATGGGATTAGGATAACTTGATAACATGACTATTGGAGATTAGGATTACCTTAGATCACTTGAAGATCTCAATATTGTTGATGTTCTCTAATGATCCCCGATTGCAACAAGAACTCCTTCTCTTAAAACCTTTGACTCTTTGGATGCTTGTGAGGCAAAGACAAGGTTGAGGTTTGGTTTCCTTGGGCTCTGTTTGGTTTGATGGTGAGGGAGGGGAGGGGAGGGAAAAATTTAAAGGGGAGGAAAATTCATGTGGGCCCCACCAGCATGTCCATCTATACTCGTGTATTCGAGTTACAGCCAAGAGTACACTGTTCTCCCTATTTTCACGCGTATAGAGTTGTACAGTCAAAGTATAACTCTAGGACATAGTGTTCGATGACATCTTTAAGTCTAGGATGATCAGCACTACCAAACGATGAGAGACTTTACATATCCAATGATACTCTCTACAATGAATCTTTGTGGAGTCCCTCGGTAGGTCTGTTCATTACTATCTGTTTTCTAATAGATCTACACACAACATTAGCTAAGGCATCTCCATGTCTGTATTCCATGAGGTCTCTACCTTGTATCTCTATACAAATAAATAGTGTTGTACTAGTCTTATTAAGATCATCAATGCTATTTCTTGGTGATTCAAGGCTAGGAACAAGTTTTAAGTAATAGATATACAATGTTCTCGAGTTCTCATGATCATTACTTCTATTATCGATCCTCAATATTAATACATATTCTATTCCTAAGGCTTTTATCTTCAAACACAAATTTACTTTAAAATAAAGGCGAGACATAAATATGATAAAGATAAAATATGCTCATTTATTAATAATGAAATACTACAACGTAGAAAAGGTGGTAATATGTCCTTACAGATTATCTTTAGGACACCTAAATACTAACAATATCCCACTTAGGCTAGAGCCAATTAGGTCGACGTGTCATACTTAAAGACTCATAATTACTATCACACTTTCTCTAAGAAACTCCCTTAGTCAGAAAATCAGCAAAGTTATCATCGATGGGGATATAGTCCATCTTTATATCTTGTCTCTCAACAATATCTCGGATGAGGTGATACTTGTGAAGTACATGCTTGGATCTTTGATGAGACCTAGGTTCCTTGCCTTGAGTTATAGCTTCGTTGTTGTCGCATAACAAAGGTATTGGGTCAACAATGCTAGGAACCATTCCAAGTTCATTGATGTACTTCTTGATCCATATTGCCTCCTTAGCCGCTTCTAAAGCTGCTATGTATTCTGCCTTGGTAGCAGAGTCTGTCGTGGTCTCCTGCTTGGAACTCTTCCAACAAATTGCTCCACCGTTTAGGGTGTAGACGACACTTGGCTGGGATTTACAACATCTTTATCATTCTGGAAACTAGCATCAGTGAACCCTTTCACTTTTAGTTCACTACTATCACCGTAAATCAGAAATAGATCCTTAGTCCTTCTTAAGCACTTTAGGATTGTCTCTACGACTGTCCAGTGACCCTTAGCAGGGTTAGCCTGGTATCGTCTCGTAATACTTAAAGCATAAGAGACATCTAGTCTCGTACATAGCATGACATACATGATAGATCCAATTGCTGATGCATATGGAATCCTCTATGCATTCCCTTTCAACTAGTGTCTTGAGACACATAGCCTTAAAAAGATGAATTCCATGATTAATAGGAAGAAAACCTCTTTTCGACCAATCTATGCTAAACCTCTCTAGCATTTTGTCTATGTACGTGGATTAAGATAAATCCAGCAACCTTTTGGATCTATCTTTATAGATCTTTATACCAAGTATTTAGGCCATTTCTCCCGTATCCTTCGTTGTGAATTTTTTTTGATAACCATATCTTTTTGGACTACAACATGGGAATGTCATTTCCAATGACCAAAATGTAATCTACATAAAGCACAAGGAAAATGACAACACTCCCTACCGACCTTCTTGTAAACACATGGTTCATCTTCATTCTTGATAAAGTTGTTTCCTTTGAAACTTCCTCAAAACGAAGATTTTATCTCTTTCATGCTTGCTCAAGCCCATAGATTGATTTTTAAAGTTTGCATACCATATGCTTTTGGTCATTGGATTCAAAACCCTTAAGTTGTGTCATATACACCTCCTCCTTCAAGAAACCATTCAAGAAAGCGGTTTTGACATCCATCTACCAAACCTCATAATCATGATATATAGCTATAGCTATCATAATCCTGATAGATTTGATCATGGCAACATGTGAGAAAGTTTCCTTAAAGTCAATTCCTTGCCTTTGATGATAACCTTTCGCAAGCAACCTAGCTTTATAAGTTTGAATGTTGCCATCTGCATTAGTCTTCTTTTGAAGACCTATTTGCACCTTGTAGAATTAGAGAGAGAGAAAGGAGAAATATAATCTGAATTTCTTGTCTATTCATGTACATAGTATAGGGTATTTATACACAAGAGAGGGAATAAGAGAGTTAATGAGACATAATGACTCATTATGTAGATTGATTCCCTAATTACTATAATCCCTGATTGTCTCTATAATATCTTTCCTAATATAATATATTTCCTAACCTATAATATATATTTCCTAACACTCCCTCTCAAGTTGGAGCATAGATATTAATCAAGCCCAACTTGTTACAAAGATATTCAACCCGAGTCCCACTTAAAGCTTTTGTTAGAAGGTCACCCAATTGGTCACTAGATCGCACATGCCGGTGGAAACAAAGTTCTCCTTGATCTTATCGCGTACAAAGTGACAATCAATCTCAATGTGTTTCGTACGTTCATGAAACACGGAGTTGGAGGCTATGTGTAGAGTAGTTTTATTATCACACCACAACTTCGTAGGTAACGACGTGGCAAGACCAACCTCCTTCATTAACTGGTGAAGCCACACAATCTCTTGTGTAGATTGAGACATGGCTCTATACTCAGCTTCTGCACTCGACTTAGAAACCACATCTTGCTTCTTCTTGTTCCACGATACTAAATTTCCACCAACAAACACACAATATCCTGTGGTGGATCTTCTGGTAGCTTTTGACCCTGCATGATTTGCATCACGAAACATTCAATCTTGTTGTGGCCATGATTCGTATAGAGAATACCACGACACAGTGAGCCCTTCAAATAATATAAGACATGTTCCAAAGCTTCCCCATTTTGAGCAACGGTTGGTGCAGTCATGAATTGACTAAGCACACTAATGGGAAAGGTCACATCAGGGCGGGTTACCGTAAGATAGTTCAATTTCCCAACTAGCCTACGATATCTCTCAGGACAGGAAAATGGCTTGATCTTTTCTCGGATCAACTTTCTTTCGTACATCCTCGGGTAGCTCATCAAACGGTATGCGGTCATCCATGTCCAAGAAGGGATTAGGAATCATGGGAACGCTACTCGGTGCTTTGCTCCGAGTTTCCCGGTTTTTCTTTTAACGAGATCAAGAACATACTTCCTCGTGTCAAAAGGATGCCTTTCTTACTTCTCATAACTTCTATCCCAAGAAAGTACTTCAAAGGACCCAAATCCTTTGTTTGGAAATGAGAATTGAGAAAGCCCTTAAGTGATGAGATTCCCAAAGCATTGCTACCGTAACAACAATATCATCAACATATACCACCAACAAAATCATCCTAGCATCTGTGTGCTGATAAAACACAGAATGGTCGCACTTACTCTGACTCAGACCAAATTTCTTAACCACAGAGCTAAACCTGTCAAACCAAGCACGAGGACTTTGCTTCAAGCAATATAAAGACCGTTGAAGGTGGCATACCTTCCCACGCTCCCCCTGAGCAACAAAACCAGGTGGTTGCTCCATGTATACTTCCTCAAGAAGATCACCATTTAAGAAGGCATTCTTAACATCCAGCTGATGAAGGTCCCAACCATAATTGGCAGCCATAGAGATGAAGAGACGAACGGAGGACGGTTTTGCCACGGGAGAGAAGGTTTCCGAGTAATCAACACCATAGGTCGGAGCATAGCCCTTGGCAAAGTCGAGCTTTCAACCGTTCCAAGGTGCCATCGGCTTTTGTTTTTTTGTGAACACCCACTTACATCCGATAGCCTTCTTTTCAAGAGGTAAATCAACGAGAGTCCAGTACCGGCCTTATCAAGGGCCATCATTTCTTCTTTCATAGCAAAAGACACCAACCAGGATGGGCTAAGGCTTGGTGGAGATTAGTAGGGACAGTAATAGATTCTAAGGAGGCTATGAAAGAACAAGATGCAGGGGAAAGATGATTATAGGAAGCAAAAGAAGAAATAGGATAGGTGCAAGATCGTTGACCTTTACGGAGGGCAATGGGCAAGTCAAGAGAAGTAGGAGAGTCAGGCACGGGGCTTTCTGGTGAGGGAGAGTCGAGCACAGTGCGGGTCGGTGTAGAGACTGGAGAAGGTGCAACTACCGCAGGATCAGACTCCGAAGCAGGTACTGGTGGGGCTAGAACCTGTTCAATGCCATTACTTGCCTTGGGACGCTTCCGATAAACATGATATATAGGTGGCTTAGCAGGATCCGGGTCTGACGCTTGCACTGGTGGTAACTGAACCGTATAGATCAATATATCATCAAGACTATTGGTGATGTTAGGGGATGGAGACGGAGCAGAGACAGGAAAGAACGGGGTTGACTCATGGAAGGTAACATCTGTGGACACAAGATAACGCCGAAGAGTGGGAGAATAACACCTATAACCCTTTTGAACCCTAGAATACCCCAAGAAGACACATTTAAGGGACTTGGGATCAAGTTTGGTAGTAGTAGGACGAACATCACGAACAAAGCAAACACACCCAAAGATCTTGGGGGAATGGGAAACATAGGATGAGAAGGAAACAAGGTGGTGTAGGGAGTGGCTCCACTAAGAACAGGAGAAGGCATACGATTAATGAGAAAACAAGCACCGGACACGACATCAGCCCGAAAGGTTTGGGAGCTGTCATTTGAAACATGAGAGCTCGGGCCACCTCTAATAAGTTGCCCGGTTCTTTCTTTCGGCAACACCATTTTGAGTGGTGTATCTGCACACGAGGACGATGAATCATGCCATTTTGGAGCATATAGTTTTGAAATTGGGCGAGACAAATATTCTTTAGCGTTATCACTCCGTAAAGTTTTCACGAAACACCAAATTGAGTGTTGATTTCAGCACAAAAATGACAAAAATGAGAAAACACCTCAGAACGATTTTTCATTAGATAAAGCCAGGTGGTTCGAGAGAAATCATCAACAAAAGTAGCAAAGTACCGAAAACCAAACTTAGACTCAACTGAACACGGACCCCAAATATCCGAATGAACTAAATCAAAAAGGGACGCGGCCGTTTATTGACGCGAGGTGCCGGATGAACACGGTGATGTTTAGCAAAGCGACACGACTCATACTCTAAAGAAGACATATGCTGAAATTGAGGATACAACCTCTTTAAAGATGACAAAGACACATGACCTAACCGACAATGAATGTCAAACAAGGAGGGACCACCAGAGCAAGCAATGGAACGCGGCACCCGATTATCAAGGAAGTAATTGCCGCATGATTCATACCCCTACCAATAATCCGATTCGTCGTAAGATCTGAATTAAGCAATGGTCGGGAAAAAGTGAAATGAAACAGTTTAAGCGACGAGTAAGCTTACTAGGAGATAAAAGGTTAAAAGCAAGATCGGGAACATTAAGAACGGATGATAAGGAAACAGATGGAGTTGGTGTAACATTGCGGAACCAAGAACACGGGTGTAAGAACCATTGGCAATTGTGATCGAAGAAGGCTTGGCATAAGGTGCATAAGAAGAGAACAAATGATGGTTACTGTCATATGGTCGGTAGCCCGGAATCGATGATCCATTTTGAAGAAGAAGTAGCAAGGCACGAATCGAGTTTGTAGCAAGTCCGAGTTGGTGGAGAGAGGGCGGGATCGAGAGATATCGGAGGATTGAGCCATATGGCGGACCTACGTTATACGGTGCAAGTTTGTTGCAACTTACGACAATAGCGTTTTGTATGACCGGGTTCCTTGCAATAATAGCGAGACAATCCCACTAGTCCCAAAATTGGGAGGATTGTGACCGAGCCTCGGGGACCGCTCCTAGAACACCGGCCCCCGGATGCCGATGATGCGAAACGCTATTGTCGTAAGTTGCAACGGTTGCACCGAAGCAACGTAGGTCTGCTCATATGGCTCAATCCTCTGATATCTCTGATCCTGCCCTCTCTCCACCAACTGCACTTGCTACAGGTAACTCTGATTCGTGCCTTGCTACTTCTTCTTCAAAATGGATCATCGATTCCGGGGCTACTAACCATATGACAGGTAACCATCATTTGTTCTCTTCTTATGCACCTTATGCCAACCCTTCTTCGATCACAATTGCCAATGGTTCTTACACACGGAGCAGGAAGCGGCGGCGAAAAATTCACCGGAAAATGGCGTCACGCGCCGGCACGTGCAGACGGACGGCGGAGCTCTGGGCGGCGCGTGGGAGGTCACGCGCAGGCGAAACAGGAAGGCGCCGGTGGGGTTGCACCGATCAGAACCTCTGGAGCACGGTGGTATGACGCGTGTATCAAAACGAGCAGCGGAATGAAAAACCCTAATTCTACCTCCCTCTCTCACTGTCACCGGAAACAGACAGCACAGCTCGCCGGAAAAAAATCAGGCCGTCAAACCTGGTAGCTCTAATACCATGTAGAATTAGAGAGAGAGAAAGGAGAAATATAATCTGAATTGCTTGTCTATTCATGTACATAGTATAGGGTATTTATACACAAGAGAGGGAATAAGAGAGTTAATGAGACATAATGACTCATTATGTAGATTGATTCCCTAATTACTATAATCCACGATTGTCTCTATAATATCTTTCCTAATATAATATATTTCCTAACCTATAATATATATTTCCTAACACACCTTATAGGAACTACTCCCTCAGGTGGTAGAACCAAGGTTCATACCTTGTTTTGATCCATCGAACCTACCTCAGATTGTATGACTTGAAGCCATTCGAAGGAGTCAACATCCTTGATTGTCTCAGTGTAGGAAGTAGGCTCGTCATCTTCAATGGTTTGTTGATTCTCAATCACAAAATTGTACCTTTAAGGTTGATGACTAACCCTAGAAGTCCTACGGGGCTAGGTGTTTACAACCTCTGCTTGAGGCATCGCCTGACCAATAGACTTAGGCTTTGTTATCTGTTCCTGTAGATGCTAAATTTCTTGAAGTTCTACCTTACTCCCACTATCTACTTGAGAGAGTAGATCCTCCTTAAGAAAGGTAGCATTCTTGGATACAAACACTTTGTAGTCCTTATGGTAGTAAAAGTATCATCCCTTAGTTTCCTAGGGATAGCCTACAAATTAGCACAAGGTGCTTCTTTCCCCTAACTTATCTGGTGTTAGGGTCTTAACATAAGCCAAATAGCCCTAAATCTTGAGGTAACTCAAGTTGGGCTTCTAGCCCCTCCATATCTCATACGGAGTAGTCTGAACAGATTGAAATGGAGCTCTTTTAAGAAGGTTTTAATGCCGTATTGAGGGCGAATCCCTAAAACGTTTTTGGGAGCTTTGTATTGCTAATCATCGACCATACCATGTCAAGCAAGGTTTGTTAGTTCTCAATATGTTTTGATGATTAACAACAAATGTAAAACATGTTTTGAAGTTTGCAAAGTCAGTTAAAAAAATTCTGATAGTTGCATACTCGAGTATAGGTTTGCTTACTCGAGTATAGGACTATTAAAAGATTGCTCAATTGTATTTTACAAGTGCATACTCGAGTAAAGGTATGTATACTCGAGTAAAGGCTATCCGAGAGCAACCAAGTTTTTCAAGTTAAGTCAATTTTGCGGTATGGTTAGCCATACTCGAGTATTGGACTTCCGAAGAACAATCAAATTTGTTGAACTTAAGTGCATACTCGAGTATAGGTATGCATACTCGAGTAAAGGCCATCCGAGAGAGCAACCGGGATTTTCAAACTAAGTCAATCTTTGCGGTATGGGTAGCCATACTCGAGTATTGGACTTCCGAAAAGCAAAAGGATTTTTCAAACAAAGTTGCTTACTCGAGTAAAGGAGTGCATACTCGAGTATAGAGTGTTACAGAGAGCTCCAAACATTTTATAACTAATGCATACTCGAGTAAGGGTTTGCATACTCGAGTATTGAGCTCTTAAATTGTTTTTCAACTTGGCACTTGTTCTTGTGTACTCAAGTATACCAATGGATACTCGGTATAGAGGCATTTTGAACTTAGAATTTTTCACACAAATAGTGCCATACTCGAGTAAGCCACTAACATACTCGAGTATAGGTTTTGTCTTTCAAACACAAGACACGTTGGTTTGCCTCGAAAGGTGCATACTCGAGTATCCCATTGGATCTTTGCGGTATGGACACTTATACGAGTGCCATACTCGAGTAAGCATGAACATACTCGAGTATACAACGGTAAAAACTGATTTTTTGAATTATACGAATTTGCAAATCATTGTTGTTTGATCTTATTGCTTCCATAATTCATTCAATCATATTCCTAGCTATGTTTAACAAGTTTGTTGAGTGAATTTCATTCGAGATCAGATGAAGATTATTGAAGGTCAAAGCCATAAAGCAAAAAGTGTACGGTGCATTTAATGCACCTCTGCAAATCAACCTACTTTCAGCTAATTCATCTAAGCACGCCTTCTGAACGTTAAAGAATGTTTTCTACAACAAGCAACTGCATCTCCAACGGATTAATTCGCAGAAGGTCAACACAGATTACTTGGCCAGCTGGTTGAAGAGAATATTGGAGAGAGAAAGTGCCTAAGCCACCTCCAACACTTGGGAGAACTTCTCCAACGGATCTATTTGGAAAGCAACGGTCATTTAATGATCTCACGAGTATAAATAGAGTTGCATTCAAGCCTTTCCAACAGAACACGCTGCTTGAAGATGAAAATCATTCAAGTCTCATATTTATTTCTTCGGTTTTTATGTGTAGTATCTTGTGATACATTGAGCTTCGGTGCTTATCATTATCTACTCTTAGAGAGAGTTTGTTTCCTTGTATATCATTCATTGTAACAATCTCAAGTCGGGTGACTTGGAGATTGGGAAAATCAAAGTACAACTTGTAAAGGGAGTGTGTCCTAGGTTGAGGAGCATTCTTCGTTTGAGTGGGTATCGATTATGTCAGTACAACTTGTAAGGGGAGTTAGTCCTAGGGAGAGGATAACTCTTGAGTACGAGTGTGTATCGATTGTTTACAATTACAACTTGTAAGGGGAGTGAGTCTAGGGAGAGGATAATCGAGTACGAGTGTGTAATTGTAATTGAGTGATAGTGGAAAATCCCAGTGTTTACGGGAATTTGGACGTAGGTCAAAGAGTTGGACCGAACGGTATAAATCCTTGTGTCCAGCTTCTTCTTCCCTCACTCTGTTTATCTCTGTTTTCATAGCTTCAAAACAGAGCAATTTCTGAAAAGTTTTAAAATACCCAATTCACCCCCCCTCTTGGGTATATAGCTCCACTTACAAGGTTCGGTTCCTCCTCTCAGACACACCATTTTGATGTGGTATGTATTGAGTTGTCAATTGTGAGATAATCTCATTTTCTCTTAGATAATCCTGAAACTCCTGACTCAGATATTCGCCATCTCGATTAGATTGAAGTGTTTTAATCATCTTTCCAAGTCGTTTCTCTACTTCATTCCTAAATTCTTTGAACTTTTCGAAGGCTTCGAATTTGTATCTCATAAGATACACATATCCGAATGTTGACCTATCATCGGTAAAGGTGATGAAGTAGAAGTATCCTCCTCAGCTTGAGCGGATATGGGCCCACAACATCGAATGAATCGGTTTTAACAACTCATTGGCTCTGTGACTCGCAACCTTCTTAAGCTTGGTCTTCATCATCTTACTAGCAAACAAGATTCACAAGGCCTATAGGATTCGAAATCCATGGAATCTAGATAATCATCATTATGCAATATAGACAATCTTGTCTATAAAGGTGATGAAGTAGAAGTATCCTCCTTTAGCTTGAGTGGATATAGGTCCACAAACATCCGAATGGATCAGTTCTAACGACCCATTGGCTCTGTGGCTCATGAGCTTCTCAAGCTTGGTCTTCATCATCTTACCAGTCAAACAAGATTCACAAGGCCTATAGGATTCGAAATCCATGGAATCTAGATAATCATCATTATGCGATCTAGATAATCTTGTCTCATTAATGTGTCCCGACCTACGGTGCTTAGGATATAATCGGTTATCCAATCTAGGTTTCTTAAATTGAATATTGGGAAGTTTACTATTCCTAGTATTCTTTAGTACCAAGGTAGAAACATCATCATGCTTTTTTCCCTTAAGGCTTGTAAGGTTTAATGGGCAGATCCTCCTCCAATGTCTTTCCTTTTGACAATAGAAGCATACAACAGTGTCTTTAGACTTCCCCTTCCCCTTTCCCTTGCCCTTCTTCTTCTAGGCTTGTGTTTGAGCTGGTCTATCTCCACAAGCTTGCCCTTGACCTTGCCCTTGTCCTTGAGTAAGAGCAGTAGGAATTGGAGAATCTAAAACCTAAGCTATCTTTTCACAACGCAAAACTATTTTTTTTTATTTCGATACTAGCCCTTAAAGTTAGGTCCAGCTATCATATTAGTATCTAGAATAGAGAAAAATTGAAGTTCTGGCATGACTCATATTGAAAAACAAAAACAAAATAGAACTTATAAGTATTTCATTAATCATATACGAAGACTTTTGAAATGTATGTGGCCCTCCTACTATTTCCTCTAGAACCAATGACTCTCTATTATTGAAACTCCTTTAACAGGCCCAATTTATTTAATGACCTCATCAGACACTAGCAATGCTCTGTGGCTTTAGAATTAATTGACTTGATCAAGTGATTTACCTTTCATATTTGGATACCATGTAGTCATCATCCCTTACAGCGTTATTCACATTTAGTCGAGAGCAAAGATAGAGTATCATTTCTCTTAATTGACTAAATGTAACTAATTCACAGAACTATGAATCTTCTTATTTTAACTCCATAATGGATCATGACTCTTCATGATCACTAGCATCGCCACAGAGACTCCCAAGTTAATTGGAAGCTATCCAAGCTCTCTTGGTCTTGTGAATGACTAGTCCCTTGTAGGGAACTATTCCTCTCGGCATGTCTATCTATACTCATGTATTCAAGTTACACCCAAGAGTACTTTGTTTCCCCATTTTCGAGCGAGTAGAGTTGTGTATTCAAAGTATAACCCTAGGACATAGTGTTCGATGATATCCTTAAGTCCAAGAAGATCCACACTAGCAAACGATGAAAGACTTTATGTATCCAATGATACTCTCTACAATGAATCTTTGTGGAGTCTCTCGACGGGTCACGACATCGGTTAAGGCATCTCCATGTCTGTATTCCATGAGGTCCCTACCTTGTATATCTATACAAGTAGATGGTGTTGTACTAGTCTTATTGAGATCATCAATGCCCTTTCTTGGTGATTCAGGACTAGGAACAAGTTTTAGGTAATAGATATACAATGTTCTCGAGTCCTCATGATCATGATCTTTATCATTGATCCTCAAGATTAACATATATTCTATTTCTAGGGCTTTTATCTTCAAACACTTATACTTTAAAATAAAGGCGAGATATAAATATGATAAAGATAAATATGCTCATTTATAAATAATGTAATACTACAACGTAAAAAAAGGTGCTAATTTGTCCTTACAAGTTGTCTCTAGGACACCTAAATACTAACACCTTTATGGGAGGAAGTTCCAATCTCTTGAATTTTTTGTTGGGAATTGCCTTATTCAATCCAGTTGCAACCCTATCGCCCTTCTTTGGTGTGGCTATTTCAATCCATGTCACTTTTTTTTTTGCTCAAATGATGTGATTTTTTTGTTCTTGATTATTCAATTCATGTGTAATGGTTACCCTCTTCTTTAGTGTTGAATGCATTCAGTGTTCAAAACAAAGTATTGAATGCATTCTGCGCAATGTGTGGGAGGTTAACGCTCGTTTGCAGGCTGAATGTATACTTTAGTTAATTATATATGATAAAATCGTGTTAGGGCCAACATGCTTCCCCTCCTGCTTATCGGTATAATTAGTGAGCAACAGTTCATATCCAAAATATCTCTTACATTGTCAGCATTATTTTTAGTTATGTGTTTATATATATTGGGTTGAATATAATTGTCCATTTTAATATTACTTTTCAATAATTTTTTTTTATATTGAAAACCGCCCTTTATAAAAAAAAATTAGGGAATTATAAGAAAAATAAATAAATGAGGGAGATTTCATCAAATAATAAATAATTGAATTATCTAAATTACATATGTAGTTAGTGAAACTATAAACCAACAACAGTTTGGCGAAGAAGAAAAGTAGAAAGTAGTAGGTGAAATTTTGAAAAGTTTGGAATATAAAGACGCTTGGGATTTGTTTGAAAAACTAATGTTGATTTTGGATTATGTTTCCCACCTTGTTTTTGGGACAGGTAGGGGTGGGAATAGGCCAGACCTCTATCAAGCGGCCTACAGCCTGTCCTATTTAGGGTCTGTTTATTAAAAAAGGGGCCAAGGCCTATTTAAAGGCTTGAATATGTAAATAGGCCAGGCCTATTTTGTTGAGGCCTAACCTGTAGGCCTTTAGGCCTAGCCTGTTTAAATATTAAATAAATATATTTATATTTATATAATATAAATAAGATAATATTTATTGTTTTTCACTTTTATATTATAATTTCAAGATATATTTATATAACTTTTAATAGGTTTAAAGTATATAAAGATTATTTATGGCCTCAAGGCTGTAATATGAGGCCTTTTTAAAGGCTTACATTATAAGTAGGCCTTTAAAAAGGCTTCAGGCTCGACCAGGCCTTATGAAGGCTCAGGTTTGAGCCTTAAAAAAAGCCTGAATTCAGGCTCAGGCCCTCTGCCTTTATTGCAGGCTCAGACCTATTTAGCCAAAGCCTGGCCTGGCCTGGCTTGGCCTATTTCCATGCCTAGGGACAGGGATTCATTAAAAGTCATTGTCAATTCCGGCTCTTATTATATTGTCACTTTTTCATCACCAATAATACTCCTCTAGTCCCTAATGTATGACCTAATTGGAGAGTTGAACTTGTTTCTAAATATAAGACATATTTATCTTATTTATCAATATTTTCTTAATTTACCCTTATTGATGTTCCCTTAACAATAATAGAGTGAGAGAGAGAGAGAGAGAGAGAGAGAAATTGAAAGAATTAAAAAAAAGATGATTATAGTGTTTTAGGAAAAACATGTTATATTAATTCACTTAACTAACTTTCTTAATTTAATTAAATTAGATATATAAGCCTTACATTAAGGAGGAGGGAAGGCATACACCTTGAATTGAAGAGATATTCAAAGAAAAATATTTGATAATTGAGGTAAAATAAAGTATAAATTTTTTATTCTTTCTAGATTTCAAAAGGACATATATCAGTGCATATAATAAAATTGGAAAATTATCATTTAATCAAAACCCATATTTAATTGTTAAGTAATTTTATGAATTATGATATTTCTTTTTTATAATCCAATGGTAATTAAGGATATTAATCATGAAATATGGAATAATAGATAATTAGACTTATTTTACATATTAAGATTTAGTTTTTCAGATGACTTGAATAAGGATATTTTGAATATCCATTAGAATCATTAAGATTTATTTGGTTTTCGTTATCATTATCATTTTTAGTATTCTTTTAGGTTCATTTATCTCAATAAAACAAAATATCTATTATCTAGGTCAACTCCAATTCTTAATATTGTATTGGGATTTTAAAGTTTGAATAATATAAGGAAATTAATTATGGAAATGTTGGTTAAAAATAATTATGAGAATAATTATTGGAAATTTAGGCTTATTTTTCCCTCAATTTATTTTGGGAAAAGAATAATTCAAATAAGGAATAAATTATGCCTAAAAATTATAGAAATAATATATGAGAATTAAACGGTGGAAATTGGTCAAATGATTCAATTAGTTGGAAAATTAGGAATCTATTTTCCTTGTAATATTTAGAAATACATTCATGGAAATATTTGCAAGAGATAATTTTAGAACACACACCCTCTTATTATTTAATTGAGACACTAAGTTTATTTTTTTTTTGATACATATGAGGATAAATAAAAAGCGATCGTAAACTACAATGGGGAATTTAATCCCAATGCATCATGCAACAAGACACGACTCTCGGCTCCTCGGGATGACTATCCCAAAATCTTGAACAAGAGATGCCACGTTTAGCAAGAAGATCAGCTACCTTATTTCTTTGTCCTTTGAATATACCTAAAGGAGACTACCCAGTTCCTCTTACACATCTGCTTTGAATACGCGGTAGGTAAGGCGCCATGGATTTGCTTGATCTATTCGAACCGAAACCACCTCCTTTGCATCGATTCAAGCGTTACTTTCCTAAAGCCAAGATCCCATAACCGAAGCCCCTTTAAAGCGCCCACTCCTCTACTTCACGCACTGAGCACGTCCCAAGAGAGTTAGAAAAATCAGCAAGCCAATTCCCCATATGATCTCTAAAAATACCACCACACCCAGCCATCCCGGAAGCTCTCCCAACCGCTCCATCAACGTTCAATTTTATCCACCCAGACTCTGGAGGTTTCCACCCGACAGGGACTTGAGGTGGAGCGGCCAGCTATGTGATATCCTCCTGAATAATAACATAACTCCTCCATGAATGAAGGATAGCAGCTGCAGGCTGATCAGGTTTAATGAAATCAGCATTAAAGCATAGTTCATTCCGCCAAAGCCATAATTTCCAAATCGAGACACCCCAAAGTTGAGACCAACTCCCTAGGTGATTTCGACCCAACTCTTCTGAAGATTATATTTCCCTCACTTTAACAAGGGAAGTCTGAAAAATTCCCTCAGAATATGAATAACACTCTCAGTTTCTGAATAACAGTAAGCCCACAAGGGAGAGGTACCCGCCCACCGACTTCTTCTAAGGTTTGTAGGGAGACTGTCATTGAAGGCTAGCCACATAAAGATTTTAATCCTCTCGGCCCCCTTCCATTTCCACAAAGCTTTGAAGAAGAATTCTTCCTTAAGCATACTATTACCTTCCAAAACCCTATAGGCGCTCCCAATTGAAAAAAGACCATTACTTGAATTCTTCCATGACAAAGATCATGCCCTGCCTCTGGAACTAGAGGATGAGTTGCCCTAAGTTTGGATAACACCGAAGCTGGAAACAGACGAGAGAGTCTATCAAGGTTCCAATCTCCATTAACCGCCCAATCCGCAACCACACTACTCTGCTCCTCCAACAATAGCTGCCTATAGCATAACTCTTTCAGAGGCTTATCCTGAAAAAGCCATCTATCTTCAAAAAATCTTACGCTCTGTCCATTTCTAATATTCCAAACCGACCCATTAACCACTAGGTCCTTCTGACTAGCTATGAACTTCCGAGGGGTGAGTCTCCTTTCCTAACCTCAAACAAATGCGTGTCGGCCGAAGCATATACTTATTGGTCAAAACATCCATACACAAACCGTTTACACCAGTAAGTAATTTCCATGTAACTTTGGCACCACACGCCTTATTAAAAGATGAAAGTCTTTTAAACCCCAGGCCTCCAAAACTCTTAGGAAGAAGAATTTTGTCCCAGCCTATTGGATGGTATCCAAACACTGAGTCACTATGCCCCCATATGAACTTCCACTGGATTTTTTCAATTTCAAAACAGATTGAACGCGGTATAAGGGCTGCCTGCATAGGGTAAATAGGAATTGCTCCCAACACCGATTGAGCTAAAGTTACTCTACCCGCCCTCGAAAGGCATTTTTCCTTCCAAGAAGATAACTTAGAACGAACCCTATCAACAATATATTGGAAGGTTTCAGTGGACTTCCTTTTCCTGGTAAGAGGAAAACCCAAATATCTAGTAATGGCGGAAGAAATCTGCATACCGGCTATTGAGGAAATCACTGCTTATCATGTAACCGAACCTTTGGGGAGAAAAATAAAGAAGACTTTTGTTTTGACTTTTTCCCCAGATACATCACAAAACTTGTGTAAACAATCCAGCATACAGGTCGTTTGTGCCACTGTAGCTTCACCAAAGACCAGAATATCGTCAGCAAACATGAGGTGGGATATGGCCGTTCCTGCCCTTGATACCCTTACCGGTTTCCAGTGACCTGTATTAACCTCATCACAGATTATATGGGACAATTTATCCATGCACAAGACAAACAATAAGGGAGAAATCGGATCCCTTGCCTAAGCCCCCGCCTAGCATCAAAGTAGACGAGTAGGGGACCCATTCCACGAGGATATTGTAAGAAACCGAAGAAATACACTCCATAATGAGGCGAATAAATTTAGGTTCCATATCTAATTCCTCGAGAACCTACTTAACAAAACTGCACTGGATTCTGTCATACGCCTTATCCAAGTCAATCTTCATAGCCATCAGCCCACGCCTGCCCCTTGTCTTCTTCATAATGTGCATAATCTCTTTTCCAACCATTATATTATCATGAATCTGTCACCCTTTAATGAAAGCTGACTGATATGGTGAGATTATAGAGTCCATCAAGCTCCTCAACCTCCCAGTGATGACCTTAGTCACACACTTATAATGTACTGAGCATAGAGCGATCGGTCTAAAATGGCTCACCTCCTCCGGTATCTCTCTTTTTGGAATTAGAGATATGAGAGTTTTATTATGAGCTTCAAGGCTCTGCTGTCCCATAAATACATTCCGAACAAAGGTGCACAGACTTTCACCCACCACCTCCCATTGAGATTGGAAAAAGATGGGTGGAAAACCATCAAAACCCGGTGCTTTGTATGGACCCATGGAAAAGAGAGCCCTCTTGATTTCGTCCTCAGAGGGGATCTGTTTCAAACTAGCCCGAACCTCCATTGGCAGGCCTGGGAATTTCGTTACAGTTGAAATCTGATCAGTGCATTCGCCCTCCGTAGAGTAGAGGGAGTTGAAGAAATTTGACACCAACCCTTTTAACTGCAATTCATCGTCAACCCACTCCCCATTAACATTTCTTAACATTGAAATTTTGTTCCTTCTACGCCGCAAAGAGGATTTCGAGATGATAGAATCGAGTGTTCGGTCACCCTTGGTAATCTAGTCAGTCTTCGCTTTTTGAAACCACTTCAGCTCTTCCAATTTTAATAAGCGATCCGGCTCACTCTGCAATTGCCACTCTAGCTGACACGAATACCTGGAATGCGGATACCTTGGCGACCTTTGAATTCCAGCAAGCCTGGCCATCAACATTCTGATCTTCTTTTCCACAAAGCCGAAGACATCCTTGTTCCATATCATCAGAGACTTCTGGGCCTCCATTAAGGCATCTATTAGGAGTTCGTTAGTCCTCCAACAATTAGAGAAAAAAGTGTTAAACGACTCATGAAAGAGCCACATTGCTTCAAATTTAAAAAGTCTAGGATTAACACTCCTATGGTATAACGGAAAAGATAAAGCCGAGAGGGTTATGATCGAGAAAATAGTGTACGAGGAAGTACCTTCACAAAACAGTCCCCCAGGTTACTAAGAAAAAGATTGTTGGCAAATGCTCTATCCAGGCGCTCAAACAAACGCTTGCACCCCGAGATTAAAGGGCCCCTCCAGGTGAACTTTGGTCCCTGCGACCCCAGATCAGTCAACCCACAATCCCTTACTCTGTCATTAAACCAATTAATACGACGACAATCACACCGACACTAGTGCAAAAAAGGCTTTTAAGACCGGACAAAAGAGGGTCGTAAGGCCGGATATGCGGCTGGTCTTGTTCGGCCGGTATTAAAAGTCTACCATTTAAGACCGGACTCGAACCGGTCTTAAAGAAACTCTTTTAAGACCGGAAATTTAAAAACTTGGGTCTTAAAAAGTTGTACTAAATGAAGCCGAAATATTTTTTGTTCGATCCTAATGCTCAACTTTTAAGACCGGCCAAAAAATAGGTCACTCTTAAAAGATCGTAATTATAAGACCGGACAAGACACATACCGTCTGAAAAATAGCGGCTTCTAAGACCACACGACTAATTACACACGGTCTTAAAGGACTGACTTTCAAGAGTGTATGATAAAAACATCCGGTCTTAAAGATTTTGATTTAAGACCGGACATCTAAATATACGGTCTTAAAAGACCAACTTTTAAGGCGGGTTTAATATCAAAACTCAAAAGTCGTCGACCTTTAAGACCGGTCATATAATTACATCCGGTCTTAACAAGTGAACATTTAAGACCGGCTTATTATTTTAGGTCTAAATTTTCCCGAATTTTTCCCTATTTGTTCTTCGATTATATATATACACAAATCCACCACCCAATCCGGCACATAAAATTCGATACTTTAAGCTACAAGCTATGAACAATTATTTGAATAAATTGAATTGGAAAAAGAATACAAATATTATTCACCATGAGCTATTTGGCCTCTTAATTAATGATTACTATGACTACAACACCTAAATTAATTCATACAATAAGATAACTTACTTACAAATACAATAAGTTACAAGTACAACATACATGCGCCCAAAATAATATTCACCATGCCTTCATCTGATTCCCCCACCCAACAATGTAACATCCTCTTATATAACATGCCCCTTTGGATCGAATCCGCCCCACAAAAATAAAACAAGAACAAAATTCATAGTCAGTGACATTAACTATGAACATAGATAGAAGGAATATAATATATATAGTTAAAGCCTTAAAGTCTTCAAAGAAATCTGCATATGAATATTACCTTATGAATTGACTCTTTTATAAAGTGATATCTTCCCATATCCCTTCTTGATGATCACTTCTTATCTTAGGGTTCATTATCCGCTTCATCTTCTTCGTTCATGTCGGTAGACCCCTTGAAAAGGAGTACTCTCGGGAATACCATAATTTGAATTCATTTCCTCATCAATATCAATGACCCTCTTTCCTTGGAGAGCTACGAGACCACATTTTATTTTCTTGATCGGTGATATAGAGCAGTTGTTTTGCACAGTGCGCCATAATAAAAGGTTCATCTCCAAAACTTCTACCATTGACATCGACTAATGTAAATCCTAGCCGATCGATCCGAACACCATTATTGACATTAACCCACTTGTATTTGAAAATGGGAAATCTAATTTTCACATAGTCCACCTCTCCAGATCTCTTCAATAACCCCATAATATGGCATGGCCAATAAAGGGCTCTTGTCTTTCGAATTGGAGAAGTGCATAGATTTAGCCTCTAACATAACACCTTTGTTCGGATTTGTGCTCGTATCATCTAGGGACTTCGTGTAAAATGTATAACCATTGATCACATACGAATTCCAACTTATGACATCAACCTCGGGACCACCTGCTAACCATTTGATTGTATCGAAACACATTCCTCTCCCTCGACCTTTTGTTTGAACCGGTTTGCAAAAGTTCTGTTATGCTCCCTAATCAACCTTTGTTCGGTCATTCGATGATTTTCTTTCCTTACAGTTTGCTTTATGTGCAGCTATCTTTGCTTGAACTTCATCGACGTTATTCAAGATGTATAAGTGGACTTGTGACAATTCATCGGGATCTATACTCCTTACGGAAGCCCCTCGTCTACCCCCATCGGCATCGACGTTTTGGAAGCCCAATATGTCTTACTTTGGCCAAATAATCTTGACAAAATTCCATGGCTTCTTCGAAACATATTTGAACAATCGATGCTTCAGCGGTATGCATTCTTCACGTACCCTTTTAGGAATTTCATAGATCTTTCAATTGGGTACATCCACCGTAAATGGATAGGGCCGCACATCTTTATCTCCCTCACTAGATGAACAATTAGATGAACCATGATGTCAAAAAATGTAGGAACAAAAAGCTTCTCAAGGTGGCACAAGATAAGATATCCTTCATTCTCCAATTCATCCAACTTTTCAATCTCAAAAACTTTACTACAAAGCGCATTGAAGAAGACACAAAGTCTAGTCAAAAGCGACCGAAGACCATATTCGGCGATGCCTCGAATAGCTATTGAGAGTATTTGTTGCATCAAGACATGACAATCATGAGACTTTTGGCCTACTAATTTCAAGTCCTTCATCGATACAAGCCTCTTAAAATTTGAAGAATACCCCGTGGGAACTTTTGTGCCATGTAAACACTCACAAAAACTTCGTTTCTCATCCTTAGACAAAGTATGAGAAGCGGGGGACAATAAGTTCTCTTCCCATCGGCCTTGGATGTAACTCTTTGCGTATTCCCATTGCTATCAGATCTAATCTTGCCTTCACACCATCCTTGGAACTACCTTGTATGTTGAGAAGCGTGCCGACAATACTATCACATACGTTTTTCTCCACATGCATGACATCAATACTTGTGTCTCACATCAAGATTGCGCCAATATGGAAGATCGAAGAATACAGATCTCTTTTTCCATATATTTGTTTCTTTTCTACACTTTGCGGTCTTAGAATACGACATTGATATTTTTCACCTTTTCATAAACTTGCTCCCAGTCAATGCCACCGGAGCATCTTCATACTCTTGGCCACCAAAAAGGCTTTCTTCAATCGACGATATGGGTGGCCCCGTCTAAGAAATCTCCTATGTCCAAGATAAGCTGTCTTTCTTCCATGTTGAAGTTGATGGTAGCGTGTGCCTTCTTCACAAACCGGACATCTTGTATGGCCTTTTACACTATACCACGACAAGTTCCCATATCTTTGGGAAGTCGTTTATAGTACAAAATATCATGGCTCGCATTTTAAACACCTCCTTCTTGAAAGAGTCAAAAACATCAACACTTCGCCCACAACTCCTTCAAGTCTTCGATCAAGGGTGAAGGTAAACATCAATGTCATTTAGGGTTGTTTCGGTCCCGAAATCAACATAGATAACATGATGTACTTTCGTTTCATGCATAACATTGGAGATAAGTTGTAAATAATCGGTAGTACGAGGCCATGAACTACGTATCTATGCCAAGGCTTCCATATGGATTCATGCCATCCGTGCTAAGGGCAAGCCTAAGGTTCCTAGGTTCTTCGCCGAAGTTCAGAAATAATTGATCAATTTTCTTCCATTGAGAAGAATCGGCCGGATGTCAAAGCTTTCCATCAGAAATCCTCTCATCTGCATGCCACCTCAAATTTTTTGCATCATTTTCATTCGCAAACAACCGCTTGAACCTTGGTATGATTGGAAGATACCACAACACTTTTGCAGGCCCCTTATTTGACTTGTACCTTGGGGTTTCACATTTCGGACAATTCTGCTCCTCTTCAAACTCTTTTCTATACAACACGCAATCATTCGGGCATGCATGGATCTTTTTGTACTCCATTCCCAGTGGACAAAGTATTTTCTTAGCATCATAGTATCGATGCGGCAACACATTATCATCCGGAAGCATGTCCTTAAAAGCCTTAAGCATTTCTGAAAAACTCTTGTCGCTCCATCCATGACGTGCCTTCAAGCTTACCAATTTCAATACAGCATTCAACAATTGGTATTTTTTACACCCACAGTATAGAGGGGTCTCTGCATCACTGCACATATTACCATACTCTTCTCCTACATCACGGATAATGTCCTCTATGTGATCATCCATATCCGTGTCATTATCATCAAAGGCCACTTCCCTATGTTGAGACCCACTTGGTATTTTTTCACCATGCCATACCCATCTTGTATAAGTCTTACAAATTCCTTCACAAATTAAATGTGTGTGTATAACTTCGGGACTTAGTCGCCTCTCATTCAAACATTTTACACAAGGGCAATAAAACTTCCCACCCTCGGCATGGGCATTTTGTTTAGCAAATTTTATAAAGTCCCTCACCCCATTCGATATTCAACACTCGTCCGTTTAGCATTTATCCAAGCTGTGACCCATAGTAGAATTCCTATATATATAGACGGAAAGATTTAACATACATATATATGCTCAAATGTCGGTTATGTCTTTTTTTTTTCCTTTTTTTTTTCCGGATAAACTTGCTCATTAAATGCAGAACGAAGAATCACTTTTGGTCATAAATGTATCGCAGTGAATCCAAGAACCAAAATAAATGCATGACGAGGAAATTAAATGCATCGCGTGAAGGTCTTGTGGACTCACTGTATCATATAAATTCAAATGCGTTTGCTTAGTCTTTCTTCTCCGCCACGAACGTTGATGTTGCGGGACAGAAAGAGTACCCTAAAAACATTTATTGGTCAGTTGGGTAGGTCTAAAGTGCAATTATAATCTTCAAAATACAATATCCATTAACAACACGAAACCCACAAGAACATTTGATCGATTTCGCTCAACCCGGAAAAACCCGAACGATGAGCGGGAAAATCATAAAGTTATATAACCGAAACACCTCTTACGGCTTGGTCTAGAGACGTTTAGCTAAGGAACCGAGAAGGTGATTGTTGAGAGAGCAACGCGAACCCCGGCGACGAAGTGGCGACGGGAACACGAGTAACACTTTAGGCGCGACAAGAGAAGTTCGAGAGAGGAAATTTAATATTCCGCGACGGAGCGAGACATGTTTTATATTTGGGATTTTATTAAGATCGGAGTTTTATAATACTCCGGATCTAAATTGAGACAATTAAATCGGTTCATTAAAAAGTAGACGGTTCTATATATACAATTTTTTAAGACCGCCATTTTATAATACTTCGGTCCTAAAATTCCTCGTTTTTGTGCTTTCTAAAAAAGGATTTGCGAGCGCAAAGCATTTGAATGAATAAAAATTAAAGGAAAATAGGAGTTTCTTTAATTACATATATTACTTGCATATGCACGTACACAAGAAAAATACAAAAGAAAAACAAGCGAGAAAATTATCAAAAACAAGAATCGACTAAACATCTCCTAAAGCTTATTATCCTCCAAAGCCTTGGCGATTTCGGCGTGAACAACATTAATTTCCGCGGAGATCAGCAAATTTCTGTCTTACTCGATTCAGCCACAATGCTTCATTAGAGGAAAGAGGAGAGGGGTCAGTAGTAGTCGCGGTGGGGCCAAGAGGTTGGAGAGGGGGAGCGGGAACCTCTTCATCATCCGAAGAAATAACAATGGGTCCAACGACTCGAGACTCTTTGTCACAATAGGACAGGACTCTCGATGGAGGAGGCGCGCACCGTATAACAATCGACGGAAGGCACGAGCATCACGACTAAGAGCACCCCTACGAGCGGTTCTATTGTATCTAACCATGGTTTGGCGGTTAGGCGAGAGGTATGAGGAGTTAATTAATAGAGGCGAGAGAGGCTGTTCTCGAGATAGCCACGTACGTAGTTTGGAGTTCTGAGGTAGTGAGGAATTAATAAGGAGTTATAGGTACGCGGTATAAAATTCCATTATTTAATATTTTTGCAATTCATTTTATTTCAAGACCGACCTTTTATCGTTAACCCGGTACTTATAGATATGCGGTATAAAATTCTATTATTTAATTTTTTAAGACCGATCTTTTATAATAAGTCCGGTCCTAAAAGTCTTACCTTTAAGACCGACCTTTTATCATTTACCCGTACTTACACCTTTGTTCAAATGAATGATGCGAGTCTCTTCGGCTTCCGGATAAACTTCCCAACTAGGCGTCTCCTCGTATTCGATGAACAATGCGTCTCCTCGTTAAAGCTTAGGCGTTTCACATTGTTCGGGATGGGTTCTCTATTTAAACCCGTTGTTCTTGTACTTTCTTCACATTCTTCTCCCCGGCTCCTCCGTTTCCTCCTCCTCCTCTTCAACCTCATTGTTGTAATGGCTGCTCCCCCAGGTCCTCCGTTTCCTCCTCCTCCTCTTCAACCTCGGCCCCCCTCCACCACCGCCTCCTCCAAATCCATTTGTGAAGCGGTTGGTGCGATCACAGTGGCCGCGTTGATCAAATCGATCGACATTTGGGCCAATTGGTTCAGCTTGCTCATACCATGAACAACAAGCTGAACATGGTACTCCACGCCAATGACGTGAACTACGATCCCACCGAAGATGACTCGACGACTCCGACGCCCCTCCCTTTCCGACTACGAGAGGGATTAATTTTTTTGTTGCTTTTTTATTTTGCTTTTTTTTTTTTTTTTTTTGTGATCGTTTGCCCTATAAAAAATTAGTAAATAAAATATTTTTAAATTTTGTTCTCGTGCGAGTTTAGTACTTTATCCCATTATCGAACACTGGAAAGCAATAAACAAGGCAACTATGAAGGATGGATAATGGCGAGACTAAAAAACCTAAAATAAAAGAACGAAGACTTTAGTTAGTAAATCGACGGTCCTAAAAACACGCCATTTTTGTCGGCTTTGGTTTCCATATCCGATTGCCTCTTGTCCTTTTCATTATCGTCTTTCTTTTTCCGACAAAAAGGAAACAAACAAAACATTGTCCTCGTGTAAATCCAACAACAGAAATTCGCAGAATACAGTTAAGAACATACAAAAAAAGGAGCTTTTACCTTATTCGGATAAGAACAAACAAAGTGACTATTCTTCTCAAGGTTGGACCTTCGTTGACGTCGGTTTTACCTCCCCATGTTAGAAACAAAGTGTCCTTTTCATTATCTTCCTTCTTTTTCCGACAAAAAGACAAAAGACAAAATAAAAGGGACACCGATAATGCTGCCTCTACACATGGAGAGGTAAAAAGCGATGATAATGAAGGACCTAGCTTGAGCGAACGCCGAACCTCGGTTGTCTTCAACCCTATCCATTTAATTTGTCGAAAAGGGGTATTTAAAGGTGGTTGACTTTTAAGATCGCACAAATAACAACATACGGTCCTAAAAGTTAAGCGGACTTGTAACCAAAGGACTTTTAAGACCGATTATTTATAAAATACGGTCCTAAAAAAGTTAGCGGGCGACTTTTAAGACCGACCTTTTATAATACGTCCGGACCTAAAAGTACATGTGGTTTTTTAAGCTTTTAGGAGCGGACACTAAAGCAATATACGGTCCTAAAAGTCTCATACTTTTTACCTTTGAACTTTGCGGACCTTTAAGACCGGACATGCTGTTAATGAACGGTCCTAAAAGTCTCAGATTTCAAACACTAAATTAAATAGCTATATCCACCATCCAATAATACATTCAGAAACCCAAAATGGACAAAAGAAAATTGTTCGAAAAATTAACTAAATTTATTTATTGAATTTTACATTGCCTATGTATATTTACAAATGAATTGTTCAAAAAAATAAACAAATTTACGAAGATCGATTATTGTTGCTACGGGAGAATATACTTACAAATGAATTTAGGACATTAATTATTGTCATTTTTCGACTCTAAGATCAGACCATACGAGATATTCACAAAACACATTGCGTATGTGCTCCGGTTCATCATCGAAAAGGGAGTTTTGTATTGAAACATCGTAACATCAAAAACAAGACAAGCTGAATTAACTTGCGTGCATATTTCATTTGTGTGTAAGCCGAAACTGAATTAACTTGCATAATATGTAACATCAAATACATTTACCTTTGCGAGTTAATTTAGTATCCCTCGCCTTGTAATATCATACATGTGTTTCATGACGTACGGCCCACATAAGTTGGACTCGTGGTTGCCGATGGGTCTAAAAAGAACAAGAAATATATATAAGAGCATATATATAGCTCAATGACCAAGTTCACAAGGCGTGTGCTACAAATATTGTACCAACCTGCAGTGCGTACCATATGGGGTCTTTGTCTGAGTAGCACGCCTTTTCTTTTCTACTCTTTGTAAGGTCCTCATGGCACTATCATCAAAATCACAAATTTATCAATGATTCACTTAAAATTCACGAGAGATGTCGAGACAAGAGAATCAAAATGACATGCTTACTCGTTGATGGTCTGCACCAACGTAGGCAATGGCTCAGTGTAAGTGGAGCATAAGAAGATAACTTTACGCTCCCCCATGCACATGAGGACCAACTGCCAGTGGCGGCTAAAAATTCACATCAGTAAACTATACTCGGTGATATATGTAGCGAGAATTAAGTGAATTGCGGACAAGATTTTTTATATGTACTGTGGAAGAATGGCAAAAAGTACAACTTTCTGCTCACTTCACACAACCTCTTTGATATGTACTCTGTCTCTCCTCCATGGTTGTTTGACTTGAATAAACGGGGCACAAGAATCCAAAATCGTTGATCCTGCACCTTTGAACCAATTCATGATGCAAGAACCTACCATAATGACATCGATCGGGGAATTAGTATATATGTATGTATGTCTAAACGATGCATTTAAATGATGTACTCATAGACGAGAAGATACTTACTTCATAAAAATTCTAACAAGCTGCATCGGTAAGCTCTGTCGAGGAAGCGGCGGGGACTCAACATCAACGGTTGCAACTTGAACGGGCATAGGATGAGGGACGCCTAGTACTTCATCGGCGAGCCCACGATTTATCCTTAAAATATCCACTCTTCATCAGATCGGATATTTTTCCCTGGTGGCTTGACCAACTTAGCGATGGGGATAGAGCTTGAGGAGGGGATAGAGCTTGACGAGGGGATGGAGCTTGACGAGGGGATGGAACTTGAGGAGGAGGGTTGAAGCTTCGGGAGCGGTAGAGACATGTACAAGCTTCATTTGGCCAAGGGATGAAGGTTCCCTTGACATCACTCACAAGCTTCGGCTCATCGGTTTGGAGAGGGGAAATTTGTGCATCAATGATCACATTTTCAGCGACACTCGACTTCATCATCGGGCATTTGTTGGTGGTGTACAGTTGATCCCAAGTTGTGAACAGTCCCTTTTGCAACCAATAATCGTCCATCATGATGATCGGGATCCTCCACATAAAGGTCACAAGGTTGCTCTTTTTGTCCAACAATGCAGCTCCCTCAGTGCTTTCTTTGCACGGTTGTAGGTGAGTGTGTGAAGGGAACACTTTGGTCTCGGACGATTGCTCAAAAGCAGCCTCGGTGACTCGGTTCCTCCTTCATCCGGCTCATCTCGGATTGAAACATTGCGGTCATTGAAGCTTTATTAGTAGCCGGCGTCGGTCCATCTCCTCCTGGGTAACCATACTTTGTCTATGGCATTTGGATGTACCAAAGACTTGCTTTATGCCTACCCGTCCTCCAATCCCCCTTACACGCCCCGGGTGATCCGGTTTTCCGATCGCAACGGTCAGAACATCATTCCTCCCGTCCGACACAAAAGATCCCTCTGCTTCTTTCTTTTTAAGATCTTCTTGTAAGATATAGATAACGAGAAGCTTAGTAATGAAACATGTTTAGTAACTAAAAAATAACAATAACGATACTTACAATTCTTTCAGCAACTAGACGAGTTTGTTCACTCGTGTAGACGCCGCTTGGCTTTTGCCGAATATGCAACCACAACTCCTCACGACGTATTGGAGATGGAGGAGCATGTATCACGAAGGATTGGATTACGCTTCATCATCCAATCTCTTCCGCTTGGCGCAGCCATCAAATCTTTTTCAGCCTTTTGATATCCGCGAGAAGCCCTATGAGGGCAATCATTCTTTCTACCTATCTCTGTGCTTGTTCCCTTCTTTTACGTGAATCGGGATTGAAAACATCTATTAATTATGAATTCCAGCCATGCATGTCACTAACAGAAATTAGAGAACACGCTTCATATGAACGTCGATCAAACGGTAGTCAAATTCTTCACTTCATCAAGTTTCAACATTTTATTTAAGGAAGATGTAGAATTGTAGAAGAAATTGGAGCTATGTTTTGTAGTGCTAGCTAGATAGATAGGTTAAGAAACAAAAGAGAATTATGCTTACGAGAATAATACAAACTTGATCCTTTTTAAGGCATCCATTAGTGGGATCAAGCAGTCCCATTAGATAGTAACAATTGGGTATATAAAGTTTCCCCCTTTTAAGACTATTCATTTCCTCCTTTGCAAGACAAACCATTACACAATTAATACCTTCTCATAAGTAATTTACCTTTTCAGGGTTGACATATCAGACTTGCATAGACAAAGGCAGGAAATGTATACTTCTATTCACACACCGAACTATTATATAACTAACGGGATTAGATGAACACAATAACATTCACATATCCACACGGGTTAATAAGCAAACAAAAGGGAAAACAAAACTAAATATAAACTCACGAGCTTCGGGAGTGGTCCGCGAGAAGAACAAATTGTCGCCAAATTCGTTCATCAATAAATGTGTAAACTTCCCAAGGATGTTTGGCACGCGAGAACATCGGAGAAAATATACGTGTTAGTGAGAAAGGTCTTAAACTTCCTCCACCGATCAGCACAATAAGACAATGTCTTGTCTTTCAACTGCTGACAGTCAGGGACAGTGTATGTAACCTGGATAGTCTCCCAAATAGGATCCTTTACATTCTTAGAGTCCACACTTTTCCACTCATCTGTCAAGATGCTAACCTTGCTGCGTGCTAGACAGCCGACAAAACTATTATATTTGCTTTTATTAAGGCCGACGGGTTCCAACCTTGCATCAAAGCTGAATCTCGAGCTTTGACCCGAAGTCCGACTTAGGGTCACATCCATCATTCGTGTGCCTCTTCTACCACGGCGTGCGGGCGATTACGAGCCTCATTGTGAGATGAAGAGGGTTCGTTCTCACTCACACCCGTCACACGAGGCGGCGTTGCGGAACACGAATAGATTCGTTTTCACCGTCCATTTTCGAGACGGGGAAGAGAGGAATGCCCGAGCAAATGAGAGAGTAACGGGGGCTGATGGTACGTGGGCGAGGAAGAGAGGTAATGCAACAGGAAGGGTTTCGGAACGTGAACAGAGGTTCTCCACAAAGTAACAAAAGCTTTCGTGTGAAGAAATGTATAACTTGCGTGGATTTTTAAGACCGGATGAAAAAGAGACGGTCTTAATATTTACATTAATCCGGTCATATTAAACGTCCGATCTAAAAAGTTTAACCTTTAAGACCGTTCCTTTTAAAACGCCGGTCTTAATATTAATGAACTTTTTCGTACCGGAAGTATCATATGTCCGGTCTTGAAAAAAAACTTTTAAGACCGTCTTCTTGATAAGTTCGGTCTTAAAAATTTAGACTTTTTATATTTAAATTTTTCCTTATTATGTTTTACCACAGAAAATATAAGTACGGCTATATGAGATATATTTAGAAAGTAATTGAAATTTCAGTTCAATTTTTAAGACCGGTTGTATTTTAGTCGGTCTCAATAATGTTTTTAAGAGCGGTGAAAAATTGGTCCGGTGCAAGAAGTTCTTTATATTTACGGAAGCTGCCACCGGTCATTCCTTTAAGACCGGGTGTCCATTGTCTGCTCTAAATGAGGCGATCTTAAAGCCTTTTTTTGCACTAGTGCGAACACCCCCAATCCTCTCATGCAAGTATAAAATGTCATTAAAATCTCCAAGAATTACCTATGGCATCGAAATGGAACCAGAGTAGTTGAACAGCGCATCCCATAAAACCTCTCTGAAATTAGAGTGCGGAATTGCATAAACCGAAGTTAGGATGAAAGGAGACATCCCCCTGAATTCGCACTCCGCATGAATGAACTGACGGTCACTAGCAAGGATTTTAACCTTGATCACATCACTTCGCCACAGCATCGCTAACCCTCTGGACCTACCATTGCTGGTCACACAATGAATAGAGTCGAAGCACTAGGACAAGAGCGGGTTGAAAGGATCTACTCTGGGAGTCTTCGTCTCTGCCAAAATAACCATGCTAGGCCTTGGTCCGACACACACCGTCTTGATCTGCCTGAGCAGATTAGAGCCACAAACACCACGAATATTCCAGTAACAAATATAATCCATAAGGATAATGGAGGGATAAAAAGGCCCCACAAGAAAAGCTCAATGGGAAAGCTGAGTCTCTGGGACCAGAGTCCCAGAGAAGCATCTTGTTCGACTCGGTCATCATGCACAGACCCAGCTGGATTGGGCTCAGACATAACCAAATCTGGATTCCCTAAAGGTGTATCTCTCGGGTCATAATTAGCTTCCAACGCCTGGGCCTCTCCCCTTTTGCCCATTTCCTCACAACCCACCAAAGGAGCACCCCACTCAAACACGTGATTTCCCCCGCATTCTCGACATTAAATCCTCATTATTCTTGAGCATCATTTTAATTGACCCCACATCCTCAGCTCGGTCATTATTATTGGTGTAAGTCAACAATAGGGTCCCATTCTCTCTAGGACGTTTGTCAGCCCTATCCGACACCGCCATATCTTTCCCTACCTTAGACCCTTTTTGCCCTAGTTTATCATTTTGCTTGACTCTCCCGCCATTAGCTGCCCGTTTCTGCACCCGTACAACATTAAAACTCTGTGATTGATTTCCTTGTTCCATTACCGTCCTGACCGAGGAAGCTTGGAGCGCCAACTCGTCAGAGTTAGTAGGTAGCGCCACCTGCTCGTCAGCTAAGACACCGAACCGTGAGCCCTGAAAATCAGCTTTGGGTACACTCTCACTTCCCTCCTTTGGTTTTCGAGATCTCCGTGGTTTCTGTACAGTCTGCCATTGATCTCGGTGACTGTTGACTCCAACCATCGGCTCTTGCTCGTCAGACTCCTGATTCTCCCTGTGTGCACCATCCCAGTTTTCATTTGGCTCCTTCCGCCTTGGGCAAGACTCCCCTGAATGACCATAGACACCACAATTAAAACAGAGTAAGTAGAGACCCTCATACTCCAAGAAATAATCCACTCCATCCAGGCAAAATCCAGACATAAGTTGTTTTCCTAAATCCACTAACACACATATTCGCGCAAAGTGCCTTATTTGGCGGGTCGGATGTGTGCATATCAACCTTAATGGTATTACCTATCCGATCACCAATAAAAGTAAGAGCTTCCCTGTCATAGTATTCTAAAGAAATAGTAGGAATCCTAACCTATACCGCAACTTTATCAATCTTTGCTTTAGCTGGAATGAAATTTGGTTCCCAAGGCCTAACAGTGAGGCAATGATCGTAAATCATCCAAGGTCCCCCTGTTAGAGCATTTAGATAGTCTTCACTATTTGTAAACTTTACAACAAAGAAACCACAACCAATATTAATAAGAGACAGAACTCCCCGCTTAGCCCAAAGGGTTTGAATCCGAGCTAGTAATGCTTTGTACCCAATAGGCTTGTCCAGCAGTTTGATTATAATCGCCTTCCTCCAAGCCTTATATAGTCGTTTCTTAATTTTACTAGAGAAGGTGAAGGACGAAAAGTTTCGATTAGGGTCTTCCTCTATCCGACACGGTGGATCACTATCCCCTTTGCCATTATCATCCTCCACATCATCTTCCCACATAATGCTATCAAGAAAGACCTTCTCGCCGAGTCCCCTTCACCATCGATACATCCGAGAGTCGATGTCCCTTTTAGTTTATCGGCAAAGGAAGGCCCGCCTCGAAGAATATCGCACCGGAAGAGCCAAGTTTTGGCCAAGGGTCTGGAACAGGGGCCTTTGGAATTCCATTAACATTCTTGATCTTTTTAGCACTTCGAAGTAGCTGATCATCTTCCTCGGGCGATCGCGAGAGAATCAGAGTATTGGAGCTGGTCATCGTGAGAGAACTATATATACTCTCCCAATTAATATTCTTATTATTGGCCCAACAACAAAACCCCACGGCCCAATATAATACTCCAAACCCATTAAGTGGTTCAACCATTAATACTTATCAGCCGCAGCATTACCAAAAACGCAATAGGGAAAAATCAGCTAACACGTACAAATCACTAAGTAAACCATCAACAAATATCCAACCCACACCTCCCTGTTAGCGTATATCACTCTTGACCAAATCATGCCGCCAAAAAGTAAGAGATAACAGCATTTTTTGCAACGCAAAGGCAGCAGACCAGCAACACCATACCTCTTCCATGCTTCTCGAGACCCAACAAGAACACACACTGTGTACTCGTTAGTCATTATTCTTTGGTCCATCCTCCTTTGTTCTTTGGACCAGACACTCCTTAATTCATTATATACTCACTGCTCTTTGTTCTTTTAGTCATTCATGTTGCCGTAACCAACGGAGAATCAAAAAGCGTGAGTTGAGGAAGAAGAGGGAGAGTGTCAAACCATGAATATACTTGTTCACCTTCCTATGCTCAAAATCTAGAAAACATAGGTGGTAATGACCGGTGAAGCCCAGTGTTCTAGCTGGCAACCTGAGGTGAGTCTTCAAGCTTTTCATCTCCTAGTTCCGTAAGTTCCAACGTCAAGCTTTTGCTCTATTTTTGAGTCTTGAAACAAAGAAGGTTTAGCTTGTATATATATATATATATATATATCATGAACCTAAAAGAAATCTAATATCGACCTTGGAAGAAGTTGCTGTTAGTTAGCCTGCGAGACTTGTTATATTTGAGAGACTTGGGGTACGATACTCTACAAGTTTGCTTGTTCCCTGCTAGTCATCCACGCTAATGAAGATGTGCGTGCGTTTGGGCCTTGGTGGGGGCGAGACGGGTGCAACATTATTCCCATATGAATGAATGAACTATAAAGTTGAGTACGGTTCTTATTTATTGTAGGGTCAAAATTAGGCTTATATCATAGCAACAGTCTATTTTGCTCCTCATGTTGGCTTTTTGAGTGTAATACCCTAATTTTCATAATTTTTATAAACATTGTATTTTGGAAAATAATTAGCAAAATAAAAAGGTGAATATGTGTCTCAAAGAATTATAATCTATTGATTATATTTTTATCCAAATTTCACTTTGGAATTAATTAACCAATGGTTAATTATGAGACTGCATATTAGGGGCTATAAAATGTGACATTAAATCACATGAAATAATAGCTATTTTAAATTATCATAAGGCAAGAAAAGGGAATAGGAAATACTTAGTTTAATTGTTATGCATTAACAATTATCCTTAACAAAATTAGCTTGCACTAATTGAGATTAGTTTCATAATTCTTCAAAATGATTAAAGGCAAATTAGGATCATCAAATGATGGCTAATTATATTTGAAAATAATTAAGCCAATGAGAATGAAATAATTCTTGTCTAATTAAGCACTAATTTTCAAGATTAGTTAATAAATCAATTAACCAATAGCAAATGCAATTAAGGGTTAATTAAATAAGCTTAATCCTCTTCTAAATTGATTAGCCAATGAGAAATCAAAGAAATGAGCTCAATCCTCATGAAATTAAATGGGCCAATGGGAGAATTAAGCCATGGATTAATGGTGGGGATTTATTATAAACAAACACAAGATCAAATCCAATGGTTAGGGATCAAAGTAAGAGGATAATATAAAATTTTAGATAATATTTAAAATATTTTAATTAAACAAGCACATGGGACAATTAATGCAAAATGGAAGAGGATAAGGAGAGAGAGGGGGAGGGGTCGGTTTTGGAGAGAGAAAGAGAGAGAGAGAGAGAGAAAGAGAGGGGGAGAGAGAGATTATAGTATAATAATATCGAGCACATGTCAAATTTAAAAAATAATAAGCTAAATCCTATGTAATTAAAATTGACCAATGAGAATCTTTTATGCATATTTTGTGCCTCATAAAAACATAAATCAACCTAAGCCATTGATGAAGGGAAATGATCCAATGGTTGTGATCCTTGGACTTTTCCTATAAATAGAGGCCTTGCCCCTCCTCATTCTTCACACCAAATCAACCCTAAGTGATGATTTCTAAAGAGTAGAGAGTGAAGCAAGGAAAGAAGCTAGAGGGAAGCAAGAAGGAGGAAGGAGTAGCAAAGTTCTTTGAGGGTAAGCTTTCTAATTCTTAATCTTTAGCCTTTAGCTTTTGGTAGCTTTTAGTATAATGTTAGTTTTAATCTAGAATATTAGAGAATAAATTCATACTCTTGTTTT
Source organism: Acacia acuminata (assembly GCA_019022655.1). Taxonomy (NCBI): domain Eukaryota; kingdom Viridiplantae; phylum Streptophyta; class Magnoliopsida; order Fabales; family Fabaceae; genus Acacia; species Acacia acuminata. Next base: position 269,780 of record JAFJYI010000224.1, read on the forward strand.
TAGGCCTCCTTGCATTGAAAAATGCCTAATGAGATAAAAACATAGTAGGGAATAATTTTTGGGAAGCAATGGATCAATGTTGTAGGATTTTCAGTTTCAAAGCTTTGTGATGCCAACGAAAAAGAGGCTATTATTTTATGTAGAAAATGAAGCCAATAAATCATGAAATTTTTCAGAAATAACATAGACATGTAGGGCTTTCCAAATATATAAAATATGTAGCATTTTGAGTTTGACACAAGAAGCAACATATTTTTGAAGTTAAGCTATTTTTCTGGATGAAAATCTGGGCAGAGTTGAGAAAACATTAAACTGGGAATGATTCTTGGTGTTCTAGGTTCTGGGAATATTTTTCCTTGAAAATAGACATGTCAAGGGTCATGATAATTTTACAGAACCTCAAAATGAGTTTTGTAGAATTAATGATGAATTTCCAAAGTTGCTGCAAAAATCTTCCCGAGAAAATCCAGCATTGCATTTTTAAATAAATTAAAGGACAAAATTGGGATAAAAAATCTACCGACAGTAGAAAGGTAAAATAAACCTTTAGGATGTTATTCTAAGAAATATGATATTTATCAAAATATCATATAATAATCTGACGATAATGTATAGGATATCCGGGAAGTCCGGAATCGGGTTCAAAGGTCGGGCGTTTTGGCAATGACGCGGTGAAAGGTACGTTCGCGTACTATAACTTTAACTTTGATGTGTCTTGTATGCTTATATGTGATAGATGATTTCATAGGGTCATGGACAAGACTATGTCTTGGGTCATGCACCGTGGCTAAGACTCGGTCTTAGGTCACTGTTGATATACATTCAGCTTTATACGGGTTATAGTCTTGATAATGCCATTGAGTTTTCCTAGAGCTGAGGACACGAGGGGCCATCGTGGCACTGGTTAGTGCAAACAAGGGTAACATTACATCTGTTGTGTGCTTATGTACTGTTGTAACCTTACATTTGCTGTGTGCTATGTATTGGTTAATCTTTGTAATGTAATGAATATCTGTCATATATATACTGTCTAGGCACCAGGATCAGAGAAGGTACCGGTAGATGGAGCCGTGAGAAGGCACCGAAGGGAGGAGCCGATAAGAGGCACCAGTCAAAGCAAATGCCAAAAGAGCGTCAACAGAGCATTCTTTATGGCAAGGATTTAACGACGTTACTCCAAACGGTTTGGTGTCTAGGCGAGTTCGTCTTTGTGATTCGGTCAATAAGTCGTGTGAATTTGAGGAGACTTCCACAAAGACACCTACGGCCAAATTGTTTGATTAACGAGTTAGATTCATTGCCCCAAGTCTACCTATGGCTTGGTTTAAGATTGTATAGTTATCATGAAGAATTGTAATTATACAGCTATGTACTATTGTATCATACGAATATTCCCTCGGGAAAATTTTAAATATACCAGCTTATGTCTGGACATTTTATATCAGCTACTCATCGTCCAAACGTAAGTGCATGCTCTCAGTCAATTTTTCTTAAAAATAAGTGTCAACAGACACGATTTCAAGTATGGAATTTGGGGTGTTACATTGAGATTCGTTTAGGTGCTTTGTGCTCTTAATACCCTAATTTTCATAACTTTTACAAACATTGTATTTTGGCAAATAATTAGTAAAATAAAAAGGTGAATATGCATCTCAAAAGAATTATAATCTATTGATTATATTCTTATCATTTTGGAATTAATTAACCAATGTTAAATTATGAGACTACATTTAAGGGCTATTTAATGTGATATAAATAGCACAAAGAATAATAGCTAATTTATAACCAAAAGAGATAAGAAAAAGTTATGAAGACACTTAATTAAATTAGAATGCATTAGCAAATGCTAATTGGTAATTAAGTTTGCACTAAATAAAGATTAGTAGCATATATCTTCAACTTGATAAAAGACAATAGAAATAAGAAAAGATTAAAGTGTATAAAGCTTGATTAATAAAGTACTAATGATCATGTTTAAATAACAAATCAATTAACCAATGACAAATGCAATTAAGAGTTAATTAAACTTTGTTAATTAATGTTGAGAAGTCAACAATGGCAACTAGCCAATGAAAAATCAAGAAAATAAAGCTAAATCCTTAGGTAATTAATTGGACCCATGGGAGACTTGAGCCATGGATATTAAGGGTGAGGATTGAAATTAAAATAACACAAATTAGATCCAACGGTTGAAAGGAAAGAAGAGGTGTTAGATTTGCATATAGAGGGATGATAGAGGATTTATTATAAAATAATCAAGATATTTGGCTTATAAGAGCACATGCAAATTAAAATAAAAGATCTTCAATAGTGTATAGATTTTTCTAACAACATGAAGGGAGAGGATTAAGTCTTGTAAAGTAAATTAGATCCAATGGTTGAGACTAAAGAAGAGTCACATGGCAGGGCCCACATTGGGATTGAGATTTTTCCTATAAATAGAGGGCTTCCCTCTTCATTTTCTTCACACCAAAACTCAATTCAAATTGATTGAGATAGAGAGCAATGCAAAAATAGGAGCAAGAAGAAAAAGGAGTAAGAACTTCAAGAGGTAAGTTCTTGAGCTCTAGATTTTAGTTCTTAGTAAAATTGTAGTTTAATCTAGGAAATTGTTAGAAAAATTCCTTTAATTGTTGTTAGGCCTCCTTTAATTGAAAAATGCTGAATGAGGTAAAAAAATGTTGGGAAATAATTTTTAGAATTAAAGGAACAAAATAGTGAAAGATAGGAAATTTCAGTTACGGGTTCTTGGAGTCAATCGCATTGAAGTCATTATTTCATGTATCAAATAAAGTCCCAAAATCATGATATTTTACATAAATACATTATACATCTAGGGCTTTCTAAATATATAAAATATGAAACGTTTTGAACTCTAGACAAAGAGCATGAATTTTTAAAGTTAAGCCTTATTTCTGGAATTAAATATGAACAGTGTTTGAAAACGTTAAACCTGGGAATGATCCACGATGTTCTGGTTTCTGGGAATATTTTTCCTTGAAAATATACATGTGAAGGGTTATGAAGAATTTCTAAGCACTAAAAATTGAGTTTTGTAGAATTAATTATGATTTTTTAAAGTTAGTGAAAAATTAGGGCAAAATCTTTGGAAATTGCGTTTTAATAAAAAGTAAGGGTAAAAATTGAATAATAAATCCACCAAGGGTAGATATGTCAAAATAGGTAAAAATATACTTTTTGATATTATTCTAGAAAATGTGATATTAATTATAATATCATAGAAAAGTAAATAATTCGACAAGTAACATTATAGGATATCGGAAGTGCGGAGTCGATTCAAAGGTCGAGTGTTTTGGTATCTACGTGGAGAAAGGTACGGACGCGTACTGTAACTTTAAATTTGATGTGTCTTGTATGATTGTATATGATTACATGATTCATGAAGTCATGGGCAAGACTAGGTCTTGGGCCATGCACTGTGACTAAGATATGAGTCTTACATCACCTATTTATATACATTCAGATTTGTGTGGGCTATAGTCATGATAATGCCGTATAGTTGTTTTCCTACCGCTGAGGACACATTGATTCATGGCACAGGGTGAGTGCAAACATTGTGAACATTACATATGCTGTGTGTTGGGTGCTATGTATTGTTGTAACCTTACATTTGCGGTGTGCTATGTATGGTTGATGCTGAAATGTAATAAATATCTGTCAATATCTTGTTATTACTTGAGCATGAGGTTAAGCGTTACACGAGATTCAATAGATATTAAATCTCAACCTTGACTAAAAGTTTAGGAAAGGAACTTGGATTTGAGAAGGCGACGTGGATGGAGCCACGAAGAGGCTGCGATGGACGAAGCCATGAAAGGGCACTGGTCGAGACGAGAGTCTAGAGAAGGACAATAGGGACTAGTTTTTGGCAGAAATCCGATAGAGTTGTTTCAAACTATTTGGTGCTTAAACTAAGGGTTGGTCTATGTGGTTCAGTCATAAGTCACCGTGAAAGACAGGTAGACTTCCATTAGACTTAAACAGGCACGACCAATGGGTTTGATTAAGCGTATTGAGTTTCAAGCCACAAGTCTAGTTAAGGCTTGGTTTAAGATTTTATACTTATTATGTTGAAGTTTTAATTCTACATAATCCAGATAATTGTATCACATGAATATTCGTTCGGGATATCTAATTTACCAGCTTATGCCTAGACATTTTATATCAGTTACTCATTGACCAAACGTTAGTGCATGCTTTCCATTCCACATTATTCTGACTTGTAGTACCGTATTCCTAAATACTTCGTGTTAATGGACACAATAAGTGGTATGGAATTTGGGGTGTTACGATGCTTCACTTCTCCAATTAATTAATTTACAAATTTATTAACTTCCTTGTATCTTTATTGCATTTTTAAGAAAAAGATACTGTACATGCTTGCATTTTCAATTCTTGAATGACTGTCTCCATATTCAAAGCAATGACTATTGGGTTAATTACGTTTGCCAATCCAATATTTGTAAAAATTACATCGTCATCCCCGATTAATTATATTCTTATTAAAATTAGCTCTCTTCCTCAAGTTTTTCAACCACCGCCTCTGTTCAATATATATCTCTACTTCTACTTGCTGTACTTTTGTCTTTTATTTATATTTACAAATTAAAGTTGAGTATGTGAATATATAAATATATATATATATATATATATATATATATATATATATTTGTGTGTATGGGGAAGCAAACCACAAACATTATTTGAAATGTTATTATTATAATATTTAGAATTTCTGCTATGATCTCTTTCAAATATTATATATTATAATAACCTAGGAAAAAGAATTTAGCTGTTCATAATCTTTAGGGACCAATCAAGTCATTTTCTTCTAATAAGTCCGAGTTGGAAAACATTATCTATATTCATCAACCAATCAGCCACAAACACACATACATATATACTTATATATTTATGAAGAGTTAAAAATGCATTTCATCATTAAAATAACTTATAGCATTTATTGTATAAATTTATTAAATTAAATATTTTGTCATGAGCGCGAATACCATGAGCTTTTTTTGAGTGTAAAAGTACATATAAAGTTTTTAAATTTGTGCAGCAATGGCATGCCTATTAGAAAAAGACTTTCACCCAAGACGGGGTGAATTGGGTGATAATTAAAATTTTCAACTTTTATGCAAACTGTAAAGAAAGTATGATAGAGTTGAAGAGATGTTTCCACATGCACAAGATTTATACTAGTTTGGTTCAAAGCACTTGACATACGTTCAGTCCTTAGAGGTCTTTTGAGATTTTTACTATTCTCCAAGATTCATAGGGCTCTTGTCACCTTAATACAAGCTTAGTTCTTTCTCAATTAAAGAACTCTTGCTCCCCCTATATTTTGCAACTTCGCATCCAGTCAAGATTCCATAATCTTGAGTCTCTCTCAAATAATAAATGATTCAATAAATGTTTCTCATAAGAGTAGATATATATCACTGAAGTACAGTCTTAAATTTGAACTTTATACCTACATGTTCAAATTGACATGTGAATATATAAATATATATGTTGAAAGCATACACCAATGTTATTTATAATATTATATTATATTTAGATTTTTTTTTTCCTATTATGTCTTTCAAATATTGTGTAGGGAAAAAGACAAAAAAAGGTACATTTGAAATATACAAAATACAAATCAAGGTGTTGAATTTCAATAATTTTAGATGAACTAATTTCGAATTTTGAAATGTTGACAAATGTTGGGAAATTACATCAACACCTTTAGCTTTTTATTTTCGTAAAAAGGAAAAAAAAATCCTTGAAACACTCGCGGCCACCGAGCTCTAGCGCTAGTGACCGGTGGTGGTGGCTCTTAACTAGAGCTACGGTGACCTTGATGTCGCGCACTTTTGCGAGCTACTGACAAGCTGCTTTTTTCTTCTCTAAATAAAAGTAGCCAATTTATGAAAACTTGAGTAGTTAATAGCGAAACTAAAGTAGTAAACATGGTACTTATTAAACATTTTCTAATAACTATTTTAGTTTTGCAACTTACTATTTAATTTTCAATATTAACTACTTTGGATGGTTGCTTACAAAGATTTTAATATATATTTTGAACCCTAAAATAAGAGTTGTTAATAGTGAAACCAGAGTAGTTAATGCTAAATAGAGTTCTTGTTGCGAAGTGATTACTAGTAACTACTTTTGTTTTGCAATTTAATTACTATAATCTTGTTATGCTATTAACTACTCTTACTTTTTAAAATTCAAAGTATATATTAACAACTTTGTCAATAGCTAGCCAAAGTGGTCAATACTGAAACTAAAGTAGTAAATATCAAAACTAAAGTAGTTATTAGGAAATGTTCAACCCTATTTACTACTTTAGTTTTGCTATTAACTGCTCAAGTTTTCATATTGGCTACTTTTGTTTATGTTATGTAGGCCCCAGAGCTCTGGTGATGGTTGCCATCATCTGTCATTGACATTGCCAGAGCTAGGTGTTTTAAGGATTTTTTAAAATAAAAGCAAGAGTGATTATGTAATTTCACAATATTTGCCAACATTTTCCAAATTCCGAATAGTCAACATAGAATTATTGAAATTCAATACCTGATTTATGTTATATTTAAAATTTATATTTTTATGTCTTTTTCCTGATTGTATATTCTGAAGAAATATGGATAGAATCTACCTATTCATTCTATTTTAGGGACCAATGGAGTCATTATCTATAGTCATAAACCAATCAGCCCCACGCGATATGAAGAGTTAAATTGCATTTCTTCACTAAAATAATGGATGCAAAAGACGTCCGCACCAATTATTTACTTTAGTTGTATGATAAATATACTGAAGCTCATGGCCTGTGATTTGCAACATCATCAATTTAGAGCTGGGAAATTGGGCCAGCTCTTTTAAGCCCTGGCTCTTCAAGAAATGGGCTTGAAAATTAGAGGAGTTAATTGGAATTGGCCCCGTATGGCCTCAGGCTTAAAAGGGCCGGCCCTGTAGGGCCTCGGGCTGGCCCGTTAGGCCCTCTTAATATTTTTAAAATTCCCCAGATTTGAATATTCATTGAAAATGAAAGTTAGCTTGCTCCTTATATTGACAACCTTCCCATCACAAGTCATAGGGTCAATCTTGCTATAGAAATGTTGTATAATAGTTTAAATTTAAAACCTAGGTATAATTCTTATGTTTTATGTGAGTTATTTATGGACAATAGCTTGCTTTTGATTACAAATTAATGAATATGTTTATTTGTTGGATGATTCGTGTTGTTTGGATATTAATGTTGATAACATTTATTTGATAAATTATTATTTTTTATAACGAGATAAATTAGAACTTTAATTGTTGTAATTTACTATTTATATTTATTTGGAAAAAAGGAGGAAAAATAGTTAAAATTTGGAATAGTAATTTTCGGGTCCTTTAGGGCTGGCCTTGGCCCTGGTGCTCTCGGATTGGCTTTGAAAAATAGATGTTTTTCTTACCCTAGGGTTGGCCTGAGCCCTTCAAGGGCTGACCCTGATTCCCAACACTAATCGTCATCAACACAAGTTCATTTAGTTTAGCAATATGTCCTTTAAAGACTTGTTAGTATTCGTTTTTGAAGTGGTATTTCTCATCTCTTCAAGCTTTGCATAGCCTCCATGGAATTCTCATAATAAGCCTCGGGTGAAGAATCATTATATGTTGACAAAAAAGAGTCTTATTAGCTTCTTTTGATTCATCCACCTATGGACGTGCTCCGGTCACGTGTTGATGAAATCCCAAATGTTAAAGTGTCATTTAATGACAATTCAAAGGCTAGGAAGAACTCCGATGGATCTCCTCCCACCTATGGCGGTCACCTACCACCCCACACCCACGCGATTGTCCACCCCTCCTATTGATCCTTGTATCTATCCTTACATTGACCCGATCCTTGGAGGCCCACCCCCACCCCATGCCACGCCCACGCGATTGCCCACCCCCTCTTATCGATCCTTGTTTCGTTGGAGGCCCGACCTGTTACACCCCTACCGGCCTCGCCTTCACAGGTGGCGGGTAGTGTGATACTCTTATTTATAAAATCCAACTGTCACACTTTTCCAATAATATTACTGATCAGAGTAATATATCATCACAGTGTAATGGTAAAACAGTTTGGGCGTAGTATACTGATAATAAATTACAAACCTTGGTTTAAATATAATTACATAAAATCTTTACAACAATTCTTCAAATGATGTAGAACTGATCCAACATCTTCATCTACTAATATCCGCAGGAGCTATTTCCAATAAAGCGTACATCATACGGGTAGCAACAAATTTGGAATCCCGAAAGATCCCAGAGTAACCGTTAATTTCATATACAAAACATGTACAAAGTATGTAAGAAAAACCATAAAACATATAGCATTCACAGGTGGCACACAGTGAGACATACAGCCTAAACTCACTAACAAGTATTACCCAAAAGTATGCAAGCTTTCTGGTTTGCATTTAATGTGCTGACGTCACTTTTTGCTTTAGTTCAAATCTTCATTTAATATCCTTTAAATCATCTGAAACTCACTAACAAAGTGGTTAAACATAGCTAGGAATATTAATGAATGATGATAGGAAGTATTAAGATCAAACAAGAAGGTTTCACAAATTCGTCAGATTCAAATTTCAAACTCTGCGATGAAAACTCGAGTTTGTTTATCAAAACTCGAGTTTTGGACTTTTGACATGTTAAATCGATTTTAGTCCAAAACATCAAAGCTGGAGTTTTCATTCAAAGCGCGGTTTTCAAAACGTTGAAAAAGCTGCGATGCTTTCGGCTTGGCCAAAACTCGAGTTTCCAAAACAAAACTCGAGTTTTCATTTAAGTATGAAAACTTTGAGAAAAATTGTGCCAAGTCAAAGCGGAGGTTTTCATGAAAAGCGGCGGTTTCAAAATTATTAAAAAAGAGTAAAGCTTTCGGCTTGGCCAAAACTCGAGTTTCGAAATCAAAACTCAAGTTTTCATTTAAGTATGAAAACTTGTGAAATTTATGCCAAGTCAAAACTGGAGGTTTCCATGAAAAGCTGGCGGTTTCAAAATGCGAGTAAAACTTGAGAGCTCTCGGCCAAGTCAAAACTCGAGTTTCCAAACCAAAACTTGAGTTTTCACAAATCTTAGGAAAACTTAGAAAACTCATGGCAACTGAAAGCTGGAGTTTTCACAATCTTAAAATGTTGGAGACTCTCGTATGACCAAAACTCGAGTTTCCAAATGAAAAATGGAGTTTTGTCTTTTCCAAAAAATATTGAGAAGTCTCTGTATAGTGAAACTGGAGTTTTCTCTGAAAACCGACGGTTTTGCTTATTTCAGAATTTTATCTATAACGTTAAAACTCGAGTTTTGAAACCAAAAGTCAAGTTTTCCTTTGACGATAAGTTTTTCAACTTACCAAAGAAAAACTTCCCATTTTGTTGAAAATTGTCGGTTATTATCAAAACACATAGAGAACTAACATTCTCCCCCTTTTTGATGATGACAACATTTGTAAACCCAAACTTCAAGAATTTGAGAGAATTTCCATTTTGAAAGAAGATTTTGCTTTTGTTATTGTTTTAGAAACCTCAGAAATGATAGTTTGAAAAGCTTAGTCTCTTAAGGCATGACAATGCACATAATCACTTCAGAATATCAGAGATAAGTAGTCAGAAGCAATAGACAATTAGTCAAATTGAAAAACACTGAACTTCATTAAAATTTTGCAAAGTGATACATGAGGTTCAGAGTGGATAAAAACAAGGAAAATGATACTAAGTGCTAAGACACTACACTACCATATTGATCTTTCTAGTCTCCAAACTCTTCCAAAACTCAAATTCTAGTCTTGATCTTTCTCTCCCCCTTTGTTATCTTCAAACTGGGGAGGAGCTGAGATAGAGGATTCATGGAGAGGATCAAAGAGGGGAGTAGCAAGAGGTGAGGCAAGGTGAAAGGGTTGAGTTGTGGGGGGTATCTGGAGATGGGGAGTCATGATGAAATACTTCAGTAGTTGGGGTAGTGGGAGATGGTAGGACAAGCGTGGCGGGTGTGGAGGCTAGAAAGTGGAGAGGGGAAAATGGATGTGGATGGTTACGTTGAGGAAGCGGGAATCGAGGACTGGTAAAGGTAAAGGAAGGAGAGGAGGAACGGAAGCGGGACCGAGGTGCTTGGACCGGTAGAGGTTCCAAAAGCTGAAGAGGTCTCAATGTTGAGATGCCTCATAATCTTCTCCATCTTATCATTCAGGCTAGCATTGGAGACCATCAGAGTTGTGAGCTTGACATCTTGATCCTAAATCTTTTCTTTAAGCTCAGTAGTGTGTCGAGAAACCCCTTCAAGTTGCTCCTTCATGGCATCTTGAACATCCACCATCTCATGATTACTTCTTGTCACTTCAGAGACTAGCTTCCCAATCTCAAATTCAAGACGAATTGACAGAGAAGCAATTGCAGCATCCACGATATCCTTTACATGTGATGTAAAGTCAAATGGCAAAGATGTCTGAGGAGGTGGAGGGGCTGACTAAGCTTCCGAGCTTGAGCCTGAGATTGAGCTTGAGACCTTGAGGGTGCTCGAGATTGCCCAGACCCTTCAGCCTCAAAACTTATCCTCATGAAATTTAATTGAGCTTTGCCAAAGAAGGGAGGATATTTCAGAGAATTAGCTGCTCCAACATACCAAATCTTATGATAGAATAAAATGACAAATATTAGTGAGGGAAATGGTATATGGGAGGGCCCCCTAGAGGAAAATTTGAACTTGATCATTTCTTGGAAAATCCAGTGACCAAGATTGAGAGGAACTTGTTTGACAAAGGCAGTGAATAGGGGATAGTCTACGAGCAAAATGGGTGAAGTTGCCACCCTTTTGAATGAAGTTCCTGGAGTAGATATACCAAAGAACTTTGTTTAAAGGAGTCATAGACCCTGGGTTAAAAGAAAGCATATGAGACTAACTCTCAGGAAGTGGCTCATTGGGTCTAAGTGTGGCAAAAATCTCTTGATTACTAAACTTAATTGAGGGAATATGAGGTGGGTTGTCAATCTTTAGAAGAATTCAGAATTGAAGCAAATAATGTGAATTTGACACCCTTGACAGAAGTGGTGATTCATTCCTTAACTAAGTCACTACTTGAATTTAAAACATTGTCAGACGCCATATTGAAATAGAAAAGACGAACAAGGTTTGGGGTATAAGGAGCAGAAATAGAAATGAAGTTTTCATAGAGATTGAGCCAAATAGACAGGTTTAAATGACACTCTTTTTGGAAATCCTCTAAGTCTACGCACGACGGGACAAAACTCGTTCTTCATGTATGTTTCTTTGAATTTCTCATTTTGTTCATGAGTGAGTGTAGCGAAGCAATAACAAAACCTCGAGGAGGAAAGGGTTGACGGTAGATGTCGGCTACTGCATTGGCCATAACTAGAGGCACCTCCTCAGGTTGAGTATGCATGGAGGCAGTAAATCTTGAGGAAGCTTGGCCGCGCTCAATGGTTTGCGACTTAGAAGCAGTAGCCCTCTTCTTCCTTGCAGGTTTCGACACCTCAGAGACCTTCTTGTTCCCTTTTCCTTCAAGCTCTGACGCCTTTCTTCTTTTTGAAGGTGTCTCAGTGGGTTCTTTGAAAGAGACCCCCTTCGATTTAAGGTTAGGAGGAGGAGATTCTGGTATTGAGTTGCTAACTCCTCATATGGACCGATCAACCCCATCGTGAAACCGTCTGGGAGTTGTCTTCATTCTCCTGGGTCGTTGTGGAGGAGGAGGAGGAGGAGACCAAGATTTGGTTCATTCTTGGTTAGAATTTGATCATGGGGAGTCGATTTTGAGGCCATTTCTGGGTTTTGAAGGAGGGTTTTGGTCGGGAGTTGAGAGAATCAAAAAGAGAAGAGAGAACACCTAGGGCAAAACTTGAGTTTTGAGACGAGTTTTGAAGAACATGAATAGTAACATATATATAGATGTGAAAAAACTCGAGTTTTGATGAACGGTTGGTTACTAACCTGGACGTTAAAGATGTAATGTGAACCTTTGAGCTTCCGCGACCAAAACTCGAGTTTTCACCATTCTTCAAAACATGGTTGCTCTTGAAGGTGGAATATCACCTAGAGGGGGGTGAATAGGTGATTATGAAAATTCTTTCGCTAATTACTCAAGAACACTTAAAACGAGAGATAGGGAGAAGAGCAATGAACACAAGAGGTTATCTTGGTTCGGTCCAATTCTTGACCTACGTCCGGTCCCGAAACACTACGGGATTTCACTATCTCAATCCTTGATTACACACTCGTAACTCTCAAGTAATCCTCTCTTTAGGACTTACCCCTCTTTACAAGTTGTAACCAAATAACTCGGACACAATTACACACTACGTAAACGAAGGATGATCCTTTTACTCTCGGACTCACTCCCCTTACAAGTTGTAATTGTACACCCACACTCAAGATACCTCTATCTTGAGATTTGAATGAATTGTAATACAAATGATAAGACTCTCTCACGAGTTGATAAATGATAAACACCGAAGCTCAATGATATCCTAAGATATATACGGAATAGAGATTGAACACTTTGTATTCTTTTGTGTGTATGTCTTGGTTCTTGTAGATGAACTCTCTTCTTCGTGAATTTATAATAGTTGGGAAATAGCCGTTGGTAGGATTTGAATTCGTCCGTTTGATTTTGACCGTTGGTAACATTTAACCATTCACGCTAATCTCGCCTCAATTGGATTTAATGTCTTGATTACGCTTGTCTACGTTCCTCAAAGTTCCTCGATTTGAAGATCTTAACCGTTGCTGATTTATCTGAAAATCACTCAACATTATGATCAATATTCTTACAATAAATGTTGTATAATGTTTATAAGATCATTTGGAATTAATCCGGATTCTCTTGAGAAGAGCCCAACATTTCGGATACGGTGAATCTCAACAATCTCGAGTTCTTGACTCGAGGCATACATATTGCAGACTCGAGGTGATCGATTAATTGAATTCAAAAGGCTGTTTAGAGAGCTCTTTTTGACTCGAGGCACAAACCGCCGACTCGAGTTTTCGATGAATATAAAAGACTTCGTTTAAATCGGGAACACGAGACTCGAGTTATGCTTCGTCCCAACTCGAGGTAGGACCGACTCGAGGTGAGATATGTGGAGACTCGAGGTGAAGAATGAATATTGGTTTGAATTTCAAAGGGCATAGACTCGAGGTGCGAGACCATGACTCAAGGCGAACGTGACTGGAGGCAATATTATGGCCGACTCGAGTTGAAGTGTGAATTTGGCGAAGGATACTTAAGAGGCAGACTCGAGGTGACTTTACCAACTCGAGGCAAAAATGACTCTGCATTCTTGAAACTCTCGGGTTGCCATTTAACTCGAGATGGAACTTGACTCGAGGTAAAAAGCTCTCTCAAAGTTCCTATCTTTCTATCTGCTCCAAAAACTCGAGGTACACCTTCTAACTCGAGGTAAAAACTCTTCTCAAAGTGTGATATAGGCATAAACCCGAGGCTATGCTGAATTGTTTCCAGAATCACGTGTGTCAACTTTCGAGGACCATATCTCCCTGGTCTAAGATCCTTTTTGGTTGATTCAACTCTTGCTGTAAAGCTCTGTGTGTCAGCTTTCCAATGGCACCGATTTTAGCTCAATTGGATTTTTAGTTTGTGAGATACAAGCAAACCATTGAAGCTTGGTTCTGACTGTGACGGTGATGTTTGTATCAACTTGTAAAACTCATATCTCTCTCATATGAGATCATTTGGACTTATATTATATATCAAAATGACTTGTTGGATGTCTAGTTTCATATTCCACTGGTTTCGTATCAATCCGATATCTGGTTTGAGAGATATCATCAAATTACCAGAGGTCGCCAGAAGCTGATCGTGGAACAGAGTGCACCGAGTTCTTGAAAGTGCACTTTAACTCGAGGTAGTAAGTGGTGACTCGAGGTAATAATCCCAAACAGTGAAAACTCGAGGCAAACATGTCTTGACTCGAGGTAAACATCTCGAGACCAAAAACTCGAGGCAAATAGGTCGACTCGAGGTAAAATGTGCACAGGAGCGAAAATCACAGGAAATCACCCGGACTCGAGGTGGGGATGTTCTTGACTCGAGGTAACTCATTCCAAAAGACCAAAACACTGTAGCAAACCATTCTAACTTGAGTCTAAACATCACGGCTCGAGTTAGCTTAATGAAATTGCTTATTTTCACTCCGATTTGAGCCGTTCCAACTTCCATATCATCGTGGGGACTTCTAGAATCAATCTAGGAACTTGTATGATGATTTTCTCATTCTATAGAGCAAGTTCTTCCTTCTTCAATCTCTCATCTTGATTAATCTCCATAATTCATCTTAGACTATTCTACATCAAAAATATTGTAGTTTAGTCAATATACAAGATAAGTATGATATACAATCTTTTTGCTCTTAATGGCATCTATATGAGACATCATCAAAACTAATCATAACCAACAGCTCTCAGTCTGATGGAAACTCGAGTTTCCACTTGCAAAATCAAGTTTTCAATTTGAATCATATTGACATGAGCTAATCGCTTGTGTCATAGCCAACTATCCTCCAGATTACTAACAAAACATTTTTCAGAAACAGAACCATTTCTAGAAAGATTAAGTGTATAACAATTTCGTTCTCTAGGGGCTCTGAATAAAGCTTTTGATTTTAAGTTTTCCAAAGGGAGAATATCCTTACTTACAATCAAGCACTCCTCAGAATCAAAGATAACTAAGTTACCTTTATCAGTGCTTTGGCTTACACTGAGGAGATTGTGGCAAAGTCCTTCCACAAGGTAGACATCTTTGATTTATGGTCCTTCATTGTTGCCAATTTCACCAATACCAGCAATCTTTCCAGATTGATTTCCACCAAAGGTCACCTTGCCACCATCTTTGGACTTGATTGAGGAAAATTTGGATTGGTCTCCCGTCATGTGTCTAGAGTATCCACTTTCAATGTACCACTTGTTGGATTTTGATGCTCTTAGACAAACACGAGAGATAGTAGATCAAGTCTTAGGTACCCATCTTTTCTTGGGTCCTTTGGGGTTAGTCTATGTCTTAGGAACCTTGTAAGATCCCTTAGGCACCCATTGATAATTTCCTATAGGTTTGCTTTTTATTTCCTTTTTATGAAAATAGGAAGAAGTAGTATGACCTTTACGATTGCAATAATTGCAATGAGCAAAATGATTTGAAGAATGAACAGATTTTCTAAAATAGTGCAAATAAGATTTTTCTCCAAATTTCTTTTTGCCTTTCTTTTTATCAAAATCAGGTCTGTAACCAATCCTTGATTTGTCATTTGTAAATCTTTGTTGCTTCAAAATGACATTGAGCATTTCACTACCTCTAGTGAATTTCTCGAGTGCCTTTGTGAGGTGTAAATTCTTTTTCTCTAAATCAGTACAATCTTCACAAACATCATTTTCAGAAAGATTTTTCACTTGCAGTTCAAGAGTTATATTCTTGTTTTTCAAAGCAAAATATTTTTCAGCCAGCTTTTCAAATTCTGATTGAACAAGATTATACTCAGCAAGAAGTTCATCATAAGGTAGCAATGAGTCATATACCTCATTGTTATTTTCAGATTGCTCTTGTTCTTCAGCCACTAGGCAGATATTGGCTTTGTCTTCCTCATCATCTTCATCTTCATCAGATGAACTATCTCCCCATATGGATGAGACATAGGCTTTCTTTTTGAATCTATTGAACTTCTTCTTCTCTTTGTCCTTGTTCTTGATTTGGACACTCAGACTTGATGTGGCCGGGCTTTTCACACTCGTAGCGAGATGATTGGCTTCTTTGCCTCATAGCTGGAGCTACCCTTGTGAAACTTCTTGTAACCTTGGTCCTTCTTGTAGAATTTCTTGAATATTCAAACCATCATGCTTAACTCTTCATCTTCATCTTCTTCTTTATCATCTGATTCCTTAGATTCTTTGTGGCTTTGAGAGCGATTCCATTGTTCTTCACATGTGCTTCATCAAGTCCCTTCTTGAACTTGAGCTTTGCCTCATATTCAGAAAGGCTGCCAAAGAGAGCTGCTACAGAGGCCATTGATTCACCACGACTTTCTTCAATCGCAGTGACTTTAGCTTCCCATTCCTTGTTGAGGATATTAATTTTCCTCACCTGGACAGGTTGCTCATATTCTTTCCCCAATGCAGCAAGCTGGTTGATCAGATGAGTGAATCTCAGCTGGAATTCGCTAATGGATTCACCAGCCTTCATACGAAGAAGATCGTACTCGGTCATGAGAGTATTGACTCTATTCTGCTTGACTCTAGCTGTTCCCTCATGAGCTACTTCTAGTGTATCCCACATAGCCTTAGCAGATGTAACGTACAAACACAGAAATACTCTTGTTGACTCAGAGCACTTTGTAGTAAGAGAACAACTTTACTGTTGAGTGTGACATTTCTTCTGTCATTCTCATCATATTCTTCTTCTAGCTTGGGAGTTCTAACACCATCTTCAACAGAGGAAGGCTCATAGTCTCACTCTTTCCTATCGAACACTCTTCATAAACCATATTTAGTAGCCTTCATAAAGACCTTGAACTTGGCTTTCCAAAATGAGTAATGCTCTCCATTAAATCCTAGTGGTCGGTTGATCGAAGCTCCATCAAGTAGAATACCTTCCATAGTGATCCTTCTCGAGATGTTAAGCTCTTTAGAGAAGACTTGGCTCTAATACCAAATGAAAGTGGAGCTTAATCACCAAGAGGCGGGGGTGAATTAGGGATTATAAAATTTTTCATAATGCTCTATTTTGAACAATAAAAAAAGAGATGAACAGAGAGTAGAGAAGAAGATCAAGACACAAGTATTTATACTGGTTCGGTCCAATCTCTTGACCTATGTCCAGTCCCCAGACTCTCTGGGTTTTTCACTATCACAATTGATTACACACTCTGTACTCAAGAGTAATTCTCTCACTAGAACTTACTACCCCTTACAAGTTGCAATCAATGAACCCAATCACCAAGTCCCCTGACTTATGATTCTTTACAATAAATGATTTACAAGTTGCATTTCCTCTCTTCCTCGCCCACCACCACCATCCTCTGTTACTCTCTCACTCTCTCAGGCGTTCCTCTTTCGCAGCACTACTTTCAACCTCTCTTCCTTTCTCGAAAATGAACAGAGAAAATGGTTCTTTTCCTATTCGTTCAATGCCAGTTACTGGTGTGACTTGTGTGAGTCAGAACGAACCCTCTTCATCTCACAATGAGCCTCATAACCACCCTGCACGCCGTGGTAGAAGTGGCACACGAATGAAAGACGTATCCGTAAGTCAGACTTCTGGGTCAAAGCTCGAGATTCAGTTTGATGAAAGGTTGGAACCTTTTGGTCCTAATAAAATCAAATATACTAGTTTTGTTGGCTATCTAGCACGTAGCAAGGTTAGCATCTTGGCAGATGAGTGGAAAAGTGTGGAATTTGGCACAGTAAAGAATCCTATTTGGGACACTATCTGGCTTACATACTTGTCCCGATCGCCGAAGTTGAAAGACAAGACATTGTCTTATTGTGCTGATCGGTGGAGGAAGTTTAAGACCTCTCTAGCTAACAAGTATATTTTTGCCGACGTTCAGCCTGACCAGAATCCTTGGGATAAGTACACATTTATTGATGAACAAATTTGACAACAATTTGTTTAGCGTCGGACCACTCCTGAAGCTCTGGTGAGTTTATATTTAGTTTTGTTTGCCCTATTGTTTGCTTATTAACCTGTGCGGATATGTAAATGTTATTGTACATGTTCATCTAATCTGTTAGTTAGATGATTTGGTGTGTGAATAGAAGTATATATTTCCATCCTTTGTCCCGCATAAGAGGAGCATGTCTTAGTTGTATGCAAGTCGATATGTAAAGCGTGTAAAGGTAAAATACTAAGTAGGTAATTAGGGAAATAATAATGGCGTAAGAGTCAAACCATTATTATAGTCTTAGCTAGTTCTTTTATAGTAGGTAGTGGTTAGACATTGCTATTAGTTAGTTAGTATGTTAACTGTGTAAAGGAGGAAATGAGTAGTCTTAAAAGGGGGAAAATTTATATACCCATTTGTTACTATCTAATGGGGACATTGATCCCATTGGATGCCTTAAAAAGGATCAAGTTTGTATTATTACATAAGCATAATTGTCTTTGGTTTCTTAACCTATATATCTAGCAGTACAAAACATAGCTCCAATTTCTTCTACAATTCTACATCTTCCTTAAATAAAATGTTGAAACTTGATGAAGTGAATTTGACTAGTGTTTGAGGTTGATATCAAGTAGAAGTTCTCTTATTTCTGTTAGTGAGATGGCTGGAATTCATAATTAATAGTTGTTTTCAATTCGATTCACGAAAAGAAGGGAAAAAGCACGGGAGATAGGGAGAAAGAATGATTGCCCGCATAGGGCTTCTCGCGCGGATATGAAAAGGCTGAAAAAGAATTGATGGCGGCCAAGTGGAAGAGATTGGAAGATGAAGCAGGATCCAATCCTTCTGCGATACATGATCCGCCATCTCCAATACGTCGCGAGGAGTTGTGGTTGTAAATTCGGCAAAAGCCAAGCGGCGCCTACGCGAGTGAATAGACTCATCTAGTTGCTGAAAGAATTGTAAGTATTGTTATTGTTAATTTTTAGTTACTAAACATGTTTCATTACTAAGCCTCTCATTATCTGTATCTTATAAGAAGATCTAAAAAAGAAAGAAGCAGAGGGATCTTTTGTGTCGGACGAGAGGAATGATGTTCTGACCGTTGCGAATGGAAAACCGGATCACTCGGGCCGTGTAAGGGGGATTGGAGGACGGGTAGGCATAAAGAAATACTTTGGTGCTTCCAAACACCATAAACAAAGTATGGTTACCTGGGAGGAGATGGAACAGACGCTGGCCAAAATGAGTGAGCAATCAGCGGCTAAAGAAGCTTCATTGAGTACAATGTTTCATTCCCAGCTAAGCCAGATGAAGGAGGAAATGAATCAAATGAAGCTACTTCTCAGCTCTCGTGCAGAGACCAGTGTTCCCTTGCCACACTCACCTACAATTTGCTATGCGCGAGCACTAGAGGGAGCTGCATTGTTGGACAGTCACAGCAACCTTGTGACCTTTATGTGGAGGATCCTCATAATCATGATATACGATTATTGTTTGCAAAAGGGAATATCCACAACTTGGGATCAACTATACACCACCAACAAATGGCTGATGATGAACTCAGAGTGTCAGTTGAAGAGGTCATCATTGACGCACCTGTCCCTCTCCCAACTGGTGAGGTGAAGGTTGTGAGTGATGTCATTGGAACCTTCATCTTGTGGCCAGCGAAGTTTGTACATGTTTCTACTCCTCCTGAAGCTCCAGCCCCTCCTGAATTGTTTAGCACGACTAAGTTGAGTGCCAAGGACAAGCTTGTCCTTATGGTATCCCATAAACAAGTTGGAATTAATCATTGGCCTCTCAATACAGAAGTAGGTCTTAAAAACAAGCAACCAGTTTATATTGACCAAGATGATATAATATCTCTGCTGTTTGATAAACAGGAGCTTACTGATGCAATGATTCTCATGTTTATAAAGTAAGTATCTTCTTCTATGAGTACATAACATAAATGTGAGACACTCCCATACGTATATACTAATTCCCGACGTCATTATTGTAGGTTCTGCATCGTGAATTGGAACAATAGGGAGAAGCCAAGATATTGGATTCTTGTGCCCACAAGTACATAAGTCAATTGACCTTAGCGGAGAGACAATCATACATAACATCAAGGTTGTCCACCAATAAGAGAAAGTGGAACTTGGCACCATACTACAATAGGTACATATCATAATTCTTTTCTACAATTCCCTTAATCTTGCTACATATTCGAGTACTTGTCTGCATTTGTGAACTTTCGTCGCCATTGCGATTGGTCTGATTTGCCCGAATGAGAATAAAGTGGTCTTTTTATGCTCTCTTCACTATGATCCACCGCCTACATTTAGCGAGATGGTGAACAAGTAAGCATATGTCATCTTGATTGTCTAGTCTGAAATCTCTACTGTAAATTTTCAGTGACCATTATTGAGTAAATGTGTGATTTTGACAATAAGCCCTTGAAATCATTCCAACAAAAGGTCAAGAAAAGGTCTGAGGCTGAGGTCAAAGAGCCTACATGGATCATACCAAAGGTTAGTACATATTTGGACTGGCATACTAGCTTGTGAACTTGGTCAGTGTCAATATATGCTCTTATATATTTCTTGTTCGTTTTTAGACCCATCGGCAACCAAAGGAGTCCAACTTATGTGGGCATTACGTCTTGACACACATGTATAATATTGTCATACAACCAGTGACTACCATCACTGAAACGGTAAATGTATTACATAACTTTGCCTGTGCGCTGACCCTTTGATGCAAGGAAGGACAACTAATATATATATTTCTTTCTTTGATGTAGCTACAGACGTTTGACTGTGCTGGCCCCTTTCCTGACGGTGATATTGAGCGCACACGCATAACGTTAAGTGACTATCTGTATGATCTGATGATCTCGGAAAGTCAGAAAAATAATTGATTTCTAAATTCATTCGTAAATATATGTTGTATCAACAATCATCTTCGGTATGGTAAATGAACAATTGTCCAATTTGTGATAGTATACAATAATAATTTGTTAATTCATTTCAAACAATTTCCTTGTGTCCATTAGTGTGGTTCTTTGAATGTATTGGATGGTGGATAAAACTATTTTTTGCTTAATTTTAAAAAATATGCGAGAAATTTAGGACCAGTAAATTTACTAAATGTCCGGTCCTAAAAGTCATTTGGACCGTAGATTTACTAAATCACCGGTCCTAAAAGTCTACGTTATCTTTTAGGACCGTAAATTTACTAAATGCCTGGTCCTAAAAGTCTCAATCGAAAAATATGCTAGTCTTTTTGGACCGTAGATTTACTAAAGTAACAACAGGCTTAAATAGAGAACCCATCCTGAAGAATATGAAATGCGGGAACTTTTCACGGTGAGACGCATAGTTCCTCAGAATACGAGGAGACGCATCGTTTGGCGGTTTACCTTAAAGCCGAAGAAACTCTCTGAATCAGATTACAGAGTGTATGGATACGACTCTACTATCGAGCAATTTTGAAGTGATTTGAACATTTAATACAAGATCAGTTCTTAATTAAAAGTAATATTTTTTAAGGAAAAATTAATAATTTATAAAAACAAGTAATTGATAAAAAAATAATTGACTTTTAGGACTGGATATTAGATAAAAGGTCGGTATTAAAAGTAATTGGATTGTTTGAAAAAAATACATAGTAGACATTTAGGACCGGTTATATAATACAATGACGGTCTTAAAAGTAATTTAATTGAAAAAATAAATAATATACTTTTAGGACCATACATATTCTAAAAGGACAGTCTTAAAGTACAACACAAACATCATAATCAATTGCGTATCTCTCTCTCTCTCTGTCTATTAACTCCTATCCACCGCCTACATTGCGCATCGATGTCTCTCTCTCTGTCTTATTAACTCGTCACTCCTCGTAAATCGTAACTCCTTTCTACCCCAACTCCTCTCTGCCCCAACTCCTCAAACCATGGTTAGATACAAGAGAACCGCTCATAGGGGTAGAGTTATTGGTGATGCTCGTGCCTTCCATAGATCATTATACGCTGCACCTCCTCCAGCGAGAGTTACTGGTGATGCTCGTGCCTTCCGTAGATCGTTATACGCTGCGCCTCCTCCAGCGAGAGTGCATTCTATTGTGACCGAAGAGTCTTGGGTCATTGGACCCATTGTTATTTCGAATGATGAAGAGATTGCCGCGACCCCCATTTGACCTTCGAGACCATGATGCGCTGATGAGAATAAGACAGGAAGTTGCTGATCTCCAGCGGGAAGTTAATGCTTCTCACGCCGATATCGCCAAGGCATTGGAGGATAATATGCTTTTGGATGTTTAGTTATATTCTTGTCGTTGATAATGTTCAGTTATTGTTTTCCTTTCTTTTTTCTTGTGTACGTGCATATTCTCCGGTTATGTATGGAAGCGGTAAGAACTAAGCTTGTGTCTTTCTAATATTCATATTCTCCAGTTTTCCTTTAATTTATTTTATTAATTCAGTTTCTGCTGCACTCGCCAAAGGCAAACCTCTTTTTTTAAGTTTGGTTAATTAATAAACGAAATACTTTTAGGGACCGTAAATTTATAAAAATCTGGTCTTAAAATTAAATGAATAGTAAATGTTAGACCGGAGTATTCTTAAGCTTTGGTCTTAAAAATTAATTAATAAATATTTGAATTTTAGGACCAGGACATTTTTTAAAACTCCGGTCTTAAAAAAGGTCTAAAAATAGTAAATTTTAGACCAGAGCATTCTTTGCAGTCTTAAAAATTAATTAATAAATATCAGTATTTTAGGATCGGACATTTTTTAAAACTCGGTCTTAAAATTAAATGAATAGTAAATTTTAGGACCAGGAGTATTATTAACCGCCGGTCTTAAAAATTAATTAATAAAATTATATCTTTAGGATAGGAGACTTTATAATTGACCGATCTTTATAAAATCTAAAATACTTAAACATGTCTACGTCGTGGGGAAAATTAAATTTCCCTCTCGAACTTCTCTTCGTCGAAAGTGATTACTCGGGTTCTATCTCCATTGTGTGTTGTGTCGTCGCTGCTTCGCGTTCCTCTCCCGACAATCACTTTTTAGTTCGTTTATAGACCAAGCTGTACGAGGTGTTTTGGTTATATAACTTTATGATTTTCCCGCTTGTGGGTTTGGGTTTTTCATGGGTTGAACGAAATCAATGAAATGTTTTTGTGGGTAACTCTGTTGGTAATGAATATTGTATTTTGAAGATTATATTTGCACTTTAGACCTACCGTACTGACCAACTAGTGTTTTTAGGTTACTCTTGCTGTCTGCAACAGTTCGTGGCCGGAGAAGAAAGACTCAGCAAACACATTTGAATTTATATGCTTCAGGTGAGTCTACAAGACCTTCAAGCGATGCATTTAATTTCCTCGTCATGCATTTATTTTGCTTCTTGGATTCACTTGTGATACATTTATGACCAAAAGTTATTCTTCGTTCGCATTTAATTTCCTCGTCATGCATTTAATTTTGGATTATGTATGTTAAATCTTTCCATATATATATATAGGAATTCTACTATGGATCACAGTTGGATAAATGCTTTACGGACGAGTGTTGAATATCAGAATGGGGTGAGGGACTTTATAGAATTTGGTAAACAAAATGCCCATGATGATAGTGGGAAGTTTTATTGTCCTTGTGTAAAATGTTTGAATGAGAGGCGACTAAGTCTGAAGTTATACACACACATTTAATTTGTGAAGGATTTTGTAAGACTTATACGGTATGGTCATGGCATGGTGAAAAAATGCCAAGTGGGTCTCAACATGGGGAAGTGACATTTGATGAAAATGACACGGATATGGATGATCGCATAGAGGACATTATTCGTGATGTAGGAGAAGAGGCTTTTGAGAAATCACATGCATATGGTAATATGTGCAGTGATGCAGAGACCCCGCTAATGAACCTGGAATAAGAAATGATCATCAAGAAGGGATATGGGAGGATATCCTTCTATAAAATAGTCAATTCATAAGGTAATATTCTTTGAAAACTTTCAGGTTTTAACTATATATATTCCCTCTATGTTCTTAAACAATAATGTCATTGACTGTTAAGTTTTTTTTTCTTGTTTTTTTTGTGTGTGGCAGGATCCAATATATATGTTATAAAAGGGGATATAATGTTACGTTGTTGGGTGGGATCAGATGAAGGCATGGTGCTGTATTTGTAACTCATCATTGAATTTGTTATAAGTTATCTTATTGTATATATTCATTAAGGTGTTGTATCATAGTTAAATTAAGAGACCACATAACTCATGGTGAATAATATTTGTATTCTTTTCCCAATTCAATTTATTCATAATGGATTGTTCATAGCTTGTAGCTTAAAGTATCAACTTTTTTGTGCTGGATTGGGTGGTGGATGTGTGTATATATATATGATCAGGAAGAACAGAGCAGCGAAAAATTTTGGAAAATTTAGAACGGGAAATAATAGCGCCGGTCTTAAAAGTTCAAATTTTAAGACTGGATGAAGTTATATGTCCGGTCTTAAAAGTCTATGCGATCTTATAACAGTTGGTCTTTTAAGACCGCTGTTTATTAAGACCGGTCTAAAAAGTTCAATTTTTAAGACCGGATGTATAAAATACCGGTCTTAAATTTAATTAATTTTAAAACCGGATTATATAGGTGTCTGGTCTTACAAGTCGGTCTTTTTTAGACCTGAGTTTCTTTATCTGGTCTTAAAAATGTCGATATTTTAAGACCGGTCTATGGTTTGGTCCAGTCTTAAAAGTTGAGTTTTAGGACTGACCAAAATACATATCTGGTCTATATAGTACCACTTTTAAGACCTAACTTTTAAATTGTCCGGTCTAAAAAAGTTTCTTTAAGACCAGTTCGAATGCGGTCTTAAAAGTTACAAATTTTTAATACCGGCTGGAACAAGACCGTAATGGTCCGGTCTTACAAGTACCTCTTTTGTCCAGTCTTAAAAGCCTTTTTCCACCGCGTGTGTATGAATGTTTGAATCAAGTTTGTGATAGTCCCACCTTATGTGGAGGCCAGCACCACTCCTGGCTCGATTGACAGAAAGGGTCGACTATTGGGTCAGCTTCTTGGTGGCTAGGTGTAGGACCCATTGGACAATAGTCCTTGAGTGGTGAACCTAGTAGCATTAAGGTGGATTATGTGGTTGTGACTGTATTCCTTGCTGCATATGGTTTGTGATATGATCCTTGAATGTTGTTATGCTGTTGTGGACTATGTTTCCGATTATAATTTACTCTCATATATTGTATATACATTGCATGTGAGATTAATTGTTACTTTGATATTCAATTAATTAAATTTCAGACATTTCTAAAAGTTTAGGATAGGTGCGAAGCAGTTATCATGGCTCTAGGGGCAAAGCTATGGATATTAGCCACTGATGTTTGTTGGGAGATCAGTGGATTAGAATTGGCTCTGTTATTTAATTTTGATATTTCTGAAAGACTATTTGGAGATTGGAGGTTGTACTTTATATTTGCCTTTTTTTTGGATCACTGTATAATGACTCTAAGGGGTAACTTTTGATATTTATAACCAAGATTTGTAATATGTTATTAGTATATTTTTCCCAAACCATTTTGTCTGTTGTGTTGCACTATAGCGCTCACGATGTTTGATGAATTTTCAAAGGGGTGTTACAATTAATGCGTATATTTGACTTCTAAGGTTTTTTTATATATATATATAAATATCTTGCATTCTTTTAAATCCCATTATTTCTCTTGAAAATGCATGTATTTTTCTTGTGAATACCCTTATTTCTCTTGTGAATGGCCAAAATGCTCTTATTAACTCTTTGTTTTTCATTGAATTCATTTATTTTTCTTAAAAACACCCATAATTTTCTTGTAAATGCTCTTATAAAAAAATAGTAAGGGCATTATTGTCTTTTTATTGAAAAAATTTAAGTTAATTTTTACCCAAGCGTCTAGTGAAATATCGAATCTTTTAAGGGTTGATTAAACTAAAATTTTGGGGTCTAAATAATATTTTCCCATTAAAAACATAAAGAAATAATAGAGAGAGAGATGGCACTAGTACAAAAAAGCTTTTTAAGACCGAACAAAAGACACCTCATAAGACCGGATCGGAACCGATTCGTTCCGGCGGTATTAAAAAATATGGTAAACGGCTTAGGTTTTAAAAAAAAAATCATTTCTAGACCGAACTTTTGAAATATCCGGTCTTAAAAATGTTTGAGAATAAAAAAAACCCCCAAATGAAACAATCGGTCCCAAATCACCGAGATCGGCAACATTTTGAATGTCCTTACGTCATCGACGAAGAACCAAGAGAAGATTGGAAGCAACAACAACAAGAAAAACAAAAAGGATTATTACAAAGTCGAGAAATAAGAAAAAATAACAAGAAGCGAGAAATCATTCACTAAGGAAATCGAATTTAAATCACTATAAAATCGAGAGGTGAAATTGAAGTCAGATCTACAAAACAAATCACAAGCTTAAAGCAACTAAATCGAAAGCGGGATCCTCTTGTCGATGCTAGCAAAACTTCAAGCAACCAAAATCGAAGTCCAGATCGCGGGAGGCGGTCAAGGTAGGAATAAACGGACTTACGCAAGAAGAGATCTAGGTTTGATTTTAAGCCAGTCTGTGCGAAGAAGGCGTGAGAGGAGCCATAGATCAAAGAGGAAGGAGCCGCCATCGTACAAAATCCTCGAACTAGTACGCTTTCCATTGCTTTGAGGATTGGAGTTGACGCCATCGTAAAACCCTCGAAGCATCTCACCACCAACGTTGCTAAGGATTTGATTGTGTGGCTCTTGGAATGACTTACGAAGATTGCGAGTAGGTTGGAGGAAGAGGATGGCATTCTTCCGAGGATTTAACTCGTGAGGTTTTTGGGACACTCGTTGAATCTATAACTAAGTAAAAGTTATATCACCAAGAAGATAAAAGACTCTCGGACTTAACGGGTATAGCAAATTTAGCTTTTTTTAAAACACTTTTAAGACCGATTTTTTGAAAAAAAAAGTCTTAAAAGTATACTTTTAAGACTGTTTTTTGAAACAACCGGTCTTAAAAGTATTCTATATATTTACGAAATTGTCACCGGTCATATAACACTTTTAAGACCGGTTGTTTGAAACTTAGGTCTTAAAAGTGTTCTATATATTTACGAAATTGCCACTGCTCATATTTTTTTTTAACACTTTTAAGACCAGTTGTTTGAAACAACCAGTCTTAAAAGTGTTCTATATATTTACGAAATTGCCACCGGTCATACTTTTAAGACTGGATCCTTTATAATCTGGTATTAAAAGTGTTCTATATATTTGAAATTGCCACGGTCATACTTTTAACACCGAATCCTTTATAATCCGGTCTAAAATGTTCCTTATATTTACGAAACTGTCATCGGTCATACTTTTTAGACCGAATCCTCTATAATCCGGTCTAAATGAGGTGGTCTTAAAGCCCTTTTTTGCACTAGTGTGACTAGTGGGATCTACAGAGAGAAAATATAACACAAGTTAAGTATCCTTCATAGCATTGCTATATCTGCTCCAAATAAATTGTCTATATCTATTTTTGGACTCAAAAATAGTTAAGTCTTATGAGTACTCATAATAAAATTGTTCATTACTAAATTTGTACCTTTGCCATACATTTAATAAAGAAAATAATGACGTACGAGGTAAAAAGTCTGGGCTAGTAGGTTTTGGTCCTCATCACTATGGGGAGATTTGCACCAATCAAATACAATTTCAAAGGTCCAAAATTAAAACTTTCAACTAGAGTTTTGCTTTTAAAAACAACGAACAGTAATGGGTATCTTCTCTTTAGAATCGTTATAAATTTAAATATTTTTATAAGATGTTTATTTAAATAATTTAAATTAGATTTGAACAATGTGCATTGATATTGAGCTCTCAATACTCATAAATCTGCTTACCTTGACATTCATTCCGCCTGCTAGGCCAGTGTACACATACTTGACCATCGGCTATATTTTTATGGTTGCTTGCATGTGAAACATTGGAAATCCTTCTTCTACGTATTAAACTTCAATTTTTTAACGTCCATTTTTGTTAATTTAGCCGTAATAATTGCAAGAATTAATCATTGATGTAGATATCACACACACACCATTATTATACATTTAAGGGTTAAGGTGCAGATTGGTCAACGAACTATTAGCCAAGGATTATCTGGTACAAAAATTAATTGAGGGTACCTTAACTATCGATCAAAAATAAAAAATGAGCATAACTACCAAACAACAATTAAAAAATAGCAACTATCACAATTATGTTAATACTAAGTGATGCTTTGGACTGGAGAGCTATGCAAGTCTCTCTTCAGGCTTGAATGCAAGTAAATTATTGGCATGCAATGCATGTGAGTAAGCCATCTAATATTTACCATTGTTTTGTTTGACAAATTTGTTCTGGGCATGCTCACAAACAATACAGGCAATCCAAGCATATAAGATAATTACCCAAATGCTCCAATCCATGTTTCTTATGTTTCGTGTACTCCATTCCGGTGATTCTTAAGGAAGGAGGAAACATACGAAGGAAGAAGGCTTGATGACGAGGTGACGCGGGGTGTACGCACACGAGACGCCGCAGAGAGGCGACTATGGAGATGGAGTGGAGGTCGACTGGAAGAAAGAATCTGAGGTGGAGTACGTGGAGTTGGAAGCATACAGTCAATTTGTGTGGCGCGGTGGAGTTGGAGATGGATGAGACACCTGCGAAAAGGGAAATGGCAAGGCCGGATTTGGGGAAGGAGGTGGAGATGTGAAGTGTGCCGTGAGAGGGAAATGACGAAGGGTTTCTATCACGCGGGAGAGGAGTGTGGTGGATCCGAGTGGTCATTTGGGTTAAAATATGAATATCGGTGACACGAAAATTCATTCAGACGCTTTTGAAAAATCGGCGACTGAAAATAAAGCGGGTCACCAATTTTCAAAAATTGGCGACCTAATAATAATTTCAGACGCCAATTTTTAAAAATTGGCGTCGATAATATTTAAGACGCCAATTTTTGAAAATTGATGTCCTGAATATATTGGCGTCTTGAATATTATTAGGACGTCAATTTTTGAAAATTGGCGTCGAGTAATATTCGGGACGCCAATTTTTGAAAATTGGCGTTACGAATATATATTCGGGACGCCAAACACGCCGCCAAACAAAAATTTCCCATATTTCCGTGGCGCCAAGTAATTATTTGTCGATTTTAGGTGTCTTGAAATATATTCGGGACGCTAAAAATGAATTTTATTTCAAAAAAAAAAAAATTAAATATCATGGCGCAAACAAAAAAATTCTCCCATATTACCTTGGAGCCAAATTATTTGGCAAATTTTAGGCATCTTGAAACAATATTAAGACGCCAAAAATGAATTTTATTCCAAAAGAAATTAAATACCATGGCGCCAAACAAAAAATTCTCATATTTCTTATGGTGGGAAGCAATTAAAGCGTCCTCAAACAATGTTAGAACGCAAAATATCAATTTTAGAAGTCCTAAACTTCTATTCGGGACGTTGAAGACTCAGTTTCCTTATATATAATTACAAGAATGCCCGCCTTCATTTTTTACTACCTGTTTCTTGATTAGGACGTTTTTGAGGGTAGTGATATCCAATTTTTGTAGTAGTGTGGAGGAGAAGAGGCACTTGAGGAGGACAGTGGTGGAGACACTAAAGAAAAGAGCGGTTATGCCTTTTTGTTGGATAAGGAAAATACTAACAAAGATGGCGGCCAGAGCACGAGCAAGCATTGTGGTAGTGATGGTAGCTGCCTGTGGCATCAGAGGGACAAAACTAGATTGCGAGCTAGTAGGAGGATGTGGACTGCTGGATTTGGTTTCAATACGTAATTCTTGCCCTGAAGCTGCATACGGACCTTAATGAGTTTAAGAGAGTGAGTGGAACACCCAAAGCAACAATGGAAGCTTTGGATATGTCGACGTTGCGATTACCTTGTGACAATCAATGGAAGACAAAAACGAGAGGGAGACACCAAGACGGTGGACGGGGTAGTTTAATGGCATTGTTTTTTTTTTAACCTTTTAATTGTTGATTGATAATTAAGGTACCCTCAATTAATTTTTGTGCCAAATGCTCCTTAGTTAATAGTTTGTTGGTCAATATGCACCTTAACCCTACATATAATTTATTTTAGTGAAGAATTGTAACTTAACTCTTCATACAAATATAAGTGTTCGCGAGCGTGGGGCTGATTGGTTGATGAATAATGATAATGTTTTTTAGTTGGGACTTATTAGATGAAACTGACTCCATTGTCCCAAAAAGAGTATGAGCAGCCAGATTTTTTTTTTCCATAGCTTATTAGAATATACAATATTTGAAAGAGATCATAGCGTAAATTCTAAATATAATATACTATTTTAAATAACATTGGTAGTCTGCTTTCGACGTATTTATTTATTCACACCTCTCGTATCAATATATATATATATATATATGGGATAAAGTAGGTCTTAAATGCCATGGAAGTTTTCGCTCAGGAGCACTGGTAAGACGGAAGTTTTTTTTGGACCAAAAATGCCACGGAAGTTTTCGCTGAGGAGCAATTTTGCCTCGGAAGTTTTCACTAAGGAGCAATTTTGCCCCGAAGTTTTCATTAAGGAGCAATTTTTCCCTTCTGTACCCAAATACTAAATTTGACTATTAAATCAGTCAAAGACCACACATGTGATGCCTTGAAAAGGTCAAATTTGGAGCTAGAGAAGGAGATGTTTGAGATGTTGAGCTCAAGTGCGAGAATTTGTGAAGCCGAATTAGTTAAAGGGATTTGAAAGGTCGATGTCACAAAACCCAAAGGAAGCATCACTTATGATCTAAGCAAATGATCGGTCTATACAAACGTAAATATTATCACTATTGATTTGTTTTTTGAACCAATTTTTGGAACAATTCATTTTGTCGTTTTTGCGTTCATTTGCGCTGACCTTTCGGTCCCTTTGACTAGTTCGGCTTCACAAATTCCGTCGCCTTGAGTTCAACATCCGAAGGATCTCCTTCTTTGACTCCAAATTTGACCTTTTCAAGGCATGACATGTGTGGTATTTGACTCGATTTAATAGTCAAATTTAATATTTGGGGATAGAAGGGCAAAAAATTGCTACGTTTTGCAAACTTCTAGGGCAAAATTGCTCCTTAGTGAAAACTTCCGGCAAATTTGCTCCTCAGTGAAAACTTTCGTGGCAAAAATGATACTTCTGGGGCAAAACTGATACTTCCTGTGAACTTTTGTGGCATTTTTAGTCCAAAAAAAATTTCCGTCTTACCAGTGCTCCAGAGTGAAAACTTCCATGGCATTTAAGACCTTTGTCCCTATATATATAGGGTAAAATATTTCTCCAGTAATTGGAGATAAGTTATCACCAGTGACCTTCAAAACTACGTCATTTTGGATTAATAAATGGTGTTTCCATAATTTTGCCCCATTCATTAATTCACCTAAAATCACAAACACATATTTCATTAATTCAAAACGACGTAGTTTTAGAGGTCACGCAGATTACTTATCTCCAAAGTGATCGGAGAAATACTTTTCCCATATATATATATATATATATATATATATTCTCACCATAATTTGAACATACACACATGCATATCCGTATACACATACATATATATGTATATATGTGTGTGTATAAAGTTTCAAAAATGTATTGCAAGTGGAAGTGCAGATAAATTCTTTTAAGGTTACTTAATTTTGTAGAGATGAAAGTTTCAAATTATTTACTATAGAAAGCCTAATGTTATGGTGATTGTACACTTGCAGAAAATGAAGAATGTGACAAGGATCCTCCTATCGAAAGTAATCATATTTGAGGTAGAGTTGGGCAAAAATTGTGTACAACTCTTTCAATAAAATTCAAAGATTGGTTCCCCACGTTATATTGGAGTAGCCTCTTTCACTAGAGCCAACCCCAGTAGTCTCATGTGCTATAAATTTAAACCCAAAATTTTATAGGCAAAAAGACAAAAAAGAAAAAAGAAAAAAGAAAACATTTTAAATATACATAAAGTCAAATCAAGGTGTTGAATTTCAATAATCCAAAATGAACTAATTTGGAATTTGTAAATGTTGATAAATGTTGGGAAATTACATTAATACCTTTACCATTTTTATTTTTAAAAAATCCTTGAAGTACCTACCTAGCTGCCAAAGCTCTAGCGCAAATGACCTATAGTGGTGGCTCTTCAATGGAACTCTAGTGACCTTGCGGAATCGGGTGGCCAATGCACCAGCAGACCTTTTTTTTTTTTTTAATTTCTCAAACAAAAGTAGTCAACATGGAAACCTAACTAGGTAATAGCGAAACAAAAGTAGTAAACAAGGTACTTTTTGTTGAATATTTCTTAATAACTACTTTAGTTTCAATATTGACTACTTTGGCTAGGACAAATTTTTAATATATTTTTTAAACATCTAAAATAAGAGTAGTTAATAGTGAAACTAGAGTAATTCATACTAAATAGAGTCCCTGGTCCTAAGTGATTTCCAATAACTACTTTTTTTTTTTGCAATTTACTACTCTTGTTCCGCTATTAACTACTCTTACTTTTAAAATTCGAAAAATATATTAAGAACCTTGTCAATAGCCAACCAAAGTGGTAAAAATCGAAACTAAAGTAGTTATTAGGAAATATTCAATAAATATCTTATTTACTACTTTAGATTCGCTTATTAGCTACTCAAGTTTTCATATTAACTACTTTTGTTTGAAAAATGAGAATATATATATATATATATATATATTGGCCGCAAAACTCGGGTGGTGACTGCCATGGTCGGTCAGCTTGCTAGAGCTCCGTAGCTGGCCTATGTGTTTTAAGTATTTTAAAGAAAAATAAAAAAGGAAGGGTAATTATGTAATTTCCCAACATTTGTTAACATTTCAAAATTCTAAATTAGTCAACTAAGAATTATTGAAATTCAATACCCTGATTTATGTTATATTTCAAATGTTTTTTTAATGACTTTTTGCCGATTGTATATTCTAATAATCTATGGGGGAAAAAATCTAGCTATTCACTCTATTTTAGGGACCAATGGAGTCATTATCTGTACTCATCAACCAATCAGCTCCACGCGCGCACACACTTATATGTGTATGAAGAGTTAAATTGCATTTGTTCACTAAAATAATGGATGCATAAGACGTCCACACCAACTATTTACCTTAGTTGTACCATAAATATACTGAAGCTCATGGCCTGTGATTTGCAACATCGTCATCAACACAAGTTCATTCAGTTCAGCAATATGTCCTCTAAACACTTGCTAGTATTCCTTTTTGAAGTGGTGTTTCTCATCTCTTCAAGCTTCGCACATCCTCCATGGAGTTCTCATAATAAGCCTCTGGGTGAAGAATCATTAGATGTTGACAAAAAAATCCCATCAGCTTCTTTTGATTCACCCACCTATGGGAGTGCTTCGGTGCGTGTTGATGAAATCCCAATCGTTGAAGTCTCATCTAATGACAATTCAAAGACTGGGAAAAACTCCGACGGTTCTCCTCCCGCCTATGGCAGTCACCCAACTCTGGCAAGTATTGGCTTCGACCAATATCGTATATCTCCTCGTATCGGACAAACCGCGGCTAACGACAACAACCCACCCGCAGCTAATGACAATAACCCACCGCTACCCCCAGCCGTTGGAGGTGTTCTTCCACGCCCATCCGTAGCCCCACTCCAAGTCGCACTCCCACTCTTTCCACCAGCCAATGTCAATCACGCAACTACAACCAGTGACAACAACCCATCTGTTAAAAAAACACTTGTTTAGTTACAAGACACCTGAGGTGAAGAAGCCGGAAGAAGGGTATCATAAGATTTTATGTATATGTTAGTATTATATATACAAATAAGAGAGAATCAGACGATATCTCCACAATAATAATTTGCCTTCATGTGATTGGTCCTCTACGTTTTGAGTTGGCCAACATTGTTTGGCATGTTATATATGCCTACGTTCCATGTTGTTACAATGATGATATAACAAAATTATCATATATTCACCAAAAATATTGAGTTTCCTATGGTTTTTAAGCATATATTTGGTATCATGAATTAAAAATACGTACAACTTGTCTTCAATTATGTGCTTGGCCAATTTTTTCGTACGTTGGGCTAGTTGTCTGAGGGCTTCTTTTGTTTGGGATGGCGTTGGAGCTATATATATATAAGAGAAGATGATAAGAAGGAGATGGTTGTGACATTGTGTTCGTTCCTTATGTGCCAATGAAGAAGTCGCTTTGAGTGGCATCTGAGTTTTAAGTTTCTTTTATGTTTACCTTGGATGGAGTTTATATTTATAGATATAATCTCCTACACAAGCTTTTGGATACTGTTAGAGCTTTTTGTTGACACCAATACATGGACAAAGAATATATTAGAAATATAATTGTAAACACAATTACAAATGTAATTATTAATATGTATTTAATTCATAATATTTATTTAGTCACATGCTAATGAACAATTATTATAGATCATAACTAGGCAATTTAATTATGAAGTCATTTATTCCATTTAAACTAAATTAAAAAATGAATCATAAAATGACGAAGATCGTACAGTTCTATAACTACTTAATTCGATCAATATAAAGTAGCTGAATCAATAAATAATCAATTTCGTCCAAAACATAAATAGTCAATTAAATAAAATATTCCAAGATTAATAATATATAAATTTTGTAACAAATATAAATATTTATAGTTATTACTAATCAAAAACTAAAATTCTTAAAGTAAAGATAGCTTACAGATATAAAGGACATGATAAATAATAATAATTATATTTCGTAACTAACCAATTTAATTATGAATCCATTTATTTCATTTCAATTAAGTTGAAAAACTCAATTACAAAATAACTAATAAAAATATACAATGATTTACCTATTTATTTAAATCATGCAGTTAAATCAACAAATAATCAAATAAAAAATTATTTAATTCAATAAAGACATATATTTATTTTTAATTTTTAATTTTTTTAAAAACTGATTTGGAATGCCCAGTTGCTTGTAAAACTGTAGGCTACAAGTCCTGAAGCCACGAGCGAGAGAAACAAGGAAGGAAGATATGATCCAATTCAGCTCATTTGTTTTGCCTAACGCTAGTAGCTGTTTAGTCAGAAGTCAGAACCAATACCATTGTTTTAATTTTTTTTTTTTTTAAAAAAAAACTCATTACGCAAATACTGCAAAATACATTTAAGGGTGAATATGGTAATTTAGCAATAACCAATTTTGCTATAAACACCCATAAGATTTAACTATTTTCAGGTGTAGAAGTATATATAAACAATTTTTGTGGGAGCAGATACAATAACTTTGTTAAAGAAACTTAACTTCCGTTGCCTTTTGCATTGTATGCCCCACAAGTCTTCTCTCTCTATTGTTTTAATATTTTCTTAATGGAAAATATCACTTGGACCCCATAGAAACGATTTCATTTCATTTTACCTCAAAAGATTATGAAATTCCATTGCACCTTATTGGGTCAAAATGAAATTTAGTTTTGTCAGTATAAAGACAATAATACCCTTATTTTATTTTTTTTCATAAGAGTATTTAGAAGACAAATAAAGACATTTTCAAGACAAAAATGTGAATGACTAGGGACTTAAAAAATTTTGGTCATTCACATATTTTCTTGTAAATGCCTATTATTTAACTTAATTTTTTTTAGCATCCCGCATTCTTTTAAATCCTATTATTTTCTTGTAAATGCATGTATTTGTTTTATGAATACCCTTATTTCTCTTGTGACCAAAATGTTTTTATTAACTCGGTTTTCTTTGAATCCCTTTATTTGTCTTAAAAACGCCGATATTTTTCTTGTAAATGCTCTTATAAAAAAATAAAATATACTTAGGGGATTATTATCTTTTTATTGAAAAAATTTAATTTCATTTTGACCCTAGGGGTCTAGTGAAATTTCACAATCTTTTGGAGGTTAATTCAACTAAAATTGTTTCCATAGGGTCTAAATAATATTTTCCCATTAAAAAAATATTAAAATAATATAGATAAGATCGGGTGGGACTCACAGTGAGAAAATGTAATAGACGTTAAGTCTTCTTCATAGCGTTGCAATATGTGCTCCCAAATAAATTGTCAATGTCTACTTGTACACTCGAAAATAGTTAAGTCTTATAGTTACTCATAGTAAAATTGTTCATTACTAAATTTGTACATTCGCCATACATTTAATAAGGAAAATAGTGATTAACGATATAAAAAAGTATGGGTTAGCTAGCAGGTTTTGGTGCTCATCATCACTGTGGGAGATTTGCACCAATCAAATACAGTTTCAAAGGTCCAAAATTAAAAATTTCAACTAGTACGTTAACGTTGTTTTTAAAAACAACGAACATTTAAGGGATATTTTTGTTTTAGAATCTTTATAAATTTAAATATTTTTTTACAAAAAGTTTATCTAAATCATTTAAATTAGATCTGGACAATGTGCATTGGTATTGAGCTCTCAATACTCATCAATTTGTTTACCTTGACACTCATTCCGCCTGCTAGGCCAGCGTATACGTACTTGACCATCGGCTATATTTTTATGGTTGCTTGCATGTGAAAAATTGGAAATCCTTCTACGTGTTGAACTTCAATTTTTTGTAAAGATAATGTTTTTCAGTTGGGACTTATAATTAGATGAAACCGACTCCAATGGTCCCAAAAAGAGTATAAGCAGCCAGATTTTTTTCCATAGCTTATTAGAATATACAATATTTGAAAGATATCATAGCATAAATTCTAAATATAATATAAAATTTTAAATAACATTGGTAGTCTGCTTTCGACGCATTTATATACTCACACCTTTATTTGAACATACATACATACATATCTATATACACATATATATTTATATGTGTATATAATTAGATGAAACTAATTCCATTGGTCCCAAAAAGAGTATAAGCAGCCAGATTTTTTCCTTAGCTTATTAGAATATACAATATTTGAAAGATATCATAGTATAAATTCTAAATATAATATAAAATTTTAAATAACATTGGTAGTCTGCTTTCGACGCATTTATATACTTACACCTTAATTTGAACATGCATACATACATATCTATATACACATATATATTTATATGTGTATATAATTAGATGAAACTGACTCCAATGGTCCCAAAAAGAGTATAAGCAGCCATATTTTTTCCATAGCTTATTAGAATATACAATATTTGAAAGATGTCATAGCATAAATTCTAAATATAATATAAAATTTTAAATAACATTGGTAGTCTGCTTTCGATGTATTTATATATTCACACCTTAATTTGAACACATATATATGTGTGTGTATAAAGTTAAAAAATGTATTGCAAGTAGAAGTGGACATAAATTCTTTTAAGGTTAATTAATTTTGTAGAGATGAATTTTTCAAATTTTTTACTAGAAAGCCTAACGTTATGGTGATCGTTCACTCACAGAAAATGAAGAATAATGTGACATGTATCCTCCTACCGAAGGTAATCATATTTGAGGTAGTGTTGGGCAAAAAATGTGTGCAGCTCTTCCAATAAAATTCAAACATTGGTTCCCAGTATCCTCTTTCACTAGAGCCAACCCCACTAGTCTCATATGCTATAAATTCAAACCCAAATTTTTACAATAAAAAGACTCCCAAAAAAAAAAAGATACATTTGAAATATACAAAAATCAAATCAGGGTGTTGAATTTCAATAATCCCAAATGAACTAATTTGGAATTTTTAAATGTTTACAAATTTTGGAAAATTACATTAATACCTTTACCCTTTTTTGAAAAGAAGAAGAAGAAGAAAATCCTTGAAGTACCTAACCGGCCGCCAGAGCTCTGGCGCTAGTGACCTGCGGTGGTGGCTCTTCAATGGAGCTTTGGTGACCTTACTTGCGATTGGCCGCCACTGCTCCAACAACCTAATATTTTATTTTACTTTTTAATTTCTCGTAGTTAACATGGAAATTTGAGTAGTTAATAATAGCGAAACTTAAGTAGTAAACATGGTTGTTGTTGAACATTTCTTAGTGACTACTTTAGTTTTGCTACTTACTACTTTAGTTTCAATATTGACTACTTTGGCTAGCTACCAACAAAGTTCTTAATATATATTTTTTAACTTCTAAAATGAGAATAGTTGATAGCGAGATTAGAGTAGTCAATACTAAATAGAGTCTCTGTTGATAAGTGATTTATAATAGCTACTTTTGTTTTGCAATTTAACTACTTTTACTTTTAAAATTCAAAAAATATATTAAGAACTTTGTCAATAGCCAGCCAAAGTAGTAAATTTCAAAACTAAAGTAGTTATTAGAAAATATTCAATAAATACCCTATATACTACTTTAGTTTCGCTATTAACTACTCAATTTTTCATATTGAATACTTTTGTTTGAGAAATTATATATATATATATATATATATATATATATATATATTGGCGGCCAAAACTCTGGTGATGGCTGCCATCATCGGTCACCGTACTAGAGCTCTTTTGGCCGGCTTAAGTATTTCAAGGATTTATAAAAAATAAAACAGGAAGGGTAATTATGTAATTTCTCAACATTTGTTAACATTTCAAAATTCTAAATTAGCACGAGTAACTAAGAATTATTGAAATTCAATACCCTGATTTATGTTATATTTCAAATGTCTTTTTCCGGATTGTATATTCTAATGATCCATGGAAAATCTAGACATTCATTCTATTTTAGGGACCAATGGAGTCATTATCTGTACTCATCAACCAATCAGGCCCCCGCGCACACACACTTTTATTTGTATGAAGAGTTAAAATTGTATTTCTTCACTAAAAAATAATGGATGCATAAGACGTCCCCACCAACTATTTACCTTAGTTTTACCATAAATATACTGAAGCTCATGGCCTTGATTTGCAATATCTTCATCAACCCGAGTTCATTCAGTTCAGCAGTATGTCCTCTAAACACTATCTAGTATTCCTTTTTAAGGTGTTGTTTCTCATCACCTCAAGCTTCGCACAGCCTCCTTGGAATTCTCATAATAAGCCTCTAGGTGAAGAATCATTAGATGTTGACAAAAAAGTCTCATCAGCTTCTTTTGATTCACCCACCTATGAACGTGCTCTGGTACGTGTTGATGAAATCCCAATCGTTGAAGTGTCATCTAATGACAACTCAAAGGATGGGAAGAACTCCGACGGTTCTCCTCCTCCAATTGAATTTGACCCATTTCATAGTCCAATTGGAATTCCACCTCCGGCTAACTACAGCTACCCACCCCCGGCAAACTACAGCTACCCACCCCCGACAAACTACAGCTACCTACCCCCTGCTAACTACAGTTACCCACCCCTAGCCTCACACCAAGTCCCTCTACGTACAACTTGTCTTCATTTATGTGCTTGGCCAATGTTGTTGTTCGCTGGGCTAGTTGTCTGAGGGCTTGTTTTGTCTGTGATGGCGTTGGAGCGCACTATATAAATTCGAGAAGAAAATATGAAGGAGGTGGTTGTGCCATTGTGTTTGTTCCTTATGTGCCAATGAAGAAGTCGCGTGCTTTGAGTGGCATCTGAGTTTTTTAAGTTGCATTTATGTTTACTTCGAATGGAGTTTATATTTAAGTTGCAATATATTTATAGATTTTATGTTTATGTTAGTATTATATATACAAATAAGAGAGAATCAGACGATATCTCTACAATAATAATTTGTCTTCATGTGATTGGTCATCTTCGTTTTGAGTTGGCCTTGTTACGCCATTGCGTTTGCTAATTCTCATGTGCCAATGAAGAAGTCGCTTTGAGTGGCATCTGAGTTTTAAGTTGCATTTATGTTTAATTCGGATGGAGTTTATAGTTATAAATATAATCTGCTACATAATCTTCTTGTAGACTTTATCCTGAATCATTTCATCAATCGGAGTACCGTTGTGTAGCTCAAATAATTATGACTATTTGAAATTGGTTGTTTGGATACTATTAGCGCTTTTTGTTGACACCAATATATGGACAAAGAAAATATTAGAAATATAATTATAAACACAATTATAAATGTATTTATTAATATTTAATTAAATCATAATGTTTATTCCACCCATAAGCTCACTGATCTAGTCGCAAAAGTCTTTGATCCACTCGTAATCTTGTATGATGGATTGTCTCGTAGGCCCTTCTCCTCCTATTCAATTTAGGGAAAATGACAGCTAGGACCCAAAGAACATACAAAATATCAAAAAGTCTCAACCCAAAATTACATATCAAAAAAGTACTTAGCGACTTTTTGATATTATTTGTATTGACAACTTGAATTATTATATTTACAATAGGAAATGCTATATATATTCACAACAAAATTTAAAAATCTGCCCATTCACAACAAAATTTAAACATCCGGATTTTATTTCAAACTCAGGTCCCTAAGCGTACGTGAGGCCATTCACAATCGGAAAAGCTAGATTCACAACAAAATTTAAAACCAACCATTCACAACAGAAAAAGCTATATTCACAACAAGAAGTGCTATATTCACAAAAAAATTTAAACACCTGGATTTTGTTTCAATACAAATAATATCAAAAGATATGTGATTTTGGGTTATGACTTTTTTGATATTTTGTATGTTCCTTGGGACCTGGTTGTCCTTTTTCCCTTTAATTTATCTAAGAAACTATTTGCATGAGAAAAATTTAAATTAAGAATTTATTGCAAACTTTATATTCAAATACTATAATAAAATTTTAAATAAAATAAACAAAAAGAAGTATTCATGATCTGCTCAGGAGTTCTCCTATAATGAACAAACCAGACCCAATCCTCAGGGCATTGTAGAGCGCCTGGCCCTGGAGTTCTCCCATTTATCGTCCATCTTCAACCGAGCATTTACCTTCCTGTCATCCATTGCATTAAACCTTTGCTTTAACATTAAACATTACTCTAGAAGGGCTCTGTTGCTCCGTTGGCTCCCTCTTCTATGACGGTGAGACTTAATTATAACATCTACAAATTAACCGACAATTACATTATGGTTTCCAAATTATTTCTTTAAATTACAATTACATTAAAAATTTCAAACTGACATAATCAAATGTTAACTTAATAAAACTAAAAATTGATAATTTTTTTTACTAATTCAAATATTATTTAGTTACTAATCAATAACTAAAATATTAAAGTAAAAATAAATTCCTGACATTAATCACATGCTAATTAAAAATTATTACAGTTCATAACTAATAAATTTAATTATGAAGTCATTTATTCCATTGAAATTAACTTAAAAAATGGATCATGAAATGATGAATATCGTACAATGGCATAAGTACTTAATTCAATCAATATAAAGTAGCTCAATCAATAAATAATCAATTTCGTCCAAAACATAAATAGTCAATTAAATAAAATATTCGAAAATTAGTAATAAATAAATTTTGTAACTAATTTAAATATTTATAGTTATTACTAATCAATACTAAAATTCTGAAAGTAAAGATAACTTACAGACATAAAGCACATGCTAAATAATAATAATTATATTTTATAACTAACCAATTTAGTTATGAATCCATTTATTTCATTTCAATTGAGCTGAAAAAAAGCACTTACAGAATAACTAATATGATACAATGCTTTACCTATTTATTTTAATCAATGTAATGCAATTAAATCAATAAATAGTAAAATATAAAATTATTTAACTAAATAAAGACGTATTGTAATACCTCAGATTCCTATTCATCTTAAATCTTATATTCTAATTAATAATTAGCAAAAATAAAGGTGAATATGTGTCTCAAATGATTATAATTTTATCCAAATTTCAATAGGAATTAATAGACAAATGGTCGGAT
This sequence comes from Acacia acuminata, assembly GCA_019022655.1. Lineage (NCBI taxonomy): Eukaryota > Viridiplantae > Streptophyta > Magnoliopsida > Fabales > Fabaceae > Acacia > Acacia acuminata. The sequence goes on from JAFJYI010000224.1 coordinate 311,332, forward strand.
TTGAGACTTCATATTTAGGACAATAAAATGTGACATAGTTAACACATTAAGTAATGGTTAAATTATAACCAAGAGGGGCAAGAAGGTCATATGAGAACAATTAATCAAATTGAGTGTCGATTAGCAAATAATTGGCAAATAAACTTGCACTAATTAAGATTAATTGCATAATTCTTGAATTTAATTAGAGACAAATTAAAAGCATCAAAAGAGGGCTAATTATATTTGAAAACAATTAAGCCAAAAGGGATGAAATAATACTTGTGTAAATAAGCCTTAATTGCCATGGTTAGCCAACAAACCAATGATACAATGGATATGTAATTAGTACACCTATAAACACTTGATTAAGGGAATAAATTGAGCTTCTTATTCAGCCCCAAAAATGCTACGTCCAGCTGAATGGAAGGATGAGAAGTAATGAGAATTTTAGTTAATTAGAGATGAAAAGTCAACAATTGCAACTAGCCAATGGGAAAAATCAAAGAAATGAGCTTAATCCTCATGAAATTAAATCAACCAATTAGAGACTTAAGCTATTGATGTTGCATGATAAATGAATTAATCAATCAACCACCCCAAAAGTCAACAAAAGGGGCGCATGAGTTATGGAATGAATCAGATGGGATTTTGCATTGATCAAACAATGTTTTTGGCAATTAAAAAACACAATAAATGGTTGTGAGAAGGAGCATGTCGGCACACAATGGACGGGTGGAGATTGAATGTCATAAAGTGGTTTTTAGATCAATGGTTTAAGAAGAAGGATGAAGATTTGGAATACTTGAGAATTACCATTGTTGCCATTGAATTATTGCCTATAAATAGGAGGCTCTCCTTCACATTTCTTCACACCATCACCAAAACTCCTCTGGTCTTAGATTGAGAGAGTGAGAGTGAAAGTTCTCTTGGAGCTAGAGAGAAGGAGCAAGGTCTTCAAGGGTAAGTCTCCAGTTCTTGAGCTTTAGTCATTAGTTTTTTAATTGTTAGTAAAATGTTAGTTTAATCTATAAAATAGTAAAATAAATTCCCATGATTTTTTTAAAGACCTCCTTGCATTGAAAAATGCCTAATGAGGTAAATAAATATTGGGAAATAATTTTTGGAATTAATGGAACAAGATAATGAAAGATAGGAGATTTTCGGGTTTGTTGGGCTATTGGAATCGATCGGATAGAGGACATTATTTTATGTGTAAATTCATCTTCAAAAATTATGAAATTACTCATGTTATATTAGACATGTATAGCTTTCCATTGATATAAAATATTTATCAATTAGGGTTCTGTAAAAGGAGATAACAATTCTTGAAGTTGGGTCACGTTTACTGAATTTAAAATTGAACACAGTGCTTGAAAACACAAAACCTGGGAATGATTCTTGATGTTCTAGCTTCTAGGAATATTTTTCCTTGAAAATAGACATGTCAAGGGTCATAAGGAATTTTGCAGCACTCAAAAAATATGTTTTTAGAATTAATTATGATTTTTCAAAGTTAGTGAAAAATCTGGGCATAATGCTGAAAATTGCATTTTTGAAGGGAAGTTCGGAGTAAGATTCAAAAGGTCGGGCGTTTTGGCAATTACGCGGTGAAAGGTACGTACGCATACTATAACTTTAACTCTGATATGTCTTGTATCCATGTATATGATTGAATGATTTATGAAGTGATGCACAAGACTAGGTCTTGGGTCATGCACCGTGACTAAGTTTATGGGGCTCAGGTCACCTGTTTATATACATTTAGCTTTATGCGGGTTATAGTCTTGATAAAACAAAGTAGGGTTGTTTTCCTAGCACCGAGGACACGAGGAGTTGTCATGGCACGGTTAGTGCAAACGTTGCAAACATTACATTTGTTGTGCGATATGTATTATTGTAACCTTACATCTCGTGTACTATGTATGGTTGATGCTGAAATATAATAAATATCTGTTATATATACTGTTATTCCTTGAGCATGAGGTTAACTGTTACTTGAGATTCAATGGGTATTGAATCTTAACCTTGATTAAAAGTTCAAGAAATGAACCTAGATCTGAGAAAGCATCGATGGACGGAGCCGTGAAGAAGCACAGGTCGAGACAAGCGTCGAAGAAGGTCAATAGGGACTAGTTTTTGGAATGAATCCGATAAAGTTGTTTCAAACCAATCGGTGCTTAAACTAAGAAAGGGTCGATCTATGTGGTTCAGTCATAAGTCGTCGTGAAAGACGGGGAGACTTCTACTAGACTTTACCTAGCTTGGCCAATGGGTTTGATTAACTATATTGGGTTCCAAGACACAAATCTAGTTAAGGCTTGACTTAAGATTGTATAGTTACTATGTCAAGATTTGTAATTACACAAGTTATGTATTATTGTATCACACGAATATTCCTTTAGAAAATTTTTAATTTACCGGCTTATGCCTGACCATTTTATATCAGTTACTCATTGTCCAAACATAAGTGCATGCTCTGTTCCGCATTACTACGGCCGTGTAACACCTCAAACTCTATTTATTTTCCTAAAACTACGTGTCAACGGACACAATAAGTAGTATGAAATTTGAGGTGTTACATTTTTGGTATCAGAGCATGGTTTGGACATTTAGGTTAGAAGTATTGATATAATACTGTATTGTGATACAGAAAGGATGTATACCCTAAGGAAAAGGGTTAGGCTCGAGAAGTTAAAACCCAGATATAGAGAAATAGCACAGAATATGGGTTCTATTGCTAAACTCTAGGACTTCTGATATGGAAATCGCAGTCTGAATTAAATCCCCGCCTAGTGTTTTAGGAATTGAAAATGAAAACTGTACTAAGAAGATAGTACTGCTTAGATTTCCCTATAGAAATAGTAACTTATTAAGCTATCCTGAGGAGACAATCCTTGCCTAGTAGAGGTCGACACCATGCATGCAATAGGGTGTGGCTCCAGGGACGGAGGTCTTTGACTGAGTCCTTAATGGTGGTGGTCCATTACATAAAAATGGGTGCAGTAGATAGAATGGGGAAAGTACCCAGCATTTCTGGGGAGGCAGATATACCATACTAGTACCTATGAGAGTTGTTAGTGGTATGTGTACTGGTATTAGTACCCTAGATTGACGCTGTGAAATTAAGTGTTCTTAGGCGAGAGAAACCTCAGGAAAGTGATCCTTGTGAGGTAGCTTGAGGATTTGAGATCCTTTGAGTTAATGTCTGAATGCCTTGCGATATGAATCATAGTGATCCTTACCCAAGAGTTAGTTCCTTAATGGAACCATACGATAGATAGAACCTCAGTAGCCACAAGTCATGGTTTCAAGGTGGGACCAATAACCATAGAGATATTAGTAGCTAATAGATTCCCCAAGAAGTGGGTGGTTACCCGATAGAGAAAGTTAAGCTAAGGATTATGCCTAGAGCTGGACTATAGTGATAGTCCATAAGTAGAATGACCCTAGATTAGATGGCATAAATAGAGACAGCAGATTACCAAACCACTAAAGGGTAGGAACCTGATAAGATCTGAGTTCTCGTTATAATGATTCAGAGACGATCAATTGATGCTACTTATGGAAAGTTTTGATCGGAGAGGGCTACCTACGGGGAGTTATGATCGAGGAGGTCTACCTACAAAGGATGCTGACTGGAGAGGCTGACCAGTCAAAAAAGACTGAGTGAAGTACAGAGTAAAGTGCCGTAGAGCAGAGCTACCATGACGTCGAACTGTAGAGTGGAGCTGCCGTGACAACGAACCATAGAGTATAGCTATCAGTATATCGGTTCTCAAGGTAAGTACATTATAATGAGTCTTACATCGAGTAGGTTCCTTACAAAAAAGGTTTACGTAATCCAGTATATCGCCATAGGGTACTCTAGTGCTGTATAGCAATATTGTGCTATGATATCCAAGCAAGAATTGAACTCGCACTATAAAACATTCTACTTGTGAACAAGTTCCCTGAGACGTCTCTAGAAGCTCTCATCGGGTTACAACCGAGGGTGAAGTGGAATAGTTGAATGTCATAAAGTGGTTTTTAGATCAATGGTTTAAGAAGAAAGATGAAGATTTTGAATACTTGAGAATTACCATTGTTGCCATTGAATTATTGCCTATAAATAGGAGGCTCTCCCTTCACAATTCTTAACACCATCACCAAAACTCCTCTGGTCTTAGATTGAGAGAGTGAGGGTGAAAGTTGTCTTGGAGCTAGAGAGAAGGAGCAAGGTCTTCAAGGGTAAGTCTCCAGTTCTTGAGCTTTAGTCTTTAGTTTTTTAATTGTTAGCAAAATGTTAGTTTAATCTATAAAATAGTAAAATAAATTCTCATGATTGTTTTTAGACCTCCTTGCATTGAAAAATGTCTAATGAGGTAAATAAATATTGTGAAATAATTTTTGGAATTAATGGAACAAAATAATGAAAGATAGGAGATTTTCGGGTTTGCTGGGCTATTGGAATCAGTCATATAGAGGGCATCATTTTATGTGTAAATTCATCTCCAAAAATTATGAAATTATTCATGGTTATAGTAGACATGTATAGCTTTCCATTGATATAAAAAATATATCAATTAGAGTCCTGTAGAAGGAGATAACAATTCTTGAAGTTGGGTCACGTTTACTGGATTTAAATTTGAACAGTGTTTGAAAACGCAAAACCTGGGAATGATTCTTGATGATCTAGCTTCCGGGAATATTTGTCCTTGAAAAATCTGGGCATAATGCTGAAAATTGCATTTTTGAAGAAATTAAAGGGCAAAATTGGAACAATAAATCTACCAAGGGTAGAAAGGTAAATTAAAACTTTAGGATGTTATTCTAAGAAATATGATATTTGTCCCATCTAGTCCAAAAGAAGCCCCTAATCGGTCCCTATCGGTTCCCTTTCTACCAGGTAAATCGCCTGTGGGACCCGCATTTTGTGTTTAGGCCTGTATATGGATAAAATGATCGGACTTTTCCTTCTCTCTCCTGGGTGGACGAAATTAATGACTTGAGGAGTAAGGATTTGACTATTTTTTCCCTGTAATCATTACTTACTTTTTGTTTTTTGATCCCGTAGTGACACGTGTCCTTAGGTAATTATTACTGAGTTTTCATTCTTATCTCTTCAAAAACGCGGAAATCCTTACTTGACCAAGAAATATCATGTGTACACTTACTTTAGCACATTTTTGCTTAGCTAATTGTCTCATACCTTAGTACATAGCTAAATGACATTTTTACCACTTGGTTAACACTGTATAGGTCCTCTGTGCCCTTTCTCCATTAGCACTTTCAATTTCACAACTTATACATACTAGGTCTACTGACCCGTATAGCCGAGTTACTTAGTCCCTTAAAGACTTCCTATCTCTTGGCATTGTTGCGACTCTTCCTGAACCAAGCTTAGTCATCCGCCTATTTTAGGCTTGTTCTCAATTCTCTGGGTCCAAAGTTTGAGGTATTACAATATTCAAGAACTATGCTCGAGTAAGATCTTTTCCTGCTCGAGTAACATCAAAAGTCCTTCACATAAAAGATTTAAACAACAGGCTTACTTGAGTAAACATTTGGACTTGCTCGAGTACTATGCTCGAGTAAGTCCCTTAAGGTGCTCGACCTTTGAAAACAGCAGTAGAGTAAACATGTTTGCTAGAGTACATATTTGCCTTTGCTTGAGTACCATGCTCGAGTAGGAAGCTACAAAGATAGTTCATTAGTTAAACATAAAGACCATGCTCAAGTATGAAATCAGTGTGCATGAGTAAGGTTTTCAGCTTTCTCAAGTTAGTATCTTGTGATAAGTGATTTTGCACTACAACAAAACAGGGATACGGAGTCCTATTTTTTGTACTTTTGACGTCCTAATCCAGTGGGACGTCTATCTAGGGAGCGCAGTAGGGAAAACTTAAGGAGTCCTACTTTTTTATTAGACGCCTAACGTATGGAGTCTAAGTTTCGAAATTAGACTCCTTAAATCATCACTTAAGGAGTCTAATTCAGAAACTTAGACTCCTCAAGTCATCGCAATTACCCTTTCAGATCTCAGTTAAGGAGTCTAATATTTAAAACTTAGACTCCTTAAGTCTCGCTTTAGAAGTCTAATTCAAGAACTTGGACTCCTTAAGTCTCGCTTTAGGAGTCTAACTCAAGAACTTGGACTCCTTAAGTCTCTCTTTAGGAGTCTAATTCAAGAACTTGGACTCCTTAAGCCCCCCTTTAGGAGTCTAATTACAAACTTAGACTCCTTAAGTGTTCCTTTTTTTTAAAATAATTGCTTCGTACTATCCCCACAAATTTCTTACTTTAAACATCCTTACAAACGAAACCAGAATACATCAACACCTTTACATCAACAGAAATCCAGCCAACAGAATACATCAACACCCTTACAAAAAACATCCTTACAAACAATCACCAGAAGATATCCAGCCAACAGAATACATCAACACCTTGGCTAAACATCCTTACAAATCACCAAAAGATATCCAGTCAACAGAATACATCAACACCTCGGCTATGTGCTTTAAACAAAAACAGAATACATGCACCTTTATATAACAAATACCCAAGAATAGTTCATAATGAGTTGGACAGCAAAGTAGTAACAACAAACTTGGCTTACTTCAAATCATTTCAACCAATTAGCTCTAACTAATTCAAGTGGGGTAACTACTACTACTTCTATGTACAATCACCACAAGGTGTCAAAATGTTATCTAGCTACTGCTACTAGTCAAGTAATATAAGGACTACCTTCATTCATCTATGTGTTGCGAGAAGAACAAAGTGTCAAAATGTTGTCTAGCTACCTACTACTAATCAAGCAATATGAAGACTAACTTCATTCATCTATGTGTTGAGAAGATATCCGCCAACAAGGTTTGAACCAAATTGATTTCTTCATTTGAGTAGGCATCCTTAGTACCAAAAATATGTAAAATAGAAAATAAAGTATAAGTTAAATCAATCAAGTGAATGAATTAATTATACAACTAAAGTACAACTTCAAAAAATATTATCATTTGAGAATGAAGGAAAAAGTACCTCCTCAAAATCAAGTACGTCCGCTCCGAATGATGGAGTACATGTAGAGCATAATGTAGTATCCACATTCCCAACTCCCTGGTTGTTGAGGGCACTATAAATCAAAAGCACGCAAAAGTTACTTAAATTCCTTTTTAATGAATATAGGCATATCAAATTCCACTTTGTCAATGAAATAACTTGAATGGAAACAAACTACTTACTATCGGATAAACCCACGTAGGTTCTCTACTTGGACCCGCTTTAATCCAATTTATTTAATTCAAGAATATCAATGATTGTGCAAAAATCAATCTATATGCCTGGAATCGAACCAATCGGTGTTAATGGGTGGCACTATAATTAAAATGAAAATGAATAGACATTATAACAATTCATTTAATTCAAGAATATCAATGATTGTGCAAAAAGTTTACATACTTGCTGAACATGGTTTTTATTTCTTTGTGCGGCCTCCCACACATGGAATCGAACCAATAGACGGTGTTAATGGGTGGACAAACAACACACAAAGTATAATGATAACTAAAAACAACACATACAGAATAAGATGAAGTTAAGATAAGAAGATAATTTATTCTTAAACATTTTAAATAGACAAAACTAAAATACGTACCCTTCATGAATTGGTGCTATATAACAAGGCAATTTCGACTCTGCCAGTGTAGAACCCACATAAAATGTCCTTAATTCCAATGTACCGTGGCTCCTTGATGTGTTCGATGGACATAAAAATCCATATGAGTCTTTTTTCCCGATTTGTACGCATAGGTTGTGGAAGAAACTATGATGAAATTAAAAAGATAAATGAATTTGAATATATAAAACAAAAAAAATCACATGATTAATTGAAAGGCGAAACATTTACTTACAGGACTCCAACTTTAAGCCAACATACATCTAGATCCTCTAAATGAATAAAGCGTGATAAATCTGTATTGTCAATTGTAAAAGGATATGATGGCACTCTTGAGCCAAGAATTTCCCGAGACATCGCATTTCGACTTCTTTGATGTCATTGTACACCTGTTGCAATTGTGCCAAGAAAGGAAATTGTGTCGCATGGTGATCATCCTAGTAAAACATAAAATACAGATTATGAGTAGGTTGACAAGAAAATGTAGCAATCAGCTGTAAAGTTCAAGTTTATGTAAATATACACAATTTAAGCAATTTCAGGTTTGACAACAAAAATCCCAAAGTCACAGCAAAACGATGTCATACACAAAAGATTTTCTCTCAAACACATAAGCACAACAATAATGATAGCAATAGTCTAAAATTCAAGTAATAGTTAGTATTTCCTACCATTGGAGGTGCCGACTTGCAGTCAATAAGTCTCTTCGGCCAAAGGATGAACAACCCTATCGCCTTGCCTAGTTTGGGAACCTCGTCATCAGGGATCGGGATGGCTATTTCTCCTTCCCCCTCTCGAACACCCGTCACAGTCACCCTATGTTGATTTTTTGGAATTTATTTATTATGGTGGGTGGTGAATTGTGAGTGAACAAGGGCATCGGCAACTTCACGACATTGTGGGACATCCACATATAGCTTGCAGGGTTCGCCACCCTGTGGATGGAGAGAAGGTTCACATCCTTGTACCTCCGGAGGGTTATAACTATCTTTCGTGCTTGGGATGGGCTGGGAATCCTGGGTTGTGTGTTCCTTTGACGATATCATAGTTGCCACTTCACCCTGCACCTGTTTCATGATATCTCCACGTAGTTCCGCTCGAAGTTTGGCTATAAGCTCCAGACTAGGCTCAGTATTTGAAGAACAATGTGATTTGCGTCCAAAATATTTTCCGACACCAACTCCTCTTGGCTCCCCTCGAAGACAACCAGGGTTATCTGGTTTCCCAATCGCTGTTGATAGGATGTCCATCCGGTGACTCGGTGTGAATGAACCTTGGGAGCTCGCTCTTCAAGTGAATCCCGTATCATACAATTTTAATCCAATGAAAATTTAAAACTAATAGTAGGAAAAAAAAAATTATCAAGTATTTTAACTACTTACGATCTTTGCAAAAGAACCTCAAAGCAACAACCGGATTGATGTATTTATCACCCTTAAGCCTCGCAGCTTTCCATTTTTGGTAACGAGAGGAGAATGTGGGCCCGAACAATCATGCCAGGATTTGATAGAGCAGCTTCCTTCCTTTTCTCCAACTCTTTCGCCATCATCCGTCGTTCAAGCTTTTTATAACCATTTCGAGACATGTAATGCTGGTACTTATTTGATTCTTGCTTCACTCTATTTGCTTCACTTACTTCCGTGAAACAAAAACAAAGAAAACTAAGTCAATGATGTCAAGTATATTGAAATAAAAGATAAGATTTGAAAGAAAATTTACAATAAATTGAAGCTCTTGTCGTGACGCCACAAATGACCTCCAGTCCTCTGGACTAATGTATGTATATTTAACTCATGGATCCTCGTCCCTCCTTGCCCCTCGAATAAACTTTCGGGTGAGCTTGTTCTTGAAATCTTTCCAGGGAATACAAATCGCCCCCATCAAGTGTTTCTTCATTGCCTTATTGTCTGGGACATCGTACATTTGTTGCAAGGTAAATAATAAGATAATTACATTTCAAGCAATATGACTAAAGTTTTTTAGTGTAGATATATTGAAAGTTATATACCAAAAGTTGTTGCCAAATCAAGTCCTTCGTTTTCAGTGGAACCGATCTCCGAGCCGAGTATACAATGCGAACTTTGCTTCGAGCTAAATATCCAATATAGCTAATGAATTTGTCTTCCTCATGACCAATTGGATTCTTATTAGCATCAAAGTCCACATGCAGTCTCTCCCGTTGTTGTTCATGACGTGCAACCAAAGCTGCCATCTTTGTGCAACCTCTAACCCTTTTCGGAACGGGTTCGGGTTCATCATTTTGTGACCCATCAGAGTTGTCCATATTCTTGTTGAGACAAATAAATATGAGATAGGTTATTAAGTTATAATTAAGTAATTAAAATAAACAAACAGGTAAAATGAAAACAAAAATCACATGGTACTATTGAGGAATACTTAAGGTCTTACTTTATATGGTTTCCCATATTCCTTCACAATGATCATTTCTTACAGCATATTCTTCATCATCTACCAATTCTACTTCGATTCTTTGTAGGTGGATTTGTTGTAAAAGATGGTGTATCGTCAAGGTTTAAGGATTCTTCACCATACTTCTGTTTTCCACTTTGGATTACAATGGACATCTTTTTATTTGCAGGTTCTGTGACATAAAACACTTATTTCGCCCGGCTTATGAGAATGAATGGCTCATCTCTATGACCAACTCTATGAAGATCAACTGAGAAAAAGCCAAATTATGGATCTACTACAACAGCATTATTGCTAACCCACTTACATTTGAATAAAGCAACTTTGAACTTATTGTAAGACATCTCCCATATTTCTTCAATAACGCCATAATAGACCATTGATGCTAATACGGGATTTTTGTCTTTCGAGCTCGAAAAATGCATGGATTCAGCTTCAACCATCACCCCACTATTTTACATAGGACTTCTGTCATCTTGGTCTTTGGTGTAGAAAGAATACCCGTTTATCTCATAACCACTCCAAGTGATGACCTGATGAGAAGGCCCCCAAGCTAACCACTCGATTGTATCAGACACCCCAGTCTCGTGCGACACCTTCTCTTCGAACCACTTTATGAATATCTTGTTTTCCTCATCCGTTATCTGCATGTCATTCTTCCTTGGATTCATATTCTTCAAATTCTGCCTATGTTCATCTATGTATGGTTGAACTTCTTCCATATTATTCAAGATATATAAGTGTGCCTGCAACAACTCTTCACAAGGCATATTCTTCATTTTGAGCCCTCTAGTTCCCTTGCTTATCCTCTCATCATGCTCAGATTGTACCGTGGCCCCTGATAGATGATCTCTGCAAAAGTCCATAGCCTCCTCAACTACATATCTCTCAACAATTGAGGCTTCCGGTCGATAAGGATTTTTAGAATACCCTTTTAAGATCTTCATATATCGCTCGAAAGGGTACATCCACCTTAGGTAAACTGGACCACAGAGCCTTACCTCCTTTACCAAATGCACTGTCAAATGCACCATTATATCAAAAAATGCGAGAGGAAAATGCATCTCTAGTTGGGAAAAAATAATATAACCCTCATTTTCCAATTCATCCAACTTTTCAATGTCAATGACTTTGCTACAGATAGCATTAAAAAAATACACAGTTTTTGTTATAGTGGTTCGCACTTCATCTTTCATAATGCCTCTAATAGCTACTTGGTAATAGTTGTTGCATCAACACATGATAATCATGGGACTTCATTCCCATTAACTTCAAATCGTTCATTGACACACACTTGCTCACATTAGAAGAATACCCTTGTGTAACCTTAATGTCATATAAACACCCACACAAACTTTTTTCTCCGTTTTTGATAGTGTGTGCCGCCGGCCCCATGTATGCCTTCTTACCATCTTATTTGATTTGTGGATGTAACCGTTCTCTTATTCCCATTTCAACCAAATCTAGTCTCGCACTAATTCCATCCTTAGTCTTCCCGGTATGTGCAAAAGCGTACTGACAAGGCTATCACAAACGTTTTTCTCCACATGCATCACATCAAGACTGTGTCTTACATCAAGACTACGCCAATATGGAAGATCAAAGAAAATTGATCTCTTCTTCCATATGTTCTTCTCACCTGCAATCCTTTGTTGCTTACCCAAGATGATATTGATATGTTCCACCCGACTATAAACTTCCTCTCCGGTTAATGCCTTTGGAGCTGTTCTATGCTCAGGTAAGCCGTTAAAACGCTTTCTTAACCTACGGTATGGGTGAAACCGATGAAGAAACCTCCTGTGACCGAGGTAGACCTTTTTTTCCCGTGCTTTAGTTGATGGAATGTTGTGTTTTCTTCACATATCGGACATGCTTTATGCCCCTTCACACTGTACCCTGACAAATTTCCGTATGCAGGAAAGTCGTTTATTATGGTAAAAATCATTGCACGCAGCTTGAAGGACTCCTTCTTGTATGCATCAAACACATCTACACCTTCAAACCACAACTTCTTCAAATCCTCAAGTAAAGGCGCCAAGTACACATCGATATTGTTTCCTGGCTGTTTTGGTCCAGAAATTATCATAGAAAGCATCACATACTTGCGTTTCATACATAGCTAGGGAGGTAAGTTGTATACTACAAGGAGAACCGACCATGCACTATGGGTGCTACTAAGAGTTCCATACGAGTTGAAGCCATCTGTACAAAGCCCGAGCCGAAGGTTTCTTGGTTCGGTGCCAAATTGAGGGAACATTTCATCTATTTTCTTCCATTGTGGAGAGTCAGCCGGGTGCCGCATATATTTTCCATCCGATATTCTCTCATCAGAATGTCATCTCAACTTCCTCGCGGTTGATGCACTAGTAAACAAACGCTTAAACCGCGGTATTATTGAAAGATACCACAAAGCCTTTAAAGGTTGCCTTTTTCTTTTCGCATCTCCAGAACCACCATCTTTGTTCACTTTGTATCGTGAAGTATTACACTTCGGACACTTACTAAGGCCTTCATACTCATTTCTATACAATATGTAGTCATTGGGGCAAGAGTGTATCTTTTTATACTCCATAGCCATCGCAGACAAGATTTTCTTTGCCTCATACATACGATTTGGAAGTACATTATCGTCTGGAAACATATCACACAACAAATCAAGCAAAGATTGTGAAACTACTATCGGTCCACCCACAAGTTGCCTTTAAGTTGACCAAACGTAAGGTCCCGTCAACCGTGTATACCTAGTACACCCAGGGAATAAAGGTGTCTCTCGCATCACTCCGCATGTTATCATATTCACGCGATTGTGCAAAAGATTCGACCTCAACATCATGAATCATTCTCTCCATTCCATCATCATCTACCTCAACTTCATCTTCGTGGGACACAGCAGTTCTTACTTCCTCACCATGCCATATCCACGTTGTGTATCGAAGGTTTATTCCGTCACAAAGCATGTGATCCCTTATATCAGAAATATCTCGTCGTCTCTCATTTAAACAATTTACACATGGACAAAAATACATCCCATTTTTTGTAGCCACATTCCTCCTAGCAAATTCAATAAACTCTTCCACTCCATTCTCATATTCTTCACTAGTTCTCAAAGCATTCATCCAACTATGAACCATTTTATTACCACTCGACATTTCCAACAATATCGGTTAAATCCAAAGACTTTTATCAAGAAAGAGAACACTATAATTATTCGTACTAACATATACTTCAATGGTAATGGTAAACCATGAAGCCATCACTTTTTTAATCAAGTTCATGTAGTTCAAATGACTAATAATAAAGAAAAGACAATAGAACAATCTCAGCGACTAGATTAAAAACACTTAAATCCATAATGGTAAACCATGAAGCCATAAGACAAGTGTTGTTCTCACCCTAATTTGAGAGTGCAACAATTTGCTTCAAACCTTTGACCAATAAGGTAGAACTTACGAGATTAAATTTTCTCAAGAGTGGGGACTCACACAGAACAAGATTAACTACAAATATACTATTATTTATGAAGAGAGTGAGTGAGAGAAGAGGAACAAGAGAGAAAAGAGATGAGAGGGATACGTAATTAATTGGTAGTAAAAATGAGAAATATAAATTACAATTTTAGATAAATACAAAGTATGACCGGCACTATCCCAATTGAAATAAAAACTCATATATAAGATTGGGATGGAAACTCACATAAGATAGATATAGTAATTTTGCCTCTTTGATCACCCCGCCTCTTTTTTAAGCAAAATGTTGTGTTTGGATCTTTGTAAGTGAATTATTAGCACTTTGATCCCTACCCCACGGTTTAGCGCACCTGGTCACCGCCTTTGGATACTATACATTAACAACTCCATTAATCAAAGAAAGCACACCACTTGTGGGATCGTTAATATTCGAGGCCACGACAACAATTAGCATATGAAGAAGATAAATTTTTTTTTTTGGAACAATTCTATTGAATTCATTAACATTCAAGAAGGTATTACATCAGCAACAAAGAACACTCACAAGAGGCACTATAGTAGGAAAAGCCACAAAGAGACAATCGAAAAGGCCAAATGTTAAACTCCAAAAAGTCATAAATCCATAACTTGCAATATTAGATAAACCTCTCACCAATCAATGTTGTTAGCCTTTCATTTCATTTGTGATTGCTAGCCCTCTCTTCTTTCCTTTTCGATTGAAGATTTCAACATTGGGAACTCGCACAATTAAAACTTGGATCAATCTTCTCAATTTCCCACAATAATTATCAAATAAACGAGTTACTAACATTGATACAATATATATGTAATATAATATTACCTTGGTCTTTAATATAAAAGCCTATTTGTAGTACAATTTACACTATAAATGAAACCCAAAGTAATATGATTTTTTCATCAAACTACAATATTTATAACATGTACCATTACCAAAATAATTGTCATTAGAATATGTGAATACGGGTCGGTGAAGGGATTGCCTTTGAGTAACTTCACCTCACTAAGAACAACAATTTAAAATAAAATTCAGCAAAGCATTTCCCATTTAAAATAATACATCCTAAAATTTAAACAACAATTCGATTTAGCCGTATTCAAACAAAACTAACTAAAGCAATTCAAGACTATATTAACAACAATTTAATCAAGTAATTTCAGCAATCCGAGAAGATAAAATAATAATAATAATAATAACAAAGTTGTCTAATTCACGGTCCCAAGCACTATTCTCAAACTTGCAATTAAATCCACCACATTTGTATTAGCATAATGAGGGAAGTATGGCTTCCATAAAGAGGACAAAGTGCCTATCAAAGAAATGATGCCTGTATATAGTAACTTTGTGGCAAAATATTCGAGTACATACCAAAATAGGAATGCAAATCACAACTACGGAATTCGAGCATAAGAGAATGCCCTTTGCAAAAAGAAATTCAACAAGAAAATCTTTCGGGGAACAACCTGGTGCCCACTACTGTATTAGTGTAATAGATAAATAGTTTCCAATGTACAAAATGATTATTCATCACACTAATAACAAAGGATTTAAATCATGCTCCAAGCAAATAGCATGAAAGAATACATGACATTGAGGTAGCATTTTCAGCAATCTCTAGCGTAGCCATCTAATGCTAGCTTTAACCTTCCTGATAAAAACCAAAAAGGAGGGGGAAAAATCAACAGGTTTACCAGTCTAGGCCATTGATGTGTACTAGCAGGGATCCTTCATGCGGAAAGCAGTTTTTGCAACTCACATTTCAGAAACCAACACCTATGATTCATCCGCCATCATGAAAGGCATGAACTAATAGCAACGAGCTCCCCTAATGATTTTTGTACAACTTTATGATTTTATTTCAACTCTAGAACATTTTTTTCTTATTGCATTATATCATTATAGCTCGGGAAGGATGAAATTCAATCACAATGTTCTTGTGAGCACCAAAGTAATGCAAAAAATCTTTGAGGAAGTCAACGATCTTTGGATTCAATTTTGGAAGATCAAAATAAGTTTTTCTTTTAAATCACTCAGCCTACCAATGTAGAAGTGGACAACTAAGCGTCATTTTCATTAGTTATATAGGATCCTCATTTTGTAACATAAATATCATTGACAAAGGAATATAATATTCATTCTTATTTAACTCTTTCTAGCATAACTACAGGGAAAAAGGATTTTGGGTACCCATGCATCGTTATTAAACAAGTCAAACTTACCTATAAAAATATTCGTCAAATGAGATTACAACTATTGAAAATTTAAGAAGAAAATGATAGCATCCAATGATATGCTGAAGTAAACAAATAGCCCCGAGACACCATAAAAGAAAAAACACGGAAAAAAGAAAGAAAACAATTGATAAGCAGAATATCTCTAGACATAATGTATTTATCCAATTCATAACTAGTTCTTTAAACACTAACTATCCCACAATATACAGATTATGATTCTTTCAACATTAAAGAACATGAAAGAAAATAAATACAATGAAAGATCTAGTTATGAAAGAACATGAAAGAAAATAAATACAATGAAAGATCAACACCAAGGCTTCCTAAATATTAGGATCACTTAAACAAAGGCATCAGTTTTAGTCACTAAAATCAATTTGGCCTATTCTTGACCTACCTATTGATGATTCTCGTTAAGACATTTAAATTAGAAATTATTTATAGTCTAAGCATGCAAATAATGAAGGTTGAAGTGAACAGAGCATTTTCTTCATCTCGCATACTTTAATTCAATGTACAAGTCAATGTTAGGTTATACTAACCAAACTAACTAAATAAATTACATATATATAGTCATAATATTTAGCATTTAAGACTAAATATCACAGATCTGAGGACTCGGTCGGTAAGATAAAAGTGCCGAACAAAGGGACACAATCATTCTTTTCTATATATTGTCCAAGCAAAACCGAATCATATCGGTAAATCTTTGCAAACCCACGAATCTTTCTTAAACATATTAACAATTTAAACTTAGTTAACTATTATCATGCACGATTGCTCCAGCCAACATCTTTTTACAAAAGCCATTTAAAGGAATATTGAGTGAATGTGTTTCTTAGCCTTTCGCCCATCATCTCCCGCAACGCCCATGCCCTCCCACCTAACAAGCATGGATATTGATATAATGAAAGGAAAAACAATTACTTTAACAAGATATAATGAAAGGAAAAACATTAGCACATCTCAATTGCGTCTCCACTAACTCGGCAAAACAATAAAATTAAGATACAGATAGCAAAAATCAAGGGAGAGACCCAAGAACAACGGAATCATACAATTTCAGTCAGAAAATGAGGAAGAACTGAAGATTCAGACACTCACAGTCATAGTCGTAAATCGCAATGACGAGGAGAGGAGAGACCAATGGGACGGGGAGAGACGGAGAACGCGACTAGCCCACTTCGACGAAGAACAGCTTCACCGAGTGTCCGGGACGAGCTAAGAGACCACCGAAGACGAAGACCGAAAACGAAGTCGAGGAGAGACGCGACGACCGAATACGAAACTTGCGATTTCGATGGTGGCGACTTCAGACGGTGGTGATTCCAGACAGTGGCGACTGGCGGCAACTTCAAAGTTCAGAGTGCAGAGTGCAGAATCAGATAATTTCGACTGGACTGAGCTCAGCGACATCAATTTAGGGTTGTGGCAAAATGGGTTGAGAGGAAAACCTGAAGACAGAACTTGACGGGCACGCAGGGAGACAATACGATCGAGAAAGGGTTTTGTGAAAATAAAAACTTAGGGAGTCTAATAAAAAAAAGTTAGACTCCAAAAATATTACTTAGGGAGTCTAATACTAAAACTTAGACTCCAAAAATTTACCTAAGGAGTCTAATAATAAAACTTAGACTCCGAAAATGGTTACTTTCAGGCCCAATTTCCGCTTTCACGGGCTTATCACTTGGTTTTGGCGGACTTTTGGCGTTCTAGTTAAATAATTAGACTCCAAAAGTCACCCAATTATTACAAAAATGCCACCGCGTGTTTTTTTACTTCCTCTTTTTATAATAGGACGCCTATTAGAGACGTAAATTCCATTTTCTGTAGTAGTGTTGTTCAGAGTTCATTCATGCTCGAGTAAGCAACTAACTGTGCTCAAGCAACTTGCTTGAGCAAATTGCTGAGCTTGCCTGAGTATAGGTCTTGCTTGAGTGGTGGTTCCTCTATGCTCAAGCAATGTACTCAAGTAGACTGCTTGCTCTTGCTCCAATAACCATCATGCTCGAGTAAGACTCACCTTGTGCTCAAGTAATATGCTTGAGTAAGCTTCAGACTTGATCGAGTATGATCCCGCAAAGACTCAAAAAAAGATATTAGTGCAACTCTACTTGAGTATGACTTCTAGGCTTGGTTGAGTAAGAAGTCTACTCTAGCAATAGCTTATGTGCTCGAGCAAGTTTTCACTAGCACGAGTAAGCTTGTTACCTTTGCACTCATGAATTATATATTGAGAGGATGTGATCAACATCATTCTTCCAAGGACATTGTGGATGATATTGTAATGCTTCTTTATAGAGATTGGTAAGTTATGGTCACTCACAGTTATGGAGAGACCATAACTATTATTGCTAATTAGTTAGCCATATATTCTCATAGCAAAGATGAGAATTTTTGTCTATTTCATCAACCTTCTCCTTTTATTCAAGAGGCGGATGTTGATAAAGATTATGAGTCTTTGTTGAAGTTGATGTAACGTCTCTCGTTGACATTTGATTCCAGTTTTATTTAATATATATATATATATATATATAGAGAGAGAGAGAGAGAGAGAGAGAGATACACACACATGCATGAGAAATCCTTCAATACTTGCGGAAGTTTAACCATTGGATGAAAATTTTGCCTAAGCAATGAAAATTAAATTTTCCTAAGTGAAACAGTATTAACCAGGTGGTTTCATCTCTAATAATGCAGTTTACGTATTTTAAAAACGAGGTCCACGATTCAAACTTATTTTAAAAATAAGTTATTAATAACTTAATTTACGTCAACTCCTGCATTCACATGAGCTTCGGTTACTAGATTCTCATATAGGGCCTTCAAAAAAATGTTAATTCGTCTTTCTGCAGCTTTAACATCATAATTCTGCATTGATAAAATAGGTACGAAAAATAATTAGTGACAAACCATTAATAATTGCCTACTTGAATCAGTTGCATTACATTTATCAAATACGTATAAACAAGTTTAAAGAAAAATTTCCCATGACCAAATTTAAAATAACTAAGGAAGTGGACAGAACCATCACTAATGCAATTCCGACATAATACCTTGCAAAGTTGCGCTCATGAGAAAGTTGACCCAGTGGAATATCCCTTATTTAGTTCTAGTTAGTTATCCCAACTATTTTTATCATTTTCTTAGATGTGATGTTAAAGATGTGATGATCATTTTATTGGGTTCTTAACGGCGCATGTGTCAATAAAGCTGTATATCTAGGTTTGTCCGATTGACTGTACGAAATCACTAGCAAATTCATTTAGGTTAGTAGGTACTTTAAAAATTGGCGGTTTCTTGCATGGCACCTTTGTGACCATTGGTTTGGGCTATTTCTTGTTGTGAGGCATAGTTTCAGCTGAGGTTTTGGTGTGCACCTTTGTGGGATGACGTTCCAATCTCTTCAATTTTCTTTTGGGAATTGCATTATTCAATCCATGTGCAATCCATACCCCCTTCTTTAGCATGGCTATTTCAATCGATGTGCAATTTTGTTTATTTTTTATCAAATGAAGTATGTGATTTTTTTGTTCTTGATTGTTCAATCCATGTGTAATGGTTACCCTATTCTTTAGCATTGAATTCATTTCATGCAACGTGCATGAGTTTAATGCTCGTTTAAATGACTGAATGTATATTTTAGCCGACTATAGATGATAAAATGGTGTATTTGGGCCAAAATACTTCTCCTCGTGTTTATCGTGTTTATTGGTATAATTAATGAGTAACAATTTATATCCAAAATATCTCTTACATTGTCAGCATTATTTATAGCTATGTGTGTGTGTGTGTTTTGGGTTGAATATAACTGTCCATTTTAATATTGCTTATTAATAATTTTTTATTGAAAACCACTCTTTGTAAAAAAAAAAAAAAAGGGGGGGGGAGGGAAACATCATCGAATCATAAATAATTGAATTATCTAAATTAAATTACATATGAAGTTAGTGAAAATATAAACCAACAACAGTTTGGCGAATGAAAAAATTAGAAAGTAGAAGGTGAAATTTTGAGAAGTTTGGAATATATAGACCCTTGGGATTTGTTTGAAAAACTAATGTTGATTCTGGATTATGTTTCCCAGCTTGTTTTTGGGACGGGGCATTCGTTAAAAGTCATTGTCAATTCCAGGTCTCATTATATTGTCACTTTTTCGTCACCAATAATATTCCTCTGGTCATTAGGATGTAATTTGGGAGTTAATCAATCTTGATTATAAATGTAAGACATATTTCCCTTATTTATTAATATTTTCCTAATTTACCTTTATTGATGCTTCTTTAACAATAATCTAGTGTGAGAGAGAGAGAGAGAGAAATTGACATAATTAAGAAAGATAATTACAGTGTTTAGGAAAAACATGTTATATTAACTCACTTAATTGACTTCCTTAATTTAATCAAATTAAATATATAAGCCTTACATTAAGGACCGGAGTGAAAACCTTCACGTTGAATCGAAGAGATACTCAAAGAAAAATATTTGATAAGTGAGGTAAAATAAAGGATAAATTTTTTTATTCATTCTAGATTTCAAAAGGACATATATTGTATATAATAAAATTGGGAAATTGTCATTTAATCAAAACTCATATTTTATTGTTAAGTCACTTTATGAATTATGATATTTCTTTTAATAATGCAATGGTAATTAAGGATATTAAGCATGAAATATGGGATAATAGATATTTATATTAGACTTATTTTACATATTAAGAATGATTTTTTAGGATGATTTAAATAAGGATATTTTGAATATCCATTAGAATAATTAGGATTTATTTGGTTTTCGTTATCATTATCTCTTTTTAGTATTCTGTTAGGGTTCATTTATCTCAATAAAACAGAATATCTATTATATAGGTCCACTCCAATTCTTAATATTGTGTCCTCTTAGGAGCTGTTTTTCTCACTTGATTTGGTTGACTTGTCCGTCCTTATCCTTTTGATTAAGATATAATATCAATTACATAGTGTTAAACTAGAGTGGAGGGAAAACACCAAAAGGGAGGAGAAAACCAAAAATATAAAAGGAGAAGGCACAAGAGAAATCTCGGAGGGAGGAAACTTTAAAATTTTATTGAATTTATAAGGTATATAACAAGCCCTAAGAATTAAATGGAGAACATTTTGAAAAATCCTAAGATTAAGCACGTATACAAATCAATGAACGAAAAAAAAAATCAAAATATTTTTTTAAAAATTATTTCTAAATCTTCTCTGAATAAGATAGATATATGAAATATGAAAAAAAAAAAAAAAAAAAAAAAAAAAAAAAGAAGACCCCAATTAATCATTATCCCATAACTCATTACACACCCTATTTCTATTCTAATATAATTTTCTTTTTTTCCTGTTCTATCCGTCATATCAATCTCTTGTATTGTTCTTATTTTCATAACCAACCTAGATGGTTAATAGAGTATTTTCATTGGACCAGAAAATACTGCCATACACACAAGATGATTTTTGTTAAATTGGCTTTTATTAGAAATTAAACTAAGTTGTTAACAAAAGTTTAAAAAAAAAAAAATTTAATTTTGAGTCTATTAAGTTAAAACTTTTGAGTTTATATTAGAGCACTTGAGTGAAAATCTTGCATATTCATTAAGTTGTTTGGCTTCAATGTCCTCAATTTTGTCTAGGGGTACAAAATTATAAAATTTGCACACGCACTGGTTGTAATTTACCCTAAGTGGGGCTGCATTTGTACCACTCACCATAACGTGGCTCCGCCACTGGATCACACAAGAATGTAAATCTGAGTCATTTTAGAAAATAATTAGAAAACTTTATCTCAACAAAATTAATCAACCTTAAAAGAAAATTATCTCTACTTCTACTTGCTGTACTTTTGTCTTTTATTTATATTTACAAGTTAAAGTTGAGATCATATGTGAATGTCTGTGTGCGTCTGAAGCAAACCGCAAACATTATTTGAAATGTTATTATTATATTTAGAATTTCTGCTATGATCTCTTCCAATTGTTGTATATTATAATAACCTACGAAAAAGAATTTAGTTGTTCATAATCCTTAGGGACCAATAAAGTCATTTTCTTCTAATAAGTCCGAGCTGGAAAACATTATATATATATTCATCAACAACAAAACACACGTCATTTTCTTCTAAAAATGCATTTCCTCATTACAATAAGTCAATAACTTATAGGGTTATTGTGTAAATTTATTAAATGAAATATTTGATCGTGAGCGGACCACCATAAGCTTTTCTTAAGTGTAAAGATAACATATGAAGCTTTAAATTCGTGCAACAATGGCATGCCTATTAGAAAAAGACTCTCACCTAAGGGAGGGTGAATTGGGTGATAATTAAAATTTTAAATTTTTATGCAAACTGTAAAGAAAGTATGACAGAGTTGAAAAGTTTCACTACTTGCACAAGATTTTGACCTACATCTAGTCCTCAAAGGCCTTTTGAGATTTTTACTATTCTCCAAGATTCACAAGGTTCTTGGTGCTTGAATACAAGCTTAGTTCTTTCTCAGCAAACTCTCACGTCCTCCTAACACTTTACAACTTGGCATCTACTCAAGATTCCATAATCGTGAGCCTTTCTCAAATAATGAATGATTCAATAAATGTCTCTCACAAGAGTAGATATATGATTACTAAAGTACAGACTTAAATTTAAAAGCTTAAATTTGAACTTTATACGTACATGTTCAAATTGAGGTGTGAATATATAAACATATATGTTGAAAGCATCCGCCAATGTTATTTATAATATTATATTATATTTAGAATTTTTTTTCTATTATGTCGTTTAAATATTGTATAGGGAAAAGACCAAAAAAAAAAAAAAAAAAAAACACACACACACACACATTTGAAATATACAAAATACAAATCAGGGTATTGAATTTCAAGATTTCTAAATGAACTAATTTTGAATTTTGTAATGTTGACAAATGTTGGGAAATTTCATTAACGCATTTTTATTTTCTTAAAAAGAAAAAAAAAATCCTTGAAACACCTAGCGGCCACCGAGCTCTAGCGTCAATGACCAATGGTGGTGGCTCTTAACCGGAGCTCCAGTGACCTTGATGTTGACCTGGCTGCTAGAGCTCCAGCAGACTTTTTTTAAAAAAATTTATTTCTTAAATAAAATACTCAATATAAAAACCGAGTAGTTAATAGCGAAATTAAAGTAGTAAACATGGTACTTGTTAAGCTTTTTCTAATATTTACTTTAGCTGGTTACTTACAAAGTTTTCAAATTGGCTACTTTTGTTTATGTGTGTGTGTAGGCCCCAGAGCTCTGGTGATGGCTGCCAAAGCTTGGTGTTTTAAGGTTTTTTTTTTCTTTTTAAATAAAAGGAAGGGTAATTATGTAATTTCCCAATACTTGCCAACATTTTCCTAATTCCAAATTAGTCAACATAGAATTATTGAAACTCAATACCTGATTTATGTTATATTTTAAATGTTATTTTTTATGTCTTTTTCCCTATTGTATATTCTAATGATATATGGATATATAAAATCTAGCTATTCATTCTATTTTAGGGACCAATGTTTCATTATCTGTACTCATCAAGCAGTCAGCCCCACGCGCGCACACACTTATATTTCTATGAAGAGTTAAAATTGCATTTCTTTACTAAAATAATGGATGCATAAGACGTCCGCACTAACTATTTACCTTAGTTGTACCATAAATATACTGAAGCTGATGGCCTGTGATTTGCAATATCGACATCAACACAAGTTCATTCAGTTCAGCAATATGTCCTCTAAACACTTGCTGGTATTCCTTTTTGAAGTGGTGTTTCTCATCACTTCAAGCTCCGCACGGCCTCCTTGGAATTCACATAATAAGCCTCTGGGTGAAGAATCGTTAGATGTGGACCAAAAAGTCTCATCGGCTTCTTTTGATTTACCCACCTATAGACGTGCTCCGGTACGTCTTGATCGTCCATGTGACTCAATTGGAATTCCACGTCCGGCTAACGACAATAACCTACTTTTCTGTTTGATTGGCCCATTTCCTGCCGATCCTCCATTAATTGACCCACGCCCACTCCCAAGCAAGTTCGATAACCCACCCCAAGTCCCAATCCCACTCTTTCCACCAGCGAATGTCAATCACCCAACTAAAAACAGTGACAGCAACCCATCAGTTAAAAAACCACTTGTTTAGTTACAAGCCATCTGTGGTGGAGAAGCCTCAAGAAGGGTATCATAAGATTTTACGTATATGTTAGTATTATATACACAAATAAGAGAGAATCAGACGATATCTCTACGATAATAATTTGTCTTCATGTTATTGGTCATCTCCGTTTTGAGTTGGCCTTTTTACGTTGTTTGGCATGTATTTCTATATATGCCTACGTTCCATGTTGTTAAAATAAGAGAGCATATGATCTCTCTACGTACAACTTGTCTTCAATTATATGCTTGTCCAATTTTGTTGTACGTTGGGCTAGTTGTCTGAGGGCTTGTTTTGTTTGGGATGGTGTTGGAGAGAAGATAAGAAGGAGATGGTTGTGCAATTGTCTTTGTTGCTTATGTGCCAAAGAAGAAGTCGCTTTGAGTGGCATCTGAGTTTTAAGTTGCTTTTATGTTTACGTCGGATGGAGTTTATATTTATAGATCTAATCTCCTACATAATCTTGTATGGTGGATTGTCTGGCAGGCCCTTCTCCTCCTATTTAATTTCTCTAAGAAACTATCTGTACAAGAAAAAAATTAAATTAAAAAATGGATCATGAAATGATGAATATCGTACAATGCTATAATTACTTAATTCAATCAATATAAAGCAGCTCAATCAATAAATAATGAATTTTGTCCAAAAAATAAATAGTCAATTAAATAACATATTCCAAAAAATAATACATAAATTTTGTAGCTGATTTAAATATTATATAGTTATTACAAATCAATAACTAAAATTATGAAAGTAAAGGTAACTTACAAACATAAAGCACATGCTAAATAGTAATTAATGTATTTCATAAGTAACAAATTTAATTATGGATCCATTTATTTCATTTCAATTAAATTAAAAAATCAATCAAAAAAGAATTAATATAATACAATGCTTTACCTTTTTAATTAAATCATTGTAATGCAGTTAAATCAATAAATAATCAAATCAAAAATATGAAAATATTTACAGATATAAATTTATTTAATTAAATAAAGACATGTATTTAATTTTTTTTTTTTCCTTACTGAGTTGGAATGCTCTTAATTTTAATTTCAAGTCTTTTGAGTTAAATTTCAAGGCACGTGCGAGAGAAACAAGGAAGGAAGATCAGCGCCTTTTTTATGCGTAACGCTTGTAGCGGTTCAGTCAGAACCATCACAATTGTTCAAAAAAAAAAAAAAAAAAAAAAAGGAAGAAGTAGAAGAAGAAGAAGAGCCATTACCCAAACCACTACAAAATATATTTAAGGGTGAAGTCGTGAAGATTTATGAAGATTTAGCAATAAATAATTTCACTATAAGCACCCATAAGACTTAACTATTTTCATGTGCAAAAATATATATAGACAAATTATTTGGGAGCAAACATAGCAAAGCCATTAAAAAGATTTAACTTGCGTTACTTTTTGCATTATTTTTTCCACCAGTCTTCTCTCTCTATTACTTTAATATTTTTTAATGAAAAAAATTACTTAGATCCCATGGAAACGATTTCTTTTTAGTTAACCCCAAAAGATTATGAAATTTCACTACATCTCATTGGGTAAAATGAAATTAAGTTTTAACGGTATAAAGAAAATAATATCCTTATTTTATGTTATTTTTCATAAAACATTTATAAGACAACTAAAGAGAAATCATTTTGAAAAATCCTATGATGAAAAGGACAAGGCACAAGAGAAATCTCGGAGGGAGGATACTTTATAATGTTATCAAATTTATAAGGTGTATAACAAGCCCTAAGAATTAAATGAAGAAAATTTTGAAAAATCCTACGATTAAGTACGTATACAAATCAATGAAAAATTCAAAATTCAAAATTTTTTTTTTAAAATTATTTCTAAATCTTCTCCGAATAAGATAGATATATGAAATATAAAAAGAAGACCCCAATTAATCATTATCCCATAACTCATCACACACCCTATTTATATTCTAATATAATTTTATTTTTTCCCGTTCTATCTCCGTCATATCAATCTCTTGTATTGTTCTTATTTTCGTAACCAATCTAAATGGTTGATAGAGTATTTTGCCATACACACAAAAGATGATTTTTGTTAAATTGGCTTTTATTAGAAATTAAACTAAGTTGTTAACAAAAGTTTTTTTTTATATATTAATTTTGAGTCTAATAAGTTAAAACTTTGGTGTTTAAATTAGAGCACTTGAGTTAAAATCCTGCATATTCATTAAGTTGTTTAGCTTCAATGTCCTCAATTTTGTCTAGGGGGTCAAAATTATAAAATTTGCACACACTGCTTGTAATTTTCCCAAAGTGAGGGGCTGCATTTGTACCACTCACTGTAACGTGGCTCCGCCACTGGATCACACAAAAATGAAAATCCGAGTCATTTTAGAAAATAATTAGAAAACTTTATCTCAACAAAATTAATCAACCTTAAAAGAAAATTATCTCTACTTCTACTTGCTGTACTTTTTCTTTTATTTATATTTACAAGTTAAAGTTGAGATCATATGTGAATGTGTGTGTGTCGGAAGCAAACCGCAAACATTATTTGAAATGTTATTATTATATTTAGAATTTCTGCTATGATCTCTTCCAAATATTGAATATTATAATAACCTAGGAAAAAGAATTTACTGTTCATAATCTTTAGGGACCAATCGAGTCATTTTCTTCTAATAAGTCCGAGCTGGAAAACATTATATATATTCATCAACCAATCAACAACAAAACACACGTACATCTGTACTTATATTTTCATGAAGAGTTAAAAATGCATTTCGTCATTACAATAACTTATAGGGTTATTGTGTAAATTTATCAAATGAAATATTTCATCGTGAGCCGACCACCATAAGCTTTTCTTAAGTGTAAAAGTACATATGAAGTTTTTAAATTGGGAAAAATTATATGCAGGTCCTAGGGACCAGAAATAAATACCAAAAAATCCTTTAAAAGCACCAAATTACACAGAAGAGTTACAAGGGACTTTTTTTGATATTATTTGTGTCAACAACAGGAAATGTCATATTTATATTAGAAAGTGTCATATTTACAACAGCATTTAAACATCTGACCATTTACAATAGAAAAAGCCATATTTACAACAAAAAGTGTCATATTTACAACAACATTTAAACACTTGGATTTTGAACGTAGAGAGATCATTTACAACAGAAAAAGACTAGATTTACAACATGAAGTACTATATTCACAAGAAAATTTAAAATCCGGTCATTTACAAAAAAAAAAAAAAAAAAAAACCATATTTACTGACGGAAGTGCCATATTTACAACAAAATTTAAAAATCTGGATTTTATTTCCATACAAATAATATCAAAAAAGTCCTTAGGACTTAAATGTAATCTGGTAATTTCAACGGACTTTTTTTGTATTTATTTCGGTCCTTGGGACCTGTACTTAATTTTCCCTTTTAATTGGGTGATAATTAACATCTTAAACTTTTATGCAAACTAAAAAGAAAGTATGATAGAGTTGAAAAGATGTCACTACACGCACGAGATTTTGATCTACATCTAGTCCTCAAAGGCTTTATGAGATTTTTACTATTCTCCAAGATTCACAAGGCTCTTAGCGCCTGAATACAAGCTTAGTTCTTTCTCAACGAACTCTCACTCCTCCTTACACTTTACAACTTGGCATCCACTCAAGATTCCATAATCGTGAGTCTTTCTCAAATAATGAATGATTCAATAAATATCTCTCACGAGAATAGATATATGATTACTAAAGTAAAGACTTAAATTTAAGAGCTTAAGTTTGACCTTTATATATGTACATGTTCAGATTGAGGTGTGAATATATAAACATATATGTTGAAAGCATCCGCCAATGTTATTTATGATATTATATTATATTTAGAATTTTTTTCTATCATGTCTTTCAAATGTTGTATAGGGAAAAGACCAAAACAAAAAATACACACATTTGAAATATACAAAATACAAATCAGGGTGTTGAATTTCAAGAATTCTAAATGAACTAATTTCAAATTTTGTAATGTTGACAAATTGTTGGGAAATTACATTAACACCTTTACCGTTTTATTTTGTTAAAAAAAAAAAAAAAAAATTCCTTTAAACACCTAGCAGCCGCCAAAGCTCTGGCACCAATGACCAATGGTGGTGGCTCTTAACCGGAGCTGTGGTGACCTTGATGTCGACTGGCTGCTAGAGCTCCAGCAGACTTTTTTTTTTTTTTTTTTTTTTTTTTAATTTCTTAAATAAAAGTAGTTAATATAAAAACCTGAGTAGTTAATAGAGAAATTATAGTAGTAAACATAGTACTTGTTAAACTTTTTCTAATAACTACTTTAGTTTCGTTACTTACTACTTAATTTTCAATATTGACTTTGGTTGGTTACTTACAAAGTTTTTAATATAAATTTTGAACTTCTAAAATAAGAGTCGTTAATAGTGAAACCATAGTAGTTAATACTAAACAGAGTGTGAAAGATTTCTAGTAACTACTTTTGTTTTGCAATTTACTACTCTTGTTCTGCTATTTACTACTCTTACTTTTAAAATACAAAAACTATATCAACAACTTTGTTGGTAGCTATAGCCAAAATGGTCAATACCGAAATAAAGTAGTTATTAGGAAATGTTCAACCCTATTTACTACTTTAGGTTTGCTATTAACGGCTCAGCTTTTCAAATTGGCTACTTTTGTTTATGTGTGTGTGTAGGCCCCAAAGCTCCGGTGATGGCTGTGAGAGCTAGGCGTCTTAAGGATTTTTTTTTATAAAAAAAATAAAATAAAAGGAAGGGTAATTATGTGATTTCTCAATATTAACATTTTCCTAATTCCAAATTAGTCAACATAGAATTATTGAAACTCAATACCTGATTTATGTTATTTTTTATGTCTTTTTCCTTATTGTATGTATATTCTAATGATATATGGATATATAAAATCTAGCTATTCCTTCTATTTTAGGGACCAATGGAGTCATTATCTGTACTCATCAAGCAATCAGCCCCACGCGCGCACACACTTATATTTGTATGAAGAGTTAAATTGCATTTCTTTTCTAAAATAATGGATGCATAAGACTTCCACACCAACTATTTACCTTAGTTGTAGAATAAATATACTGAAGCTCATGGCCTGTGATTTGCAATATCGTCATCAACACATGTTCATTCAGTTCAGCAAATATGTCTTCTAAAGACTTGCTAGTATTTCTTTTTGTAGTGGTGTTTCTCATCTCTTCAAGCTTCGCACAGCCTCCATGGAATTCTCATAATAAGCCACTGGGTGAAGAATCATTAGATGTTCACAAAAAAGTCTCATCAGCTTCATTTGATTCAACCGCCTATAAACGTGCTCCGGTACGTGTTGAAGAAATCCCAATCATTGAAGTGTCATCTAATGACAATTCAAAGGCTGGGAAGAACATCGACGGTTCTCTTCCCGCCTATGGCAGTCATTCAACTCAGGCAAGTATTGGCCTTGACCATCATTCAACTTATGTTCGTCCGATTGGACCTCCTTGTGACTCATGTCCTCCATTAATTGACCCACGCCCACTCCCAAGCAAGTTCGATAACCCACCCCGACCCCTACGCCCACCCCCACTCAGTTACAACAATCCATCGGTTAAAAAACCACTTGTTTAGTTACAAGCCACCTGTGGTGGAGAAGCCGCAAGAAGGGTATCATAAGATTTTATGTTTATGTTAGTATTATATATACAAATAAGAGAGAATCAGACGATATCTCTACAATAATAATTTGTTTTCACGTGATTGGTCATCTCCGTTGAGTTGGCCTTGTTACGTTGTTTGGCATCTATGTTTATATATATATATATATATATATGGAAAATCCATGTTGTTGAGAGCATATGATCTCTCTACCTCTACGTATAACTTGCCTTCAATTATGTGCTTGGCTGATTTTGTTGTACCTTCGGCTAGTTGCCTGAGGGCTTGCTTTGTTTGGGATGGTCGTGCCATTGTGTTTATTTGTTGCTTATACTGTGAATGAAGAGGTCGCTTTGTGTGACATCTGAGTTTTAATTTGCTTTTATGTTTACGTCGGATGGAGCTTATATTTATAGATATACTCTGCTACAGAAGCTTTTGTGTAGACTTGAATAATTATGGCAGTTTGAAATTGGTTGTTTGGATACTGTTAGCGATTTTTGTTGACACCAATATATGGACAAAGAATATATTAGAAATATAATTATAAACAGAATTATAAATTTAATTATTAATATTTAGTTAAATCATAATATTTATTCCACCCATCAGCTCAATTATCTAGTCTCAAAAGTCTTTGATCCACTCGTAATCTTGTATGGCGGATGGTCTGGTAGGCCCGAGTTTGGATTCTCTCATAATCATTTTTCTCATTTTCTTCTCGATCCGATCTCCACTTTTAGATTTAAAAAAAAATAGATGGTCCATATTTAATATTTTATAAAACTATTATTTTGAACGTGAATAAATAAACTTAAACTGTTAAATCATTATCTACACAATTTATACTTGTAATACAAACAAAATCAATAAGAAAAAAAAAATTAATTTATAAAACATTGTCATAATTATTTTAGAAACTATTAAATCTGAACCGTCTATTTTTTCATCTAAGGGTGAAAATGAGATTCGAGAAGAAAAAAAGAGAAGAGATTCCGAGGAAATGTGCTCCTGCTCTCCTCCTTTTTGTTTTCTCTAAGAAACTATCTGTATAAGAAAAAATTAAATTAAGAATTTATTGCAAAAGTTATATTCATATACTATAATAAAATTTGAAATAAAATTTTTTTTAAAAAAGTATTCATGATCTGCTCAGGAGTTCTCCTATAATAAACAAACTAGACCCAATCCTCAGGGCATTGTAGAGCCTGGCCTTGGAGTTCTCCCATTTGTCGTCCATCTTCAACCGAGCATTTAACTATTATAAATCCATTTATTTCATTTCAATTAAGTTAAAAAATCACTTACAAAATAACTAATATAATACAATGATTTACCTATTTATTTAAATCAATGTAATGCAGTTAAATCAACAAATAATCAAATAAAAAATTATTTAATTAAATAAAGACATTTTTTTCCTTGATTTGGGATGCCCAGTTAATCGTAAAACTGTAGGCTGCAAGAGCTCCAAGGCACTTGCAAGAGAAACAAACAAGGAAGAAAGATGCGATCCAATTCGGCGCCTTTTTTTTTTTTTTTTTTTGATGAAAAAAAGTTTTTGAGGGGTTTGACATCAGTCCCCCACCAAGGCCAGGGAACGGCCCCGGGCTCTTTGAGTACTTAATGGGGACTTACGAGATCGCCTATCAAAGGAGTCCCAGCGACGGCAATGGGGATCGAACACACATCCCTTTGGGACTTGACCAAATCCCTTACCATCTATGCCAACTTCCTTTGGCAATTCGGCACCTTTGTTATGCCTAAAGATAGAAGATAATGGGTTGGGGTGTTCCATAGTGAGCTGAGGCACTATATGGGCTGTAAGTGTTTGTTGCTGGGCTGAGGAGAAATAAACGAGGATGGGAATATGAAACTTGTTAGCATACGGGCTCAGGAATATATATATATATATAGGCTCTATACAAAATTTTATCCTTCGCATTATTTCCATAATTTTATTTTCAAATATTATGAGGAAAGCAATTTCTAATTTTTTTCTAAAGAATTAATTTTAATCATTTGACCAATTTTCACAATTTAACTCCCATATATTATTTCTAATTTTCTAAATCCCAAAATTTGGGATGTTATATAAAGCAATCAGTTGAAACTTATCCTAAAAAAAGCAGAATGCAGTCTAACCATTTGTTTCTTAGCATGTGGATTCATCTGTAATTCTATATTATGAGCAATCAGTTGGAAAGTAGCCCTAAAAAACAGTATGCAGCAGATGCATTCATCTATAATTATGCATAACGTAATTGTTAAAAAGTACTTATCAGATTCATGCTTTTGTTAAGATTAATCATAGTCCAGATTTTCACATGGTGCATACAAAATAAGATGGTTAACCTAATAACCTCACTGAGAAGGTGGTTTTTTCTCTCAGCTTTGTGATTTGGTCATGTACCTCATCTCCTTTTATTCAAGAGGCAAATGTTGATGAAGGTTAGAAGTCTTTGCTGAAGTTGATTTAATGTCTCTGTTGACATTCTAATTGCAGTTTCATTTTTTATTTTCTTAAAAATACTACACATGTATGAGAAATCCTTCAATACTTGTAGAAGTTTAATCATTGGATGACCATTATGCCGAAGCGATGGAAATTAAATTAGGCCTAAGTGAAACAGTATGCACCAGGTGGTTTCATCGATAATAATGAAGTAGACATTTTTTTAAAACGAGGCCCAAGAATCAAACTTATTTTAAAAATAACTTAATTTACATCAACTGCCGCATTCATATGAGCTTCGTCTACTAGATTCTGATATGGGGCCTTCCAAAAAATGGTAATTTGTCTCCTCAGCAGCATTCACATCATAATTCTGCATTGGTAAAATAGGTACAAAAAATAATTAGTGATAAACCATTAATAATTGCCTACTTGAGTTAGGTGCGTTACATTTTTCAAATAGGTATACACAAGAATTAATGAAAAAGTTCAGATGACCAAATTTAAAATAACTAAGGAAGTGTACAGAGTTATCACTAATGCAATTCACACATAATACTTTACAAAGTTGCGCTCAGGACCAAGTTGATACGGTTGAATATCCCTTATTTAGTCTTGCTAGTTATGCAAGTAATACTCCACTGGTATAGCGACATTCATCAGAGTATTCATATGTAGTTCTGTAGGTTTAAAAAAAGTACATTATACTGATACAAAGCTTTTGATTATATTACTGGGTTACCAACAGGATCTATATATAATGTTTACAATCTCTAAACATAGTTACAAAAACTTCCTCGACAAATAACCCGCAACAAATCTAGAACAAGTTCGACATCTCCATTATCCGCTTCCACTAATACAAAAATGCATTTTAACGACCTTTCTTTAGCCCATTCTATATCCTTTTTTTGGAGACGCCTATCTAGGAGATGTAATAAAGTAAGACTTATGACGTCCTAAAAAATTTAGGATGCCATAGTGCCTTTTTTTTTTTATTTTGAAAAAAAAAAAAGAACCCAAACACCTCAAGTTCGGGGGTTGCCCTAGGGAATCTTGGGCATGGAAGAGGAAAGAAACCGCAAGTAGAACACATCAACAATCTAACATACTCACGAATCAAAATACAAATCAAACTAAAATATGTAGCATTTTGAGTTCTACACATATAATGAGATATAATTTGTTGAAGTTAAGCTATTTTTCTGGGATTAAATCTGAGCAGTGTTGAGAAAACATCAAATTGGGAATGATTCTTAGTGTTCTAGGTTCTTGGAATATTTTTCCTTGAAAATAGACATGTCAAGGGTCATGAGGAATTTTACAGAACCTCATTTCAATTTGTGTAGAATTAATTATGAATTTTCAAAGTTGTGAAAAATCTGCCTAGAAAATCCAGCAATGTGTTTTTGAGAAAATGTAAGGGCAAAATTATAATAATAAATTCACCAAGAGTGGAAATGTTAAAATAGGTGGAAATATCCTTTTTGATATTATTCTAGGAAATATGATATTAATTATAATATCATGGAAGAGGAAATAATCCGACGGTAATGTATAGGATATCCGGGAAGTCCGGAGTTGGGTTCAAATTAAGGACAGACATGTTGGCCATTACACGGTGAAAGGTATGTTCGCGTACAGTAACTTTAACTCTCATATGTCTTGTATGACTTTGATATAATTGGTTGATTCATGATTGATTGTTTTCCAAACTGTGAATATCTGTCATATATATATTTATATGTATACATATACACACACACATATATGTATATATAGCAAAAAGATTATTTCAATTAGATAGTATGTGAAAAGGAAAATTCTAAATCGGAAAGGTATGTAGCAAGAGCTTTTTTTAAAAAAAATGTATATAAGGGCATTTTAGGAAAATGAGTAAAATTAACTAATTTAACTTATTTCCTTAATCTCCCAAATCGGTTAAATATATCCTATAATTAGGACCGGAGGGAGTATTTTTTTTTTAGGTCTTTTTCCCGATTTTATATTCTAATGATATATGGATAGAATCTAGCGATTCTTTCTATTTTAGGGACCAATGGAGTCATTATCTGTACTCATCAACCAATCAGCCCCACGCGCGCACACACTTATATTTGTATGAAGAGTTAAATTGCATTTCTTCACTAAAATAATGGATGCATGCATAAGACGTCCACACCAACTATTTACCTTAGTTGTACCATAAATACACTGAAGCTCATGGCCTGTGATTTTCAATATCGTCATCAACACAAGTTCATTCAGTTCAGCAGTATGTCCTCTAAACACTTTCTAGTATTCCTTTTTGAAGTGGTGTTTCTCATCTCTTCAAGCTTCGCACAGCCACCATGGAATTCTCATAATAAGCCTCTTGGTGAAGAATCATTAGATGTGCACAAAAAAGTCTCATCAGCTTCTTTTGATTCACCCACCTATGGACGTGCTCCGGTACGTGTTAATGAAATCCCAATCGTTGAAGCGTCATCTAATCCCACCTGGATGCCTCCTCTTCCACGCCCAAGCAATTGCCCACCCCCTCCTATCGATCCTTGTATCTATCCGATCGCTGTAGGCCAACCCCCAGCCCCACGCCCACTCGATTGCCCACCCCCTCCTATCGATCCTTGTGTCTATCCTTCAATCCCATTCCAAGTCCCACTCCCACTACGTTACAACAATCCATCTGTTAAAAAAACACTTGTTTAGTTACAAGCCACCTGTGGTGGAGAAGCTGCAAGAAGGATATCATGAGATTTTATGTTTATGTTAGTATTATATATACAAATAAGAGAGAATCAGACGATATCTCTACAATAATAATTTGTCTTCATGTGATCGGTCATCTCCGTTTTGAGTTAGCCTTGTTACGTTGTTTAGCAGGTATTTCTATATATCCCTACGTTCCATGTTGTTACAATGATGATATAACAAAATTGAGTATCATATATTCACCAATAACATTGAGTACCCTATGGTTTGTAAGCATATCTTTGGTATCATGAATTAAAATAAGAGAGCATACGATCTCTCTACGTACAACTTGTCTTCATCAATTATGTGCTTGGCCAATTTTTTTGTCCGTTGGGCTAGTTGTCTGAAGGCTTGTTGTGTTTGGGATGGTGTTGGAGCTATACAAGAGAAGATAAGAAGGAGATGGTTGTGCCATTGTGTTTGTTCCTTATGTGCTTTTGAATACTGTTAGCGGTTTTTGTTGACACCGGTATATGGACAAAGAATATATTAGAAATATAATTATAAACACGATTATAAATGTAATTATTAATATTTATTTAAGTCATAATGTTTTAGGACAAAACATGTTATATTAACTCACTTAACTAATTCCATAATTTAATTAAATTAGGTATATGAGCCTTACATTAAGGAAGTTGAATAGAAAAGATATTCAAAGAAAACTATTTGATAATTGAGGTAAATTAAAGAATAAACTTTTTATTCTTTCCAGATTTCAAAAGGACATATATCAGTGCATATAATAAAATTGGAAAGTTATCATTTAATCAAAACCCATATTTAATTGTTAAGTCACTTTATGAATTATGATATTTCTTTTTAATAATGCAATGGTAATTAAGGATATTAAGAATGAAATATGGGATGATAGATAATTAGACTTATTTTACATATTAAGAATTATTTTTTAGGATGATTTGAATAAGGATATTTTGAATATCTTTGGTTTTCGTTAGCATTATCTTTTTTAAGGTGTTATTATTTATCTCAATAAAATAGAATATCTAGATATTATCAAGTTCAACTCTAATTCTTCATATTGTATCCTCTTGGGGTTTATTTTCTCACTTGATTTGGTTAACTTGTCCGTCCTTATCCTTTTGATTAAGATGTAATATCAATTAAAACCCCTTAGAGGATATTGCTCTCTATTACATAGTGTTAAACTAGAGCGGAGGGAAACCACCAAAAGGGAGGAGAAAACCAAACAAATAAAAGGAGAAGGCACAAGAGAAATCTGGGAGGGAGGAAACTTGATAATTTTATTTAATTTATAAGGTATATAACAAGCCCTAAGAATTAAATGAATAACATTTTCAAAAATCTTAAAATTAAGTACGAATACAAATCAATGAAAAAATATATATATAACAATCAAATCAAAATTTTTTAAAAAAAATATTTCTAATTGGCTTTTATTATAAATTAAAGATGATTTTTGTTAAATTGGCTTTTATTAGAAATTAAACTAAGTTTTTAACAAAATTTTTTATTTATTAATTTTGAGTCTATTAAGTTTAAAACTTTGTGCTTAAATTAGAGCAATTGAGTTAAAATCCTGCATATTCAATAAGTTGTTTAGCTTCAATATTCTTAATTTTTAATTTTGTCTACGGGTGCTAAATTATAAAATTTGCACACACTACTCGTAATTTACCCTAACTGAGGGGCTGCATTTGTACCACTCACTGGATCACACAAGAATCAAAACCCAGTCATTTTAGGAAATAATTCGAAAACTTTGTCTCAACAAAATTAATCAACTTTAAAAGAAAACTATCTCTACTTCTACTTGCTGTACTTTTGTCTTTTATTAATTATATTTACAAGTTAGAGTTTAGATCATATGTGAATATATAAATATGTCGGAAGCAAACCACAAACATTATTGGAAATGTTTAAGCCTATTTGTAGAGAGCTTTTAGATAGCTTTTGCATCAAAAAAATCCCAGCGTGAAGAGCTAGAAAAAGTCACCATGACCTTTTTGGGGTGGTTTTTTCTTAACTGGGCTTTTACAAAAAGACCTCTTCGACACTGACGATGGTGGAGGGATAGGGAAAAAAAAAAAAAAAAAAAGCTCATAGTTCAGAGCTTGTCTTCTCTCCGTCTCCTCTCCAAGATTCAGAGACTTGTAACGTACGGAATCAGTTTCAGAGCTCGTCTGCAGGACGAGCTCTCCCTGCTCGTCCGTACGGACGAGATCTGACCGTCCGGATCGATTTTTTTTTTTCGTTTTTATTTTTTCTACAGAAAAAAATCATTTTTTCAAAAAATGTTAGTTGAGAGATTATCTTTATTTTAGATTCTCTACCCATTAAAATTATTTTTGATAAAAAATACAAAAGTAAAAAAAAAAATCAGATCTAGACCGTTTAGATTTCGTCCGTACGGACGAAGGGAGAGAGCTCATCCGCGGGACGAGCTCAAACTGGTTCCGACTTGTAAGAGAGAAACCCACAAAAGCCTCAACTTTCCAGATCCATGGGTTGTGTTTCTTCCAATCTCTTCAACCACAATGATGAGCTTTCTCAGCTAGGAAGCTCAGCTCTTGGTCACCTATGAAGCACCGATACACA
The DNA here is from genome assembly GCA_019022655.1 of Acacia acuminata. Classification (NCBI taxonomy): domain Eukaryota; kingdom Viridiplantae; phylum Streptophyta; class Magnoliopsida; order Fabales; family Fabaceae; genus Acacia; species Acacia acuminata. The sequence continues at coordinate 348,728 of JAFJYI010000224.1, forward strand.
GTTAAAAAAAAGAAAAGAAAGAAAAGCAAAAACCAACATATCGGACACACGTATCGAAACACATAATCACGAATAAGAATCAAGCACTAATATTATTTAAAGTAGGTATAGACGTCCCGTATCGAAAATGTATCTGAAGTCACCACATCCACATCGTCTCCCTCACTTCCACCACCTATGGCCTCCTTAACCTCGACCTACCACCTCCTTCCAACCCACCTTCTCTCTTCACCTTCGATTTCATTTTCCCCAGCCCTCTCTCCGAAGTCCGAACCTCAATCACTCCGTTCCGAACTAGAGGTCATCAATTCTTGGGAGCTCATGGCAGGCCTCGACGCCGACAGTTTCCGCTACTCTCTGCCTCCACCCAAACCCTTCACCGCCAAAGACTCAAACGGGATCGTTTCGATCAATCTTCCGAAGGAGTCGAGAGAGGAAATCAAGAAACCCGGTTGGATTAATACATCACTGGATCGTTTCGAGAACATATGCCCACCAAACGGGGACGATAAAGTTGGGATATGAGGTTCTTGCCCTATTTTCATTGTCGTGGGAGCTGTAAGATGGTGATGGTGGTGAAGAAGGAGAAGGGCAGGACTATTGCGGTGAGGTGCCTTGACTGTAATGAAAATGGGTTAGTTATGTGTCCCATCTGTTGCTGACTAGTCTGATAAATCTGTTAATAATCATACATATATGCTTGCTCTGAGTTATGTAATAGTCATGGTGATTTCTGTGGATTCACCGTTTTCAAATAAATCTACCATGAGTTTTTACTTCCTTCTTGATTTTATAAATGTGCGTTGTAGCCTGCTGATGTCTTTGTCTTTGAAAAGGCAAATATAGGAAGACATCAGCTAAGTCAGGGGAAGAGCTCTGTAGATGAATTTGCCAACTTTCTCAGATTAAAAGTGATAGTTCTAGATAATTACTATGGAGACCTTTAATCATTTATGATTTGTCAATATTTTGATTTGCTAAGATCAAACGCATCAGATTCAAAGAGCAAGGGGGGAAGCGAAATACGGTGTTGTGTCCAAATTTCAGACCGAATTACTTATAAATTTACGTTCACCGTGCCAAGTTCTTGCCATGACTAGGGGCCCGTTTGGATTGATTTTTTGGATAAAAAAGCACTTTTTTAATGCAAAAAAAATGTGTTTTTAATTAATTTATATGTTTAGATGATATTTTTTAAAAAAAGTAAAAGTCACAAAAAAACCAAGATGCTCCTTTTTTTAAAAGCTCCAATTTAGAGCTTTAAAAAAGCTTTTAAAAAAAATCACTTTTTTTAAAAGCCCATCCAAACTAAGCACTAGATCAAAGTAAAGTAAAAAACCCGTCCTTAATTTAGAAAAATGATGGTCAGTTCTTGGATACCGGAGGTTTCTTTCTTTTCTGTGAGTGTGACTTTGGAATTTTTCAGTTGCCCCAATATATTTAATAATCATTTAACTTTTTTAAAATTAAAATTAAAGTTTTATCTTCAATTATCTCAATAAATACAACTAAAATATGTATATATAATATTTAGTATGATTCATATTATTTTCAGTTATTTTCCATTTCAACTAATTTTTGAAATAATAATCCAAACATTTATCGTTTAGGAGAAAAACCATTTCTATAAAAGCCAAACAGTAATCCAAACACAAATGTGCATTTACAACTTGAAATGCATTCAAAATTTTTTATATTATATTAGGAAAAAGAATTTAGCTGTTCATAATCTCTAGGGACCAATCATGTCATTTTCTTCTAATACATCCAAGGCGGAAAACATTATCTATATTCATCAACAAATCAGCCACAAACTCACGTACATATATACTTATATTTTCATGTACAGTTGAAAATGCATTCAATAATTAAAATAACTTATAGGGTTATTGTGTAAATTTATTAAATGAAATATTTCGCATAAGCTTTTCTTGGATGTAAAAGTACATATGAAGTTTTTAAATTCGTGCAACAATGGAATGCCTATTAGAATAAGACTTTCACCCAAGAGGAGGTGAATTGGATGATAATTAAAATCTTAAACTTTTGTGCAAACTGTAAAGAAAATATGATAGAGTTGAAGAGATGTCACCACATACATGAGATTTATCTTGGTTGGTCCAAACCACTTGACCTACATCCAGTCCTTAAAGGCATTTTGAGATTTTTACTATTCTCCAAAATTCATTGGGTTCTTGGCACCTCAATACAAGCTTAGTTCTTTCTCAAAGAACTCTCGCTCCCCTTACACTTTGCAAATTGGCATCCACTCAAGATTTCATAATCTTGAATTTCTCTCAGATAATAAACGATTCAATAAATTTTCTCACAAGAGTAGATATATGACCACTGAAGTACATACTTAAATTTAAGAGCCTAAATTTGACCTTTATAGGTACATGTTCAAAATTGAGGTGTGAATATATAAGCATATATGTTGAAAGCATACGCCAATGTTATTTAAAATAGTATATTATACTTAGAATTTTTTCTGTTATGTCTTTCAAATATTGTATATGAAAAAGATTTTTTTTAAAAAAAAATGCATTTGATATATTCAATAGACAAACCAGGGTGTTGAGTTTTAATAATTCCAAATGAAGTAATTTTGAATTTTGAAATGTTGACAAATGTTGAAAATGACATTAATACCGTTATCTTTTTATTTTCTTAAAAAAAGCCTTGAAACACCTAGCGGTTGCCTAAGCTCTCCCCGGCGATGGTGACTCTTAACTGAATCTCTGGTGACCTTGCTCGACTGGCTGCTAGAGCTACAATAGTTTTTTTTTTTTTTTTTCAATTCCTTAAATAAAAGTAGTTAATATGAAAACTTGAGCGAGTTAATAGTGAAATTAAAGTAGTAAACATGATACTTGCTGTTGAATATTTTCTAATAACTACTTTAATTTCACTACTTTCTACTTAATTTTTAGTATTGACTACTTTGGCTGGTTACTGACAAAGTTTTTAATAAATATTTTGAAGTTCTAAAATAAGAGTTGTTAATAGCGAAACCAGAGTAGTTGATACTAAATAGAGTCCCTATTGTTGAGTGATTTCTACTAACTTTTTTTGTTTTACAATTTACTACTTTTGTTATGCTATTAACTACTCTTATGTACTTTTAAAATTCAAAAAATATATTAAGAACTTTGTCAGTAGTGAGCCAAAGTGGTAAATATCGAAACTAAAGTAGTTATTAGGAAATATCCAATAAATACTGTTCTGGTGTAGAACACAGATGTCCAGCCTAGGGCTGGTATATTGCTCTTGGATAGATAGGCTCTACCTGGGTATCTATGGAGGAGATAACCAGATGAGCTAGGGATCACCGTACATGACAAAGGGGGTGATGTGTGTGCACAGTGAGACTGTATGTAAATAGTCTAGGTTAGAATGTGTGCACCTTGTTACCTGCCTTCTATATTTATAGAGGCGTCTGGTGCGATATCCGGGGCACGCCATTAATGGGGGCCATTAATGGGGCGGATATCCGGGATATCCCATTAATGGGACGTGTCATTAATGGGGCGGATATCCGGGATATGCCATTAACGGGACGTGTATCTCGGCGGGTCGATATGATAGGGGCGGATCCCGCCTAGCCGAGATTTCCGGCTCTCCTGCCATGGTTAGCGGATTACGCCTTCTGTTTGGGCCTTGCCATGGACTTGGAGGCTTTTGGGCCGGTCCGTAACAGTTGCTTATTTCGCCCACTGTTGGTGCTTCTGGACGGCCGAGGTGTAGGATTCTCCTGGTCCGGTGTGTGGCCAGGGCCTGTGCTTTAGTCGGCCCGGCTTTTTGTGCCGCGGCTTACCTCTATGATGTCGTTCTTGGTGGTGCCCTGGGTCATGCCCGACCGGGGTGTGCTGGGCGACCTCGGATTTGTGTGGTAAATCCCCTGCTCGTGGGTGAACCGTTTGGTCTTCTTTCCGTAGGCGCCATCATTGCGTTTTTACACCTGGCATGTCCTGATTAGAAAGGGTCAGTAGCCGTCGCGCCGTTTTAAGTGCCGATTTGCGTGCACGTTTAATGCTCTGCGTCATTTCGTGCCTTTCCCATCGTGTCAGTGTTTAAAGACCCAACTGCCCCCGGCGTTTCCTCTCCTTCTTCTTATATGAAGTGTTGGCTTCATATTTGCGTTTTTCATTATTTCCCGCCTGCGATTTGGTTGTGAGCTTTGCTCTGAGTTTCTTTCGAGGCAACTCCATTGTTCTCCATCTTGTTTTTTCAAGTCCCCTCCTTCACACTCACACAGGTATTCTTCGTCCCTCTCTTTATTCTTTTACGGCCTATTTCGTACCGTTTAGACATCCTCTGGTCTTTTATCTACTTTTCCCATTCCTCTAGTTTTCTGAGTTTTGTTCTGAGACCATTTTCTGCTTTTGACATATACGAATCCTTATTTCGACGTTAAGCCTTTAGTTCCTAGGTTCTAGTTCTCCTCTGATGGATAGGCATTTCCTCAGCCCCAGATCAACGCTTACCCCTGAGGAAAGGGAGTTTTTTCGTATTCATTATCCGCGGGCTTCTTATTGGCTTCTCGGACTTGATCTTCCGGAAGCGGAAAGGTTAGCCTCTTTACATCGAGGTGGGAGCGGTTCTTCAGGACGAATCAGGCCCCAACCCGTGTCTGCTAGACCCCAGTCGCCTTTTTCTGTCCGAACTCCAGCGTATAATGCTCCTACCTTGTCCTCCGTGGCGGCCGGGATTGGGTCCTTAGCCGGTTCTACTTTTCCGGCCTTGCGGGCCCAGCCACTTAACTTTTGTGAAGGTCTGCCCTCTGCGGTCTCGGACCAGTATCCTGAAGATTACCTCGGCCCCTGCTGGGATTGCTTGGCAGAGAGTTCCTTCCTCATTGCGCAAGGCAAAGATTCCAGAGCTTCCTCGGTTCTTGGTTCTTGCCGGCATCTCCGCTCTTCGGGCCCCTCGTCTGGCGTGCCCTTTCGTCCAAGTCCGCCGTCTGTTTTGCCTTCTAACATTGTTTTGCCAGGTATTTCCAACTCTGCTAATTTTATTTTATGTGGTATATAGGTTAATGGCTCCGAAATCTCTCCCCGCAAAGAGAAACGCTGAAGCTGAGGCATCGGACTCTTCTAGTCCACCCGAGGCCTTGTGTCGTCGGTACCCTTGGGTGTCCCACGAGGTCTTGAAGACCCGGTCCATCATGTCGGATACGAACATTGCCCGGTTAGATATACCTGCTATGGAGGGTTGCGTCCTACGCTGCCCGGAGGCCGACGAACCCGTCTGTACTGAACGGAGCATAGGCAGTCCCAATTTCTTTCATTTTTACCGGGATTACCTGACTCGGATCGGTGTCCGCTTCCCATTTACCCGCTTTCAAATGCTGGCCCTAATGCACTTGAGACTCGCCCCGTCCCAACTTCATCCGAACGGGTGGGCTTATTTGGTAGCGTTCGAGCAATTGTGTCGCTCTTACCCAGTTCCAATCCCTTGCTCGACCAATCTTTTCTTCTACTACTTCGGCCCTTTTACCCCTGGTTCCCCTAAGGAAGGTGAGAAGTTGAAAGGGCTGGTGTCTCTCCGCGTTAATCCCGACCGGAAGCTCATGAAGCCTTTCTCCGAATCTTTTAAGCGGTTTAAGAACGCGTTTTTCAAGGTTGTCGCTGTGCCTGGTAAGCCAACTTGGTTTTTGGAGGGGGTCGAGGCCGTCGAAGTAGTGTGGCGTTTCCCTCTATACTGGATGGAGAATCACCACAAGGCAACCCCTTCGTCCTTTCAGATCTCGCAAGATGATCTCCTACCCGAGATGGCTCCTCACGTCCCAAGGTTGGATGCCTACGTGGAGGAGTATGGCATCCAGAGTGCAGCCTTTTTCATAACCGGGGAGGGCTCTAGGCCAATCCCTTCTACTTGTAGGAGTCCCTTGTTTACCGTTTGGTCATGACTTGTTTTTTGTTGGCATTCTTTGTGCTTGTTACTGATTTCGCTTTACCTTCCTTTTTTCAGCTCAAGATATGAAGGCCCTTCCTGGTTACTTGAAGAAAGTGAATCCGACCACGGCATCTTCAAGTAGTCGGTCTCAGAAGCGGGCCGCCCCTGTCAAGACTGCTGAGCCGGAGGCTGATGCTTCTATTGCGGCCAAGAAGGCCAAGGTCTCCGGTGTCAAGGAGTCGGCTCCGTCCGTGCCCTCCGGGTCCCCTTAGCCAGGTGTTCCTGAAACTTCTGGAGGGAAACAGGTTGCTGTCTCGGCGGGTGAGGCTGTATCTATGGGGGCCGCGACTGCGACTGCTCCTTTGGCATCGGTTCTTCCGGTGCCTTCGCCCGCTCCGCCTCCTCCTCCTCCTTCAACTGGGCCCTTACGTCCTTCTTCAATGCTTCCTCGGAGTTTCGTATGGGCAATGGGGTGACCAAGGAGCTGGATGTCGCGTTCCTCCCTCCCCGAGAATTCATGGAGAGCCGGGCCTTGTCCCCTCCTAGCGCTGAGGAGGTGCTTGCAGCAGAACGGTACCTGTGTAGATCTATTGGTTTGCTGCAAGCCTATGTGATTGTGAGGGAGAAGTACACTTTGGCAGATGCTGAGAACAGACGACTGAAGGCGTCTTGGGCCGAGGTGGAGGCCCAGCAAAAGGCTCTGGCTGATGCGGAGGCCAAGCTGCACCTTATGGAGGAGGAGCGGGACACCGCCCGGCTTGAGCGGGATTCTGCCAAGGACGCGTTTGTGAAGCTCGAAAAAGATCTGCAACAGGTGCGAGAAGGGGCGGAGAAGTCAGCCTCTGAATGTGTCCGGGCCCAGAAGGCGCTGGGTGAGAGTATGGAAGTGGTCAAAACCCTTCAGAGACAGCGTGATACGTTGTTTGATAAGGTTAAAGCTGTCGAGGAGGCTTTGGCCGTATCGCAACAGGAGCGCTTGGAGTCTGACGAGCTTTTAAAGCAGACTACCGCTGAGTGCTTTGAGAATGCCCTGGAGCAGATTTGGCTTCTGAATCCGAAGACGGAGCTTAACTTGGACGGCTACGACTTTCGTGCCTTTGTTGAAGACGGAGCGTTAGTTCCGTATCAACCTCCTTCTGCCAAAACGTCCCGATCAGGAGGGGGAGACGGATGCGGAGAGTGAGGCGACCAAGGATTCTCGTGAGGCTGGTCCTTCTAGTTAAGCTTATTCTTTGGTATCGGTGGGCGTCGTGCCCTTTTTACTTTGTTGATTTCCGGCTTTTTGTGCCGTAACTTTGTATGACTTGTGGAGGAATTTATTTATTCGTCCTTATGCCATTTTCTTAAATTCCATTATTTGAAATTTATTGACTGTATTAGATACGAGTCGTGTACTCGACCAACACTGCGGTGTGGGAGAGTGGGACAGGGTTGTACGTCTTACCCTCTGGGGGTGTTGACTTAACCGCACTGCCTCATTTCGGCTTATATGGCCGAAAAAGGTGGTAGGAACCGAGTTAAGGGCGAGGTCGTCACATGTCGACCGAGGTGTCTATTACCTCAAATCGACATTTTGACTTGATCGTGGTCGGGATGACACCACGCTTTCTTAAATCGGGCGAGCGTTGACGCGTCAATTTCCGAAGGCCACGTATAGCGTTTTCGCCGGGCTCTTACCAATGCGCGTCAGAGTACAACGGCCGGTGTCATACATCTAGATGTTTTTTTTGTTTTTGACCGGGTATATGTACCTCAGAGTCAGGTTGTTGCCGGGCGTGGTGGCCTCGGCTTCATGCTTAAGCAAATAATGGTGCACATTGACGCCTTTCCTTGAGGAATTCCTTCATTTAATAAAGCAGCTCTAAAGAGCGTACAAGTGGTCAAATGCAAAGCAAGGAAAAGTTGGAAAGCAATTGCAAAAAACATAAATGAAAGTAAGAAATGACCGAACGGTAGCCTTGGCCTAGCTGTAATAGATCTTTAGCTTATCGGCATTCCATGTCCTTTTAACCGGCTTCCTCGCCAAGGTTTCGAGAATATATGCCCCAGCATCGAGTTTTTCTTTAACCCGATATGGTCCTTCCCAATTTGCTGCCAGTTTTCCGTCTCGGGAATTCTTGTTGCCTATGTCGGCCCGCCGAAGTACCAAGTTACCCCGGTTGAAGGATCGTGGTCGAACCTTTCGATTATATTTTGCCGCGAGTAACGCTTCAAGCGGCTAGTTCCGACAATGGGGCCGTGACTCGGATCTCGTCTATTAGGTCCAGATCTGTCTTTAAGGCGTCGTTATTCGACGCCGGTCCTTCCTGTCCGGCCCTGATCTTCCTCCATGATGGCTGCCCGATTTCCACCGGGATCATTGCTTCGCATCCATATGTCAGTCGGAATGGGGTTTCCTGGGTCGAGGACTGCACACTCGTCCTGTATCCCCCTAGAACACTGTGGAGTTGTTCGGTCCAACTAGAGTCGGCCTTTAACATGCGTTTCTTCAACCCGACAAGAATGATCTTATTGGTGGACTCGGCCTGGCCATTAGACTGCGGATGTTCGACAGAGGAGAAGTGTTGTTGGATGTCCAGGTTGGACATTAAGGCCTAGAATCTATGGTCCGTGAACTGGGTTCCATTGTCAGTGACGACTTCAGCAGGTATCCCGAATCGAGCAAAGATATTATGACGAACAAACCTCATGATCCTGGACGATGTGATCGTAGTTAATGCTTCCGCTTCGATCCATTTGGTGAAGTAGTCTACAGCGACAATGAGCCATTTGAGCTGTCCGGGTGCCGGTTTAAATGGTCCAAGAATATCCATTCCCTACTTATAGAAGGGCCAGGGAGCCGGCATCCCTTTTAACTCCGTAGGCGGCGGCCACAAGATCCCGGCGTGTTTCTGGCAACTGTCACAACGCTTGGTGGCTTCCATGGCGTCATGCATCATGGTGGGCCAATAATAGCCGGCGCGCAATGCCTTCCTTGCCAGAGCCTTGCCGCCCATGTGTTGGCCGTTGCATCCCTCATGTATTTCGGTCAGTACATATCTTGACTCAGACTCGCCGAGGCATCGCATCATCGGGCAGTGTATTCCTTTCCGGTATAGCTGATCATCGACCATAGTATAAATGGCGGCTTCTCTCATCAGCTTCTTTGCTTCGGTGGAGTCTGTTGGGATGATCCCTCTTTCTAGGTAATCTTCAATTGGTTTTCTCCAGCCCGAGGCGGACGAGATAGTCATGATGCATGTGGGCTCGGCCAAATTCTGTTGGATGACTGTTCTATGACTCCCCGGACCTTTGGTACTTGCGAGTTTGGAGAGGATGTCGGCCCGGGCATTCTCTTCTCTCGGGATATGAGAGACAATGACTTCTTCGAATTCCGTCATTACCTCTTTTGCTCTATTTAAGTACTTGGCCAACAAGGGGCCTTTCGCTTGATAGCTGCCATCGATCTGTGCGGCGACGAGTTGTGAGTCGGTGAACACCTTAACCCGCCTGGCTCCGCTTTCCTTGGCTTGAGCTAATCCGGCTAAGAGGGCCTCGTACTCGGCTTGATTGTTGGAGGTCAGGAATTCCAGCTGGAGGGAATGCTCAGTGGCGACTCCCTCTGGGCTTTCAACGATGACTCCTGCTCCGTGCCTTTGGGGTTGGAAGATCCGTCAACAAATACCCTCGAATTCCTCGTTAGTCATAACCGAGTCGTTCACGATGAAGTCCGCCAATGCCTCGTGATTTGATCGCCTGCCGAGCCTCAAAAGTGATGTCGAACTCGGATAATTCAATCGCCAGCTTGTCATTCGGCCTGCCAAATCCGGTTTGTTCAGAATCTGCCGGATTGGCTGATTGGTTCGGACTACAATCCGATGTCCCTGGAAGTATGGGCGAAGCCGTCTTGCCGTTGTTAGTAATGCGAATGCCATTTTTTCCAGCTTCTGATATCTGAGCTCGGCGCTTTGTAGCGCCTTGCTCACAAAGTAGATGGGAGTCTGGGCGGCTTCGGTTTCCGTACCAAGGCGGCGCTTTATCGCTTCATCTCCTACCGAGAGGTATAGGAATAAGGTCTCCCCCGATCCGGCTTCGTTAGTACCGGCGGGGTTGCCAAGCATTTCTTAATTTCTTCAAAGGCCGTCTTGCATTCCGTATTCCATCCTCCCTGGGTTTCTTTCTTCAATAATTTAAAGAAAGGTAAAGCTTTCTCGGCTGACCTTGGTAAGAATCTTGTCAGGGCCGCCAAGCGACCTGTTAATTGCTGCACTTCCTTTTTGGAGTTGGGGACTTGCATATCTAGCACGGCCTTGCATTTATCCGGATTGGCCTCAATCCCTCGGTTGGTCAGCATAAAACCTAAGAATTTTCCAGCAGGCACCCCAAATGCACATTTAGCCGGGTTCAACCTGATTCGGTATCGTCTCAATTTGGCAAATGTCTGTTCTAGGTCCCGGATATGCTCCTCTGGTTGTTTTGACTTCACGATCATGTCGTCTATATATACTTCCACATTACGACCGATTTGATCCTCAAAGACTCGATTCATCATTCGCTGGTATGTAGCTCCGGCATTCTTCAATCCAAATAGCATGACGTTGTAGCAATAGTTTGCTTTATCCGTCATGAAGGCGGTCCTCTCTTGATCGTCGGGGTGCATGGCAATCTGATTGTAGCCGGAGTAGGCATCCATAAAAGAAAGCAACTGGTACCCGGCCGAGTTATCCACTAACTGGTCGATGCTGGGCATAGGATAGGAGTCTTTTGGGCATGCTTTATTTAGATTGGTGTAGTAGGTGCACACCCTCCATTTATCGGTTGGTTTTAAGACCATGACCACGTTAGAGAGCCAAGTCGTGTATTGTACTTCTCTGATGAATCCGGCAGCAAGGAGCTCTTCAATGTGACTTTCAAGTGCTTTCTGCCTGTCGTCTGAGATATTCCTCCTCTTCTGGGCCACTGGTTTCGACCCCGGCCATATGGCTAGCTTGTGACAACAGAAGTGTGGGTCGATCCCTGGTATTTCAGCCGACGTCCTGGTTTTGTCTTAAGAATTTGGTCAGTCTTGCTTTTATATCCGCGTCCATGTCCCTACCGATTTTAGTCGTCTTGGAGGGATCCGTCCCGAGGATCAACTCCTCCAACTCCCCTTCCGGCTCGGGACGTGGATTTTCCGGTTCACGGAGGTCCAGCTCTACCATGTTGACCGACTGCCGGGGCCGTCCCTCTTTTCTGACATCGGTCATCACTTCGTTGGTTCAGAGCCGTGGCGGGGATGACGTTTTTTCCTCCTCGACACGGAGAGTTTCGAAGTAACATTGCCGCGATGCTTTCTGGTCACCGGTCACTTCAACCACCTCGATTCTTATCATTGATCATTTTCAATTTCGATGCTTAGTGGATGCCAAAGCATATCCCAACTATGTATAGTGGGTCGGCCTAGTATAGTGTTGTAAGGAGAGCAGAAGTCGGCCACTACGAACCTTACCCGTTCTGACTTGAAGGCTTCCTTGGTTCCTAAGGTTAATCTGAGGTCGATATATCCTTTTGGGAAGGAACGCTCTCCATTAAACCCGATTAGGGTAGATTTGCATGGCTTTAAGTCTTCAACATCGAGGTGCATCCTCGATATGCATCCCGGTGATGATGTCGCCGAACTTCCGGCGTCGATGAATATCCGTTTGACACGGCAGTTCACGACGATCCCGGTGATGACTAATCCGTCCTGGTGGCCGGGAATAACCTCCTTGATCTCCTCGTCCGTGAAGACCAACGGGGGTGGTTTCGGTTTTGATGACGCGCCTTTAAACTTTGGTATGTCTTTTACCGTCAACACCTCTCGTAGGTACTTTTTGCGCTGGCTTATAGTATCTCCACCGCCTTCGAAGCCGCCACTGATCCCATTACATTGGAGATCGGCGTCGGGGTATCCTTCGGGAGGGCCGAGTCTCCGTTTCTTCTCAGGTTCCGGAGCGTCCGTGGCTAGACTCCTGCTTCGGCGACTACTATTCCGTTTGCCTATTTTCCCTTGGGTTTTAATGACATATTGGCGCAGTTTCCCTTCTCTTACAAACTTTTCGATAGCGTCTCTAAGTTTATAACATTCGTCGGTGGTATGCCCGGAGCAATCATGGAAAGTGCAGAATTTTCCCCGGTCTGTATTGGACCGGTTTCTGAGAGGCCTCGGCTTAGTCACCCTTTTCATCTCGGTCTGGGCTACCTCCGATCTGGGCCGGCTCTCTCTGCCTCGTCTGCGGCGTTCCACCTTGTGCTTATCTAAATCCCTTCTTTCAGGCAAGGAATTCCTTGCCTTCTCAGGCTTATCTGCATTGGCGATTTCCATTTGCTCAACGTCTAGGTACTTCTTAGCTTCGGTATAGAATTCCGTCAATGAGTATACTCGATTCTTACATAGGTGTCGGGCTAGGCGGGTCATCGGGTCCAGTCCGTTGACAAGGCAATGTACATGGACCTCCTCGGATAAGGATCGTACCTGTATTGCAGTATCTCTGAAACGATCCAGATATTTCTGCAACGTTTCGCCCCTCTTTTGTTTTACTTTACTTAACGTGAATTGAGATTTTGGTTGTTTCTTACTGATGGCAAAGTGCAATTCGAACTTACACCCGAGGTCTTCAAAATTCCGAATGGAATTATTGGGTAAGGAACTCAACCATTTGTGGGCCGGCCCGGTTAACGTGGCCGAAAAGAGTCTTAAGATGACTAAACCTTCTATTGACCTGACCCACATCAGCTTTTCGAATATCTCCAGGTGGTGACGTGGATCCTGTGTCCCATCGTACTTGGGGAGATCGGCTAAGTCGAAATTCTTTGGGTAGGGGGACCCACATCAGCTTTTCGAATATCTCCAGGTGGTGACGTGGATCCTGTGTCCCATCGTACTTGGGGAGATCGGCTAAGTCGAAATTCTTTGGGTAGGGGGCCGTGGCCGTTGCTCGGGAGAATGGGGTCCCATCTGCACCGTCCAGGTACTTCATCTTATATTGCCTCGGGGACCCTCGTGTCCGAGGCATCGTGGTTACCTCTCGAAGCTCTTCTGAGTCCTGATCACGATCTCGGTTTTCCTAATCTTCATAACCGTCATGGCGGTTGTCTCGGCCTCGGTCCTCCGTCTCCCGGATCCGCAAGGGTCTTTCCTTATTCCTTCTGGGGATCGGCTGGCGTTTTTGCGTCTTTCTGGCTCCCGCCTCATCCCTATTACGGGGTTGTTGATTTGCTTCTGGGCTGGTACGCGGACTGCTGCTATCCGGGCGTACGACCTCCTTCCCCTTACGAGGGCTTCTCTGGGTTTCACGTCGAAGGAGGGTCTCAAGCTTTTCCTCTATCATTGATTCCAACGCACGGAAATCTTCTTGCCTTTGGAGGTGATCCAATTTCTCCCTGTTTTCGAACCTTTGAATCATCGCCTCTTGGGTTTTTCTTAAGATGTGGACGTCGTTTTCTAGTACCTGAGCGTCCAGAACCGTCTGGGCTTGGACCCTCGGCGGCCCCTCATTCGAAGATTCGTCGATGGAAGGAGAGGTGGTCTCCGTATCCGCGATGTGTCCCTCCAGAGTCTTCCCTCGCGGAGGTTGATCATGAGCCGGTGGTTGGCTTGGCCCGGCCTGAGGTTGGTTTGGAGGTAACACGCTTTCCTCATTCGTTCGGTCAGATCGCAGGCCTTGCCTGCGGCTTCTGGGGTTGGCCATTAGTGGTCACGGGGATAGAAATTTACAGTCCCCACGGTCGGCGCCAATGTTCTGGTGTAGAACACAGATGTCCAGCCTAGGGCTGGTATATTGCTCTTGGATAGATAGGCTCTACCTGGGTATCTATGGAGGAGATAACCAGATGAGCTAGGGATCACCGTACACGATAAAGGGGGTGATGTGTGTGCACAGTGAGACTGTATGTAAATAGTCTAGGTTAGAATGTGTGCACCTTGTTATCTGCCTTCTATATTTATAGAGGCGTCTGGTGCGATATCCGGGGCACGCCATTAATGGGGGCCATTAATAGGGCGGATATCCGGGATATCCCATTAATGGGATGTGTCATTAATGGGGCGGATATCCGGGATATGCCATTAACGGGACGTGTATCTCGGCGGGTTGATATGATAGGGGCGGATCCCGCGTAGCCGAGATTTTCGGCTCTCCCGCCATGGTTAGCGGATTACGCCTTCCGCTTGGGCCTTGCCATGGACTTGGAGGCTTTTGGGCCGGTCCGTAACAAATACCTTGTTTACTACTTTATTTTCGCTATGAATCACTCAAGTTTTCATAGAAATTAGAATATATATATATATATATATATATATAGAGGCCCTAGAGCTCCGGTGATGGCTACTGTTGTCTATCATCTATATATATATATATAGAGGCCCTAGAGCTCCGGTGATGGCTACTGTTGTCTATCATCGGCTGCCAGAGCTAGGTGTTTTAATGACCTTTTTTTTTAAAAAAAAAAAAAAAAGGACGGGTAGTTATGTAAGTTCCCAACATTTGCCAGCTTTTGCTAAATTCCAAATTAGTCAACATAGAATTATTGAAATTCAATACCTGATTTATGTTATATTTCAAAGGTATTTTTTATGTCTTTTCCCCGATTGTATATTCTAATGATCTATGGACAAAATCTAGCTATTCATTCTATTTTAGGGACCAATAAGTCATTATCTGTACTCATCAACCAATCAGCCCCACGTACGCGCGCACACTCTTATATTTATATGAAGAGTTAAATTGTATTTCTTCACTAAAATAATGGATCTACACCAGCTGTTTACCTTAGTTGTACCATAAATATACTGGAGCTTATGGCCTGTGAATTGCAATACCGTCATCGACTCAAGTTCATTCAGTTCAGAAATATGTCCTCTAAACACTTGCTAGTATTCCTTTTTGAAGTGGTGCTTCTCATCTCTTCAAGCTTCGCACATCCTCCATTAAGTTCTCATAATAAGCCTCTGGGTGAAGAATCATTAGATGTTGACAAAAAAGTCTCATCAGTTTCTTTTGATTCAACTACCTATGGACTTGCTCCGGTACGTGTTGAAGAAATGCCAATCGTTGAAGTGTCATCTAATGACAATTCAATGGCTGGGAAGAACACCGACCGCTCTCTTCCCGCCTATGGCAGTCATTCAACTCAGGCAAGTATTGGCCTTGACCATCATATTGAGCCTATTGCTCTTTATATTCCTCCGATTGGACCTCCTGTTGACCCATGTAATCCTCCGTTAATTGACACACGCCTTTTTATTCCTCCGATCGGACCTCCTATTGACCCATGTAATCCTCCATTAATTGACACACGCCCACCCCCAAGCAAGTTCGATAACCCACCCCGACCCCTACGCCCACCCCAATTCCCACCCCACTCCGTTACAACAATCCATCAGTTAAAAAACCACTTGTTTAGTTACAAGTCACCTGTGGTGGAGAAGCCGCAAGAAGGGTATCGTAAGATTTTATGTTTATGTTAGTATTATATATACAAATAAGAGAGAATCAGACGATATCCCTTCAATAATAATTTGTCTTCATGTGATTGGTCATCTCCGTTTTGAGTTGGCCTTGTTACGTTGTTTGGCATGTATTTCTATATATGCCTACGTTCCCTGTTGTTAAGATGAGAGAGCATATCATCTCTCTACGTACAATTTGTCTTCAATTATGTGCTTGGCTGATTTTGTTGTACCTTCGGCTAGTTGCCCGAGGGCTTGCTTTGTTTGGGATGGTTGTGCCATTGTGTTTGTTGCTTATGTGCCAATGAAGAAGTCGCTTTGAGTGACATCTGAGTTTTAAGTTGCTTTTATGTTTACGTCGGATGGAGTTTATATATATAGATATACTCTGCTACAGAAGCTTTTGTGTAGACTTGAATAATTATGACTGTTGTTTGGATTCTGTTAGCGATTTTTGTTGACACCAATATATGGACAAATAATATATTAGAAATACAATTATAAACACAATTATAAATGTACATATTAATATTTAGTTAAATCATAATGTTTATTCCACCCATCAGTTCACTTATCTAGTCTCAAAAGTCTTTGATCCACTCGTAATCTTGTATGGTGGATTGTCTGGCAGGCCCTTCTCCTCCTGTTTATTTTCTCTGAGAAACTATCTGTATAAGAAAAAAATTAAATTAAGAATTTATTGCAAAAGTTATATTCAAATACTATAATAAAATTTTAAATAAAATAAACAAAAAAGTATTCATGATCTGCTCAGGAGTTCTCCTATAATAAACAAACTAGACCCAATCCTCAGGGCATTGTGGAGCCTGGCCCTGGAGTTCTCCCATTTGTCGTCCATCTTCAACATAGCATTTAACTAACCAATTTAATTATGAATCCATTTATTTCATTTCAATTAAGTTAAAAAATCACTTACAAAATAACTAATACTCCCTCCGGTCCTAATCATAGGACAACATTTGAGAGTTGGTTTTGGTCCTAATTATAAGACAACATTCTAATTTTTGTCAATTTTTTCCTAAAACACCCCTATTTTATTTTCTCAAATGTGTTTGGTTTTTTGTGAGTATATATATGTGGGTGCGTAGACTCTTCTAATCAATGAAACTTTTAGATATATATGTGTGTGTATCTATATATGTATATATGTGTGAGTCTACGCACAAATATATATAGACACACACACTCGCATATATATATATGTGTGTGTGTTTACATGTATGTATGTATGTATGTATATATGTGTGTGTCTGTGTATATATGTATGTATATATGTGTGTATCTACATACAAATATATAGACACACATACACGCATATATATGTGTGTGTGTACACACATATATACATACATATATACACAGACACACACATATATACACACACACGCACATATGTGTGTGTGTGTGTAGACATATATGTATATTTGTGTGTGTGTGTGTGTGTGTGTGTGTATATCTTTGTGTGTGTGTGTGTGCATATATATGTGTGTTTATATGTGTGTGTTTTAGGATACATGATATTGGAGAAATATGTAATAGGAGCTATTGATTCATTTTTACTTATGTCATTTTAAATTTATATAAGGACATTTTAGGAAAATGAGTAAAAACAACTAATTTAACTTCCTTCCTTAATCTCTACAAAATCGGTTAAATATATCTTATAATTAGGACCGGAGGGAGTACAATACAATGCTTTACCTATTTATTGAAATCAATGTAATGCAGTTAAATCAACAAATAATCAAATAAAAAATTATTTAATTAAATAAAGACATATATATTTATTTATTTTTTCTTGATTTGGGATGCCCAGTTAATCGTAAAACTGTAGGCTGCAAGAGCTCCAAGGCACTTGCAAGAGAAACAAACAAGGAAGAAAGATGCGATCCAATTCCGCGCCTTTGTTATGCCTAAACATAGAAGATAATGGGTTGGGGTGTTCCATAGTGAGCTGAGGCACTATATGGTCTGTAAGTGTTTGTTGTTGGGCTGAGGAGAAATAAATGGGGATGGGAATATGAAACTTGTTAGCATATGGGCTAAGGAATATATATGCTTTCTATGCAAAATTTTTCCCTGCATTATTTCCATAATTTTATTTTCAAATATTATGAGGAAAGCAATTTCTAATTTTTTTTCTAAATAATTAATTTAATCATTTGACCAATTTTCACAATTTAACTCCCATATATTATTTCTAATTTTCTAAATCCCAAAATTTGGGATGTTATATAAAGCAATCAGTTGAAACTTATCCTAAAAAAAGCAGAATGCAGTCTAACCATTTGTTTCTTAGCATGTGGATTCATCTGTAATTCTATATTATGAGCAATCAGTTGGAAATTACCCCTAAAAAACAGTATGCAGCAGGTGCATTCATCTATAATTATGCATAACGTAATTGTTAAAAAGTACTTATCAGATTCATGCTTTTGTTAAGATTAATCATAGTCCAGATTTTCACATGGTGCATACAAAATAAGATGGTTAACCTAATAACCTCACTGAGAAGGTGGTTTTCTATCTCAGCTTTGTGATTTGGTCATGTACCTCATCTCCTCCTTTTATTCAAGAGGCAAACGTTGATGAAGGTTAGGAGTCTTTGCTGAAGTTGATGTAATGTCTCTGTTGACATTCTAATTGCAGTTTCATTTTTTATTTTCTTAAAAATACTACACATGTATGAGAAATCCTTCAATACTTGTAGAAGTTTAATCATTGGATGAAAATTATGCCGAAGCGATGGAAATTAAATTAGGCCTAAGTGAAACAGTATGCACCAGGTGGTTTCATCGATAATAACGAGGCCCAAGAATCAAACTTATTTTAAAAATAACTTAATTTACATCAACTGCCGCATTCATATGAGCTTCGTCTACTAGATTCTCATATGGGGCCTTCCAAAAAATGGTAATTTGTCTCCTCAGCAGCATTCACATCATAATTCTGCATTTGTAAAATAGGTAAAAAAATAATTAGTGATAAACCATTAATAATTGCCTACTTGAGTTAGGTGCGTTACATTTTTCAAATAGGTATACACAAGAATTAATGAAAAAGTTCAGATGACCAAATTTAAAATAACTAAGGAAGTGTACAGAGTTATCACTAATGCAATTCACACATAATACCTTACAAAGTTGCGCTCAGGACAAAGTTGACACGGTTGAATATCCCTTATTTAGTCTTGCTAGTTATGCAAGTAATACTCCACTGGTATACCGACATTCATCAAAGTATTTATATGTAGTTCGTAGGTTAAAAAAAAGTACATTATCCGATACAAAGCTTTTGATTATATTCTTGGGTTACCAACAGGATCTATATATAATGTTTACAATCTCTAAACATAGTTACAAAAACTTCCTCGACAAATAACCCGCAACAAATCGAAGCAGGTTCGACATCTCCATTTACCGACATCCGCTTCGACTACTACAAAAATTCGTTTTAACGACCTTTCTTTAGCCCATTCTATATCCTTTTTTTTGGAGACGCCTATCTAGGAGATGTAATAAAGTAAGACTTATGACGTCCTAAAAAATTTAGGATGCCATAGTGCCTTTTTTTATTTTGAAAAAAAAAAAAGAACCCAAACACCTCATGTAAAACCCTAAAAATCCCTACTGGTAGTGAAAGCCATATTTTGACAAATACTACATGTTTAACAAAGGAGAGTATGTTGTCTCTAAATTGTGTAAATTTGTTAGCTATATTTCAGGCAAATTTCTCTTGGGAATTTATAACAACCGAAGGCAAATCTTTAGGCTATATTTAAGGATCCTAAAATACAAATCATTATTATATTAAACTATGGTTCTTGAATAATCAAAAAGAGTAAGATAATGTGATGAAAATACTTAAGGATTGATAAGCAATTAAGTCTCCACTTAATTATAGTGTAGACCTTCATGATGAATTATGATGCATAAGGCTTGTGTGAATTAAACACTAAGTCTCCATGATTAGCTAATAAATACAATTAGGAGTTAATTAAGCTTTGCTAATGACACTTAAGCCTTTATGATGTCATCAAGGTGACATCACAAGGATGACATCACAAGAGCTTATGTTAAATGGTGTAGGGCCAAGATTTAATGTAATAAACACAAAAGCTAATCTAAGGGTTTTACAATTAATTTAATAAAGTATAATCCATGTGAAATTTAATCCACCAATAAGAGAAGAGAGAGAGAGAGAGAGAGAGAGAAAAAGAAAATTAAAGCAAATTTGATAAAGTTTGAAATCCAGTAAATATCTTATGTACACAGTAAAAACTCAAAACAACAAATAAAGTGAGAATTTATACAAATTTAAATAGTTGTGAAGAAGTAGGAACCTTGGAGAAAATATAAGGACTTATCTTGAACCCACATAATTTAACCTCGAAAGTAAGCCTAGTAAAGGCTATTTTTGCAAACTTTGAAGAATAAGCTTAGTAAAACCAGGGAAATCTAATTAGACCATAAATCTTGATATCCAACTACTAATCAAGATACATACACAGAATTCAAAAGTATTGGTAATTGATCAAGCAACCAAAAATAGATTTCATTAAAGTGAAATATACTATAATAGAGCACATGTGGGATTTAATTTTGGAAATTAAGATAATTAGCTAGATCCAATGTAATTATTTCTAACCAATGGGAGGCATTTGCTTACAAATTATCCCTTCATAGAAGCACAAATTAATATTAGCCATTGATGAGAAAAGATAATCCAAGGGATAAAATCCATAAGCTTTTGCTATAAATAGAGGCCTTGCCTCTCCTCATTCTTCACACCAAATCAACCACCAAGTGGTGATTTCTAAGAAGGAGGAAGGAGTTCAAGAGCTTCAAGAGGTAAGCTTGTCTTTAGTTTTTAGTTTCTAGTCTTTAGCTTTTAGTTTCTATTTTTTAGTTTTTAAAATTCTTAGATAGAAGTAGTTTAGATCTTAAATATTCTAGAATAATTCTATTTACATGTTTTTATGGGAAAAATGGCTTTATTTCGAAAAAAATATGAGGGAGGTTATATAGCAAAATTTCTGGAAGAGAAACATCAAAGTAACGAAGTTCGGCAAAATTTCATCGGTTTCGGAAATTCTGGAGTCAGCCATGAAAACGCCAGAATTTCATATTGAAAACATGATCAAAAAATTATGAGAAAATTCATGGTTAAAATAGACTTATAGGGCGTTTTAAATATGTCAAGAACATGTTAAAATGATTTCTGTACAGGGAGATAAAATTTCTCAAAGTTGGGCTACAAATTTCTGGAAAAATTCTGGGCAGAGGCTCAAAACTTTAAAACTGGGAGTTATTCGTGTAATCTGGGAAAGATTGATTATTTTTAATTGAAAATATACATCCTAAGGATTCCAAGGAATTTTACGGATCCTCGTTTCGATTTTTTTAGAATTAATTATGATTTTTCAAAGTTAGACAAAATGCTGCCCAGATTTGTACCAGCGTTGTTCTACGAATTTTGAGGAAACAAAGTGGAAAATAAATTTGCAAGGGCAAAATAGTCATTAGTGGCCAGAATATCCCTTAGGATATTATTTGTCAATTAATAAATACGATATTACCATTATAGGATACGCGTGATCACCGTCCGACCGTCAACGTACCGACAACACCGACGAAGGTACGGACGCGTACTGTAACACTAACTCTGATGTTTACTGTATACCTATATGTGATAGATATGTTCATAGACCGTGACTCTGTTTTTAAAAGAATTGTTCATACACATACAGCTTTATACGGGTTATAGTCATGATAACGCCGTTGAGTTTTCCTAGCGCTGAGGACACGATAGGCCATCGTGGCACTGGTGAATAGTGCAGACTAGAGATAACGGACATATGCAGTGGCTGTGTACCGTTATCCGGAAAAAAAAATCTGTTATGAGTTTTTATGTTGATTATTGCTGTAATGTCATGAATATCTGTCATACATAACTGTTACATAAGCATGAGGTTAACCGTTACCTGAGGTTCAATGGTAATTGAACCTCAGCCCTCACTATAGCTTCAGGGTCCGGAGGAACCAGGACCGAGGACAAGGGTAAACAGCACGCGTGAGGGCACGAGCGGAGAAGACTGTTATGAAATATTGTATCACCGTTTTGTTGAATATTCGGATAATTGTACCATTGTAATAACAACCAGACACACCAGCAGTGAAGGTTTATCAGATGCTCGCACTTTTAAATTATTCCGATGCTCTACTCTGCTCAAACTATTTTGAAAACACTTTAGAAAATTGGGATGTTACTCGTCAAGTTCAGGGGTTGCCCTAGGGAATCTTGGGCATGGAAGAGGAAAGAAACCGCAAGTAGAACACATCAACAATCTAACATACTCACTAATCAAAATACAAATCAAACTAAAATATGTAGCATTTTGAGTTCTACACATACAATGAGATATAATTTGTTGAAGCTAAGCTATTTTTCTGGGATTAAATCTGAGCAGCGTTGAGAAAACATCAAACTGGGAATGATTCTTAGTGTTCTAGGTTCTTGGAATATTTTTCCTTGAAAATAGACATGTCAAGGGTCATGAAGAATTTTACAGAACCTCATTTCAATTTGTGTAGAATTAATTATGATTTTTCAAAGTTGTGAAAAATCTGCCTAGAAAATCCAGCAATGCGTTTTTGAGAAAATGTAAGGGCAAAATTGTAATAGTAAATCCACCAAGAGTGGAAATGTTAAAATAGGTGGAAATATCCTTTTTGATATTATTCTAGGAAATATGATATTAATTATAATATCATGGAAGAGGAAATAATCCGACGATAATGTATAGGATATCCGAGAAGTCTTGGGTTCAAAGACAGGCATGTTGGCCATTACACGGTGAAAGGTATGTTCACGTACAATAACTTTAACTCTCATATGTCTTGTATGGCTTTGATATAATTGGTTGATTCATGATTGATTGTTTTCCAAACTGTGAATATCTGTCATATATATATTTATATGTATACATATATACACACACATATATGTATATATAGCAAAAAGATTATTTCAATTAGATAGTATGTGGAAAGGAAAATTCTAAATCGGAGAGGTATGTGGCAAGAGCTTTTTTTTTAAAAAAAAATGTATATAAGGGCATTTTAGGAAAATGAGTAAAATTAACTAATTTAACTTATTTCCTTAATCTCCCCAAATCGGTTAAATATATCCTATAATTAGGACCGGAGGGAGTATTTTTTTTTAGGTCTTTTTCCCGATTTTATATTCTAATGATATATGGATAGAATCTAGCGATTCATTCTATTTTAGGGACCAATGGAGTCATTATCTGTACTCATCAACCAATCAGCCCCACGCGCGCACACACTTATATTTGTATGAAGAGTTAAATTGCATTTCTTCACTAAAATAATGGATGCATGCATAAGACGTCCAGTTTTTCCCAGTTTTTGAACCTCTGAATCATCGACTCTTGGGTTTTCCTTAAAATGTGGACGTCGGTTTCTAGTACCTGAGCGTCCGGAACCGGGACCGTCTGGGCTTGGACTCTTGGCAGCCCTTCATGCGAAGATCCGTCGATGGAAGGAGAGGTGCTCTCCGTGTCAGCTACGTGTCCCTCTGGAGTCTTTCCTCGTGGAGGTTGATCATGAACCTGTGGTTGGCTCGGGCCACCGAGGTTGATTTGGAGGTAAAACGCTTTCATCGTTCGGTCGGTCCGATCACTGACCTTGCCTGTGGCTTCCGGTGTTGGCCATTAGTGGTCACGGGGATAGAAATTTATGGTCCCCACGGTCGGCGCCAATGTTCTGATATAGAACACAGATGTCCAGCCTTGGGCTGGTATATTGATCTTGGATAGATAGGCTCTGCCTGGATATCTATGGAGGAGATAACCAGAAGTGCTCGGGATCACCGTACACAACAAAGGGGTGATGTGTGTGCACAGTGAGACTGTATGTAAATAGTCTAGGTTAGAATGTGTGCACCTTGTTACCTATCCTCTGTATTTATAGAGGTGTCTGGTGCAATATCCGGGGCACGCCATTAATGGCGGGCCATTAATGGGGCGGATATCTGATGATACGCCATTTATGGGACGTGTCATTAATGGTGCGGATATCCGGGGTGATACGCGTCATCTAATCCCACCTGGATGCCTCCTCTTCCACGCCCAAGCAATTGCCCACCCCCTCCTATCGATCCTTGTATCTATCCGATCGCTGTAGGCCAACCCCCAGCCCCACGCCCACTCGATTGCCCACCCCCTCCTATCGATCCTTGTGTCTATCCTTCAATCCCATTCCAAGTCCCACTCCCACTACGTTACAACAATCCATCTGTTAAAAAAACACTTGTTTAGTTACAAGCCATCTGTGGTGGAGAAGCTGCAAGAAGGATATCATGAGATTTTATGTTTATGTTAGTATATATATACAAATAAGAGAGAATCAGACGATATCTCTACAATAATAATTTGTCTTCATGTGATCGGTCATCTCCGTTTTGAGTTAGCCTTGTTACGTTGTTTAGCAGGTATTTCTATATATCCCTACGTTCCATGTTGTTACAATGATGATATAACAAAATTGAGTATCATATATTCACCAATAACATTGAGTACCCTATGGTTTGTAAGCATATCTTTGGTATCATGAATTAAAATAAGAGAGCATACGATCTCTCTACGTACAACTTGTCTTCATCAATTATGTGCTTGGCCAATTTTTTTGTCCGTTGGGCTAGTTGTCTGAAGGTTTGTTGTGTTTGGGATGGTGTTGGAGCTATACAAGAGAAGATAAGAAGGAGATGGTTGTGCCATTGTGTTTGTTCCTTATGTGCTTTTGAATACTGTTAGCGGTTTTTGTTGACACCGGTATATGGACAAAGAATATATTAGAAATATAATTATAAACACGATTATAAATGTAATTATTAATATTTATTTAAGTCATAATGTTTTAGGAAAAAACATGTTATATTAACTCACTTAACTAATTCCATAATTTAATTAAATTAGGTATATGAGCCTTACACTAAGGAAGTTGAATGGAAGAGATATTCAAAGAAAAATATTTGATAATTGAGGTAAATTAAAGAATAAACTTTTTATTCTTTCCAGATTTCAAAAGGACATATATCAGTGCATATAATAAAATTGGAAAGTTATCATTTAATCAAAACCCATATTTAATTGTTAAGTCACTTTATGAATTATGATATTTCTTTTTAATAATGCAATGGTAATTAAGGATATTAAGAATGAAATATGGGATGATAGATAATTAGACTTATTTTACATATTAAGAATTATTTTTTAGGATGATTTGAATAAGGATATTTTGAATATCTTTGGTTTTCGTTAGCATTATCTTTTTTAAGGTGTTATTATTTATCTCAATAAAATAGAATATCTAGATATTATCAAGTTCAACTCTAATTCTTCATATTGTATCCTCTTGGGGGTTTATTTTCTCACTTGATTTGGTTAACTTGTCCGTCCTTATCCTTTTGATTAAGATGTAATATCAATCAAAACCCCTTAGAGGATATTGCTCTCTATTACATAGTGTTAAACTAGAGCGGAGGGAAACCACCAAAAGGGAGGAGAAAACCAAACAAATAAAAGGAGAAGGCACAAGAGAAATCTGGGAGGGAGGAAACTTGATAATTTTATTTAATTTATAAGGTATATAACAAGCCCTAAGAATTAAATGAATAACATTTTCAAAAATCTTAAAATTAAGTACGAATACAAATCAATGAAAAAATATATATATAACAATCAAATCAAAATTTAAAAAAAAAATATTTCTAATTGGCTTTTATTATAAATTAAAGATGATTTTTGTTAAATTGGCTTTTATTAGAAATTAAACTAAGTTTTTAACAAAATTTTTTATTTATTAATTTTGAGTCTATTAAGTTTAAACTTTGTGCTTAAATTAGAGCAATTGAGTTAAAATCCTGCATATTCAATAAGTTGTTTAGCTTCAATATTCTTAATTTTTAATTTTGTCTAGGGGTGCAAAATTATAAAATTTGCACACACAACTCGTAATTTACCCTAAGTGAGGGGCTGCATTTGTACCACTCACTATAACGTGGCTCCGCCACTGGATCACACAAGAATCAAAATCCCAGTTATTTTAGGAAATAATTCGAAAACTTTATCTCAACAAAATTAATCAACTTTAAAAGAAAATTATCTCTACTTCTACTTGCTGTACTTTTGTCTTTTATTTATATTTACAAGTTAGAGTTTAGATCATATGTGAATATATAAATATGTCGGAAGCAAACCACAAACATTATTGGAAATGTTTAAGCCTGTTTGGAGAGAGCTTTTAGACAGCTTTTGCATCAAAAAAATCCCAGCGTGAAGAGCTAGAAAAAGTCACCATGAGGTGTTTGCGGTAGCTTTTTCTTAGCGGGCTTTTACAAAAAGGCCTCTTCGACGCCGACACTTTGGTGGAGGGATAGTTACGCTCACTGGTGTTTGGGGTAGCTTTTGCTCAAAGCTCATTGCTTAAAAGCTCATAGTTCAACCAACGGGGGTTGACACAAGTGGTAAGCATGACTTGTGTCGCTCAAGCAAGGTCTCGAGTTCGAGCCTTGTGAATACAAAAAAGCCCCGCTGAGAGACTCACCCACCATAGCCAGGTGCACGACCCGAGTCGGATCTAGATTAGTCTGAGCGAAGCTCTAGATACTAGAGGGCAACCAAAAAAAAAAGCTCATAGTTCAGAGCTTGTCTTCTCTCCGTCTCCTCTCCAAGATTCAGAGACTTGTAACAGAGAAACCCATAAAAGCCTCAACTTTCCAGATCCATGGGTTGTGTTTCTTCCAATCTCTTCAACCACAACGATAAGTTTTCTCAGCTAGGAAGCTCAGCTCTTGGTCACCTATGAAGCACCGATTCACAGTTATTAAAAAAAAAACTGTTCTGATATAGAACACAGATGTCCAGCCTTGGGCTGATATATTGATCTTGGATAGATAGGCTATGCCTGGATATCGATGGAGGAGATAACCAGAAGAGCTCGGGATCACCGTACACAACAAAGGGGTGATGTGTGTGCACAGTGAGACTGTATGTAACTAGTCTAGGTTAGAATGTGTGCACCTTGTTACCTATCCTCTGTATTTATAGAGGTGTCTGGTGCGATATCCGGGGCACGCCATTAATGGGGCGGATATCGGATGATACGCCATTTATGGGACGTGTCATTAATGGTGCGGATATCCGGGGTGATACGCCGTTAATGGGACGTGTCATTAATGGGGCAAGTATCTCGGTAGGCCGTGATGATAGGGGTGGATCTTGCCTAACCGAGATTTCCGGATCTCCTGCTAGGATTAGCGGATTAGGCCTCCTGGCTCCACTTGGGCCGTGCAATGTTCTTGGGGCTTTTAGGCCGGTCCGTAACAGTTGCCCCCAGCTCGGTTGTTCAGGCTTATGGGCGGCCGAGGTGTATGATTCCCCTAGCCCGGTTTATGACTGGGGCCTGTGCTTCAGCCGACTCGGCTTCTGGCGCCGTGGCTTATCCCTGCTATGACCGTCTAGGTGGTGCCCTGGGTCTTGCCTGATCGGGGCGTAGTGAACGGCCTTGGACTTGCGTGGTTAGTCCCCTGCTCGTGGGTAAGTCGTTTGGCCTTCTTTCCGTAGGTGCCATCATTTCTGCTTTACACCTGGCTTGTCCTGATTGGAAAGGGTCTGCAGCCGTCGCGCCCCTCCGAGTGCCGATTTGCGTGCACATTTAATTCTCCTACGTCATTCAGGGCATTTCCTATCGTGTCTGTGTTCAAAGACCGTACTACCCCCGGCGTTCCCTCTCATTTTCCTTATATGAAGTATTTGCTTTGCATTTCATTATTTCCCGCTACAACTTTGCTGTGAACTTGCTCCGAGTTTCCTCTGCCAAAACTCCATTGTTCTCCATTTCCTTTGTTCAAGTCTCCCTCTTCTTACTCACGCAGGTATTTTCTGTCATTCTCTTTGCTCTTTTACGGCGTTCTTCGTACCCTTTATATATCCTCTGGTCTTTTACTTACACTTACCACTCCTTTTTCTTTCTGGTTTTCTGAGTTTTGTTCTGAGACCATTTTCTGGGTTTTGTTCTGAGACCATTTTCTGGGTTTTGTTGCTTTTGACACATACGGATCCCTCTTTCGACGTAAAGCCTTTAGTTCTTAGGTTCTAGTTCCTTTCTGATGGATAGGCATTTCCCTAAACCCAGATCAACGCTCACCCCTGAAGAAAAGGAGTTTTTTCGTACTCGTTACCCGCGGGCTTTGTATTGGATTCTCGGAACTGATCTTCCGGAAGCGGAAAGGTCAGTCCCTTTTCTCCGAGGTGGGAACGGTTCTTCAGGACGAATCGGGTCCCAACCCGTATCTGCTAGAGTTTCGTCGCCTTCTTCTGTCCGAACTCCTGCGTACAATGTTCCCACCTTGTCATCTGTACAGGCCGGGGTTGGGTCCTTTGCCGGCTCCATGTCTCCAGCCTTGTTGGCCCAACCGCTCAACTTTTGTGAGGGTCCACCCTCTGCGAGCTTGGACCCTTATCCTGATGATTATCTCGGCCCCTGCTGGGACTGCTTGGCCGAGAGTTCATTCCTAATTGCGCAGGGCGAAGACTCCAGAGCTTCCTTGGTTCTTGGTTCTTGCCGGCATCGGCGTCCTTCGGGCCCCTCTTCTGGAGCGCCCTTTCGTCCGAGTCCGCCCTCTGTTTTGCCTTCTGACATTCTTTTACTAGGTATTTTCAACTCTTGCTAATTTCATTTTATGTTGCATATAGGTTAATGGCTCCGAAATCTCTGCCTTCAAAGAAAAAGGCCGAGGCTGAGGCATCGGACTCTTCCAGTCCACCCGAGGCCCTATGTCGTAGATATCCCTGGGTGTCTCATGAGGTCTTAAAGACCCGGTCCTTGATGTCGGATACGGACATCGCCCGGAGGCCGACGAGCCTGTTTGCGCTGAACGGGAAATAGGCAGTCCCAATTTCTTTTATTTTTACCGGGATTATCTTACTTGGGTCGGCGTTTGCTTCCCTTTTACCCATTTCCAAATGACGGCCCTGATGCATCTAAGACTTGCCCCGTCTCAACTTCATCCGAACGGGTGGGCTTATCTTGTAGCGTTTGAGCAATCGTGTCACTCCTACCCGGTTCCGATTCCCTGTTCTACCAATCTTTTCTTTTACTATTTCGGCCCCTTTACCCCTGGTTCTCCCAAGGAAGGTGACAAGTTAAAAGGGTTGGTGTCTCTCCGTGTTAATCCCGATCGGAAACTTATGAAGCCCTTCTCCGACTCATTCAAGCGGTTTAAGAACGCGTTCTTCAAGGTGATCGCCGTGTCTGGTAAGCCCACTTGGTTTTTAAAGGGGGCCGAGGCTGCCGACGTGGAGTGGCGTTTCCCTCTATATTGGATGGAGAGCCACCATAAAGCTACTCCCTCCTCTTTCCAGATATCGAAAGATGATCTCCTGCCCGAGATGGCCCCTCATGTTCCTAGGTTGGACGCATATGTGGATAAGTATGGCATCCTGAGTGCAGCCTTTTTCATTTCCGGGGAGGGATCTAGGCCAATCCCCTCTACTTGTAGGAGTCCCTTATTCGCCCTGTTCCTTATTTTTGTAGTCATATTTTGTATATTGTTTATACCTGATTTCCCTTTACCTGTCCTTTTCAGCTCAAGACATGAAAGCCCTTCCTGGTTACCTGAAGAAAGTAAATCCAGCTGCGGCATGGCCGAGTGGTCGGTCTCGGAAGCGGGCCGTTCCTGTCAAAACCGCCGCGCCCGAGGCTAATGCCTCTGTTCCGATCAAGAAGGCTAAGGTCTCAGATGTCGGAGAGTCGATTCCATCCGTACCTTCCGGACCCCCTCATGAAATTGTTTTAGATCCTTCTTAGGGGAAACAGGTTGCTGTTTCGGCGGGTGGCCCTTCATCTATGGTTGTCGCGACTACTCCTTCAGCACCGGTTCTGCCGGCACCTTCGCCAACTCCGCCTCCTCCCCCTCCTTCAACCGGGCCCTCACGTCCTACTTCAGTGCTTCCTCGAAGTTTCATATGGGACAAGGGGGTGACTGATGAGCTGGATGTTGCGTTCCTCCCCCCCGGGAATTTATGGAGAGCCGGGCCTTGTCCCCGCCTAGCGCTGAAGAGGTGCATGCGGCGGAACGATACTCGTGTAAGTCTGTTGGGTTGCTGCAGGCTTACGTCATTGTGAGGGAGAAGTATGCTTTGGCGGACGGCTAGAACAGACGCCTGAAAGCATCTCAGGGGGAGGTGGCGTCAATGAGACAGGCTTTGGCCGATGCTAAGGCCAAACTGCACATTATGGAGGAGGAGTGGGATGCCGCCCGACTTCAGCGGGATGCCTCTAAGGCCGTCGTTGTGAAGATGGAAAAAGATCTTCAACAGGTGCGAGAAGGGGTGGAGAAGTCAGCCTCCGAGTGTGCCCGGGTCCACAAAGTGCTGGGCGAGGGTATGGAAGCGGTAAAAACTCTTCGAAGCAACGCGACACGCTGGTCTCCAAGGTTATAACAGCCGAGGAAGCTCTTGTCGTGGCGCAGCAGGCGCGCCTAGAGTCCGACGAGCTCTTATAGCATACTGCCGCCGATTGCTTTGAGAATGCCCTGGAGCAGATCCAGTTTTTGAACCCAACCACGGAGCTTAATTTGGATGGCTAGGACTTTCGCGCCTTTGTTGAAGACGAAGTTTTGGTTCCGTATCAATCCCCTTCTGCCAACGCATCCCGATCCGGCGGAGCGGGAGGAGAGTCGGACGTGGAGAGTGAGGCGGCCAAGAGCTCCCTTGAGGTCGGTCCACCAAGTTGAGTTTATCTTCATTTTTTGATGGGCGTCTGTGCCCCTTTATTTTGGAGTTTTCCGGCCTTTGTGCCGTGATATAAATATTTGTATGACTTATGGATGAATTATTTATTCGCCCTTCTTCCTATATTTCAAATATTTTCAATTTCTTGACCGTAATAGATATGAGTCGTTTACTCGACCAACACTAGTGTGTGGGAGGATGGGGCAGGGTTGTATGTTTTAACCTCTTGGGGTGTTAACTTAACCGCACTACCTCGTTCCAACTTGATTAGTCGGAGAAGTTGAACCGATTTAAGGGCAAGGCCGTCACATGTCGACCGAGGTGTCTATTACCTCCAATCTGACATTTTGACTTGATCAGGGTCGGAATGCCAGCCTGCTTTCTTAAATCGGGCGAGCGTTGATGCGTCAATTTCGCGAAGGCCACGTATGGCATTTTCGCCTAGCTCTTACCAATGCACGTCGGAGTACAACGGCCGGTGTCATACATCTAGATGTTTTTATGACCGGGTGTAAATACCTTGGTTTCATGCTTAAGCGAGTAATTGTGCACATTGACGCATTGTCTTGATGGATTCCTATCATTATATAAAGCAGCTCTAAAGAGCATACAACTAGTCATGAATTATTCAAATGCGAAATAAAGAACAATTGGAAAACAATTGGAAGAAACAGAAGGGAGAGTAAGAAATAAACGAAATGACCGAATAGTAGCTGTCTCCGGGGTCGAGCCTCGACCTAGCTGTAATAAATCTTTAGCTTATCGGCATTCCATGTCCTTTTGACCGGCTTCCTTGCCAAGGTTTCGAGGACATATGCCCCAGCATCGAGTTTCTCTTTAACACGATATGGACCTTCCCAATTTGCTGCCAGCTTTCCGTCTCAGGAATTCTTGTTTCCTATGTCGGCTCGCCGAAGTACCAAGTTACCTCGGTTGAATGATCGTGGTCGGACCTTCCGATTATATTTTGCCGCGAGTAGTTGCTTGGCGGAAAGTTCCCGGCAATGAGCTGTGACTCGGATCTCATCTATTAGGTCCAGGTCTGTCTTTAGGGCGTCGTCGTTTGACGCCAGTCCTTCCTGTCTGGCTCTGATCTTCCTCCACGATGGATGTCCGATTTCCACCGGGATCATTGCCTCACATCCATATGTCAGCCGAAATGGGGTTTCCTGGGTCGAGGACTGCACACTCGTCCTATAGCCCCATAGAACGCTGTGGAGTTGTTCGGTCCAGCTAGAGTCGGCCTTCAACATGCGTTTCTTCAATCCGTCAAGAATGATCATATTAGCTGACTCGGCCTGGCCGTTAGACTGTGGATGTTCGACGGAGGAGAAGTGTTGCTGGATGTCCAAGTTGGACATTAAGGTCTGAAACCTATGGTCCGTGAACTGGGTTCCATTATCTGTGACGACTTCCGCAGGTATCCCGAATCGGCAAAGATGTTATGACGAACAAATCTCATAATTCGGGATGACATGATCGTTGTCAATGCCTCCGCTTTAATCCATTTGGTGAAGTAGTCTACGGCAACAATAAGCCATTTGAGCTGTCCCGGTGCTGGTTTGAATGGTCCCAGAATGTCCATTCCCCATTTATAGAAGGGCCATGGGGCCGGCATCCCTTTTAACTCCGTCGGCGGTGGCCATAAGATCCCGGCGTGTTTCTGACAACTGTCACAACGCTTGGCGGCTTCCATGGCGTCATGCTTCATGGTGGGCCAATAATACCCGGCTCGTAATGCCTTTCTTGCCAAAGCTTTGCCCCCCATGTGTTGGCCGTTGCATCCCTCATGTATCTCGGACAATATGTACCTTGCCTCGGACTCACCGAGGCATCGCATCATTGGGCAGTGTACTCCTTTCCTATAGAGCTGGTCATCGACCATGGTGTAAATGGCGGCTTCTCTCATTAGCTTCTTTGCTTCCGTGGGATTTGTTGGGATGATTCCCTTTTCCAGATAATCTTCAATGGGTTTTCTCCAGTCCGAGGCGGACGAGATAGTCATGACGCATGTGGGCTCAGCCAAATTCTGTTGGATGACAGTTCTATGACTCCCCGGGCCTTTGGTACTTGCGAGTTTGGAGAGAATGTCGGCCCGGACATTCTCTTCTCTTGGAATATGAGAGACAATCACCTCTTCGAAATCTGTCATTACCTCTTTTGCTCTGTTTAAGTACTTAGCCAACAGGGGGCCTTTTGCTTGATAGCTGTCATCGATCTATGCGGCGACGAGTTGTGATTCGGTGAACACCTTCACTCGCCTCGCTCCGCTTTCTTTTGCTTGAGACAATCCAGCTAAGAGTGCTTCATACTCGGCCTGATTATTAGAAGTCGGGAATTCCAACTGGAGGAAATGCTCAGTAGCGACTCCCTCGGGGCTTTCAACAATGACACCGCTCCATCGCCTTTTAGATTGGAAGAGCCGTCGACAAATACCTTCCGAATTCCTCGCTAGGCGTAATCGGGTTAATTCCCGATGAAATCGGCCAATGCTTGTGATTTGATCGCCTTCCGGCCTCAAAAGTGATGTCGAACTCGCGGTTCAATTGCCCAACTTGTCATTCGCCCTGCCAAATCAGGTTTGTGCAGAATCTGCCGGATTGGCTGACTGGTCCGGACTACTATCCGATGCCCTTGGAAGTATGGCCGAAGCCGCCTCGCCGTCGTTAGTAATGCAAACGCCATTTTTTCTAGCTTCTGGTATCTGAGCTCAGCGTGTTGTAACGCTTTGCTCACAAAATAGATGGGTGTATGTCCGGCCTCGGTTTCTCTTACCAAGGCGGCGCTTACCACCTCGTCTCCCACGGAGAGGTACAAGAACAAGGTCTCCCCTTGCTCCGGCTTCGTTAGCACCGGAAGGGTTGCCAAACATCTCTTAATTTCTTCAAAGGCCGTCTCACAATCCGTATTTCATCCTCCCTGAGTCTCTTTCTTCAATAACTTAAAGAAAGGTAGAGCCTTCTCAGCGGATCTCGGTAAGAATCTTGTCAGGGCCGCCAAACGACCTGTTAACTGCTGAACTTCCTTCTTGGAGTTGGGGACTTGCATGTCTAGCACGGCCTTGCACTTATCCGGGTTGGCCTCAATCCCTCGATTGGTCAAGCATAAAGCCCAGGAATTTCCGGCGGGTACTCAAGGCACATTTGGCCGGTTCAACCCGATTCGGTATCGCCTTAATTTGTCAAACGTCTGCTCTAGGTCCCGGATATGCTCCTCTGGTTGTTTTGACTTGACGATCATGTCGTCGATGTAAACCTCCACATTTCGTCCGATTTGATCCTCAAAGACGCGGTTCATCATTCTTTGGTACGTAGCTCCGGCGTTCTTTAGTCCGAATGGCATGACGTTGTAGCAATAGTTTGCCTTGTCTGTCATGAAGGCGGTTTTCTCTTGATCCTCTGGGTGCATGGCAATCTGATTGTAGCCGGAGTAGGCATCCATAAAGGAAAGCAACTGATACCCGGCCGAGTTATCAACTAATTGATCAATGCTGGGCATAGGATAGGAGTCTTTTGGACATGCTTTATTGAGATTGGTGTAGTCAGTGCACACCCTCCATTTACCGGTCGGTTTTAGGACCATGACTACATTCGAGAGCCAAGTCGTATATTGTACTTCTCTGATGAATCCGGCGGCAAGGAGCTCTTCAATGTGACTTTCAAGGGCTTTCTGCCTATCATCTGAGATATTCCTCCTCTTCTGGGCCATTGGCTTCGATCCCGGCCATAGGCGAGCTTGTGGCAGCAAAAGTGTGGGTCGATCCCTGGTATTTCGGCTGACGTCCAGGCGAAGACGTCCTGGTTTTGTCTTAAGAATTCGATCAGTCGTGCTTTTATATCTGCGTCCAAGTCTCTGCCGACTTTAGTTGTCTTGGAGGGATCCATCCCGAGGATTAATTCCTCCAGCTCCCCTTCCGGCTCTGGTCGTGGGTTTTCTGGTTCACGGAGGTCTAGCTCTACCATATTAACCGACTGCCGGGGCCGCCCCTTACTTCTGGCATCGGTCATAACCTCGTTGGTCTGGAGTCGCGGCAGGGATGACGGTCCTTCCTCCTCGACACGGAGAGTCTCGAAGTAACATTGCCGTGATACTTTCTGGTCTCCAGACACTTCAACCACCTGATTCTTATCATTGATCAATTTCAATTTCTGGTGTTTAGTGGACGCCAGCATATCCCAATTGTGTATAGTGGGTCGGCCCAATATAATGTTGTAAGGAGAGCGGAAGTCGGCCACTACGAACCTTACACGTTCTGACTTGAAAGCTTCCTTAGTTCCCAATGTTTATCTGAGGTCGATATATCCTTTTAGGAAGGAACGCTCTCCATTAAACCCGATCAGGGTGGACTTGCACGGCTTTAGGTCTTCAACGTCGAGGTGCATCCTCTGGTATGCATCCCAGCTTATGATGTCGGCCGAACTTCCCGCATCTACGAAGATCCTCTTGACACGGCAATTCACGACGATCCCGGTAATGACCAGTCCATCTTGGTGGCCGGGGATGAGCTCTTTGAGCTCTTCATCCGTGAAGACCAACGGGGGTGGTTTAGGCTTTGATGAGGCGCCTTTAAACTTTGGTACATCTTTTACCATTAGCACCTCCCGCAGGTATTTCTTGCGCTGGCTTACAGTATCTCCTCCCCCTCCGAAACCGCCACTGATCCCATTGCACTGGAGATCAGTCTCTGGGTAGTCCTCGGGACGGTCGGTTTTGCTCTTCTTCTCGGGTTCCGGAGCGTCCGTAGCCGGACTCCTACTTCGGCGGTTACTATTTCGCTTGCTTGTTTTTCCTTGAGTTTTGATAACGTATTGGTGTAGTTTCCCTTCTCTCACAAACTTTTCGATAGCATCCCTGAGTTCATAGCAGTCGTCGGTGGTATGACCGGAGCAATCATGAAACGTGTAGAATTTTCCCCGATCTATATTGGATCGGTTTCTGAGAGGCCTCGGCTTGGTCACTCTTTTCATCTCGGTCTGGGCTACCTCCTTCCACAGTTGCGAACGTGACACGTTCAAGGGGGTGTAATTGCCGTATTTCGCCTTATTGTCCGTTCTCTCTTGTCGGGGTCGGCTCTCTCTGCCGCGTCTACGGGGTTCCGCCTTGTGTTTGTCCGTCATCTCTCTTCTCTCGGGCGATGAATTCCTTACTTTTTCAGGTTCGTCGGCATTGGCAATTTCCATTTGCTCGACATCTAGATACTTCTTTGCTTCGGTATAGAATTCGGTCAATGAATATACTCGATTTTTGCATGAGATAAACGGCCAGCGTGTCGTTGGATCCGGTCCGTTGACGAGGCAGTGCACATGGACCTCTTCGGACAATGATCGTACCTGTATTGCCGTGTCTCTGAATCGATCCAGGTACTTCTGCAATGTCTCGCCTTTCTTTTGTTTAATCTTACTCAAAGTGAATTGAGATTTTGGTTGTTTCTTGCTAGTGGCAAAGTGCAATTCAAACTTACGCCCCAGGTCTTCAAAATTCCGAATGGAATTATTGGGTGATGAACTCAACCATTTGTGGGCCGGTCCGGTTAACGTGGCCGAGAAGAGCCTTAAGATGACCAGACCTTCTATTGACCTGACCCACATCAACTTTTCGAATATCTCTAGGTGGTGACGTGGATCCTGCGTCCCATCGTACTTGGGGAGATCGGCTAGGTCGAAATTCTTCGGTTATGGGGCCGTGGCCGTTGCTCGAGAGAATGGGGTCCCACCTGCGCCAGCCAAGTACTTCATCTTATACTGTCGCGGGGATCCTCGTGTCCAAGACATCGTAGTTGCCTCTCGTAGCTCATCTGAGTCCTAATCACGATCTCGGTTTTCCTGGTCTTCATAACCGTCATGGCGGCGGCTTTCTCGGCCTTGGTCCTCCGCATCCCGGATCCGCAAAGGTCTCTCATTGTTCCTTCTGGGGGTCGGCTGGCGTTCTCGCTCCTTTCTAGCTTCCCCCTCATTCCTGTCACGGGGTCGTCGATTCGATTCTAGGCTGGTACACGGACTACTGCTATCTGGGCGTACAACCTCCTTCCCCTTACGGGGGCTTCTCTGGGTTCCGCGCTGAAAGAGGTTTTCAAGTTTTTCCTCTATCATCACTTCCAGGGCATGAAAATCCTATTGCCTTTGGAGGTGATCCAGTTTTTCCCAGTTTTTGAACCTCTGAATCATCGACTCTTGGGTTTTCTTTAAAATGTGGACGTCGGTTTCTAGTACCTGAGCGTCCGGAACCGGGACCGTCTGGGCTTGGACTCTTGGCGGCCCTTCATGCGAAGATCCGTCGATGGAAGGGAGGTGCTCTCCGTGTCAGCTACGTGTCCCTCTGGAGTCTTTCCTCGTGGAGGTTGATCATGAACCTGCGGTTGGCTCGGGCCAGCCTGAGGTTGGTTTGGAGGTAAAACGCTTTCATCGTTCGGTCGGTCCGATCGCTGGCCTTGCCTGTGGCTTCTGGTGTTGGCCATTAGTGGTCACGGGGATAGAAATTTATGGTCCCCACGGTCGGCGCCAATGTTCTGATATAGAACACAGATGTCCAGCCTTGGGCTGGTATATTGATCTTGGATAGATAGGCTCTGCCTGGATATCTATGGAGGAGATAACCAGAAGAGCTCGGGATCACCTACACAACAAAGGGGTGATGTGTGTGCACAGTGAGACTGTATGTAATAGTCTAGGTTAGAATGTGTGCACCTTGTTACCTATCCCCTGTATTTATAGAGGTGTCTGGTGCGATATCCGGGGCACGCCATTAATGGCGGGCCATTAATGGGGCGGATATCGGATGATACGCCATTTATGGGACGTGTCATTAATGGTGCGGATATCCGGGGTGATACGCCATTAATGGGACGTGTCATTAATGGGGCAAGTATCTCGGTAGGTCGTGATGATAGGGGTGGATCTTGCCTAACTGAGATTTCCGGATCTCCTGCTAGGATTAGCGGATTAGGCCTCCTGGCTCCACTTGGGCCGTGCAATGTTCTTGGGGCTCTTGGGCCGGTCCGTAACAAAAACCAACATATCGGACACACGTATCGAAATGCATAATCACGAATAAGAATCAAGCACTAATATTATTTAAAGTAGGTATCGATGTCCCGTATCAAAAATGTATCTGAAGTCACCACATCCACATCGTCTCCCTCACTTCCACCACCTATGGCCTCCTTAACCTCGACCTACCATCTCCTTCCAACCCACCTTCTCTCTTCACCTTCGATTTCATTTTCCCCAGCCCTCTCTCCGAACCTCAATCACTCCGTTCCGAACCAGAGGTCATCAATTATTGGGAGCTCATGGCAGCCTCGACGCCGACAGTTTCCGCTTCTCT
Source organism: Acacia acuminata (assembly GCA_019022655.1). Classification (NCBI taxonomy): domain Eukaryota; kingdom Viridiplantae; phylum Streptophyta; class Magnoliopsida; order Fabales; family Fabaceae; genus Acacia; species Acacia acuminata. The sequence continues at coordinate 386,236 of JAFJYI010000224.1, forward strand.
CCTCTGCTCGCTCCACCCAAACCCTTCACCGCCAAAGACCCAAACGGATCGTTTCGATCAATCTTCCGAAGGAGTCGAGAGAGGAAATCAAGAAACCCGGTTGGATTAATCCATCACTGGATCGTTTCGAGAAAATATGCCCACCAAACGGGGACGATAAAGTTGGAATATGAGGTTCTTGCCCTATTTTCATTGTCGTGGGAGCTGTAAGATGGTGATGGTGGTGAAGAAGGAGAAGGGCAGGACTATTGTGGTGAGGTGCCTTGATTCGTAATGAAAATGGGTTAGTTATGTGTCCCATCTCGTTGCCGACTAGTCCGATAAATCTGTTAATAATCATACATATATGCTTGCTCGAGTTATGTAATAGTCATGGTGATTTTTGTGGATTCACCGTTTTCAAATAAATCTACCATGAGTTTTTACTTCCTTCTTATTTTATAAATGTGCGTTGTAGCCTCGCGATGTCTTTGTCTCCGAAAAGGCAAATATAGGAAGACATCGCCTAAGTCGTGGGAAGAGCTCGTAGATGAATTTGCCAACTTTCTCGATTAAAAGTGATAGTTCTAGATAATTACTATGGAGACCTTTAATCATTTATGATTTGTCAATATTTTGATTTGCTAAGATCAAACGCATCAGATTCAAAGAGCAAGGGGGGGGGAAGCGAAATACGGTGTTGTGTCCAAATTTCAGACCGAATTACTTATAAATTACGTTCACAGTGCCAAGTTCTTGCCGTGACTAGATCAAAGTAAAGTAAAACCCGTCCTTAATTTAGAAAAATGATGGTCAGTTCTTGGATCCGGAGGTTTCTTTCTTTTCTGTGAGTGTGACTTTGGAATTTTTCAATTGCCCCAATATATTTAATAATCATTTAACTTTTTTTCAAATTAAAATTAAAGTTTTATCTTCAATTTTCTCAATATATACAACTAATATATGTATATATAATATTTAATATGATTCATGTTATTTTCAGTTATTTTCCATTTCAACTGATTTTTGAAATAATAATCCAAACACTAATCGGTTTAGGAGAAAAACCACTTCTACAAAGCCAAACAGCAATCCAAATACAAATGTGCATTTAGAACCCGATATTTTTTCTCTAGGGCTTCGCAAAAGTGAAATAGAAAATAAGCCATTGCTCCCACTACTAATCCAAGTTAGAATTTCTCGCTATGATCTCTTTCAAATATTGTATATTATAATAGGAAAAAGAATTTAGCTGTTCATAATCTCTAGGGACTAATCAAGTCATTTTCTTCTAATACATCCGAGGCTGAAAACATTATCTATATTTATCAACGAATCAGCCACAAACTCACATACATATATACTTATATTTTCATGTAGAGTTGAAAATGCATTCAATCATATCATTAAAATAACCGATAGGGTTATTGTGTAAATATTTCGCATAAGCTTTTTTTTTTATATGTAAAAGTACATATGAAGTTTTTAAATTCGTGCAACAATGGAATGCCTAATAGAATAAGACTTTCACCCAAGAGGAGGTGAATTGGGTGATAATTAAAATCTTAAACTTTTGTACAAACTTTAAAGAAAGTATGATAGAGTTGAAGAGATGTCACCACATATATGAGATTTATACTGGTTCAGTCCAAACCACTTGACCTACGTTCAGTCCTTAAAGGCATTTTGAGATTTTTACTTCTCTAAGATTCACAGGGCTCTTGCCGCCTCAATACAAGCTTAGTTCTTTCTCAAAGAACTCTCACTCCACTTACACTTTGCAAATTGGCATCCACTCAAGACTCCATAATGTTGAATTTCTCTCAAATAATGAATGATTCAATACATTCTCTCACAAGAGTAGATATATGATCACTGAAGTACATACTTAAATTTAAGAGCTTAAATTTGACCTTTATAGGTACATGTTCAAATTGAGGTGTGAATATATAAGCATATATGTTGAAAGCATACTGTTAATTCTTAGAAATTGACTACATTCCAGCACATTTTCTCTCTCTTTTTACCTATTTTTGGTTCAAAATGTGCATAGGGAATGAAGTGTATAGAAGAAAATGTGCATATCAAAGTATCAAGCAAAATTCAAAGAAATTCTTATTATATCCCATAGAGTTTGTGATTCAATTGAGAATTGATAATTGCTTCCTCTTTTGTATGAAGATGGAGACAAGTGTTGAAGCTCTATAAGAACCAAGAAACAAGGAAAGAAATAAAGAAGGTGAAGCAATGCAAAATTAGAAGGAACTCGCCTAACCGGCCGTAGCAAGTAGCTCTCCGTGTCACCGTCGCGGCAAGTCGACAAACCGCCGGCCCAAATCGTGAAAAAGTGCAGAAAGTACAGGTGCACGTTTTTCATTTCGAGACAGAAAAACCCTATCATCAATATCAATATATATATAATAACACATCCCTCAAGCTGATCAAAAAAACGGCTTACCTATGGCTCCTCTCACATTTTACTGTTCATAAGCCAGATTAAAATTCCTCGGGCTGCGCATAAGCCGTTCTCCCCGCCTGCAATCCCCCGCCCCAATTTCAAATTCAAATCACTCATCCCCTTAATATATGCGCCATCACGGGATATTGACGTCCATCAAAAAACTTTTGGACTTTCCCTAAGGGTATGTTTGGATTGAGGGAATGGGAGGAGGGGAGGAAGGGAAAGTGGAGAGAGAAAACATTTCTCTCATCTTTACAAAATTGCCCATAGCTAATTTCCAATATTCCTAAAATATACTCACAATAAAAAAAGAATATTCCCTTCATTAATGGCAAAATGGTAAATGTCCTTCCAAAAAAATTTTCCCTCCCCTTCCCTCCCCTCCCCTTCCCTCATACCAAACACACCCTAAGGCTTCTCTTTATCTTCCCTGTAAGCTTCTCTCACCATACGTCTACCCCTTTGTTCGATCGTTCCGAATAAATGAGCAAGGGGAATTCAATATTCAGGCTCGAAATATTGTTTACAATCCCATGCTCAAGTGTGCTGAGCTCCGTCGTCTCCTAACGGAGGTATTTTATACCATGTCTAGGTAAGTGGATTTCAGCTATTGGGTTCGTGTGCATCCCGATGACGATCTGCAAGTTTTATTCCCAATATGTGTGTTTGTGTGTTTTCAGGGACAGCTATATGTTGATTTAAGGAGACCAAGCAAGAAGAAACTGATGAAGAGGATGGGAGATTTTTGGGGTAATGATTTCTTTGTTCACCATTTGTACAGAAATCCAGAGCAGTCAAATTGAACAGAAATCCAGGGACAGTCAAATGATTTCAACTGTTTGTTTTGTGGCTATCTGTTGATGCTTATGAGATAGTTTTGGTTTTCCTGGAAAGTCTGTGTTCTTCATTTGTTTTCATGGCATCCTGATGTGGTGCTCCGTGCTAATGCATCCCCCCTGTGTGTGTTTTCTGGTCCTTTTCATTTTGTTTTCCTGCTCTATGTCTATAATAAAAGATAGGTCTGTGCGCTTCTCATTATATGCATTTTCTCCATTGGCTTGAAAACTACTTCTACTGATTACGTACCTGGTGTTTTAGCTGAAATCCAAGATTTTGGGAGAATGATTGTGTCATTAAAAGTTTACATATAGCCAATTAATCGTTGGTCACAATTTCCTTTCTAAATTTTATCTTTGTCACTTTATAGATTAATATGCATGGATAGATATTGCAGTTGGATATGCTTCCATTCTTACGGTGAATAGTAGTTGATTTTGGCATCACTCCTCTTCAACTTATTGTGACTCATCACATGTAGTGTCTTGAAGTATCTTGAAAGGTGTCTTTGTAAAATTTATATTACATTGAGACACAAATTGGTGACTAACTATAGCAACCTTCTGCAAAACAAGGTCCGCATCAATATCCTTGGTTGTAATTATTCTTAATTCATACATGCAATTGTCATAGCCCTTATAGCTCTGTATATCATATGTAAAGGTTAGCATCAAGAAGGTCTGCAAAACAAGGTCAGCATCAATAACAGAGTATGAGAGGTGAACTGTATATTTTTTTCACTCAATTCATCTCTTTTTGACTTGCTGATTTATCTTGTCACATAATTTCTTCAATGGTCATCTATCAACAGAAAGAAGCAGAACAATAAGGCTGAAGAAGTAGAAGCATTAGGCATGATGTTGACAAATTTATTATTGGTATTTTCTGCTAGCAACCAAAGAAGTTTGAAATGAAAAGTAGTTTCTTTATCTTCTGTCCTTTTTTAGGCTTAGGGATGTTATGAGTCATAGCTCTAATGTGTTTTCATAGCTCTAATGTGTTTTCGCGCAGGATTGAATCCAGGATTCCCATTTACTCTCCCCTCAAAGAAAAGGGAATATTTTGATCGATGATGAAAGATTGTCGGACTTTATTCCTAGTCTTGCTGTTAGCAAACTGCTTGAAAAGGATGGAAATTATGCACGACTTTTTCAGGTTGGTAATTTGGGTCAAAGTTCTTAGCTGTTGATAACTTTGTAGTTTGCAATTTTAGAGATTGGTTAAATAGTTTTGGCAGACTATGAATCTTGAATCTGGTATTTTATTGAGTTAAATTCAGTATTTTTTAAATTTAGTTTTGGTAGACTATGAATCTTGATTTGTGGTAGATAAGAACTCTTTCTTGTTGACTGAATCTTGACCTGTAGGGGATCAAGGTCATACCAGCAAGAAAGAGTTCTCTGAAGTTGTTGAATTGCAGAACTGCAGATAATTGATCCTCGTAATCGTGATATCAAACATCCCACTTGTAAAAAGAGAGAGGGGTGGGGAAGGGTTCATCATTGAGGTGTTACTTTTTTTTTTTTTCGGTTTATCTTTAAAAGGTTGTTGATAGTTCTTTGTTTTTGTTAGTGGATGCAAGTCTGGTGAATAGGTACCAAAGATTTTTGTGATTGGCAACTATGAGTGCAGTTTCCTGTACAATGGTGTTGTATTTTTATATATAAGTATCTGTTAAACAATCAACAATTTTTAACTTGGATCAACCCTTTTTAAATCAACAATCTAAGAACCATTTTGGGTCTACAAGCGATGCACGTTTCAGAAATGCCATCAGAATTATGGGTTCTGAGAAAATGAAGCAAGAACTTCTAAACAGGGAGGCTGATTTTGAAATACTGTATAAGTCTTTTAGTTTCATTCGAACAAAACCAGTATGTGGTGATTTTATTATACGATAATCTCAACTCATTCATGCACTAAGCTAGACATGAATCAGTAATGCAACATATATAGTCTTTACTATGCAACGCACGGGGGAAAATCAAGCATGTGTTCATAAGGCTATCAGATCATGCATGAATCAGTGGAAGCAATCTTTGCTTCCTGTGACCTACTTCTTTTTGTTTTTATCCATTCAATGTTGTGATCACTATTCTTTCATCTCTTTTAGTAATTTCTATGGGTGCTGCCTGTGGTGTCAAATCACTTCCCTCTCTTTCTGCAAGCTTTTCTTTTTTCTTTCCCTTTCTTTCTCTCTGTATTTTTTAACCCTTTCAATGTTTCTTCTTTTTCTTTTTCTCTCTCTACAAATTACTCATTATGCATATTTGACCTTGGTTGGCATCGCATATGAAGCTCCCTTTTTTGTACGCTCGATTTCGTCTTTCACTGGCCTAGGTTTCGCCATCAACACCAAAATTTTAAAACTTAGACTCCAAAAGTGATTCAAAAAAAAGAAAAAATGCGGTAAACGAAAATCCTAGCGGGAAAAAGTATCACTTTTCACGCGTTTTATTCATCTCAGAACCTCAGAAACTTACCCATTCTTGATCTGAACCTCATGCAATCTCTCACACCTCTCACAAACTGCTTACGTCGCTGCGCCTGCTCCCTTGTCCATCGTCACCTCGCCGGCAGTCGTTTGCTTGTCTCGCCGGACGTCGCTCGCTCCGGTCGTTCGCTCGAGGTCACTCTTTCTCCCATGGCACCGTTCGGTTCTTCTTCATCCGTTCGGTTCTGCAGGTGCAATCCATCTCCTCTTCAACCATTTCGGTATTTATGCACTCATCTTCTTCTTTTACCTTTTTCCTCATTTGATTTTATCAATTCCTAATGGTTTTTGTTTTGCAAATAAATGCAGATGGCTGCTCGTCCGGCTATGGTGTTGCCCCGATTCTCAGTTCCCTCGTCTCTGTTCATCATGTTTAATTTTACTTTGATATTCAAAGATGCGTTTTGAATTTTTTTTCCAGATCTGAAATTTTTCAGATCTGTGTTTAACGTCGTCACCGACACCGTCCTCATCTGTTTTGTTTTTTTAAAAAAAAAAAAATACTTAAGACGTCTAAAAAAAAAATTTAGAATCCATAAAAAATACTTAAGACGTCTAACAAAAAATTAGACTCCGTAAGTCTCTAATTTTTTGCGCCCCCCAGATATACGTCCCCCTGGAAAAGGACGTCAAAAGTGCAAAAAATAGGACTCCGTATCCTTGTTTTGTAGTAGTGTGGGAGAGAGATTTGGGGCATTTTGGAGGCTTGGGTACTCTGCTCAAGAGAGATTTTGGGACTTCTACCTTGGTTCTTCCTCTTTTCTTCTCGTTTCCACTTGGCTTCTTCATGTATCCAGTAGCTTTGCTTAAACTCTCTTTGTATTTGAACATGAGTAGCTAAATCTTTCATTCTAGGGTCCTTCTTACCCTTTGTATGGATTAATACTTGAATATTCCTCTCTTTTGGTAGATAAATATATATATATGTGTGTGTGTGTGTGTGTGTGTGTTGATTTCAACATTGGCTTAATGCTTCTAAGTGATTGGCCTCCATTTAGATTATTTATTTACTTGGGTTTGACTTGAGAGAGCTAATCTAGGTGTAGAACTTGATTGAAATCAAGCTTGTCTTGAAGTTTACTTGATAAATGGATAGTTTGTTAGGAAAATAGAGATATATTTACTAATCTTGCATTGTTACATTAAGGTTGTTGCTTAAAGATTGATTCTCATTGATTGTAGCAAGAGATTGTGCATTTTAATGAGAAGAGAAACTTGATTTTGACTTGAGAGAGCGTGTCAAGTGCTTGTGAACCTTAGACTAACACATATATGATTTGAAATACTACTAGAGAGGTAATTAACCAAGTTTTATGAAATGCAAAGGGGAAGAAGAATCCTAGGCTCTTTTATCCTTGAAGTCAAAGAATCATTCACCTTTATCAATTTTTAGTTTTAGAAAAAGTCTTTAAAAAATCTCATTCCACATCAAAACTTTATTCTAGCTCAACTTGATTGAATTCACTAAGCCTCTTGCTTGACCAATTTGTTATACAAATCCAAGTGGGAACGATACTTTACTTATCACTTTATTACTTGCGAAACTCATGCACTTGCGAGACGAACACATACGCCAATGTTATTTAAAATAGTATATTACAGTTAGAATTTTTTCTGTTATGTCTTTCAATTATTGTATAGGGAAAAAGATTTTTTTTTTTTTAAATACATTTGATATATACAAAAGATAAACCAGGGTGTTGAGTTTTAATAATTCCAAATGAAGTAATTTTGAATTTTGAAATGTTGACAAATGTTGAAAATTACATTAATACTCTTACCTTTTTATTTTCTTAAAAAAAGCCTTGAAACACCTAGCGGCTGCCTGAACTCTCCCCGGCGGTGGTGACTCTTAACCAGACCTCCAGTGACCTTGCTGTCGACTGGCCGTTAGAGCTCCAATAGCATTTTCTTTTTTGAATTCCTTAAATAAAAGTAGTTAATATGAAAACTTGAGCAGTTAATAGCGAAACTAAAGTAGTAAACATGATACTTGTTGTTGAACATTTTCTAATAACCACTTTAATTTCACTACTTTCTACTTAATTTTTAGTATTCACTACTTTGGCTGGTTACTAACAAAGATTTTAATAAATATTTTGAAGTTATAAAAGAAGAGTTGTTAATAGCGAAATCAGAGTAGTTAATACTAAATAGAGTCCCTATTGTTGAGTGGTTTCTACTAACTACTTTTGTTTTGCAATTTACTACTCTTGTTACGCTATTAACTACTCTTATGTACTTTTAAAATTCGAAAAATATATTAAGAACTTTGTCAGTAGCCAACTAAAGTGGTAAATATCGAAACTAAAGTAGTTATTAGGAAATATTCAATAAATACCCTGTTTACTACTTTATTTTCGCTATGAATCACTGAAGTTGTTTTCATGTTGACTACTTTTGTTTGAGAAATTAGAATATATATATATATATATATATATATATATATATAGGCCCTAGAGCTCCGGTGATAGCTACCGTTATGCGTCATCATTTTACGCGAGCTAGGTGTTTTAAGGACCTTTTTTTAAAATAAAAATAAAATAAAATAAAGGACGGGTAATTATGTAATTTCCCAACATTTGCCAACTTTTTTTAAATTCCAAATTAGACAACATAGAATTATTGAGATTCAATACCTGATTTATGTTATATTTAACATGTCTTTTTTTATGTCTTTTTCGCGATTGTATATTCTAATGATCTATGGACAAAATCTAGCTATTCATTCTATTTTAGGGACCAATGAGTCATTATCTGTACTCATCAAGCGCACACACTTATATTTATATGAAGAGTTAAATTGTATTTCTTCACTAAAATAATGGATGCATAAGACGTCCACACCAGCTATTTACCTTAGTTTGTACCATAAATATACTGGAGCTTATGGCCTGTGAATTGCAAGACCGTCATCAACACAAGTTCATTCAGTTCAGAAATATGTCCTCTAAACACTTGCTAGTATTACTTTTTGAAGTGGTGTTTCTCATCTCTTCAAGCCTCGCACATCCTCCATGGAGTTCTCATAATAAGCCTCTGGGTGAAGAATCATTAGCTGTTGTCAAAAAAGTCTCATCAGCTTCTTTTGATTCAACCACCTATGGACGTGCTCCGGTACGTGTTGAAGAAATCCCAATCGTTGAAGTATCATCTAATGACAATTCAAAGGCTGGGAAGAACTCCGACGCTTCTCCTATCGATCCTTGTTTTCTTCATATTGGAATTCTTACTGACCCATGTAATCTTATTGACCCAAGCCCACCCCTAAGCAGGTTCGATAACCCACCCCGACCCCTACCCGGATCCCGATTCCCACCGCCAATCAGTTACAACAATCCATCTGTTAAAAAGCCACTTGTTTAGTTAGACGCCACCTGTGGTGGAGACGCCGCAAGAAGGGTATCATAAGATTTTATGTTTATGTTAGTATTATATATACAAATAAGAGAGAATCAGACGATATCTCTACAATAATAATTTATCTTCATGTGATTGGTCATCTCCGTTTTGAGTTGGCCTTGTTACGTTGTTTGGCATGTATTTCTGTATGTGCCTACGTTCCCTGTTGTTAAGATAAGAGAGCATATGATCTCTCTACGTACAACTTGTCTTCAATTATGTGCTTGGCCGATTTTGTTGTACCTTCGGCTAGTTGCCTGAGGGTTTGCTTTGTTTGGGATGGTTGTGCCATTGTGTTTGTTGCTTATGTGCCAATGAAGAAGTCGTTTTGAGTGACATCTGAGTTTTAAGTTGCTTTTATGTTTACGTCGGATGGAGTTTATATTTGAGAGCATATTATCATAGTATCTGCTCCCTCCTCATCTCTCGTATCCCTCCATTCCAGCCGTTCAATATTTGATTTAAGCGTCTAGAGAGAGACACATTATCTACTTTTAAAATTTTGATCTTTACCGCATCGGTATGTTAAATATAAAATAAAGTTTGTAGTGCAATTTACACTACAAATTTTATCCTATATTTAGGACCGGAGGAAGTTGTGTTTTTCCGTGGTTGCAAATGTATAACCATTAGTTTTTAAATGGAAAAATTATAATGAAGGACCTGGAGGAAAATATATTTATTGAGAAGGGCCATAAAAATTGTAATTACTTAGAAGGACTAAACATCATAATATAAATTTAAAATTACTAAATTTTCCCTAGTCAAACCTCATACATTATCTATTATATTCATAATTAAAAAAATGAATAAAATTAAAACTAAAATCGCCCATCATTCACCTGTAATATGATAATATCTATTTTTTTATTCTTTGTTTAACCATGTTTCATACTCAAGTAAAATCAGTATATTATTTAATTAACTATACGGTTCAAACTCATATTTTTTTTAAATTCTAATTTTCAACAAGTTTCATCTTCATATGATTAATAGATAATTTAATTAACAAATATTTCATCAAGTTACCATATTTATATTATCAAGTATCAACATTAATATCAATTAAGCTCTTTTTATAAAAATAAAAACTAAACTCATTTCATATTTTTTTCAAGATATAATGGATTTTTTTGATTTTATTAACATTAAATGAATTTTTAGCCCACATAAATTTCTTCTAAAATAAAAATAAATCATATAAACCTTTTTGGTTTAACATATATAAGAAATTATAAAAGACCTTGATTTTTATTAAAATTATATAAATATATTTTTAATTAAATTTTTTGTTGATTTTAACAAAATTGAAAGCGTGTAATTTTTTTCATAGATATCTATGCAAGTTGTGAAAAATGAAAAATTCAGAAAGCTTTTATTTAATTTAGTGAAATTTAGAATTTTGTATTAGTTTTAAAAATAAAATATGGTAGAGAATGTAGGAGGGAATGTAGAAGAATTCCTTAGGGGTATTTTAGTATTTTTTTTATTTTTTATTTAGTCCTTCTAAATAATTACAACTTTTATGGTTTTTCTCAATAAATATTTTTTCCTCTAGGCCCTTCATTACAATTTGCCCTTTTTAAATTTGTCTCTCGTGTAAATAATCACTTGTCCATTCATATATCTATTTTTTCAGATTGCAATCCTAAATCCAATGGGTCTAGGTTTAATTTGGTATGTAAAAGTTCATTTGTCCTGTTAATGCTTTTCTGTCATTCAAGAAACCATGAATCAGAACGTAGTAGCAGTAAAAAAAGACCATAGCCAGTTCCTTGATTAATATGTTGCGTACCCATCTTTTCAGATAGAAAGTTTTGGTGGTGGTGGCCAGTTCATTTTGGGGATGAGTTTTTTTGATGGAAAGTTTTGGTGGCTATTGTAGATTTAGAGAACCAAAAGATTTGACAATGAATAAGGGAGGTGAATAGATGTTTTCAATTTTTTTTTTTTTTTTTTTTTTTTTCATTTAGTTGGCTTCTATTAGAACAATGTGTGTCTTGAACTATAAATGTATAGGAAGATTAAGTTAGTTACTAATTGTATAGAAGCCATGAAATATATGTTGAGAGGATGTGATTAACATCGACATTGTGGATGATAGATATTAGGATATTTCTTTATTAAGATTAGCAAGTTGTGGTCACTCACAATTATAGAGAGACCAATAACTATATTGTTGATCTGTTAGCTAGATATTCTCATAATATTGATGAGAATTTTGGTCTACTTTATCAACCTCATCCTTTTATTCAAGAGGCGAATGTTGATGAAGGTTAGGAGTCTTTGAAATCCTTCAATACTAGTGGAAGTTTAATCATTGGATGAAAATTATGCCTAAGCGATGGAAATTAAATTAGGCCTAAGTGAAACAGTATGCACTAGGTGGTTTCATCTATAATAATGAAGTAGACGTTTTTTAAAAAATGAGGCCCAAGAATCAAACTTATTTTAAAAATAACTTAATTTAAGGGATCCAGGACTAGACCTAAATGGTCGTGGGTTCGATCCCCTCTGTCGTTGCTGGGACTCCTTTGGTAGGCGATCTCGTAAGTCCCCAGTAAGTGCTTATAGAGCCCGGGGCCGTGCAGGGCCTTGGTAGGGGACTGATGTCGAACCCCTTCAAAACTTTTTTATATCAAAAAAAAAAAAAACTGCTGCATTCATTTGAGCTTCGGTTCCTATGTGCTCCTATGGGGCCTTCAAAAAAAAAAAAAAAAAAAAAAAAAAAAAAAAAAAAAAAAATTGGTAACTCATATCCTCTGCAGTATTCACACATAATTCTGCATTGGTAAAATAGGTACGAAAAATAATGAGTGATAAACCATTAATAATTGCCTACTTGAGTTAGGTGCGTTACATTTTTGAAATAGGTATACACAAGAGTTAATGAAAAAGATCACATAACCAAATTTAAAATAACTAAGGAAGTGTACAGAGTTATCCCTAATGCAATTCACACATAATACTTTGCCAAAGTTGTGCTCCTGACAAAGTTGACACAGTTGAATATCCTTTATTTAGTCTTGCTAGTTATGCATGTAAAAACCCATTGGTATACCGATATTCATCAAAGTATTTATATGCAGTTCTGTAGGTAAAAAAAACAAAAGTACATTATGCTGATACAAAGTTTTTGATTATATTACTGGGTTACCAACTGGATCTATATATAATGTTTACAATCTCTAAACATAGTTACAAAAACTTAGGGTTGCAATCAAGGACGGAAGGGGGGCTAGGGGTGGCCCCGCCCCCTAAAATTAAAAAAATAAAATAAAAAATAACATGATTTATGTATTGCTATCATATATATATTCACTTAGGTGGGGTCACAAGTTCGTTTTGCTTCATATATATTCACGATTGACGGACACACTTTGCTTTCTTATAAAACAGTAAATAAGTGGGGCCCACAACTTTAATATATATTTCAAACCTTACTTGTTTTGCAATTTTCGTTTGGTTTTGCACGGAAATTCCCAACTTTCAGGTGGCTAGTCTAGCATTTTTTCTGATAGTTTATGTTAAATTTTAAGAATTAATAAGTTACTGAAAATTACTTCTTTTCATTAAATTTTTTTTATGAAATTTGTTATATGTGATTTTATCTTTTTAATGATAGTACTTTTATCTTGATTAAATAATATTTTATGGTTAGTATTTTGAACAAGTTTTGAGTTTTAGCTCGGATTCAATTATAGATGAGTTTAACAATATGAAAACACGTAGAGTAAAACTCAAGTGAAATCAATTTAATTTCTGTAATATATTTCTTTCAATTTTTTGTATATTAGGTCTTTATTGTATTTTAAGTACTTTATTCATGAAGTAGCATTTTTATTTTCGCCCCCGTAAGTAAAATTCATGGGTCTGTCCTTGGTTGCAATAAGGATATTTTGAATATCCATTAGAATAATTAGGATTTATTTGGTTTTCGTTATCATTACCTTTTTTAGTATGATTTTAGGTTCATTTATCTCAATAAAACAGAATATATATCTATTATCAAGGCCAACTCTAATTCTTAATATTGTACTAATTCTTAATATCGTATCCTCTTATGGGGTTTTTTCTCACTTGATTTGATTAACTTGTCCGTCTTTATCCTTTTGATTAAGATGTAATATCAATTAAAATCCCTTAGGGTTTGTTTGGGAGTTCCATTTTGAAGGGAAAGGAAAGGGAAGTAAGGGCTTTGGTAGTCCCTTCCCTTGTTTGTAGATTTTAAAAATAAGAGGGGAGGAAATTAGGGATTTTTACAAATCCCCCAAACCCTCTTTCTTATAAAAAATAAAGTTCCCCCAATATGAGGAGTTTTAAGAGAGAAAATAAGTTAATTACTATTTTACCCTCGTTCATCACCACCACCACCACCCCACCACCACCCCACCACAGCCACCACTGCCGCCACATCGTCACCGCCGCCACCACCACCACCCCCCACCACAGCCCGCCACCACCATCGCGCCGCCGCCACCACTACTCCCACCATAACCGCCGCCACCACCGCCGCCACCACCACCACCGCCACATCGCGCCACCACGACCACCACCACCCCGCCGCCGCCACAACCATATAAATAATTTTTTGAATATAAAAATTACATAAATAATTTTTTAGAAAATTTAAATTTATTTGTAAAGTATAATAATTATATTAATTATTAAAGAAAAGGACAAAATGGTAAAAATAACTCATTAATCCTCCATCTTCCTCTCTTACTATTTTTTAACTCCCAAACAAGGGAAGAAAACATCCTCCATTTCCCTTCCATCCCCTCTCATCCATCCTCCATGTATCCCTCTCCTTCCCCTTCCTTCCAAACTCCCAAACAAAGTCTTAGAGGATATTGCTCTTTATTACATAGTGTTAAACTAGAGCGGATGGAGAACCCCTTAGAGGAGAAAACCAATCAAATGAAAGGATAAGGCACAAGAGAAATCTCGGAGGCAAGAAACTTGATAATTTTATTCAATTTATAAGGTATATAACAAGCTCTAAGAATTAAATGAAGAACATTTTGAAAAATCTTAAAGTTAAGTACGAATACAAATCAATGAAAAAAATAATATAACAATGAAATCAAAATTAAAAAGCATTATTCTAAATCTTCTCTAGATTAGATAGATATAAAAAAAAATATATAAAAAAGGGTTAAGGTGCAAAAAGACACATGTGCTTTTCTCAGGAGCACTGAGAGCAAATGCTTTTTTTGGGTGCAAAAGTGACTATGTGATTACAAATTAGGTGCAAAAATACCGTTTGACCGTTAAGTTTGACTTTTTTTTTATTTGACGGACGATGACGTGGCATTTCAAAGGTGCAAAAATACACGTGATTTGTCAAAAAGAGCGCCCAACACCAAATTATTATTTTTTAATTTAATAATTTTACTTCAATTAAAATTATTTTAGGATCTTGAAAAAATATTTCAAGTATTGGCCGTACTAAAAGGATCTTGACCGATATCGAAAAAAAATATTTCGAGTCTTGACTAGTACTAAAAAAGTACTTTCGGGATCGGATTTGGTATAGAAAAAATACTTCATAATCTTGAAAATTTATTTTAGGATCTTAAAAAAATATTTCAAGTATTGACCGAGTATTAATAGGATCTTGACGAATCTTGAAAAAATATTTCGTGGTCGACTAGTACTAAAAGGTACTTTCATGATACTAACCTGGTGCAGAAAAAATACTTCAAAGTATCTTTTTAGTACCAGTCAGTACCCTGAAATATTTTTTCATATCTAAAAATAATTTTTCAAGATTATGAAGTATTTTTTTCAAGACAGTCGAGTATTCTAAATATCTTTTTAGCACCGGTAGTAATTAAAATAAAATTATTAAATTAAAAAAAAATTGTTGTTGGGCGCTCTTCTTGACAAATGACATGTGTATTTTTGCACCTTTTTGTTGACAAGGGACTCGATCAAATCGGACCCGGTGTAAGAACAGTAAGAACATAGTCATCCCGGACGGAGGGCCTACAACAACGACGAGGTCGTCCCATACCCATCGCATCCTCCCGAATCGATGCTTTATCCTATCAGTGGTTCTTGCGAGAAAATGTAGTCCATTCCCCTACTCAATGCATACGTTGCAAGCCAGTCCGCACATTGGTTTCCTTCCCTATACACGTGTGAGATCGACACCCTCCAGGTTCTGTGTAGCAATCACTAGATCCTTCTTATGTGACTTCCATTTGTATGAATAATCCCTTCCTCTCTCTGTACAAGACTTAGAGCAACCAGACAATCAACCTGTACCGTCACATCCCTGAACCCTGAATCCCAAGCCAAAGCCAAACCGTCCAAGAGGGCCCAGAGTTCCGCCTGGAGGGAAGTACATGCACCAATGTTGCGACAGCACCCCATTAACCAATTCCCATCATGATCCGTGATCAGGCATCCCGCCCCAGCTTTTGAGGACTCCATCTTCCGCGCCCCATCACAGTTTAAAGAGACAAAATTGTACTCCGGTGGCTGCCAGCTGATAACACGTTCCTGCATAGGTCTGCAGCCGTCTCTTGCAATGGTAGCATGTAGCGCCACGTCTTCGCTAAACTCAGCATAACGCATTACTTCCCTGACTAGGTGTCCAGGATGGGTGTGCTTGTTCTGAAATAGCTCCAAGTTCCGAGCCTCCCAGAGCTTCCAGCAGACAAGCCCAAACACAGTGGCCCATCAATAACGGCCAGCGTCACAACGATTCTGACTTTGGAGATTTTGCAGCAGCCAACTCCGAAGATCTACCCGTGCTATTGGTACAATGTGTCCTCACAAAGTGAAGAGGGCCCAGACCTCCTTGGCAAACCTGCAATCTCTTAGCACATGGTCTATGTCCTCCACCCCTATGCCACACCTTACACAAAGATCATCATTGGACATATGACGGCTTTTTCTCTCTGCGTTGGTAAGAAGACTTTGTCGAGCGACCAGCCATAGAAAGACCCTCACCCGCTGAGCCCCTTCCCATCTCCATACTACTTCCCAGAGCCGGTCAGATTCCAGTAACTCATCATCCCAAAGCATCGCATATGCAGAAGCCACGGAGAAGCCGCCATCACTTGTGTGGTCCCAGGATGGTCGGGCGAGGCCATCTTCTGCTAATGGTGCAACGCATCCCAAAATTAAAGACAGGACGTGTGGAGGAAGATCCCGCTCAAAACGAACCCAATCCCAACCTCCCCTCGTATGGACAAAGCTTCGAATGGGAAGAGCAGCTTCCATAGGTGTGATGTCCCTAAAAGATAGTAGGTGTAAGGGTCCTACCGTGGGAACCCAGTTATCAATCCAAAAACATGTCCGCGAACCATCCCTTATCTCCTAGCGTAATCCCATCTCCACGTCCGGCCAAATTTGCTTTAGATGTCTCCATAGGTGTGAGCAGACTTGGTTGCGCCGATAGGGTCCTTTGTAATCATCCCATCCATACTTATGTCTGAGTACCTGCACCCATAATGCATCCGGTTGTGAGCGAAGTGCAAAACCAAGCTTCATCAAAAAAGCTCTGTTCTGGCGCTCAAGTTTCCTAAAACCAGCGCCTCCCATCTTGCTAAGCTTGCACATATCTTCCCACTTCACTAAGCTTGGTCGTCTATCCGTCCCCGTGCATCCCCATACAAAGTTTCTGATGTGTTTTTCTAATCTAGAGCACACACTTGTTGGTATCTTCGTTGTTTGCATCGCATATGTAGGCACCGTCGCTAGCACCGATTTTGCTAATGTAATACGTCCAGCTAACGAAAGGGATTTGGCAGCCCAACCTGATAACCGACTTTGAACTTTTTCCACAATATATCCATAAGTCCCTGATCGCACATGTTGATGCAGCAACGGAACACCCAGATGCATACCAAGATCATCTGTCTTTCTAAAGCCCAACTCCTCACTTACCCAAGATTGAGTCCCCTGAGGAACATTCCGAGAGAAATAAACCGTCGTCTTGGAACTACTAACCTTATGGCCAGAGCTCGCACAGAAGTCACCTAGGATGGATTGAATAAGATGGACCTGGGCGGTAGTGGTAGAGCCAAAAAGAACAAGGTCGTCCGCAAAAAACAGGTGGGATAATGGTGGTCCCCTTCTACCCAAGCAAATAGGTTCTCATTGCTTGCTAGCCACACTTTTAGTTATCAGTTGAGATAGTCTCTCCATACATAAGACAAAGAGGTAAGGAGAGAGGGGATCCCCTTGCCGTATTCCCCGTGAAGGACTAAAATTCCCTGAGCGATTCCCATTCCACAAAATTCTCATGCTACAGGAAGAGACACACACTATGACTGCTTGAACAAATTTACTAGGGAGACCAGTGTCATATAATGTTTCTTCAATGAAATCCCATCGCAAGCGGTCGTAGGCCTTCTCAAGGTCTACTTTAATAGCCATCCACCCATTTCCACTTCTTCTTGTTTTCATAGTGTGAATCACTTCTTGAGCGATGATGATATTATCAGTGATTTGCCTACCCACCACAAAACTTGACTGATTTGGCAGAATTAAGTTAGGAAGCCACTTCTTTAGCCGATTAGCTAAGACTTTAGTAGCTACCTTATAAGGGACTGTACACAAACTAATAGGCCGGAATTCCTTTAATCTCTCAGGCGAGGGGATTTTAGGAATCAAGGTAATTAGTGTCTCATTCAAATCCTGAGCCAGGGTGTGATCAGTGAAAAGGGTGTTAACCATACGATATAAGGATGGGCCCACTGTCTTCCAATGTTGTTGGAAAAAGGCGGCATGGAACCCATCGATCCCAGGAGCTTTTAAGGGCTTCATCTGAAAAAGGGCCGAGTGGACCTCGCCATGTGAAATAGCCGTCGTTAGGGAGTGGGTCATAGCTATGTCAGTCGTGGGGAAAAGACCTCGTCCAGGATATGGTGATACTAAAGCACATTCCTTGGTATAAAGATGCTTGTAAAACTCAAAAGCCCAAGATTGGAGGGTATTGTCATCATTACACCACTCCCCGTTCTCACCTTTTAGCGCACATATCTTCTTCCGTTGACTCCGCCGAATAGCCTTAGCATGGAAGTACGCCGTGTTTCGATCCCCCATTGTAAGCCAGTCACATCTAGCTCACTGTGCCCAGGTTAGATCCTCTTGCTCACAAATAAGCTCAAATTTTCTACGAAGTTCATTATCAAGGCGATCCAGGTGAGGGGAAGCATTGGACTCCTGTGCTCGTTGAATTCCCCCCAGCCGTGCTAGTATCCTCCGCTTCTGTTGGTTGATGCTACCAAAGACGTCTTGATTCCAAACCTTGACCGAGGTCGTGAGCTTCGCTATATTTAAGTTGATGGAGTCCCTATCAGTCCATGAGTCTGTTATAACCTGATTAAAGGAGTCACAAGTCTCCCATGCCGCCAAGTAACGAAAAGGGACGGCCGATGTGGTCGCCCACCATCCTCATTAAACGATACGAGAGAGGCCTATGGTCCGAGCGGAGCTTCGGTAAATGCTTACCACTGTTGTACAATGAATCGAGAGCCATAGGTCGTTGCCCAATGCCCTGTCTAAGCGTTGTAGAAGAGTTCCACGTCGCCACGTGTACTTTGGACCACAAAAACCAAGGTCTGTTAATCCATTCTGAAAAATAAACCTACGAAACAGCTCACACCCACTTGCACGTGTCTCAATCCCACCAACCCGATCACTTGCATGAAGAATGGCGTTAAAATCGCTCGCCATTAGCCACGGTTCAGAGACAGAAGCCGCGCCACATCCTATAAAGCTACCCACAACCCCTTACGTAAAGTATTATTTGGGCTTCCATATATTGCTGTGAACAGAATCGGGATAGGAAGACATGGAGCCCAGACTCAGGTGTGAAGAAATTGAGAGTGACAACGAACAACCATAACTTGGAGTATATCCTTCCAAAGCAACTAGATTCCCCCAGAGAATCCCCTTGCCTCCAATCGATATGAGCAATCAAATCCAGATCTCGCAATAAACCTATCAGCCTTTCTTCCCGAAAAGGTATTTTTGCACCTTTGAAATGCCACGTCATCGTCCAATCGGTAAAAAAGTCAAACTTAACTGTCAAAGTCAAACTTAACGGTCAAACAGTATTTTTGCACCTAATTTGTAACCACGTGTGCACTTTTGCACCCCAAAAAAGCATTTGCTACTAGGCGCTCCTCGGAGAAAAGCACATATGTATTTTTGCACCTTAACCCTATAAAAAAAGACCCCAATAAATCATTATCACATAACTCATCACACTTCCTCTTTCTATTATAATATAATTTTCTTTTTTTCCGTTCCATCTCCCTTGTAATACCCTAATTTTCATAACCCTTATAAACATTGTATTTTAGAAAATAATTACTAAAATACAAAGGTGAATATGTGTTTCAAAGAATTATAATCTATTGATTATATTTTTGTGCAGATTTCACTTTAGAATTAATTAACCAATGGTTAATTATGCGACTACATATTAGGGGCTATAAATTGTGACATTAAATCACATGAAATAAATAGCTATTTTAAATGAGCATAAGACAAGAAAAGGGATTAGGAAAACACTTAGTTTAATTGTTATCTAATAACAATTATCCTTAACAAAATAATCTTGCACTAATTGAGATTAGTTACATAATTCTTCAAGATGATTAGAGGAAAATTAAGATCATCAAAAAGGGACTTATTATTTCGAAATAATTAAGGGCCAAAAGTGAAGAATTAAGCTTGTCTAATCAAACACTAATTTTCATGATTAGTTAATAAATCAATTAACTAATAGCAAATGCAGTTAAGGGTTAATTAATCCTATAAATAAACTTAATCCTTGTGCAATTGAATTAGCCAATGGAAAAACAAAGAAATGAGCTTAATCCTTGTGAAAATTAAATGGACCAATGGGAGAATTAAGCCATGGATTAATGGTGAGGATTTGTCTTAAACTAACATAAAATTGATCCAATGATGATGGATCTAACATGAGAGGATAAGAGATTAATTAATAATATCCAAGCTTTGTCATAAATGATAGCACATGCAATGGAAGAGGATAAGGGGAGAGGGGGGTTTAATTAATAACAGCACATGTTTTATTTAGAAAAATGGGGTAAATCCTATGTAATTAATATTAGCCAATGAAGATCTTTGATCCATAAAATGTGTAGTTCATGGAAAACTAAATCAACATAAGCCATTGATGAAGAAAAATGATACAAAGGTTGAGGCTCTTGAATTTTCCCTATAAATAGAGAGCAATTCTCTTCATTTTCTTCACACCAAATTAAACTTCAAGAGTTGATTTCTAAAGTAGTGAGAGTGAGAGGAAAAGTTCTTGGAGCAAGGAGGAAAGGAGTAAGAACTTCAAGAGGTAAGTTCTTGAGCTCTAACTTTTAGTTCTCTAGTCTTTTTAATTCTTAGTAAATTGTAGTTTAATCTAGGAAATTGTTAGAAATATTCCTTTTCATGTTAGGAAGTCTCCATTGCTTTTAAAACACAAAATGAAGTGGAAAACATGTTAGGGAATAAGTTTTGAAATCAATGGATTAAGATTGTAGCACTTCCAGTTTTAAGCTTTTTTGGCGGTGAATCTTGTGTCTATTATTTTGTGTAGCAAATGAGGTCATTAAAACATGAAACTTTACAAGAATATAGTAGACATGTAGGTATTTCTGAATATATAAAATATGAAGCATTTTGAGTTCTACACAAGGAGATAAAATTTGTTCAAGTTAAGCCATATTTCTGGGATTAAATCTGGGCATCGTTGAGAAAATATTAAACTGGGAATGATTCTTGATGTTCTAGATTCTGGGAATAATTTTCCTTGAATTAGACATGTCAAGGGTCATGAGAAAGTTTACGGAACCTCATTCCAATTTGTTTGGAATTATCTATGATTTTCCAAAGTTGCTGCAAAATCTGCCCAGAAAATCCAGTATTTCGTTTTAAGAAAATGTAAGGGCAAAATTGTAATAACAAATCCACCAAGGGTAGAAATGTCAAAATAGGTGAAAAATATCCGTTTTGATATTATTCTAAGAGATATGATATTAATTATAATATCAGGGAAAAAGAAATAATCCGATGCTAATATATAGGATATCCGGGAAGTCCGGAGTCGGATTCAAAAGGTCGGGCGTTTGGCAATTACACGGTGAAAGGTACGTTCGCGTACTAGTAACTTTAACTCTGATGTGTCTTGTATGCTTATATGTGATAGGATGATTCATAGGGTCATGGACAGGACTATGTCTTGGGTCATGTACCGTGGCTAGGACTCGATCTTAGGTCACTGTTTATATACATTCAGCTGTGTGCGGGTTATAGTCTTGATAACGCCGTAGTGATGTTTTCCTAGTGCTGAGGACACGAGGAGCTGTCGTGGCACTGGTTAGTGCAAACGTAGATAACATTACATGTGCTGTATGCTATATCTTTTGTTGTGTTGTTAACATATTACATCTGCTGTGTGCTTATGTATTGTCGTAACCTTACATGTGATGTGTGCTATGTATGGTTGATGCTGAAATGAAATGAATGTCTGTCATATATACTATTTATACTTTTCATATGAGGTTAACTGTTACCTGAGGTTCGATGGGTATTGGACCTCAGATTTGTCTAAGGTTCAGGAAAGGAACCGGAGCCGAGAAGAGGCACCGAACGACGGAGCCGAAGAGAGGCACTGATGAACGGAGCCATGAAGAGGCACCGGCCGAGACAACAGATGAAGAAGTTTAACAGAGACTAGTTCTAGCATAAATCTAATAAAGTTATTTCAAATCATTTGGTGTCTAGAAAGGGTTAGTCTAAGTGGTTCAGTCAATAAGTCGCCGTGAAATACGGGGAGACTTCCACTAGACACCAGTCTAGCCAATACGTTTGATTAACTGAGTTGGGTTCATTGCTACAAATCTAGTTAAAAGCTTGGTTTAAGGATGTATAGTTACCATGTAAAAGTTGTAATTATACACAAGTTCTGTAATTATATTGTATCACATGAATATTCCTTCGGAAAATATTTAATATATCGCTTATGCCGAGTATTTTATATCGTTACTCATTGTCCAAATGTAAGCGCATGCTCTCCGTTCCACATTACTCTAAGTGGTAGCACCTCAAGCTCTGTTGATTTTTCTATAACTAAGTGTCAACCACACAATTTGAAGTATGGGATTTGGGGTGTTACATCCCTTGTATCAATCTCTTGTATTATTCTTATTTTCATAACTTATGCTATATTTTTCAATAGAACAATGGCATTACCAATATAAATGGTTAATTCAGTATTTTCATTGGACCAAAAAATACTGCCACACACACAAAAGATGATTTTTGTTAAATAGAAATTAACTTAAGTTTTTAACAAATTTTGAGTTTTAGTTTTCAACATAAGTTTTTTAAAAAAATTAATTTGAGTCTATTAAGTTAAAACTTTTGTTCTTAAATTAGAGCACTTGAGTTAAAATCCTGCATATTCAGTAAGTTGTTTAGCTTCAATGTTCTTAATTTTGTCTAGGGGTGCAAAATTTAAAAAATTTGCACGCACTACTTGTAATTTCCCCTAAGCGAGGGGCTGCATTTGTACCACTCACTATAACGTGGCTCCCGCCACTGGATCACACAAGAATCAAAATCCGAGTCATTTTAGAAATAATTGGAAAACTTTATCTCAACAAAATTAATCAACCTTAAAAGAAAATTATCTCTACTTCTACTTGCTGTACTTTTGTCTTTTATTTATATTTACAAGTTAAAGTTGAGATCATATGTGAATATATATGTGTGTGTGAAGCAAACCACAAACATTATTTGAAATGTTATTATTATAATATTTAGAATTTCTGATATGATCTCTTTCAAATATTGTATATTATAATAACCTAGGAAAAAGAATTTAGCTGTTCATAATCTTTAGGGACCGCAATCAAGTCATTTTCTTATAATTAAGAAGTCCGAGCTGGGAAACATGATCTATGTTCATCAACCTATCAGCCACAAACACACGTACATATATACTTATATTTTCATGAAGAGTTAAAAATGCATTTCATCATTAAAATAATTTATAGGGTTATTGTGTAGATTTATTAAATGAAATATTTCGTCATGAGCGAGAACACCATAATCTTTTCTTGAGTGTAAAATTACATATGAAGTTTTTAAATTCGTGCAACAATGGCATGCCTATTAGAAAAAGACTTTCACTCAAGGGGGGTGAATTGGGTAATAATTAAAATCTTAAACTTTATATATGCAAACTGAAAAGAGAGTATGATAGAGTTGAAGAGATCTTTCCACATGCATGAGATTTATGGTCCTTGGGACTGTTTGTCATTTTCAAAAAAAAAAAACTTGAAACACCTAGTGGCCGCGAGCTCGGGGGTCGGTGACCGGTGGTGACGACTCTTAATTGGAGCTCTAGTGACTAGCTGCAAAGCTCCAACAGACTTCTTTTTCTTTTTTTTTTTTTTTTAAATTTTTGTCCAATAAAAGTAATCAATATGAAAATTTGAGTAGTTAATAGCGAAAGTAAAGTAGTAAATATGGTACTTGTTAAACATTTTTTAATAACTACTTTAGTTTTGCTACTTACTACTTAATTTTCAATATTGACTACTTTGGCTGGTACAAAGTTTTTAATATATATTTTGAACTTCTAAAATAACAGTTGTTACTAGTAAAATCGAGTAGTTAATACTAAATGGAGTCCCTGTTGCTAAGTGATTTTTAGTAACTACTTTTGTTTTGCAATTTACTACTCTTGTTGTGCTATTAATTACTCTTACTTTTAAAATTCAAAACATATATTAACAACTTTGTCGGTAGCTAGCCAAAGTGGTCAATACTGAAACTAAAGTACGGAGTAGTAAATATCAAAACTAAAGTAGTTATTAGGAAATGTTCAACCCTATTTACTACTTTAATTTCGCTATTAACTGCTCAAGTTTTTAAATTGGCTACTTTTGTTTTATGTGTGTGTGTGTAGGCCCCAGAGCTCTAGAGATGGCTGCCATCGTCTGTCATTAGCTGCCAGAGCTAGGTGTTTTAAAGTTTTAAAAAAAAAAAGAAAAAGGGAAGAGTAATTATCTAATTTCCCAGTGTTTGCCAACATTTTCCAAATTCCAAATTAGTCAACATAGAATTACTGAAATTCAATACCTAATTTATGTTATATTTAAAATGTACTCCCTTTGGTCCTAATTGTAAGACAACATTTGAGAGTTGGTTTTGGCCCTATTTATAGGACAACATTCTAATTTTTATCAATTTCTTCCTAGAATACCCTTAATGTGTGTGTGTGTGTGAGTGCCTACGTACACAGAAATATATATAGACACACACACACACACACACGCATATATGTGTGTGTGTGTGTGTACATATATGTATATCTATGTGTATGTACATATATAAACACACACACACATATATATACACATATATATCTTTTTATGTGCCGCGTGCTTCTATATGTGTGTAGATATATGTGTAGACGCACACACATATATATGTGTGTATATATATATATATATTTATATGTATACATATATCACTACAAGAAAAATTAAATTTTGCTACGGAAAAATTCCGTAGCAAAATGGATTTGCTACGGAATCTGTCCGTGCAAAAAATCGCGTACCAATTGCGATGGATTTTTCCTATCCGTCGCAATTTGCTACAGAAAAAAATAATTCCGTAGCAATTTGCTATGGAAAATAATTCCGTAGCAAATTTTCGGATTTGCTACGGAATTTTTTTTCGTAGCAAATTTTCGAATTTGCTACGGAATTTTTTTCATAGCCAATTTTTGAATTTCCGTAGCAATTTAAAAAATTTGCTACGGAATTTGTTTCCGTAGAAAATTTTCACAAATTTGAGAATTTGCTACGGAAAATAATTCCGTAGCAAATTGGAGCATTTGCTACGGAAACAAATTCCGTAGCAAAACTAATAAATTTTTAAAAAAAAATTTTAAAATTTTTTTTTTAAAGAAAAGTGAATACAAAAAATAGTGTACCGTGGATATAATAACAATTATAAAGAGTTTACATAGAGAAAACAAAATATATATAATAATGTTGCAAAGAGCAAATACTAAAAAGTATCCTAAACAACAGCATTGTGATCATCATCATCACCAGCGTGGTCATCATCACCGGAGCCGACCCGAACCCTTGTCTTTCATTAAGGACTGAGTTGAAGCTGCATCTGCCTCATCATCTCTGCTTGCTGAGTCATCTACCGCTGCATCATCTCTCGTTCCTGAATCATCTGCTGCTACATCATCTCTCGTTCCTGAATCATCTGCTGCTGCATCATCTCTCGTTCCTGAATCATCTACTGCCTCATTATCTCATGTTCCTGAGTCAGCTGCTGCCTCATCGTCTCCTGTTCCTGAGTCATCTGTGTTGCTTGCTCCTGCACCAAAGCCTTCATCTTCTTCAACTCATCTGCAAAAACATTATGAAGTACATTTATTATTTGGACTTCATTTGAATAGACAAGAGAATGGAAATTATCAATATCAAATGTATTACGTTTACCTCAAGAAACACCTTCAGTGCCGGATGAGAAGCGCTTTGTTTTCTTCAGTCGGCTGGCAGAGGCATCGTATCCAAAGACTCTCCCTTTGCTATTAAATCCACCTGTAGCCTCAAAGAACAGACTCTCGTTATCGGACTGAGAGGATGCGGGGTCTCTCTCCTGTGACAGCTTCTGAAAGGTTTCCTACAAGTACAAAAATACATAACAAATAAGACATGTAAAATGAAATAAATATTGTGGTGCATAAAACAAGTAATAAAGGCAATAAATGTCTAACCGCTACTTGCTGCGCCTTTAGGTTAATCCATTTCCTCTCACTCCCTTCAGACTGCCGGGAATGGGTCCGCTCAAAGGTAGTCCACTCAATTGATCCTACAGGAACTTCCCCAGACTCTAACAGCAAATGCAAATGATGACATTAATTAATCACTTCAAAGTACAAAATATTGAATACCTAAATAAAAAATAACGTGTACTTACAACTTTTCGTCGATGCTCACTAATTGGAATGGAGCCTCCAACATATGACGGTCCTTCCATTTTAGCCCTATTTTCCTTATTTTTCGCACTTGTGTTATGAAACTTCTCATTGGTGGCCCAACTGTCAAATAATTCGTCTGCAGTCTGCTGTGGAATCCAATCTTTCTTGCCTCTTGACTTTCTCAATGAATAAAGCTTTTGAGACAACCACCGAGCCGCCCCGTGGTTATAAGTTTTTTTTTTCAGATCTTCACGATGTTCGAACGCGTCATATGCTTATCCGAAAATCAATAACAAACAATTAGTGCTCCAAATTTTAAAAGTACTTAATTAATAACCATAAAACAAATAACTTACCAAGAACTCATTGAACCAAGCATTTCGATTGTCCTTAGGAATCTCTGTCCACTTGGCCCAAGGTTGATTGTAATTATGGAATAATTGGGCCGAGATGAAATCCCCCACCTGATTATGAGGCACAAATCTGTAGACAGAGGACATCATGCAAATATTAGCATACAAACCAAGTGTAACATTACTAAGGACAATCGAAATGCTTGGTTCACTTACAGGTTGCCATTAGGACGGATCCAAAGCTTCCTTGTCGAAGGATCTGTTGTGCCCCAGATTGGTATATCGGAGGAACTACCTTCTTCCCCAACGTGGCCCCGAGGCGACGCAAAGTGTGCTAAGGAAGGAATGTGAAATATTGAAGATGTTTGTACATAGATGGTTTCAGGAAACTAAACATATGTAAATCAATCAGAAATAGTAAAGTAAACCTATTGTCGCCCTTACTGTGGATCAGTGGGGGTAGACAGTGACGACGACGTATAAAGCGACGATGAGGATGACAAATAACTCGACGGTGAAGATGAAATATCAAATGGTGGCACCTCCGGGGAAGCGCGAGCCCTCTACCTCCGGAGGAGCGGATGGCGTCGTCCTACCCCCTCTTATAGGAAGGGTCGGGCTCGACCACTACCACGTCCACTACACGAACGTCCTCCCTGGATGCTCCATCTCCGAACACTTATAGACATAATGTCAAAAAATATAAATAAATAAAAAAGATATTTGGTTAATATTATAGTAGCGAGTATAACAGATCGTCAGAAACAAAGAACTAACACAAATCAACTAGACAATTCCTGTTCATCGACATCGCTTGCACGTCTTCCTCCGAAGTCTCATAGTCGTCGAACTCAGATTCACTATCAAAGTAAATCACTTCTGCCTCATCGTCTGATTCCTCATCGTCAATTTGTATAGGAATCAATTCTAAATCTTGACGAGAATCAAAGAGATTCCTTGGTACTTCGTCGTCGAAGATGTTTATGGGCAGTACATGTTCCACATCAACTTGGAACGGTTCCTTCATGCCGTCATCAGCTTGGAACCTATATTGTTGTGGCCCTCCTACCCTTGCTTCGTAGGCCAAGTGAACAGGCAAGTGTTCCATTGAGTCAAACATGCTAGGAGGAAACACCATCTCTAACTTGCATAGCATTATTGGCATGCTCGTTTCCGGTGCCGTAACTTTTCAAGATTAAGCTCGAAGCAGATTTCTCTAAAGAACATGGAAAATTCATCGAGAATAGACCATATATGATTCGGTAGTGCTTTAAAGGCCCACAAGAACAATCTGGAAAAAAACATGACAATCATGACTCTTCATCTTGCTCAACTTCCCCTCGTACATGTTGACACACCTTTTCAAATTTGACGCATAACCGTCCGGGAGTTTCAGATCTTTAACCCATTGCAACAATTCTAAATTCTGCTCTTTGTTGAATGTGTAAGGCGCTCTAGGTTTGGAAATCCGTCCCGTGCCATTCTACATCAAATGCAAAGCAGGCCTTTTGCAAATCGCTTCTATGTCCGGGGGTCTTGCGTTGATCGTATCCTTCGTCTTGCCCTTAGTGTCCATCACATTAGCGAGAATATTGCAAAACACATTCCTCTCGATATGCATGACATCGAGATTGTATCTTAACAATTGATCTTTCCAATATGGTAGTTCCCAGAAGATGCTGCATTTGCTCCAATGATGATCAACGCCATATCCCTCAGGTTCACTGGAAGCAGCCCCCTCTTCGACACTTTTAATGTACTTGACCTTGTCCCATATTTCTTAGCCACTTAAACGACGAGGTTGATCTGCTCGTTCGACAATATTTCGCGTGAAGTCATTTCTATTTCTCCTAAACGGATGATCGGGGGGTAGGAATCACCGGTGCCTGTCAAACCAAAAGACTTTGTGACTGTGTTCCAAGCTAAAACCCATGTTCTGTTCAATACATACTGGGCATGCCAGCTTTCCCGATGTTTGCCAGCCATTTAACATACCATTGCAGGAAAGTCATTTATCGTCCACATTAAGGCAGCACGCATTGTGAAATTCTGGCTCAATGATATATCATACGTCAGAACCCCTTCACTCCACCACATCTTCAACTCGTCTATCAAAGGCCTAAGGTACACATCTATCTTCTTTTTTGGGTTGGGTGGCCCAGGGATTAACGCATTAAGGAACAAAAACTCTCTTCTCATGCACATAGAAGGTGGGAGGTTGTACGATGTCACAATGACAGGCCAACAGGAATAATTCCTTCCCGTATTGTCAAAAGGAGCGAGCCCATCCGAACATAGACCAAGACGGACATTACAGGGATCCATAGCAAAGGAAGGATTCGCCTCGTCAAATTTACGCCATGCTTCGGCATCGGATGGATGCGTCACAAAGCTTTCATCCCAGTGATGCTCCCGATGCCATCTCATGTAAGCAGCTATTTGTTCTGATGCATACAATCTCTGAAGTCTGGTAACCAGAGGAAAGTACCACATCTTGCTTAATGCTTGACGGGTCATTTTCCTTCCTTTCCCCACAACTTTATATCTGTCATGTCCACGAATTTACAATTGGTCGCTCAAAGCATCATCCTTGTAATACAACATACATCCTTTGGGGCAGCAATGAATTTTTTCACTTCCAAGCCCAAGACCTTTCACCTTTTTTTTGCTTGGTAAAAATCCCTCGGCAAATAATTGTCTTTGGGAACAACCTTACTTATGATCTGCATCATTTCGTTGTAATTCCTCTCACTCATATGGTGATCAGTCTTCAAGCTTAGTGTTGCTAGGGTAGTCGATAGCGATGAATATTACTATTTTCAAAGTGTTCGCAACCTTCCCATAACGGACGTTGCGCTTCTTGAAGCATTTTATAGAACCTATCGGCTTAGGATGAGGATCCTCTCCCATGTATGATGGTTGATTATGTGTATCGGTCTCCTCTCCCATATATGACGGTTCAGCATGAGTAATGGGATCGAAATATTGGCCGATCAACGGTCCCGCAGTGTCCATAACCAATTGCTCATATTGATTAAGGTTGTCTCGATGACTACTGTCCCCGTAATAACCACTCGGTGTCTGTCGTACTTCGCCATGAAATTCCCAACACTCATAATCCTTCATGAATCCCTTTTTACACAAATAGATTTTGACCGCCTCCAAATCTTGAAATCTTAAACACCTACATTTGACACACGGACACCGATCTCCGTACTCTAATTAGGTGAATGTGCCAAAGTAAATTTGATGAACTCTTTCAAACCCGCCAAGAATACTTGAGTTAGTTGTCTTCTCTCAGTTAGACGATTGTACATCCAACTTCTATCATGGTTGCCTTCCATACTTCTTAGCTAGTTTAGTTACTAACCTAATTAACATCTCAACATGCCACAAATATACATATAAGTGGCCAATACACACATCTTCATTATTCACTAAACTCACATCTTCTTTGAACTTTACATTAAAGATAGGTTCAAATAAAAAAAAATGAAACAACAATTTTTTAAAAAAAATTAATACTAATTTTTATAAGACATTAACTCAACTAGCTAATTTAACTAATTTTTGTAATAAATACAAATTTCATTATTCACTAAACTCACATCTTCTTTGAACTTTATGTTAATTAATTCATTCACGTATCCCTCAATATCACTTTATAATTTGTTTTTTAAAATTATCTTTATTATATAACTTGTTAAGGATAATTTTTAAATCAAAAATTTAAATGAGATAATCTTTTAAAAAATTAAACAGTAATTTTTATAATAGTTTAAATGAACTAGTTAATTTCATTAATTTGTCTAATACATAAAAATTTCATTATCCCTTAAAGTCACATATTCCTCCTATTTTACATTAATTAATTAATTCTCTTATCCCTAAATATCACTTTTTAACACTTCACTTTTCTCATTTCAACACCATCTTATTTATGGACTTATATATCATTACCCACTAATACAAATCATAATTTTAACACACAATTTTTTCATTATACAAAATAGACTATAAAAAAATAATGCAACATTAATATTCTCACTAATACTCACAACTCAACATTAATAACCATAATGAATACAAATCATAATTTTAACACACAATTTTTTCATTATACAAAATAGACTATAAAAAGATAATGCAACATTAAAATTCTCACTAATACTCACAAATCAACATTAATAACCATAATGAATAATATCATAATTTTAACACACAATTTTTTCATTATCCAAAAGAGACTATAAAAAATAGAGTAAAATACTCTAACCACCTCTCTATTTTACTTTAATTACACAGACCTCCCCTCTATTTTGAAAACCCATATAGACCTCCCTTATATTTTGAGATTTTATTTCCATCCACCAAATCCGTTAGTTGACCGTTAAGTTTGACTTTTGAATTTTTGTTTTACCAAAATACCCTATTTCAACATTAGAATTATTTAAAAAATATATATGTATGTGGGAAAAAAAAAATTATACCACCAAATTTTTATCCTATATATATATATATATATATATATATATATATATATATATATATTACTTTCTAATATGTTAAAATTTATGAATTTTGAGATTATAAAATTTATAATTTTAATTTTTTACCATATTTATTGAAAATTTATTTATTTTTAGTTTCTTAAATGACTAAAAATATATATCAAATATATTATTTTCTATCAAATATAATAAACTATATATATTTGAGAGATTGTATTAGGTCATTTAAATTTAAATTTTGATATTTTTCTACAAACATTTAAAAAAACTTACTTAAATTTTTAAAAGTTTGTAATATTTACAAGTTGTCAATTAAAATTTAAAGTAAAATACTCTAACCACCCTTTTGTTTTGTCTTAATTACACAGATCTTCCTTCTATTTTGTAACATGCGCTTAAGTCCAAACCATTAACTCTGGTAAGAATATTGCAAAAACATTCTAAAACTATATTTTCAATTGAAATTTATAAAATTTATTTACTCATTTGCCCTTAATGCTAAATCCTAAATTTTAATTGACAACTTGTAAATATCACAAACTTTTAAAAATTTAAGTATTTTAAATGTTTGTAGAAAAAATATCAAAATTTAAATTTAAATGACTTAATACAATCTCTCAAACATATATAGTTTATTATATTTGATATATATTTTTAGTCATTTAAGAAACTAAACATAAATAAAATTTTAATAAATATGGTAAAAAACTACAATTATAAATTTTATAATCTCAAAATTCATAAATTTTTAACATATTAAAAAGTTAAGGAAAAAAATATTATGATAAAAAGTTGGTGATATAAATTTTTTTTGCCCACATACATATATATATTTTAAATAATTCTAATGTTAAAGTAGGGTATTTTGGTAAAACAAAAGTTCAAAAGTCAAACTTAAAGGTCAACTAACGGTTTGGGGGATGAAAATATAATCTCAAAATATAAGGGAGGTTTGTGTAACATAATTTTAGTTTTAAGGGAAGTCTTTATGGGTTTTCAAAATAGAGGGGAGGTCTGTGTAATTAAAGTAAAACAGAGGGGTGGTTAGAGTATTTTACTCTAAAAAATAATGCAACATTAATATTCTCACTAATACTCACAAATCAACATTAATAACCAATAATGAATAATTTAATCAACATTAAAGAAATAACACAATATTAAAAAAGATATGTTATGGAGAAATTTCACTAAGGAGAACCAATAATATTTTTGACATCATTTTATTACAAATAAAAATAATACTCAAGAAAATAATACATAAAAAATTCAAATCTTTCCACACGATGGTGCAACAAAAAGAAATAAGAGAGGAAGCTTACTTGGAATAGAGGTGCGAGATGGTAACTAGTAAGGGAAGAGGAGGAGGAGACACCGCCGGAAAATCAGCGACCGTGAGCACGGGAGACACCATTTAGGAAAATGAGAGATAATTGTGTTTAGTAGTGTCCAATAAAAAAAAAAAAAAAAAGATGACCAACTTAGAAGTGTAAAAAAAAAAAATAATAAACCTGCAAAATTTGGAGGTGGTGGTGACCGGGAGGCGACGGAGGAGGAGCCGAGGGGGGGGGAGCGGGAGGGCGCGGGGAGCCGGGAGGTGGAGGTGGAGGGGGAGGGCGAGCCGAGGGGAGGGGAGGGGGGGGCGGGGGGGAGCAGGGGGGAGGGGGAGCTGCGGGGGGGGAGCCGGGGGCTGGGAGCCGCGGGCGACGAGGGGCGACGCAGCGAGGCGAGCCGAGGGAGATCTCGCAAGGTTGTCCTACGCGAGCTAGGGGAGGGAGAAATATTGAGTTTTGTGACGGATTCCTAAATCCGTCGCAAAAGGGAAGGCTGGTGGCCTTTTTGGCCGCCGGTTTCGTGACAGGATGTCCGTCGCTAATTTTGCGACGGACTAACCGTCCCGCAAAACTAGGAGAAAAAAAGGCTGCCATTTTGCGACGGACGGTGTGTCCGTCGCTAACTTTTACGACAGACTAAGCGTCCGTCGCAAAACTAGGAGAAATGGCGGCCTTTTTGGTCGCCATTTTGCGACGGGCGTGTCCGTCGCTAGTTCGCAAAACTAGGAGAAATGGCGGCCTTTTTGGCGCCATTTTGCGACGGACGGAGTTGTCCGTCGCTGATTTTTGCGACGGAAACCCTGTCCGTCGCAAAAAAACTCTAACTGAATTTTTTCATTTATTTTTCCGTCACAAAACCTTATTTTTTTGCGAGGGATTTATATTTCCGTCGCAATTTTTTTTTTAGCGACGGCTTTTTTAATCCGTAGCAAACCGCACGAATTTTGCGACATAAAATAATCCGTCGCAAAGTCCGTCATGATTTCTCTTTTTCTTGTAGTGTATATACACACATATATGTATATATAGTAAGACCATTATTCAATTAGATAGTGTGTGAAAAGGAAAATTCAAGGTCGAAGAGGTATGTAACAGGAGCTATTGATTCACTTTTACTTATATCTTTTTAAATTTATATAAAGGCACTTTAGGAAAATGAGTAAAATTAACTAATTTAACTTTTTTCCTTAATTACGATCGGAGGGAGTATTTTTTTATGTCTCTTTCCCGATTGTATATTCTAATGATCTATGGATAGAATCTAGCTATTCATTCTATTTTAGGGACCAATGGAGTCATTAATTACCTGTACTCACCAACCAATCAACCCCACGCATGCACACACTTATATTTGTATGAAGGGTTAAATTGCATTTCTTCACTAAAATAATGGATGCATGCATAAGACGTCCACACCAACTATTTACCTTAGTTGTACCATAAATATACTGGAGCTCAAGGCCTGTGATTTGCAATATAGTCATCAACACAAGTTCATTCAGCAATATGTCCTCTAAACACTTGCTAGTATTCCTTTTTGAAGTGGTGTTTCTCATCTCTTCAAGCTTCGCACAGCCTCCATGGAATTCTCATAATAAGCCACTGGGTGAAGAATCAGTAGATGTTCACAAAAAAGTCTCATCAGCTTCTTTTGATTCACCCACCTATGGACGTGCTCCAGTACGTGTTGAAGAAATTCCAGTCGTTGAAGTGACATCTAATGACAATTCAAAGCCTGGGAAGCACTCCGACGGTTCTCCTCCCGCCTATGGCAGTCACCCAAGTCCGGCAAGCATACTTCCTATCGATCCTTGTGATCATCCAATTGAAACTCCTCAACCAAGTGACCCATGCCCACCCCTAAGCAAGTTCAATAACCTACACTACAAAAAAACAGACTATCATTGGCCACCCCCACCCGCACCCCCACCACGCCCACCCCTAGCCTCACTCCAAGTACTACTCCCACTCTTATTTCCACCAGCCAATGTCAATCACCCAACTACAACCAGTGACAACAACCCATCTGTTAAAAAACCACTTGTTTAGTTACAAGCCACCTGTGGTGGAGAAGCCGCAACAAGGGTATCATAAGATTTTATGTATATGTTAGTATTATATATACAAATAAGAGAGAATCGGACGATATCTCCACAATAATAATTTGTCTTCATGTGATTGGCCTTCTCCGTTTTGAGTTGGTCTAGTTACGTTGTTTGACAAGTACTTCTATATATGCCTACTTCCATGTTGTTACAATGATGATATAGCAAAATTGAGTATCATGTATTGACCAAATTTTTTTGATTATCCTATGGTTTTTAAGCATATTTTTCGTATGATGAATTCAAATAAGAGAGCATATGATCTCTCTACGTACAACTTGTCTTCAATTATGTGCTTGGCCAATTTTGTTGTATGTTACATTGGGCTAGTTGTCTGAGAAACTACTTCCTCCGGTCCTAATTATAAGAGCAAATTACCAGAATTTGGAGGGATTAAGGAGGAAGTTAAATGAGTTAATTATGTGTATTTTCCTAAAATACCCTTACCCAAAATTTAAAATGACATTAAGGAAGATACTTTAAAATTTAAAACAACAAAGCCCTAATCTGAGTTACGTTTTGTTTTTTCTATCTTGTTTGTGACGACGAGAAAGCCCCCTAATTAATTTCCAATAATTCCTATCATATATTATTATGCCATTCAATAAATTTATGGAAAATTAAAATAAAAGACCAAGAAAAAAATAATATTTATTTAAAAGGACCATAAAAATTATAATTACTTACGAGGACCAAATATCAAAATATAAGTTCAAAAATACTAAATTACCCCCCTTGTTGCCATATGCACATACAATAAGGAAGGCTTTTTATGAGAACCATTTTTTCTTATAAAAAAAAAAATAATCAATTTCTTGAAAAATTATGACGATGGAAAAGCAGTTTATTTTTCGTTCTTCACATCAATCAGGAAGCAAGTTCAAACTTGTCAGACTATTGCCTAATCAGATATATATATATATATATATATATATATATATATATATATATATATGATAATATATATATTCAACTGTATATATATGTGATATATATATCATGCCGTCTATCTCATGTATCATTGAATAAAGTATGATTCTTTTTTTCTTTTTTGGTCGAAATATAAAGTATGATTCCAATTAACTAATGAAATTCATCATGGTCATACCTCCAACATTATTTACTTTATAAAATATATATGTGTATTATTAAATTATTATTGTCTTTAATTATTACTGAAAAAGTATAAATAGGGGTATTATAGGAAAAAATTGACAAAAGTTAAAACTTGCTTTTATAATTAGGACCAAAACCAACTCTAAAATTTGCTCCTATAATTAGGACCCGAGGGAGTATTTAATAAGAAAAAAAAATTAATTCCAAAATTTATATTCAAATACTATAATAAAAAATTATTGCAAAATTTCTCTGAGAGACTATCTGTATAAGAAAAAAATTTAAATTAAGAATTTATTGCAAAATTTATATTCAAATACTATAATAAAATTTTAAATAAAATAAACAAAAAAATATTCATGATCTGCTTTGGAGTTCTCCATGCCGAACAAAAAAAATAAATTAAAAAATGGATCATGAAATGAGGAATATCGTACAATGCTATAACTACATAACTCAATCAATATAAAGCAGCTCAATCAATAAATAATCAATTTTGTCCAAAACATAAATAGTTAATTAAATAAAATATGAAAAAATTAATAAAATATAAATGTTGTAAGACTGATTCAAATATTATATAATTATTACTAATCAATAACAAAATTTATGAAAGTAAAGATAACTTACAGACATAAAGCAATGCTAAATAATAATTAATATATTTCATAACTAACCAATTTAATTATGAATCCATTTATTTCATTTCAATTCAATTAAAAAATCAATCACAAAATAATTAATATAATAAAATTCCTTACCTATTTAATTAAATCAATTTAATGCAGTTAAATCAATAAATAATATGCAAATATTTGTAAATATAAAATTATTTAATTATATAAAGACATATATTTAATTTTAAATTTTTGTTACTCATTGGAATGGCCAGTTGCTCGTAAAAATGTAGGCTACATGAGCTTGGAGGCACGTGCGAGAGAAATAAGGAAAGAAGATGCGATCCAATTCACCAACCTTTTTATGCCTAATGCTAGTAGTATTTTAGTTAGGCCGTTAGGGCCCGTTTGGTACAGGGAACTGACAGGAGGGAATGGGAACATAACAGCGTTCCCACGGGAGAAATAGTTTGACGCTCAAGCTTCCAATCAAACCAAGTTCGCGCCTAGTGCCAAGTTTCCATAAAGGTGGAAAATTGAAATCCCTCCAAAAGCAACGGGATCTCAAAATCTTCCCGAGACAGTGAATTAATGGGACAAAAAAGTCCCTCTAAAGGTGGTCTCTCTTAGCTTCTTCGAGCTCGGTTTTTCGTCTCCAAATCACTCTCTCCAAAAATGCAATCACGACTCCAAACTCTGAGCTCTCTAGCCTTCTCGTTCCCAACGATGACTATGAGGAGGACAATAGTGGTGGCTTGTCGTAGATGTAAGAAGGTCGCCGGTGGTCTGGTTCAACTCTTTCACGGTGGTCTGAGGAATGAAGAAATCACAAAGAAAGAGCTAGCAGAGAGTGATCGATGTGAACAGTGAAACTATGAAAGAAGATTTAAGTGTCAGCGAAAGTTGCAAAAGCAGTAATCCATCTTTCTTAGTTTCATCACTTTCAATTTCTGGTACTTATTTTCATTCCTCATGACCAAACTTCTCCAATATGTTGAAATTAATTGCAGCACAGTTTTAGCTACTATCAGTTTATGCGTTTGAACTCACACTCTTTTATGTGAGTGTTACGTTCAAACTTGTTAACTTTGTTCAAACCAAGTCATCCAAATTACTGAACCTATGTCTGATATGACGCGAGAATTTTAGGGTCAATTTCTGAAATCCATATTTATTTCGTCGAACTCCTTTGAGCTTGTTTTGGTGTCTTATGACGCATTGGAAGTCTAGTTTCATATGAAAAATGTTTCACCACAATTGGATATGTGGTTTGAGAAATATGATCAAATTACCGAACCTCGTCCATGTAAAATGCAAAATAGAGTGGAACAGAGTAGTGTGAATATAGAATTCAAGAATGAAGTTACTATTCTTGTATCAGTCGGATGCTATTATTTTCCATATGTGTATCTTAAAAATTTCATTTTATGAAACACAATAATGTTTTCGGTTGGTACTTGTCGATTCTTGCGCGTGATTATGAACATTCGTATTTGTTTTCTTGATGCAATTTGGGTTGCTTTCCCTTTCTATCCTTCTCTTGGAATTTCATTTGGTTAGATTTTTAAATAGGTGTTTCCTTCTCCTTCTCACCTCCAGCCATTGTTCGATTGTCGCCCTTACTGATCTCAACTCCTTTGATTTTCCTTCTCAACCAACACAGTCGTGATGTGGGTAGGGCCTATTCTCTAATACCAAGAAAAAACATTAGTCAATTCGTTTTCTCCTTTTTTTATGTCAGGAGTATTATAGGTATTTTACATCTCTTTCTCACTTAACCACCAGCCTTTTCTTCATACCAAACATTTTATTTTCCCTCAATTTAACTTTCATTCTCATGTCTACCAAACAGCTCAATGTTTTAATAAGTTCCCTCTCAATCTTCTGTTCCCTTCCTTTCCCTTGTTTAAGTTCATTTTCCTCCTCAAATGTTCCCTGTACCAAACGGGCCCTTAGAACCATTACCATTGTTCAAGAAAACAAAACAAAAAAACCATTACCCAAACCACTACAAAAAAAACACGGACAAAAAAAACACAGGCCCTTAGAACCATTATCATTGTTCAGGAAAACAAAACAAAAAACCATTACCCAAACCACTACAAAAAACATTTAAGGGCAAAAGCGCAAATTTAGAAATTGTTCAGTGATAAATTTGAAGCTTCGCCCTACATTTAATAAAGAAAATAATGATTAATGATATAAAAAGTCTAGGAGGGCTGGCTTTGGTGCTCATTACTGTGGCGAGATTTGCACCAATCAAATACAATTTTAAAGGTCCAAAATTAAAATTTTCAACTTTTTTTTTTTTTTTTGCAAAAAATAAAAAGTTCAACTAACAATTAAGGAATTATCTTTATTTTAGAATGCTTATAGATTTAAATATTTTTTATAAAAATATTTATTTGAATAATTTAAATCAGATATGGACGATGCGCATTGGTATTGAGCTCTCAAAACTGATCAATCTGCTTACCTTGTAACTCATTCCTCCTGATAGGCCAGTGTACACGTACTTGACCATCGGCTATATTTGTATGATTGCATGCATGTGAAAAATTGGAAATCCTTCTTCTAAGTATTGAACTTCAATTTTTTGTAACGGCTATTTTCTTAATTTAGTTGTACAGCTTGCAAGAATTAATCATTGATGTAGATATCACACACACACAATTATTATACATTTAACTTGTTTAGTGAATGAATTGCAATCTTAAGTGTTCATACAAATATAAGTGCGCCCGCGCGTGGGGCTGGTTGGTTGATGAATAAAGATAATGTTTTTCAGTTGAGACATATTAGATGACACCGACTCCATTGTCCCAAAAAGAGTATGAGCAGCCAGATTTTTTGCATAGCTTATTAGAATATGCAATATTTGAAAGAGATCATAGCATAAATTCTAAAAATAATATAGTATTTTAAATAACATTGGTAGTATCCTTTCGTCGTATTTATATATTCACATTTGAACATACATACATATGTATATGTGTGTGTGTATATATATAAACACATACAAATGTCTATACACACACACACACACACACACACACATATATATATATATATAAACATATGTCTAGATATATACATATATACATATATATAGGGTTAAGTAGTAAATCCATCGTGGAAGTATATGCTTAAGAGCAATGCTGCCCTAGAATTTTTTTGGTCTCATTGTTGCCCAGGAAATCTAAAAACGTAACAATGTTTCCCCTCAAATAACAGCCCTAACGGTCAAATATTAGTTGACCTCATTATACTAAGAGGTTTAAACTTCTCATGTTGCATGACAAGAAGAAGATTCCTATACACACATGAAATAGTGGAACCCACATATATATATAAGGGGTTTAAACTTCTCATGTTGCATGAGAAAAAGAAGATTCCTACACACACATGAAATAGTGGGACCCACATAAATATATAATGCTAATTGTATATATATGTGGGTCCCACCATTTTATGTGTGTGTAACATGAGAAAACACTTCTCTTACAACATGAGAAGTGTTTTTCCCTATATATAATGCTAATTATATATATATGTAGGTCCCACCATTTTATGTGTGTGTGTGACATGAGAAAACACTTCTCCTACAACATGAGAAGTGTTTTTCCCTTATACTAATGTGGCATGTCTTCTCACTTTGTTTTTCTAAAATCTGATTTACAAGTCAGATTTTTGCTCAAATCAAAGACTATCACCAGGGAAAACCAGATCGAAGACAAACTCACTCACAAAGGCCGAACATCTTTGCTCAAATCCACGTCCCATTTTCCCCCCCAAGCAATTTTCATAGACGAATCAAGGGATTCTTTTTAACTAAGAAATTTTCCCATCCCCTACCTCAAGATTTCCAAGAATATCATCATGTGCTCTATTTTTCTTCTGAAGAAACGGTGCCTGATTCTACGAGGACCGTTCTTTTACTTCATAAATTTCTCGAAATTCAGCATTGCAAAATGTTCCCAGCTGAACAAGTACATTATATTGTGGCTGGCCTTGTTTGGATTGCTGGAAAAATATATGAAAAGTGAACCTGATCTTAGTTTTTTCAGTTTTTATTTTTCATTTTTGGGACATTGTTGCAGTCGGATTGCTCTAGGAATGGCAAAATGGTTAGTTCTCCATGATGAATATGCACCTCACCCTTCTTTTTCCATATCAAAGTCTGACCAAAAAAAAAAAACCTCAAATCCTCCTCTTTGATTCAGTTTCTCCCTCACCCAACAATCAAACTCGGCCAAAAACACTATCGCCAGCGATCTCATCAGCCAACAGCCTCCATCGCTCTCAGCCTTCATTGTTGGCGACCTCTCTCTCCCCTTGGCGACAACCTTTCCTCAATAGATCTAGAGACAAAAGTGAGGTCGCGTTCTTGAAGATTTACTGGTGGCGACGAGTGAGCTTCGTCGCATTGAATTTCCGCAGGCAAGTGAGTTGTGTCGACGGAGATGATAGTTGAGGCTCATTCAGAGATGCTCAAAACTCACTGGAATTTCAATTTCATTTGTTGATTTCTTGATAATCTCATAAAATTGAGAGTTGGTAAAATTTTCTTGGCCTAGCTTCGTCGTGTAGGATGGGAAGGTGGTGGTGGGTGGGAGCAATGGTGACCATAGACGATGGGGAAAAAGGAACTTTTTGTTAAAATTAAAAAAAAAAAGTTGTCACCCTTGCCAGCAAAAATCTAAATAAATCAGATTTTACGAAAAAAGAGAGGCGAAGATGCCACGTAGACATGACACATTAGCACAATAGGGTCAACTAACGTTTTACCGTTAGGGCTGTTGACTGAGGGACAACATTGCTACAATTTTAGACTTCTAGAGTGACATTGAGACAAAAAATCTAAGGCAACATTGTTCCTGGGTGTATACTTCGGGGTGGATTTTCTACTTAACCTCCCCCCCCCCACACACACATGTTCATGTATATCTATACATTTATATAGGTGTGTGTGTGTTTTGTGTGTGTATATAGACATATGTATATACATATGTGTGTGTGTATTTGTGTGTGTGTGTGTAGGGTTAGGTGGCAAATCCATCTTGGAAGTATTCGCCTAAAAGTATTGTTGCCTTGAAAGTTTTTTCATGCTCAATGTCACCTTTGAAAGTTTTAAAATGTAACAATGTTGTCATTTTCTATTAAAAAGTTAATAGTCAACGTTAGTTTCTTAATGTTTTTGGGACTTGCCTCTTCTAGTGAAATTCAAACTTTAGTTCCCCACATTATATGGGACGTGCCTCTTTCACCAGATCCAACCCTGTTAGTCTCATATTCTATAAATTCAAACCCAAAATTTAAAATTTTTATTTTGATAAAAAGGCCAAATGACATTAATAACATAAGTTAAAGTATAAACGCTATATCAAATGAGGGGGGGGAAAATGAAATACTTAAGCAAAAACTCATGAACAAGGATTAATATATAAAATCAGTGCTACATCTAATCTTGGAAATAAAGAGAGAAAGCACAAAATATCCTCCAAGACAACACTTTGTATTCCTTTCATTTGACTAGCCAGTCACTTAGCAAATTACTTGATTGATACCAAAAGTTGTAGGGATGTGGTCGTGGGAGAGAATAAAGAGGATTTAATAATCTGAGAGTGCAATGAAGACACTTAGGGCCTATATGGTTTGAGGGGAGGGGAGGGATTTCGCTCCCCTCCCCTTGATTGGCATCTAAAAATTTGTAGGAGGGGAGGGAAATTTTTTAAAATTTTCCCTCCCCTCTACCCTCCAAAAGTGAGGGGATTCAGACAGGAGGGGTAATATTTTCTCATGTGCAAACTATTATACCCATAGTTATCTTGAAAATATCAAATGAAATAATGATGGAATTAATGAAATGAGATAAACAATAAGATTACTAATTAATAGAATGAGCAATCCTTCATGATAATGGCACAAACAATCCTCACTTCGAATAATTATGGGCAATTAAGATAGTTTCAAAATGACTCTAAGGGCCACCCCTTAGACTAGGCCTAACTTAGATTGATTAATATCAAGCCACCTTGAATATTCACCTCTTTAAATTAGGTTGATTAAGAATTCTAGCAATTAGTGAACTTAAAATTATATTTAGCTTTTAATCCAATAACCGAGCCACCTTGCATTACCACTTGATTTTCTCATTAATCTTAATTTAACAATGGCCACCCATATGAAAAAATAAAGATTAATGATGCTAAATCCTAATGCTAAAGACTGTTAATAAACTCATATTCAATAAACCTAATGCAAACACATGACATCATTCATCCACTAATCAAGCCACCTTGAAATTAGCACAAAGTGTTCACAAAATCATCAATTCAATGACTAGCTAGCACAAAGAAATGATAATTAAGCTAATTAAACACAATGTCAAGCATCTATAACTATGGTTCAAGCTACAACCCATCTCCAAATACATCAAAATAAATCAGTCCAACATTATAAAATTCATCGTAAGACCTAGAAATCACAAATACAATGTAGAAATAGAGGAATCGAATAACAAAAACTCCCCTAATTGAAGTCCCAAGTTCATGCCATTGCCTCTTGCCATAAAGGATTGAGAATTTCAGTCACTCATATCTCTAACAACAATCTTAGCTTCTTCAAAACTCAAATAATCCATTGAATAAGAGTGGAAGA
The DNA here is from genome assembly GCA_019022655.1 of Acacia acuminata. Classification (NCBI taxonomy): domain Eukaryota; kingdom Viridiplantae; phylum Streptophyta; class Magnoliopsida; order Fabales; family Fabaceae; genus Acacia; species Acacia acuminata. The sequence continues at coordinate 429,107 of JAFJYI010000224.1, forward strand.
CCTGTGAAACTAAAATTATAGATGAAGATCGGCACAAATCACAGAGAAATTTACAGAGCTTGCCAGAAAATATGGAGGCCTGATCTGGAAGATTCACAGCTCATCTTGTTAGATCTGGCGCTGATCGGTGCTCGGTCTTTGAGAGAAGAAGGTGAAGGAGGTAGACACCCCAAAAACCAGACAGCTACGGTGAGATGAAGAATAGTGGCAGTGAGCACGGCCAAACGGCATGGTGGTGACAGTGAGGGAGTCAGGACAGAGGAGTGGTGAGAGCTAGGAGTTCCGATGTTGGTGAGGTGGTCGTGAGTGGAAGAGATGACGATGGGATATGGTCGGTTCTGAGCTCTTCAATCTGAGCTTATGTCCATGGCACTTCCTCTCTCCTCAAACCAGATGACGGCAGTGACGGTGGGATGAGACTGGTGGTTATGGCCGTGTGGCGGTGGTGAGAGTGAAGGTGATGATCGGAGTGGAGATGAAAGTGAAAGGTCTGAAGGTTCTCTGTAGTGCAGCTTCTTTGGTAGTATATTACCAAAATACTTTTAATAAAGAAAATAATGATTAACAATATAAAAAGTTTGCGCTGAACGGTTTCGGTGCTCATTATAATGATGAAGCCATGGTGCTCATCGCTGTGATGTAATATGCACAATTGCAATATAGTTTTAATGGTTCAGATTTAAAATTTTCAACTAATCTTTTTTTATATAAAAAAAAACTGAAAATTAAGATATTATCTTTATTTTATATTCTAATAAATTAGAATATCTTTTTGTAAAAAAAAAAAAAAAAATCAAAACCATTCAAATTAGATTTGGACGGGCATCGTGATAATGAGCTCTCATTGAAACTAGTTCCCCTTATAGGACAGTGTATGTAATTGATCATCCACCATGTTTATATGTTTGCATGCATGTGAAAAATTGGAAATAGCTCTTGTATTGTCTTCAATTTCTCGCAACACCTATTTTTCTTAATTTAATTGTGCTACTTGCAAGACTTAATCATTGATGTAGATATTATATATTTATATATAATTATTATTTATCCAACTTATTTAAGTGAATAAATGCAGTTTAAACTCTTCATACAAATACAAGCTACTAGAATTCATTTCTACATCGGTTTCTTTTATAGACGAAAATTCAGATAAGCTACTAAAATCTTACATACTATCCCCCAAAAGTGAAAATCCTCCCTAATCAACATAGAAAACCTCGCCTACAATAGTTAGGAGATAGGAGAATGATATTAACGCCATACAAACGGAGAAGACAGGAGTGTTCAACAAAAACGTCATTGAACAGCAGGCAAAATTCTTCTATATCCCACACATCATATGATTTTATTCCAAGAAGTTGTTGGTTAAGGTGGTAAGCGAGTGTCACCCCATAAGAAGGAAAGCACAAGTTTGAATCCCGATAAGCACACTTATTGGGAGAGAGGTAAACCCTTTACACTTTAAGCTTCAAAAGGGAAAATCCTTAATCAACTAAAAAAATGACTTTATGTCAAAACGACGATGTTGTTGGATCTGAAACAAACTAGAATGCAGAGACACTTGTGTTCTTGGCTGCTCTTAACGGTCACAAACAAGCTTTCTTTGCCTCCATTGTATTTGCAATAGTAAGAAGGACCAAAGCCTCTGGAAAAAGAGACGAGGTGATACTATTCTTCACTGTACCATCTTCAGAGATATCACACTTTGGTTTGAACTTTTCATAACCAAGACAATATGAATTGCGGAATAATAATACAAACGTACATGAATTTCTTTTTTGGTGATAACATGCCGCCCTCTAATGCCCTTTAATTTGTAATGACCCAACTTTCAGAATGGTTTTTTTTTTTTTTCTTTTCTTTTTTTAGTTCATCATTAAATTTTACCAAAAGGAAGTGGCATGTTGATATTTGTTAAGCATAAAATGGTGCAGTTTTGAATTATTTTTACGATTTAAAAAGCTCAAAATTGTGCAATTTAATCTGTTTTGAAAATTTGTAAGGAAAAAAAAAAATCAAAACTGCATCATTTTATGTCCATAATTTATTAAAATGTCGCTCATTTTATATAGAATATAATGATCACAAGAAACAAGAAAAAACCATTTGGGAAGTTGACACACTTTTTTGGGTACAAGGGAGTTGAGACATTTTAAACGACATTAGAGAGTATTAGAGGGAGGTACGCGTCTAGCCAGCCACATAAAATTTACATACTTACCAAAGTGTTTTCTGGGAATGGCACAGAGAAGACTAGTATCTCCTACTTTCTTGTTTCAGAGGCTTAGGTCCTTCTTACTATTTCAAACGCAATGGAGATGAAAGAAAGCTTGTTTGTGACCCTTAAGATCAGCCATTAACAAAGGCGTCTCTCTCTCTCACACACTCTCTTTGCTTAGCTCTCAGACTATAACTCATATTCTTGTGCAAAACTGCATTGTGTATATATAACTTATACGCTCTAATTGTTTAGGTCATTTTTCACTTTGTAATGTCGTCTCTTTAAATATTCCCCATCACAATAAAATATGGTTTTGGTTCATTTTCTATAGTATAGTAATACTTTATATATATATATATATATATATATATATATATATTACTTCAGAATAAAGAGAGGTTTGAAAGCTCAGAAGGATGATGAGAAGTGGTAAGGATTAAATAATGCCAAGAATAAAGTTGTCTCTGATTTCTTCGCTGTTTGTTCCATTCTTGTAATGTTAGTAATGTTTCGGATTTGAATTTTGATGTCATTTTTATTTCCCGTAACCAGTACGTGAAACATAATCCTTTTTTATTTTGCTTTTATTAAAGGTGTAATTTTTAAAAATTTTCCTAGGAATCCACACATTCTTTGCGTTGTTTCCCTTTAGAAAAGAAAGGGGAAGGATGTCTTCCTTGTCCTTTTTCTTTTCTTTCCTTTTTTTTTTTTTTTTGGGTTCCACTCATGATCTTTTTGTTCTTCCCTTGTCTGTTGGACTGTTTAATTGAAGTGTCAATCTGCTTTAATTATCAACTATTAGACTAATAATAAATTAATAGGAGAATATGTTAAACTCTAGGATTTCTTGTCATTTCAATACGTTTTCCTTGAGTTTCATGCAATCTTTGATACATATATTTGTTCATAATTTCGATGCTCAAGATAGGAACATTGTACATTTTGCTTTTGCTTGCATATCATGGCACAAGTATGCGTAATTTGATATTTAGTTTCTTATTATTTTAATGATATTTCTTTGTAGGATTATTTTGATTCAATGATCAAGTAATTATAGTCGCTTTGCTAAGTTTGGAAGGCTTGCCAGTGTTGAGAGGATCATGGGAACATCATTTTACAATGAGGAAACAAAGATATCAAAACAGAGACAATCAGTGCCTAGGCCGTAGAGTTGAGCGCTTGGACCATGACTATATCAGAATAGAAATAGAGAGCGTCAGCACCTTGGCCGTGACCATTGAGATTTTTTAAAAGAGAGCACCAAAGCCTAGGCGCTAGAGAGATCGGCTGGGCGCTCTAATGCTCGCAGCAAAACTGAGTTTTATTAAGCCAGAAAGTTTACTGATTTTGAGCTATATCCTCCCCCATCTCACCTAGGACAACTTTATTCGCCTCTTCGGCATTCTTGAGAGTTTGGTGTGCTAGGGTTTTGGTTTTGGAGGAGCTTGGAGCAAGAGATTGAACTTTGGAAGAAATTTGGAGCTCCATTTAAATCATGAACAGATTGATCTCGTTACGCTGCAATAATAAAACTAGGTTACACATAGACTAAACAAGAAACCTGGACACGACTATCTTTTTACAAATATATATATGTGTAGTATTATTCATTTATTTAATTCCGCATAATTTACTGGAAATATGTCAAATTTACATCTTAGTGACAAAATATCTAAGACGATGAAAGCCGAAATTGCAGGCTCAAAGCATTATGTACCTTTTTTCTTTCCTTTGTTCCTTTCTTGTAATGTGAGTCGTCTTAGCCGTACGTGTTTATGAAATCTTCTTTGATAAAGGGAAAGAAGACATTCTTTTTCTTTTTCACCCTCGGCCCCTCTTTTGTCCCACCCATCTTTTTATTCTTCTTCCGATGGAATAATGTTGAATTTTGAATGAGAATTAGCCTTAATTATATTATTTACTCCAAACTAGGTTACCAAGCAATCATCCCTCAAGTTTCTCGTCTTGTATATACGTTCCGAGGTTTCTTTCAATTCATCAACTATATCAACAGCAATAACCTATTTTTTGTATATAAAAATAATTGTTACATCAGTTAAAATCGATATTTTACACCATTTAAATTATAGCTAATTTTTTTCTTGTATATTTTTCACTTGTTTGAACTTGAGTGATTCTCTTTAACTGGTTTGCCAAATATCAGACCGTTTCCAACGCCGGTTTTCACAAGTTCCTAATGGACTTGCAGGTGTTTTTAGATCGCCCTTTAATTTGTTTATTTTTAACTATCTGATGAGGGTCTTTTGTCCTTCGCCTTGGAGTATAGAATCAAAAATTAATCAATGATTGTGTATAGGTAACCCTAGGATCGTCCTCTCTTCTCAATGAGCCTTTTATTGATTCCCAAGTTATCTAAATGATATGCAAATGCAATAAAAATGAGGGAAAAATTGGTTTTTGCTTTTCAAATTAATAAACTAAAATATGAATGCAATTTAATTAAATGCTAACTGTAGTTTTTGGAATTTTCATAAAATAGTGAGTGAGTGAATGGAATGGTATGAAATTGAAAATATGAATGATGAATGCTCTTGATAATGAAGAAATGACTACCCTGCTCATAAAGTGTGGGAGTTAAAATTCATGAAGTCTTAAGAAAAACCTCAAGTTAACACTTGACTCCAATATTCCAATGGTCTTGCTCTTCCTATCTTCAACCTTATACTGAGAAACCATCACCTTCTTAAAAAGATAAAAACCCAAGGAAACCAATCCTCAACCTTGTATTCGCCTAGCAAGCATCCAAGGGGTGGGAGGTTTCAAGAGAAGGAGTTCTCATTGCAATCGGGGGATAGTCGTGTGGATCAACGTTAGAGGACATCAACAATATTAAGGTCTTCAAGTGATCTAAGGTAATCCTAAGTACCCCAAAAGAATAACGATTGTAACATTCGGCCTTACTGAATAAAGGTTAAACATGAAATAAAAGCTTAGTCAAAGGACAAATAAAATGGTATACTTGCCAATATAGCGTTGTTTGCCTATTGTTCCTGGTTTGGGCAAAAGCATAATTTCTGAAAGTTACAGGTACATAAGGGCAATTATGGAAATTATGCGCATGAATTCAGAAAAAGTCTCCAGAGACTTGAGGAGGTAGAAAGTGATTCAGTATACTATATTTGAGGCTTAATTGAGGTATAAATGGGAAAACTATCTCAAAAGGGAATTTTTAAAGTACTGTTAGAATTTTGGTTAATGAAGGAATGGATGGTTAGCCAAATTTAATTATGAAAAATGTCAAGAGGCCTCAAATAATTGGGAAACTTATTTTAAGTTTAATGTGAATTTATGAAAGTGGTTTAATGAGCTAAAATGGAGAATTTAGTTCAAAGAATATTTTATGATGATTTTACACAAGAAAGACAATTTCTTGGAAATTATGGGGAAAATAATTAATGACGAAATTTGGGCTTGAGAAAAATTAGGAAATTTATCCATAATAAATATGAAATTCGATGGTTTCACATTGGTCATTTGATTAAATAATTCCCAAAAATTAATTTAAGTGATTAAATTCACCTAAATGAGGAATTAAGTTCATGTAAAGCATTTAGCTCATGGGAGGAAAAGTATGTAGTCTCATAAGAGGCCAGGTGGCGTGCTTAAGGAGAAGGAAAAGAGGTAGATTGAGTCTAGGCCATTGGATCAAAGTGGAAGCAAAAAATTAATATATGGATTTTTTAAGTTATCAAATTTAGTTAATAAATATTATTGCACATGAAAAAGGCATTATACTCCTCCCAGTCCGAGAGAGTGAAGAAAGAGAGAGGAAGGAGGAGGAGAAGGAAAAGAAAAGACAATTATCTAGCAAGATGACCGAGAGGTTAGGGTTTCAAGAAGGGAAGTTTCAAAGAATCACGAGGTAAGTGTTGGTTTTTGACATGTTGTTGATGATGATGATTTGATTTGATCTTGGGATTTTGTAAACAAGAAATATTAGGGGAGGTGCTGTCAAAATTGTCAAGAAATAGAGAAAGCATAATTTAGGATTAAATCATGATTTAGAAAGTGTTTAATGATATAGATTTAGTAGTCGATGGAATGGATGTGGCAAAATCTCTTTGTTCTCCCCTATGATATTTTTCAGCCAGTATAGGGAAAGAGGAAAGAGTGGGATTTTGCTGATTTTGATGCTTCCAATGTGCTTAAAATGAAAATTGTGTAGGGTATGAGTGAGAAACCAAGTTTGGAAGCATTTGACACTAAAATGGGATTTTTGGTGTAATAGACCCTATGGCACTTTTTTTAAGTAATTGAAAGGGAATGAGATTTCATTTGATTCATTTGAGCTTTAAAATGAAATCTACATAAAAAAAAAAAAAAAAAAAAAAAAAAAAAAAAAAAAAAAAAAAAAAAAAAAAAAAACTATGGGGGAGAAGCATGTTAGTTTAATTTTGAAGCCTATGGTAGGTTGTGAGCTTCCAAGGGAATAGCAAAAGTAAAGTTTAAGGGCTTAAGTGGAAGGAGAATGGGAATTCCATGACATTATGGTTTCATGAATAGTATAGTATGGTGTAATAATTCCCATGACTAGTAATTTGTGTAACAAATCCCATCAGCTGTATAAATTATTATGAGGCCTTAGCACATATGTTTTGAAATAGGTTTCTGTATTTTATTCAAGCCAAATATATTTAAGAACCTAATTTAAAACCGAGGCAAACTAAGGACTCACGGACTAATATTTCATTCAATTATTCCGTTAGTTCCCTTTTTCTAAGCAATCCATGATTTAAATGTTCCACGTGTTATTAGGATATATTTCCGTTCATTTTTAAAAAGTAAAAATAAAATAAATTTCCACGTGGGTGTCAAGGGATTTTCTCCAAAAACATGTTTACGTCGGGTTTTGTAGTTGCTTTGACTCTGACTTGCTATGCCATTGTTTTTTTTTTTTTTGCTTTTTTAACGGCAAAATTTAATATTATTCTTTGATTTAACAAAAATAAAGGGAATTAGAGGACATTTTCTTTTTCCTCCCCCTCCGGCGGGCGGGGTGTCCCAACGACGGCTTGTATTTGTTCTCTTGTAATTATTAATTTGGGAGTGACATTTTTCTCCCAATCATTCATTACTTTCTTGTTTATAATTTACAATACTCCTTATAATTCTTAATTAATACAATATTTTTAAAAAAATTAATGAAATATTATCATTATTTTTTCAAAATGTCGTCCTTTTTTACCACTCTTATCACATTACTAGCAAAATGAGATTTAGCGATGGAATTTAATGAGGAATAGCAATTTCGTTGCCAGACATAATATTGTCAAGTTGCCATATTCTCATTAAAAATGAGAAATTAGGAAAACACGTGGCGAGAAAAATATTAAGAGAGCAACTACAAAATATATATGTGTTTTCCAATCCGTTGATCGTCTTTCTAGGGTTTTCATATTTAATTACTGCAGCATAATAAATCCTCGGGACTTGGGAGAATGGCATTATTTAAGGACACATTTGTGCTTTTGGCTGTTCTCAATGGACACAACCAAGCCTTCGTCAACCTCCATTATGTTTGCATCATTAAGAAGGACCAGAACCTCTGGAAAAAGAGACGAGACGATTCCATCCTTCATTGTGCCATTCTGAGACAATACTCTCTGCACATGTATAAGCTTATTATTTAAGATAAGGCTAAATTACCAAAAAAAAAAAAAATCAGCACTTTTGAATGGCGTACAAATAACTGTCTTCATTATAAAAACAGTTTGATTGAATTTTTATTTTGATCCATGTAGATTCAAATCATTTGTTTGGTCCCTATAGTTTCATAAATACTTGATCTGAGTTTAAGTATAAAGACCGAAATCAAAACTTGTTAAAAGTAGAAGGGTCATTCCTTAAACTCAAACAAAGTTCTTATAAAACTATAAGTACCAAAGGCAACGATTTGAAACTATAGGAACCAAAATCAAAATTTCATCCAACTATAAGGACTAACAATAGTATTAACCCTTATTAAGACTTAGTAATAAATCACCCTAAACTTTGAAATTTATGCGGATAACCCCCAACTATCAACTATACACCTTTTAAATTTTAAACAATGCAAATAACTAATCATCAAAACTAATAATAGGTGAGTAATACTTTTTGCTTAAATGTAAGAGTTTAAGGAGGTTAATTTACTGTAAAGTTTCAAAGATGGGGGAGGTTATTTTGTATATGACATAAAGAAAGTTAAGTAGCTAGAGTCGGGTATAATTTTGTGTTTAAGATAACACAAGCTGAGACCAAAGTAATAATAGTACAAGAGTAAATCAAAATTTACTCACCAAAGTGTTTTCTGTGAATGGTACAATGAAGTATAGTATCTTCTCCTTTCTCCTTCAAGAGGCTTTGATCCTTCTTAATGCTGCAAACACAATGGAGATAAATGAAAGGCTTGCTTGTGACCCTCAAGAACTGCCAAGAACAAATGGGTTTTTGTGTGTGTGTGTGTGTGTTTCTCTCTCACTCTCTGCGCTTGTTTAATTTATAATATCTCTCATTCTTGGGCCAATTAAATCTTCCTTATATAGAGCACTTTTGCTTCTCTGCTTCTGTTTTTGATTCTATCTTGAGCAGAAAAGATTTTAATCACTTTCATTAAAGTAAAGGGAAAGAAAGAGTTATCTCAGAATTGGATTCTATGAGTCTTAGCTTTGATGGAATTTAATTAAAATGGCATTATTGTTTCTAAATGGAAACAAAAAATTGATAATGAAGATAAATGAAAAGAAAAGAAAAAATTATCATTGTCACCATCATATGATGGTGCAATTTCTACCCACAAGAGACTCGTTTATTTAGTGGCATGGATGAAGTAATGTGTGAACTGAAATCTAGAATTCAAAGTCATTCACACCTTCATATTACAATAAGAGCCGTCTAAATTACATAAATTTTTTTCTGAACTTAGAACCATGTACATTTAACTTCCGTGATCTTTAAAACTTGATAATAAACTCTCAAACTCTCAAGTATATACAAATAAATAACTTCAAACCATTAATTTTATACCTCTTAAACTTTATATGCGTATGCATATAACCACTCAAACTTTGACTTATATGATGATAAACCCCTTAAATTTTAAGTCGTTGTAGATATAAATAATGAACGTAACAAAGCTTGAGAGTTATTTACATGTGACAAAAAGTTCGAGAGAGTTTTGTATAATATAACTTTAAGGGAAAAAAAAATTGTTGCAGTTTCTTTTTAGGAATACTGTGTGCTTTTACAAGCCTTCATAAGCTCAGTTATAAGTATAATTAATTGATTAATTGATTAATTCTTTTCTTTCTATATAATCCATGCTTTAAATATTCCACATCTTAATAAGATTTGTTTTCCTTTATTTTTTATGTAGTAGCAATACACATGCATAAGCACACACGACACATGAAAAAATAAAGGCTTTGAAAACTGAGGGAAGAAGAGTGATCAATTGGGAAAGAATAAAGAACATCAGATGCTGTACCTGAATCATCTATAATTAATTAGTTCCTTTCTTACCATACAAGCCATGCTTTATATTTATTCCAATGTTGACTCGTAAAAAAAAAAAAAAAAAAAAAAAGAAAGAAAGAAAGAAAGAAAGAAAGAAAAAGAAAAAAGAAAAAAAGAAATGTTGTGCATAAAAAAGAGAAAAGTTATAATCAATTCGGCAAAAGTACACATTTGGTCCTTATCAATTTATCCGGTACACTATAGGGGCTCATTAGCCCACACCGAAAGAATCATATTCTAAGCTAGAGCAATGAACCTATTTGAAGTACGACATTTCGTTCTAGAGAAGCTCATGTGTGAACAAGACTTTATCTTTTCCATTCGTCAGTTATATATGGAAAGATAGAAATAAAATCACTACAATTTTAGGTATTTACTTAATCTTGTTAGATATAGGAGCTTTTCTTTTAGTACTCAAGGCTCTTTATTTTGGGGGTGTATATGATGCTTGGGCTTTTCTTTTCTTTTTTTTTTTTTTTTTTTTTTGGGGTGGGGGGGGGGGGAAGATGTAAGGAAAATTACCAACTTAACCCTCAAAAAAAGTATTATATTTGGTTATTGACCGTTTGGAGGAGAACCGTGGATTGTTAGTGTAGACGATTCGGAAGACCCACTCTCAGTAAACGGTAAACTTTAAACGAGAGATCTAGCTACTAATTTTTGTGGGAAGAGTTTGGTTTTAACAGGTGTTAAAGGAGAGATTTGAAACTTGGCTTTTTTCCCTATTTGCCACCTTTTTAATAATTAATTACCATTTTGCCACTATTTTCAAAATATTTCCCAATATGCCACCATTTAGTCGACTAAACTTTGGTTTAGTCGACTAAAAACAGTGGCTGATTTTTTTAAAATGCTCCCGAAATTTAGTCGACTAACTCACTTGACTTAGTCGACTAAATATAAACCGATCAAAAGAAATTAAAATGAAGGACCTAAATTAGATAATATTTATAATTATAATACTATATTTATAAATATAGTATTATATTCATTCATTTTAAAGATCTAAAAGGGAATAATCAAAATATTAAATTAAATATTTATTTAATATTTTGTATCTACTTCCACATTATAATTAATTTACAAAATATTGTGTAATTGTCTCCCCCATTATTTATCTTTCATAAGCGCCACTCATTACTATTATTTTTTATTTTAGTGTTTTGAGTTTGCAATTTTGCTATCGTCCAATGAGAGGAGAGATGCTTCTTTGCTATACTTCTATATAATCAAAAAAGTTATAATTAATTCATTGGAATCCCTATTTTTTCTATTGATTAGTTCCCCTAAATTTAAGCATTTGCATATATTTACGTTTATAGGTATAGTGTTATATTATTTCCTTTTAGAGTTCTCAAGAGGAATAATCAAAAAATTAAATTAAATATTTACTTAATATTTTGTATCTACCTCCCCATTATTAATTCAAAAGTCTAACTAATTTATTAGAATCCCTATCTTTTCTATTGATTAGTTCCCCTTCATTTGAACATATTTATATTTATAATTGTAGTATTATATTCGTTCTTTTAAAGATCTCAAAAGGAATAACCAAAATATTAAATTAAGTATTTACCTCTCCCATTATTAATTTATAAAATATCATGTAACTATCTTCCCCATTATCTATCTTTCATAACGCCTCTCATTATTTTTATTATTTTTATTTTTAGTATTTTGATGCTACAATTATACTAACGTGTCGCTCAAGGAGATACTTACTGCTCTACTTTTATGTAATTAAGATATTAATAGAAAAAAATAACACAAAATCTCTCATTTTTTCAAAATTATATTTTTATTTTTAAAATTGACAAAAAAAGATTAGTCGAAATTAAACATTATATAATTTTAGGAAAACTCAAAAATTTTTATAATTTATTATATGCATTAAAGAAATGTTATATATATTAAAAAAAATTAAAATTGACAAAGTCATGTTAAGCACAAGTGTCATCTTCCCGTGTTGATAACAAAGGATAAAAAATCAAACCTTACGCGGCGCCTTAGTAGCGGTGGCATGGGAGCTTGGCTCCCCTCCCCATGTCTAGGGTTCGAACCCCCCCCCCTCCCCTACTATGTGTATCAAAAAAAAAAAATTCAAACCTTCTATTTATAGAACTATAAATTACAAATGATGATGATATGATTATGAGGATGTTAGTTAAAGTTACAGAAATTACAAATAATGATGATATGATTATGTAGATGTTAGTTAAAGTTTTTTTTAAAAAAAATTATGATTTGACGGTTGGAATTTTACTGAAAAATATAATTCAAATTACTTTTAAAATAGAATGTGGGAGATATTGAAGGAGAGAATGTAGGAAGTTTAATTAAGAACATTTTAATATTTGGAAATTTATATTTTAAAATAGAATGTGGGAGATATTGAAGGAGAGAATGTCGTGTTTTTTTTTTTTTTTTTTTTAAAAAAAAACCCTGAGATTTAGTCGACTAAGTCAAGTGAGTTAGTCGACTAAATTTCGGGGCATTTTAAAAAAAAATCAGCCACCGTGTTTTAGTCGACTAAATCTTGGTTTAGTCGACTAAATGGTGGCACATTGGGAAATATTTTGAAAAAAGTGGCAAAATGGTAATTAATTATTAAAGAGGTGGCAAATAGGGAAAAAAGCCTTTGAAACTTTATACTACTAATATATTAAGCTCTTGCTTTGATTTTGTAAACACATATATAATATGCTGGTTGATGCGTTGACAAACACCATATATGCTAAAATTGTATGTTAATAAGATTGATGAACTTGTTTGACTATATATGAAAGCACAATAAGAGTTTGATTAAAAGTTCGAAAGTGAATGAGTATGTGGTGGCTTATGTGTATGAGATTGGTTTTCTTTTCTTTTCTTTTTTTATTTTGCTGCTGTTGAACATCTAAAACAGGGGATAAGAGTGTTACATGCATGTTGTATATGGACAGTGTTTTATTCCTTTTATGCCTAGCTACATGGTGTTTGTCAAAATGTTATAAAGAGGGATTTTAGTCAAATGGGGAGCCAAAGATAACCATGCACCTTTCTTCTTAATTTTCTAAGCTGTAAAAGATTTGAAATTTGTCATTTATGTTGTTTAACGGTCAATTGATTGTTCAAAGGTTTGAATGAGCTGGTTCATGTTTGTGTAGGTTGAGAAAAAAGTTGATTGGAGACCAGTATGCTTGTTGCATTATTAGTGTGATTTACATGTTTGATGTAATGCTTGAGAATAAAAAAAATACAAATTTTTACTTGGGTTGTACTTAAATAGAGTAAGCCTTAATTTTTTTTTTTAATATTAAAAACTAGTAAAATATAAGGATAATTAACACATGGTGTTATTAAGCTTGTTGGAATTATTGGCCACAAGTTTAATTATTAAGTTACGATTATTGAACGGAGACTATGTGGGCGAAATTGATTGAAAGGAGATTTAAGTGAGGGACTAGATTCGATGTGAGATTTCTGGAGTGGGAGAAGAATCTTGCCCTGAAATTTGATTGTAATACAAGGGGGCAAAAAAATGTAGGACACACAGCTTTCCATGGCTGGAGTAGGGTGATTAAAGAGTACACCATGAGAATACATAGATCTTTATTTTTGTTGAACGTGTGCTATAGTTTTGTACATCTCGTGCTTGCTTGGCATGGGGTAACGCGAGTTTGTTTCCGACGCAGTTTGACAGTCCAAGTCGTGCTGTTTGGCTTCCACCACCGCCGAGCATGGTAAAGTATAATGTTGATGGATCTCGACATCAATCGTCTGGCTTCTGCACTAGTGGAGGTGTCTTAAGAAATCATGAGGGAGATTTATGCAAGGTTTCATGTTTCATGTTGGTATTGGCTCTGTTATTACAACTGAAGCGTGGGGAATCCTAGGGCTCTTATCATGAGGGACAGATGTGCTGATACTATCAGGCATCTTATCGTAGAAGGCGACTGTGGCGAGGTAATCAACTCATTCAGACAGGTGTTCCCGTTTAGCATCCGGACTACACTGTCCTTGTTGAGATTCAAAATATGCATCAACAAGACTAGGATGGAACCGGCTTTCCTCCAATACAGCTCCCATCAGCTACCACCCACTGCGTTGAAACGTGGCCGTTTTGGCTCAAAAAGCTGAACATGTGGCCCCTTAAAAAAAAATTAGGGTATTGTTTGCTATTAAAAATATACTTCAGGATACATAACGGTCCTAAAAATTACTTCATGATCTTGACAAATATTTTAGGATCCTGAAAAAAATATTTCAGGTACTAACTGGTACTAAAAAAATACTTTAGGATTCAGACTGCTACTGAAAAAATATTTCACAATCTTGAAAAAATATTTTAGGGTACTAAATGGTACTAAAAGGATACTTTAAGATACTGAAAGAATATTTCAGGATATTTTTTCGGGGTTTTGACTGGTACTAACTGCTATTTTAGGATCTAACCGGTATTAAAAATATATTTCAGAATTTTTTTTCAGGATCCTAAAATATTTTTTCAAGATGATGAAGTATTTTTCAAGCGATTCAGTATCCGTAGTATATTTTCAGTATCAATCACTACCTGAATTTTTTTTTTCTTTTAAGGGAACCACATGTTCAGCTTTTTGAACCAAAACGGCCACATTTCAACACAGCGAATGGGAGCTGTATAGGAGGAAAGTCGGTTCCGACTGGGATGTGGAATTGGTTCAGTGTGATCGTGAAGCAAATTCTGTGCCAGATGCGATAGCTAATGAAGCCTGGCGCATGGGCGTTGATTTTCTGTTCGTAGACTCCCCTTCTGAGCATGTTCGGTCCCTATTGTTGAATGATCTGAAAGATCTGTTAATCATGTTAGACCCAGGAAAGAAAAGAAAAGAAAAGAAAAGATGGCAATGTTTAAATTATTTTATTAGAACGTTCAAAATTTGTAACACCCCAAATTTTGAGAGTTTAGGAATAACACTAAGATAAGAAGGTTTCTAAGTTAGTAAGAGTGAAAAGTCTCAAGCTTATTTTAAGAAAAATGTTTATATATATATATATATATATTCTTTCTTTTTTTGGACCTTCAAAATTTAGGGGAAAATTATTTTAAGGATCTAGAAATATTATGAGGGGGTTAATTATGAAGAGTTTAGCCTAAATAGTTTTAAAGCTATTATTTAGAATTTATGGCATATTTTTCTAAAAATTCAAGGAAAAATAGTTAAAGGATAATTTTTGGCCTGGAAATTCAGAGTTGATATTCTATGGTTTAAGGAAGCTAATTGAGAAGAAAAATCCTTATATGGAATTAAGGATTAATTTTCATCACCTATCTAATGTTTGCCATTGAATAATAAAAGGACCAAATTTCAAAAAAAAAAAAAAAAAAAACTCTTATAGGATCAAAGAGAGACAGATGGGTTACTTGGTGGCCCCACAACACCCTCCCACTCTCTTTCCACATATCAGCACATGCCATGCGCCTCTCATCCATTCGGATAGTTCTCAAAAGGCGACAACACACACTCCACTCACTTTTTATCTTATGCACACACATTCCTTCGCTTCTCATTTCCCACTCGACACACTACACACTGCATCATTTTGGAGCTGCACGACAGAAACAAGAGAGAGCAAGGGAGAGAGCCAAAGAGAGAGAGAGAGTCAGACGAAGAAGAGGATAAGGTAGAAGGAAGAGTGCTATCTTACATGTAAGAGTGAATCTAGATGAAGGCAAGTGTCTAGAACCCAAATCCATATGGATTTTCTGTATTTCGTGGAGGAGTTGAGAGTAGATTGTGACTGGAAAATATAATTTTGAGAAAGAAAAGTGATGAACAAATGAACAAACTCATAGAAATCATTCTTAGTAGATAGAAAAGAGTTTATAGTTATGATTTCTTCACTGGCATGTTGGTTTTGAGGCAATATTGAAGATTCTTTTGCTTTACATGTGATGTTCCCGAAATAAAGCATGAATGTAGCGGTTTGAGGTGTTAGTTTGCTGCATGATAAGTCATGGTTTGAGGTTCATGTTCTTCCTTTAACTCTATTTCTTAGCAGAAAAATAGAGCATCATGTGCATGTCGATTTCAAGAGTTTGAGTTTGATTTTTTCACTGAAACTTGGTTAGGATATTGTACACACCCTAAGCTTTAAAATGAGTGGTTGAGCATGTTAATCGAAGGTCTAGAACTCAAGTTATGATTTTTCAAAGTCAGAGAATAAAAACTATAGAGATTCTATTTTCCAGATTTTAGTTTCATTTTGGTTCACGGTTTTGACCAACTAAATGATATACAATGATGATGAAACTTTCCAGATTTCAAGTAAGAATGATAAACTTCAAAATGATATATAATATGAGGAAAATGGATTAGTACATTAAGAATTATGATTTTTGGAAGTTAGACATTTTATCTCAAATGAAATGTGGCAGTGAGGTTTAGGCATGGTTTTGGAATTCTATAGCAAGAATTGGCTCTTGGTTTGAACCACCCCAATTGGAATTATATATAATTAATTATGATTTTTCTAAGTTTGGTCGGAAAAACTGGAAAATCCTGTCTCCAGATTCAAGTAGTATCTATTCTGCGAACTTTTGGGAAGGTTTTGGCTATGAATTGGTTTGGTGATTAATTTTTCTCTAAAATAGACTTTTATAGATTTATTTAGGAATTGGAATCACCTCATTTAGAGTTTTCTACCATATAATACCAGTTGAATTTGCAAAACCCCCTGAAGCCCACTGAATTTGTTAAACGACTGAGAAGGCATCAGATGGGGCAATGAGGGATATGCAAATTTGGGTGAAAAGTTCACACTGCCCTTAAGTAACTTTATGAAGACACTGGAGGGAGTAAGCCCACTCCATTCTCATTCGACTGCCCTAGCACGTTCTTCATCGCGACGCTCGTTCTTCATCGTCTTCCTCGCAACGCCGTAAATCCCTTAAGAAAAATGTTAGATATGATTAGTTTTGATGATGTCTTATATAGATGCCATTATTAAGGGCAAAAAGCTTGTATACTATATTTATCTCCTACATTGACTAACGACTATATATTTGACATAGATTAGTCCAAGTTGAATTATAGAGATTAATCAAGAAGGAGATAAGAGATTACAGAGAAAACAAATTACAGAGAATGTCAAGGAAGCAAGAAGTTATGAAAATATTTTGGGAATAACCAAGAAGAGGAGGAGATATTGAAGAAGACAGAACTTGCAGAGAATTATGAGTTCAAGTTAAGTTACAGAGAATGATCAAGAGAACAAGAAAGAAAGAAGAACTTGCTGAATGGAATGATCAAATCATTATAAAGTTCTTAGATTGATTCTAGAGGTCTCCACGATGATATGGAAGTTGGAATGGCTCAATTCGGAGTTAAGATAAGCAAAATAAGCTTCGGGATAAACTAACTCGAGCCAAGGGGTCTAAACTCGAGTTAGAATGTTTTCTACAGTGTTTTGGGCATCTGGTAGCAGTTGACTTGAGCCAAGCAAATCATTGACTCGAGTCTGGGTCTTAACTCAAGTCAGTCATTTTTTTGACTCGAGCCAATAGTGTTTTTCAGCACTCTGTTCACCTGTTTCACGTTCAGCTCGAGCGAGGTCTAGTAATTCATCGATATCTCCCAAACCAGAGATCAGATTGAGGTGAAACTAGTGGCATATGAAACTAGACTCCCAATGAGTCATTTTTATATAAAATTCAATCCAAATGAGTTCAGATGAAGGAGATATGAATTGTAGAAGTTGGAACTGAAATTCACTCCACATAGCAGACCAAGCTCCGATGTTTTGGGTGTATCTCACAATCTACATATCCAATTGAGCTGAAACCAGTGCCATTTGAAACTAGACTCAATTAAATTTTCAAAAACATCAAGATAAAATATAAAAAAATATCAATTGAAGGAGATATGATGTTTTGAAGTTGACTGTCAGTTCTGGATGTTGGAAAAATGTTGCTCAAGAACAACCTCTATTAATCTGATGATAACGGACTACACAGAATGAGTTTGGAACTGATTCTTCTTGCATTGGAAAGAAGACTTAAAGAGACATAAGTGGTTTACCATTTGGAATGAATCTCTTACCTCGATTCAAGGCGTTGATAACTTGAGTGAAAGTCAAACAGAGAGCAAGCCATTTTGAGAAGAGTTTTTAACTCGAGCCTCCACTTAATGACTCGAGCCATAAAATTTTCTATCGGGCTTTCAAATGTTTTCCTTCACGATTGACTCAAGCTAGATTCCCTACCTCGAGTCAGAAGGATCACATTTCAGAAATCCCAAAGTGTTTTGTTGTACATGACTCGAGCTAGGATTTTGGTTGCCTCGAGTTTGGGCATAGACTCGAGCCGATTTTGGTTGCCTCGAGTTTGGGCACGGACTCGAACCAAGGGATTTTGTGCGTCGAGTCAAATGCTTCGAAGCTAATGGATCAATTGATGATTGACTCGAGCCGGGATTTTGGTTGTGTCGAGTTTGGGTAGAGACTCGAGCTAAGGATATTGCTACCTGGAGTCGGTTAGTGTTGTGCTAAACTTCTCTATGCTTTAAACGATGGATTGACTCGAGCCAGAATTTGTTTTAACTCGAGCCAATTGCAAGTTAGAGAGAAAAGATCTTTGGAGAAGACTAATTGACTCGAGCCAAACTAGTTTAACTTGAGCCAATATTTCTCTGATTGTAAATCACCGTGTCCGAAATCTTGGCTTCTCATCAAGAATGATGAATTCCAAAAGAACTTATACTACTTCTTAACATTATTTATATCATTTGTGTATAAGTTTCAAATGATTACACGAAGGATTAACAACAATTTACAAAAAGTAGATGATGACATCAGAAGCTTCAACGGCTATTTCTCCAACGGACCGAAACTTACAATGGTAATATTCTACATCAGACCAATGCTTCAACAGACTAATATCAGTTGCCTATAAGTAGAGACTCATTCAAGACGAAGATAGATGATGATACGAGCTTACATCTTCAAAATGCCTATACTTTGATATTCATATCAATTACTCTCTGATTATCTCAATGATCATATAAACTTCTATAGAGAGTGAAATGATTTGTATTGTACTTCAGTGTTTATTCATTTACTTCTAAGAAAGAAGATTCATTGTAATCATCTTATCATTTTATCTGAGTGATACTCAAGATTGGGTGATCTTGAGTAGGAAACCCATTATATTGATTACAGCTTGTAAGGGGAGGAATCCTAGTGAGAGGATTACTTCGAGTACAGAGTGTGTAATCAAGTGGGTGTATTAATTACAGCTTGCAAGGGGGAGTGAATCCTAGTGAGAGGATTGCTTCGAGTACAGAGCGTGTAATCAAGTTGAAAGAAAATAATGGATTGAAAATCTCAAGTGAAGCTTAGGGACTGGACGTAGGTCAAGGATTAGTCGAACCAGTATAAATCTCTGTTTGCATATTCTCTTCCCTTATCTCTAATATTCCAGCATACATATTTGAATGATTGCTTATTCCTTTATAAATCATTACTGTCATATAAACTACTTTACTTTCAGTAAGTTGCGAAAAGATTTTTAAAGTTGATAAGATTTTATCAGACACCCAATTCACTCCCTCTCTTGGATACTACCAGGGCTAACAAAAAATCTGGTTTGATTTTCTAAAATTTTACTCGTTTGGGATGTGGTGGTTGTTGGGACTGGACTCCATTGTTGGAAGGTAAAGGAAGGAGAGATAAAGAAAAAGGTGAACAGTAAAACGATCTCAGAAGGCTAAAAAATCTAGTAATGAACAGTAAATGTGTTTGAGGAAGAAGGTGAACAGTAAATGCGGCCTTTTAACAAAATTCGTAATGGGATTAATAAGTTCAGTAATGGCTTAACTTTCAACGACTATTTCCATATAATTCGTTGTTGAAAGTTAAGCCAAAAAAAAAAAGTTACAACGACTGTTTTTAAGAAAATAGTTGTTGAAAGTACTTTTAATGACTGTTTTTTCAAAAACAGTCATCAAAAGTACTATTTTTGACAACTTTTTTTGAAAAAAACAGTCGTTAAAAGTACTTTCAACAACTATTTTCTTAAAAACAATCGTTAGTCAGTGTAACTTTTTTTTCCCTTAACTTTCAACGACGATTTATACGAAAATAGTCGTTGAAAGTTAAGCCATTATTGAACTTGTTAATCCCATTATGAATTTTGTTAAAAGTCCACATTCACTGTTCACCTTCTTCCTCAAACGCATTTACTGTTCATTACTGGATTTTTCAGCCTCCTGAGCTCGTTTCACTGTTCACCTTTTTCTTTATCTCTCTTTCCTTCACCTTCCAACAATGGAGTCCAACCCCAACAACCACCACATCCCAAATGATTAAAATTTCGAAAATCAAACCAGATTTTTATTAAGGGATTAACGGTGTCGCGAGGAAGACGATGAAGAACAGCTTCGTGATGAAGACGATGAAGAACGCGCTAGGGCAGTTGAATGAGAAATGGATTTTGAATGAGAATGGAGTGGCCTTACTCCCTCCAATGCCTTCATAAAGTTACTTAAGGGCAGTGTGGACTTCTCACCTAAATTTGCATATTCCCCATTGCCCGCCTTCTCGGTCCTTTAACAAATTCAGTGGACTTTAGGGGTTTTGCAAATTCAACGATATTTATATGAGATTTTCCCTTTCTAGATTAAGTTATGATTTTTCCAAGTTCCTTGAAAAATTATAGTCAGATTTTTATCAAGTTTGAAAATGATAATATTTTTGGATAAATGTAACTAGCCATGAGTTGATAGTTTTGGGTAGGATCATAGGCATTTAATTATGTCTTGGTGAGTATATATGTATAAGGATAAAAGATTACCAATGATGACATATCTCTATGAATTTCAAAATTTATAGGAATTGACAATTGCTTGAGCTAAAAAGAAAAGTGAACCCAAAGGATTTTGGTAAATGTATAGTTTGAAGGAGTAACAAGTGAGTGAATAGCGTCCTATTATAACTTTTATGAATGGGATATTTACTAGATATCGTATTTTATGTTGATTACCATATTTCAAAGTATGATGTGTGAAGGAAACATTGTCATATTTGTTACATTTTCTTATTGATATTACATGAGTAAAGATTGATCATTTTATCCATTATTATGTATTTTCTTCCAATAGTTTCAAAGCATAATTCATGATTATGTACTTAAATGGTAAGGAGGTTTTTTGAGATATTTTTCTGAAATTTTATATTGAAATGATCTTGTTTTTTTAGAAAATTTATAAGCTCGAATTTATTATTTGAATAGGATTTCTGTTGTCATATTGAATTTGAAGGAAAGCTTTGAAATATTATTGTTTGTAAACATTCATGCTACGGAATTCGATTAAGAAGTATGAGATACAAGTTGCTATTATCTTGAAAGAAGAATTTTTATTACTTTGATAAATTGGCCCCAAGCATGCTTGAAAATAGTTTTGGGAGGATTGAATACAGAACGTTGGTTACTAACAGCAGTACTGTTTATTCTTGTTGCACCATGGTTAACCTCGAGCTCGCTCGATATTCATGGGATTTATTCTCGATCATGCTTGTTATTCGTAGGTTTTGTACATGTGCTTGTTTCGTAGCTTCGTGTTGTGCTTGTGGACTGTTTGTCCATGCTTTTTTCATAGCTTTGAGCCATGCTTGGGTTAATACCCTCATGGACTATGTGTCCATGCTTGTTTTGTGGCTTTGAGTCATACTTGGTTAGTTACCATTATGGACTATGTGTCCATGTTTGTCATTCATTTTGTAAGAAGTCTTACGGAAAGATGAGGTTTGAGAATTATGGTTTAAAATAATTATATTAAATTAAAGATTTTATTATGTACTTGAAATTATTTGATTAACGATATCTTATCTAGAGTTCTATTTTATTTATGATTTCTTGTCTTAAACCGGTTTTGTCAAATAAAACAATTTATTACGGATTTCGAGGTAATTGATTGATGATCCGATATAGAGTTTTGTTATTATTCATGATCATATGATATAGAGATTGAAATTTATTGGCATATTGTTATTATGAAAAGATTAAAATGTTTAAATTATTTCTTTTTGCATTTTATTAAATAATAAGAATGAGACGTTATTAACGGAAATTTTTTTTTTTTTGGTTCGAGATGATATTGTTAACCTTGAACCTCTGTTGAGTAGTGAAGGGTTTCCTTAGGCTATGTTCGCGAGTTTGGAGGGAAGGGAAGGAAAGGAATGCAAGGAGAATGAAGGGGAAGGGAAGGAAGGGAAATGGAGGATATTCCCTCCCTTGTTTGCAAGTTAAAAAAATAGTGAGGGGGGAAGATGGAGGATTAATGAGCTACATTTACCATTTTGTCCCTTTCTTTAATAACTAATATAATTATTATACTTTACAAATAAATTTAAATTTAAATTTTCTAAAAAATTATTTATGTAAATTTAAATTTATGCATCGCCGGCCACCGTCGGCCACCACCACCGCTCGAGCCCCCACTGTGCCGGCGGCGCGGTGGTGGTGGTGGGCGCCAGCGGTGGTGGTGGCCGGCCGCGTTGGTGGTGGCGGCCGCGGCAGTGGTGGTGGCCGGCGGGTGGTGGTGGGGGGCGGCCGGTGGTGTTTGTTGGGTGGGGTGGGGTGGTGGTGGTAATGGTAGTGAACGAGGGTAAATAAGTAATTAACATATTGTTCCTCTTAAAACCCCCATATTGGGGGAACTTTATTTTTTAGAAGAAGGAGGATTTTGGAGGATTTGTAAAAACCTCTGATTCCCTCCCCTCCTATTTTTAAAACTCGTAAACAAGGGAAGGGACTACCAAAACCCTCTCTTCCCTTTCCTTTCCCTCCAAAATAGAACTCGCGAACATAGCCTTAAGAATTTAAAATTCACTAACTCATTTTAAAGTATTGTTACTTGATGTAATCCAAACACTAGACTTTTGTATTATTATTTAAAGTTCGATGCTCCATGTAATTTATATATATGATCCATGTATTTTGAATTGCATGTTTATAAGTTTAAGGCTTAAAAAATGTAAGTTCACTCATATTCCATGTCGGTCACCTCTTTAGTTTTCAAGGCATGACATATGTTGTTTTATGTACACAATGTTACTACTATCTTTGTCAGCGAAGATGTTGTATGTTGAGCTCTTTATGAATGAAAAGTGTTGATTTAAAGTGATGAATGTTTGGGTACCATCGTAAGTACCTTATCCTAATTTTCACGAATATTTATGTAAGTGATCTACAATGTTTAGACGTGTTCTTATTTTGTTGATTGAAGTGCTAGAAAAGACAAAATAGAGCTATGACATAGTTAATATCTGTTGATTTTAATTGAAATCCAAATTTGATATCTTTCATTAATGTATTAAAACACACACTCATATATATATATATATAATGCATTGGAGTGGTAGTTGGAATTTGACTTTTTAATGTTTTATAAAATTTTGTTCACTTATTTAATCCAAGCAATATTTTCATGAATGGAAAGAAATGATTTTAAAAGAAATATTGTAAGCATCTTTCGTAGAGGAACTAGGTTGTCACGCCCTGAAAACTAAGGGGTGACCAGCACAGAATTTGAGTAGACTCACATTCCTTAAGCCTTAAACTTATATATGGACATTAAATAATACTCATAATTACATTCGGAGCTATACTCCACTATAGCATATACATGTACATATATCCCAATTTTCAAGGAAAGACAGGAATCCTACCTATAGACTACGTGGAGCATCTAGCTATAGTAATAATACAAAAATATGGATTTATGATTGCATCATATAGCAGCACTACCAAAAGGAGCCAACGAACTTTAAATTATTGAGAGGGTTCTTCAACCAAAAGCAGCAAGTACGGGGTCAAGCATTGCTATTTGAACTAAAACAAATTTTTCCGGTGAATAACGTCTCATTTATAGAATTTAATAAAATACAAAAGAATATAATTTAAATATTGTTATCTTCCGATAAAAAAAATATATATATGGCAATAAATCACAATTTCCATATCATATCATCATGAATAAAAATAGAACTCTATATAGGATCACCAATCAAATAACACGAGATGCGTAATAAATCGTTTTGTTTTGACAAAATTAATTTAACATAGTAAATGTTAATTCTCATCTAATCATAGGACTTGTTGTTGGTCGATTTCCTTGATGGCAAGTGAACCAGTCGAACAAGTAATAAAGTGAAAGTAGAGTATCGTCCCACAGAGACTGAGATACCAAGGAGTGATGCGCAATTGCTATGACAGTTGTGAAAGCATGAAGTAAATATAATGGTTGTGAGGGTTGGGTGTTTATGCTACTAGCAAACGTAGAACAAAATAACTGTAACGAGAGAAGATATCAGTGAGAAGTCAGGCTGGACGCAGAATCGTCCTTAAGTGCATCAATCCCCCGGTTGCTCTACCCAATGCTATAGCATCTATACTTTATGCTTCGCAATTGCTACAGCATAGCTACCATTCACAAAGCTATTTGGTTAACCCACCTTTATAGTCTACCGAAGCTTCCGCGTTCGATACTTATGATGCTAACTATACTCCTTCCATATTCCTATGGCAACTTTCTAGTCAGAAGATCCATGCTACGCTCAGGGTGTTATGGTTATGAGAGGTAGACCCATTCCTGAAGCCTACAATAATAGGTCTAGCCGTGCACGGGCCGCCTAGCAAACACTGTTTTTCAGAGGTCTAACCCCAACTCCTTGCCAGTAAGCTGGGGCCACAGATCTAGCCCTTAACTTCCGTTAACCGACTAGTGATTAAAACACCAATACGCAAACCAAATTTATTGAATTAAGAAACTGCAACGGGTTCATTTAACACTTAAAGACTCGTCCTCATCCGGCCATATAAAGTTCAGTTCATGACCGACGAGGACACACAAAACAGATACTAACGAGAATGACCCATGATCGAAAACACAAAGATAAAAAGAAAGGAAAACAGAAAGTTCTGGCGGAATATCCAACGGCTTGGTCGAGGTCCTGTCACGTCACCACTCCACGTCTTCTTCGTTCCGTGGTACTGCAGGGAAGGATGCTGGGTTATCTGGAAATCTCGTGCTCTTGTGAAATCTCTCACTCTTCTCTTGAGTCTGCCGAAAGTTAAAATCTGGTTCTAGGGCTATCCAACTCCGTTAGGGTTGGCTCTCCGTTTCCTTTATAATCGGTCTTTTTCTTGTGGCGTAAGTTACAGCAAGCTGGGCCTTTCCTAATCCGTCGGGATCTATCATATCTTTTAGTCCGAGTAGATTGCTTCAGTTGATTCGCGGGATTCTTCAAATCTTTCGAGTTCCGATCCTCCGCATCTTCTATCTTCTATTACATTACGTCATTAACCTATCTATCAATATCGCCCTTTATTTTATTTCCTGAAATCATCTGGGTAAAAAGGTCAGAAAACATGTCGTATAGCATTGCATCCTCTACTTTGCTATAGCATTCAGGATGCTATAGCATCGTATCTGCTATGCTACACGATTTTCCTTAAAAACAAAGTAAATTGTTCCATTCTCAGCACATGCAAATGATTTCTACTCTTTAGTCCCTATGTCATGAATGTATGCCTTTTTGCTTAGATTATCTGTAGTTAAGCTTTGATTTATCATTCAATTCAGCCAATAAGTATAGGGAAAACATGGTGTGATTTGTGCTCATCACTTGTACAAAACGGATGACAAGTGTGGACACACAGTCCTCGAGAGTAAATAACCAAGTGTAGCTCAAGGCTACGAAAACAAGCGTGGACACACAGTCCACGAGGGAAAGTAACCAAACAAGCACAGCATGAGGCCACGAAACAAACATAGGTACTAGACCCACAAATAACAAGTGTGAGAATAAATCCCATGAATATCAAGCGTGGTATTATGCCCACGAGTATCAAGCGAGCTCGATGTTAACCATGGTGCACCAAAAAGATCTAAACAAAAAATATTCTTAAACATGTCCGGGTCAGTTTATTAAATAACAACAAAAAGATCTTTCAATACCGATTTCGCATAACACTTGTTCCTGTAACTAGGACCCCAGCATGAAGTTCATAAATAGTATTTCAAGTGATTTTCTTTAAATTTCAAACATCATTGCTCATTGATAAACAAATGGATAATAGGAGATCAACAAATAACATTAAATAAAATTTTACTGTTTACTTGATTCCACATCAAAGTAAAGAAAAACCAATTCAGACAAGTTCTCCTTGACGAGATCATATTATAACATGTAATAGATAAATTAGATATAATAATTAATAAAAATGTCATTAATAAAAATATAATGGGACGTTATTCACTCACCGATGTCTTTTGATTTCTATCCCTTACTCCTTACAAGTTTTAACAAGACTTTATTTCTTCGCAGGCCCTATAAGAATTTATATAGAAAAAATATATATAATTAATAACCTATAAGTTATATAACTCCTTTCTAATATTAACCCAACAACAACCAATCATAATATTCCAAAGTTCAAAAGCACCTTTATTTATGTTTCAAGGTTTCTTCAAACACACCAAAATAGCTTTCATATCAATCATTCGCTACCTTAAATAAATACTTCCTCAACCAATGTATTTATCATACTTGAACTCATTTTTGCCAACTCTTTCCTAGCATAAGCAACTAAACTCACTTAATTTCTAGCACATAGCCTATAATTTTCTCCAGTCATAAAGAAGCAACTTCACTTCCCAATTATGATATCAAAATCATACAAATTTATGCACACTATGATTTAGTCCCAAATACCTTAGACACATTGATTTTAATCACTAAGTTAAAGACGCATGCTTAAGTATCCATAAAACCTCTTAAGTTAAATTTCCTGGGAATTTCAAACTTATAATCATAATCGAACAACAACTATGTTCTTTTTATTCTTTTCATAACATAAGCTTCAGTCATCTAGCAATTTCTAATAACGTTCCAATCAATTTCTTCTCCTAGACATTTTAACCAACACTTTAAGTACAACCGAAATCAAATGATATTTCAAAGCTCTCACTTTTAAATCTCTTGCCAAACAATCTCCAAACACCAATATATTTATCTACTATGATTCCCAAACTCAATCTTTAATAATAATAGATGTAAGTCCCTAAAGATTAAATCTGGAATTTGTCTTCTTCACAACATTTTAACCAAAATCATTAATGAAAACTCACCCAAATCAAACGAAATACACCTTATACTCTCAGCCATGCAAAAATCAAGGGGAGAAAAACTGTCACATTCAGAAATCAAAGAGGGAAGCTGATTTGGGCCAGAAGACGAGATCGAAGGAGCAATTGGGGTTGCGCTTTGGGGCTTTAGATTAAGAAGCTTCTCCGTCATTCCCTCTCTCGTCAAATCGTCCACGGAC
The DNA here is from genome assembly GCA_019022655.1 of Acacia acuminata. Lineage (NCBI taxonomy): Eukaryota > Viridiplantae > Streptophyta > Magnoliopsida > Fabales > Fabaceae > Acacia > Acacia acuminata. The sequence goes on from JAFJYI010000224.1 coordinate 456,190, forward strand.
AGAACCAAACAGAAACAGAACAGAACAGAACCAAAACAAAATAGAGAAAAATAATAGAAGCAATACTGACCGGAGGACAAGGACGCCGGCGGCGAACGGTGGTGTCAAGCGACGGGGAGGACGAATGAACAGGTTGCTTGATAGGGGATGGGGTTTGGATTTCTGAAATCACAAAAATTCTCCCCCAAACGAAGAAGTCGTGCGATGAAAAATCAAAATCTGATGTTCAAATTTTATTTTTTTTAACACAAGGGTATTTTGGTAAATTCCTCTGAACTGATGCAAACAAAATAAAAATCACACCTTGACTTAAGGAGGATTCGAACCCGTGACTCAAAAGACCTCTGATCATCTCCAATACCATCAAGCTACAAATTTCATCTCGATATTTAACTACAATAAATAGTAAATATATAATTATCTTATAATCATATAATTTAATTAATTATTTTATTTTCCTGAGCCATTACATAGGCACAGAGCGCTTGATTACTTAACCTCATGAATTATGTGTCCACACTTGTTTTTGTGGCTTCATGATGTACTTGGTTATTTACCCTCTTGGACTGTGAATCCACAATTGATTTTCATAGCCTTCCCTTGTTTTGTGGCCTTTAAGATGCGCTTGTGATTTGGTTAGTTTTAGTTCTAACTTTATACAAAATTTTACTTTGGTCCCTTAATTTTAAAAACATGTTTCAGTCATTTAAATCTAACGTCCTCAGTCCCAAATTGTGGTTTATTTCTGTCATTGTTATTTTGAAAATTAAACTTAATATGTTAATATTTAAGCTTTTTTGAACATTTAAAATTTCAATATCAACCTTTTTGTTTACAACGTTAGGGTTAAAAGAGAAGTTACTTTTGAAATTTAGGGGGTCAAAATGAAATTGCATGAGTGGAGTTAATGGAGTAAATATGCACATTTGAATTTCTCAAAAGAAACTCCTCAATATAGATACTTGAGTTGTTAATATATATACAAAAGTCATAAAAAATATATGAGACCACTAGAGTTCTGGTCAACCTTATTTACAATTTTAGTATCTATATTGACAATTTTTGCGTGAAAATTTTTAGAAAATATATGAGACCGCCAGACAGTGGCGAATCTTTGAAAGGGCCGGGGGCCCACCCCCCCAAGAAAAAAATTTGTTTATAAAAATTAATTATGCAAATTAAATGTGGGAATGTGGAATCTTTTAAATTAAGCAACATAATATGGGAATTGTTCAACCAATTAATTAAATTTAATGGACGATGAAGAAATTAAATGTGATTAATTGATTGATTAATTATTCCAATTATGTCAAAGATAAACTCATTTGGTAACGCGCCTATTATTCTCCCAATCTCTCTTCCCTGGACAACTCATTTGTGATTTTTCGGCTCTTGCTTGCTACAGGTAAATTCTCCTATCTTATTTCTTTGCTCGATTAACTCCATATTTACTTTGTTTGGTCTTGATTCCATGATTTTTTTTTTCTATTTATATTTAGTATGATAATAGTTAATTATATTGTTTAAATTGTTTATTGGTTATTTGGAAAGTGATAAAATCTAAGAATAGCTCAATGATGAAGAATAAAACAATTGATTCATTTTTCAAGAGGAAAGCTAGTGATCACATAGAGGAAGGTAACATAGCTTCTACATCTTTACCAGTTGAAAAGACTTGCCATGATGCTCTAAGGTTTGAATGTGAGGAACAACCTTCTAAAAATCCTAAGGTTACTTCCAATGAATTTGATATTAGTTCCTTAGAGCGTGATCCGGGTAAACATCTATACTAGAGAAATGTATGTTATCTTATACATTAGAATTGTTAAAATACTTTTATTATAACTACGAATATTTTAAACATATTATAAAATCATAAAAATTTTTTAATCCAAATATTTATCCCAAGATCCGCCACGCGCGAGCTCAGTCAACCTTATTTCCAACTTTAATATCTATATTAATAACTAGAGTATTTACATTATGGACTTTTGCTTGAATTTTTTTTTCAATATATATATATATATGATATTGCTAGAGCTCCATTAAAACTTATTTACAACTGTAGTATCTATATTAATAGCTCTGATACCTCCGCCTCTGGTCACTGGCTTCAAAGCTCCCGAGGCCGACAAGGGTTGTGTGATGATTTTTTTAATATATATATATATAATTTCTTACATTTACTCAAAATTCCAAATCGGTTCCTTTGGAATTATTGAAATTCAAGATACTTATTTGTCTTTTACCAATTTTAACAAGTAATTTTTTGTCTTTCTCCCTAAGGTAGAAATCTATTTGTAATACTTTCTTGGGAAAAATGCAGAAAAATAACTTGTAAAAGGTAGGGTGTTGAATTTCAATATCTCATAAAAAATGCAGGTTTTCATCTAAGTAGGAGCAAAACAAAACATATGTATTGCATGTTTGATAAGAAACAAGTGATAAATGATGTGGAGGTTATATTGGGAGAACAATCCATTGGACAAGTGGCAAAGTTTAGATATTTGGGATCAATTATACAATAAAATGGTGAAATTAATGAAGATGTTGACCATAGAATCAAGCTAGGTGCGATAAATGGAGAAAATCTATTGGAGTTATTTGTGATCAAAAAGTTCCTAATAAGATAAAAGGGTCCTTATTGCTCACTATTTACTAATAATTACTTTTGCTTCCATATTTACTACTTTGGTTTCGATGTTAACAACTTTAGCTATAGCAAAATTCTTAATGCATTTTTTGAATTTTTGAAATAAAAGTAGTTAATAGTAAAACCCAAGTAGTAAATAATGAAACAAAAGTAGTTATTAGGAATTACTCGGCAACATGGACCCTCTTTACTACTATAGTTTCACTATTAGCTACTTTTGTTTCAGAAATTCAAAAAACTATATTAGACTGCTAGAGCTCGGCAACAAGTCACCAACATTCTCAATGAAGCTTTGGGGAGTGGCTTTCAACAGTCGTCACTAGCATTAAAGCTCTAGGGACCTGCAGCTGGCAAGGGCTTTAACTTTAAAGATTTTTATTTTTGAAAAAAAAAAACAAAGAGTGAAGGTGATGATGTAAATTCCTAATATTTAAAATTTTAAATCAGTCTATTGGAACTGATTTGAAGTTATTGAAATTCAACACCCTCATTTCTCCTTTTGCTATTTTAAATACCCTATCTTGTATGAGCCCAACTAAAATAATACAAAAAAATAGAAAAAAATTTTTTTGTAGAATTTCGATAAATCTCCATTGATGATTATTTGTGCCAAATCAGGAAATGACATTTTTTATCATAATTGAAGACAAATTCAAAAATAAAAACTAATACTGATTAGATGTCATTCATGATAATTTGGTCATGATTGATGAGTCGTAATTGCAGAACAAATTTAAAATGAAAATTGATGACAATTAGGTGCCATTTATGATTATGGGGATCTATATTGACACTTGTCATCATCAAGGGAGAAGAAAATTGGGGAAAAAAAATTGCATTTATGAGGCAAAACCCTAGGTAATGCCAAAATAAATGAGAGAAATTGAAGAGCAAAGGACAAACCAGAAAATTGGGAAGAGAGGAGACAATAATTTTGTAAGAAAAGTTGGCGAGTGAAAAAGGTTGAGAGGCACAATTCTACTTCTTTCTTATCTCAACATTCAAAAAATGGCTTTCAGATGAGTGGGTGGTTGAGTTAAGATGATTTCACATTTACTTAGCCGACACTAGTGCAAAAAAGGCTTTTAAGACCGGAGAAAAGAGGCATCGTAGGACCAGATCGGCGACCGGTCTTGTTCCAGTCGGTATTAAAAGTCTACATTTAAGACCGGACTACGACCGGTCTTAAAGAAAATATTTTAGACCGGACATTTAAAACATTGGGTCTTAAAAGTCGTACTAAAATAAACCTGAAATACTTTTTGTTCGGTCCTAAAACACAACTTTTAAGACCGGCTAATAATTAGGCCGCTCTTAAAAGATATAATTTTAAGACCCAGGACAAAAATAAATACGGTCTTAAACTTAGCGGCTTTTAAGACTGACTAATTATACGCGGTCTTAAAAGATTGACTTACAAGACTCGGATGATAAATAAATGTGGTCTTAAAAATTTTATTTTAGACCGCATGTATAAATTTACCGGTCTTAAAAGACCGACTTTTAAGACCGAGCGCTTATTATGAAATATGTTTCACGACCTTTAAGACCAGGACATATAAATACATCCAGTCTTAAAAACTCACCATTTAAGACCGGCGCATTTATTTGCGGTGAAAATTTTCCTAAATTTTTCCATGTTCGTTCTTCCCGATTGTATTACACACAAATCCACCACCCAATCCAAGACATAAAAGTCGATACTTTAAGGCGTAAGCTATGAACAATTATTTGAATAAATTGAATTGGAAAAAGAATACAAATATTATTCACCATGAGTTATTTGGCCTCTTAATTAATGATTATACTATGACTACAACACCCAAATTAATTCATACAATAAGATAACTTACTTATAAATACAATAAGTTACAAATACAACACACATGCCCAAAATAATATTCACCATGCCTTCATCTCGATTCCCACCCAACAAAGTAACATCCTCTTTTATAACATGCCCCTTTGGATCGAATCCCGCCACAAAAATAAAACAAGAACAAACTTCATAGTCGGTGACATTGTTTATGAACATAGAAGGAATATAATATAGTTAAAACCTTAAAGTTTTCAAAGAAATCTGCATATGAATATTACCTTATGAATTGACTCTTTTATAAAGTGATATCTTCCCATATCCCTTCTTGATGATCACTTCTTATGTCGGGTTCATTATCCGCTTCATCTTCTTCGTTTATGTCCGATAGACCCCTTGAAAAAGGAGTACTCTCAGGAATACCATAATTCGAATTCATTTCCTCATCAATATCAATGACCCTCTTTCCTTGGAGAGCTACAGACCACATTTTATTTTCTTGATCGGTGATTTAGAACACTTGTTTTGCCTGGTCTCGCCATAATAAAAGGTTCATCTCCAAAACTTCTACCATGGACATCGACTAATGTAAATCCTAGCCGATCGATCGAACACCATTATTGACATTGACCCCTTGCATTTGAAAATGAGAAATCTAATTTTCACATAGTCCACCTCCCAAATCTCTTCAATAACCCCATAATATGGCATGACCGCCAATAAAGGGCTCTTGTCTTTCGAATTGGAGAAGTGCATAGATTCAGCCTCTAACATAACACCATCGTTCGATCGTGCTCGTATCATCTAGGGACTTCGTGTAAAATGTATAACCATTGATCACATACGAATTCCAATTTATGACATCGACCTCAGGACCACATGCTAACCATTTGATTGTATCAAAAACACATTCCTCTTCCTCGACCTTTTGTTTGAACCAATTTGCAAAAGTTCTCGTTATGCTCCCTAATCAACCTTTGTTCGATCATTCGATGATTTTCTTTCCTTTGACTTCTTTATGTTCAGCTATGCCGGCTTGAACTTCATCAACATTATTCAAGATGTATAAGTGGACTTGTGACAATTCATCGGGATCCACACTCTTCACGGAACCCCTCGTCTACCCCCTTCACAAGATGCCGACGTTTTGGAAGCCCAATATGTCTTACTTTGGCCAAATAATTTTGACAAAATTCCATGGCTTCTTCAGAAACATATTTCTAACCAATCGATGCTTCTGGCCGGTATGCGTTCTTCACGTACCCTTTTAGGAATTTCATAGATCTTTCAATTGAGTACATCCACCGTAAATGGATAGGGCCGCACATCTTTATCTCCCTCACTAGATGAACAATTAGATGAACCATGATGTCAAAAAAGGTAGGAACAAAAAGCTTCTCAAGGTGGCACAAGATAAGATATCCTTCATTCTCCAATTCATCCAACTTGTCAATCTCGAAAACTTTACTACAAAGTGCATTGAAGAAGACACAAAGTCTAGTCAAAACGACCCAAAGATCATATTCGGCGATGCTTCAAATAGCTATTGGGAGTAAATGTTACATCAAGACATGACAATCATGAGACTTTTGGCCTACTAATTTCAAGTCCTTCATCGATACAAGCCTCTTCAAATTTGAAGAATACCTCGTGGGAACTTTTGTACCATGTAAACACTCACAAAAACTTCGTTTCTCATCCTTAGACAAAGTATGAGAAGCCGGGGGACAATAAGTTCTCTTCCGATCTGGCCTTGGATGTAACTCTTCACGTATTCCCATTGCTATCGATCAATCTTGCCTTCACACCATCCTTGGAACTACCTTGTATGTTGAGAAGCGTGCCAACAATACTTGTCACATATGTTTTTCTCCACATGTATGACATCAATATCGTGTCTCACATCAAGATTGCGCCAATATGGAAGATCGAAGAATATAGATCTCTTTTTCCATATATTTGTTTCTTTTCTACTCTTTGCGGTCTTACGAGAAGACGACATTGATATTTTTCACCTTTTCATAAACTTGCTCCCCAATCAATGCCACCGGAGCATCTTCATACTCTTGGCCACCAAAAAGGCTTTCTTTAATCGACGATATGGGTGGCCCCGTCTAAGAAATCTCCTATGTCCAAGATAAACCGTCTTTCTTCCATGTTGAAGTTGATGGTAGCGTGTGCCTTCTTCACAAACCGGACATGCTTTATGGCCTTTTACACTATACCACGACAAGTTCCCATATCTTTGGGAAGTCATTTATAGTACAAAATATCATGGCTCGCATTTTAAACACCTCCTTCTTGAAAGAGTCAAAAACATCGACACCTTCTCGCCCACAACTCCTTCAAGTCTTCGATCAAGGGCTGAAGGTAAACATCAATGTCATTTAGGGTTGTTTCGGTCCCGAAATCAACATAGACTGCATGATGTACTTTCGTTTCATGCATAACATTGGAGATAAATTGTAAATAATCAGTAGTACAGGCCATGAACTATGTATGCTGCTAAGTCTTCCTATGGATTCATGCCATCCGTGTTAAGGGCAACCCTAAGGTTCCTAGGTTCTTCGCCGAAGTTCGGAAATAATTGATCGATTTTCTTCCATTGAGAAGAATCGGCCGGATGTCGAAGCTTTCCATCAGAAATCCTCTCATGTGCATGCCACCTCAAATTTTTTGCATCATTTTTATTCGCAAACAACCGCTTGAACCTTGGTATGATTGGAAGATACCACAACACTTTGCGAGGCCCCTTATTTGACTTGTACCTTGGGGTTTCACATATCGGACAATTCTCGCTTCTCTTCAAACTCTTTTCTATACAATCCGGAAAAGGCGAGAGACTTGCATATAAAATAAGCCAACTCCAAATGCATACTTATGCTCAATGTCGGTTATGCATGTCTTTTTTTTTTTTTTTTTTTTTTTTTTTGGTTTTACGGAGAAACTTGCCCATTAAATGCATAACGAAGAATCACTTTTGGTCATAAATGTATCATAGTGAATCCAAGAAGCAAAATAAATACATGACGAGGAAATTAAATCATCGCATGAAGGTCTTGTGGACTCACTTTGTACCATATAAATTCAAATGTGTTTCTTTGAGTCTTTCTTCTCCCGCCATGAACGTTGATGTTGCGACTGGCAAGAGTAACCTAAAAACATTTCTTGGTCAGTTGGGTAGGTCTAAAGTGCAAATATAATCTTCAAAATACAATATTCATTAACAATGAGAAACCCACAATAACATTTCATCGATTTCGTTCAACCCATAAAAAACCCAGAACCATTAGAAGGAAAATCATAAAGTTATATAACCGAAACACCTCGTACAGCTTGGTCTATAGACTTTTAGCTAAGGAACCAGAGAGTTAATCTCGAGAGAGGAACGCGAAGCAATGACGACGCAACACACACTGGAGACAGAACCTGTGTAATCACTTTCGGCGCGACAAGAGAAGTTCTAAGAGGGAAATTTAATTTTCTCCGTGACAGAGACATGTCTTAATATTTTAGATTTTATTAAGACCGGTTAATTATACAGTATACGGTCCTAAAGATATAATTCTATTAATAAATTTTTAAGACAGGAGGTTAACAATACTTTGCGGTCCTAAATTTTAGTATTCATTTAATTTTAAAGCGGAGATTTATAAAGCGTCCGGTCCTAAAAAGTCAAATATTTATTAACTAATTTTTAAGACCAGCGGTTAAGAATACTATGGTCCTAACTTTCGAGTATTCATTAATTTTAAGACCGGCGGTTATAAGAACTACGGTCCTAAAAGTATTTCGTTTATTAATTAACAAAAAAAAAGAGGTTTGCCTTTGGCGAGCGCAGTAAACCGAGTTAATAAAATAAATTAAAGGAAAACTGGAGAATATGAATATTAGAAAGACACAAGCTTAGTTTTACCGCTTCCATACATAACGGAGAATATGCACGTACACAAGAAAATTAAGAGAGAGAAACAAGCAGAAAATTATCAAAAACAAGAATCTGACTAAACATCCTAAAGCTTTTTATCCTCCAAAGCCTTGGTGATATCGGCATGAATAGCATTAATTTCCCACCGGAGATCAGCAAGTTCCTGTCTTACTCGTATCAGCCACAATGCTTCATTAGAGGAAAGAGGATAGGGATCAGTAGTAGTCGCGGTGGGGCCAAGAGGTTGGAGAGGGAGAGCGGGAACCTCTTCATGGTCTACAAGACGTAGGAACTTATGGAGAGGGTCGTTGGGATCAAGAGGTTGGGGGATATTGCCAGAAGAATGGGTAGGGGTTGCAGCAATCTCTTCATCATCCGAAGAAATAACAATGGGTCCAACGACCCGAGACTCTTCTGTCACAATAGGACAGACTCTCGATGGAGGAGGCACACCGTATAACGATCGACGGAAGGCACGAACATCACGAGTAAGAGCACCCCTACGAGCGGTTCTCTTGTATCTAACCATGGTTTGAGCAAAGGGCGAGAGGTATGAGGAGTTAATTAATAAAGGCAGAGAGCTGTTCTCGAGATAGCCACGTACGTAGTTTGTAGTTACGAGGTAGTGAGGAATTAATAAGGAGTTAAGGAAAGAGAGGTATGAGGAGTTAATAAAGGCGAGAGCCGGAGATGCAAGTGATAAATGATCTACTTTTAAGAGCGGGATTTATAGGTACACGGTATAAAATTCAATTATTTAATTTTTTATTTTAAGACCGACCTTTTATAATATGTCCAAATTCCTAAAGTCTATTTATTTTTAAAATCAATTCTATTACTTTTAAGACCGACTTTTCATCATTTACCCGGTACTAAAATTCATTCTTTTCAAATTCGGATGGCGTAGTCGTATCCTTACACTATGTTCAAATGAATGATTCAGAGTCTCTTCGGCTTCTAGATAAACTTCCCAACTAGGCGTCTCCTCGTATTCTGATGAACTATGCGTCTCCTCATTAATGTTTCCGGCGTTTCACATTGTTCGGGATGGGTTCTCTATTTAAACCGTTGTTCTTGTACTTTCTTCACATTCTTCTCCATCACTTCTACACGGCCTCCTCCACCACCTAGCCTCCACTTCGTAATGGCTGCTCCCCAGGTCCTCCGTTTCCTCCTCCTCCTCTTCAACCTCGAGACCCCTCCGCCATTGCCTCCTCCAAACCCGACTACGGAAGCGGTGGTGCGAGTCATTGGTGGCCGCGTCGATCAAATCGATCGACGCTTGGGCAATTGGTTCAGCTTGTTCATACCGTGAACAACAAGCTGAACATGGTACTTCACGCCAATGACATGGAGTACGATCCCGGCGAAGACGACTCGACTCCAACGACTGCGGCTCCCCTCCCTCTCCGACTACGAAGAGGATTAGTTGTTTTTTTATTTTTTTTTTGTTTTTTTTTTGCTTTTTTTTTTTGGGCGCGATAAAAATTATTATATAAAATATTATGGACTCTTTTTGTTCTCGTGCGAGTTTAGTACTTTAATTAGTTAGTTTATCCATTATCGAACACGGAAAGCAATAAACAAGGAAACTATGAAAGATGGATAATGGCGAGACTCAAAAAACTAAGATGAAAGAACGAAGACTTTTAGGACCGCACACTTAGTAAATCGAGGGTCCTAAAAACACCGCCATTTTTGTCGGCTTTGGTTTCCATATTCGATCGCCTTGTCCTTTTCATTATCTTCTTTCTTTTTCCGACAAAAAGGAAACAAACAAAACATTGTCCTCGTGTAAATCAACAATAGAAATTCGCAGAATACGGTTAAGAACATACAAAAAACAAAAAACATCTTTTACCTTATTTGAATAAAAACAAACACGAGTTACAATTCTTCTCAAGGTTGGACCGTCGTTGTCGTCGGTTTTACCTCCCGATTTGAAACAAAGTACCTTTTCAATATCTTCCTTCTTTTTCCGACAAAAAGAAAAGAGACAAAGAAAAGGAAACCGATAATCTTTGCTCAAGATCGGGGGAGAGGTAACATCGACTACAATGAAGGACCTAGCTTGAGCGAACGAGAACCTCGGTTGTCTCGAACCATAATGATTTGTGCGAAAAGCGAGTGAAAATTTCTATTTAAAGGAAGACTATTAAGACCAGGACATTTAACAATTACATGGTCCTAAAGGTTAAGCCAACTTCTAAAATAAAAATAAGAGGACTTTTAGGAGCCGACAGTAAAATAATATACGGTCTCATAAGACTTTTAGGACCAGATGTTTACAATATACGGTCCTAAAAGTCTATCTATACCTAAAAGTCTCATATTTTTTAAAAGAACACTTTTAGGACTGGATGTTTATTATGTGGACTTTTAAGATCGGACTTTTAATTAATATACGGTCCTAAAAATGTCATATTTTTTAAAACGAACACTTTTAGGACCAGATGTTTATTATGCGGACTTTTAATTAATATACGGTCCTATACATTCAGAAACCCAAAATGGACACAAGAAAATTGTTCGAAAAATTAAACAAATTTATTTATTGAATTTTACATTGCCTATGTATATTTACAAATGAATATTGTTCGGAAAAATAAACAAATTTACGAGAATATTATTGTTGTACGGGATATATTTACAAATGAATTTAGGACATTAATTATTGTCGACTTTATCAAAGTCATACAGAGATATTCACAAAACAAATTGCGTATGTGCTCCAGTTCATCATCGAAAAGGGATCGGGCGTCAAACATTTGTAACATCAAAGACGGAAAGCGAATTAACTTGCGTGCATATTTCATATGTAACATTAAGCCGTTAACACGAATTAACTTGTGTGCATAATATGTAACATCAAATACATTTACCTTTACAGTTAATTTAGTCCTTCCTTGCGTGATAATATCATACATGTGTTTCATGACGTACGGCCACATAAGTTGGACCCGGTGGTTGCCGCATGGTCTAAAAAGAACAAGAAATATATATAAGAGCATATATAGCTTAATGACCAAGTTCACAAGGCAGTGTGCCAGTGTACAAATATTGTACCAACCTCTGGTGTGTCCCAGTTGGGGTCTTTGTCCCGATACCCACGCCTTTTCTTTACCTCAATTTGGAAGGTCTTCATGGCACTATCATCAAAATCACAAATTTATCAATAATGTTTCGAAAAGGTGCAGAGATTTCGAGACAAGAGAATCAAAATGACATGCTTACTCGTTCATGGTCTGCGTCAACGAAGGCACTGGCTCTATGTGAGTGGAGCATAAGAAGATAACTTTATGCTCCTCCATGCACATGAGGAACAACTGCTAGTGGTGGCTGAAAATTCACAGCAGTAAAGTATACTCAGTGATATATGTAGCAGAATTAAGTGAATTGCAGACAAGATTTGTGATATGTACATGTGGAAGAATGGCAACAAGTACACCTTTCTTCTCACTTCACACAACCTCTTTGATATGTACTCATGTCTCTCCTCCATGGATGTTTGACTTGAATAGACAGGCACAAGAATCCAAAATTGTTGCTCTGCCCTTTTGAACCAATTCTTGATGCAATAACCTACAATAATGACATCGATCGGGAATTAGTATATATGTATGTGTGTCTAAACGATGCATTTAAATTATGTACTCATAGACAGAAGATACTTACTTCATAAAAATTTGAACAATTGCATCAGTAAGCTCCTGTCGACGAAGCAGCAGGGACTCAACATCAACGGTGTCAACTTAAACGGGAAGAGGATAAGGGACACCTAATACTTCATTGACGGGCCACGATTTATCTTTAAAATATCCACTCTTCACCATATCGGATATTTTTCCGTGGCGATCAACTTATCGATGGGGATTGAGCTTGAAGAGAGGGGTGGAGCTTGACGAGGGATGGAACTTGAGGAGGAGGGGTTGAAGCTTGAGGACCAGTAGAGACATGTACAAGCTTCACTGACCAAGAGATGAAGTTTCCCTTGACATGACTCACAAGCTTCAGCTGATCAGTTAGGAGAGGGAGAGGTGCATCAATGATCACCTTTTCAACTGACACTCGGACTTCATCATCGGCCATTTGTTGGTGGTGTACGGTTGATCCCAATAAGTTGTGGACGGTCCCTTTTGTAACTAATCGTGCGGGACTATCACGATCCTCCACATATAGGTCACAAGGTTGCTCACGATTGTCCAACAATGCAGCTCCCTCTAATGCTGTTTGCATAGGTGCGAGTGAATGTGTGACGGGAAACGGTCTCGGACGATTGCTCAAAAGCGGCTTCATCGATTCAATTCCTCCCTCATCGGCTCATCTCGGATTGATTCCTTGCTTCTTTAGCCACTTTGCATCCTCACTTAATTTGGCCACCGTCTATTCCATCTCTTCTAGGGTAACCATACTTTGTCTATGGCGTTTGGATTTACCAAAGTATTCCTTTAGGCCTACCCGTCCTCCAATCCCCCTTACACGCCCACCATGATCCAGTTTTCCGGTCACAACGGTCAGAATATCACTCCTCCCGTCCGACACAAAAGATCCCTCTGCTTCTTCCTTTTTAAGATCTTCCTGTAAGATACAGAGAACGAGAAGCTTAGTAATGAAACATGTTTAGTAACTTAAAAATAACAATAACGATACTTACAATTCTTTCAGCAACTACACGAGTTTGTTCACTCGTGTAGGCACCACTTGGCTTTTTCCGAATGTGCAACCACAACTCCTCGACGTATTGGAGATGGCGGATCATGTACCGTGAAGGATTGGATTACGCTTCATCATCCAATCTCTTCCGTTTGGCCGCCATCAATTCTTTTTCAGCCTTTTCATATCCGCCGTGAGAAGCCCTATGCGGGCAATCATTCTTTCTCTCTATCTCCTATGCTAGTTCCCTTCTTTCCTATGAATCAGAATTGAAAACAACTATTAATTATGAATTCCAGCCATCTCACTAAAGAAATTAGAGAACTTCGCTTCATATGAACCTCAAACACTAGTCAAATTCACTTCATCAAGTTTCAACATTTTATGTAAGGAAGATGGAGAATTGTAGAAGAAATTGGAGCTATGTCTTGTCTTGCTAGATAGATAGGTTAAGAAACAAAAGAGAATTATGCTTACGAGAATAATACAAACTTGATCCTTTTTAAGGCATCCAAGTGGGATCAACGTCCTCATTAGATAATACTTGAACTAACAACAATGTCTAACCACTACCTACTATAACGGAACTAAGACTATAATAATGGTTTGACTCTTATGCCATTATTATTTCCCTAATTACCTTCTTATTATTTTACCTTTTCGGGGTTTTCATATCGAGACTTGCATAGACAAAGGCGGAAATGTATACTTCTATTCACACACCAAACAATTTAACTAACGGGATTAGATGAACACAATAACATTCACATATCGGCACGGGTTAATAAGCAAACAAAAGGGCAAAAAAAACTAAATATAAACTCACCGAGCTTCGAGGAGTGGTCTGACTGAACAAATTGTTGCCAAGTTTGTTCATCAATAAATGTGTACTTGTCCTAAGGCTTTTGGTCAGCTGAACCTCGGCAAAGATATACTTGTTAGCGAGAGAGGTCTTAAACTTCCTCCATCGATCAGCACAATAAGACAATGTCTTGTCTTTCAACTTCTCAGAGTCAGGGACGGTGTATGTAAGCCGGATAGTGTCCCAAATAGGTTGCTTTACTTTGCCGAAGTCCACATTTTTCCACTCATCAGTCAAGATGATAACCTTCCGCGTGCAAGACAGCCGACAAAACTAGTATATTTGCTTTTATTAGGACCAAAAGGTTGCAACTTTTCATCAAACTGAATCTCCAGCTTTGACCCAGAAGTCCGACTTAGGGTTACATCCATCATTCTTGTGCCTCTTCTACAACGGCGTCCGGGCGGTTAAGAGGCACATTGTCGATGAAGAGGGTTCGTTCGATCGACACCGATGGTGGCGTTCCGGAACACGAATGGAATCGTTTTCACCGTTCATTCTCGAGACAGGAAGAGAGGAATGCCTGAGCAAATGAGAGCGTAACAGAGGCTAATGGTACGTGGGCAAGGAAGAGAGGTAATGCAACAGGAATAGTGGTTTCACAACAAGAAGAGGTGTTTCAAAGTTCAAAGGGACAACGTAAGTCGTAAGGTAACGTTTCGCGTGGGCGAGGAAGAGAGGTAATGCAACAGGAAGAGTGGATTCACAACAAGAAGAGGGGTTTCAAAGTTCAGAGGGACAACGTAAGTCATAAGGAACGTTTAGCGCGAAGAAGAATATATTTAGCGCTTTATTTTTAAGACCGGATGAACTAAAAAGACGTTCTTAAATGTTAAGTTTTAAGACCGCCGTTTATTAAACTCCGAACTTAAAAGTAATAAACTATTTAGTACCGGTCACAATTTATGTCCGGTCTAAAAAGTATATTCTTTAAGACCGTCTATTATATATATCCGGTCTTAAAAGTTTATTTAATTTTTTCCTCATTATTTTGGACCGCAGAAAATATAAGTCAGCCTGTTCGAGATTTCTCTATAAAGAAATTTGAACTTTAAGTTTTTTTCAATAACATTTTTAAGACCGTTTGTTTTGTTAAGCGGTCTAAATAATATATTTAAGACTCATTGATAAAGGATGTGGTCCAAGAAGTTCTTTACATTTACAAAAATGCCACCGATTATACTATTAAGACTGATGCTTATTAGGATGCGGTCCAAGAAGTTCTTTATATTTACAAAACTGTCACCGGTCATACTATTAAGACCGATGCGTCATTACTCCGGTCTAAATGAGGCGGTCTTAAAGCCTTTTTTTCCACTAGTGCGAGTTAGACCTTGAGATTAATGCCTAAGCTAAGGAACATCTCTATAGTTAGAGATGGAGGAATTCTCATTTAAACATTCGACGGATCTTCGAGGCATGCATGGTTTTATGATTGTTGTGCCGTGATTGTCGTTATGTTGTTTATTCATGGATGTTGCAATCAAGGTTCCAAACCATTGTTTTGCTTTGTTAACCAAGATTCTTTTACTTTTGGCTCCTAGATCACGTTGAATGTATATTTACTCATGATGATACACGTCTTGAATAGATAGCTATTGTACTTGAATCACTTGGTTTTCTTAAACATTGTAGGTATGCGCTTCCTCTTCAGCTTGTCCCTATATATACCTATTTGCTCACAGAGCCACGGTGATATGTGTGCTGTCATGCTCTAATTCACTTGATCCCCCTCAAACGGCAAAGGTACGTTTTCTCACCTAATGTTTAAAGAATCTCCTGTTGTAAACATATGAGTAAATGTGTGGGTGTGTCAAAGAAACAAGTCCCACATTGCTTGGGGAAAGGAGAGTACAAACCTATATATATAGCAAGAAGGGTCTGTTTAATCCTGGGGAGTACCGTTTCCAGTTTGCCGGTGGTTGCGGAATAACTCTATAGGACAGCGTTTCTATACGCGACTCAGATCACTCATACCGTTCCTGTTCCAGATTGCTCGTAATTTTTACTACATCTCCATGGGCAAAAAATATATATATTATTCCTCCATGTAAGATTATGGGAATCTCTACAGGAAGTTCAATCCAGAATCACTGCTTCAAGAAATATTTCTGAAATATAGATAAAGATTTTTTTTCTTAATACAAAAGGCACAAATCAATCAAAAAATAACTTCCTTAAATAAATATTTTCTTTTTAAAAAAATACCAATCAAGTGACATGCATTCATAATCCCAAACTACATGAGCTTTAATCTCTATAAAGGGTATATAGGCCCAAAGTCCTCTTCCTAGGTAAAATTCAATTTTGTAAATAAATATGTTTTTTCTTTAATTTCCTTCATTTTTTTGTAAATATTCTCTTTTTATTTATTTCTTGGTAAATAGAATATTTTCAAAGGCCATATTTATTTTTAAATAATTGACTTAGAGTAACCCTTTTCAAGAATGAGAGCTATGGGGTGCCTAATACTTTCGCTATGTATAATAGACTCGCAAACACTACTTCCATTTTGACATACCATTTTATTTTGTTTGTTTATAAAGGTTTCCAAAATTATCATATTTTAAAAAAAAATTTGGCGACTCCTATTTTTTCCTTCCCTCCTTGGGAGACCTAACTTTGGCCGCTACACAAATAATAATTTATTTATTTTAAATATGCTAATGATTTTAAAATATTTAACAAAAATCATTAAATTTCTCAAAATTATTGTTTAAAAGAAATATCAACCTCAATATTTTCTCAAAATAATAATATAAATAGTATTTTTATGAGAAAATTTTAATCATAACAATATAAACAATTTGGCATGTTGTATAGTCATGATTATGGAAGGACATACGCATTCGGGGATTATGGAAGCACATATGTACGGGAAGGAAATTTTGATAATATTATAAAATTTATAATTTTAATTTCTCTTCACAATTATTGAAACTTATTTATTTATGTTATTTAAAATGATTAAAAAATATATCAAACTCAGGTTTTCTATCATATATTATAAATGATGTAATCTTGAGAGATTATATAAATTACTTAAATATATAATATAAATTTTTTAAACGCATATTGATGGGAAAAGGGTATGGATAAGGAGACGTGGGAGAAGGAGGAAGGAGACGTGGGACATGAGAGAGAAAGGAAGGGAGGAGAGTGAAGAAAGGGGAAAATGAACTCTTTATTCAATCAATAATCAAATCTGAATACAAAATAGAAACCGTAGCTCTATTTATAGAGCTCAGGAATAATAAATTCACAGTATTTTAGATTCAAATACAAGGGATAGGATATTGTCACTACCAAGTCACTACCATTTTTTCACTGTTAGATCAGAATCTTAATAGGAGAGAGAAATGATAAATGTAGATGAAATTCGATCTAACGGTGAAAAAGTGGTAGTGACATAAAATTGTAGTGACAATATCCTATCAAATACAATTCTAAATTCTAAATCAAATCATAATCTTAAGATAAGTAAGATAATTATAAGATAATATTCAATCAAACCTTCACTAGTGCAAAAAAGGGCTTTATCGGACAAAAGAGGTATCGTAAGACGGATCTGACGGAGTCTTGTTCTAGGCGGTCCGGATGAGCGAGCGGTCTTAAAAATGTAGACTAAACTTTTGAAATATCCGATCTTAAAAGTGTTTCAAAATAATTTAAAAAAAAAACCCCCAAATGAAACAACTTTGTCCCCAATCACCGGATCTGGCAACATTTTGAATGTCCCTCCGTCATCATGACGGAGAACCAAGAGAAGATCGGAAGCAACACCAACAAAAAAAAAAAGAGAAGATTGGAAGCAACACCAACAAGAAAAACAAAAAAGATGAATACAAAGTCTAGAAATAAGAAAACATAATAAGAAATAGAAATCATTCACCATGGAAATCGAATTTGAATCAATATAAAATCGAGGTGAAATTGAAGTCCAAATCTACAAAAAAATTACAAGCTTAAAGCAGCCAAATCGAGCGGGATCCTCTTGTCGATCTTGGCAAAGCTTCAAGCAACCAAAATCAAAGTCCGGATCGAGCGGGAGTGGTCAAGATAGGAGCAAATAGACTTAAGCAAGAAGAGATCTGGGTTTGATTTTAAGCCGGATTTGTGCGAAAGCGGTGTGGGAGGAGCCATAGATCGAAGAGGAAGGAGCATTCGTCGTCTAGAATCCTCGAGCGATGACGCTTGCGCTCGTTGCGAGGATTAGGATGACTTACGAAGATTGTGAGTAGGTTAGAGGAAGAGGATGTCATTCTTCTTGAGGATTTAACCGTGAGGCTCTTGGGACACTCGTTGAATCTATAACTAAGCAATTGTTATATGACCAAGAAGACAAGCACGCTCGCGGACTTAACAAGTTTAGCGAATTTAGTTTTTCTTTAACACTTTTAAGACCAGGTTGTTTGTAAAAACAGTCTTAAAAGTATATTTTAAGAATAGGATCCTTTATAATCCAGTCTTAAAAGTATTCTATATATTTACGAAATTGCCATAGGTCATACTTTTAAGATAGGATCTTTTATAATCCGGTCTTAAAAGTCTTCTATATATCTACGAAATTGTCAGGTCATACTTTTAACACCAGAATCTTTTATAATCTGGTCTTAAAATTGTTCTATATATTTACGAAATTGCCAGGTCATACTTTTAAGAGATCTTTTATAATCCGGTCTTAAAAGTCTTCTATATATCTACGAAATTACCACGGTTATACTTTTAAAACCGAATCTTTTATAATCCGGTCTTAAAAGTGTTCTATATATTTGTTGGAAATTCAGATTTAATTAGTTAGCATATACGATTATATTGTGCAATTATCTTAATTAAGTTGTTAGAGATTTTAGGAATTAAGTTAGCGGATCATGGTTTTTTGAATTTCGTAATTATATTCCGATTATAATCATCTTAATTAAGTTGTTAGAGATTTTAGGAATTAAGTTAGCATATCATGGTTTTTCGAATTTCGTAATTATATTCTGATTGTAATCATCTTAATTAAGTTGTTAGAGAGATTTTAGGAATTAAGTTAGCGAGATCATGGTTTTTGAATTTCGTAATTATATTCGATTGTAATCATCTTAATTAAGTTGTTAGAGATTTTAGGAATTAAGTTAGCATATCATGGTTTTTGAATTTCGTAATTATATTCGATTGTAATCATCTTAATTAAGTTGTTAGAGAGATTTTAGGAATTAAGTTAGCGAGATCATGGTTTTTTGAATTTCGTAATTATATTCTGATTGTAATCCCTAGATTATAGGAATTGCCCAGTCGGAAGATTATTTACTTATTATGATCTGTATGTAATTCCAATTAAGCGAAGGAATAAATCATCGCATTCTCGGACTCATCTCTGATCGGCGTCTTTTCACAATATTTACGAAATTGCCACCGGTCATACTTTTAAGACCGGATATTTTATAATCCGGTCTTAAAAGTGTTCTACATATTTACGAAATTGCCACCAGTCATACTTTTAAGACTGGATCTTTTATAATCCGGTCTTAAAAGTGTTCCATATATTTACGAAAGTGCCACCAGTCATATTTTTAAGACCGGATCATTTATAATCCAGTCCAAAAAGTTCTTTATATTTACAAAACTGCCACCAATCATACTTTTAAGACCTAATTCTCTATAATCCGGTCTAAATGAGGCGGTCTTAAAGCTCTTTTTTTCACTAGTGCTTAATGATTCATTATCACATATCTCACCACATATTTTTCTACTCTAAAATTCTTCAAACCCTATTATATCATTGCCTTCACTTTTTCCCTTAAACCCCTTGCTGGCCACCAGAGCTTCAGGGCCCCCATTAGTAAACATTTTCTAATAACTACTTTTCTTTTGCTATTTACTAATGTTGCTTGATGTCGTCAAAATTCCAAATGCATATTTTAAATTTTCAACACAAGAGCAGTGAAAGGCGAAACTAAATTAGTTAATAGGAAGACAAAAGTAGTAAAGGGGCTCCTAATTGCTGACTATTTACTAATAACTACTTTTGTTTTTATATTTACTTCTTTAATTTCATTATTGACTATTTTAGGTGACAGGCGACAAAATTCTTAATACATTTTTTAAATTTCCAAACGAAGAGTAGTTAAATGCAAAATAAAAGTAGTTATTAAGAATTACTCTCTAATAGGCACCCAATTAACTACTCCAGTTTTGATATTAACTACTTTTGTTTCAGAAATTGAAAAAAAAAAAAAAAGGTTAGGCTGCTAAGACTCCAATAGTCCGTCACCAGCAAGGTCATTGAAGCCCTGGGGACCAATTATGATGTAGGATTTGTATAATAACTTGGAAAGTGTAAGAATTGATCAGTTAAAACATTAGAGAAACTTATCCCAATATTCTTAGTTATAAAAGGTTGATAAACTAAAAAGCTAGAGGAACTCGTCTCTATATC
This sequence comes from Acacia acuminata, assembly GCA_019022655.1. NCBI lineage: Eukaryota > Viridiplantae > Streptophyta > Magnoliopsida > Fabales > Fabaceae > Acacia > Acacia acuminata. Next base: position 476,526 of record JAFJYI010000224.1, read on the forward strand.
CTTAGCAATAAAAGGCTTCACAATAGTTGATCAGAATCTTGTAGCTAGCTTACCCGGCCGTATTCTATCTAGAATACAAAAACACAAGCAAAAACTTATCAATGAGACTTCTCATTTATAGCTTTATAATCTCATAGTCTGAAAATAATTGAGTACAACTGTACCTTTAAATAAAGAAACTCACTAACTCTAATATGACTCAAACATTGAAAAAGATATTATAAAGATATTGAGGATGAGATGCCGTCTAGAATAATTAAATCAAGGATATAATAATAAGATATTCAATAAGATAGTCTATTCTTATTCAAGCTTAATTTACTTCTCTCAACTACCACACTTTAGGTGCTCCAATCGGTAACTCGGTCCCTATAATTTTAATTTAGTTGTAACTCAATCCCTAAATTTTGACTCAATGCAACTCAATCCTTATAGTTTTAACCATTTTATAATTAGTCCCTTTGATTTTAAAAAAATAAAATCATATATAGAATAAATGTTGGGGACTACATAATAAAATAGTTAAAACTATAGTTAATAAGTTATCTTGAATTAAAGTTGAGGACTAGGTTACAATCAAGTTAAAACTATACGGATTGAGTTTTACCTAGTCAAAGTGGAGAAGACTTGACTTACAATTAAGTTAAAGCTAGAGGGACCACATAATAACATCCTAAATTTTGGGCATAGAATATAAAGAATTAGTCTAAATTAAGTAAACTATTAAGCCCGGTTGAGTTAAAAGTCTTAGGTATGTCAGAAGGAATAGACTTGAGGCCATTATTAAAATTACTTATCAGCCTAGAAAAATTGAGGATACATGATTAAATATTATTCTAAGGATTCAAATAAAATATGAAGCGATTTAATTCCCCAAAAGTGGCCTAATTGATTTTGAAGCCTTAATTAAAGGCCTACTTCCCTAAAAATTCAAGCAAAAATAGTTAGAGGTAAATTTTTATATTGGAAATTTTAAAGATGATATTTTATGAGGTAAATAAGCTATTGGAGGCCAAAAATGTAACATTCCCAATTTTCATGTTAATTAACTAATGGAATATAAGAATTTTTCGCCTAGTAGCACTAGTCATTAGTATTTATTTTTCTGACAGGATAAATTAATTATTGAAAAATAAGGTGGATATACATTGGATGAGATTTATATTATACAAATAAATCACTCTTTTCGCCATCAACATTCTTCACGTCACAAGTGAAAAAGGGGAGAGATTGTGCACATCGAATAAGATATGGAAGAGCATAATTTTTCTCCATTATTTTCCTATGACCTGACGTGTAGAAGAAGCACAAGGAAAAAAAGAAATTAATTACCTGATGCTCCTCCAAAACCGCGGAGAGAAGGACTGAAATGATGGTTTAGCGTTAGGTTAGGAGCACTCATAAGCCTAGAGAGATGATGAGTTGGAGCAGAGCAAATTAATGAAGGAGCATGGGGAAATAGGACACGTTGATTGAGACTTGAGTAAACACAATTTCTTTCTTCAAAATTCAATGTTCCAGACGTTGAAGAGGCCAAATCAAATGGAATATATATATATATAATAATCTTTTTCTAATATTACCTAGATGCTGGACGTGGAGAAAGATTAAATGGAGTAATAAATTTTTGTCTTCCAACTTCTTTGAAAAAAAAAAACCACCGTATCAGAGAGAGAGAGAAAAAAATGTGTTGGAAAACACAATTCAACAGTAATGAAGCAGTGGCGTACGTGGAACAATGGAGAATTGAATTCAAAATATTTTCGGACATCAGATGGAGTAAATGGGGAGAAAAAAAAAAAAAAGAAAAAAAAAAAGAAAAGAGATTATTGATTGGACAATTTAGCATTAATGAAGGAGAGAAAAGTATGATCACGTGGGGGCAAGAGAATGACATAACTTTTCTTCTAATGCTTCCTTAAGCATCTGTACGTGTGAAAGAAGCAAAATAGGATAAGGAGAAAAATAATAATACAATATTCAATTCCTCTTATATTTACCCTGCACCCGGACATGAGAAAAAAAAATAGGAATAGGGTGATTGGACAATAGGCATTAATGAAGTAAGGAAGGGGCTGACGCACATGGTACGGTTGAGGGAAAAGAAATAAAAATAAATCACACAATATCTTCATTAATTCCCAACGGACAAAAAGAAAAAAAAAGGAGATATTTCACTACCTAAGCCGCAGGACGTATCTGAGGGTGAGAGGAAACTGAAATTTTTTTTCAAGAGCTTCCCAAACCGCCGACCGAGAGAAAGAGATCAAAGGAAACATACAAAAAAGGAAAAAAAAAACTTAGATTTCTCTAGAATAGTGAGGAGAAATCCAGAGGCAAGCTTGGACATCTATTTAAGGGACTCAACTCTTTCTTTTTTTTGGTGGTGGTCGGACGCGTTAAAAAGAAGAGAAAAAAAGTGATCAAAGATTGAGAAGAAGACACAAGGAGAGCCAAACAACACATCCCAAGGGAAGGTAAGGATTTTAAATATTCATTCCACCTTCTTCTATTTTCGTTTTGGAAGTTCAAAATTTTGAAGGAAAACTCCTTCCATATTCTGTGAAGGTGAAGGACGAAAAGAAGGAAATCTGAGAATCAAGTTTTTTAGTTGGTGGAATACTCATAGTAAGTAAGTTATAATTTTAACTACCTATAAATTCATGGATGCTAAATTGGAAGTATTTGTTTCTTGAGTGTATAATCGTTTTTTGGTCTGATTATTGGATAAAACGGGTAAACAGAGAGTCAAATATGAAATTTTCGGTCTAGGAAGAAATATTACTATGAGATAAGAAAAGTTGGTGGTTAAAAATGGTGGATTGATTGCTTAATCTAGAGGAAGAATTTCGTCCAGCCTCCTAAACACCAGGATTTGATTTCGTTTTTGGAAGTTTTAATGTCTTTGAAGTGCTTAAAGTGATTATTTGTATAGGAGCAAGGTTGGATCAGATTTTTTTTTAAAATCAAGAATAAAAATTTCAAAAATGTTGAAAAAGGATTTGGAGTTTTGAAGAATTGAGAAAAGCTTATTTTGAGTCATCAAATAAATGTCTTTAAGAAGGAGTTATTTATACTTATATTTTGGTTATTTTAGGGATACTTTGATTTCAGTGCGGGAGAAAAATATTTACTGATAATTATGGTCAACTGCCAGGTAGTAACCTTAATCCTCATATGTTCTGTGTTTCTTTGTATGTTTGCTTTTCCAAGATTGTGGACCCGTGTCTCACGAAAAGGGACATGCGTTTGAGTGCATTCAATGTGGTGCAGGTTCGGAGCCGACTACGTGTTTTTTCCTAGCGTGGATCCGGGGCTTGCTTTGTTGGCGGGATCCTGCGTTTGTTTCTAGGACATGTAGTCCTTCCGCAGTTAACACGGTATACTTGGTATGTTGTATTTGTGTTCTCGCGCGTTTGTTATTGAATGCTACTGTTTGGTGTTTTCCTAATTATGGTTACGTACATACACTGTTTATGCATTACATATGAGATTAACGGTTACTCTGAGATCCATTTATGAATCCCAGATTTTTGTAGAGCCACTGGAAGTTCCTTGAGGGCAGATATTAGAGATAAGGGTAAGACTGCTGGGCGGGAGTAGATGGAGTCGTTGGTGGCAGTGGAAGACTATTTTGTCACTATAAATTTTGTACCTCAACTATCTTATTGATTTCACATAATCCCTCATTTATATCAATAGGCATCTTTTAGGAAGAAACTGACAAAAATTAGAATGTTGTATTATAATTATGACCAAAACAAACTATCAAATGTTGTCTTCTAATTAGGACCAGGAGAGAGTATATAATAAATTATAAAGGTATTCAAAAGTGTCTTGAAATTTTGTTAGTTTCTTATTTTGGTCATTGTCATTTCCCCAAATGAGAGAGGCGTCCATCTTTACGAGGAACAAATTTTTTTGCATTTTTTCTAATTATTTTAATTTTTTTTTCTAACTATTTTCTAATTATTTTAATTTTTTTCCTAATTATTTTAATATTTTCCTCATTCTTTGATTTTTTTTTTTTTTTTTTTTTTTTTTTTTATTTTTTTTATTTTTTTGTAATTATTTTAATTTTTTCTAATTATTTTAATTTTTCCTCATTTTTTGAATTTTTTTATTCCACGTCGTCGTTCCATCCAAATTAACGGTCAACTAACGGTCGGTCGGGCGCTCCCAAAACGTAACTCCGTGGTCGAGCGCTCCAAAAAAAAAATTTGTGGTCGGGCGCTCCTGGGAGCAAACTTCGTGGTGCTGAGCGCTCCTGGGAGCAAACTTCGTGGTGCTGAGCGCTCTTTTACCCAAGATATTACACAAAGTATGAAACAGTAAATGTGAAGGCTTCGAATTGAATGCGCGAGTTTCCGTAGGCGGAAAATTGAATTCTTCTGGCATTTATAGTTGATTACAATAATGATTGTTGAAGACAATTCAATGAGCCGTTGAGAGTAAGGAAAGTAGCTTTTCAATGAGAAAGTTGAACGTTACTCTCAGACTCTTCGGATTCTCCAAATGTTAGTCGTCATTCCATTTGTCCGTTGAGACTCAGCAACAAGTGTGGAATGGAAATAGCCGGAAAGCTTTATGTCTCCGCTCGGAGAGTTAATTGCCTATTTAGTGCTTCTTCTCTGCTTAGCATTAAATGCTCGACACATTAATTGCTTTAATGCAATTTGGTGTTAATCCAAATCTAAATCATCTGAAACTCATTAATAAATTGATTAAACATAGTTAGAAATAATAATGAGTGATGATATAAAGTAGTAAATCAATCTTGGAGATTTAAGAAGTTCGGACACAGTGATTTGTAAACAAGGATGAATTGACTCGAGTTAAACTGAGCTGGCTCGAGTCAAGAGTTTATCTTCTTTTAATAAAACAAACTTGAAGAACGATAGGTGAAGCCTCTGTAAGGTATAGGCTCGAGTCACTGACACTCAGCTCGAGTTCAGGTCTGAACTCTAGTCACCTAGCCCAAACTCGAGTTCATCTTTATTTGAAAAATAACTTGGAGGAAAATCGAAGATGTCTCGAGAGACTTAAACTTGAGTTACTAAGGCTTGGCTCGAGTTTATGTCTAAACTCGAGTCATATAGAACTGGCTCGAGTCAAGAACCATTTTCACAGAAGTTATCAAGAGGCTTTTTGAAAATGGTTTGTGTTATGGACCCATATATTGGGCCTAGCGGATATGCGGCCCAGTAAGGGTATTTGCTACAGAATCCTTTCTACCCAGGTATGAGTTGAGTCATTCTCTGATCGTATCTGTGATTCAGAACCGTACAGGTAGTGGAGCAGGCATTTGCAGAACATGGGAGGCGCACTCTACCTGAATAACGGATTCACTACGACAAGGAGAGAAACCCTAGGTAATCCCTATAAATAGGAGGTTACTCACCAGGTGCACTCTTTACATTCTCTATTACATTATTTACGATTCAGCTCACTGTGCACACACACCACCCCCATTGGCGAATCGCCACCACCGTGTAGCACAGTGATCTGAGATTGCTTGCTGGTATCTTCTCTCTAGATATCATCGGGTAATCCTCTCGCTCCCGGATGCTTTACTCATAAGTATCTTGGGAGAGCTCAGTGATACTACATTAATATCGCCTAGCCTCATTGGGCTAGACACTTATGTTCTACAACAGAACATTGGCACCGACCGTGAGGACCGTAAACTTTGATTCCCAAGCCACAAAGGCCAGTAACAACCACTGAAGATGGCGACAAGTACTCGAAGCCATAGCCAGGCGTTTCGACGGGGAACAATTCGGAGGAACAATCACAGCGAACAACGTGTGGAGCAAACAGTCCAATATTCAGATTCTGTTGTTCCCGACCCTCGTCGTAAGGTAGTAGGCGTAGAGAATGAGACTGAGGACACGACAAATTCCCCTCATCCTAGCCGAGGTATTTTGCCGGAGTAGCAGGAGTTACATCAAGATCTTCCTCCTCCATCTTTGGAGTTTCAGCTTGAGCATCCCGATGCTAAGTTGTTGCATAAGTCGGTCAATTCATTGGCTCAGTGGATGGATAATATGGAGACTCGTATGCGACTCCAAAGAGAATAGGACACCCGGCTTATCCGAGAGGATATGGAACGTCAAAACGCCATCTGGCGCCAAGAGGAGCAGAGGCGGATTAGGTAGGAGCTTGAAGAACGTCTCATGCATAGAGAAAAACCGACCCGGAATACGCAACATGATGGAGCGGGCCCAAGCCGGGCGGTGGTTTCAACGTCGGTTAATACCGAGGTAGAGGAATCCGGTGAGGAGCATGATAAGAGAGATATGGTCACTAATGACCGAGGTAAGAATCTTGAAGCGGAAGCTAGGAAGATATTGTTGCTTGAAGAATGGGTTAGGATGTTGGAACGCCCAGCCCCGAATGTCGGTCATAATGCTAGCAGACCAAGCCGGGATAGCGGTACTACGGCCACCGAGGTCGATACCAACGTTCACCGGGTTGGTAATGCCGACTTGGTTCACAATAAGGGAAAGCAACCGACTGTGGACCTGGGCCCAAATAAGGAGAATACGGCTCCCCCATCGAGTGGCCTGCCGAAGGCGAATGAAGAATGACCTGTCGGGGAGAACGTCCTGAGCCAGTTTTCGGACGAAATCATGGCCGCTGTTTACCCCAAAGGTTTGGATTCGAGGGAGTTGCCGAAGTATGATGGAAGCCAGGACCCGCTTAACCACGTGAACAATTTCAAGCTTGAAATCGGGGTGAAAGGAATCGTAGGGTGTGTTATTCCGTGATTATTTGCAGGAACCCTAAGGAGGCTGGCCTAGGACTGGTTCCACTCTCTGCCGTTGCGATCTATCAATGATATGAAGTCCTTGGAGTAGAAATTTTTGCTCAACTTTGCCACAAGTAGGAAGCAGCCGAAGACCGAGTTCCAACTAGACCAGGTGAAGCTACACCGGAGACCTTGCGAGAAATATTTGGCACGTTTTAAGGATACGGCTCTTCAGGTACCCGGGTTGAAAGAGGACGTGCATCTCTATTGCGTCATAGCTGGCCTTAGTGGTGCATCTCGTTTGAAAAAATCTGTGTTAAAGCATCATCCTGAAACCCTGGCCGAGTTCTGGGATAAGGCAAAAACTTACTTAGAGCTCGAACAGATGGAAATGCTGAGTCACGTGCCTAGAGAGAGGGGTAAAAGCCCCCCGCCTAGAGGTAAAGAGCGACATAACGGGCGTCGGCAGGATTTTTGAGGATGTGGTGGTGATAGCAGGATGATTGCAGGGAAGCCAGGGGGAAGTTTTGACCAGTCCACCCCATTGAAGGTTTCCCAGGCACAAATCTGGAAGGAGGTTTCGGCAACCGAGATGAAGGAGGTTGAACGACCTCAGCCCATGAGGAGAGGGGCTACTTTAGATAAGACTCGGTATTGTGAATTTCATGACCAAGCACGATCACACCATAGATAGTTGTTGGGATTTGAGGGATGCAGTCGAAAAGTTCGTCCGTGAAGGAAAACTTCGCAAGTATGTTATTCAAACGCAGGGACGGCGAAATCATAAGCGGCGGGAGGGTCAGAGTAAAAGCCCACCGTCAGAAAAGAAGAGACGGGGCTGAAATAAGAAGGCCGGTGTCAGTGACGATGAATTCCCCGATTCCAAGTTCGACTGTAATGTTATTAGCGGAGGTTTCGAGGGAGGAGGAGATTCCACAAGCCAGCGAAGGAGGTACCTGAGGGAAGTACTCTCCATTAGAGACTGTCTGGAGTTTAAGAAAGATTTGTCGAAACTGGAGTTCCCGGTGCTTAGTGCAGGACTTGGAGGACGTGCCTCCAGGTCATCATGACGGTCTGGTGATCACCGGAACGGTTGGGGATTGTTGTGTTAAAAAGGTTTTCATCGACAATGGCAGTGCGGTCGACATTATCCTATGGGACGCATTCAAGCGCATGAGGCTCGACCCTGAAAACTTAAAGCCATGTCGAACGACTCTGACCGGATTCAATGGGCAGGATACTCGTCCGAAGGGCTACATAGATTTGAAGCTGACTCTAGGAACAAGGGAAGCCTTTAAAACAGAACGAGTTAGGTTTATAGTGGCTGATTTTCCTTCGACATACAACATCATCTTGGGGAGACCGGCCATTCATGACTGGGATATGTTGGTATCTTCAAAGCACCAGAATTTGAAGTTGATCAATAGGAAGAACCAGGTTATCACGGTGAAGGGCGACCAAAAGGAATCCCGGCAATGCTACTTCAATACGGTTAGGGGTGCTAAGAGCAGTTGGGGGACGACTTCTCGTAAAGATAAGGATGCTTTGTTCAAAGCTGATGTAGAAGAAAAGTCAGCCAACTCGGTAGAGATGGATTTGCGTGAAGAAGAGAAGATGAAAAAGTTGAAGCCGAGTGGCGAATTGGTGGACCTTGTGTTAGGCGATGAGCCCAGCAGGCAACCAAAATCGGTAAAATCCCCGAGGTCCGGGCGGAGCTGGAGGATTTTTTGTAGAATAACAAGGATGTCTTTGCTTGGCAACCCTCGGATATTACCGGGGTGGACCCGAGATTTTTTTGTCATAAATTGGCCATTTGTCCTGGGTCAACCCCGGTCTCCCGGAAGAAAAGGAAAATCGGTGTTGACCGACGAAAGGCCTTAGAAGCACATGTGGAAGAATTATTGGCAACCGGTTTCATCCGGGAAGTACAGTATACTACATGGTTGTCAAATGTCGTTATGGTTAAGAAGCCAAATGGTAAATGAAGGGTATGTACTGATTATAAGGATTTGAATAAGGTGTGCCCAAAAGACTCCTTCCCTATGCCAAACATAGACCAACTGGTGGATAATTCGTTTGGGTTTCAATTGCTTTCTTTTATGGATGCTTATTTCGGGTACAATCAGATAGCTATGCACCCTGATGATCAGGAAAAAACTGCTTTCATTACGGACAAGGCCAACTATTGCTATAATGTTTTGCCATTCGGATTGAAGAATACTGGAGCTACTTATCAAAGAATGATGAATCGGGTGTTTGAAGATTAGCTCAGGAAGAACGTAGAAGTCTACATAGATGATATGATTGTCAAGTCTTTGCACGCAACAAGCCATGTGCGGGACTTGCAACAAACATTTGACAAGCTGACGAAATACCAAATTCATTTAAACCCGGTGAAGTGTGCTTTCGGGGTCCCGGCGGGAAAATTCTTAGGTTTCCTATTAACACATAGGGGGATCAAGATGAACCCGGATAAGTGCCAAGCCGTTTTGGACATGCAGGTTCCGTGAAATAAGAAGGAGGTGCAGCAACTAACTGGCAGATTGGCGGCACTGACTCGCTTTCTACCAAAGTCGGCAGAGAATTATCTCTCATTCTTTAAATTGCTAAAGAAAGAGGCCTCAAGTGGATGGAACCAGGGATGCGATGTGGCGTTTGCAAAAATCAAGCAAAGGCTTATCTGCTCCGCGGTGTTGTCAAGTCCGGAACCCGGGAGAGTTTGGTTTTATATTTGGCCGTTGGAGAAGAGGTGGTGAGTGCCGCTTTGGTTAGAGAAGCTGAGGAAGGCCAAAGCCCAGTGTATTTCGTAAGTCAGGCATTACAAGGCTCGGAGTTGAGGTACCAAAATTTAGAAAAGATGGCTTTTGCTTTACTCATTACAGCAAGACGGCTACGTCCATATTTTCAGAACCATCATATCATTGTTCGCACCGGTCAACCAATTAGGCAGATTCTTCACAAGCCTGATCTGGCAGGGCAAATGGTTAGTTGGGCTATCGAGTTATCCGAATTTGACATAGCTTATGAGGCCCGGCATGCTATTAAGTCACAAGCATTGGTTGATTTTGTGATGGAGCTTACCCCATCGGAAGGAGGTGACGAAAAGGAGACAGAGACTTGGAGGATATTCGTTGATGGATCCTCGAATGAGAAAGGAAGCGGAGCTGGGATAATCATAGAAAGTCCGGAAGGAATATCATTGGAGCATTCGCTTCGTTTCAATTTCAAAACCTCAAACAACCAGGCGGAGTATGAGGCTTTAATTGCTGGGTTACTTCAGGCTAAAGAGAGCGGGGCCAGGAAAGTTCACGTGTCTACTGATTCCCAATTGGTAGCCTCACAGATTAACGGAACCTATCAGGCTAAAGGACCTCTAATGGTTAAATATTTAGGGAAAGTACAGCAGATCATAGCTGATTTCGACAGCGTGGTAGTGACACATATTCCCAGGGGAGAAAATATTAGGGCGGATATCTTATCCAAACTAGCAAGTACAAAAAGCCCCGGAAATCATCGCACAATAGTTCAACAAAACTTGACAGAATCGAGTTGCGTGATGGTCATCTCGGAGGTAACAGATTGGAGGAAGCCAATTGCTGACTATCTTGAGAGAGGAATCCTCCCAGCTGAAGCAGTAGAGGCAAAGAAATTGGTAAGAACGGCGGCATCATACGCCATGGTTGGGGATGAGTTGTACCGGAAAGGGTTTCATTCCCCAATGATGAAATGTCTCAGTATGGCCGAGTCGGGATATGTGCTATCCGAAATACATGAAGGGATCAACGGACACCATATGGGTGCTAAGGCTTTAACCCTAAAGCGGTTCGGGCCGGCTTCTTTTGGCCGACTATGGCAGCAGATGCTAAAGAACATCTACGCATGTGTGATAGCTGTCAAAAGCACGGTAAAGTGATCCAGATTCCTCTGTCAGAGTTAACCAATATCTCAGCTCCGTGGTCGTTCTTCAAATGGGGCATGGATTTGCTAGGACCCTTTAAGTCGGCCCCAGGACAGCTGCAGTGGCTCATTGTGGCCGTAGATTACTTCACGAAATGGATAGAGGCGGAACCTTTGGCAACCATAACCTCAGCTCGGGTGCAGAAATTTGTAAAGAGAAATATCATTTCCCGTTTTGGGATCCTGACTGAAGTTATCACGGATAATGGAACCCAGTTCACGGACAAGGGTTTCCAAGAGATGATGGCGGACTATCACATTGAGCAACACTTTGCTTCTGTTGAGCATCCGCAGTCCAATGGCCAGGCTGAAGCGGCTAACAAAGTTATTCTTGATGGGTTGCGAAAGCGGATGGAAGAGGCAGAGTCGGACTGGGTCGAGCAGTTGTACTCCGTGTTATGGGGACTCCGGACTTTTGTGCATACGGCAACCGAGGAGACCCCATTCAGATTGACTTACGGCTGTGAGGCAATGATTCTGGTTGAAATTGGTGAGTCCTCGTGGAGAAAGATCAACGCTCTTAATGGGGAGTCCCAAAATAGTGAGGCCATTGCGGTAGAGCTGGACTTAGTTGATGAAGCCCGAGTTACAGCACATTGCCGGAGTTGGCAGCTAAGCGACTTATCGCCAACCGGTATAACAAGAAAGTAAGACCCTGGAGTTTTGACAAAGGCGACCTCGTCCTTCGCCAAGCCGACATAGGTAACAAAAACGCCGGTCAGGGTAAGCTCGCGGCAAACTGGGAGGGCCCCTACCGTGTAATGGAAAGCTTGGGCAGAGGTGCTTATAAGCTTGAGACATTGAAGAAGAAATCCGTTAAGCGAACTTGGAACGCTGACAAGCTGAAGGCATATTATAGTTAAAAATCAGCACATACCAATGAATAGGGTTATCAGGAGGCTATTAAAAGGGGGCTTTGCTCCTATAGGGCATTATGTAATGACTGCGTCACCGAATCATGATCGCTATATTAATGAATATTGGGCCTAGGAGCCCATTTTCAAAGCAATTTATTTTTGTTGTGTTGACATCATTATAAGCAAGGAGGAAATTGAGGTACATAAACCCGTTTCTGGAAGTCATGTTCAAAGTAAACGCAGAGGTAACAGAGGTACATAAACCCGTTTATGGCAGACATGTTCAAGTTAAATGTCGAAGAAACAGAGGTACATAAACCCGTTTCCAAAAATCATATTCAGATTAAACGTGTAGGATTCTGAGGTACAGAAAGCCCGTTTCCGAAAATCATGTCGATAAAGGAACATGTATGAATTCATGGCCAAAAAGCTAGTTTTGGGAAAGCATGCCTGGAATATAGAGGTCTGGGCTCTGGGTGTGCACACCAGTTTTCAGAGCCATGAACAAAATAAACATGTAGAAATTTATGGTGCAAACACCAATTTTTCGAAAATCGTGTAAGCATGCATGAATTATTGGGCATACACACCTAGTTTTCATAGCGTGCATGAAGTCATGGTCAAGAAACCAGTCTTTGCAAGGCCTATAAGAGCCAAACAGGAAGGAATTTTCAAACCAATTTCAGAAAATTCTTGTGTAAAGCCAGAAAAGGCTGGCGTCAACCAAGCTGCCCGAGATAACTGAGTAGACTAACGTACCGACCTTGATCAAGTCGGGTTGTTAAAGCTTTAGAGAATAAAGTTGAAAACATTTGATGGGTTTATTGCTGTTACGAGCGGACAAGTTTAGCAAGCTGGCGAAATTGATAAGTGTTAAACAAACCGATCAATGTATGCAAGTATCGAATAACTTAAGAGAAGCGTGGGCAGCAAAAGGTATGTTGTCTAGGCCGAAGCCGAAGCAATGCATTACAAATCAAAAGCCGGGTTATAACCACGGCAGCGGAAGGCTAATAAGTAAGTTATACAAATGAAAAAGGAGGAAGAGTCGTCAGGACCGAGTACAGGCCTAGGGGGAGGGACCAATTCCTCTTCACCTTCCTCGTCATTTCCCTCGTCATCTTCATCCTCGGTAGCCCCAAGGGGAATTAATTTCCCTTTTTGGTTGACATATGCTTGAAAATGCAACCCGGAGGTGTTCAGGGTGACTTGGGATTGAGGACTCGGATTTGTGCCACCGCATTGTCAAAAGATTGCACAGCGGCGCTGGCATATTTGGTAAGGTGACCTTTGGAGGCAGTGAGCTCTTCCTTCTTCGCCTTCAACACACCTTTAACATGATCTGCATCTGATTGCGCTTTCTCTACGAGTAACATGTCATTGGTGTGGAGGTCCTCCAAGCGGTTTATATCCATGTTGGCCATGGTCAGTTTATCCTCGGTCTGAGATAAGCTCGCTTTCAGTGACCTTATTTCCTCTTCTTGCTTATTTTTCACAGCTTCAGCAGCCGCAACTTATCATGCGCCTGGTTCCTTTCCTGGGTAACCTTCGCTAGATTAGCGTTATTTTTAAGAGGGGCGAGCTCCCGAGCCAGGTTATCTCGTTCTGTAACCACCTGGTGCATTTGGGATGTCATCTTGGCGTATTTGACCTTGAGAATGGCAAGGGGTCTGATGAGAGAGACGGCTCAGTGACCCTTAACTTCTAGGTCGGCGATCTCGGTTTTCTCAGCCTCAGTAAGACCGAGGGACTTGTGAAATCGTGCAAGAGGCCGAACGGCGTCTAGAATGTCTTTCGACACCCCACTTTTCCACAACTCTCCCTCTGGAAGCTCGGCATAGGATGGGGCATTGTCCACAGAGGAGGGGGTTGGGTTCGTCTCTATCGAAGGACCGAGGTTGGGCGCCGGGCCCGTTGGTTCTTCTTGGGGCTGTTTCCCCTTTGATTTCTTTGATGCTCCCTCCCCGTGCCTTGACCCGCCTTTGGGTGTGGAGCGTTTACGGGAAGTTCCAATAGCTGCGGTCGTTTGATTTCCTGGGTTGGTGACATTCTTGACACCTTCATGAAGAGCAGCGAACACATTCAGGAAGTACGGTTTACCCATATAACGGTCTGCAAAAATATAAAACAGCAATCGTTATGATCAGTAGTAACAATATATACAAGTGAAAAGGCGGGGGTGATTCAATTCCCGTACTCGTCGTTGTTCGTCTCCTAACTAATGGTGTAGGGATAAACTCGGCTGGATCCATTGGGTCCTTCAGTTTACCTGCGAGTTCCAAAATTTTTAACTAGGCTGTTACTTCAGCATCTAAAAAACTTTTTGGTTTTGGGATCAAGTCGTCTGGCGTAAGAGTGTGATGATGGGCACGCCAGTATAACGGAAATTTTCTTCGATTTCTCCTGAGCGAATCTTTTGAACAAACCAAGGTACTCGCTGGGAGTTGGCAATGACTTTTACAATAGCATTTTTGAAATTTTTCCATGAATCCATGAAAGGTTTGAAGAGCTTGCGGTCGCGAATGCTGCGTAGAGAGGTCCATCCGAACCAGGTCGTGGTGCCTCTTGTAAGCATATTAGTCTCTAATGGAGAAAAGAAAGACATAAACACAGGAATAGTGCAGACGATCTTCATCTTTTGGCATAAATTTTCAAATGCGATGGCAAAGGCCCATCCGTTGGGGTGAAGTTGTAAAGGTGCCACATGTAAGTGGTTTAGCAGATTTATTTGAAATTCCGTAAAAGGAAATTTCACACCAAGAAGGGTTAATATATCTCGGTAGAGAAAGAAGAAATGGGGGTCTTGGCTTTGCGGACGCCCAGACGCAACTGATTCACGCGCAAGGGGTAGTCGGATCGAATACCCTTCCTCGTCGGGCAGTCCAAGGGGCCGGATGTCCGTTGTTTCCATAATGCTTCTAATGCTGGTTACACAAAGGTTAATGACGTATGTTCAATCGGTTGGGTCCTTGGTGGGGTGGATGCAATGGATTCTTCCATCTCGGACAGTCGGTGGTGGTCGAAGAAGAAGCCATCTATACCTAAAATAAAAGAAGGGCCGAAATTAGAAAAGGCTCGCTACCTGACGGACGAATGTTACATCAGCAATTTGCCACTAGTAAATCGGCTTCTCTATAACGTTCTAACATAGCAAGGTCAATGCTCTTGTAACAACACTCATCACACGGTGTTGGTCCTCGGGATGGCACAGTGGCTGAAGGAGCATGGGAGTAAGATGGTGTTGGGATGTCTCTGGTATGCCTATTTCTTCGTGGGTGCCGAAGTAGAGCATCGTTCCTCTCGTCTTCGGGAGAAGAGGTTGAAAGAACAGGCTATCACCCAAGAGGGGGGGTGAATTGGGTGTTTGATAAAATTTTAGAAACTTTGAAAATCTTTTCGAAACTTATTGAAAGCAGTTTGAATGACAAAAACAGGTTGATAAAGCATTAATCAATCATTCAAACATGTATGGACATTCAAATGTATATGCCGGAAATATAAGAGATAAGGGAAGAGAATATGCAAACCGATTTATACCGGTTCGGCCCAATCCTTGACCTACGTCCGGTCCCAAGCTCCGCTTGAGATTTTCAATCCACTATCTTCTTTCAACCCGATTACAAGTTCTCGTACTTGAAGTAATCCTCTCACTAGGATTCACTCCCCTTACAACCGTAATCAATACACTTGTTTGATTACACACTTTGCAAACAAAGGATGTTCCTCAACCTAGGACACACTCCCCTTACAAGCCGTAATCAACACAATGTGTTTCCCACTCAAGATCACCCAATCTTGAGTAACTCTCGATAGTATGGTTGGATGTTTACAATAAATCTTCTCTCACTCGAAGTAAATGAATAAACACGAAGCACAATTACGAATCATTTCACTCTCAATGATAAGCTATGTAAGCATTGAAAACAGAGAGTAAATGATATGAAAAGCAGTATTAGCATGTTGAAGATGTAAGCATGTGTGCTGCGTTTTTTCTCGCTTTCGTGTTCTGTTTGGAGACTTCAAATCTTCATGTATTTATGCTAGTTGAAGCTTGTGACCGTTGGAAATTCGTTCAGGAATGAATCCAATTGAATTTCTAGCTGTTGAAGAATATTACCGTTATGAATAGTAACACGAATTTTGGATTCTATCTGTTTGAGAAATCTGAACGTTATGGACAGTAATTTTCAAATATTTTCTTCCTTGTGGTCTTGGTGTTAGAATAATGATGCTCTAACACTTCTTGCTGGTATGAGTTTGTTATCTGCCTTGAAACTCAGTTGAATTTCTTTCCAGCTTGTCAACCACTTGAATATTTTGAATATAGCATCTGTTGAAGCTTCTTGTCCATGGGAGCATTTTGTCGTTGATCACTTGAATCCATTGAAGAACATTACTTCTGAGAATTCAACTTTATTTCTTCAAGTTCCTTGTTGAATTCGTTCTTCTCTGTCATTTCTGGAAATCTGCAGCAAGTTCTTTCTCCATTGTGACTGATTTTGACCATTGTTAAGTTTGATGCAATCTCAAACTCTAATCACCTAAAACTTATACACAAATGATGTAAATGATGTTAAGAAGTAGTATAAATCATTTGGGTAATCATCTGGATGTTTTTGATATGAAACAATATTTCAAATATGGTGATTTTTCTGATCCACGGTTGTAAACTCGAGTTTGCTCTTGAAAACTCGAGTTTTCCTTTGTTGTCGAATGTTGGATTTCTTCATTGCCGAGCAAAACTCGAAGTTTTGTCCAAAACTCGAGTTTTCATATGTTCATGAAAACCCAAAACTGGCGGTTTTGACTCAAAATCGGCAGTTTTGACCCAAAATGGCAGTTTTCATATGCTCAAATCGTGCTCTCATCTCGATGAAAACTCGAGTTTTCACTTGCAAAACTCGAGTTTTTCTTTCTCCTGAACTTTGTTGAGTTTTCTTGAAATAACAGTCAACTTTCGAAGATCATATCTCCCTATTATGTGCTCCGTTTTGATCCATTCAACTCTTGATGCAAAGCTCTATGTGTCTACTTTCCAATGCCACCAATTTGAGCTCAATTGGATTTGTAGTTTGTGAGATATACTCAAAACATTGAGGCTTGGTCTGAAACATGGCGTGAACTGATGTGCCAACTTGTAAAATACATAGCTCCTCCATCTGAACACCTTTAGACTTAAATTATATATCTAAATGATGCTTTGGATGTCTAGTTTCATATGCCACTGATTTCGTCTCAATCCGATTTCTGGTTTGTGAGATATCATCGAAACACCGAGGTCGCCCATTCTGAACGTGAGACAGGTGGAGTGAAGTGCGATAACGAGTTCAAAACTCGAGTTTTCCCGCTTCAAAACTCGAGTTTTGCTAGTCCAGACCCAAAACTCGCATTTTGCCTCAAGACTCAAGTGTTGCTGGTCCAGTTTTCCAAAACTCGAAGTTTTCACCCCAAAACTCGAGTTTTGCTTGTCCCAGACCCCGAGAGACGTTGTGAACACTTGATAACTCGAGTTTTCCCTCAAAACTCGAGTTTTCTCCTATCAGATGAGTAAATTACAGCAGCAAGGTAGGAAACTCAAGTTTAATACTTGGAGACTCAAGTTTGCTCATCTAAAACCTCATTCTTGCTTGTTTTAACTCTGAATTGAGTCATTCCAACTTCCATATGATCTTGGAGGCTTCTAGCATCGATATAAGAACTTGGATAAATAGATCTTCATTCCATACATCAAGTTCTTCATACTTCCATCTTCCAACTTGATCATTCTTCATCATTTAACTTGGGCTCATCATTTTCTGCAACTTCTACCCTCTTCAATATCCAGAAAGCTGATCCTATCCTGAACTTGTTTCCAGACATGTATACTGCATTGTAGCTCAAATATGATGAAGCTTCATTCCAACTTCTGGTTTGATCATCAAGCCTTCATGTACACAAGAACTTGAATGTTGTACAAGTTCTTCTTTCTTAAATCTCCTTTCTTGATTAATTTCCATACTTCAACTAGGATTAATCTATAATAAATACAGCAGTTAGTCAATGTAGGAGATAACTATATTACTCAATCTTTTTGCTATTAACAATGACATTTGTATAAGACATCATCAAAACTAATCATAACTAACAGAGGTTTCCCAAAAAGAAAACTGTTGGGCCGACAAATCGCGTTTAGGGATTTCAGAATGCTTTGGAATGGTCGGCTTGCCATACATACCTGCAGAAGACTGATGGGTGCGAGTTTTTGGGGGGAGAAGAGGCGAAGAGTCTTTAGAGTTGAAAATGTGTGGTACGGTGCGGGCCATTCTTTTTGAAAAGAGGAAAACCCACCCAGAAAAACCCACCCAAGAAACCCAGAAATGCACTCAGACGTGTTTAGAAAAGACAAACAACGTTGGTATAAAGAAGGCAGCATGCAGCAGAGGAAAATTATCTGAACAATAAACAAAGGAGCAAAGAGAAAATACCTGTGTCAGTTCGTGATAGCGAGATTTTGCTGTTGGATTGATGAAGTGCTCTAGCAAGGGTATGATGTTCTTTCCGAAAGGCCAAATGACTTAAGTGCAAAGTGGTAAGAGCAAAGCGTTTGGGCAAACTTATATACGTTAAGAATTTGAAACGCCAAGGGTCGCGACATAAATTTGCCTTAGCAATTAGGGTTGCAACCCTAGAGAGGCGTGACGGGTGGCGGGTAATGATGTCAGCAATAAATGCTCGCGTGCAGCGCAGGTGGTTCAAATCACTAATCCACGTAAAATCGCAACTGTACGTCATAAGGGGTCTAGAGACATAGCTGTCAACAGGAATGGAGGGCGTCTGATGGAATCATGCCGCGGATCTTCAGCCCGGATTGGGGGGCCATTCTTTTGGTCTTCAACCCGGATTGAGGGGCGCTTGACTTTAATTTCAAATCCGGCTTGCGGGGTGATGAGCACAAATAGTACCATGTTTTCCCTATACTTACTGACTGAATTGAATGTTAAATACATGCTTAACTGCAGATAATCTAAGCAAAAAGGCATACATTCATGATATAGGAACTAAAGAGTAGAAATCATTTGCATGTGCTAAAAATGGAACAATTTACTTTGTTTTTAAGGGAAATCGCATAGCAGGGCTGATACGATGCTATAGCATTCTGACAGCGATTCGAAGTGCAATACAAGGCATCCCGAATGCTATAGCAAAGTAGAGGACGCAATGCTATGCGACATGTTTTGACCTTTTTACCCGAGATGATTTCAAAGAATAAAATAAAGGGCGATATTAACGAGATAGGTTGCTGACGTGACGAAATAGAAGATGTGGAGGATCGAAACTAAACGATTTGAAGAATCCCGCAGAATGAACAGAAGCAATCTACTCGGATCAGAAGATATGATAGATCCCGATGGATTAGGAAAGGCCCAGCTCACTGTAACTTACGCCGTAAGAAAAAGCCCGACTATAAAAGGAAACAAAGCGCGCCAACCCTAAGAGAGTCGAAGAGCCCTAGAACCGCATTCTATCTTTCGGGCGGACTCAAGAGGAGAGTGAGAGATTTCACAAGAGCACGAGACTTCGGGACAACCGGCAAAGATCCTTCCCGTAAAGTAAGACGGAACGAAGGAGACGTGGAGTGGTGGTGTGACGGGACCTCGACCACGCCGTCGGGGAAATTTCCGCGAGCTTTCTGTTTTCCTTTCCTTTTAGCTTTATTTTCTTGATCATGGGTCATTCTGTTTGTGTGCATTTTGCGTGTCCTCGTCGGTCATGAACGAACTTTATATGGCTGGATGAGGATGAGTCTTTAAGTGTTGAATGAACCCAGTTGCAAGTTCTTAATTCAATAAATTTGGTTTGCGTATCGGTGTTTTTATTACTAGTCGGTTAACGAAGTTAAGGGCTAGATTGTGGCCTCGGCTTCGGCAAGGAGTTGGGGTTAGAAACGAAAAAAAAGGTTTGCTAGGCGGCCCGTGCACGGCTAGACCTATTATTGTAGGCTTCGAGGGGAATGGGTCTACCTCTCATAACCATAACACCCTGAGCGTAGCACGGATCTTCTGACTAGAAAATTGTCATAGGAATATGGAAGGAGTATAGTCAGCATCATAAGTATCGAACGCGGAAGCTTCGATAGACTATAGAGGTGGGTTAACCAAATAGCTTTGTAAATGGTAGTTATGCTGTAGCAATTGCGGAAGGCATACAAATATAGATGCTATAGCATTGGGTAGAGCAACCGGGGATTGATGCACTTAAGGATGATTACGCATCCATCCCTAACCTCTCACCGATATCTTCTCGTTTTAAAGTTATTTTGTTTACGTTTGCTAGTAGCATAATTACAAAACCCCTCAACCCGATTATATTTACTACCTTTCACAACTGTCATAGCGATTGCGCGTCATCTCTCGGTATCTCGGTCTGTGGGACGATACTCTACTTACACTTTATTACTTGTTTGACTGGTTCACTTGCCATCAAGGAAATCGACCAACACGGGGCGGTTAATTTCAGCGTCAACCCGAATAGAGGGGCGCTTGATTTTAATTCTAAATCCGGCTTACGAGGTGGTTAATTTTAGCGTCAACTCGAATAGAGGGGCGCTTGATTTTAATTCTAAATCTGGCTTGTGGGGCGGGTAATTTCAACGTCAACCCAGATTGAAGGGCGCTTGATTTTAATTTCAAATCCGGCTTGAGGGGCGGTTAATTTCAGCGTCAACCCAAATTAAGGGGCGCTTGATTTTAACGTCAACTCTGATTGATTGTAAACCAGGAATCGAGGGTGATGGGTTAGCTTTTCTTCTAAAATAGAAGAGGGGCGGCTTTGCACGGCGATGTACATGTTACCATGAGCCTGTTTCGTTTACAAAATAAAGAATATATAAAGACAGATGGATTTGCAGTAATGATTTTCCATTTCTATCAACAGTCAAATAGTTTACATGGTGCTCATACAGAAAACGATAGGCTTCACAAAGGTAGTACAATGGCAAGATCCAGCGAATAATTAAAGTGTGCAACTTGTCGACATGGGCATATCAGTTCGCTGCAGAGGATGGGCACCCAAAGTCACCACCAGGTCGGCAAGGTTAACCGACCATGGTTAAATGTCCTTTACATGGTTCTACCATGGAGAGGGCCCCAGACGTTCTTCCGAAAGCCCATGAAGACGAAGTTGAGCCAGAGTTTGGCTCAACACCTTTGAGAGACCAGATGTATTTGGGGATGTGCACATGACGACAGGCAAATACATCGGCACTCTCAGATGCCCTTTGGGGTAGGTGAATGAAGACTGGCAAATACATCGAAGGATGGTCTTGAGTTTCAAGAACCTTGGCGTCATTTTTGGGTTCTTTCTTCTTCTTCGATTCTCTGCATTGTAGGTATGCTCTGAAGAGCAGAGACGAGTGTCCCGAATGTAATCTTCTCGGGGCAACTAAAAAATAATGGTAGTTCATCCTCAGAATTCCAAAGATTTCAAGGAAAAAGAAGTCTGAGGGCGATGGATGAAGGAAAGAGAAAGGAGTAGAGGAATTTTATAGGCATCCTCCTGTGGGCACAGCATATAGAAACGCCAGGAGTAACTAATATCCTTAATGGGAAGCGTAAGCATCAGAAGTAATAAGTGCTTTGGTAATCGAGGCATAGACATTAAGTACACATGGATGGCGAAGCAGAGAGATGGTTCCGTTCCCCAAGGAGGGCAGGTGATGGGATACCTATATCTATACGGCCGAAGACTTTCATGATGACCTCGATTGGGGGCAATTGGTGGCTGGAACTCATAATGTCGGTTATGACCGAAGCATGCGTGGCAGGAGCTCATAAGGCCGGTTATGAACGAATTCCATTTCTCTGCGTGAATCTCGGAATCATGAAAGTCGGACTGAAGGTAAAAAGAAGCCTAGTATGCCGGCTATTATTGACATAAGGTCGTTTGTGCAAGTGTCGGGAATCGTAAAGGGATAAGAAGTAGGAGGAGCCATGTTATGCAAGTCGGTCATTGGGTCGGGGTTGGTTACTTCATAAACCTCGACACAACAGAAGGCCTGAAGTACCGAGCTTGGGGGAAACTGTTATGGACCCATATATTGGGCCTAGCAGATAAGCGGCCCAGTAAGGGTATTTGCTACAGAATCCTTTCTACCCAGGTATGAGTTGAGTCATCTCTGATCGTATCTGTGATTCAGAACCGTACAAGTAGTGGAGCAGGCATTTGCAGAATGTGGGAGGCGCACTCTACCTGAATAACGGATTCACTACGACAAGGAGAGAAACCCTAGGTAATCCCTATAAATAGGAGGTTACCCACCAGGTGCACTCTCTACATTCTCTATTACATTATTTACGATTCAGCCTCACTGTGCACACACACCACCCCCATTGGCGAATCGCCACCACCATGTAGCACAGTGATCTGAGATTGCTTGCTGGTATCTTCTCTCTAGATATCATCGGGTAATCCTCTCTGCTCAGATGCTTTACTCATAAGTATCTTGGGAGAGCTCAGTGATCCTACATTAATATCGCCTAGCCTCATTGGGCTAGACACTTATGTTCTACAACAGAACAGTTTGAAAAACTTCTTCTAACTTGAGTCATTAAGTGAAAGCTCGAGTTATCAAAATACATTTGAATATAATGGTCAACCTAGGCTCGAGTCACAAAACACTAACTCGAGTCAGATAATTTTGTATTTTGAAAAAGACTTTAAGTTCGCAAGGCTTGACTAGAGTTACCAAGTATAGGCTCGAGGTTCACATCATAACTCGAGTCAACAATATGTAACTCGAATCTATAAATCATTCAGGCTTAAGTCACACAAGGCTTGGCTCGAGTTTGACATCCCAAACTCGAGTCAATCCGACGTAAAAAATATGATGATCGATATGATCCAAGTTTGAACAAGTTAAAATCATTTTGACTTGATTTATAAACCTCATTTTGTTTACAATGTCATTATCATCAAAACATATAGAAAACTAACAAATTTAGCTCTTCACCATATGGTCTGTAAGTAATGCATTGAATTTGAAGCAAGTAGTGATAATTTTGACCAATCAACACCACTACATATAACTCAAACGATAGCTGGATGCCAAATAGGCTAGTAATAACAACTTACATTAATTTCAGTAATATGAAGAAGGCCAAATCAAGTGGTTTTTTTTATAACTTTCACTTATGTTTTTTGTAGACATGTTTACGGTGGATTTATATTTAATATGCTTATTACTAATTTTTTATTTATAATTGCAAAGAGAAGTATGAAGAACGCTGAAAAGACATGTGAAGAGCTTTAAGTTGAGTTTATTTTTTTTCCATAGATATCACTTAGATTTTTGTACACATATAAAGCGTATTAAATAATCTAATATAATATGTAACTATGTGTAAGTGTTAACGGGACTTGAGAAAGCGCAAAAAAAAAAAAAAAAAAAAAAGTCTTCCTTCCACAGGTATATTAATTGCAAATTCGTTAGTTTAGATTTTTCTATTGGTTGCATATTATTTCTAGTTATTATATGTGATTTTTGTCCAAGGAATTCGTAATGTCGGAATTGTGAAACTTGTTATTTTGACAATAACACAATTTTATTGTATTATTCTTAGAGGTAGAGCCAAAAATTGCGAGTTAGGGAGGCAAATTTTAAGAATAGAACCAAGTGTTTATAAAATTTCATTTAAGCCCCACAATTATTTCAATATTTTAGTTCCCTTCATGAAAGAAATAATAGGGACTAAAGTAAAAATATTAAAATTTTTATGAGGCTGAAATATAATTTTATAAAAATCCGGTTGTTATCTACAATTTTAGGGAGGTGGGGGCCACCCTAGCACCCTCCGCCTCGCCCCCGATCATTCTCAAAATTGCAAGTTTCACAATTCCAATATTTACAAATTCCATGGATAAAAGTTTGCATACATATGTTAATTGAATCTTGTTTTCCATGCATTTAGTCTTTACAAGTTTTTTTTTTTTTTATGCTCCCTCCTTGAAAGAACTTAGATGATTATTGAGTGTTAGGTGGAAGTGTTGATTGTAATTTATTCCCAACGTGTGGGAGTTGTGGATGTGTGGTTTATATTGTGGGCCATCTTTAGAGTCGAATGCTACCACCCTTGGATTAGGTGCTAGGTTTACTAATCTTTGGCATTTTTGTTATTTTGAAATTTCGGATACAATATGGCTCGGCCTACCTCGTTTTAGATTATAAAGGTAGAGTATAATATTTAATGAAACCGAGTACTAACATAACCGATATACAAACTTGAGAATTATGTTTTGTATGGTTGAATATGGTCGTATAATGAGGTCTTGATTGAGATGGAAATCAAAGTAAAGGACAAAAATAAAGAGCAACCTGATTAAGTGGAGTTATTAGTGACGGGTTCATAATTAAGACGTCTAAATTAAATGATGAAAAAGGTGGAAATGGGTAATCTAGTCTTGGAAGGAAAAATTTGTTGAACTGGATGATCTAGTGATGATTGGGAAAATCAAATTTTCAATGAGAGATGAATCGTTACAATCAACGCAGGTCATTTAGGTCAACAAATTTGTCTTTCCAAGTCTAGATCACCAGCCCTATGTTTTTCAAGCTCCAATTTAGAGTTATGAATTCTCACCTTCAGTTTGGTTTTCTTCTCAACCAAAACCTCTCTACGAAATCATATTCACACATATAAAATCCAATTCTCAAACTTGTATATTAACTCCCTTATACTCAGGTTCATTAAATAAAACTCTTCTCCTTTATCACCTAAGACTAGGGTAGGCAGAGTCACTTCATATTTGAGGTCCGAAGGATCAAAATGCATAAGTATGGTAACCCGTGACCAATCTATGGGTAGTCACATTCAACTAAAGGGATGCTCACAATATAAAATCATGTGTACGTCAACAGCATGCAGATGTCACGCATAAAATTGCATCCACTAAATCCAACACTCACAAGTTATCTAACTCCTTTAAAGGTGTGGAAAATGAAAGCAAAAAAGATAAACCTTGAAAAAACAAATGCTCGAATTAAGATTCACTAATTATTTTAAAATATAAGGCTTTAGCCTTTAGATTCATGGTTGTTAGTTATATTGATTTTTTATGTTGATTGCATTATTGTTTTTAGGGATGTCTCTATCTGCAAAATTTATATTGCATAATATAACTTTTAGATACAATAATAATATCCAACAAGGTTTCTGTGAAACAAAATAAATCGTATATTTTTGTTTAAAAAAAGAAGCTCTTACTTAATCTAAAAGGTGGGCATTTTTTTTTATTATTATTATAAATTGAAACATTTTAACACCGATCATCTAACCAACCAGTCTAGGCGTAACTTTTAAGAATGGCAAACTTTTTAGACCGGTTGATACAAAACTGGACCTAAGCCCAATCTTTTAAGCTATTTTCAACGGGTCTTAAAAGTCTATTTTCTAGTAGTGATTATTAATTCCCCACTAATATTGCTACAAATCCAGTCCTCCATTCTCTAGCCAAGCACATACCTCTTGACTATCATTTTGTTTTGTTCGGGAACATTTGGCTGCTAAATTATTACTTATTTGCCATGTTTCAGCTCGATATCATATTGCTGATATTCTGAACTTTATATGCCTATACAGACCAAACATCATGAGAATGGGAGATCTGTATGGACAATGGACACTCTCCTCTTCTTGGAGAAATGACTTGATAGACAAGTTAAAGTTTCTTACATTATACCATCACACCATTATAAGAGTTTTCATCAACTCCTATGACCTGTATATCATTAGGCAATACTCCTTCATTGCCAGCTGCAATTTCTAAGAAAAACGAAACTTCTAAATACAATAAATGATACTGGATATATACACTTGAAGAGTGAACAATTGACTATCACATTCAGTCACCTCCAAAATAGTTAATGCAACTCTTATTGGGAGCCTATGTCCCAACAGTCACTACTTGGGTCATAATAATTGTTGAGTGAAGATAATTTGTCAGAACCATTTCTAACTCCAGGAGATTTAATGAAATCATGTTAGATTCAAATATGAACCTCCTATTGCATCACACTTCTGATTCATATAACAATTAGAATTTGAATTGCAGACATTCTTGACAGATAAATTGTCATATATGATGTCTAAAAATGTTCATTCTAATTCTTGAAAAATGTGTTCATAGTAAACTAGCAAATGGAAAATGAGGCTGTCTTTCTTCTGGGAAGCAAAATATCAAATGACTTCCCTGAGCTCTCCAGTAAGCAGAGCATATTTGCGGTGCTGGGATAATACGGGTGCCACTTGGACTGCCTCTAATCTTGATTCTAACTCAACATCAGTTGAACCCTTGTGTTGATTAGCTGCATTCAAAATTGTCTGCAAGATTTGCAGGGTGTCTCCATGGCTAACTACCAAAATGGTACATCTGCACAATGGGAACCGATAATTTTAGGCTCAGTCATAGAACATGCATCAAGTATACCATAACATATTTTAAGTGTACGGAAAATAGATGTAATGTTTCAGATAACTACAGTTATTGAGACAAACAGCTCCATTCAAATCAAAAGAAAAGTTCTTTTTAAATTTAACATCCATTTACAATTCAAACTGTTAATTTGCATGCCGGTTGCTTAAATACACAAGGCTTCCACAAGATCTTTAAATAATATATGCTTGAGATGAAACTCATTACCCTGTGAATTCTGACTCCATGACAGCCATTGCCCTTGCCAGTCTACAAGCAACATCCTTGACACTTTCTCCTCCTTCAGGCCTTGCAAATGGATCCTTCTCATCAACATCCCAAACCTCTGCGTACTATTGGTAATGACAAGAGAAATTTCAGAGTTTCCAACATTACAGATGATATGAGAACAATGATTACTCATAAGCACCAGTTTTGTTGAACAGTGGCACTGCAAGGACTTAACCAGAGCCTGGCTAGTGAATGACTGTTAAATATCTCTATTGCCAAATGCTCACCCAAGAAAAGAAAAGATTAGCAGCCAATGACCACTTACTTTGTCATGTGATTTGAGTTCAAATGAAGGTCCAAAGAGGCGTTCTCGTAGATCTTCAACTATCTGCATGAAAAGATAGATATAATTAAAATTGTACAATAATGTTAACAAAATAATTGCAAAATGGATTTTGCTTTTAGTAAAAAAACAAAGTTATGAAATTAGACGAGGAATCCTCTCAGGAGCTTCAATGGCTCACCTTACACTGTGAGCCTTGAAAACAGAGGTTTAACACACTTGCAACCACCTCTGCAGTATGGCTTGTTCTTGAAAATGGAGAGTAGCAAATGCATACATTTTCAAGTAATATACTACGAGCCTCTAGTTCCTGTCCAGAAAAAATACCAGCACACAACTAAGGAAGCATGTATGATAGTCATTTGTAATGTTCATATAACACAAAAATGCATATGTAATGTTCACATTTGAAAATACCCCAACCCCTCCACACCTTGTTTAACAGAAGATAGATCTCTAATTTGGGTAAAGTTGTTCAGTAAAACGATCTTTCTGACATAGCCATTCATCATATATTGTGAAAAAGAGATGTTTAAGAAGAAATTGTGTTAGAAAGAGAGAAGATTACAAGACAAGTTCTAATAAAATAAGAAAAGATGAGAAGGGCAAGAAAATATAATAAACATAAGACTCATGAATGCAACAAAGCTTCCATATCACTCTGAGTATCAAAAAGAGACATTGTCTGGAATAAACCAGTAGATAAAACACCAAAGGGAAGCCAAAAGCACAACCCTGTCTCACTCAAAGTTATGTGATGATTAGAAACCATTATAGATGTGAGTATTTTTTTTCCCCAGCCAAACAATTCATAACAAAAACAAAGATATCACATCACCACAAAGTTTCAGCCTCTCTTGATTTTTTCCCAATCAAATCTTCGTACCCAAGGAAGCATGTATGGTAGTCATTTGTAGTGTTCAAATAACACAAAAATGCATATTTTGTCATTTATAGGTAAAATGATGTTTGTGCACAGCCATTCATCATATATTGTGAAAGAGAGATATGCCAAAGAAGAAGCTGTGTAAGAAAGAGAGAAGATTACAAGAGAAGTTCTCCTCTTAAAATAAGAAAAAATTGAGTAGGAAAGGAAAATGGAATAAAAATAAGACTCAGGAATGCAACAAAGCTTCCATATCATCTGAGCATCAAAAAGAGATGTTGTCTTGAAAATCAGTGGATAAAACACCAAAGGGAAACCAAAAGCACTGCCCTGTCTCACTCTTAAGTTATGTGATGATTAGCCACCATTAAAGATGCAAGTATTTGTTCCCAGCCAAACAATCCATAACAAAAACACAAATATCACATCACCACAGAGTTTTAGCCTCTTTTTATTTATTTATTTTTTTCCAATCAAATCCTCATACCTTGTCAAAAGAAATTACTATCAAAGACAAAGGACAGATGCAAAGTTCTTCAAGGACACTAAATAATTTACTCCATAAGAAAACAGCTATTGGGAAATGTAAAAAAAGGTTTGCCATTGATTCAAAATAAGGCAAACAGGTCATTACTATTGATCCTAAGTACTGCTGTCCGAAGACCAAAGAAGCAGCCTTAAATTTCCAAATGGAGTTCGTTAAGAACTTTGTCTGTGTTAGGAGAATGAGAAGGCTATTAAAAGAAAGACTTGCAAGAATAATTACCAAAAGAATCAATAACCAAGACTATCCTATCAGGATTGACAAATGTTCATTTGCCATGGAACATTTGCAATTGACATTTGCCGGGGGACTAGTTCAATTTAATAAAACTGATATCCTCTATAGGCTTTCCTTATGTTAAGCTGATGCCGTTTACGTGAATAACTTCTTCAATGCCATTCCAGATGAAGACATACAATTTAATATGTACATCAATAGACTATAGTGGCAAATGGAAAAGAGACCTAAGTTTAATTTCATTATGACCATACTAGATTGATGATCTGACCATCCCCATTAGAGTAAAAGTCAAGTTAACTTACTTTAAAAAAAAAAAAAAAAAAAAGGGGTCATGTTAACCTCCAAAATATTCATAGAAGTCAATTCAATCTTTTGATAGTCATTTTCCAGTAATACCATATACAACGAAGCATCAGACAAAATCAAATTTATCTTCAGATAACAAAAACATATACACACACGGACATACTCAACCTAAAAGAAGAAACCATGATGAAAAGGTGATTTGACCGCACAGAAGAATTGATAAATGGGATAGGTAAAAAATGTCTTGGAAAGGAGACTCAGAAAAGGAAAAGCAGCTACCTTTTGGAATAATTTTCCAGCCAATTCTGCTTGATTAATTCCCTCAGAAGCCAATTGGAATTCGGGAAGTGTACCATTTTCCTGTTATTTTTTCAGTAACTGGTCAAAAGCTCCACATGGATTTCCTGTTACTTCAGGCTTTATGTTCATGATGTTGTGGTTGTTGTGGGTTTATTCCAGAAAGAATTGAAAACTTCAGAAAACCACTGATCCTTTATCAGTTACAAGTCTCCTCCAGAAGAAATGATATCATGGCCAAGCAAACACAAGACCAACCCCAAGCTATTGATAGTAAAAGTAAACAAATGGGAATATAAGAAATCAAATAGCGAACCATGGAGGAAACGATAATGCCTCTCTCGTTTGGAATGCTCTTTCCATGCCTCAAAACCCAGTTTCTGTTCCGTAAAATCCTCTCCATTTCTAATGGAAATAGCTGTGCTTGACTGCTGGCAGAAGGTAAACGGTTTATGATGCATAAAGAAGGTAGGTTTTATAAACTTTATTTGATGTCCTAACATTTATTTTCATTTTTATAAGTCACACCCCGAAATTTGAGAGTGATCCAAGCCAAGTAAGGAGAATCTGAACATACCTATAGCCACAAAACAGAGGACCAAGAGGATGAATTAGGAAATTCGCGACTGAACCACTACACTTCACTGCAACTCTCCGAGAACAGCCGCTGACGGACGGTGACGCATTTTTAAGATGAAAGGATTTAATGCGGAGAAGGATGGTTTCCGCTGCCCACAGACTGTTGAGTCGATTGTCGTAATTCTATTCGAGGTAAGTATCAGCATTTAATAAAAAAATAAAAAATAAAAAATATATATTGTATTTATTTAAATTTAAATTATATATCATTTTCTAATATATTTTATGCACTAGTATCTTAAATTAATTAGTTTCTAATTTTACATTCAGATTTATTTTTCTATAAAGTAGGTATCATGAAAACTAATTAATTTGAGATATTGTATGCAAAAATATATATCAAAAAAGCAGTATAAATTTAATTTTAAATAGATATGATATATAAAAAATTAAAAAAATATGTTCATATATCTATTTAAGCATATAAAAAGCACATAAATATGTTATAATTTGGACTCCAGATTGTCTCTACTTTAGTTCGAAAAAAAAAAGGAAATTATTTGAAGGTAACTAAGGTCGACTCAAATTATTAAAACAAGAAGCTGATCTTTTTGCGAAAATCAAAATAAAATACCCTTAAAAGTTAAAACACCTATAGAACAAATTAGCGATTACAATACTACATCAGTCCATCTGTACCAATTTATGAGTAGAAAAAGTAAATTTCAAGAAATATTTAGAGTTTATGTTTTGGGCAACCAATTTTAGAGATATTACATATTCCTTCTCGTCCTTATTATAAGACACCAACTAATAAGTATATTTGATCAATTTTATAAGACACTAGCTTGTTTCCAAAGTGAATTAACTATTTTTTCCCATAATTAATAAGGGTAGTAGGTAAGAGTAATAATTAATATAATATTAAAGTTTAGTATAATTATTCAGGGTAATATTGGAAATTACTTAAATTTTAGGATAACTTTATTGATTTTAACTATTTTTATTAGTTTGAAAGATTGTTGATAAAAAGAGGGGGTAAAATGGTGATTTCCTATTTTTTGCTAAAGGGTAAAATGGTAATTGAACTACCACAAGCCCTCAATTTTTTTTTTTTGGGTATATACACAAGCCCTCAAATTGATTTAGGCAAAAGGGACAAAAACATGAACCTCAGTTTCTCGGGTTTTTTTTTTTCCTCTCGAAAGTTTCGGGTATTTTTTTTTTTTTTATACACATAGTAGGGGAGGGGCGGGTTCAAACCCCGAACGTAGGGGGAGGGGAGCCAAGCTCCCATGCCACTACGCTACTAAGACGATGGCAGTTTCTAGGTATTTTAGCCCAATAAGAATTTGCAAGTCAAAGGTTATAGTGATAACCGAAGAAGGGATGATGTAACAGCACCCTCCAACCTCCATTCTCCATATGTAATCATATAGCTTTTGCCATTTTTGTCCTTATTGTAAGACATAATTACATCATTTGAGTAGATTAATAATGTTAGTTAAATTCATTAATATGATTTTTTTTTTTTTATACATCCTAATTATCTTCCTTAATTATCCCACTCTTTTTCATATCGATTATGTTAAGTGAGTATAGGTAACTTTGAAGGTATGACCAAAGTGGCGGATCCGAGAAAAAAAAAAAAAAAAAAACAAGGGTTGGCATTCAATAAGTTCAAGTACATGTATTTTAATAACAAAAGTATATTACAATAAAAATAATTATAATGTCATCCTTCTAGGCCTTATTTTTTGGAATTCTATCATGTAAATGGAGCAATATACCCAAGAGGGGGGGTGAATTGGGTATTTAAAAACTTTTCAGAAAGAACTCTGTTTTAACCAAGTAAAAACGAATATAACAGAAGAGGAAGGGAAGGAAAGCTTGCACAAGAGAAATTATCCTGGTTCGGTCTTTCCTTGACCTACATCCAGTCAAACCACACTTGGGATTTTCAATCCACTATACTCACAAACCGATTACAAACTCGTACTCAAGAGTAGTTCTCTAGAACTCACTCCCCCTTACAAGTTGCAATCAATACACCCAACCACCAAGTCCCCACGACTTGTGGTTATCTTAATCAATGAATGATTTACGAGATAGAACTCTCTACAAGCGAGATAAAATGAACACTGAAGAACAAGTATCAGATTGATACAATATAGGTGAAAGCTAAACACAATAAATGGCAATCAGTAAATTTTCGCTCTCAGTAGTTGTGTTAGCTTGAGAAGAAGTTAATGCACTCTATTTATAGGTAGAGAACATTAAATGACCGTTGAAAGATGAATCCAACCGTTGTAGGTGATTAGCATTAAGTCTGGTCATCTTCTCTCTCTAAAACTCCAACTAATCCAGGTGCTAATATGATCTGATGTGGAACTCTGAGGATTTGCCCGTTGGAGAAGAGTTTGCTTGATGAGGAAAGTATTTTTGAACGTTGAGAATACGTCCTCAGATGGATTAACCAAAAAGGAGGTTGGTTTGCAGAAGTGCATTAAATGCACTGAGCACCTTTTTGCTTTTTGCCTTTATCTTCATTAATCTTCATCTGTGCTAACTGAAATCCACTCAATAAACTTGTTAAACATATCTGGGAACATAAGTGAATGATTCATGAAAGCAATTGGAACAAACAAGAGTGATTTGCAGAATCGTTAGATTTGAATTTCTGAATCAGCGACACGAACTCGAGTTCAGTTCATGTAGGCTCGAGTTCGAAGCTTCAAAGTGTAAAGGCGCTTAAGTTCAAATCTTCTAAACCGGAGGTTTGCAAAATAGAACCGAGGTTCGAGAGATATAAAAACTTTCTTTGCTCTCGGGTTGCTTTGAACTCGAGTTTGCACATAGTGAACTCGAGTTCACTCCATCCAGAGAGGAAATCGATATTTTGCCTTTTGAGATACTTCAAGCATAAGTATGAACTCGAGTCCATTAGTGGGTAGGCTCGAGTTTGACACTTTGTTTAGCAAAATCTCGACTTTCACGTATTCAAGCTCAAACCGAGGTTCATACCGTGAACTCTAGAGTTCTTCTTAATTTGAAAGACACATTGCCCTTTGAGGGGAAGTGAACTCGAGTTTATAATGATAGGCTCGAGTTCGATTATCTTTTGAAGAACTTAAATGGTCTCGGCCGAAATAAACCCGAGGTTTAAGTACACAAAGCTCGAGTTTGTTCAACTAGAAAAACTCTGAGTGCTCTCGGCTTGAAATGAACCTGAGGTTTAAATGTATAGGCTCGAGTTTGTTCGACTTGAAAGCTTTTAAAAATTCTCAGCCTGAGGCAAACCTGAGGTTTGATAGAGACAGGCTCGAGTTCACTTTGCTAAGGCACTTTTAGGAGCTTTTTCAAATTTGAAAATCTTTGCTTCCAATGAAACAGTGAAGAGTACCCAAAGCTCTTAGAATTTGAAAAAAATCTTCCCGCCAGAGGTAAACTTGAGGTTCAAGTTAATAGGCTCGAGTTCAAAAGAGTTTTAAGCTTAGAATGTTCTCGGCCCAACCTAAACCTGAGGTTCACATTTGTGAACTCGAGTTCTTACAGACAAACCTGAGGTTTGATGTGAGGTTCAGAGTGTCATATCCCAAGTTTGGTCTTTGTTCAAAAACGAACCTCCGGTTTGTAAAAGTAGGCTCGAGTTTGGCGAAGCCTGAGTGTTTTATATTGAAAACAAAGCAAATTCTAACTATACTTAATCTTGTTTACAATTGTCGGTTATCATCAAAACCCTTAGAGAACTAACATATCGTCTTATTATCAATCTTGCTATCAAATACATCTTTTCAATATAATGTACTAAACAATCATTCAACTATTTATCCTCCATCGATTACAAAGTGCGGTTTGATATATTAAGAGTAGACACTTAATTTAAGGGTGGATAATCATTCAAACATGTATTAATTTTTTTTTAAAAAAAAAAAAAAAA
Organism: Acacia acuminata; assembly: GCA_019022655.1. Lineage (NCBI taxonomy): Eukaryota > Viridiplantae > Streptophyta > Magnoliopsida > Fabales > Fabaceae > Acacia > Acacia acuminata. Next base: position 509,902 of record JAFJYI010000224.1, read on the forward strand.
ACCCCCAATTCAAAGGGCACTTACTCCCTTCTTTAATGTGGGTCCGCCTCTGAGTATGACCACAGCCTCCCTATTTTGTGCTTAAATGTAATAGCCAGGTTCAAACCTTGATCATATAAAGCCAATTTGAGGCAGGCCCAAAACGGGTAAATTTCTAACGGATGCTGGCGAGTTGACCAGGTTGCGAGGGGCTTGCTTAATCCTATATGTTACTACATAAAATGGATGCACTTAAAAAACAATACCGAAGATATATTTGCATATGTAATAATTTTATAAAACTTTATCTGATCCGTGCCAACAATTATCTTCTTCACATGCATAATGCCACTATAGACAAATCATGCAGAAAAAATAACATAGATTAACAATACACAAGACATGATGGATAATAGATTTTTATTCAGCAAAGTTTCATTTATAAACTCCCCCAAACCTCATCTTAATACATCATTACACTTAACAAATCACACACTCTACTACCGTATATCTGAATTGAGAGAAAAATAGGAGAGGGAATATTAGAAAGAAAAACTTTCAAAAATGATAAATAAAGATTTTATTATTTTTTAGGAGTTTTTCCACCTAATATTATTTTCCTCCTAATTTTCTTTTCATTCAAATAATGGGGAAGAGTTAAGGCAAAGCACCCTCTCACGATATTCCCCATCAAGAAAACTGGAGCTGGGCCATGCCTCTGACAAAATCATTTTGATCATTCATTGACACATCACACTCCCGATTGATCGTCCGCATTGCTCTTGGATAGAGCTGGCCCGTTCCAAAACTTTCGAACAACCGATACATAATGGTAGAAATTTTGGGTCATTTTTGCGCTTTAACCTTAAATTAAATCTCTAGCCTAATTTTGTTATATAAATATATAATATTTGTTTCAAGTAAAGCTGGGAATTAAGACCAACTTTTTTAAGTTCGGGATAAGAAAAACATCTATTTTTTCAAAGTTTTGGTCAATAGCATGCGGTATGGCGTATACTATTATTTTAAAAAATTTTAACTATTTCTCTTGCGTTTTTTCTTTAAAGAAATATAATTAGTACATTACAACAATGAAAGTTTAAATTTATTAAAATAAATGTTGTCAACATTAAATAAATGAGAGTAATGTGAAATAAATTAAGTGCAACATTTTTATTTTTATTTTTGGGCCATTAACCAACCAGACCGTATTAATTACTCCCTACACTCCTAAATTTAAGACAAAATTGGCTTTTTTGAAGAGATTAAGAAAGCTCATTAAATTATTTTAGAGTTTTTATTTTTTATTTTGTTATCCAACCTAATTAGTTTAACTAATAATTTATGTATAATTTAAAGATACACAATATATAATAGAGTAAAATACTCGACTCATTTGTCCTACTTTGCCTTAATTACACAAACCCCCTCTATTTAGAAAACTCATATAAACCTCTTAAAATTAAAATGCATGTTACACAAACTTTCCTTATATTTTAAGATTTTATTTCCATCCATCGAAACCGTTAGTTGACCAGTTAAGTTTGACTTTTGAATTTTTTTATATAACTAAAACGTCCCTCTTAGATATTAGAATTATATATATATATATATATATATATTAATCCATATATATATGGGCTAATAAAAATTTATACAATCAAAATTTTATTCTAATAGATTTTATAACTTTCTAATTTGCTAAAAACTTTATTAATTTTGACATTATAAATTAAGTTTGACTTAAAATATATATTAAACACATATATTTTTATCAAAAATAATACATTATATAAATTTGAGATGTATGTGTTATTTAAATTTATAATTTAATACCTTTTTCCCATACATTTATAAACATGTTTGATAAGCACATGTTTATGATATTTACATTACCTAATGCTATAATCATCAAAACAAAAACTATTTATAAAGATAAAAATAGAAATTAAGGAATAGATAAAAAAAACTCTTAAATTCTTTCAAACAATTTTAGTCAAAATGTGCAAGAGAAAATAAATACACCAACCATGTGTAAGTTTCTACATAACTTCCAATAAATTTGATGTTAATACAAAGAAAAAACAACAAAGGGTGATTTTAATCCTATTTTGAAGGAGGAACAGGAAGCATTGAAAAAGTAGTTGAATGAGGATTGTTAGGAACATTGCTTGACCTGATAATCTTAAATTTTTTTTTAAAAAAAAAATTCAATTAAATAGTATAAAATATTTAACAAAAGACATTGAATGTGACAAATTGACATATACCTTCCTTATTCTTCTTGCTTCGATTTTTGACTTTGCTCTTGCTTGCACTGATGTATGCTCTTGAGTTACTTCTTTAATTGAAGTTTGTGATGCACTTATTGAACCTTCTTGTAAAGAGAAATGATTAAAAAATAGAAAATATTATATTTAGTTATTGATAAAAATTAAGGCAATATATATATTACGTATCTACTTCTCTTGATTTTAACGAGAGCTCTTTGACAAGTCCTTTTATTGTGTCATAACCCTCCACAGTTAGCACACTTAACAGTTGACAGTCTTTGTCTTACATTTGATGATACAACTTCATCTTTTTCTTTTTTTCTATTATCTCTAGGCCTTCTTGGAAGTTTGCGTAATGGGGTGGAAGAATATCTATTTCTTCTAACGTACTTAAATCTGGTAAAGGGTCAATTGTACTAGAATATGTGGCCATGTAATTTGTTTTGCTATGATAAGCATCACAATAGTCTTCTACTTTTCCTTTCATATATGCAATGGTAGTAGCACCATCTTTGCAAGGCAATCCACTAAGTTGCCAAACTTTAAATTCACAAGTATGAGAATTATTTAAGTTCACAGGAAATCTTGTAAACGCATCACATACTTCAAATACATCTCTACTTTACAATGTTTTCCATCCCTCACAATCTTGTTTATTTCATCCACAATTCTTGCACCGAAATTTTGTTGCCGAGATGTAGTAGAATGAAACTTTTTGTAAAATCTCATCATTATTTTTGACCTTAACCTATCTAAAAAATTCAATATGTTCATATTTCACAGGTCATTAATCCACCCATTGAAAGATTCACAAGCATTATTAGTTATGTGTGAACTTTTGCAACTTTCATGAAATGCATGCCGAGTCCAAGTATTTAAGGGGATAGATATCAAATAGTAGTATACCCTATCATCATGTCTTCTCATTTTTTCCATTGCCTTCTTAAACATAAATTCATTTGGAGCCTTAATAGCTATCCAAAAAGGTTCTCGTAAGATTAACAATGGAAATTTATCCTTAAAATTATTAAATAAATGCCTACCACAATATCTATGCCTTGAGTTGGGAAAAAATTTAGCAATATATAGCTTGTGTCAATCCCTACGTCCAAACCAAAACAAAATCACATAAACCTCAAGTCATAACATATACGAACAAAAAGATAATATAAGGTTTGTAAATAAAAACTATTACCTTTTGACTATTGCTCATAATTATATAATGATTGTTTCCTATCGCATCATTCAAATATTCCAAAAAAAATCTCCAAGAGTCCTTACACTCTACCTCAACTACTGTATATGCTAATGGAAATAATCCATTATTTGCATCCAGTGAAACTGCACATAGCAAGACACCTTCATATGGACCTTTCAAGTGGCAACCATCTAACCTAAAACATAGCCTACAATCTTTTAGAAAGCCATCTCTGCAAGCAAACAAGTATACAAAAATTCTCTTAGAAATAGGACTTTCTTCAAATGATAACCTTTCATGGTAACTTAACTTCACTAAACTTCCCCTATTTTTTTCCAACAATAACTCTGCATATTTTGGTATCTACTTCTTATAACTTGCAGCATGATAACCTTCACATTCTTCTCTTCCTTTTTTTCTTGCCCTATACAATTGCGTTTGATGAGCTTTAACTCCATATTTGGTGGTCAATTCATTATCCATTAATTCATAGCTCATATTAGGATCATCATTCAAAGATCCTTTCAATTTATCTTCTATCTTGGTAGATGTGGCATTGGGTTGATTAGTTAGCGTAATGCAAGTGTGCATTTTTTCATATGTCTTTATCACAAAAGTCACACCATCTGGGGTAGGAGAAGCATGAATTCTCTAGGGATAACCATCTAAAGCACAAATAGCAGTTACTCTTGTTTTATATTTTAAAATTCTATTTCCATCTACCCAAATTATTAGTTGACTGTTAAGTTTGACTTTTGAACTTTTTTTTTTTTAACCAAAATATCCCTTTTCAGTATTAGAACTATTTAAAATCACACACATATAGGCTAATAAAAATTTATTCTAATTGATTTTTTAACCTTCTAATTTGTTAAAAAAATTATTAATTTTGATATTATAAATTAATTATGACTTAAAATATATATTAAACACATATATTTTTGTCAAATGGAATAAACTATATAAGTTTGAGTTGTATGTGTCATTTAAAAATTATAATTTAATACTTTTTTCATAAATATTTATAAACACATTTGATCAATCACATGTTTATTTAGTAACTTACTTGAATATTCAATGTCGTTTGTGATATTTATTACATTAACCAATGCTAAAATCATAACAAAAAAATATTTGTAAAGATAAAAATAGAAATTAAGGAATAGATAAGAAAAATAAAACTCTTAAATTATTTAAAACAATTTTAGTCAAAATGTGCAAGACAAAATAAATACACCAACCATGTGTAAGTTTCTATATATAAAATCCAATAAATTTAGTATTACGGGTAAAATAGTAAATAAAATTTATTTTTAAATAAACTTTAGTTAAAAATATATTTTTGAATTTTTTTAGAATATTCTTAACTCAGTTAATTATTTAAATTTAAGTGCATGTTTTTAAAATAGAGGGAATATATATGAATTTAAAGTAAAATATGAGGGTGGTGGAGTATTTTCCTTGAAATAAAATGCTTATAATTGATCATGTACCGAATGAAATCACAAAAAACAATCACGAGGCTATACCTTGGATGATGGTACTTTGGTGGTTTTTCCTAATTTCATGGATCGGAAATATTAAAATTTAAATTGAATATCCCCATTTCAATCAATGGGATAATAATTCTTCTATTGAAGGTAATTTATTATTTAATTTAAATTGGGAAATTAAAATTCAAATCTGAATCTCTCTATTTAAATCAATCTAGTAGCACATGACTCCTTACTTTACTAAGAACATTAAATTCAATTAGTGAAACTATAACGAATAACAACATATATTGAATAAATTAATTAATATATTTAATGTGATCTTCAATCTCTTTTGTAATGATAGCCAAACAATACGATGTATCAAAATAATCAGATTTAACTTTTTTAAGCCTCCAATCCCGTTGATCACAATTCACAGGCCTTAATATTGGCATTGGAATCAAAATTAATTAATAGACACTCAAAAGAGTTTTTTAGTCTCTGTTATTATGATAGGGTAAAACCTTATAGCTTATAACTCCGTAAGTATACGGACCGTATCAAGTAATAAAGTGATAAGAAAATATCGTTCCCATGAGGACTTGGTATCACAAATTTCAGTTAAACATTAATTTTACACTTTCATCTGAGTTGAGCAAACCAAATTGAATTACTTAAGAGAATAGAAATTAAAACTAAAATTAAAATAAACAAACTATCACAATAATCGAACCTAGAGTCACTAATCTCTTGTTTGTTTCTTAGATTTTATCCTCTCTACATTAATTTTGAGTTAACTTACGCAGCTAATCTAGAGTATTAATGTCTATAAATGTCTTCCGTTCCATCTATATACTTATCTTAATTAATTATGACAATGCCTCACACAACTAAATAAAATGCATTTTAGATCGACCTTACTCTAATTTGATTATGCAGAGCGCTTAATTTTCTATGTATATCTTTTTTATCTTAGACATAAATTAGATTAAACCCTAATACACAAATTAGATTAAACCCTAATTCCACAATTTAAGATCCTTTTTTCAAGTTCAACCCTAAATCTTTAATCCTCAAAACATGCTTGATAGTGTCCAATTACTAAGCAATAACAATAAATATAAGATTAAATAAACTGAAATAAAATTAATTAAAACTAATTCATGAAAATAATTTCTAGAACCGCATAGATTCTCTAGATTGGAAAGAAAATTTAGCCACACATAATTATATTAAAATCCATAAAATAAAGATAGCAATTCAGATTCAAACATGAAAGAGAAAGAAAAAGAGATTCTTCGATACTCTCTGTTGCTGTGCTGTCAAAGTCTGTGCGTCTTGACTCTGTTTTTTGTTTCGCGTCTCTGCTAATGTCGTCCAGACTGTGCGTGTTGCTTTCGGCTGTGCTGATCTATCCTCATTTAGGTTTCCTCCTCTCTATTAATAACCTCCAGGCTTGGGTACACCGTACACGTTCTTTTCTTTGTGGCCGCGTGCGCTGTAATCCAAATCTGATCTCTTTTTTCATCCACATAGGGCCACGTCATCAAATCACACCTGGCTCAAATTGATTCATCTATATCTTGACTCCATTGAATATCCTTTAGATTGCTTTTCCTTTTAGTGCGTGGGGTCCGCAGATATATCCTTTATCTAAATATTCATTGTGAATTTGCGATATATATCCTACCCACGTCTTCCATTCTTGTCCGAGGATTCCTGAGATTTGTGATATAAATTTATATATTATATCTTGTAATATATATATATATATATATATATATATATATATATATATATATATATATTAATGAATTGTTTTTTTTTACTAGATCACATAATATCTCATACATAATAAAAATATGATATGAATAGATTTTATATGGTATTATTCTTTGATCCTATATTTAATTAAATGATAGTAAAGTATATCAAAGATAATTAAATAGGTATGTAATACTAATAAATCTAACTAATTATATCATAAAATATATACTTATCACATTGTCATTCATTTGTTGTTAAATTCGCGAGTTACTCTAAAAGTTTATTATTTTTACATTTCTATCTTATTAAATTGAATCGAATTGTTAAGAAACTCGTGTCAATTGTAAGCTGTTAAAGTCACGAGTTTACACACCAATTGATTTTACGTTTCTAACTTTCAAAACCTGTCTGCTAACTCACTATTAAACTCGTGTTAACTTTTTCGATTTGGTTATTTCAAGAACTTTATATATGAAATTTATAGAAATTTCTTTATTAATTATGATAAGTTATGAACGTCAATAGATTTAATTTTAATTATTTTGATTTAAAATATATTTAAATTCAATTGTTGTCGTTTTTTATATTTTAATTATATAATTATATATTATTAATACACATATAATGATTAAAAATAAACTCTTACGAGTTTACGATTTGAATTCACGATATGAGTTTACGTCATTGTCGTGAGTTTATTTAAACTCGCAAGTTTGACAACCTTGGTCTCTACGTTGATCATGGTCATAAACATGATTGTCAAACTTACAAGTTTGAGATTGGAATCAAAATTAATTAATAGATAGTCAAAAGAGTTTTTTAGTCTTTGCATTGATCATAGACAAGATTGTCAAACTCGCGGTTTAAGTAAACTCATTGACAATAATATAAACTTGAATTGTAAACCTGGAATCGTGAATTGGTAAGAGTTTACTTTAATTAATAAATAGGTTTTAAAAATATAAAATAAGAAAACAAAAATAAAAAAATGAAAAATAATTTAATTTAAATATATTTTAAATATGAATAATTGAAATTAGATCCATTATTATTTATAATTTATCATATCCAACAAAGAAATTTATATGAAGTTCATATATAAAAATATTGAACATAATCAAAACGAGCTAGCTAGAGTTGACACAATTTTGTAAGGCAAAAACATAAAAACAAGAACTTGGCCTCGTAAACTCTTGAGTTTAATTGAGTTTATAGACGAGTTTAAATATAAGCCGATACGATTTTATAAACCATAACGTAAAATGATAAACTTGGAGACTCACGAGTTTGACAACAATGATTATATGTAATATTCTTAAAATAATATTTCAAAAAAAAATAATAATTATCATTAATCAATTAATTAAAAAAACAAAACACAAAAAAAAAATTATATAAGTATATTTTTGTGGCAGGTAGGCTGCCATCATTTGGGTGTGGCAGAGGGGGTATTATCATTATCAAAAAAAAAAAAAAAAAAGATTCCAATCCATCGCCTTAATTATCCTATATAAATGTAGAGGTTTAAACTTCTCATGTTGCATGAGAAGAAGAAGATTCCTATACACATATGAAATAGTGGGGACCCACACACACACACACATATATATATAATGAACATTATATATATATATATATATATATATATGTGGGTCCCACTGTTTATGTGTTTGTGACATGAGAAAACACTTCTCCTACAACATGAGAAGTGTTTTAATGGTGTGTGTGTTTAGTGAATTAGACTTTGTGTGTGTGTGCGCGAATTTGAGAGGGTGATCTGAGAGAGAGAGAGAGAGAGAGAGAGAGAGAGAGAGAGAGAGAGAGAGAGAGAGAGAGAGAGAGAGAGAGAGAGAGAGAGAGAGAGAGAGAGAGAGAGAGAGAGAGATTGGTTGAAAAAGAGGAAAAAGAGCTTATTTAAGGTACGTTATTTATTTTATAAAATCATTTAGGTAGTTAAATTAATTTCTTTTCAATAAATTTTCTTCATGCAAGTTGTTCTCGCGTATTTTTCTCTTTCTAATGAAGGTAAAATAGTATTGATTAGTGAAAATTTTGGGATTAGAATATTGGTATAATTTTGAGTTTTGATAATAGACGAACGTATATATGAAGAGCATGATTAATAAATAACTTTAATCAGTTTATATTTGTTAGTTTTTATTGTGGGAGTTTAAAGTTATTTTCTATCTAAAAGAATTTAGGGTTTGTGCCATATAGGATATTTTTACCTATTAAATGAGAATCTAAGCATCTATTTGGATTACTAGAAGTATTATTTAAGGTTTAATCAATCAGTTTTGTTAAATCTTGAACTATATGAAATTATGAATTGGGATTTGAGATTTTAAACTAGAGATTTATATGATTTTGATTATATGGAGATTTGAAGATTGTTTAATAAATGGGTTATTCTCATAAAATCTAGTATTAGGTTAAAAACTAAGGAATAGATAAATTGTCATTTTTTTTAGGAAAACTAAAGTGAAATAATAACTTAATTAATTATTTAATTATGATATTAGTAATTATTGTTAATTCTATTAACATATAATTATATATTTATTTTTAAAGGGGATTGATTTTTCTCACGATTAGTGTTGTGTCAAGAACTTGAGGTAATCACTTTCTAATTTATCTTGTATACTTGTTGAGGTGACTATAAGCTTATGCTTATATATTTAGATGATATGAATATATTATAGTTTGTTAACTATGAAAATGTATACATGTGAGATATTTGTTTGAAGGTAAATTTTTAGTTAAGTGGGTATAAATTGTTTATGTTGTTATGATTAAATTGTTTATTTTGTAATTATGAAAGTTTATGCATGGTATTGAATATTGAACATAAGTATGAATTGTTGATATTGAAAATTGTGATATTGCACTACATATTTAGGTGTTCTAGGTTGAGATGAGATGTGATGGTAGGAGATTGATTTTATACCACGTGGTATAACCGCCACTGAGCGCACAGTGGATGGCCGGATATTTTCAGGGCTCTTGGTATCATCCTAATCCTTTGGCTGGGATTAGGGTCAGCCCTTGGGACAATGACATCTTTCTATATTCAAAAGAAAGAGAACTCATGGTCCGATATGAGTTTTGTAGCCTTTGACCCTGCTACACCTCATCATTAGTGAGCTTGGTATAACCTCATCAAAGAGATTAAACCTATTGATTTTAGCTCATGGGTTCAATGCGTGAATAAGGAGGTTATAAGGGTGGTTGAGGGAGTTACATGCATATTGAATAAATTTTAAACTATTAAGTAGTTTGATAAACTTCTTAGACTTATTGATATATGAAGGTATAATTTAATTGACCGCTTAACTATCTTGTAATTATTCGTTGTATACTTGTTAAATTGAATATGTGGTTATTGAGTCTTCGTGACTCACCCTGTCATTATTCATTTTTCAGGTGAGAATTCAGGTGCTAGTTCTAAGGGGAAGACATCCGAGATTTGGTCTGAGCTATCAATTTTGTATGTCTCTTTTTGTTACATGAGCATAGTTTGATGTATATTGTCAAACTTTAGAACCTCTTTGGTACATTGTATATTTTGATTATTTTGCTGCATACTAGAACTTATAATATGAACAGTGATTGTTGATATGAATTTTTAATATGAAATGATTTATTTTGACTGGAATTAAGTATGTTTAGATATAAAATAATTATTTAAATGGTAATTTAGGGAGGACCTTACATTACACATCCCCAATATTTATATCTTTCGGTGGCCACTGTCTTCCACACATCTGCATGATATTCAACAATTTTCACTATCATCGTCGTTCTGCATACTCAGTATCCAGTAGCTATGTCTGCTACAGCTGGTCAGATCATCAAATGCAAAGGTCAGACTTCACTCTCATAATTCCTTCTTACTGCTGCAACTGCCTATTGCATCCCCTGCTTTCATATCTCTTCGTCTTTCCTCTTCTGAATTTTTGATAGTTCACATACTGTGGTTGTTGATAGTGTCCATTAATATTTCTTTCTCCGATTTTCTTCTGTTGATTTCTTTATATGGTGCCACGCTTCTCTCCATTTCCTCCAGCAAAATCAAAAGTGATACTGATTTGACCGTGTTAATTTATTTTTTTTGAAATGTAGCTGCGGTGGCTTGGGAAGCAGGGAAGCCACTGAAGATTGAAGAGATAGAGGTGGCGCCTCCGCAGGCTGGAGAAGTGCGTCTGAAAATCCTCTTTACCTCTCTTTGCCATTCTGACATCTACTTCTGGGAAGCCAAGGTACTCTTATTTTATTTCATCTCTCTGCCTATCCCTTTCTGGAATCTAAATCTTAACTTTTATTATATTTTACTTTTTCCCCAATGACAGGGTCAAACTCCATTGTTCCCTCGTATATTAGGTCATGAAGCCGGAGGGTATGTTTCTTGCCCTTCGTTTTAATTACCCGTTGGCTATAAATTCCTTCAGATGAACAACTAATATATATATACACATGTGTGGACGGTGAATAGGATTGTCGAAAGCGTAGGGGAGGGAGTGACTCATCTGAAACCAGGAGATCATGCTCTTCCAGTATTCACAGGCGAGTGTGGAGAGTGTCCACACTGTAAGTCGGTAGAAAGCAACATGTGTGACCTCCTCAGGGTCAACACAGACAGGGGTGTTATGATCGGTGACGGCAAGTCCAGATTCTCTAAGAACGGACAACCAATATTCCATTTTTTGGGAACTTCTACATTCAGTGAGTACACTATTGTGCATGCTGGTTGCGTTGCTAAGATTGACCCTGCTGCGCCTCTTGACAAAGTTTGTCTTCTCAGTTGTGGGGTCTGCACAGGTTTTGCATCCTTTCACCCTTACTCTATCGTTTATATAATCTTTGGATGAAGTAGCTATACCATTTTCTGATTGATTCCTTCATCCTTGTAGGATTTGGTGCTACTGTAAATGTTGCAAAACCAAAACCCGGCTCCTCTGTTGCTGTCTTCGGGCTTGGAGCTGTTGGACTCGCTGTATGTTTCTACCCCTCTTTTGAGTTCAGTTTTTTTAGCAGTTCTTAATTACACAGCTAGACTAACTCCTGATCTTTTTTCACATGAATTTTAGGCTGCTGAAGGGGCAAGGATTTCTGGTGCATCCAGAATTATTGGGGTTGATTTAGTTTCCAGCCGTTTTGAGCTAGGTATTACTCATACTTCCTTGCCCACAAAAATCAATCATCGAGGCTGATTGAATGGCTAAATTATATTCACATATCTGTATTGATGGAAGTTTATGTTATTGGCAGCCAAGAAGTTTGGGGTTAATGAGTTTGTGAACCCAAAAGATCATGACAAGCCCGTGCAAGAGGTCAGTACACACATAGAAAAACCAATTGATTTGATGAATACAACATATAGTTGAATATCACGTCAAAGTTGCCTAGCTTCAATTGTAAACAGGTAATAGCTGAAATGACAAATGGAGGAGTGGATCGCGCGGTTGAATGCTCAGGGAGCATCCAAGCCATGATCTCGGCATTTGAATGTGTCCACGATGTACTTATTCAAAACTCACTTGATATCGCTATAAAGACATGTTATAATAATAACTTGATGAGAAGCTACATTTGAAGGCAGAACTAACAATGGAAATGGTCATTGTATGCAGGGTTGGGGTGTAGCTGTACAAGTTGGATTCCCAAACAAGGATGATGTATTTAAAACACATCCTATGAATTTCTTGACCGAGAGGACCTTGAAGGGAACCTTCTTTGGCAACTACAAACCTCGCTCTGATCTACCTTCTGTGGTAGACAAGTACATGAAAGGGGTAAGCCTACTTGGGGAGTGAATTTTATTGTATGCTGCTTGAATTCAAATGTGTGGGGTAGATAAATAAGTTGCTAATGGGTGTTGTGATGAAATTGCAGGAGCTGCAAGTAGACAAATTCATCACTCATTCAGTCCCTTTATCAGAGATCAACAAAGCCTTTGACCTCATGCTCAAAGGGGAGTCCATCAGATGCATCATTCGCATGCAAGATTAGAACAATGGTGGATCGTGAAGAAGAATAAAGTTTTATGTACAATCCAATGAACCCCGTAATAGTTAATGAATAACATGTTTATGTGTGCTTCGATCGTGCTGGTGACTTGCAAGAAATAATACTTATTTTTAATATGGTGTTTATTATCAATTTTGTGTTGTGTGATATTTGCTTCATTTATCTCTGTTTACATCTTGTACCTCGTCGATTCACATGGACTTCACCAACGTGACGCAAACTTTTGGCCCAAGATTTTATCGAGTGTGTTAAAATTTGGATGAGACCAGAGTCTTTAAAATTAGAGAAACTAATATATCCTTTGTTTTTATTTCAAATGAGTTAAGATGTGCTAAATTTCGATTGGTCAAATTAAAACATCTCCTAAACAGAGATCAAATAAACGATTCAAAATTAAAGGAAATTAAAGATTTTGGTTGCAAGATTCAGGAATTTATTTTATGTGTGTGTATTTTATTTTATGTATATTAATAATATGTTTTAGGGAAATTTTTCTCGCATTCCTCGGATCCCATAGTAAGCGCAGTGTAAAACAGCATGCTTTGCAGTTTGCAAAAATAAACCTATTCAAAGGAGTTATTTCACACACACACACACTGATTTTTTCATTTTTCATGAGATACATTGATCCGATCACATATGCAAATTATATAGGGCAAGAAAAAAAAAAGGAAGAGAAGGATGTGAAGGTTCTAATGCTGCAAGTTACAAGAAGATACCAAAATATGCGGAGTTATTGTTGGAAAAAGATAGGGGAACTTTAGTGAAGCTAAGTTACCATGAAAGGTTATCATTTGAAGAAAGTCCTACTTTTAAGAGAATTTTTGTATGCTTGGTTGCTTGCAGAGATGGCCTTCTAAAAGGTTGTAGCTAGGCCATATTTTGGGCCGGGTTAGATGGTTGCCACTTGAAAGCTCCATATGGAGTGTCTTGCTATGTGCAGTTTCACTGGATGCAAATAATGGGTTATTTCCATTAGCATATGTAGTAGTTGAGGACTTGAGGTAGAGTGTAAGGACTCTTGGAGATTTTTTTAGGAATATTTGAATGATGTGATAGGAGACAATCATTATATAATTATGAGCAATAGGCGAAAGGTAATAGATTTTATTTACAAACTTTTTTTTTTTTTTTTTTTTTTGGTTCGTATGTGTTACGACTCGATGTTTATGTGATTTTGTTTTGGTTTGGATGTAGGGATTGACACAAGCTGTTGCTGAATTTTTTCCCTCGCATAGATATTGTGATAGGCATTTATTTAATAATTTCAAGGCTAAATTGCCATTATTAATGTTACAAGAACCTTTGTGGATAGCTGTTAAGTCTCTAAATGAATTTGTTTTTAAGAAGGCAATATATGGAAAAGATAAGAAGACATGATGATAAGGCAAACCACTATTTGATGTCTACCCCCTTAAATACTTGGACTTAGCATGCATTTCATGAAATTTGCAAAAGTCCACACACCACTAATAGTGCTTGTGAATCTTTCAATGAGTGGATTAATGACCTAAGAAATATGAACGTATTGAATTTGTTAGATAGATTAAGGTCAAAAATAATGATGAGATTTAACAAAAAGTTTCATTCTACTACATCTTGGCAACACAATTTTGGTGCAAGAATTGTGGATAAATAAACAATATTGTGAGGGATGGAGGATATTGTAAAGTAGAGATGGCCAGTAATAATTTATTTGAAGTATGTGATGGGTTTACAAGATTTTCTCTGAACTTAAATTCCCATACTTGTGAATGTAAAGTATGGCAACTTAGTGGATTGCCTTGCGAACATGATGATGTTGTCATTGCATATATGAGAGCAAAAGTAGAAGACTATTGTGACGCTTATTATAGCAAAACAAATTACATGGCTATATATTCTTGTACAATTAGCCCTTTACCAAATTTAAGTACATTAGAAGAAATAGATGTTTTTCCACCCCCATTACGCAGACTTCCAGGAAGGCCTAGAGTTAGTAGAAAAAAGAGAAAAAGATTAAGTTGTATCATCAAATGTAAAACAAAGACTGTCAACTATCAAGTGTTCTAACTGTGGAGTTTTAGAACACAATAAAAGGACTTGTCAAAGAGCTCCCGTTAAAGTCAAAAGAAGTAGACATGTAATATATTGCCTTAATTTTTGCCAATAACTGAATATAATATTTTCTGTTTTTTTAATCATTTCTCTTTACTAGAAGGTTCAATAAGTGCATTACAAACTTCAATTAAAGAAGTAGCTCAAGAACATACTTCAGTTTAAGCAAGAGCAAAGTCAAAAATCGAAGCAAGAAGAATAAGGAAGGTATGTGTCAATTTATCACATTCAATGTCTTTTGTTAAATATTTTGTAGGATTTTAATTGACTTTTTTTTTTTTTTTTTTTTTTTTTTTTTTTTTTTTTGAAGATCATCAGGTCAAGCAATGCTCCTAACAATCCTCATTCAAATGCTTTTCTAATACCTCCTGTTGCTCCTTCAAAGTAGGATTAAAATCATCCTTTGTTGTTTTTTTCTTTGTATTAACATTAAATTTATTGGATGTTATATAGAAACTTACACATGGTTAGTGTATTTATTTTGTCTTGCACATTTTGACCAAAATTGTTTGAAAAAATTTAAGATTTTTTTATCTGTTTTTTAATTTCTATTTTTATCTTTATAAATAGTTATTTGTTTGATGATTTTAGCATTAGTTAATATAAATATCACATACGTTGAATATTCAAATAAGTTTTTAAATAAACATGTGCTTATCAAACATGTTTCTAAATATTTAGAAAAAAAGTAGTAAATTATAGATTTAAATGACACATAAATCTCAAATTTATATAATGTATTATTTTTGATAAAAATATATGTGTTTAATATATATTTTAAGTCAAACTTAATTTATAATATCAAAATTAATAAAATTTTTAAAAAAATTCGGAAGTTATAAAATCTATTAGAATAAAATTTTTATTAGCCTATATATATAATTCTAATACTGAAGAGGGACATCTTGGTCAAAAAAAGTTTAAAAGTCAAACTTAACAATCAATTAACAGTTTTTGGTGAATGTAAATAAAATCTCAAAATATAAAGGAGATTTATGTATTATACATTTTAATTTTAAGAAATGTTTATATGGGTTTCCAAAATAGAGGGAAAGCCTGTGTAATTAAGATAAAGTAGGAGAGTGGTTAGAGTATTTTACTCTAGATTAAAAATAGAGATATAATAAAATGGTAGTTTCAAAATATTTTGAAATCTTATTAGGTTCATCCTCTCAATTCCACTATTAATGCTTTTTAGAAATTAAAAATTATATTTATATTTCCTGAAATACTTTTTGAGCGGATTCTTCTCACTCCACCCTTCACCTCCCATGTTCTTTGCCTCAATACCATTAGCCTCTCCATGTCCTCTATCGTGGAGTTGGTAACTGGCTCAAAATTCCCAATAAAAATTTTCTTTTGTTGCATTCATTTGACTAAGGTGATTTTGTGATATCTGGACATGAGGTCGCTCTTTACGGTGCCTCAATGGAAATGATCCTCCATGATGCAAAGGTTTATTTTAGAAATATTTTTGTTTACCTAATTATTTTATATGATCTCACGCTAGTTGTGTTGTTACAATATTAGCTTCTCTTACACATATGTAGTATGCTCACTTGGTTCATCATGTGATATAAAGTGTAACATTACCACAAACATGTGGTAATTTCTAATTTCAATGTCATTCAGGATGCAAAGGGCTTACAGATCACTATTGTGTGGCCTTCATCGACAATGCCAAATATACGGGGGTTCCTAAAAGATTTTATTATACTAGGGTTCTTAAAAGATTTTATTTGAGATTTGATGGTTTCAATTTTGTTTTTTAAATTGGTCTCGAGCCATATGCTTTTTAGGAGTTACACAATTTAGAAATATAAAATTCGTATATTTCATAAAGGGCTTTATTGAATATTTTAAGGTTACAAAATGTTTATATATTTTTAATTTGGAATTCACTCTTTTTCTCCTGTTAGTAAACAATTTTTAGGAGCATCATAATAATTTGATTATTTTTGTGAATTATTTTTAAATCAATCGGGAATCAACCCATACCTCTATTTTGTTGGGAGGTATCTGAATTAAAAATATTAAATCTTTGTTTTGTTTTCCTAAAATATCCTCCTTACCTTACTACCATAAATTTTTCATAAATGACACTAAAAAAAAAAAAAAAAAAACCCCCAAGACCTCCTTACGAGCATAATTTTTTTAACTGTCCACTTATTATTGGAATTTAGAATTTCACAAAATTGATATATTTTAACTTACTAACCATGATCAATTATTTATCTTGAATTGAAAGAAATGAATCAATTAAAAAAATATAAAGTTTCTGAATAAGTTTATGGTATAACTATTTTAATGTACCAATATATATATATATCCTGGACGAAATCACAGATTGCTCTCATGAAATGTTAAAACGCAAAATTGCTTGCAAGGATCTGACTCGTCTACTATTGTTGGTTACTAATCATTAATGAGAAACTTAAATACTCATAATTTCTATGTTGAAATCACGAAAAATGCTCTCAAGAAAAAAGATAAGCACAGATCATTGCCTACGAGGATCTGTGTCGTCTACTATCGTTACTGATCGTCAATTAATAAATAAAATGCTTATGATTGATCATATACCGAATGAAATCACAAAAAAACAATCACGAGGCTATACCTTGGATGATGGTGCTTTGGTGGTTTTTCCTAATTTCATGGATCGGAAATATAAAAATTTAAATTGAATATCCCCATTTCAATCAATGGGATAATAATTCTTGTCTTGAAGTTACTTTATTATTTAATTTAAATTGGGAAATTCAATTTCAAATATGAATCTCTCTATTTAAATCAATCTCGTAACACATGACTCCTCGTGAGTTTAAGTAAACTTGTGACAATAATATAAATTGGAATCGTAAACTCGTGACACTAATACAAAGTTAAGAGTTAGTTGACACAATTTTGTAAGGTAAAAATGGAAAAACATTAAACTTGATTTGTAAATTTGTGAATTTAACTGAGTTTATGGCTAGTACAAGTTTAAATATAAACGGACACGATTTTATAAGCTATATAAACGTATAACTGGTAAACTTGAAGAGTCACGGGTTTTGACAACTAACGATTGCACATCCCCAGTATATATAGCTTTCGATGGCCGCTGTCTTCCACACATCTGCATGATATTCAACAATTTTCACTGTCATAGTCGTTCTTCATACTCGGTATCCAGTAGCTATGTCTGCCTCTGCCACAGCTGGTCAGATCATCAAGTGCAAAGGTCAGACTTCACTCTCATAATTCCTTCTTACTGCTGCAACTGCCTATTGCATCCCCTGCTTTCATACCTCTTCGTCTTTCCTCTTCTGAATTTCTGATATTTCACATACTGTGGTTGTTGATAGGAACCATTAATATTTCTTTCTCCGATTTTTTTCTGTTGATTTCTTTATTTGGTGCCACGCTTCTCTTCGTTTCCTCCTGGAAAATCAGAAGTGATACTGATTTGGCTGTGTGGATTTATTTTTTTTGAAATGTAGCTGCGGTGGCTTGGGAAGCAGGGAAGCCACTGAAGATTGAAGAGATAGAGGTGGCGCCTCCGCAGGCTGGAGAAGTGCGTCTGAAAATCCTCTTTACCTCTCTTTGCCATTCTGATGTCTACTTCTGGGAAGCCAAGGTACTCTTAATTTATTTCATCTCTCTGCCTATCCCTTTCTGGAATCCAAATCTTACTTTTATTATATTATACTTCTTCCCCAATGACAGGGTCAAACTCCATTGTTCCCTCGTATATTAGGTCACGAAGCCGGAGGGTACGTTTCTTGCCCTTCGTTTTAATTACCCGTTGGTTCTAAATTCCTTCAGATGAACAACTAATATATATATATATATATACACACACACATGTATGGACGGTAAATAGGATTGTGGAGAGCATAGGGGACGGAGTGACTCATCTAAAACCCGTAGATCATGCTCTTCCAGTATTCACAGGCGAATGTGGAGAGTGTTCACACTGTAAGTCGGTAGAAAGCAACCTGTGTGACCTCCTCAGGGTCAACACAGACAGGGGTGTTATGATCGGTGACGGCAAGTCCAGATTCTCTAAGAACGGACAGCCAATATTCCATTTTTTGGGAACTTCCACATTCAGTGAGTACACTGTTGTGCATGCTGGTTGTGTTGCTAAGATTGACCCCGCTGCTCCTCTTGACAAAGTTTGTCTTCTCAGTTGTGGGGTCTGCACAGGTTTTGCATCCTTTTACCCTTACTCCATCGTTTATGTAATCTTTGGATGAAGTAGCTATACCATTTTCTGATTGATTCCTTCATCCTTGTAGGATTTGGTGCTACTGTAAATGTTGCAAAACCAAAACCCGGCTCCTCTGTTGCTGTCTTCGGGCTTGGAGCTGTTGGACTCGCTGTATGTTTCTACCCCTCTTTTGAGTTCAGTTTTTTTAGCAGTTCTTAATTACACAGCTAGACTAACTCCTGATCTTTTTTCACATGAATTTTAGGCTGCTGAAGGGGCAAGGATTTCTGGTGCATCCAGAATTATTGGGGTTGATTTAGTTTCCAGCCGTTTTGAGCTAGGTATTACTCATACTTCCTTGCCCACAAAAATCAATCACCGAGGCTGATTGAATGGCTAAATTATATTCACATATTTGTATTGATGGAAATTTATGTTATTGGCAGCCAAGAAGTTTGGGGTTAATGAGTTTGTGAACCCAAAGGATCATGACAAGCCCGTGCAAGAGGTCAGTACACACATAGAAAAACCAATTGCTTTGATGAATACAACATATATATAGTTGAATATCACGTCAAAGTTGCCTAGCTTCAATTGTAAACAGGTAATAGCTGAAATGACAAATGGAGGAGTGGATTGCGCGGTTGAATGCTCAGGGAGCATCCAGGCCATCATCTCGGCATTTGAATGTGTCCACGATGTACTTGTTCAAAAATCATTTGCTTGATGTCCCTACAAAGACGTTATAATAATAACGTGATGAGAAGCTACATTGGAAGGCAGAACTAACAATGGAAATGGTTATGGTGTGCAGGGTTGGGGTGTAGCTGTACTAGTTGGAGTGCCAAACAAGGATGATGCATTTAAAACACATCCTATGAATTTCTTGACCGAGAGGACCTTGAAGGGAACCTTCTATGGCAACTACAAACCCCGCTCTGATCTGCCTTCTATGGTGAACAAGTACATGAAAGGGGTAAGCCTACTTAGGGAGTGAATTTTTTTGTATGCTGCTTGAATTCAATTGTGTGGGGTAGTTAAATAAGTTGCTAATGGGTGTTGTGATGAAATTGCAGGAACTGGAAGTGGACAAATTCATCACTCATTCAGTCCCTTTCTCAGAGATCAACAAAGCCTTTGACCTCATGCTCAAAGGGGAGTCCATCAGATGCATCATTCGCATGCAAGATTAGAACAATGGTGAATCGTGAAGAAGAATAAAGTTTTATGTAGAATCCAATAAACCCCGTAATAGTTAATGAATAACATGTTTATGTGTGCTTCGATCGTGCAGGTGACTTGCAAGAAATAATACTTATTTTTAATATGGTGTTTATTATCAATTTTGTGTTGTGTGATATTTGCTTCATTCATCTCTGTTTACATCTTGTACCTCGTCGATTCACATGGACTTCGCCAACGTGACGCAAACTTTTGGCCCAAGATTTTATCGGGTGTTTAAAATTTGGATGAGATCAAAGTCTTTAAAATTAGAGAAACCAATATATCCTTAGTTTTTATTTCAAATAAGTTAAGATGTGCTAAATTTCAATTGGTCAAATTAAAACATCTCCTAAACAGAGATCAAATAAACGATACAAAATTAAAGGAAATTAAAGATTTAGTTGCAAGATTCAGGAATTTATTTTATGTGTGTGTATTTTATTTTATGTATATTAATTTATTAATATGTTTTAGGGAGAATTTTTCTCGCATTCCTCGGATCCCATAGTAGGCGCAGTGTAAAACAGCATGCTTTGCAGTTTGCAAAAAGAAACCTATTCAAAGGAGTTATTTCACACACACAAACACTGATTTTTTCATTTTTCATGAGATACATTGATCCGATCACATATGCTAATTACGTAGACCCGTGGGTACACTTTGATATGAGATCCAAATGAATAACAAATCAGGCTCCCCGGGTTTGGTTCTTGTAACTTGATTGCTTTAATTAATAAATGGATTATTTTAATTGGATGAACCTGCGCGCTTTATGTGTCGTGACGCTGACCCCGGCCAAGTACTCATGAGGCTCGCCTAAAGTGTACGAAGTTTTCCAAGTAATAAAGTGATAAGTAAAGTATCGTTCCCACGAGAATTTGTTTAATAAATTGGTAAAGCAAGAGGTTTAGTGAATTTTATCAAGTTAAGCTAGAACAAATTTTTGAGTTGGAATGAGAATGTTGAAAGACTATTTCTCAAACTTAAAATTGATAAAGGCAAATGACTTTTGACTTCAAGGATAATGGAGCCTAGGATTCTTCTTCCCCTTTTGCATTTCATAAAACTTGGTTAACTTCCTCTCTAGTAGCATTTCAATACATATATGTGTTAGTCTAGGGTTCAAAAACACTTGAAACGCTCTTTTAAGTCAAAATCAAGTTTCTCTTCTCATTAAAATGCACAATCTCTTGCTACAATTAGTGAGAATCAATAATTAAGCAACAACCGTAATGTGACAATGCAAGGTTAGTAAATATATCTCTATTTTACCAACAAACTATCCATTTATCAAGTAAACTTCAAGACAAGCATGATTTCTCTCAAGTTCTACACCTAGATTAGCTCTCTCAAGTCAAACTTAAGTGAATAAATCATTTAAATTGAGGCCAATCACTTAGAAGCAGTAAGCCAAGGTTAAAATCAACACACACACACACACATATATATATATATCTACCAAAAGAGACGAAAATCTAAGTATTAATCCATACAAAAGGGTCAAAAGAACCCTAGAATGAAAGGTTTAGCTACTCATGTTCAAATACAAAGAGATTCTAAGCAAAGAAACTGAATACATGAAGAAACTAGGAAGAAAAGAGGAGAAAAGAGGAAGAACCAAGCTGAAATCCCTAAAATCTCTCTTAGGTTGAGCACCCAAGCCTCTAAGATTGTCCAAATCTCTCTCCCAAGCTCTTCCCTTGTGTGCTCACTTGTTTCCTTGTGCCAAGAGTGTGTTTTTCGGCCCTTCCCTTTAGGTTAAATAGTTTTTTTTTTTTTCCCGTTTTTGAAATGAAAACGCGTAGCCGTACTTTCAAGCACTTTTTCACGACGGCCGTCGCTGCGGCCGGTTATTACGTAGCGCTACTTGCTACTGGGCCTCTGCCGGTTGAGCAACTTGCCGGCTAGTTGTACAGTTCCTTATAACTTTGCACTGCTTCACATCCTTTCTTTCTTTCCTTGTTTCTTGGTTCTTATAGAGCTTCAAAACTTATCTCCATCTTCCTACAAAAGAGGAAGGAATTATCAATTCTCAATTGAATCACAAACTCTATAAGATATAACAAGAATTTCTTTGATTTTTGCGTTATACTTTGATATGCACATTTTCCTCTATAACTTCATTCCTATGCACATTTTGAACCAAAAATAGGTGAAAAGAGAGAAAAAAATGTCTTTGGAATGTTGTCAATTTCTAAGAGTTAACACACCCCCAAACTTAAATATTTGCTTGTCCTCAAGCAAAAAACATGTATCTTCACTAAATTTCTTCAGTATTTGTCATTGATGCATGAATAAATTTGTCCTCATCTACTGCTCAAAGAGTTATATAAAATAGGAAATCAACTAAATATGCACAAATGAACACTTCATAGATTTAAAACATGTTTTTCAAGTTTCCAAATGTGAGTGTGTGAATGGAGTTGACATGTACTCCTTTTACACCTGCTGAAGTTAAAAGCAACAATTCAAGTCATATAACTATATTCAAACAATCAATTCCATCATTTTCTAATTTCTTCATCTTTTCTTCTAATTCACTTCACTTGACTTAAAAATCAAAGGGACTTTTCGGCTTGTAATGGGGCCATGGGTTAAGGTTCCCAAAAAGAAAAGGTAAAAGATAATCAACAAATACCTTAAGGTAGATGAAAACCATTTAAGAAGTTTCTTCCTTTTCTCATCAATCATACTCCCCCAAACTTAAACCAAATTGATCTTTTCCATATCAAGCTTTCTTGGACTTATATATATATATATACACACACACATTTTTTTTTTTTTTAGCTTTTTTTGTTTTTTGGCTTGATTCCTATACATTGTGAACCCTTTTACTTTCTACACCCTTTTTTTTCTTTTCTAATCATTTGACACTCTACTCATCACTATATTCCACAACCCAATAAATTATCATCTATCTCAAAGCAAAGGAATCATGATTTTTCACATTGGCTAAGGTAGGTAGATGTCAGATCTTTCAAAAAAGAATATTTAATTGGTTTTTCAATTAGGCTCAAAGTAAGGGTTCAAAAGGGAATAGAATCAATTAGGTAGGCTTGAAAGGCTCAATCACATTTTATGAAGTGCCCTAATCCTTTCTTTAAATCTTATGACATAAATCAAAAGCTTTGAAGAAGGACGTCCAAAGATTATTTTAAAATCAACAATTTGAAACAAAAGGCATATAACCTAATTTGCCACAAAGCCCTTCAACAAGAACATCCAGAATAAAGTTAACTCCAATAGTGCTTTCTCAGCTCAAAAATTCTTGAATAACATGATTTATCACTACAATATATCCATCGATTCACATTAAACAAAATTTCCTATCAAACATAAAAGATTGAGCAGTAATTTATGTCATCGGAACATTCAAGAAACTTTGACAAATGCCTAGAAGTTCAGTTCATTTTTAACATACTTCACAAACAAAAATTTAAGCATGAGAAATTTCAAACATTCCAACAATTTTCTTTCAAAGACTATTCAAAATTGTCACTGTGCACTCATCAAAATTGTAGCAAACTTTCACACCCCCAAACTTAAAATTGACAATGTCCTCATTGTCAACTAACAAAATGGGAAGGTAGAAAAGTAGCACATGTACCTGATTTAACTCATATCCACAACAAGAACAAAGAAATGAAGCAGACAATGGTCAGAATAAATCCTGTCTGGCTTAGCCAATTTGGGTAAAATGGGAATTAGATTAAACAATAGGGGCAAATTGGGGGAAAAATTATTAATTAATTTTTTAAATTTTTTTTAAATTTAATTTTTTTTGATTTTTTTAAATAATAATTTTTTTTTTGAAAACGAAAATATTATACTTGCCTCGAAGTAACTTTGGAACACTGGCCATAGCCAGTTGTGAAACTTGCTTCGGAAAGTAAAACAGAGCACCGGCCACGGCAAGTTGAGACACTTGCCGCGGAAAGTGAACACAAAGAGCACTGGCCACGGCCAGTTGCAAAACTTACCGCGGAAAGTGAACACAGAGAGCACTGGCCATGGCCAGTTGCAAACTTGCTGTGGCAAGTTTTGCTGTCAAAAACAAAACCAAACAGCAAAATTGCAAAACACAAGAAACATTCCCAAATACCACAAAAATCACCCAAGAAGCTTTATACCAATCATGATCAACCAAATTACTTAGGATCAAGCATTTTAAACCATCCAAGACCATAAGGCACACATATACACATATTCATAGGGAATACCACAATACATCAAATTTGAGCACCCAAGTCATGGTCACAAGTGAATTTCACATAGAAAATCAACCAAATAATCACAATAGCCACAGTATTACTCAAAATTGACTAGTCATCATAATTTCACCTCAGAATCATATATATATGAGCTTAGAGTCAAATAAACTTCCCTCAAAAGCATTCCCCTTGGCACTCATGAGTTCTTCCTCCTTCATAAATATTCCTCCTAGCTGCAACAATCCATTTCTAAGTTGGGTACCTTTTCTTCCTACAAAACACAAAGATCAAACATAAACCTAGTAAAAAAAATGAAGACACACACAAATTGAAAAGATTTAGTTTAGAGCTTGGGTTGCCTCCCAAGAAGCGCTTAGTTTATAGTCTTTAGCTCGACTCTTCATGTTGGTCACTCCTCATTAACTAAGTAGATAGTGGACACAAGCCTATCCACATCTCCACCCCAATAATGCTTCAATCGTTGACCATTAGCCTTGAATCTTTCACCTTTCTCATTTTCCAGCTCCACATCACCAAATTTAGATGCTTGAACCACTGTAAATGGACCGGACCATCGAGATTTTGGCTTTCCCGGAAATAACCTCAACTTGGAATTATAAAGGACGACCCTTTGACCGAATTCAAAACTCTTGGGTCACTTTCCCAGAAATAACCTATTTTTGGTTCAAATAGGTAAAAAGAGAGAAAAAATGTGCTGGAATGTTGTCAATTTCTAAGAGTTAACACTTGCCCCTCCCCCAAGGCAATAGTAGCAGCATGATGCCATTATCAATGCCACAAACTGTGATTCTTTCTTGTTTTATAGTCTGTTTGACTTGGCGTTCGAAAAACACATTTATATTAGTTGAAACAAAAATCTTCTCACATACTTATCTCATATACCTTAAATCATGTTGGAAAAGCAACTTCTACCTTAATTCAAACATACACTTAATTGGCCAATCCCAATCTATCTAATTATCTCAAACTCTTGCTACTTGGCAAACCAGTGTTAGAGGCTAGGAAAACCTCTACACTGCAACCTTGCATCCCGCGTTTGATATAGTTAGCTTGTGCCTCTCTTGTACTTTATTTTACTACCTCCTAATTATAAGATATAGTTGACTTTTTTTTGAAGAGATTAAAGAAGCTAAATAAGTTGCTTAATCATTTCAAATGTTGTTTATCCTTAGATTATATATTAGTTTATTACTCAAACTATATAGTTTGAAGGAAAAAATGCAAATACAAATATTCGAAAGTAATTTAATTAGCTTTCTTAATCTCTTCAAAAAAGTCAATTGGGTCTTATAATTAGGACCGGAGGGAATAATTTGTAAACCATGCTTGTGCTAAAAAAAATTACTCCATCCGATGGGGTGGGGGTCACAGAGAGGTATATGGGCGCGCGGTATTTTTGTAACCATGGAAAATTCAACATCATTTTACCTTTTTAAGACCTCCAAATGGCCACAACATACTTTTACAACTGGAAATCGTTTTTTCTGCTTTCATGTGTCATATGTCTCCTCTCCTCCGTCTTTGCCAGTTTTCTTCACACTTGTAAATATTCTTCTCTCTTATGAACTCTGGCTATGATACTTAGACTACGTACAGTCGCTGAGGTCTACTAATTTCTTCGGATGGTGATACGCTTCTTTATGTTTCATCCGGAATGTCATGTGATTTTTTAAAGTCATTTCAATTTGTTCTGCTTCAAGTGTCCAATTTTCGGGGATATGTTTAATTATTTTCCAACTGATTTTATTTCAAGTATACACTAAATGGCTTGTGTGGAATTGGTGAAATGTAGCTGCGGTGGCTTGGGAAGCAGGGAAGCCACTGTCAATTGAAGAGGTAGAGGTAGCGCCTCCGCAGGCCAGAAAAGTGCGTCTCAAGATTCTCTTCACAGCCCTTTGCCATACTGATGTTTACTTTTGGGAAGCCATGGTCATTCTCTTGTTTCCTTTTTATTACTTACCATTACGCATTTTTCTTCCTCTACTGAACCATAATCTTACTACTATTATATATATATATATATATATATTTCTCCATGGACAGGGACAAACTCTAGTGTTCCCTCGTATATTAGGTCACGAAGCCGGAGGGTAATTTTATATCCCCTCTGTATGTATGGTGCGTCTATTATAAATTCCTGTAGCTTAAATAAAACTAATCTAAGTGTGGGTTGTGGTATCATGTTCGGGATGGTGGAGAGCGTAGGGGAGGGAGTGACTCACGTGAAACCTGGAGACCAAGCTCTTAGGTATTCACAGTGAATGTAGAGAGTGCCCACATGTAAGTCGGAAGAAAGCAACATATGTGACCTCTTTAGGATCTATTAGTGTATAGTGTTACATAACATTGAAAATTCCCAAAAAAATAAAATAATAACAAACAATTATAAATCAAAACAAAATATAAAATGATACTAACATTTTCGTAGGTTTCTCAAACAAAAATTTTACTTTCTTCTCACAAAATGACCCAATGAGTAATAAACCAAACATTGTCCTATAGATATCACAAACACAAACACAATAATTATATGTATAATGAAATTTAATAAACTTATTTTCTTAGAAATATCACTTTAAAGTTACTTTCTTGTTAAAGAACGCATCTATGCTTTTCTATTTATCTTTACTCATCCTTTTCATCATGCAACAAATTTGTCACTAAACATAAATTCTTACAGTACTACTCAATCCACAAAACTAACATTTAAATGATGCATTCCACTTACCTCAAAACAAAATTTACCCAAAATGATCAAAGTTGGGGGAGGGATGGTTTCCCATTTTAAATCTACCCAAAATGGTCAATAGATTAAGAAAAAAAAAAAAAAGATGTGGTTTCCCTTCTTGAATATATCCATGAATTTGCCCAAATTTTGAAAAAAAAAAATGTTAATTAGTTAGTATTAATGAAGAGGCATCACGGTTAAGATTGAGGAAGTGGCACTAATTTTTATTTTCTAACAAAAACACCACCAAGCACATAGCCATTGAAATTCAGCAAGAATGAGAAGAAAGATAGTAACAACCAACAAGAACACGAACATAGCTTTCTTTATCTATTGGAACTGATTTCACATAAAGTAAGTCAATAGAACATTCTGTAGTCATCTATAGTAGTGAGAGCACCTGTTTTCTTCTTTAACAAAACCTCATGAAAGTAAAAATGAAATTCGGGAACCATGGTCCAACTAGTAGGGGTGAGCATGGCGAGATGCATTTGGTCCAACAGGTGAGCATGAAATTCAAAGAAGAATGAGAAGAAAGATAGTAACAACCAACAACAACATGAACATTTTATAATATAATCTCTTGAATTTAAATCTCAAATTTAAAATTCAAAATAGCCTAAGACTGCGTTTGGTCTTCTAACATATTTGGGCTTATTAATGGAGAAATTAATTTCCCACTAGATAAGCATATATGGCGCCATTTTAATAGATTGGGCTTGGAGTCCAACTCCAATCTAAATATACCCATTCTTTCGAGAAAGCTCAAAAACAATTATTAGCCCAAGATTGCTAATTTTAAGCAATAAAAATAACCTTTGTGTATGACCTATTAGGCCCAATAATCAGTGACATAAATAATCTTGGACTAATCAAACTCCTTTAATGGGCTCAAGTTATCAAATGACCACATAAGGCACTAGCAATGCTATGTGGCCCCAGAATTAATTGATTTTATCAAGTGATCTACCTTTTCTAATTTGGATATCGTGCCGGCTTCATCCCTCACTATGTCATTCACATTTAGTCAAGAGTAAAGATAGAGTATCATCTCTCTTGGTAGACTATGTTAGTTCTCTATGGGTTTTGATGATAATTGACAATTGTAAACACAAGTTGAGGTTTGTCTTTGGTAAGTTGAAAAACTTACTGTCAAAGACAAACTCAAGTTTTGATTATAAAACTTGAGTTTGGACTTGACAGAGAGTAGTTCAATTTTAAAGTAAACAAACTCCAGTTTGCGTAGGGAAACTCGAGTTTGTATCAAACAGTAGAGCACTCCAATTTTTTCACATTAAGAAAAACTCAAGTTTAGGTTTACAAACTCGAGTTTGCACTATACGTAGACTCTTCAATACTTTTCAAAGCAAGCAAAACTCCAGTTTGTGAGAGTAAACTCGAGTTTTGATCTTACAGAGAGCTTCCAATGTTTTAAACTTAAGAAGCAAACTCTAGTTTTGATATGGAAACTCGAGTTTATGCTAAATGAACAGTTTTGTCAAGTGTTTGTGAACTTGACCAAACTCGAGTTAAGGTTTTCAAAACTCGAGTTTGGGCTTGACCGAGAGTCTCAATATTTTCCATGCTAAGCAAACTCTAGTTTGTTATGACAAACTCGAGTTCTAAGTTTTCCAAAGTTTGAGGAAACTCGAGTTTGTATTTGTAAACTCGAGTTTACACTTGACAGAGAGCTTTCATGTTTTACTCACTTTGAGAAAACTTCAGTTTGTTTAGAAAACTCCAGTTTTCACTTGGCATAGATTTTTTAAAAGGTTTTCAATTTTAAAAGAAAACACGAGTTAACTCTTGGAAACTCGAGTTTATGCTGCAGAGAGCTTTGCTCATTTCTCGAATTGAAAACTCAATTTTACATTTGGAAACTCCAGTCTTAAGCTTTTGGACTTAAACATGTTTTCACTATAAAAGTCCAAAACTTGAGTTTGTCACTAAACAACTCGAGTTTTGCTCTGTGATTCAATATTTGCTTTCAAACTCACAACACGACATTCTTCTTTGGAAGAAGAAAACTCAAATTAGGAATTGGAAACTCGAGTTTGTCTTCTGAGCATAGTTACAAACTCCAGTTTGGATAAACAAACTCGAGTTTATGTCGCTGGTTTTGAAAATCAAATTGCTTGAATTTGTGAAATCTTCCCGTTTGATCTTAATACTTCTTATCATCACTCATTACTATTCCTAGCTATGTTGAATCAGTTTGTTGATGAGTTTCAGATGGTTTAGAGGTTATTAAATGAAGATTTAGACAAAATCAAAAAGTGATGTCAGCACATTAAATACAAAGTCCGTAAAACTTGCATCCTTTTGGACAATCATTCTACACACGTTGCAAAGGGATTAATGTTTCCTTTCCACATCCAAAAGAGTCGCTATTCCAACGGATTAATATTCAAGAAGTCAACCATAAACTTTTGTGCAACTGGATTAACCAAAGAGTAGAGAGAGAAGAAGACTAAAGCTCTACCTAATCCTTCCTTAATGAAGGCAACAGTCATATTGAAGATTACAATGGTCATTTAATCCTCTCTTTGTATAAATAGAGCTGCATTCAATTCTTCTCAACAACCAATCTACTGAAAACGAAAATCATTCAAGTTTTCAACTACTCTTTGAGTTTTCTTGTGTAAAGTATCTTTTGATACATTTGTACTTCAATGCTTATCTTTAGCCACTCTTAGAGAGAGTTTCATTTATTGAAATCATTTATTGTAAGAATCTCAAATCGTGGGACTTGGAGATTGAGATATTTGATTACAAGTTGTAAGGGGGAGTAAGTTCTATTGAGAGAATTACTCTGAGAGTTACAGAGTGTGTAATCATTTGAGTTAGTGAAATTCCAGGGTGTCTGGGGACTGGAAGTCAAGAGGTTGGACCAAACCAGTATAAATTCCTTGTGTCTTGCTTCTTTTTCCCTTACTCTATTATACCCTGTTTTAGTGTACAAAAACAGAGCACTTAGAAAAGAATTTTATAATCTCCAATTCACACCCCTCTTGGTGATTAGCTCTACTTTCAGACTAAATATAGCTTTTTCATAGAACTAGGAATCTTATTCTATTGACTCTAAGATGGAACATGACTCTTCATGATTACTTACTGTGCACAGGTTTCCGAGTCAACTAGAAGTCATCCAAGCCCTACCGATTTTGTGAACGACTAATCCCTTATAGGAGATTGTGAGTCCTTTCGGCATGTCCATCTACACTCATGCATTCGAGTCATACCCAAGAATACATTGTTCTTCCCATTGTTAGGCGGATAGAGTTGTACAATCAAAGTATGACCCAGGACACAGTGCTCGATGATATCCTCAAGTCCAGGACGATCCACACTACCAAACGTTGAGAGACTTTTATATCCAATGATACTTCCTACAAATCTTTGTGGAGTCTCTTGGCAGATCTATTTGGTGCTATTTGTTCTCCAACAAATCCACCCACAACATCAGCTAAGGCATCACCATGCCTGTATTCCATGAGGTCCTTACC
Organism: Acacia acuminata; assembly: GCA_019022655.1. Taxonomy (NCBI): domain Eukaryota; kingdom Viridiplantae; phylum Streptophyta; class Magnoliopsida; order Fabales; family Fabaceae; genus Acacia; species Acacia acuminata. Next base: position 540,606 of record JAFJYI010000224.1, read on the forward strand.
TTGCATTTCTATACAAGTAGACAATATCGTACTAGTCTTATTGAGATCACCAATGCCCTTTCTTGGTGATTCAAGACTAGGAACAAGTTTCAGGCAATAGATATTCAGTGTTCTTGAACCCTCATGATCATTATCCTTATCATAGATCCTCAAGTGAACACATGTTCTATTCCTAGGGTTTTTATCTTCAAACGCATATTAACCTTAACATAAAGGTAAGACATAAATATGATAAAGATAAAATGTACTTAAATACATAAATCATAAAATACTAGATAGAAAAAGGTGTTCCTCTATCAAAGCAGATTATCTCTAGGACACCTATTTACTAACAACAGAGTCATATCTCAATATAGAAAACTCAGATGAACTCAAACAAACAAGACTTGAGCAGAATTATTCATTAATTGTAACAAAGAGCTTCTCTTTGATTAACCTTTTGAAATCCTTATAAGATGAGCCTCCTTCATCAGTTACTTCCATTGCTTTCGTCTTCCACTCCAAACTCATTCTTCTCATTTCCTTCCCCTTATCTCCCTCCATTGCTTCCTTCACAATATCAGCTATCTCTTCTCTTTTTACTTCATGCTTGGCCTCAATCCCTATGCCCCATCTTGTGCATGAGAACCAGCAATTTGTTGGTTGCTCACCAGAGAAAGGCCAACAAATCATAGGCACACCGTGACAAATGCTTTCCAATGTAGAATTCCAACCACAATGTGTCAAAAAGAGCCCAATTGATGGATGAGCCAAAACTTGCTCTTGAGGGCACCAACTTGTGATGTATCCTCTACCCTTAATCTCATCTAAGAACTCTTTAGGAAGATTTGGTGTTTTAGGATCCTCACCCATTACCAAATTAGGCCTCACTATCCATAAAAATGGTTGCTTGCTATCTGCTAATCCCCAAGCAAATTCCATCAAGTTTTGCTCATTCATCACAGCTATACTCCCATAATTGACATAAATGACCGAGTTTGGTTCCCACTGTTCTAGCCATTGGATGGATTTTACGTCACTTTTCCAAAAGCTTAATCCACTAGATGATGACATGAACTCATTTTCCTTCTTTTCGTCAATGAAATGCCTATTGAGCAAGTGAAGTGGGCCAATGTTGTATACATTAGGATTCTTGGCCATGATGACGTCAAGAACTTCACTTTCCAATTCTTGGAATGTGTTTATGATGATGGAAGATGATTTCATGCAATCTTTTGATACAGAACCTTTGAAATCAAACAAGAAGTCGTCTGATTTGCTCTTCAATCTTATAAAGTGGGGCAGGTATTTTAGTTGAATATTTTTCATTCCTGTGACCCAATCTAATGTTGAATCTGAGGTATCACCATTGGCAAAACTTTCATCTGAAAAGTTTACAAAGTTATCCATGAGAATTTGCAAATTGCAACATGTGATAAAGGAAGATAAGCTAATAATTTGGATGTAATCATTTGCAACATTAACACAAACTTGTTAAGGGCCTTGGCTTGGTAAGTGGTATATCTCTTTATCAATGTAGCTTCATTTACTTCTCTCAACTACCACATTTTATGTACTCCATTTGTCACATTTGCCCTTTGAATAAGTTAGATTCTGTTTCTTCTCTATCTTCTCTAGTGTGTTCTAGTGTGTTTATTATTCTGAGATAAGGGATTAGTATGAGTTCTGTAATTGTACTGGCAAGAACTTCCTATTTTAATCTTGCAAGATTAATGGAAAATCATGAGAGAAATTGTAGGGTTTAGATAGAGATCCCAAGTGGTTCGGCTAACCTAAGAGAATGGGAATTTCTCCAATAGTAACAAATAGGGCCTCCACAGATATATAAAAACTGTTGCTGTTGCTTTGTTCTCGTGCCTTTTATTCTTGATTTCCTTGATTGTTCTGTTTTTAATAAAGAAATCAGCCCCCTTGATTTTGCCTCAAAATTTGATTGTTTTTATTTACGGTTATTGTTATAAACTTATAATATAAAAGGCAAACAACTATGGTCCCACCTATCTTCATCCCTCAATTAATCATTTAAAAATTATTATACATATGTACAAGTTGAGATCGAAATAGCTATCTAGTTGGAAAAAAGAAAGATTATGCAGCAAATCAAGCACTTTCTATTTCTCTACTAAAAAGCACGAAACAAAATTTCATTTGAAATCTTACTTATATATCCAGCAATTTCTTATTCTCTTCTGCCTTCAATAAATCGGACAATAAGTCGAATTTAACTTTCAGGGGGACAGGGATAAATAAAAGGAGGACAAAAATCACCTTTGAACGGAAAAATGCCTCTTTCTACTAGCTCATCATACTGCAAATATCCCAACAAGCCGCATGCTGAAGCTGTCCAAAACCTAATCTCTGGTATTCCAAATTCATGGGCAACTTTTTCTGCAAAGCTCATGTTTGCATCAGCGATTATGCAGCTGACTGGAGGCACTTTTTGTGACGACGATAATGAATTCAACTTCCCTATCAACTCTTTCAGTGGAGCATAACAGTGCTTCCTTGTTGAATCACACAGTGCCGGAATATCCTGAGTATCATCTGTTGACGGCGGCAAACCGTCCGGTATGGTTTTGAACTGAAAGTCCGGTAAGCCCTTCACGAAGTCTGGGCCGAGAGAGTTGGATAAGCGTTTGTGGATGAACTCACTGTTGACGAAAGTTACATGAAGGCCATTGGAATGAAGAAGTTTAGCTAAATGCATGATAGGGTTGACATGACCTTGTGCTGGGAACGGCAAGCAAACAACATGAAGCTTTTGAGAAGAATCACGCATCTTTTTTATGTGAATGGTTTTCTTCTTTTTCGATTTGATCGGTGAACAGAGAAGAATGAATCAACGATGACTTTGAAGAGTTGAATAATGGTTGAAGAAACAAATTATTGTCGGGTTTTCTTCACTTTATTAAGAGCTCAGGAATTAAATGTCTAAATAACATGTGAATATAATTTTCATGTTTAGTTGTACTTTATCTTTTTTTTCCCGACGAGTAGTTATCTTTTATGTTAATGCTTCCAAATATTTGAGCCTGTAATTCATTTTAAGCTAGTTTTATATGATTATAATTGATGTAAAATCTTGATAAAAAATTATTTCTAAACAAAAATTTAGCATATGGATACATATTTTTTTAAAATAGTTCTCATTTATGCCTGTTAAATTTTAAGTGCCTAAATTATATCTTTAGTTATTTACAACAGAGTTTATTAATTTTTAGAGTTAAGATGCAAAAAAATACATGTGATTTTCTCAAAAATGTATCTGACATCAAATATATTTTTTTGGGTACAAAAGTGACTATGTGGTTATAAAAGTGGAGCAAAAATACTCATTGACCGTTAATTTGACTTTTTTGTATTTTTAAAGTTGACATGGACGATGACTAAGCTAAATTTCATCCCACCTGGGAGGAGAAAACTGGAGAAAATTACAAAAAAGGCCCCTGATAGTCTTGAAAATTATAGAAAGGTGGCAATGGCAAGTGAGGAGGTGGAGATAGGCGGCCCAATGGGTAAGATAGGGAAGGGGAATTAGAGAGAGAAGAGTTGAAATGTAATTTCCAAAATGTCTCGTAATTTTCTCCAGGTTCTCTACGGCTAGCGGGATGAAATTTAGTTGGATCATGGTCCATGTTAGTCTTAAAAACACAAAAAAGTTGAATTAATGGTAAATGAGTATTTTTACTTTACTTTTGTAACCACATAGTTACTTTACCAAAAAAAAAAACATTTGGTGTTGGATATACTTTTGGAAAAATCACATGTACATTTTTACACCTTAACCTTAATTTTTAATTCATTTTTTAAGATTTATAGCTAGTTTTTAGATGGAGAAAATTTTTAAGTGTTCGATTTACAAATTTCTTATAATTTATTATACTTACTTTACAATTAATATTTTTCAATTGTCATAGTTAAACTTTGAGATTTATAATTAATATTTTTAATTTACAAATGGGTTTAATAATTTTTTTATTTGAGTTTTGAAAATTTACAAATAATTTATGAAAAAATTTCTGTCCATTTATTTTTCAAAAATTAATATGCAAATCACTGTAACATTGCAATCACGTACAATAATGACTTGGATCCCCACCACCGGCATAAAAATAATGACTTGTATCTAACATTCTGACGACCTAAACATTGCAATGACGTACAATAATGACCACCGGCAAGAAATAATGACTTGTATCGAACGAGGGCCCCCTTTTGAGTTGTATGTACGTGGTGCACTTAATAATAGGGTTCTGGGCAAAATTTATTACCTACTACCTAGCACTGCAAAGGCAGATGTTAAGTTTTTAAAATAGTGCATAGATATATAACACGACTGTTAAGTCAACTAATGTTGATAGTTAATTAAGTTGTAACATTCAAAATTTTAGAGTAAGGAATTTAGAAATAAGATTGAGATAAGAAAACTGCTAAGCTAGTTAGAGTCAAAAGTCTTAAGTTTATCATGAGAAAAAGTTTAAGATAATTATTAAATTTATTTTTAAACCTTGAAAATTTATGGGGAAAATATAAAATATTTTGAGGATCTATAAATTTTATTAAAAGATTAGTTACACAAATGGGCTTAAATAGTTCTAAGTCCATTTTGTGGAATTTAAGATATATTTTCCCGTAAATTAAAGACATATAATTAGGTAATAATTTTAGGCCTAAATATTCTATGGTTAAAAGAAGTTAATTGAAGAAGAAAGAAATCCTTAAATGAGATTAAGGATTAATTTCTAATTTCTAAATACCTAATTAATATTTGCAATTAAATAAGTTAAGTGTACCTCAAACAAAAACATTATAGGAAATCAAATTGGTATTTATTTTTTATTTTTTATTTTTTTAAGTGATTGAGCTCCACACTTCTTACATGTAAGACACCACAACACTTTCTCCTCCTCTTCACGCCACATGCATCTTTCTTTTTCCCTATTCGGCCAAACAATTGCTGTAGGGTGCGAGAGAGCCTTGGATGCATGACACATATGTACTTCTCACACTCTTACTATATCCTCTCACGACAGGTAACCCTTTTCCCTCTAAAAAATGGGAAAATTACATATAGGTCCCAAGGAAGAGAGATATTTACATTTAGGTCCCTTAAAATTACGAAATTACTCAGAAGTAATTATTTCAGAATGTAAAATTACTTTACTGCCCATAGTGCATATTTCACACAGAAGCGATTAACAACACAAAATGCATAAATTAACAACACAAAATACATAAATTAACCACAACTTCTGAAAACCTTCAATTTATCATGTCTCACTTCTAGAAGTCTCAATCTTAATTATTGATATTTATGTCTTATGATTATTAGTTTTTTCTCATAACTGTGTTGTTTCTGATGTAGGATTGTGTAGGTGCAATTGATGGGACACATATAAGTGCTTGTGTACCTTCTGAAAAGCAAGCATCATATAGAGGAAGAAAGACAATCATCACACAAAATGTTATGTGCATATGTGACTTCAATATGATGTTCACTTATGTTTATTCAGGATCGGAAGGTAGTGCCATGCCCATGATGCAAAAGTTTTGCTAGATGCAATTACTAATCCTGAAGCGAATTTTCCATGGCCTCCCGGAGGTATAAGTCAAAATAAAATCCTTCTTCTATTCCATTTGTCCTCTTCTAAATCTATGTTTCCCATGGCCTCCCATAGGCGCATTATTCATTAAGCATGACAACTGAACGTTGTTTTGGAGTTTTGAAAGCTCGGTTTCCAATTCTGAAATTAATGCCATCATACAAGCCTTCAAGACAACGGCTTATAGTGGTGGCATGTAGTTTTATTCATAACAACATACGCAAGTGGAGTCAACGTGACTACTTGTTTACTGAATGGGAGAATATAGATCCGACACTACTAGAGTACTAGTGGAGTATTTAACCTTAAACACAAACTTAGAATTAGAAAATTTGACACGAAACAGGAATGCAAATCAGGCTAGAAAAAGTAATTATAATAAATAATTACTTTTTGTTAATAGTAAATCATTTTTGTTTTATTTATTGGTCATTTTATTTTATTTTTAATTAGACTAGTTTATTAGTATATTAAGATATTAAGTATCTATAATAAACAAATCAGGCTAGAAAAAGTAATTATAATAAATAATGTTAATATCAATTATATAAAATAAGTGAATTAAATAAGTTGATGTTAAAAGAATTGATTCAAATAACTTGTCCTGAGAAACAACAATCCAACCAGAATTTTTTTTTTTTTCTAAACTTGTTTTAAGAAATAATTATTCAAGTAGGTTTTTTAAAAAAAAATTCAAAAACAATTATCAAAACAAGTTTTTTTTGTTTTTTGTTTCCAAAACTCGTTTTCAAAAACAGTTTTATGAATCTGTTTTGGAGAACAACAAAACAAAAAGTAGAATCAAACACAACCTTGCATATTCTTTCTTACATGCCTTCCAGATTCACCATGACATACCCATTTGGTATATTTGTTGTAGAACCCAAAACTAATTAGGTGATCTTTTACTTCCATTAGACTTCATTGCCCCCCATTAAACACTTAACACAAGGATAATCCAACAATCCATTATTATCAAGGGCATTGTACTTGTTAGGAAGGGGTGCAATGGATGTTAAACTTTTATATCACTTGCAAGAGTCTACGAAGAAATAAATAAACAAATATGGGCATAGGAGACACACCAGAGTTATATTAATGTGGAAAACCTCTAAAATCAAGGGTAAAAACCATGGGTTGTACAAACCAAAGAAAATCATGTCCACTATGAATAAAACAGGGTAAAAGAAAGTATCAACCATATACACAAACACATACAATTACTCAGCCAAACAACCAAAACTACAAGTTTACAATAGAAAACAAAGCAGCTCAAAATACCCAACAACAAAAAAAAGCCTCTTTCAACTTCAACTTCCAAAACCCAAAAAAGACTATTAAAACTTGCAAATGACAGAGAAGAGAGATGGGGTGAAAATATGAGTTTTTCATGTTTCGGCTTAAAGATCAAAATGCCCATTTCACATATTTTTTCAGTACCTAACGATTTTATCAAAACCATTACTGTTTTAGTCAATATCATTGCTTAATTGGTCACCGCCCACAAAAATAGTAATGGTTTTGACAAAAATCATAACTATTTTGATAGTTATTGGAAAAATGTGTGAAAGAGGCATTTTGGTATTTAAGCCAAAACATGAAAAACTCAAGTTCCCACCCCATCCCTTATGTATCCTTTATAAATTTTAATGGTCTTTTTTGAGTTTTGAAAGTTGAAATGACATTTAATGTTTTCTTCCCATTAAAAAGAAAAAAGAGACTCGCCTCTGTCTAAAGATTTTCTTGATGCCTCTCCCAATATATAATTATATATATTCCGCTCATATTCTTAAACTTATTTTTAACAATATTAATTCCCAATATATAATTATATATATTCCGCTCATATTCTTAAATTTATTTAAAACAATATTAATTACTAAAGCACAATTATATTTAAATATTCAGGTCATTTATTAAATTATACTTAATAAATAATCATTATTAAATATAATTATGGAAATGTAACCAACTTCATAAAATTCATACGGTTCTTTTGTAATTATACATCTAATTGATTGAATCAAATGAAATCCAAACATAAGCAGATTTCTCAAAATCATTTATTAAAAAAATTCAAATAGAGCCAACAAAGATTAATCCAGTTGGTAAAAGGGCTGCCTCATACATTTAAAGTTGTGGGTTCAAATACCATCGATGTGAGGATTTTGTTAATGAAGCGATTTATAAGAACTTACGTAAGCGCTCGAGTCCGGAGGCATGGTCAGCCCTAATATACATCGGACCCAACTCACCTAAACTTTAAGTGTATAAAACAAAAAACAAAAACAAAAACAAAAACAAAAACAAAAACAAAATTCCAAATAGAAACCACAATTAACTTACATCTAATCAACATAACTGAAAAATCACAACGATTTAAAATTACATTTATTCACTACTTATCCAAATGTCACTCTGTCATTATTTGCCCAATCAAAACTATTCTCTTGCTCGGGATAATTAGTTAACTACTGCAAGCTCTCTAATAAGTTGTCAAACTCATAAGTTGAAGCAAACTCGTGATGATAGTAATGTAAAATTATATCATAGACTTAAATTATAAACTCGTAAGAATTTACTTTTATCAATAAATAGGTATTAATAGTGTATAATTAAATCATTATTAAGTTATAAAAAATGATAACAATTTAACTTAAATGCATTTTAAATCCAAATAATTGAAATTAAATCCATTAATATTCATAATTTATCATACTCAACAATTTTTTTTTAACAAAATTCATAAATAAAGCCACTTGGCATGATAAATCGAAAAAGTTAGCATAAGTTTAAGAGCGAATTAACATGATTTTCTAAGCTATAAGCATAAAAACAGTAGACTGCGTGTGTGAACTCGCGAGTTTGACTGAGTTTACAACTATCACAAGTTTAAGAGTGACTCAATATAATGTTGTAAGGTAGAAATATAAAAACAGTGAACTCTCAGAGTGCTCTCTAATTTCCAAACTCAGTTTACCTAAATTTTGTTTTTAAAAGAGAATATTAATGATTAATTTGATATGCAATATGTATAGTTTTTCACTATATATATATATATATATATATATATTTAAAGCTCCAACAGTTAAATACGCGAACCCCCTCCTCCACACTACGTATATGAAAAGAATATAAACGTTAATTTTATTTAAAACTTACCATACCATTTGTAACAATAATTGAACAGTTTTATTGTCTAATAAATACAATTACATTTCACTCATGAAAAACTTAAGTTCTTAAGTTTGAATTTTGGATTTTTAATTTAATTGAATTCTTAAATCTTCGATCAGATGAAGAATCCCATCTCCTCTCATAAAATACCTCCTCAAGCAGCCTTCTTTGTCATAGGGGAGCGAAGGCCCCATCCTTAACGGGTCCACATTCTATGCTCATCATAATTATGAGCACTTAATTTCTCATCACTTAATGAGATCTTAACCATTTAAATTTAATCTAAACTATTCAAATTTTAACTTTTAAATTTGTGATTCTTTAAATAATAAAGTCATTTTTATGAGAAGTGATAGTTATAAGATTATCTTTATTTTAAATTTTATATATATTAAAATAAAAATTAAATTAAATTAAATTTGGATTGCCCAAAATCAATCGGACAATGCATATCGGTGATGAGAATATTTGTGCTCATCAATATTTGTGCTCATGACATTGACTAGGGTGTTCATGATGCCCATGGCCCTATGCACCCACCCAAGCACACAAAAATCGCCTTGCCCTACCCAAGAAAAAACAACCAAGAAAGAATTGGGTACAATTGGGCTAGGCATTTTTTGGCGGTGGGCATCAAGCAAGGTATGCCGCGTTGCCCATTTGGCCTGCCTAGTAGTATATATAGTATTTTTTATATATATACAATAGTATTATATATATATATATATATATATATTTACTTATAGGTATTTGACTATTTGTTAAGACATATGGTTGTCTTTTTAATTTGAAGATTCAAGTTACAAACTTATTTTGAAATATTCGAAAGTGTAGAATTATGAATTTCATTTTAAATTTGCAATATTTTTTTATTAAGTATGATTGAAGTTGTTTTTTCACATTGAATGTGGCAAGATATCGTCACTTGGGCATGGACGACCCGTCTTACCTAGCCCATTATTGCCTAGCCCAAAAATGTTAGGGCTTTTATCATGCACGGTTGGACACTAGGCTATATTTTATTGCCTAATGATCTTTCAGGCAGGGCATCGGGCAAGGGTCTCCCCCTGCCCAGCCCTACCCATGAACACCCCTAACATTGACAGTGATGAGGACAAAATGTGCTCCCTGACACAACCATGTACAGGAGGCTTCCATCTACTCTGATGCTCAGCAACAACCTGTCTTCTCCCTACCCTTTCATGAACTTGGCTTATGCACTCTCGGTGGTGCTAAGAAGAGCCCTGACATTGGCAATTATCACAGAGTTTGATGCCCTTTCTGTTACTTTCAAGGACAATTATGGCAGGAATATCAATGTGTGGACAAATCAATGGGTCCGCAACCTACTTGGACGTAAGCTACACAATCAACTTCATACAGTGGCGGATGTGGAAATGAGTGTAAGTGAACTCATTAATGAGGGTTGCTGGGACCTTAGGCCAATAAGCTCCAAAATCACTAGTGAAGAACGAGAGATAATCCTGAAGATGCCGATGCCTGCTAGTGGCCGGGATGACCGTGTGCATTGGGTGGCAAATAGAGATGGTATGTACTCTGTGAAGTCAGGTTACACGGTGGCCAAATCCTTGGTGGGGAGGTCCCAATCAGAGACCCAGGTATGTCATTTTCTGTTCCCAAACTACTTTGGAAGAGCATCTGGAAGGTGATAGTGCCTCCCAAGATTCAGAACTTTTTATGGAGGCTAGGGGCGAATGCCATTCCAACTAGGGAGGCCTTGCTTAAACGTAAGTGCGGTTTGGATTCTCTTTGCCCAATATGCCTGGTAGAACCTGAAACCATTGAGCATTTGTTATTTCTATGCCCTTGGGCTAAACTCTGCTGGTTTGGGTGCCGCTTGGGAATTAAATTTAGCAAATGGGGTATGATGAGGTGCGAAGAGTGGCTGTATGACATGTTGGCTAGAGATGGTTTCTTGGACTAGTATGGGAAATCCTTGTTTGCAACGATGTGTTGGTGGATATGGAAGGAGAGATATGACTGCGTGTTCAAGGGGGAATAGCCGGAAGCAAAGAAAGTTATCCAGTGGGCGAGTGTGCAGGTGGATGAATTCTGGAAATCCAGGGAGAGAGTTGGGAAAGACTCTAGGAGGATATTTGCAAAAGAACGAGTAAGGCATCCGAACTGCTGTTTAGTGATAAATATTACAAAATAATTTTATTGGCATGAATTGACTTGGCCCTCTAGTGATTTCACAGAACTAATTTAAGCCACAGATAGCTCAAATGATGTGCACGCATTGAGTGTCTATAATCAAGAAGGGAACAAGCTCTTTTAAAAATTGTTAATATATGAGAAACTTTTTAGCATGCATACTACATAATTCATAAATTATAAAAAAATGCACCATTGTTTAGACTCGACGTACGTAATGTACAGTCCAGCAATCTCGATTCGAGCAAAAAAGGTCATGATAATTTTCTGTTCGTGCTTTTCAGAGCTCCAGCCAGATAAGTTAGCTACTTCTCTTAAAGCATCCCTCCATCTTTGCACTTTGCCATGTGTGAGTTTCTGTTCATGGTTTTCAAAGGCTTTTGCAAACCTTCCGTTTGATGTCGAACATCGATGGATCTGCACCATAAAAGATTGGAAATACATGAAGGCCCGACACTTTCTTAGAGTCAAGGATCTTTAGGAGTTCATCTAAGCACCATTTTGAAGTAGCATAGTTTTTAGAGGCAACAACAATTGCAAAGAAAAATTCTTCAATTGCTTGAAGCAAACTTGGTTTTATATCTTGTCCCCTTTTAAGCTCTTCTTCATCTCTAAAAGTTATTAGTCCATTGCCATACAACGCAGCATATAAGTGGTCTGTAAAACTCTTACGAGTGTCTTCTCCTCGGAAGCTTAAAACCACATCATACTTGTGTCTCCTACTTGAACTAGAACAGCTTGAAGAGCATTCATGTCCATAATCATCAAATGCCATTGCAATAAAGCAACTGGACCATTCAAAATATAAATATAACGATTAACATCTGTAAAATAGTAAAGAGAACAAGAACAGTAAGCCAAAACTATATATTCATTTCAATGAAAGAAAATAAAATAATCGAAACAGACGGTTAGGCTAAGGCCATGTTCCTGCAAGATTCACTCTTCATGCACAGATAGCAAATAGTAACTTTTTGAACATAAGTAAAGTTAATCAAATTGAAATAACAAAGTAAATCATTTTACTCTATAAATATAAAAGACGAGAGGGAAGATATCTTTGAGTTGCAGCTTGATATGATGAATTCTTTGGTCTACTACAAATTTACAGAACTGGGGAAAAAGGTAAAGTGGGCAACACCACAAACTCTAATGTGCCTCAGTTTAATACCCTTTCTAATGTCCTAACCTACCAAATGTTTTTTCTTCTTCTTTTGATTACTAGATTCTACATAAAATGAATGACATTTTGATATTATACGGGTATGAAATTAGGTAGTTTTGAATTTTTTTATGATTTTTTGAAGGAAAAAAAATTCCAAAATTGTGTAGTTTTCTTTTTTTTTTTTTTTTTTTTTTTGGTTGAAAAATTGTAAGAAAATTCAACACTGCAATCATGCTCAAAGATATAAAATTTTCACTCAATTTATGTAGAATCAAATGATCAAAAAGGGGAAAAAAACATTTGGGAAGTTAGATTATTATAAACAGCATTAGAGAGCGTTAGAAAAAGTACATTAAAAGCCACAAAGCCCTCGAACCTGACATGCAGCACGGTAATTTTATAATTTTTTCTCCATTTGTTTAATAAAAATTAGAATGAAATCATATCGAAGTTAGCTGAAGTCTTAATTTGCTTGTTTCAACTGTGTTTTCGTGTTCAAGTCTTAATTTTATAGTTTTTTTTTCCATTGGTTTTTTTGTTTTTTATTTAAAAAAAACTACTTTTAGTTTGGAAAACATAGAAGTATGGTTGTCATATAAGCATAAACGTTTGCATGCAGGTTTTACTTTTGTGAAAACATAATTTCAAAAAAGATGCTTCTATTTCTCTCTTGTCTCCCATGAATTTTGATGCGAATTCGAGACCTTGATGGAGGATCAACGGAAGGGGATTCACTATGTTTGGTTCTTGAATCAGAGTCGCAATACCGGCTGTTGTGTAGGATGTTTGGTCTTCTATAAAAGAAAGTTTAAAAATGGAGTCTTTTCCTAAACCACTGGTTGACTTCGGGCGAGTGAGTTATTGGTGAAGGATGACCATGGTAGAATTTGAGCACACAACTTCTTTGTTTCCAAAATATTATATGACCACTTAACACACTTGTTAAAAATATGTAAACTACATCAAAGTAAATTAAACAATTTAGATTGGCTTCTGGGAGCTCCTAAAATTTATACATACTTGTTGGAAGTGTTGTGTTCGACACAAGGAATATACTCTAACGTGTCAAAAAAGAATTCTTACAAACTACAAAGGCAGAATATGTGGCATGATCACTTTGAAAAAGGTTGACATAAATACTCTTCAATATAACTGAGTAAATTAATCGTGTAATCAGGATACAACAGAACTCTTGAATATAGAAACCTCAATCAAAGCGAAACGAGGAGAAACAAGAGTGAACAGAAACAAGAAATTCAATTCAAAGTCTGAAAAAGTAATAAAAAAGAGTAGGTTGCTTACTCAATACAACGGTTTGATGCCTGAGAAGAAGGAAGATGAGGTAACAATAGCAGTGTCCTCTTTGATGAATTGTGACTTAGTGGGAAAGGTGATATCTTTTAAGCTTATCCAATGTGTAGTTGGCCCGGGTTGGTTGGTCAAGTAGTTGCTTTATTTACAAGTCGTCGGCTTATTTTCATGTTTGCTTTCATTGCTCCTTCCTTCCTAGCTCCCTGCTCCTTCTCAGTCCCTTCTGATTCTGAACCCATTACTGTATTCTCTCGTTTTCTTTTTCTTTTTTAATTAGCTTCATAACCAACTTTTTCCCTCCTCTCTTCTTCATCAAAATACATTTACCCATTGGATCCTGACATGTATAAAAGATGTCTTTTATATATAGAATATACTTTAACCTCTCTGATATTTAATTTTAATTACAAGGACTTATTTTCTATCTTGAAAACATGTTATTAATTCCAAGCTATTAACTAGATTTGTTAATAATTTTTTAAAAATATTTTCTAATTAAATTTTATATGAAAATATATTTTATTTACTAATTTAACCTTCATTATACTAAATACTTATTTTTGACTAAAATTTTTCTAAAGAATTTAACAGTTTTCTCTTAATTTTATTTTTTTGTAAGTAGTTATTTTTTTAATGTTTGTATCATATAGGGACAGAAATTTAATTAATTTAGTTAGTGTATACAATAAAAAAATATTAATTGAAAATTTGATTAATTATTTAAATACATATAGCCTTAAAGTATAATTTTGTCCCGAAAGGTTTTGCATAAGAGGTGCAGGTATCTAGAAATTTTTTGGATTTAATGTCACCTTATAAGTGTTAAAATAAGAACAAAGTCTTGCCATAAAAACCTCCAGATGCTCACTTCCTATGCAAAAACTTTCAAGAAAAAAATTGGACGTCAGCCTAATAAAATATATACTTAACTAAATGTGTTTATAAATGTTTGTAGAAAAAAAAGTGTTCTAAAATTATAAATTTAAATTATTTATACAATCTTTCCAATTACATAATTTATGCTATATGAAAACAAATCTAAATAATTAAGTTTTAATAAATATGATGAAAAGTTAAAATTATAAAATTTTATAATATCATCAAAATTAGGTAATTTTATAACATTATATTGAAACTTTTGAAACAACAACACCAAGCCTAATCTTACTTGATACCAAGCCTAATCCTACTTGATATTATTAGCTACATGGATCACACAACACTATTGTGATCTATTGAGTTGTTAATCAAGAGATCCCTCTCAATAATTTCATTTAGTGTTTGTTTTGGTTTTCCTCGATCCCTTCTCATATATAGGACTTTGTATTACTTGATCTACCCATTTTACTAGCACATCCAATGACCTTATTTGTACATGCCAAAATTTTTAAAATACATGTATTAGAATTAATTTTTTATTGTATAAAAAAGTTATTTTTTGTAAATATAAATCTCCAAATAATTCTTGTGTTAAGGAGGAGTATTTTAGTCAAATTTAAAAGTCAATTAATAGTGGGTAGATGGAAATGAATATCAAAGGACATATATGTAATAAGTATTTTAATGTTAAGAGAAGTTTATATACATTTTGAAAAAAAAAACAAAGAAATTTATATAATTTACGTGACACATAATGAATCATTTGTTAAAGTCTACACACACACATACAAAGGCAAACACCTTTAAGCATTATAGTCAGACGAGATCCACGACTGCACATTCGTTGTCGCCTTGTCGGTTATATACATGGGGGCAAATCCCTTTAAGCATTATAGACAGACAAGATCTACGACCGCATATTCGTTGTCCGCAATATTTAATTTAGCACTCTAGCAACAAGCATATATAATAATTCTTTCTTTTTTTTTTTTTTTTTTTTTTTTTTTTTCCAAATAATTCATCCATTGCCATCAAGTATTTTTCTTCATTGCCGGTTAAAAAAAGTATAGTTCTTCCTCGAAAAGCTAGCATAGGGTGTTTTGTCTTTTTTTTTTTTTATTATTAAAAAAAAAAGCCATTTTGAGGTATATCATAACCTGAGAAATTTCAAATATTAAAATGTGTGTGTATATAAATTTAAATACACACCAAATATAGCTTTAAAAAATATTTAGGCAAATCATAACCTTGAAAAATTCAAATGTATACATATCAAAGTTTCCTGAATAAGAACCTATTGGATAATCACTTATTCAATAAATAGGTACAACAAAAAATAAAAAATAAAAAATATACAGGAGAGATAATAGTAACAAGGTAAGGATTGGAAGAGTAAAGAGGGCTGTTGTGAGATGCCTTGATGGATTAGTTTTTTTGTGATCTAGCCTACAATGTCTCCTTGTAAACGCAGCATTTTCTACAAATCATTTGTAGCAACAAAAAAGTCACGACGGCAAGGCCAAAAAAGAACTGACTAGTATGGTTGGAAACAGGACTGTTCCTTAAAGAGTCAGGACCTAAAAAGGTGGGCTCTTTTAGTTCTGGGATAAGAAAAATATTTGTTGTTCAAGGCCTAGCCCGTGAGTATATGGGTAAGGGCCGGAAGCCATTTTTTCAAATTTTAACTATTTTCTTGTGTTTTTTTCAAAGAAATATAATTAGTAAGTTATAAGAATTAAAGTTCTAATTTAACAAATAAATGTTATCAACATTAAGATCTAAATAACATGCATTATACAACAAACAAACACAGTCATTAATTCATAATCAAAGGTAAACTATTGTCCACAAATAACTCACAAAGCATTAGAAGCTAACTACTAAGCAACATGAGTATGATGACTTCCTTTTTCATATTCTTTGCTACTATTATCAATTTCAAAGACATTTGATTGTTGTTTACTTCAAGTAGTGGGTTTCGCTTCATGTGTAAAAAAAATATCAAGAATTTCTTTTCCCGCATCATGAATACATCCATAATCTTTATCTACAATAAATAATGAATCAAAATCTTAAAATCGAGTATAATTATTATTTATGTGTAATTAAATGGATAAATAACTATATAACAAATACAAAATACATATAATGGGCAGGACAAGTTAGTGGAAAAAATTTAACGGGCTATACATTGGTCCTTTCAAGCCTTCGGCCCTACAAGGCTGGCCTTTTTAGGCCCAACATCCTTTAGAGGTTCTAATTTTTGAGCTTGACTCTTAACTTAAAAGGGCTTAAAAAAAGCTAGTCCGACAAAGTTCACCAGATTTTCCAAATTCTATTGACCAACCATTGGCTATCCAACAGAGCACACGCAAGCAAATTAACATTACTGAAGAATGGCCAATTTTAGCCATACACCCTCTTCAATTCATAAAAAATTTTCCTCCTTTTTTAAATATAAAATCTAGTTTGGGTCCTACATATAAGACCTTTTTTTTATATTTTATCTCTAAGTTCTATCATTTTTTTAAAAACAAATTTTCCTAAGGGTTAAGGAGCAATTTAACCAACGAACTATTACTTCAGAGCGCAAAGACAAATAACTATTAAATGAACCAAAAATACCAAAAAAAAATTAAAAATGTGCAAATCAAGACAAAAAAATTTACTCCAAGAGCGCTTAGCAAAAAGGAAAAAAAATTACTCCATTTTTGTGTGCTAACTATACATTTTTAAAAGTTTTTTAGTATTTTTGGTCTACTTAAAAGTTATTTGTGTTAGGTGCTCCTAAGATAATAGTTCGTTGGCCAAATTACTCCTTAACCCTTTTTCTAACTCATAAACTGGTATTACATATAAGTATTTTAGAGAGATAAAGTCACATATGTTATAATTAAGTAATTTAGTCGGCTTAGTTCATTTACTAAAATTAAATAAATAGGTCTTACATTAAGGATCAGAAGAGTATAACTCTACTATATCGGCTTTCAGTCCCTTTGACCAGTTCGGCTTCACAAATTCTGGCCGCCTTGAGTTCAATATCTGAAGGATCTCCTTCTCTGACTCCAAGTTCGACCTTTTCAAGGCATGACAAGTGTGGTCTTTGACTGATTTAATAGTCAAATTTAATATTTGGGGATAGAAGGGCAAAAAATTGCTACGTTTTGTAAACTTCTAGGGCAAAATTGCTCCTTAGTAAAAACTTCCGGGGCAAAATTGCTCCTCAGTGAAAACTTCCGTGGCAAAAATGATACTTCCGGGGCAAAATTGATACTTCTTGTGAACTTCCGTGGCATTTTTGGTCCAAAAAAAACTTCCGTCTTACCGATTTCCGAGTGAAAACTTCCATGGCTTTTAAGACCCTTATCCCATGGTCAAAATATTCTTTTTTAAATCAAATTTGAGACCGAATTCCTCTAATTCTTCATGTAAATTCGGGTAAACTGGAGAGAGGAACAAATTATGGGTAGGATCCCGAGTCGGCCCCATAGGCTTTAGCTTCTAATTTTCTCCCTAACTTCATAACAAATTTATTAAAAGAAAATTTAGAGGATGCAATCTCAAGAGCCTGTGAGGTAAAAAATTAAAAGTGATGATAATATAAACTTGGGATTACAATAGGTATCCTAAAAAATTGATGTATTTTTAAGTCTCATTCATGTGGGTCTCACCTCTTCCTATCGTTCTCTTACTATGTTCTCGTTACCAAAGAGGAATCAATTCTAACTATGGTACATATTTAATAAACATATAATAATGTAATAGTTTGTTGTCTAAAATATTAACATATGAATGACTAATAATTTTTAAGGTAGAATTTTATAGCAAGATAGAAGGTACATTAAAAAAGGTTATTGGGCTCGATCAAAAAGATTTACATGGTTGACATGTGGTCTCTCCATCCTTCTACAAGCATAAGTAGAAGCACAAAATGGGCAAGTGTTATGTTTGTACACTAGTGCAAAAATGGGTTTTAAGGCCGGACAAAAGAGGCATCGTAAGACCGGATCGTGACCGCCTTGTTCCGCCTAGTATTAAAAGTCTAACATTTAAGACCGGACTCGAACCGGTCTTAAAGAAACTCTTTTAGACCAGACATTTCAAATATTGGGTCTTAAAAGTCGTACTAAATAAACCTGAAATATTTTTTGTTCGGTCTTAAAACTCAACTTTTAAGATTGGCCAACAACTAGGCCGCTCTTAAAAGATCAGAATTTTAAGACCGGACAAAAATAAATACGGTCTAAAAAATAGCGGGTCTAAGACCAGACGACTAATTATACACGGTCTTAAAAGACTGACTTTCAAGACTGGATGATAAATATATCCGGTCTTAAAAATTTTATTTTAGTCTGGACGTATAAATATACCAGTCTTAAAAGACCAACTTTTAAGGCTGGGCTTAATATCAAATGCGTACACTGACCTTTAAGACCAGACATATAAATACATCTGGTCTTAACAGTTGAACATTTAAGATCGGCGTATTTATTTCCGGTCTAGATTTTCCTGAATTTTTCCTTGTTTTGTTCTTCCTAATTATATATATAATATATGTACACAAATCCACCACCCAATCCAGCACATAAAGGTCGATACTTTAAGCTACAAGCTATAAACAATTATGAATAAATTGAATTGGGAAAAAGAATACAAATATTATTCACCATGAGTTATGTGGCCTCTTAATTAATGATTATACTATGACTACAACACCTAAATTAATTTATACAATAAGATAACTTACTTACAAATACAATAAGTTACAAATACAACATACATTCCCAATATAATATTCACCATGCCTTCATCTGATACCCACCCAACAACGTAACATCCTCTTTTATAACATGCCCCTTTGGATCGGATCCTCGCCATAAAAATAAAACAAGAACAAACTTCATAGTCGGTGACATTGTTTATGAACATAGAAGGAATATAATATAGTTAAAACCTTAAAGTTTTCAAAGAATTCTGCATATGAATATTACCTTATGAATTGACTCTTTAATAAAGTGATATCCTCTCATATCCCTTCTTGATGATCATTTCTTATGCTGGGTTCATTATCCGCTTCATCTTCTTCGTTCATGTTTGGTAGACCCCTTGAAAAAAGAGTACTCTCAGGAAGACCATAATTTGAATGACTTTCCTCATCAATATCAATGACCCTTTTACCTTGGAGAGCTATAGACCACGTTTTATTTTCTTGATCGGTGATATAGAACACTTGTTTCGCCTAGTTTGCCATAATAAAAGGTTCATCTCCAAAACTTCTACCATTGACATCGACTAATGTAAATCCTAGCCGATCGATCCGAACACCATTATTGACATTAACCCACTTGCATTTGCAAATGAGAAATCTAATTTTCACATAGTCGACCTCCCAAATCTCTTCAATAACCCCATAATATGGCATGACTGCCAATAAAGGCCTCTTGTCTTTCGAACTGGAGAAGTGCATAGATTCAGCCTCTAACATAACACCACCGCTCGGATTGTGCTCGTATCATCTAGGGACTTTGTGTAAAATGTATAACCATTGATCACATACGAATTCCAACTTATGACATCAACCTCAAGAGCACGTGCTAACCATTTGATTGTATCATAAACACATTTCTCTCCCTTGACCTTTTGTTTGAACCAGTTTGTAAAACTTCTGTTATGCTCCCTAATCAACCTTTGTTCAGTCATTCGATGATTTTCTTTCCTTACAGCCTCTTTATGTGTAGCTATGCTGGCTTGAACTTCATCAACATTGTAACACCCCTACTGTTGTAAATAGTGTAAATTGTAATTGTTGAGAAACTAGTGAAGAATTTTGACTGTAGTCGAATTGTTACTATTTGTGTAATATCTTATGACAAAAGTATTAATTGAAAAAGGATGTCTGTATAGTGGGAGACAAGAAAGTGGACCCTAGAAAAGCCCAAAAGGGTCACCCACTTTGACCAGAGGAAAAGAGTCTCTGGCGGGCCCAGGTTTGAAAAGGTGCGGGCCTAGAGCAAGATACCGGAGAGGCATAAAGCCGGTATGATGGAGCAAGGGCAAAATGGTCAATTCCTTGACCTTTGGGCATTCAATTTCATTTTATTTGAGAAGGGAGAGACAAACGGAAGATTTTACCCATATTCTAGTCCAAACATAAGACGCGGGACCGCAAGCGATAAACCAATAAAAAGGGAACCGATAGCGACCAGTTAGGGGATTATTTTTGGGACAGAATGAGACAAATATGGGGCCGCCTTGGAAAGAGGGAAGACGCCACATGAATATGCCCAAGCGGAGGAGAATATTTGGCGAAGTCAGAAAAAGGTACAAAAGATGCGTTTTTGGACCCGATGGGACCCGATAGGAGTCGGTAGACCCGAAATTGACCAATAAAGTGGAAGAATGAAATTAATTAGTGGGGATGAGATTCTTGGGACACCCCATGCGCATGTGATCTGCCCAAATTGACAAAAAAAACTGATTAGTCAAGCCTAGTCAATTGAGATATTGCATGTGGGTCCCAAAAGCTATCTAGAAACACATGGGATAATTCTTGTAAAAATTAAAATGGTAAAATCTGATTATGGGAAGCAAAACACACGCCACTTGTGCTCCTAGAAGATTCACAAATCTACACATGAGATTAAGTCAAGTAAAGATAGTTAGTTCCTAACCAAACTAGAGATTTAATTAGTTACATGGAAACTAAATGGTTACTTTTGGGATATTGTTAAAAAGAGCTTGATCTATCATTTCCTTCCCCAAAATTTGTGGTCCAGCTGCAGAAGAAGGAGGGGACCAGCAAGCTTCCATAGCTCAGCTCAAGCTCTCAACCACTTGGTCCACCAATCCAAAGTTCCGAAATAGGTAACTACCGACAACTTGAATCTTTAAAGCTTTAACTTTGGATTTTCGTGCTGCTGGTTGGAGCTTGGTTTTAGGGTCTGATTTTGGAGTTTTTAATGGTCCCAAAGTGTTTAAAACGTGATTTTATGTGGGGTTAAGCCATGGTTTAAGTTTTCTAACTCAAAAACCCCAAAAACTCAAAGAAGAGGGCTTGCTGCCAGTGTTCTGGATTCTGGGCATCGAAGCTTCAAAGATGTTTTTAGAACAGTAGAGATGTTTGTTTGAGTTGAAATTTTACAAGTGAAAATTAGACATCTGGGGCATCATTTTGATATGTAATTTTATATATTTTTGATGTACCAATTGAGAGATACCAATTTTCTAAGTTAGATCCGTCTGCAACAAGGTGAAATCTGACCCAGGTGTGAAAAGTGAGAAGCAAGTCAAAATAAAAGTACTTTTAGGGTCTGAGAATATTTTTCATGACAAATAGACATTGCAATGGTTCAAATGGAGCTGGTTTCGTGTAAAAATTATTTTTTTGGAATTTACTAAAAATCTTACAAGTTGGGCCAGAACCACTGGATTTCTGGAAAATTAGGTTGGGCTCTGTTTTGGTAGGAAAAAAACGTAGTGGCATTTTTGTAAATACTGAATAAGTGTATTTTAATGATATTTAGGTCAAGAAACCCTTGGAAAATCAGCGGGCCCAATAAAAGAGTAAGGACAGTACTCACCACACCAGGTAGTAACCGTTTTACTCAGATATCTTTATGTGTTTTGCTGTATGTATGTATGTGTTTGCCATGTGCTTTTGTTCTGTATATGTTGTGCCAAATATGCATACAGTGTTATGTGATTCCTAGCGCTGAGGATGTTCAGTCCGAGGCCGGCCTTAATTGGCGGCTGTGCGGGTTGAGTTTTCAATCCGAGGCTGGCCTAGTGAGGAGCAGCTTTACGGGTTGAGAGTCCAGTGAGACCGAGGCTTGCCTTGGTAAGGCAGCTGTACGGGTTCTTGGACTGTGATATAGGTTTTACTGTGGTATGACCTGAATGCATATATGGTATGTGTTTGACATATTTCTGTATTGTATCTGGCATGGTAACTTACATACTCCTTGCACATTTAGTATTTGAGTATTGACGGTTACTCTGGGGGCCACTTTTGGACTCCAGACGCTTCTATAGTTGTAGGGGAGCGTACCGACGAGTGAGGATCTTGGTTGACAGGGTAGGGACCAGTGTTGCTGTGAAGTATAGGGGATGCCCTACCATATTTTGTATTTTACTTTTGGATGACTGTATTATATTTCTAGGTTTTATTTCAGATTACCGTATTCGGCCTTAACCCTCCGGGGACTTATACTTTCTGTTGGTTTTACTTTTATCAGTACAGTAGTTAGTCCAAACCGGTCCTGCGCTCTGTCTCGCGTACTCTGATGCATGCTAAAGTACTAAATTAATAAAGGAAAGGTAATTACTAAAAGGAATCCCTCTAACCCGCCACCAGAGAGGGTGAGGCTGGTGGAGGTGTAACAAACATTATTCAAGATGTATAACTGGACTTGTGACAATTCATCGATCCACACTCTTTACCGAAGCCTCTCATCTACCCCCTTAAGCATGCTGACGTTTTGGAAGCCCAATATGCCTTACTTTGGCCAAATAATTTTGACAAAATTCCATGGCTTCTTCAGAAACATATTTCTGAACAATTGATGCTTCTGGCCGGTATGCGTTCTTCTCATACCCTTTTAGGAATTTCATAGATCTTTCAATTGGGTACATCCACCGTAAATGGATAGGGCCGCACAACTTTACCTCCTTCACTAGATGAACAATTAGATAAACCATGATGTCAAAAAATGTAGGAATAAAAAGATTCTCAAGGTGGCACAAGATAAGATATCCTTCATTCTCCAATTTATCCAACTTTTCAATCTCGAAAACTTTACTACAAACAACATTGAAGAAGACGCAAAGTCTAGTCAAAACGACCCGAAGATCATATTCGGCGATGCCTCGAATAGCTATTGGGAGTAATCGTTGCATCAAGACATGACAATCATGAGACTTTTGGCCTACTAATTTTAAGTCCTTCATCGATACAAGGCTCTTAAAATTTCAAGAATACCCCGAGGGAAGTTTTGTGCCATGTAAACACTCACAAAAACTTCGTTTCTCATCCTTAGACAAAGTATGAGAAGCCGGGGGACAATAAGTTATCTTCCCATATAGCCTTGGATGTAAGTCTTCGCGTATTCCCATTGCTTGCAAATCCAATCTTGCCTTCACACCATCCTTGGAACTACCTTGTATGTTGAGAAGCGTGCCAACAATACACTATCACATACGTTTTTCTCCACATGCATGACATCAATACAGTGTCTCACATCAAGATTGCGCCAATAGGGAAGATCAAAGAATACAGATCTCTTTTTCCATATATTTGTTTCTTTTCTACTCTTTGCAGTCTTACCGAAGACGACATTGATATTTTTCACCTTTTCATAAACTTGCTCCCCAGTCAATGCCACCAGAGCATCTTCAAACTCTTGGCCACCAAAAAAGGCTTTCTTTAATCGACAATATGGGTGGCCCCATCTAAGAAATCTCTTATGTCCAAGATAAACCGTCTTTCTTCCATGTTGAAGTTGATGGTAACGTGTGCCTTCTTCACAAACCAGACATGCTTTATGACCTTTTACACTATACCCTGACAAGTTCTCATATGCTGGGAAGTTGTTTATAGTACAAAATATCATGGCTCATATTTTAAACACCTCCTTCTTGAAAGAGTCAAAAACATCGACACTCACTTGACACAACCTCTTTGATATGTACTGCTGTCTCTCCTCCTTGGATGTTGTACTTGCATAGACTGGGCACAAGAATCCAAAATCATTGATTCTGCCCTATTGAACCAATACTTGATGTATGAACCTACAATAATGACATTGATCAGGAAATTAGTATATATGTATGAACGATGCATTTAAATTATGTACTCATAGAATCAGATACTTACTTCATAAACATTTTGAAGGATTGAATTAGTAAGTTCCTGTCCAGGAAGCAGTAGGGACATTACATCATCAGTGTCAACGTAAACCAGTTGAGGATGAGAGAGGCCTACTACTTCATTGACAGGCCACGATTTATCTTTAAAATATCCACTCTTCACCATATCGAATATTTTTTCCTTGGCAGTCAACTTAGCAGTAGGGGATAGAGCTTGAGGAGGGGATGGAGCTTGACAAGGGGATGGAACTTGAGGAGGAGGGGATGAAGCTTCTGGAGGAGTAGAGACATGTAGAAGCTTCACTCTCCAAAAGATGAAGGTTCCCTTGACATCACTCACAAGTTTCAGCTGATCAGTTGGAAGAGGGAGAGGTGCATCTTTGATCACCTTTTCAACTAACACTCTGACTTCGTCATCAGCCATTTGTTGGTGGTGTATAGTTGATCCCAAGTTGTGGATAGTCCCTTTTGCAACTAATCGTCTATGACTATCATGATCCTTCACATACAGGTCACAAGGTTGCTCTGACTATCCAACAATGAAGCTCCCTCTAGTGCTTTGCTGCATAGGTGTAGGTGAATGTGTGAAGGGAACACTGGTCTCTGAACGAGAGCTCAAAAGCAGCCTCATCTGATTCATTTCCTCCTTCATCTGGCTCATCTGAGATTGAAACATTGCTTCTTTAGCTGCTGCTTCCTTACTTAATTTGGCCAGCGTCTGTTCCATCTCGTCCCAGGTAATCATACTTTGTTTATGGCATCTGGATTTACCAAAGTATTGCTTTAGGCATAACTGTCCTCCAATCCCCCTTACACGCCCTGAGTGATCCGGTTTTCTGGTCGCAACAGTCAGAACATCATTCCTCCCGCCCGACACAAAAGATCCCTCTGTGTCTTTCTTTTTAAGATCTTCCTATAAGATACAGATAACGAGAAGCTTAGTATTGAAACATGTTTAGTAACTAAAAAATAACAATAACTGTTGGACATGATTAGTTTTGATGATGTCTTATATAGATGCCATTATCCAAAGCAAAAAGCTTGCATACTACATTTATCTTTTACTTTGACTAATTCTTATATTCAATGTAGATGTGAAGTTTAAATAATGAAGAATGATTAAGAATAGAGATTGAAGAAAGAAGAGCTTGTTAAATATTATGAGAATATCAATATTCAAGTCTGTATGATCAAACAGAAGTTGGAATGACTCAATTCAGAGTTAAAATAAGCAAGATCAAGCTTCCCAATGGATAGGAGTTGCTACAATTCAATTGCTATAGTCCGTACATTTCCTGCGCATAAATCTCGACCATTCTCAAGTATGAAATAGCCATTCTTGAGAATGGGATTTCAATTCTCGAGAATCAGCGTGTTTTAACAACTCTGTTCGACTCTGTTTCACGTTTCACTCGAGCGACGTCTGGTAATTCGATGATATCTCTTAAACCATAGATCGGATTGAGGCGAAACCAATTTTGTTGGAAACTAGACTCCCAATGCGTCATTTTGAGATAAAATTAAAGTTCAAAGGAGGTCAGATGAAGGATCTATGAATTTTGGAAGATGATAGTGAAATTCACACCACACAGCAGACCAAGCTTCAGTATTTTGAGTGTATCTCACAAACGAAAAATCCAAATGAGCTGAAACTAGTGCCATTTGAAACTAGACTCACATATCTTTCCAAAAACATCACGATCATGAAAAACGAATATCAAATGAAGGAGATATGATGTTTTGAAGTTGATGGTCAGTTCAGGATGCTGCAAAAAAGGCTGGTCAAGAACAACCTCCATTCATCTGATGATAACGGACAAACTACAATGAGTTTGGAGCTGATTCTTCTTACATGGAAAGAAGGCTTCAAAGAGTTCAAGTATTTGAATCATAATTAAATCACTTGCATCTCCATGTGTAATTGGATCAAGGATTCTCGAGAATGGTATGTGACAGAATCAACATGACAGGCTTTTCTGAATGACTCTTCTTTGCCTACATCAGTTCTCACCTGATATGATTCTCGAGAATGAGTAAGGGATTCTCGAGAATGGTACTCGAGAATAGGTAAGTCAATTCTCGAGAACGATTTGACAGACTCACAATGGTATGCTTCTCAGATATGATTCTCGAGAATGGCCTCTTAATTCTTGAGTATGTACATAGCTGCACTCTTCAATTATCCATCTTCTATCAGAGCAATTCTTGAGAATAGGCAAGTGATTCTCGAGAATAGGCAGGTGATTCTCGAAAATGCGCGGTAAAAATTAGATGATCTTATTATTCTCTAATAGTTACACTTTGCTGATTCTCAAGAATAGCAACATGATTCTCGAGTATTGACGAAGAGTTGAATTTACTGTAACACCCCCAATTTTGGACCCTGAGAAGTGAAAATAAGCCTGAAATAAACGAACGACTAGGCCCAGTTCCGGAAGAGTCCCAAGAAGGATGAGAGTTGGGAAGCCTCTCTGGGACTAAGTAATTCGGCCATACGGGTCAGTGGACCAGTATGAATAAGCCGTGAAACTAAAGTGCCGATGAAGAAGGGGCACAAAAGGCCTATACGGTGTGAATCCGGTGGAAAGGATGCCACCTAACTATGTTCTAAGGTGTAGGACAATTACTTGAGCGGAAATATGTCGATATAAGTATGTCTATGACATTTTCAGGGCAGTCATAGGAGCCCTGCGTTTTTGAAGGAAATAAGAAGGAAAGAGAGAGAAAGTGTGTATCTAGACCCATTATAAAAGGAAAAGTCAATGGTAGTAGTGCTACGTCGGACACGTGGCATTTCGGGGCCAGAAGTTGGATTACCGAGTGCACGCATTACGAGGAGGATCTGGGGTACTGGAATAAAGGTTTCTTGCTCCCCAAGGTATTCTGATTCTGTCCACCTATGGTCGGGGGAAAGAGACTGATGATCCAGGCCCACACAAGTCCAGTTGAAGGGCACGCATTACGAGGTAAGGTGGGACCGGCAACCGGGAGCTGAGCGGGGCCGGACAGGATTTCTGGAGTCGGGCCCAGGCCTAGGACACTGATAGGGGCGAAATTCCAGTGGGCCCAGAGGAGAGATAAAATATCTTGTCGTGTAATTATGAAGAGAGAGAATGTCACATCAAGTCATTATGATGAGAGAGAAAGAATAAAATAATCCGGATTAATTTGGACCAAATATTTGAATCTGATGTGACAAGGTGAAGGACAAGAAATTATGACTCATTATGACATATCTAAGGGCAGATTTTGTGGGTCCCACGGCTTTGGAAGATGAGAGGTGCAAAATGACCGTTTTACCCCTAGACCTAAAACCTACCCAAAGTCACCATCAGGGGCAATCTTGGAATTTGGATTTGGAGGGTTCAGATGGTGCCACATGTCCTGGACCAAGAAGACTCTAGAGAACCCTAGAAAAGAATATTCTGGAGCATCTTTGGAAAAATCTAGCGGAAAATGACTATTTTACCCCTAAGGTGTTATTTTATTACGGAGCAAACCCTAACCTTTTGGAGCCTATAAATAGGACCCCTCCTACCCATTTTGGCTGCCCTATTTCGTGTTCAAGGTGGGAGAAAGGAAGGCCCAGCTGAAGGCTCTGGTCCAAGGAAGAGGAAGGCACCCGCAACCGACATCCTAAGGTAAGCCCCTAATCGACGACTTGGAATCCTTGCTTCCGCCTCTATGGTGATTTTTGTGGAGTTTCTGTAGTATTTTGGTATTCTTGATGTTTCCATTGAATCCAAAGTGTGTTTTTTTTGGGGACATGTTGAATCACCTTTTTCCAAACCCTAAAATCCTAAGTCTTTGTTATACGAAAATCTGTCGGTTCTTTTGGTTTCTGGGCAGCGTGTGTTAATCGGTAGTTTTAAAATAGTAAATGAACTCCGTTTGGTCTGAAATTTTATATGGTGAAAGTAGACATCCTAAGTATGAGTTTGATATAATATTTTTGGCATTTGGACTTTCCCACCTAGAGATCTTTTAAGTTGAAAATGACCTAAAAACCTGGACTTTTCTCTGGACAAGTGGCTCGATTTTGCATATAAGAAAAGGATATGAACCCAGAAGATGTTGGGAGTTATTTTTAGGGTAAAACATACATCCTAAGGGTTCTAAGGAAACTTATTTCATGTCAATAATATTTTTCTAGAATTTATTAAAAATCGGCAAAGTTGGGTCAGCGTTTCTGGAAAATTCTGGAGTTGGGCGAAATTTATGGAACATGAAGTGAAGCTTGTATATATGACTTAAAGCATGATGTTCTTGCTGTATCTAGGGTGTTTACATGTGTGGATCATATTTTCAAACGTCCAGGGAAGAGTTCATTATTTTGCAAGGCGTGTCAGGTAGTAACTGTGAACTTGCATACTCTATGTGGCTCTTGTATGTTCTGTGTTATCATGATTGTGGATGTAGGGTAGGTAGCATCTATGGGACTTCATGTTCTATGGTTGCTACGAGGCCCGAGGTATGCAGGGTAGGTAGTACCCTGTATAGGTGCTACCGAGGCCCGAGGCATGATGGGTAGGTAGTATCTCTTTTGGGGTACTATTGAGGCCCTTGGCATGTAGGGTAGGTAGAGCCTATGTGACTGTGTGCTCATAGGTGTCTACTGAGGCCCAAGGTATGTGGGGTAGGTGGAGCCTGTATGACTGTGTGTTTATAGGTGTCCACTGAGGCCCTAGGGTAGGTAGTTAGGGTCGCTCCTTAGCTGCTGAGGCCCTTTTGCGCCCTGGTTCCGGGGGATTGTCTTGACCAGGCGGTCCTGTGGAGTACATGCCATGTTTGTGTTCCTGATTGTGATTTACTTTACATGCATTGCATACATATTGCATATGAGTTTAACAGTTATTCTAGGGTTCAACTTTGAACTCCAGACTGGCTTAAAAGATACAGATGTAAGGCGGTAAGCCGGTTGGACGGTGGAAAGCATATGGGTAAGAGCAATGAAGACGAAGATTGAAGACTTATGGAAGTTCTTGTCACATTGTAATTTTTATGATTGTATGAACTTACTTATTGCCCAATATTTGTCTTGGACGATTGTACCCTTACCCTTCGGGGATTATTTTATGGAACTGTTTATATCTTTACCAGTATATTGTAAGTTGTTCAAACCGATCCAATGCTCTGCCACGCGTACTCTGATATATGTTTAAAGAGAAAAATTAACTAAGGAAAAGATAATAAGCGGAAAGGATCCCTCTAACCCGCCACCCGAAAGGGCGAGGCCGGTAGGGGTGTAACATTTACAAAGGATTCCAGTTTAAGGAATTCTCGAGAATGACTGAAGCAATTCTTGAGAATGAATTCTTCTCAGTTTTGTGATTCTCCAATGTTGCTAATCGATTTCATAAAATCAATGGGTCATTATGTATTATCTATTAATCATATCTGAACTTATTTATATCATGTTTAATCATCTTTTTGATTGAGTTTCAGTTGATTAATCATGTTAATCGAGTGTTTGAACGAAAGGCAATCTGACGTGGTAGACGCATTAAATGCTTGTTCAGAAAAGTAGAGCTACAATCGGAATAAGATTTTCATTGCAGTCAAAGACATTTTTTCGAGGAATACCTATTCCAGCTATTACTCTGAATCACTCTCTGCACAAGTACATTAGACGGTGAAGCATTTATGAAGCAATGGTCGATTAACTTCAACGGAAATCATTTGTGCCTAACAGAAATATGAACAGACACAACGGCTAGTTTACAAAGCTTCTCAATGGTCATTAATGACGATCAACTATAAAAGGAGAAGGATTCAAAATGGACAGGGAGATACGAGTTTGCATTGTCGAAATGCTGATATTCTGAATCCAACACTTATCTCATATACTCTCTGTTTCACAATGTTTATAAGCTTTCAGTAGAGAGTGCGATAATCGATTATGTACCTCAGTGATTATTATTCATCTCTTTGTGAGAGAGTCTAAACACTTATTTGATTTTCTGTTTAGTGATCAAATCTCAAGGTTGTGGAACCTTTGAGTGTGGGTTTACAATTACAACTTGTAAGGGGGAGTGAGTCCTAGTGTGAAAGGATCATCCTGAGTACAGAGTGCGTAATTGTATCCTTA
The DNA here is from genome assembly GCA_019022655.1 of Acacia acuminata. Classification (NCBI taxonomy): domain Eukaryota; kingdom Viridiplantae; phylum Streptophyta; class Magnoliopsida; order Fabales; family Fabaceae; genus Acacia; species Acacia acuminata. The sequence goes on from JAFJYI010000224.1 coordinate 570,868, forward strand.
CAAAATGTGTAAGGGGGAGTATGTCAGTAAGAGATTGTAAAGGCTGCACAAGTGCCAGACTAAACTTGTGAGGTTGTAAAGGCTTTTCTCTTGTGCCCGGTTAAACAAGAAGATAGTGGATTGAAAATCTCAAGCGGAGCTTGGGGACTAGACGTAGGTCAAGGATTGGGCCGAACCAGGATAAATCATAGTTTGCATATTCTCTTCCCTAAACTCTTATATTTCCAACATATATGTTTGAATGATTGACTATTGCTTTATAAGGTATTTCTGTCATACGAATTGATTTCAGTAAGTTGTGAAAAGATTTTCAAAGTTCCCAAAGTTTTATCAGACACCCAATTCACCCCCCTCTTGGGTGATAGTCACGTCTAACATTTGGTATCAGAGCATGTCTCTTGTTTAAAGGACTTAACCGTGTCAAGAGTCTCAATGGCTGATTTTGGGTGTCACTTGTTTTTAGAAGGTTTTGATTTTACTGTTCCACCACTTTTCAAAGATATTGATTTTTGGTTTTCGAAAGCTAGAATGACCAGCTTTATTAAGGCGTCTGATTTTGATATGCGGAATGTTTTTATAAATGCTTTTGATTTCAAATCAAGAAAGGATTGGACAGAAAAAGAAGAGAAAATGTTTTCGTTGAACATTAGAGCAATGAAAATTTTATATAGTGCATTGACCAAAAATGATTTCGAGAAAATAAAATTTTGCTCTAGTGCTAAAGAAATCTGGGAAACTCTTGATTTTACATACGCTTCTAACAACTGTGTTGAAGTTGAAAGTGTTGACAATTCATCTGAAACTTTATGTTATACATCTACGACTGATGAACATCTACAGAATGAAGAAGGAGAATTCGCAGAATACCTTCATAATCCAGTCAACATGAAAGAACAAGAAAATGAGGATTCCCGTGAAGAGCTGATGATATACAATTACAGTGATTCTTTATCTAAAGCTCAAGATGTTGTTATGGTAAAAAGTTCCAATTCTTCTTGTGCAGTTAACAAAAATGATTTTGAACATTTGCATAAAAGTGTCGTTCAACCGATTATTGATTCTAATTTGAAAAGCAAAAATGTTTTGAAAATAATGCTGGAAAATTTGTTGGGAAGAAAGAATGTTCGAATAAAGTTTATTTGAATTTTTACTCTCATGACCGACACAATACTTGCATAAAATCTCATAATGCACATCACCATATAGTTTGCAATTATTGTGGTAAATCTGGTCATATTTCTCATACATGCTATATTAGGAGAAATTTTAATGTGAGAAATAAATTTGTTTGGGTTTTGAAAGGACAAGTAAGGTCTAATACTAACATACAAGGACCCAAGTATAAGTGGGTACCAAAATGTCTATCTAGTGCCTTGTATGTGTAGATTGATCCTAAAAAGAATGGACATAAGGGCACAGAGAAGAAGAAAAGTCCAAGAGTTTCTCATGTACCTGAAAGGAGATTCACATCCATTAGGAGAACTCGTGGAGAAGTCATTGCTACAACCTTATCCTCAAATCAGAAGAAGCAATAGATACAAGCAAGAGGAGTATGTTTCACCTCAAGAATGAACTACCATAGAGTACCATTCAATTATCTTAAGGAGAACATGAAGAGGAGAATCTCTCAAATATCAAACAGAAGACTATTGAAATCTATATCCTCCGAGAGAGCTTTGTAGATACCTACGGAAAACAAATGAAGAATTAGCGGGTAAGCAAAGCCAATCCTCCAATTACCTAAGATAAAGGTATACAATGGTAAAACCTCCTATGCTATTATCTATACTATTTGTTGAGGTTTTATATTGTGGAATTGTAGGAATGAGTATTGCAAGCTATTTTGAAATTTAATTTTCGCATCCCTTAAAAATCCACTTAATAAGTTTATAAAGGGATTGCGATGTTCAATAGTTGAATTCTTTATGCATTCATGAAGATTTGAAAAGAAAGTATTTCTGACATGCATAAAGTCATGTTTAATTCACTGTGCTTAGTTTGAAAGACCTAGCTATTGGGTGTCGGATAAAACTTTAGGAACTTTGAAAATATTTTTTCAACTTCTAAATCGACAGTTAGATATTCAAATAAGCATATACCGGAAATGTAAAAGATAAGGGAAGAGAATATGCAAACCGTGATTTATGCGGTTCGCCCAATCCTTGACCTACGTCCAGTCCCCAAGCTCCACTTGAGATTTTTAATCCACTGTCTCCTTGTTTAACCGCGCACAAGAGAAAAGCCTTTACAACCTCACAAGTTTAGTCGGGCACTTGTGCAGCCTTTACAATCTCTTATCGAGATACTTCCCCTTACACACTGTAAGGATACAATTACACACTCTGTACTCAGGATGATCCTTTCACTCGGACTTACTCCCCCTTACAAGTTGTAACTGTACACCCACACTTAAAGGTTCCACAACCTTGAGATTTGATCACTAAACAGATAATCAAATAAGTGTTTAGACTCTCTCACAGAGTAAATGAATAATAATCAGTGAAGTACATAATCGATCATCACACTCTCTAATGAAAACTATATAATATTGAGAAACAAAGTGTATATGAGATATTGAACCATCGATGGTGAAGTAGTAAAATCATTTCAATCGGTTCGTCGAGTCATTCATCAATCATCTATACTTTTGATTTGAAGACTTCACAATTTATGGGTATTTGTGTTTTGACCGTTGCGAGCATTCGATCGTTGGAGATTAGTTGGAAGCAGCTTGAATATGGCCGTTGAGTCTTCTTCAAGAATGTCCATTGAAGCGTTCGTATTAATCCCCATCAATGGTTCTTGGTCTTAGGAACATTCTTCATTCCTTTCGTTTTCACCGTTGAGAGATAGCATTTAATGCATAGTCGGAATATCAGTGGTAGCTTTACTTCGATCAGAATATTGGTTTCCGAGATTCTCATCGGTTTAGGTAGCTGCATTTAATGCTTCTGACACACGATTTGCTTTATGCAAATCTGTTGTTAATCCATGATAAAATCATCTGAAACTCATTAGCAAATTGATTAAAAGCAATTAGAAAGAGTAATGAGTAATGATATGTAGAAATGAAATCACAATCGATGATTCAGGATTTTACGAAGTCGGAGATTCCAAAGCGGAGGTGACCTTGCTCGAGCATGGACAGATAATGTTCTCGGGCAAGCTACTTTGAAGATTAATCACTTTCGTCAATGCTCAGGCAACGCACATAGGTATGCTCGGGAAACTGAGGTGTAAGTATGTTGTAGATGGAAATCATCGTCTTATGCTCAGGCAACAATCCAATCTTGCTCGACCAAGCTTCTCCTGGTGTGTTTTAAGAAAATGGTTTCTATCGCTGATGCTCGAGCAAGCTATAGGAGGGTGCTCGGGCAAGGGTCAGGCAGAGCCAAGAAGATCAGTTTAATCGATGTTGCTCGAGCATGGTTCTTCCTCTGCTCGAGTACCACTCTGCTCGGGCATGCTTCAGACCAAGACATCGTGCTCGGGCAATGCTGAGACAAAGAGCAAAATAGGTTTAGATACATGGTTGCTCGGGTAACCTTTTTCTTCTACTCAAGCATGGTGCTCGAGCAAGTCTTCATCTCTGCTCAGGCAAGAGCCTTCAACTTTGCAAATTTGTTGCTTGTCACGATGATGCTCGAGCAAGCCATTTCCTTTGCTCGAGCATAGGTCATCCAAAGGCTAAGAATGTGAAGAGGATTGGTGCTGCTCGAGCACACTTTTACTTCTGCTCGAGCATGCCTTTTACATTGCTCGGGCATGACTCTTCAACACTACAAATTCCATGTTTAGCTCGATGATGCTCGGGCACTCCAGAACATCTGCTCGAGCATGACTCGTCCATTTCCACTTCTTCGCTTTGAGTCCGGTGATGCTCGGGCATACCAAATTCTTTGCTCAAGCAAGCTTTCTGCCTTCGTCTGACTCGAAGCACAACGCATATGAACTTGAGGCAGTAATTCAACTCAACATAAATTGTTCTCTGCTCAAGTAGACTGCCTTCGAATGTCAAACTCCTGGCTGCCATATATTATGTTCTTGTGCAAAAATCAGATTTTCAAGAAGTAAACTCATTGACAGTACAAGAATCAATTTCTAGAGAGCATATAACATCTTTAGTATAAATCCAAATTCAGAAAATCATCCCATTCTAGAAAGCTCTTCAAATATTCTTTCCATTTCAATAAGAATCAGCTCCAAGCTAGTTGTAGTTCGTCCATTAACGAGAAGATGAATAGAGATTGTTCTTGATCGGGTTTTTGCAACATTCTGAACTGATTGTCAACTTCAAAACATAATATCAATTGATCTTTGTTTCACGTTCTTGATGTTTTTGGAAAGGTATTTAAGTCTAGTTTCCAATGGCACTAGTTGCAGCTTATTTGGATTTGTCGTTTGTGAGATATGCTCAAAATACCGAATCTGGGTCTTGATTGTGACGGTAATTTTTGTGTCAACTTGTAAAAATGATAGCTCTCTCATCTGAACTCCTTTGGGCATGAATTGTATGTCACAATGACGCATTGGTAGTCTAGTTTCATATGCCACTAATTTCACGTCAATCAGATTCCTGGTTTGGGAGATATTGTCAAATTACCGAAGGTCACCGTAAAACAGAGCTGAACAGAGCAAGCTGAAGAATCGTTGTTGCTCGAGCAAGGGTGTTTTTCTTGCTCGAGCATAAGCGGATTTCTCGCCTGAATGGAGTTGGAAATGACCGTGCTCGAGTATAACATTTGTTGTGCTCGAGCATGACACTATGCATGCGGAAAAAGAGCTGAAATTACATAAATACCCTCCAACAAACCAGTATTCATCCGGAAGCTTGAACTTGCTTGTTTTAACTCCGAATTGAGCCGTTCCAACTTCTATTTGATCACAGAAACTTGAATATTGATATTCTCATAATATTTAGCAAGTTGTTCTTTCTTCAAACTCTATTCTTGATCATTCTTCATTGTATTAAAATTCATATCTACATTAAATATAAAAATTAGTCAAAGTAGAAGATAAATGTAGTATGAAAGCTTTTTGCTCTGGATAATGGCATCTATATAAGACATCATCAAAACTGATCATGTCTAACATAGTTGTTATGAATTGATTATATTCTTAAGAGCATGTGATTTTGTTCCTACACGATAACAATGATTGGATCCAAGCAAGGTTGGATACCAAGAGAGAAAAAGACTTAAACGGTTTTGTATGATCAAAGAAAGCTTCTCAAGAGAGCAACTAGATAGAGAAATAATTTGACTCTTGATGAAGCTAAAGAAGCAACGTTTGATGTTGATGGTGAGCATCGAAAAAGGAGACATCTATATCAATCTACCTTAATCAAGCAAGCCTATACAAGGACGAGAGGAATTACGGTGATATCTAATTCTTACCCCATACTATGTTTATATACTCATTTTTGGGTAATGAATACTTGCCTATCATTGCATTCCATTAGCAATCAATCATTTATGGTTTTTCAAAATGTTTCAGATTGCTAAAAGACCATAAGTGAATTTGTGGAAAACTTTCTAAGTTTATGTTTTTGAAATGCACAATTCTAAAATTTGTTTTGGATTTCAATTCACTCTGATTGTGTAAAAAGTTGACCCTTTATATGAGTTTCAAGCCTATCTACAAGGAGATAATTCAATTCATGGAAGCTTTGTGCCTAATGCATAAATCCTCATTGGTCGAGTTCTTCCTATCATTATGAATGTTCATTAGTGCATTGAATATTAATGCATTAACCATTATAGTGGAATAACTTATTAGGATAATATTATGGAACGCTAGTCATTTGGACAAATGAGTTGTGTTTCATCATCCATGAATCCTAGTACTCACTTTGTTACTCAAACACATCATTTTTATCTTCATCCAAATTTTGAGTAACTATAACTGTGTATTCAAATTTTTGCCTTGAATGTTTATACATTTCAAGACTCAATTCTAAAAGGCAAGATTATCTCTTATTAAATAGCAAAGTCATTGTGTGCATATATTTTTATCCTACTTAGTCTTTTTGGCTAATTCATTTCCCTTATGACTTTTGCCTTTGGGAAAATTCTTCAACATGTAAATTTCAATGTTCCACATGTTCCCCAAATCTTGTAGATCGATATATTCATTAACATGTTAACTCCCTCCATTTTGGGCTTAAGCATGGATTTTGAACATATTTCAAAAATGGATTTGTCTACTCTCAAAAATCTCAATTCTTTTTCGGCCTGTTCATATCCGCCGCGAGAAGCCCTATGCGGGCAATCATTCTTTCTCCCTATCTCCTGTGATTGTTCCCTTCTTTTCTGTGAATCAGAATTGAAAACAACCATTAATTATGAATTCCAGTCATGTCACTAATAGAAATTAGAGAACTTCTGCTTCATATGAACGTCAAACATTAGTCAAATTCACTTCATCAAGTTTCAACATTTTATTTAAGGAAGATGTAGAATTGTAGAAGAAATTGGGAGAAACAGAGGAAAGGGAGTTGCAAAATTGCTGCCAACTCAGTCAATTCATTCATTCATCATAACTGGTTCCTACACATATTAGACTAACCTCTTATATATAGTTAGAGGCTTGACTCTTAAGGCCCAATAATGACTTGCACTAAACCATTACACGGTTAACATACTAACTAGCTAACAGCAATGTCTAACCACTACCTACTATAACAGAACTAAGACTATAATAATGGCTTGACTCTTATGCCATTATTATTTCCCTAATTACCTTCTTAGTGTTTTGCCTTCTTAGGGTTTACATATCAGACTTGCATAGACAAAGACAAGAAATGTATACTTCTATTCACACACCAAACCATTTAACTAACAAGATTAGATGAACACAATAAGATTCACATATCCGCACAAGGTTAATAAGCAAACAAAAGGGCAAACAAAACTAAATATAAACTCACCAGAGCTTCAGGAGTGGTCCGCAGCTGAACAAATTGTTGCCAAGTTTGTTCATCAATAAATGTGTACTTGTCCCAAGGATTTTGATCAAGCTGAACCTCGGCAAAAATATACTTGTTAGCTAGAAAGGTCTTAAACTTCCTCTACCGATTAGCACAATAAGACAATGTCTTGTCTTTCAACTTCTGATAGTCAAGGACAGTGTATGTAAGCCGGATAGTGTCTCAAATAGGATCATTTACTGTGCCAAAGTCCATATTTTTCCACTCATCTGTCAAGATGCTAACCTTGCTGTGTGCTAGATAGTCGACAAAACTAATATATTTGCTTTTATTAGGACCGAAAGGTTCCAACTTTTCATCAGACTGAATCTCGAGCCTTGACCCAAAAGTTGAAGATGGAATATCACCTAGAGGGGGTGAATAGTGAAGGTGGAATATCACCTACAGGGGGGGTGAATAGGTGATCTCAAAAATTCTTTTGACGTATGATGGATAAACGATGAAAGCAGTAAGAAGGGAAAAGAGAAATGACACAGAGGAATTATACTGGTTCGGTCCAACTTGACCTATGTCCAGTACCCAGGCACTCTGGGATTTTCACTATCTCACAAATACAATTACACACTCGCAACTTAGAATGATCCTTTCTCACTAGGACTCACTCCCCTTACAAGTTGTAATCGTACACCCGCACTCAAGATACCACTACCTTGAGATTTGAACAAATGTAAATACAAATGATGAACCTCTCTTATAGAGTAAAATAATGAATAATGAAGCTCAGAGGTATTCGAAGACATGATCAAACTAGAGATTGATCGCTTTGAGCACTTTTCTTTGTGTATCCGATTCGTCCGATGAATTCAGTCCTTCGTGTATTTATAGTAGTTGGAGAGAAAGAGCCGTTTGTAGGATCTGAATTTGTTTGTTTGAATATGACCGTTGTTAGCAATTAACCATTCGCGCCAATCTCGCCTTAATTGGATTCAATCCGATGTCTCTGGTCGTCTCTGTTTTACGGAACTATTGCTGACCATTGCTAAATCATCTGAAAATCATTCAACATTATGATTAATGATATCACAATAAATGTTGAATGATGTTTAGAAGTAGTATAAGATCTTTTGGGATTCATTTGGATGTTGTTGATGAGAATTCAAGATTTCGCAGACGGTGAAGAAAACCACAGAACCCAAGTTGATCTTTGCTTGACTCGAGTTAAAGAAACAGCTGACTCGAGTTAATCGATTAATTGGATTCAAAGTATTGATTTAAGAAGCCTTTTTAACTCGAGGTAGAAATTATAACTCGAGGTGCCTGTGAAGAGGAAACACTTTAAAGAAACAATGTTGTAAGTTACTCCGAGACTCGAGGTAATGGGTAGTGACTCGAGGCAAAGATAACTCGAGGTGACGAATGGGCAGACTCGAGGTGAAGAATGAATATTGATTTGAAATTCAAAGGACATAGACTCGAGGTGCAGAGACTATGACTCGAGGTGACGATGACTCGAGGCTATATTGTGGATGACTTGAGGTGAAGTGTGAGTTTGGAAGAGAGACTCGAGGCTGCAATGTTGACTCGAGTTAAAAACTGCTTTCCATTGTTCAATCTTTCGGGTTGGCCATTTGACTCGAGATGGAACTTCGACTCGAGGTAAAAAGTGATCTCCATTGTTCAAACTCTCTGTCTGCTCCAAAAACTCGAGGTAGACTCTTTAACTCGAGGTAAAAAGTGTTCTCTAAAGTGAGATATAGAAGAAACCCGAGGCTATGCTGAATTCTTTCCAGAAATTCATGTGTCACATTTAGAGGGCCATATCTCCCTGGTCTGAACTCCGTTTTGGTTGATTCAACTCGTGATGGAAAGATCTGTGTGTCTAATTTCCAATGGCACTGATTTTAGCTCAATTGGATTTGTCGTTTGTGAGATACACTCAAAACATTGAAGCTTGGTTCTGACTGTGACGGTGATGTTTGTGTCAACTTCTAAAACTCATATCTCTCTCATCAGAGCTCATCTGGACTTATATTATCTATCAACATGACGTGTTGGATGTCTAGTTTCATATGTCACTGGTTTCATCTCAATCCGATACCTGGTTTGAGAGATATCACCAAATTACTAAAGGTCGCCCGAGCTGAACTTGGAACAGAGTGCACCAGAGTTGCTGAAAATGCACTTTAACTCGAGGCAGAAGAAAGTCTGACTCGAGGTAGGCCCTGACTCGAGGCAGTAAGTTGGTTGCCTCAAAAATCACCCTGACTCGAGGTGGTGAGTTGTGTGACTCGAGGTAAACATCCTAGATGCCCAAAACACTCGTAGCTAGATGTTCTAACTCGAGGTAAATTGCTGACTCAAATGGCTCGAGTTAGCTCATTGAAATTGCTTATTTTCACTCGATTTGAGCCGTTCCAACTTCCATATCATCGTGGGGAGTTCTAGAATCAATCTAGGAACTTGTATGATGATTTTCTCATTCTATAGAGCAAGTTCTTCCTTCTTCAATCTCTCATCTTCATTAATCTCCATAATTCATCTTGGACTAATCTACATCAAATATATTGTAGTTAGTCAATATACAAGATAAGTATGATATACAATCTTTTTGCTCTTAATGGCATCTATATAAGACATCATCAAAACTAATCATAACCAACATTCTCCCTCTTTTTGATGATGACAAATACATTAAGAAAAATATGTATGAATATGAAAATATATTAGATCACATATTTTTCTTGTCATTCTATCCCCCTTATTTGACATTAGCAAAAAGATTGAGGTAAAGAAGAAATACAGATGGAGAGGCAAATATGAAAACAATTTTCTCTCCCCCATTATTTTCAAAATATGATGCAATTTGGAAAGTTTTTATGAAAACAATTTTGAAGGAATTGGAAGAGATTAGAAAAGATAGAGATTAGAAATGCTCATGTAGAGTTTAGAGATGATGATGAATGAATTGATGAAGTTCATTTGCTTGTTGTATGCAATTTGGTTGAATCTCCATGGCTTTGCAGAGCTGTTCTCAGCTTCAATGTGATTAAACGTCAAAAACTTCTTCACTTAATGTAAAGGTTTCTCCTTGTAGAGCATTAAGGAAAGTTTTTGCACGTGCAAAATCTCCTGTTGAGTTTTTATCAGTTCATTTTCAACAATCTGATATCCTGCAAAACAAAGTTCTAGATACTCTGATGCTTAAGTTAATAATTATTCATCATCAAAACTATAATTAGATAATTTTTTCTTACAATTCATTGGGATTTACCATTCTCAATTCCCTTCGAATAAATGTGAATTGTTCTTTTGCCGACGGTTTGGTGAAAATGTCGGCAAGTTGCAAGTGGGTAGGAATGAACATCACTTTAACATCTTTCTTTTGCACATGATCTCTCGATAAAGTGATGTCTCACATCAATATGTTTGGTTCTTGTATGTTGAACCGGATTTTTCGCCAAGCTTATTGTGCTTGTGTTGTCACAAAGGATTGGAATTTCTTTCAGATGAACTCCCAAGTCAGATAATTGTTGCTTTAGCCAAAGGACTTGAGCACCACAACTAGAGGCAGCAACATATTCAGCTTCAGTAGAGGATATAGCCACAGTGGTTTGTTTCTTGCTGAACCACGATACGAGTGAGCCTCCGAGAAACTCACATTGTCCACTAGTGCTTTTTCTATCAATTTTATATCCAGCGTGATCAGAGTCTGAATATGCGACCAAGAATTCTTGTTGACCTTTTGGAAACCAGAGTCCAAGCTCCTTTGTGTCGGCAAGATAACGGAAAATTCTCTTCACATGCTCAGTATGTGATTCCTTTGGAGCAGCTTGGAATCTTGCGCACATACCCACACTGAATTGGATGTCGGGTCTGCTTGCGGTCGGTTATAGTAATGATCCAATCATTCCTCTATACTTGGTTATGTTGAAGTCTTTGCCTTTTTCTTCATCCGCATCCGAGAGGCGGTTGAACTCATTGGAGTGTCGGCTCCATTGCAATGTTCCATTCCAAACTTCTTGAGCAAATCACGGAGATACTTTGTTTGAGAGATGAAGATACCATCCTTCCATTTGTTTGATTTGCAAGCCGAGGAAGTAGTTCAATTCGCCCATCATAGACATCTCAAATTCACCCTGCATTTTCTTGGAAAATTCCTCACAGAGAGACTCATTAGTAGAACCAAATATTATGTCGTCCACATATATTTGCACAATTAAGATTTCATTAAGCTTATTAGTTTTAATAAAGAGTGTTGTGTCTAATTTTCCTCGAACAAATTTTTGATCTAAAAGAAATTTACTCAATCGCTCATACCAAGCTCTAGGAGCTTGTTTGAGACCATATAGTGCCTTTTTCAATCGGAAAACATGATTAGGATGAAATTCACTTTTAAAACCGGGAGGTTGTTCTACATATACTTCTTCTTGAATAAAACCATTAAGAAAAGCACTTTTAACATCCATTTGATAAAGTTTGAATCCTTTGATACACACAAAGGCTAAGAGTACTCGTATTGCTTCCAATCTAGCCATTGGAGCATATGTTTCCTCATAATCAATACCTTCTTCCTGATTATAGCCTTTGGCAACCAATCTAGCCTTGTTACGGACTATGATTGCAGATTCATCACGTTTGTTCTTGAATACCCATTTAGTGCCAATGACCGGGTGGTCTTTAGGCCTAGGTACCAAGTCCCAAACTTGATTTCTATCAAATTGATGTAATTCCTCTTGCATTGCTATCACCCAATCATTGTTTGAGAGGGCTTCGTCAATCTTAGAGGGTTCAATCTCAGATATGAAGGCAGAAAATGTAACCTCATTCAAGGTGCTTTTTCTAGTTCTTACACCTTGATTTAAATTCCCTATCACTTGATCCAAAGGATGATTCCTAATGAACTTCCAAGCTTTAGGTTGAGATTGATCAAGGTTTTCACAATAGTTTTGAGAATTGTTTTCAAAAACATTTTCGGATTTTCAAGAGAGGCGGGAGTAGTTTTTGAAAAGAATTGGTTTTTGTAAGAAGTCTCCTCATCGTCATCCAGGGCTCATGATTTCGATTCGAGAGAATACAACATGAATTGATTCTTCAACTACACGAGTACACTTATTGAAAATTCTATATGCTTTACTCCTATTAGAATATCCAAGAAATACACCTTGTTAGATTTGGGATCAAATTTTCCCAAATTATCCTTACCATTGTTGTGAACGAAGCATTTGCAGCCAAAGATGTGAAGGTGAGCTAAGTTTGGTTTCCTTCCTTTGTAAAGTTCATATGGAGTTTTGTCGAGCTTCTTTCGAAGATAGGCTCGGTTTGAGATATAACTGGCCGTGCTCATTGCATCTGCCCAGAAGACTTGTGAAGTATGGTTTTCATTCAACATTGCCCGAGCCATTTCAGTTAGCACACGATTCTTTCTTTCAACCACACCATTCTGTTGTGGTGTCCTTGGGGCCGAGAAATTGTGATCAATGCCGTGAGCATCACAAAATTTTTCAAAAGCTTGATTCTTGAATTCTCCTCCATGATCTGTTCGAATGGCTGATATGCAAATACCTTTCTCGTTTTGCACCTTCTTAGCAAATACAACAAACAGATCAAATGTTTCATCCTTAGAGGATAAAAATATAGTCCAAGTGAATCGAGAGAAATCATCAACAATAACTAGAGTGTATAAATTACCACCAAGACTCTTAACTCTAGTTGGTCCGACTAAATCCATGTGAAGTAATTGAAGAGGTCTATTAGACGAAATTTCAAATTTGTTTTTGAAAGATGATTTAGTCTGTTTACCTTTTTGACAAGAATCACAAATCATATCATTTTTAAAATGTAGTTTAGGTAATCCAAGAACTAAATCTTTTCTTAACAACTTGTCTAGTTGGAACATATTTACATGAGCCGGATGCTTATGCCATAACCAACTCTCATTCAAGTTGCTAACAAAACAATTTTCAGAATTAACTCTAGGAAGATTTAAGGTATAGCAGTTACCTTCTCTTGATGCTTTGAACAAAGTTTTAAGATTACCTTTGTCAATTGGAAGATCATCCTTGTTCACGATGAGACATTCTTCTGAATAAAAAATGATCCAGTTGTTCTTGTCTGCACTTTGGCTTACACTTAAGAGATTATGACATAAACCTTCTACATAATATACATCTTTGATCGGGGTTTTCCTTTTTCACCAATTTCGCCAATTCCGGCTATCTTTCCGGATTGATTACCCCCAAAGGTCACTTTGCCACCATCCTTTGCATTCATCGTCATGAACTTAGATTGATCTCCGTCATGTGTCTAGAGCATCCGCTATCAATATACCACTTACTGGTTTTTGATGCTCTCAGACATACCTCATCGTCGTTTTTAGATTGTTCTTCAGCAACTAGACAAACATCTACTACTTCTTCTTCCTCGCTTTCTTCATCTGAACTATCTCCCCATATGGCAGATATGTAAGCTTTCTTCTTGAAGTGATTGAATTTCTTCTTCTTCTCTTTTTCATTATCTTTCGGTGAGGACATTGATTTGTAATGACCTGGTTTTTTTCACATTCGTAACAGAGATAACTTGATCTTTATCTTTGAATTCGCGTCTGTTGCTTGAGCTTCCTTTCTGGAATCTATTTATGAAACCTTGATCCCTTTTGTAGAATTTTTTGAATCTTCGAACGAACATAGCCATCTCATCGTCATCCTCATCTTCCTCTTTGGGTTCTTTCACAACGTTCAGAGCAACACCTTTGTTTCTGTTGTTGTTGATTTCATCCAAGCCCTTCTTGAATTTTAGTTTGCCTTCGTATTCAGATAAGCTTCCGAATAGTGCAGCTATTGATTGCATTGATTCTCCACGGGCTTCTTCGATTGCTGTGACTTTAGCTTCCCAATCTTTAGTCAAGACATTGAGGATTTTCCTGACTTGAGAATTTTGCTCGTATGTTTTACCCAAGGCTGATAATTGGTTGATCAAATGGGTAAACGAAGTTGAAACTCTCCTATGGATTCTCCGGTCTTCATACATAGAAGATCATATTCGGTTGTCAATGTGTTGATGCGATTTTCCTTTATACCCGAGGTTCCTTCGTATGCAATCTCCAATGCTTTCCACATATCTTTTGCACTTGTCAGATTGCAAATCCAGAAGTACTCTTGTTGACTAAGAGCACTTTGAAGCATCAGAATAGCTTTGCTATTGAGAGTAACAAGTCTTCTATCATTTTCATCGTATTCTTCTTCACGCTTGAATGCTTGAACTCCATCTTTAATGGTGATGGTTTATAATCACCTTTCTCGAACACATTCCATAAACCAAATTCAGTAGCCATAACGAAGACTCTAAATTTGGCTTTCCAAAAGGAGTAATGTTCTCCGTTGAAACCAGGAGGACAATTGATAGAAGCTCCATCGAGGTAATATTCCTTCCATGATCTTTCTCGGGATGTTAAGCCCAACTGAGAAACCTACGCTCTGATACCAAATGAAGGTGGAATATCACCTAGAGGGGGGTGAATAGGTGATCTCAAAAATTCTTTTGACGTATGATGGATAAACGATGAAAGCAGTAAGAAGGGAAAAGAGAAATGACACAGAGGAATTATACTGGTTCGGTCCAACTCTTGACCTACATCCAGTACCCAGACACTCTGGGATTTTCACTATCTCACAAATACAATTACACACTCTGCAACTTAGAGTGATCCTTTCTCACTAGGACTCACTCCCCCTTACAAGTTGTAATTGTACACCCACACTCAAGATACCACTACCTTGAGATTTGAACAAATATAAATACAAATGATGAACCTCTCTTATAGAGTAAAATAATGAAACTAAAGCTTAGTAATATCCGAAGATATGATCGAATAGAGATTGATCGCTTTGATGCTTTTCTTTGTGTATGCGTTGTTGTCGATGAATTCAATCCTTCGTGTATTTATAGTAGTTGGAGAAAGAGCCATTTGTAGGATCTGAATTTGTTTGTTTGAATATGACCGTTGTTAGCAATTAACCATTCGCGCCAATCTCACCTTAATTGGATTCAATCCGTTGTCTCTCGGGTCGTCTCTGTTTTTGGGAACTATTTTGACCGTTGCTAAATCATCGAAAATCACTCAACATTATGATTAATGATATCACAATAAATGTTGAATGATGTTT
Organism: Acacia acuminata; assembly: GCA_019022655.1. Lineage (NCBI taxonomy): Eukaryota > Viridiplantae > Streptophyta > Magnoliopsida > Fabales > Fabaceae > Acacia > Acacia acuminata. The sequence goes on from JAFJYI010000224.1 coordinate 585,958, forward strand.
AGAAGTAGTATAAGATCTTTTGGGATTCATTTGGATGTTGTTGATAAGAATTCAAGATTTCACACACGGTGAAGAAAACCACGAGAACCCAAGTTGATCTTTGCTTGACTCGAGTTGAAGAAACAGTGACTCGAGTTAATCGATTAATTGGATTCAAAGTATTTGATCTTTTTAACTCGAGGTATAAGATCCTTGACTCGAGGTTTTAACTCGAGGTAGAAATTATAACTCGAGGTGCCTGTGAAGAGGAAACACGTTGAAGTCTGTTGTTAGTGACTGAGACTCGAGGTAATGGGTAGTGACTCGAGGCAAAGATAACTCGAGGTGACGAATGGGCAGACTCGAGGTGAAGAATGAATATTGATTTGAAATTCAAAGGACATAGACTCGAGGTGCAGAGACTATGACTCGAGGTGACGATGACTCGAGGCTATATTGTGGATGACTTGAGGTGAAGTGTGAGTTTGGAAGAGGAAAACTCGAGGCTGCAATGTTGACTCGAGTTAAAAACTGCTTTCCATTGTTCAATCTTTCGGGTTGGCCATTTGAATCGAGGTGGAACTTCTGACTCGAGGTAAAAAGTGATCTCCATTGTTCAAACTTTTGCTCCAAAAACTCAAGGTAGACTCTTTAACTCGAGGTAAAAAGTTTCTCAAAGTGAGATATAGAAGAAACCCGAGGCTATGCTGAATTCTTTCTAGAAATTCATGTGTCAACTTTAGATGGCCATATCTCCCTGGTATGAACTCCGTTTTGGTTGATTCAACTTGTGATGGAAAGATCTGTGTGTCTAATGTCCAATGGCACTGATTTTAGCTCAATTGGATTTGTAATTTGTGCGATACACTCAAAACATTGAAGCTTGGTTCTGACTGTGACAGTGATGTTTGTGTCAACTTCTAAAACTCATATCTCTCTCATCTGAGCTCATTTGGACTTATATTATCTATCAAAATGACGTGTTGGATGTCTAGTTTCATATGCCACTGGTTTCGTCTCAATCCGATACCTGGTTTGAGAGATATCTTCAAATTACCAAAGGTCGCCCGAGCTGAACGTGGAACGAGTGCACGAGTTGCTGAAAATGCACTTTAACTCGAGGTAGTAAGAAATTCTGACTCGAGTTTTTTGGCCCTGACTCGAGGTAGTAAGTTGGTTGCCTCGAGTTAAGTTGTTCCAGATGTGAAAATCACTCAAAAATCACTGTTGACTCGAGGTGGTGAGTTGTGTGACTCGAGGTAAACATCCTAGATGCCTAAGTTAATCATACGATGCCCAAAAAGATGTTCTTAACTCGAGGTAAATTCTTGACTCGAGTTAGCTCATTGAAATTGTTTTTGCTTATTTTCACTCGATTTGAGCCGTTCCAACTTCCATATCATCGTGGGGACTTCTAAAATCAATCTAGGAACTTGTATGATGATTTTCTCATTCTATAGAGCAAGTTCTTCCTTCTTCAATCTCTCATCTTGATTAATCTCCATAATTCATCTTGGACTAATCTACATCAAATATATTGTAGTTAGTCAATATACAAGATAAGTATGATATACAATCTTTTTGCTCTTAATTGCATCTATATAAAACATAATCAAAACTAATCATAACCAACAAATAGGTGATCTTTAAAAATTTAAACTTAATCGTGAACGAAATAACCAATAAGAGAAATGAAACGAGAAAAACACTAATTGATTGCACAACGTTTCGGTAGTTGGCGAATTCAATGCTTTTGGTATTTATAGTTGTTGTAATTAATGACCGTTGGTGAAGCTTGAATGATTCCGTTGTGACTCTTGAATATAGCCGTTAGAGATATGAAGCTTCGATAATCACATTTGCCGTTTAATTGTTCAGCTGTAATTATCCTGTCACGACATTCGTTCCTTCTGTTTTGCCCATTGTGAGATAGCATTTATTGCTTGATTGGAATGTCAGTAAATGCTTTACATTGATCAGAGAAATGGTTTCTGGGAATATGGCTTATTCAGGAAATAACATTAAATGCTCTCTAACACAAATTGCTTTATTGCAATTTGTTGTTTAATCCAAGATATAATTATTTGAAACTCATTAGCAAACATGTTAAAAGCATTTAGGAATAGTAATGAGTCAACATATGAAGTTATGAAATCACGAGGTATTGATTTTCGGTTCAGACGGTGATTTGAAAATTTAGAAAGATATGACTTGAGGAACATATTTGGAGGCATATTAATTGGTGGAGGTAAGAATAAAGCATTTGAAGATTTTGCCTTGAGTCAAAAATATGATGCCTTGAGTTACCATGACTAGAGGTAATATCTTTCGACTAGAGGCAAATACGATATAAGTGTGAAAACAAGCAATAGGTTAGTTTGCCTATAGTCAATTAATAGATGCCTAGAGTTAATATGAGTAGAGGTAGATGATAAATGACTAGAGTCATAGTCTTTGATATATTTGGAAATAACAACGACTTGGTGGAGGCAAGAACAAAGTGCCTTGAGTCACGTTGCCTTGAGGAATAAATAAATGACTAGAGGCAATTCACGATAATTTGAAAAGATGAAAGAAGAAATGCCTAGAGTCATATATTTATGCCTTGAGTCATGTACCTAGAGGCATGAGTTAATTGATTGGAGGCAAAAACGAGAGCATAGAAATATTGAATAAAAGAATGTTTTGCCTGGAGTCATGAGAATGCCTAGAGTCATATTACCTAGAGGCAATTATGTAGTGGCTAGAGGAGTAAGAAGAAGTTCGGCGTAATTACAATTTTGCCATTAAAAGTGAATTTCAAAGTAATTACGATTTTGCCATTATATGTGAATTTTCCAAAACTTGCGGGAATGACTTGCGGGAGTGACTTGAGGCAAAACTAATTTACTAGAGGCGAAGAGTGAAAGTTCAACATATTTACGATTTTGCCATTAGAGTGAATTTTCACCATAATTACGGTTTTGCCATTTCAAGTGGGATTTGAAGCATATGTTGGAATGAAGGGAAATGACTTGAGGCAACACACTTAATGACTAGAGGCAACATGTAAATTTCAGCATAATTACACTTTTGCCATTGAAAGTGAATTTTCAAAGCAAAATTACGATCTTGCCATTTTCAAGTGGATTTTCCGAAACATGCGCCTGGAGGTAAAATATTGGGTGACTAGAGGCAAACCGAATATCTAAATTTTCATCTAAAATTAAGATTCAATTACATTATAATTGTTATCATCAAAACATCAAAAACATGAGAACTAACAGAAGTCCGACTTAGGGTTACATCCATCATTCATGTGCCTCTTCTACCACGGCGTGCAGGGTGGTTACGAGGCTCATTGTGAGATGAAGAGGGTTCGTTCTGACTCACGCCAGTCACACCAAACTGGCATTCCTAGAACACGAATAGAATCGTTTTCTTTGTTCATTTTGAGACGGGGAAGAGAGGAATGCCCGAGTAAATGAGAGTAACGAGAGGCTAATGGTACGTGGGCGAGGAAGAGAGGTAATGCAACAAGAAGGTTTCGCAACGTCAACAGAGGTTCTTCAGTGGAGTAACAAAAGCTTTCGCACGAAGAAATGTATATTTGGCGCTTCATTTTTAAGACCGGATAAACAAAGAGACGGTCTTAGTATTTAACATTCAAGACCTAGGTCATATTAAAGTCCGGTCTTAAAAGTAATTAATTATTTGTTTAATTTTCTTCAATATTGAGGTGGCCACAATTTAAGTGCGTCTTAAAATATTTAACTTTAAGACTGGACAAATTAGTACCCGGTCTTAAAAGTTAACCTTTAAGACCAGGTTCCTTTATAACTTCGTTCTTAAAATTAATTAATTTTTTATTTAATCTTTTTCTATATTTTGTACCGTAGCATTTTATGTCAGGTCTTAAAAGAATAACTTTTAAGACCGGCTTTTAAATATGTTCGATCTTAAAAATTTATTACCTTTATATCTAAATTTTTCCTTATTATTTTGGACCATGAGAAAAATATTAGTCCATTTGTATGAGATTTCTCCATAAAGTAATTGATATTTCAATTTTTTTAATAATATTTTTAAGATCGGTTGGTTTTTTAATGGGTCTCGAATAATATATTTAAGACCTATAAAAAAATGATCCGAGTATAAGAAGTTCTTTATATTTACAAAACTGCCATCGGTCATACCTTTAAGAGCGGGCGTTGATAGTCCGGTCTAAATGAAGTAGTCTTAAAACCCTTTTTTGCACTAGTGGTAGTACTGGTTCAGAGGCTACTTATCCTGTTTTTTTTCTCTGTTTTTCTGGTTGTTTAATGCTGTTGTACTACAGTTTTTCATTTGGGTTATGGTTTTCTGGAGGGAACCCGAACATTGTCTTTTAATGGTCTTTGTACTGTCTCTTCTATCTCGGAGCTCTCTTCTATCTTGTAGAGTTGTTGCTAAGATTTTCTAGGCCTTCCTGGTATGGTCTGCGAAGTAGAGAATAGGGAAAAAAAAAGAAGGATGTCAAGTGAAAAGGAAAACCCAATACTGGGGTATGAACTGAAAAAAGTTGGATTGTATTTGCAAACTAATAAAATTACAAGTTAGGAAAATATTATGTTATTCCTAATAATTTTTGTTTATTATTGTATTATAACAACAACAAAAAACAATATTCTGGAATTCATAATATTAAAACTCTTAAAGCATTAAATATAGTTGTTTATTTAAATGGCTTTGATGCAGAGGCGTTAAAGATCGGGAGAAATTTCATATCAATTATTTAACGAAAATGTAACTCATTTCATTTTAACTTTTATTAAAACTATAAACATTGTATATCAATTAAAATTAGCATCTGAAATACATGAATTAGCATAAAAGAAAAAAATAGGAGAAACTATTTTTTTCTCTTGCTAATTTAACGTGAATAATGTTCGGTTTTGAGAATGGTATAGATAGATATTTACCTTAATCAGAACTGCATCTGCATGAGGGATGGATTTATGCATGTCCCCACTAACAAAACTCAAATTGGTGTCTCCAGGTAAACCTGCAACAATTTCATGAATACAGAGTCACTAGCCGTTTCAACTTGGGAAATGCTTCACAGATAATCTTGGCAGTGGTCCCAGTTCCACCACCAACATTAACAACGGAACTCAAACCCTCAAAAACAGATTCCAAGTCACTCAAGTGCCACTTTCATGAACACAGAATCACTAGCCATTGCTCCTGGAAGGCTGCCAAATTTGCAGGATTTTGACTAAGGAAGTCATAAAAGCCTATCCCAAATGCCTTCTCTCTCAGTGTGCTTTCCTTCCAAGGAATCCAATTTCCCCATTGCTGTTACATTTCAAGCCTAGTGTAGGCCTAAGAGCACACTGAACCTTTGAAGATAGGCAATGGTTTGTGCCACTCACAAGAAGCCGTGATGCTGATGTGAGATCATATGCTACTTTCTTGATCATTGTTGATACTTCTAATGATAGAGAAGAGGCCATTGTAAGAGAGCAAGCGCATGAGCCCTTGCACAAAGGTAGCTCCAGAGGGTAGAACTGAGAGCTGACACCAACTGAGAAAGAGGGATGAGTTTTCCATGCCTTTGGATTATGTCTGGTATTTCAAGCTCAATGGCATTCTTTACACATACAGAAGGCGTCCAAAAGTGCACGTGTTTGTACAGCTGGGCTTGGCCATGAAAGAGCTCTCTGGCTTTCCCTTCAATTCCATCCATTGATGGAGCGAGATGGAACTGCCAAATGAATCGTAGGTACTTTTCCATCTGACAGTTTGTCAACTATATTAATTTTCCTTTCCTTATTGGTATAAGGGCAAAATTTTCATGTAAGCTTTTGTTCTTGGAGCGATACATTAGCACCTTTGTCTTCTAATAAATAAAAGAGATACTTATGTCCTTAAATTTGATTCTTTTCTATTAAAGCAGTAATAAAGACTGAAAGAGACAGTGACACTATTAAAAAATGTGTGTAATATATATATGTTTTTTCCCTAATCTTCTGAAAATTCCTTACTTAAAAAATATTCTACTACTGTTTATTTATTTGAGAGGATCTTGATTTCTTAAGTTGTAGGTCACATGGTATTTGTTCAAAAATTGAGAAAGATGACTCGCCAAAGAAACCTCTCTTTACCAAGATTAAAGGTAGACGACGGACTTGTTAATTGTTCACCATTCACGGTGCCATAAAACTTCTGTCGCTAATATTAATTTTTTTTAGTGCTCTTTGAGCCATGAGACCTATTTTAATTCTGGCTAGCTTTTGAAACTTAATTCACCCAAACTTTTGTCTTAAAAAAAAAAAAGAAAAAGAAAAGAAGTGTATCACTATTTACTTAAAAAAAAATACTTTACTATTTGTTTATGTGAAACAATTCAAATTTGCAACTGCCTTGAGGCATAATACTAATGTGGCTAAAAATATTGAGAAGGATGACTCACCAAAGAAACCTCCCTTAGTCAAGGTCAATGGTTGATTAGCTGTTACTCATTTATGGTGCCATAAAATCTGCCATCTTTCCCTAGTTTGCCAAAACACAACCATGAATAAGAGAAACATTTTTCAAATCCTTCTTAATGTCAATGACTAAAATTTTTGTTCATTTTGTGGCAAATTTGACTCTAGGAGCAAGTACATAAAACCTCAGTTGAACACTATTGCCGTGTCAGTGACATGTTAGTGAGGGTGTTTGAAGCCTGTGTTTGTCAAATGATCATGGTTTGTGAATTCCCACCAACAAAATTCAAATTTGGCTCTAGGAGCAAGTAAATAAAACAATGCTCTTAAAGTGCTGGAAACTCAAGTAAGGAAGGTTATAGAACCTCTCCGGATTTTACTTGATTCAGAGCTGAGCAAGGGAAAAAGATGACTATTCAGGGTGGTTACTTCTGTAACTGACGTGGAGTTTGTTTAACCAACGTAAATTTTGGACAAACAATTAACGTTCTTTTATGTTCTACTTGATGAATCGATGTGAAAATGTCTTCTCTGGCTGATATGTCAGTCTTGCTCTTGCCTGTAGTGGCGTGTCTCCCCTTAAATGGTTATAACTTGTCATGATTTCTTACTTGTAACATTTTGTAGTTTATTTCATTTTTTTCACTCATCTCAGTGACTTCATGTAGACATGAATGCTTACTAGATGATTCAGCCGCTGGTATAATAAGACGGGGACCAATTTCTTCATAGAGCTGTGTTATAGCACATGAAAATTGCAGTAGTATATCATAACTCCTTTTCAGGAAGAGTTGCTTCCATTCTTCCTCAGATCTCTTTTGAATTGAACTCAGTTGACAAGATTATGTTGAATACGAGCTTTGTTTCTATCACCTCATGCTGGTCTTCCTTTTATCCATTTCTGTGTCTGATGATCACTTTTCCTCCTCCATTGCCTGAAATAGCTTCCTTGGCATTTTTAAGTATCTTTAAGCAATCTTCATCACCCCAGTCATGTAAAACTCACTGTAAAAATGAAGATAGTAAGAATATTAGATAGTATCTGAAAAAATATGATTCAATCTAAAATGAAAATAGTTGGAAAAATAGATAGTATCTGAAGATACAAGGTATAAATTTATCAGACGTTGTCCTGTTTATGTAGAACAATATATATTTACCTTAATCCGAACTTCATCAGCATGAGGGATAGATTTGAGCATGTTCCCACCAACTAAACACAAATTGGTGTCTCCAGGTAAGCTTTTTGTTACAGACTCAGGAAGATATAGCACTATACATTTCAAATTGGGGAAAGCTTCACAGATAATCTTAGCAGTTGTACCAGTTCCACCACCAACATCTACAATGGAACCCAATCCATCAAAAACAGATCTCAATTCTCTCATTGCCACTTTCATGAATCTGGGATCACTAGCATTCCTTCTTGAAAAGCTGCCAAATCTGCTGGGTTTTGAGTAAGGAATTCATAAAATCCTACACCACATGATGCCTCTTTAATGTGTTTTCCTTCCCACGAATCCATTTCCCCAAGTTTTGATACAAATCAAGCAAAGCTGGGCTTACATTAAACTGAACCATTAAACAATGGTCTGTGCCAGTCACAAGAAGTTTTGAAGCAGAAGTGAGATCATATGCTACTTCTTCACTTTCTTCTTCATTGTTGCTGCTTTTGATGATAGCAAAGAGGCCACTGTGAGCCACCAAGCGTATGAGCCCTTTCGCAAAGGTAGCTTTGGAGGGTGGAATTTTGAGAGCTGAAACCAACTGAGAAAGAGAGATGGTTTGCCATGCTTGTGGATTATGTCTGGTATTTCAAGCTCAATGGCACACTTGAGACATGAAGGAGCCATCCAAAGATTTATCACTCTGTACTATTGGGCTTGGCCATGAAACAAATATGCTGTTTTGTCTCTAAATCCATCCATGGAGTAGCTATTTGGCTCTTGTGGACATGGAGGAATAATTTTATCTTCTGTGAGGATTTCCATAAGCCATTGGATCCTACTGTGGTAATTAGAAGATCTTGGAAGTTATACTGTGTACAATCTGATGAATGTCCTCTGAATGAATCAATGAACGTTGCACACGAACTTTTAGGTGGACTCCCCGCCTACAAATTGGGTTAAACTAAATATAGATGGAGCTGTGGTTTCTAATGGCAGTAATGCAGGAAGTGGTGGGGTCATTAGAGATCATAGAGGCGAATGGGCAGTGGATTTTACACAAGTTTTGGGTCAATGCGGAGTGTACGAAGCAGAGGAATGGGCTATTTTGTTTGGCCTTAGACTTGCTTGGGGTGAAAGATTTAAGGTGGTTATGGTGGAATCTGATTCAAAAATTCTCTTTGAGAAGCAAAGACATGGCCGTGATGATTCTACTTGTAGTATGGTATTTCTATTAGAAGAATGCTTCTGAGAAATTGGGAGGTGAAGATGATGCATATTCCTGGTCAACAGAACAATATGGCTGATGAATGAGCAAAGAAGGGACTTTTGATTTCCTCCATTTTGAATACTTGTCCGGATACAATGCTTAACAATGATTGTATGGGATTTGATCCCCTTTTATATTTTATTACTACCTCCAGTCCTAATTATAGGGCAAAATTTATAGTGTAGTGCAATTGCACTATAAACTTTGTCCTATAATTAAGACCAGAAGGAAGTAATATATAAGGCTAATGCCTCTCCTTTACAAAAAAATAAAAAAAATAAAAAAAATAAAATTGTTGACTAATTGAGTGTGTCAGTTTGATGTTGGGAAGTGTGATTTTTGCCAAGTGTAAAACTTGCATGTAAGACTCTGTTTATATTGAAACATTAGCCCATTGTACTTAATGTCAGTAATTTTTTTGGGTAGATCAATGTCATTAAATTTGATTCTTTATTATGAAAGCAATAATAAATATGATAGATTAATGGCATTCAATTTCTTCCTTTGTTATTAAGGCAATACTAAAGACTAGAAAAGACAGTTAGACAATAAAAAGGTTCTTCATCCCGTCTTTTTAATAAGAGCCTAAAATTTAAATGGCTTTGGTCTTTTTAAAATCCCGATAAAAGTTGTCTAAATATTTAATGAGTTGTTTTTTCCTATTTTTACCCCTAATTAATTATATATATATATATATATTACATTAATTAAAATGTTGATGATATATATATTTACTCTATTTTTCTTTCTCGGTTACCCCTCATAAATGAGGGTATACTTGGAAAAAATGTTTATTTTAGACTTATTGTTTTCAACTAATTTTAATCACTTTCTTAAAATGTGTAATTTGGTTACCAAAGGGAATACCACTTTTGTATACATACCACTCGGATTTTTTTTTTTTTTTATAAGTCTAGTTTATCTACCACTCTGGTTCTATTTATAAGTCCAAATTAACTAACTTTCACATATCAAAGAGAGTTAGTTAAATAATTAATTATGAGCTAAATTTTCAATTTTAGTTAAATAATTAATCATGAGCTAAATTTTCAATTTTGTCCTCATTTATGATTGGTTCCAAGATCGAGTCAACATGAATAATTTTTTATTTATTATACTTAGTATTGCCAAAGCTGTAAAAAAAAAAAAAAACATTTATTACTCAAACTTGGACTAATAATAAAGACCTTTTTTTTTTTTTTTTTTTTTTTTGTCAAAATGGACTTAATATGACCCGAAAGTGGTAATTCTCAAATATTAAAAGAAGTTTGTTAACTCATTAAATTTATCCTAAATCGATGTATTTTTCCAATTTTACTCTTCTCAACCTTTTTATCTCATACTTCTTTTTCCAACATGAATTAATTCATTTTTTCCTTAAATTTAATAGGGGTAACGATTTAAATAGTCGAAATGGTGGAGCTTCGGTAAGACCGTTAATAATAATTAAATACTGTATATGATAAATTTTCTGTTTTTCTTTTAAAATAAATTTTTTTTTTTCAAAAACATACATAGGTTAAATATTTTCACTGCAATAGGTGTTCTCTCTCAAACTAAGGAATGCATTAAGACAAAATCTTTCACATTTTCCCTTATGGAAAATTTTGTCTCTCCCTATGTTTACAAACGCTCTCACCTCTCTTCTCTTTCTCTCATTTCAACAAAAATTAATTAGGGGTATAATTAGAAAAAAATCATTAAATACCCTACAAGTGACTTATACATAGAGTTAAACTTCTCTCCTATAAGTGATTTACATATAGGAAGTACTTCATTTATCCTTATTATAAGTCACCTTGAATTATTTCATTAGAACTACATAGAAGTGGTCCAGTCATTAAATTTATTTGAAAATAATTTTTCTTAAAAAATTATTCTTATTTGAAATCATAAATTACATCTTAAGGGAAAAACACACAAAGTAATCTTGAAAAAAATATAATTAATACCTCCATTTGTTAACTTATAATAAGGACTACTTATTTCTTTAAAAAGGTGCCTTGTAACAAGGATGGAATGAACTTGTAATATAGTGTTTACTTATTTTTGAAATTTATTTATTTGTAAATATTTTATTGATGTTGGAGTTCTGTGATGTCTAGTTACCCATTTTTGATACAATAAAATCTGTGTCATCAATAATCATTTACTATGTTGTCCTTCTCCATTTTTATAAGCGTTTACATTTTCTTAGAAATATGGTCGTGAGAATATCACAAATAATATAGACACACAACCCCGTCAACTCAATGCCTTTCAAATTATTGAAACGTAATAAAATGTTCGTGACTGATCATGATGAATGAATATCTTAAATGGTAGATATTTATTGATAATTACTCCTTCCCGTCCTAATTATAAGACAACATTTGGGGGTTCATTTTTGTCCTAATTATAAGACAACATTCTAATTTTTGTCAAATTCTTCCTAAAATGCCCCTATTTTGTTCTCTCAAGTGTGTTTGATTTTTTGTGACTATATGTATGTGGGTGCATAAACTCTTTCGCTTAATGAAACTTTTAAATTGTTGGATTTTAATTTGTTAATCTATTAGCTAACATTAATTTGCCAATACATATACACACAGAGAGAGAATGTGGGTGTGTGTATCTGTGTCTGTGTCTGTGTCTGTGAGAGTATGTGTGTATGTATATGTGCGTGTTTGTCAATATATATGTGTGTCTGTGTGTCTATACATATATGTGTGTGTGGATATATGCATGTGTGTGTGTGTGCATATATATATATATATATATATATATATATGCGTGTGTAGATATATGAATATATATACAAATACACACACACACACGTATATTATATATCTATATGTATACATATATTTACACATATATATGCATATATAGTAAGACAATTATTTCAATTAGAAAGCGTGTGCAAAGAAAAATTCTAGATCGAGAGGTATTTGGTAAGGGCTATTGATTTACTTTTACTTATGTCATTTAAAATTTATATAAGGGCATTTTAGGAAAAGAAGTAAAATTAATTAATTTGACTCATCTCCTTAATTTCCTCAAAATCGGTTAAATATGTCATAAAATTAGGATCGGTGGGAGTATCATACAAAATATATTCTTGGGTAGGTATTTTGAACCCATTCATATTTGTTTAAGGGGGATTTTGTTTGTAAGGGCATAGTAGCCTAAATGAGTAAATGATGTTCTTTCTCAGGATTTAAGATTGCAGTTCTGAATTCAAATCCTCTATAAAAAATATAATAAGTGTATAAGTTATGACAAAAAATGGAATTCGTTTAAAGAATAATCTATTTCTCACCTATTTTAATTAGTTAATCCAATTAGCTTTTTTGAAAAACGAAAAATATATTATGCACATAAAAAATTCTCCCCAACTTCCCCACACCTTTTTTGTGTGTGTGTGTGTGAACGTAGCGTATTCAAAATTACTTTGGATACATGCCTAATATTTATCGGGCGAGAGCGTTAAGGTTTAAACCCTCTCAATAAGTGTACCTCTCGGGACTTAAACTTGCATTTTTATTTATTTATATATATACAATGAAAAGTTTACGTGAGTTGAGTCTTGGCTTGACTCAAAAAGTACTTACAGAAAGTAATTACAGATCATTCCCTAATAAGGTCTTTACATCGATGGGATTTGAACACAACCTTATGGCTATGAGTTGACATCTTTACCAACTAGAACCACCTATGTTGGCAACCTGTATTCTCGTCTTTATGAGGGTGAAACTTTTTACCATTTCAGCCAATACTTATTGATTATTATTTTTTAATGGTTAAAATACACATATGATCCCTTTCAACTTTAACTCAATTGCACACTGTAACAACCTTGTATAATCAGTATTTTTATTCTTTGTAATCTGGGTAAGAAACCAAATATTAACTTGAGTGGTAGATGATTATGTGGTAAATAAGCATGTGATATTTGATCTGTAGATAAGTATATGCTTGTTAGATGATAAATATATGGTAGTTAGATGGAAGATGGACATGTGTTTGGTAGTTGGATAGTAGCTGGCACTACTACAAAAACCCCAAAAAAAAGTCCTAAATAAGACCCAATTAACGTCCCTTTTCAGAGGGACGTCTCGAAGGGAGTAGTAAAAAATATCACTTTTGGTGTCTTGAATAAATTGCAGGACGCCTTACATAAGGCGTCCTGAAATTTATTCAAGACGCCATATTACTTTTAAAAAAAAAAAACCCAAAACCTCAAGTTCGAGGCTAATGAGCGAAGCCATCGAAGAGCAGCGTCTCGTCTCAGCAAGCAACAATTTGGGCAAACGAAGATCAGCATCTCGGCGCTCTCCACGACGACGCAAACCTTGCACTAGACCAGTAGTTCTCTAAGAACCAACCCGAAAAAACAAAAACAAAAAAACATGCCAGAGAATCGGAGGCTCTAGAAGAAGGTAACAAAAGCAAACCCATAAAAATATAAGAAGCGAGAAGCGAGACCCAAAAAAATCACAAATAAAAAACAATAAAGAGAAAAAACCCAAAAAACCAGATTTGCGATGAAAGAGAAGCGAGAGAGGAAAACAAACCCAAAAAAATGACAAATAAAAAACAATAAACAGAACAAAGCCAAAAAACCAGATTTGCAATGAAAGAGGAGCAGAGAGGAAACTCAGATCTACAATGAGGGCGAGTTTCGGCACGACATCGCTATGGCGGCATCTGGTGTCGCTGGGTTTCAGATCTCGGCGGTGAGGGGAAACTCAGATCTTTTTTCCTCTGAACTTCTCATGGCAGGAAGAGGCGGACAAAACTAATGACGGCCTGAATCAGAGGAGGAGCGGAGGATCGGGGGAGGCTAGATGGAGGGAGGACGAGGCGCGAGATGAGTGGAAGAGGAGAGGAGTTTATTTGTGTGTGGGAGATCGATTGTGTAGCCTATCTTGTGAGAAATCGAATAGCTAGTCCGATGATAAATAGAAAAATAATATTTTTGGCGTCCGAAGTCCTAAACCATATTCGGGACGAAATAAATATTAATTTTGGCGTCCCGAACCTAATTCGGGATGCCACAAATAATTTTTTTGGCGTCCTAAAAATAATATTTTGGCATCCTAAAACGAATTTAAGGATGCCAAAAAATACCCTAGCGCCCTAGGAAAAATTTCCCTTGTAGGCATCTTAAATATTTTTTTTTTGATTTCTTTAATTTGATTTGATTATTATTATTTTCAATTTATTTGATTTGATTAGTATTATCTTCATTTTCTTTGATTTGATTAGTAATATTTTTGATTTTTTTGATTTGATTAGTAAAAATTTTGATTTCTTTGATTTGATTTGATTATTTTCAATTTCTTTGATTTGTTTAGTAAAAGTTTTGATTTCTTTGATTTGATTAGTATTATTTTCGATTTCTTTAATTTGATTTGATTATTTTCACTTTTTTTGATTTGATTAGTAAAAGTTTTGATTTCTTTGATTTGATTAGTATTATTTTCAATTTCTTTGATTTGATTAGTAAAAGTTTCGATTTATTTGGTTTGAGTAAAATTTAATTTTGGCATCCTGATTTAAATTTTAGGACGCCAAAAAATTCATCAAAATGTGCCAAAAAATTTCCTAGCGCAAAAAAATTCATGAAGACACGCCAAAATTTTTTTAGGCATCATAAATATATTTTAGGACGCCTAAAATTCAATATTGGCGTCCCGATTTTATTTTCGGGACGGCAAAAAATTAATTTTAGGCGTCCTTAATATATTTTAGGACGCCTAAATTAATTTTAGACGTTCAAAATTATATTTAGGATGCTTAAGTCTCAAAATTCAACCAAATAATTACGAAATTGCCACCGCCTATACTTTTTACTTCCTTTTTTAAAATAAGGACGTCTTTTTGGGAAGTAATATTCACTTTTTGTAGTAGTGTGGACATGTGATACTTGCGAGGTGATTGAGACCCAAAAATTCTATAAATATCTCATCTCTTCTCTTCTTCCCCACACACACTCATTTACTCTCCTCTCTCAATTTTTTTTCCTACCATTACCTCCTTTAACCATTATATCATCGTTGAAGATTGCTCATATGCCGACTTGTAGTCAAAGACTATTTATCTACTAACATGTTGTTAACGAATACTCATCTTTTACCAAAGTTAGCCTCTAATGGATGGTGAATTTGTCCAAACCAGAAATAGAAAAGAGAGAGAGCTTTATGTAGAAAAAAATAAGAGCTTGAAGAAGGTTTGAAATCTTGCTTGCAATCATATATTCTTACATAGGTAAGTCTTCTAATTCTCTTTCTAGCTTCATTTAGGTTATTGGCACTGTTTCTCAAGGTCAAATGAAAGCTGGAATGAGAAGCTTCTATCCGTTTGTAGGACACTATCATCTCTAGAAACTTGTAAAGTTAGTCAGGTTCAAATGATGGTTTGACCAAGCAAATGACATCTTCTGATTTTGAATTTTGGTAAAAGTAAAGTAAACTTCCTAACCTTTAAAATGAGTCCCAGAACATATTGATAGGACGTGTAGAACTCAAGTTATAAATTTTCTAAATTTGGTCATAAAAACTGGAAAATCCTATTTCCAGATTCAAGTAGTGTTCACTTTTCGAAATTCTGGGATTGATAAAGCCACAAATTGGTTTCGTGACTATTTTTATCTTAAAATAGACTTAAAAATTTTCTAATAGAAGTTTGAATCACCTAAATTGGAATTATATAGAATTAATTATGATTTTTCAAATATACATATGGAAACTGGAAAACAATTTTGTTTACAGATTTGAGTTTCTGGGAGGCAGTTTATTTGTGTCGTATTTTAGATTGACTTAACGATACCCAAAGGCTATGAAACTTTATATATTTTAAGTACAAATGATAAGCTTCAAAATGATGTATAACTTGAGGCAAATGGATGTGTATAACAAGAGTTATGAATTTTTGAAATTAAGTGTAAAATCTAAAACATTTTTTGGGAAAAACTTGCTTGTATTTGGAAGTGGAAGGTATTTTTACATAAAAATAAACTTAATGAGTGGCACGTGGAATTTTGAACCGCCTAATTTGGACATCTATAGAAAAAGATATGAATTTTTGAAGTTATTGAAAATTTTGTCAACTTATAAGTCTTATGCGAAAATAAGAATGTAATGACACTTAAGTAATTTGGGACGAGTATGTGCCTAAAGATATGGAACATGTCCTAAAGGGTCATGTAGCCGAAGAGGATATTCATTTATCATGACTCTAATAGTGAAATCATATGCTTAGGGTCATGAGTTGACAAAGAAGAGAATGATCCCGAGCAACTTTACTGTTTGGAAGAAAGGTAAAGAGGAGGACACAGATCGAAGATAGTAACTCTTCTCCTACATACTATGTGTGTCTTTATATGTAAGTATAAACTGTTTTATTATTTGTATTGTGAACACGAGATAGGCAGTAGGGTCCAATGGACCAGTGGCTCTTTGGGTCACAAAACCTACTAAGCATTCAGATAAGAAGGGCTAATGCTTAATTGAATATCCAGCGTGTTGGGAATGGACCAACAGGTCCTATGAATGTAGTTGAGTTGCATTTTGTATTTATCTCTGAATGCTGAATGTGTTGAATGTATTGTATGTATGATGGTTGACTATCATGTACTGTGTATGCATTTTATGTGAGTGTGTGGGAAAGAAGAGAAGAGAAGAGGTGTCTATAGAATTTATGGGACTCAACCAGCTTTCAAGCATCACATGTCCATTTACTATCCAACTACCACACACATGTCCATCTACCTTCTAACTATCATATATCTATCATCTAACAACCATCTACTTATTTACCAATCAAATATCACATGCTTATCTACCACATAACTATCTACCATTCAAGTTAATATTTGGTTTCTTACCCTAATTGCAAATCGATAATTTTATTCTTTGGGTGTGCATGGTAGCGCTCCCAGAATGAGTTTTTTCTTAATTTCTGTGCCCCAGAACAAAAATATGGGAAATGTGTTTGGTAAATCCGGTTTTTTTGGGCTCCCGGGATGAACCAGTTTATTTTTTGTGCTAGGGAATAAAAAAAAGAAGCTAAAAATTTCTGCTTCGTGCTCCAAGGCACAAAATGAGAATCATTTTTCCAAAAAAAAAAAAAAAAAAAAAAAAAAAGACTCATTTTTCTTCGGCGAAATTTCCCTTGTTCAACACCACCACCCCACCACCAGCGGCCCACCTAAGACCCGGCACCGGCACCGCCACCACCACCAAGACCGCCGCCCCCACCGCCACGACCACCACCGCCCACCACCGCTCTCCACCACCACCGCCCCACCACCAAGCCACCGCCACCACCCCCACCGCCCCCACCACCGCCACCACCCCACCACCGCCGCCCCACCACCACCACCACCCCACCACCGCCACCACCACCACCGCCAAGTCACCGCCACCACCCCCACCACCACCATCGCCACCACCCACCACCGCCACCACCCCACCACTACCGCCGCCACCACCACCACCGCCACCGCCGCCGCCGCCACCACCGACGCCACCGCCCCCACCACCACCACCACCGTCACCGCCACCACCACCGCCACCGCCACACCGCCACCACATAAATAATTTTTTGAATATAAAAATTACATAAATAATTTTTTTAGGAAATTTTTTTAGGAATGAAAAAAAGATGTGTTACCAAACGTAATTCCGATTCTCGGAGTAAAAATAAAATGGGTTAACAAACATAATTCGATTCTCGAACTCTTCCAAAGCACGAGAATCGAGAAAAAAAAAATTGTTTCATCTCGAAACAATGTCAGCAACAGAATGGTTGCCATGCACACCCTTTGCAATCAAGGTAAGAAACCAAATATTATCTTTAATGGTAGATAGTTACGTGGTAGATAAACATGTGATATTTGATGGTAGATTATATGGTTGTTAGATGATAGATATATAATAGTTAGATGGTAGATGGACATGTGTTTGGTAATTAGATAGTAGATGGACATGTGATACTTAAAAGACGGTTGAGACTGAAATACTCTATAAATATCTCCTCTTCTCTTCTTACCTTGATTGCAAATCGGTATTTTTATTCTTCTCCAAAACACTTTCTTAAACTTAACTATCATAAAAAACATGAAATCTATAACAGCATCTGGTCTGAGCACACTTCTGCATCAAAACTTCTTGTGGGTGGCACATATTATTCTTTATGATACAACTCAATCATATATTCAAAAGAGTGAAGACAAATTAATGGCCATAATAATTCCTTATCCCTTGGACCACATTTAATTTCATTATTCGTGAATTCATAGAGGTTCTGCAATGGGAGAATTTTATATATGTATATATATATATTTGTATATAGTAGACAAACACACACATATATATTGATTGAGGGAGAATTATATATTATAAATTGGAACCAAATAATGAAATTAATTATTTAGAGCCGTCTCTAATTTTAAAAATTATTCTCAAGAATCTCAGTTATTCCCACTACACAAAATTCTTTTGTTAATTTGCTAGTTATAAATCTCACCACATCCTTTAGAGAGAAATAACAAAATAATGAATTTACAAAAGATGTTGGGCTCTGATTTAGTTTATCGTTTGCCGCCGCTATTGCTTCTGAAGGATCTGTCGTCAACGCCGAGGATGCCAGTGAGAACATGGAAAAAAGAGGCTCAGAGTTGAAGCCCGTGAGGAAGACAGATCTTGTCTTTGTCGGCTTGTCTTTTTTTTTTTTTTTCCTTTTTTTTTTTTTAAAAAAAAAACTCCATGAAGCTCAGTTGGAAGCCCATAAACCAACTTTTAATTATATTATTAATATTTTTTCCACATATGATGACTTATTAGAGAATGAGTCGCAAGCATGTGAGTTTTTTCTTGAGTCAAACTCTAAAAACTAAATTATAAGTGAATCAAAAAATGAAGGAGCAAAAGATTAATTCTCCCTTTATCAACTTTATCTGCAATTTTGTTTTTTTGATTTTTTGCTATTTATTTATAATCAAAGAGACACCCCAAAAGAACACTACTAAGTGCAGTAATTACAGTCCATACGAATCAAGATACTTGGTTCTTCGAGGGATTAATCACAAGATGATAACTAGTTGTAACACCCCAAGTTCCATACTTCAAAGTGTGTCGGTTGACACTTAGTTTTAAGAAAATCGACAGAGTTTGAGGTGCTACAGCTTAGCGTAACCCGGAAGGAGAGCATGCGCTTACGTTTGGATGATGAGTATTGACAGAGATTTGCCGTAATCTCCCAAAATAACCAGATTAACCAAAAATATTTGCAGTATAATGTAACCTAGGTCGTTTCCCAACGAATTTGCGATCGATTCGGTTCAAAACACAATAGAATAAACAGAAAAATTGGGGGTTTTTGATTCAAAGCGAGATTGAAAACACAAATATGCGAAAAGCAGAACGAATAAGCGAAATGAAATGGATTAAACGAAACGAGTAAAGACGATCAACCCAACATTCGGATTCCGAAACTTCCGTCATCGAACAAATATGAACGAACTCGCGTTTGGCTCGGATGAACCGAAATCTCTGCGTTCATCCGGATATTCCTCGACTAGACGATCGTCTAGAATATGTCCGAAACATTGGCGTCCTACTATGCAATCGCACTGACAAAACTTTAAACCTAGTCGAAACTCGTCCTTGGAATGAACCAAACCGAATATTAAATCTAATATTCGAACTATTTCGAGAAAATCGAATCCGATAGATGAAAACGAAAAAACGAGTAACGTTACTTGATTAAGCGCGAGTTCTCTGGATGAATCATGGAATCCTCATCGTTGGGTTAATCACAGAGGCTTAGCCGAACATAATTAAGAAAAACGAAAAATAGATGAAGAACACGAAGAACATTGCAGAGAATTTGAAAACTACTATTTTGATCCTCTGAATTCTAAAAACGTGAATGAGAATGTGTTTGTGGCTGCTGCCTCACTTAACCTAAAATGGCAAAACGAAATGGGGCTCCAATCCACAATTCAGGCCCAGAACGAAAATAAAATAAAATGGGCTTTAATTACAAAATTCGAGCCCAAAAATACATATGACTTCGGCTCCAAAATTGACCGCCCTCTTGTCCGAATTTGCTCTTCATGTCTTCATAACAATTGTAGCTCTCTGAATCATCTGAAATATGAGACAAAAATGAGGCAAATCCGATGTCTGGTTCAAGAGTTATGGAAAAAATGGTGAAGCAATGTAAAACTGGAATTTATTATTAAATAATGGCTAAAATATAATAAAAGGCCCAAGGCCCAAATAAGTATAAAAGCCATTATTTATTAGCTAAAGAGTCCTAAATTATAAATCAAGAGACAAAAAGTAGTGTATGAAATATTCAATTATCAAGTATCTGATATAAAATGCCCAGACATATGCTGATGCCCCGACATAAGCTGATATATTAAAAATTTCTCGAAGGAATATTCGTGTGATACAACAATATAGAGCTTGTATAATTACAATTCTTACATGGTAACTATACAACCTTAAACCAAGCCTTAACAAGACTTGGGGCAATGAACCTAACTCAATTAATCAAACGATTTGGCCAGGCCGGTGTCTAGTGGAAGTCTCCCCGAATTCACGACGACTGATTGACTGAACCACATAGACGAACCCTTTCTTGACACCAAATGGTTTGAAGTAACCTTGTTAGATTTATGCCATAAGGTAGGCTCTGTTAAACTTCTTTCAGCATTTTCTTTGACCGGTGCCTCTTCACGGCTCCTCCCTTCGGTGCATTTTCACGGCTATATCTACCGGTGCCTTCTCTGATCCTGGTTCCTTTCCTGAACCTTAGACAAATCTGAGGTCCAATACCCATCGGACCTCAGGTAACTGTTAACCTCATGTGAAAAGTATAACAGTATATGTATGACAGATATTCATGACATTACAGCATTAATCAACACATAAGCACACTTGTGAGATGTAAGATTAATATATCAACAAGTACACATCACATGTAAAGTTATCTATGTTAACGAGTACACATCACATGTAAAGTTATCTATGTCTACACCTCACCTTGCCACGATGGCCTATCGTGTCCTCAGCGCTAGGAAAACTGCGATGGTATTATCAAAACTATAACCCGTATATAAAGCTAAATGTATATGGAGTGATTTAAGCCCCATAAACTTAGTTACAGTGTCTGGCCCAAGACCTAGTCTTGTCCATCACTTCATGAATTATTCTATTACATACGTGCATACAAGACAAATCAGAGTTAAAGTTACAGTACGCAAACGTACTTTTCACCGCATCATTGTCAAAACGCCCGACCTTTGAACCCGACTCCGAACTTCCTGGATTATCCTATACATTATTGTCAGATTATTATATGATATTTGATAAATATCATATTTGCTTAGAATAATATCCTAAAGGTTTAATTTACCTTTCTACCCTCGGTGGATTTGTTATTACCATTTTGCCATTACACTTTATCAAAAACGAAGTGCTGGATTTTTTGGGCAAATTTTGCAGCAACTCTGAAAAATCATAATTAATTCGAGAAAAATAGAAACGAGGATCCGTAAAATTCCCGGAATCCTTAGGATGTCTTTTTTCAAGGAAAAATACTTGTATATACCTAGAATTTATGAACAATTCCCAGTTTTCATCTTTCACAACGTTGCTCAGAATTTCGTCCAGAAAAATAGCCTAACTTCAACCGGTTGTATCTCTTGGTAAAGGAATCAAAACGCTATATATTATATATATTTGGAAAGCCCTACATATCTAATTTATTTCTGGAAAGTTTTGTGATTTATGGGATTCATTTTCAACATAAAATATTAGCATTTCTATCGCTGTTTGCCCAGAATTTTCATCGAAAAATTCGCCAAAATTTCGCTACTTTGATCTTCAACTTCCAAGAATTTTGCTCTATCATATTCTCTATTACATTTTTGAAATAGAGATATTTTTACTCATAAAACATGAAGTCAAAACTTCTTGGAAGATTTAAAGATCAAACATAAACTAACTACGAACTTAAAACAAGATCTCAAGAACAAGAAAACTTACCCTTGAAGAACTTCCTCCTCCTTCTTACTTCCCACTATGATTCTCTCTTTATTCTTGCTTCTCTAAAACTCACCTATTTTGGTTGAGTTTGGTGTGAAGAATGAAAAGGTCAAGCCTCTTATTTATACTAAAACTTCAAGGCTCTTGACCATTGGATTGCTTTTCTTAATCAAGGGTTCATGCTTCTTGTTCTTCTTCAAGACACAAAATATGAAGAAGAATGCTCTCATTGGGTCTTTTTATTTACATAGGCTTTAGACCATTTTTCTTGATTTTTCTCATTGGTTGGTTTAATTAATATTGAATTAATTCAAATAATATCTCACTACACACACATGACTTTAGGGGCTGATTTAATTAAGCCTAATTATTCCCCTAATCATGTGCTTAATTGTCCCTTTTATTGCAAATGCCATAGGTTAAGTGATTTGCTATTTAATCAAGGCTATTAGAGCATTGTTAGCAAACTTAATTTCATCACCTTAGGCCCTTGATTTTTAAATCAAGACATCCCTCAATTTATGCTTTTTAATTTGCCTCTTGATGAATTTTGAAGATTTACTTAAACATTTTAATTAGTGTAAGTTTAATTGCTCATCAATTGTTGATAATTTCCTTTAATTTATTTAAGTGCTTTCATAGCATTTTCTTGCTTATTTTGATTAAACAAGAATTAGGTTCTAATATGATAATCTTGTTTTATTTTATGACCCCTAATTATAATCTTAAAATTAGCCCTTGATTAATTTAATTTCAAGGGGAAAAATTGCCCAAAAATTATAATAACAAATTTCAAATTTTTGAGACACATATTCACCTTTATTTAATATGTATTATTTATCAAAATATAGTATTTATGATAAATAGGAATTTTAGGGTATTACACTAGTTATGGAATTCAAAGCATGTTTAGCAAGATGATATGGTACCTGGTTCACGCTTCAAGTGATAGTGTTCACCTCCACAACCCAATCTCGAAATATCATTGCTTTTGCTTCTACAAGAAGACTAAAATCTGGCTGAGCACTGATCACGACATCCTCATGACGCAATACCTTGACTACTTCAGCTGCGTTTGTTTCAATAGTCAGTTTTCGAAAGCCCTTGTCCCAAGCCATTTTTAAGCCAAGCACGAATCCCCACATCTCTGCAATGAAGCTATCTCCCTCCATTATATGGTGCATGAATCCAGTAAGGAAGTCTCCATCTTCATTCCTCATGACCCCTCCGCACCCAACTCCCATTGTCCTAAAAAAAGCTCTGTTCACATTCACCTTCACCCATCCTAATGTAGGTGGATTCCAGCAAGATTCCTACCCCTTACCAAGGAGCTGGTGGGCACCAGAGATAGATTCATCTTCTTTAACAATGAATTCATCATTATTGTCTTCATCTCTTGTGTTTTTCCATCTCTCAACATCTTCTTTATACAGCACACGCCACCCACAGTTGCCTATTTTGAAAGCTGGATTCTTCCGACTTTCTTTCTTGCCAGTGAAAAATACCAATTGAAGTTGTTTTGCAAAAAATGAGGAAAAACGAATGTGGATGATACATAGTTGCTGACAACGACTAGACACCACATAAATGACACTTGAATATCTACCTTCAGAAACTCTATAAGCCCAAAAAAGGGTGCTAGATTTTAATTGTGTAGATTTCAACTCATTTTCTAGCACTAAGCATACGGCTATTCCCCACCATTCACTTAAGCAGAATGAATCAGGCATGTTTAATATGAATGACACATTTGTTGGAGGATCCAAATCATGAGGGAAATCTTCAACACAAAAATAGTTTTGATTGTGAAACCATGATGGAACTTCACTACCAAAAATAACTAATAAGCAAGTAGGCTGCATAAAGAAGTCTGGCTGTGATGAAAAATAGTTCATGTTAGATGTATACCAATTAATGTGTAAGAAATAGTCAAATAAGAAAACCAGATGAGCTAGAATTTCTAGAAATTCAAATAACTCACAATCTGTGAATCCAAAGATATAATTGAAGACATGTAGTCTCCTAAAGAGTGAACTTTCCATCCGTGGATTGAGTATTCACTTTGGCACAATTGAGTTTGTAACCAAAAAAAAAAAAAAAAAAGGCTTGATATGCAATTATAATGACTAATGTGAAACAAAAAATATGAAGAGAAATAAAATAAACCAGAGGTTCAAACTGCTCAATGAATTCCCATAGTAGTTGTGAACGCACATAATGTTTCAATAATGGACAAACACTAGCATCTATAGCTGATAGGTTTGATGGAAGTTGAGGCAAAGACTTGAGCATTGGGCAATCAAAAAATGAAATAAATTCAAGCTTTTGAAGTGTAACATCCCATTTTCAAAAGCAGTATATATATTTTTTTTTCATCAGAGTAGAACATCGGAGCGATTGAGTAATCGATATTTATATTTAAAATGCCGTAAGTCCGTCGATTACGTATGGCGGTACGTTATACCGAGTGTTTTCAAAAGTGAATAACAAAAGAAGAAAGTCTTCACCGAGTCCCTATGCGCGCCACTTGCCTTTCTCCTCGATCTTCGGTCCTCCCGACCGACGCTATGTTAAGAGCCGAGGTTCAATGTCCATTGAACCTCAAAGTAAATTAACCTCATGCTCGGGTAATACAAAAGTATATGGATGACGAGATATTCATGACATTACAGCAGTAATCAATACATAAGCACACAGCAGATGCAAGATTAACATATCAACAATACATAGTACACAGCACATGTAAAGTCATCTCTGTTTGCACTAACCAGTGCCACGATGGCCCATCGTGTCCTTAGCGCTAGGAAAACTCAACGGCATTATCAAGACTATAACCCGTATAAAGCTGAATGTATAAATAGGTGATCTAAGCCCCATAAACTTAGTCACAGTGCCTGGCCCAAGACCTAGTCTTGTCCATCACTTCATAAATCATTCTATCACATATATGCATACAAGACACATCGAGTTAAAGTTATGCAAGACGCGGACGTACCTTAGTCATGATGTCGGTACGTTGACGTTTGGACCGTGATCGTGTTCAACCTATAACGGTAATGTCATATCTATTAATTCTCAATAACTTCCTAGCAGATATCCTAGTCACTAATGACCTTTTTACCCTTGGTAGGATTATCTCTCAACTTATCACATTTAATTCTTCAAAAACGCTGGTCCAGAATTCTGGACAGATTTTTACTTTAACTTTGAAAAATCATAATTAATTCTAGAAACATCGAAACGAGGATCCGTAAAATTCCTTGGAATCCTTAGGATGTCTATTGTTGAGAAAAATATTGGTTTTCACCCAGAATTCGGGATTCATTCCCAGTTTAATGATCTTCAACCACTGCCCAGAATTTTTCCAGAAAAACGTAGCTTAACTTTGAGAATTTTTATCTCACTGTACAGAAATCATTTTAACATGTTCTTGACATATTTAAAAAGCCCTATAAGTCTACTTTAACCATGAATTTTCCCAGAATTTTACGACTATATTTTCAATATGAAATTTTGGCATATTCATCACTGATTCTAGAATTTTCAAAACCGATGAAATTTCGCTTAACTTCGTTACTTTGATGATTTACTTCCAAAAATTTTGCTATATAACCTCTCTCATCATTTTTTTGAGACTAAGCCAATTTTGACCATAAAAACATGTAAATAAAATTTATTCTAGAATATTTAAGATCTACACTACTTCTATCTAAGAATTCTAAAAACTAAAGACTAGAAACTAAAAACTAAAGACAAGCTTACCTCTTGAAGCTCTTGAACTCCTTCCTCCTTCTTAGAAATCACCACTTGGTGGTTGATTTGGTGTGAAGAATGAGGAGAGGCAATGTCTCTATTTATAGCAAAAGCTTATGAATTTTATCCCTTGGATCAACTTTTCTTATCAAGGGCTAATATTAATTTGTGCTTCTATGGTGATACAATTTGTGAGCAAATGCTTCCCATTGGTTAAAAACAATTACATTGGATTTAGCTAATTATCTTAATTTCCAAAATTAAATCCCACATGTGCTCTATTACAGTATATTTTACTTTAATGAAATCTATTTTTGGTTCTTTGGATCAATTACCAATACTTTTGAATTTCGTGTATGTATCTTGATTAGTAGTTGGATATCAAGATTTATGGTGTAATTAGATTTCCCTGGTTGTACTAAGCTTATTCTTCAAAGTTTGCAAAAATAGCCTTTATTAGGCTTACTTTCGAGGTTAAATTATGTGGGTTCAAGATAAGTCCTTATATTTTCTCCAAGGTTCCTACTTCTTCACAACTATTTGAATTTGTATAAATTCTCACTTTGAGTTTTTTACTGTGTACATCAGATATTTACTGGATTTCAAACCATTATCAAATTTGCTTTAATTCTTTTTTTCTCTCACTTTCTCATTGGTCAAAACCTTTTCTCATGGATTAAGCTTTATGAGGCTTAATTAAGGCCTTTGGATTTGGCTTTATTAAATTTAATCTTAGCCCTCCATATCTAATCTTAATTAGCATCCCTAATAAAGTAGTTAAGTGTAATTGTCAAAATATGATTGGTTCTAAGATTAATTAGAAACCACTTCTATGCTAATCCTAGCCCTTTACTAGCCCTTTTTCTTAATTAAGGTAATACATCCTTAATTATGCCTTTAATATATGCCACTAAATTAATTGTGAATGTTTATGAAAATAATTCAATTAACATAGATTGAATTATCCACTAATTGTTGGCAATTTTCTCTAATTGGTTTAATTATTTCCTCACAACTTTTTAGCTTTTCATTGCCATTTATGCACCATGTATTAATTCAATAATTATAGGGCAATTTATGATCCCAAAATAAAATTAGAGAATTTGGTTTTTGATTACGTTAATTTTTAGAGAAAATTCCCTAAATTAACATAAATATGTTACTCAATTTTGAGACCACATATTCACCTATTTCTAATAGGTATTACTTACCAACATATAATGTTTATAATGAATATGAATTTTAGGGTTTTACATGAAGTTTGGAAATGAGGCCTAAAGGAAATTCAACAAAATTGTTTCCACCCAAATCCAATGTTCTTAGTGATGATAAATTGCCAATTTCACTAGATAGTGATTCATCACAAAGATTGCAATAACATAAATATAACTTGACCAATGATGATAGATTACTGAAAGAAGGAGACGACAGAAATGTTGTTGGGGTTTAAGGCCTTTGAAGCCTAAATGCCCGCTTCACAAGAGAGCAACGATTCCATGAAGATGATGATGACAATTGTGCATAGCTATTGGTTCCCCAAAGAGATAACACTTATAAATTGGTTAGGGATGGAGGTACTTCTTTGATAGCAGTTCCACCCATATAAAGCATTTGCAGTTCCTCATTTTCATTCAAATTCTCTGGAAGCCTTGAAAACCTTGAGCAACCGGAAAGACATTTTTTTTTTATAGCTTTCAATCTTTGAAAATCACTTGTGAAGCAAACCAGATTTTTGCAATTCCTCAGATTTAATATAGAAAGACCAGTCAAATTGACCAATGATTGAGGCAATTTGGATATAGCAGTCTCTTGTAAATCAAGCATGGATATACGCTCCATACCTTTACCAAACTCGGGAAGTTTTCTAACATTTGAACAGCTAGAGAGAACAAACGTCTCTGAGCAATTCATCTCAAACTTAGTTGGAAGGGTCTTGATGCTTTTGCAATCTTCAAAATTAAAAATGACAAGATTCTTGTGTTTGCCATGTGAGTGGTGAACTTCACTAAGCTTTGTACACCCTTCAAGAATTAATTCTTGAAGATTAGGAGTTGTGTTGAAATTTGGCATTCTGATCAAGTTTGTGGAGTGACTCAACTCAATGAACTTCAAACTTTGTAGAAACTGAAAAAGAACATTGAAAAAAGTCTTTAAAAACCAAATACTACCTAGTGATATGTGCACCAAATTATTGACAACCAAATTTATGCTAAAGACCTTTATTACCCGAGTTCCTCTCCAAAGTTCTTTTAATTTGTTGTGTCTCATTCAAAGATCAATAAGTTCATTAAATTGAGTTTGACTTAGTAGGAAATCTAAAGGATACCTCCCCCATCTTATGATTTCAATGTGCTAGAAAGGGAGTTAAGTCCGTGAAGATTTAGTTGGCCATGTGAAACATGTCGTATGATAAGTAACTTGAGATTACTCATACTTGAGAAGGCTTCAGGATCCAAATGTATGACATATGGTTTGTAAAATCTTATGACTATACCACATATTGGTTCAGTTCCTTGTATATGAAACAATAATATCACTACTAAAAAATGTCAAAATAGCGATGGAATTTGCGACAAAAAAAAATTTGTCGCAAATTGTGATGGAAAAATAATTCCGTCGCAATTTGCGACAAAAGTTGTTTTCCATTGTAAAATTTTGCGACGGAATTTAAAATCTGTCTTAATTTGCAACAGAAAAACAAATCCGTTGCAAAATTTTGCAACAAAAAGCGAATTCCGTTGCAATTTGTGACAAAAAAACCGTCGTAAAAGTTTGTGACACAATTTAAAATCCGTTGCAATTTGCGACGTAAAAAAAAAATCCGTCGCAACATTTTGCGACAGAAATAGAATTTCGTTTCAAATTGCAATGGATTTTAAATACCGTTGCAAAAATCCAAAAAAAAAAAAATTCTAAGAAAATTACCTTCCGTGGCTCATTCCGTCTAAATCCGTAAACTTTTGTGACGGAAAATGAATTCCGTCGCAATAATTCTTGACGTCACAAATTTTCTAGTGGGAAAAAAGCCGGCCAATTTGCGACGGAAATTGGATTCATCGCAAAATGGTGTCAAAAATGATGCCTTTTTGTGACGGATCCATTTTCCGTTGCAAATTCACTTATTTTTGCGACGGAAACTCATTCCTTCGCAAATTGAAGCATAATATCTTCAAATCCGCATGGTTCATTTCAGCTCTCGTGTCTGGCGTTCTCTTCCTAGTCTCCACGATAGCTCTTTGGGTTCTCCGTCGCCCTGTTCTCTCCGCCTTCCGTTGTCCGCCATCCATTCTTCTTCCTTCTCCACCACGACACGTCGCCGTTCTCCACCTAGTAAAATTTCTTATTTGAGTTCTTAGATCTAAATATTTAATCTTGTATTGGTTGATATTTTGCTTGAAGAGTTACTTATCTCTTATCTCTTTCTATTAATTTTATTCTCCTTCCTTCCCAAAGTTGATTTTTTATGTATTGACTCCATCGCCCCCAGCCAGCATCTTTTATTTCCTTTCCTTTCTTCGTTTTGATATTCCATACTAACCGTCGTTTCGATTTGGTTTGGTTGACTCGACATATATATATATATATATATATATATATTATAGCAAAATAATTAAATATAACTCTAATTTCAACATATAATATATATTTCATTCAAATAATTTATTTATTTAAAATCTTACTTCAAACCTTAAGCTGCAAGATGACTTTTAATCCACCTACTCACCACTTATTCTGCTTGTTATCTCCAACCGATTGAGAATCAATCACTCCATTGAAAAAAGAAGAAGAAGATATATTTGAACTTAATTTATACATATATACTTGCCTATATATTTTTAGGGGTTTAAACTTCTCATGTTACATGAGAAGAAGAAGATTCCTACACACACATGAAATAGTGCGACCCACATATATATAATGCTAATTATATATATATGTGGGTCTCACCATTTTATGTGTGTGTGACATGAGAAAACACTTCTCCTACAACACGAGAAGTGTTTTTCCCATATTTTTATATGTGAAATTATATTATATGGTACTTATCTCTTAGCGTGGATTTGGATATCGATATTTATATTGTTAGGATTTGGTTTAAATATTATTTATTTTATTATTTAAGTTAGATATGTAAGGATTTGAATTAGATATTTAGATAGGATTAGATTAGATATTTAGAGTAATATCTAGAATTTAACATAAAGCCTATTGTTCCCTCAGAGATACTTCATGGACATCCCCACATCAATATAAGAATAATATATATATTTTTTTTTTTGGGATGAATTTGACTGTAAATATTTGCAATTATTAATAGTGGAAGCATTTGCTTATTGTGACCCCTTTTTCCCTATATGCCTAGGCACTAATGAATTAGAAAAGGATTTTTTTTTTAAATAAAATTTGGGATTTGCGGCGGAATTTATTTTTTTCAAGCAAACTCAACAGAGCGGACATTAAGACGAGATGAGTCAGTAAGCAAATGAGTTGCATCAGACACAGGAGATGATGAGGCAGACACAAGAGATGATGTACTCCAGTCCCTAATGAAAGACAAGGGTACGGGGTCGGCTCCTGGTGATGATGATCATACTGCTACTGTTTAGACTATTTTTTAGTGCACATTGTTCACAACATATTATTATTTATATTTTGCTTTCTCTATGTAAACTATATATTTTTTATGATATATAAGTTTTTTTTTTGTAATTATTTAAATTTTTTTAATAAAATGAGTTTTGCAACGGAAAATAAATTCCATCGCAAAATGTGCAAAATGTGCGACGGAAAATAATTCCGTTGCAAATTTGGAAATTTGCGACAAAATTTATGTTTTCTCGTCGCAATTGCAACGCCGATTTTTTTGCGACGGATTTTTCGTCGCAAAAAATAACTTTTTATAGTGTGTGTATCAAGCTAATAATAACATGAAAAATGTATGGAATAAATTATTGTACTAAGAATGCACAATCACGAAAAAGGGGCGATTTTACCTTCTTATTTCCTAGTACATGATTAGCATCCTCCAAAGACCATATCCTACTATGCTTTCCAAAGATCATCGGGTGATTCACTAAAAACAATCTCCATACCCATTTCTTGAAGCATGTCATGAACCCTCAAACGCCCTTCATTTTCAGTAACCAATGACTTCTCAATAAGAACTTTAACTCCAATTTCTGGGTAAAGACCACTATTTTCTAAAACTTGCATGACATAGTTCTTTGGAAACCCATTGAAAAAGCAAGCAAGATCTAAGAATATAGTCTTCTCATTGTATTCTAATCCGTCAAAGCTCACTTTAATTATCTTCAAGATTCCATGTGGAGGAACCTTCCTAATTAAGTGTGTCCTCCCATTCTGATTTACTTCTTCCACAAAGAAAGGAGCCAAACACTTTCGTGCCAAAGGAAGTCCTTCGGCAGATTTAACCACAGGACATTAGAAAGCTCCAAATAATCCTCATTTGGTTCACCTCCTTTAAAATCTTTTTGAAGAAAAAGTTGACGTGACTCGTTTCACTTAGGAAATTCATCTTATATTGAGAAACACTATACTCGAACTAATAAATGTAATACCCGGATAATTATCTATCCGGAATATTATATTTTAGCAAATAATACCTATTTAGAAATAGGTGAATATGTGGTTTTAAAACCTTGTAGGATACTTATTCTATTGTCTAGGGAAATTTCTAATGAAATTAGAGGGATTAAAGTGTCAAAATCCCTAAATGCAATTATGGGCCATGAAGTGCCTCGAAAATCCCAAGAGGCAATAAAATATTTATTGAAAATTAGAAAGTATGTTGTCTCTAATTTTAGGAATTTTTGGGATTATTTCCTTGAAAAATAATGAGGCAAAATTAAATATAATTTTGGGGAGCATAAATTGCCCTATGATTTTTAATATTTTACATGGAGCATAAAATACCAATATCAAGTAAAATAGTTGTGAGATAATGATTAATCCTAATTAAGAAAATTATCAACAATTAGAAAGTGATTAGTTAAGTAATTAATGGCTAATTATTTAAGCCTGAACAAGAGAATATTTAAGGTAGATTATGGAAAATCCTTTAATTAAGTGTTTATGGCTAATATTAGCATAAAGTGTGCTTGCTAATCAATTAGAAAAGATTAAGAAAAATTGGTGAGATTAAGAACATGAAAACCCTAAATCCTAAAAGATTGCTAATCATGGGATTAAGGCTCTAATTAAGCTTCTAGCTAATTTAGATAAATTAAAGAAAAAAAAAATAATAAAGGGAAGAGAAAACCAAAATTTGAGTGTGAAAAGGGTTGTGGGTTTTTCAAAAATAATATCATGATATTTTGTTAATTAAATAATAATATAATTAAGATATTTGTGGAAGAACCAGGTTGGATAAATGAGAACCGATAGAAATTAAATCATACCTAAAAACCGTGAACTAAGTTTCTTAGGTCGGGACATATTACAAACAAGTGAATTTTTGTCCGAAGTTGGTGTTAGCGGAAGTCATTTTCAGAATAAGCGGGGCAAATAGGGGATCGATGAAAAGATATTTTGCAAACAAAAGGGCAGATAAGAAAAGTGAGAACCAATGGAAAATAAATCGTAACTTGAAATCCTTGAACTAAGTAGAAAACAACTGGACATATTATGAACCGGTGGATTTTTGTCGCGAATTTGGCATTACCCGAAGTAATTTCTCAGACGGACGTACCGTCTCGAAAATGTTCAACCAGACAACGGAATACCCTTAATGGGATCAAAAATTTAGTTAACTCGGATATTTCCAAAGAGGAAGAATAGAACTTCAAGGTTGTGTTCCCGCATTTTTGAGATTTTCTAAGATTACGCGATTAGAACACCGAACGGGGGACTTTATCGGTAGAAACTCATAAAGTGAATAGATGACATCATGTTGATGACATAAGGGGACAAATTTGTGGTAGAGAAGAGAGGAGAGTGAATGGTTTGCAAGAGGCCACATCTTCATCTTCTTAACCGTTGATGCAAAAGTTGATCCAAGGGTTGAGATCCATGGAAATTCTCTATAAATAGGCAACCCTCTTCACTTCATTCCTCACCAATTCACAAAGGAATCCTAGAGAGAGGTTAGAGAGAAGTGAGAGCAAGGAGGAGCTCGGAAAAGAAGTAGCGAAGTCTTGGGTAAGTTCTTCGGTCCCTAGTCTTAAGCTTTGGTAGTTCCTTCGGTAGTGATAGTAGAAATGCTAGATTAATCTTTAATCTTCCAAGTTAGTTTAGATATCATGTTTTAGGGATAAATATGATATTTATTTCAAAAATATATTGGAGATGGAGATATGTCAAAATTTTGGAAGATTAGAGTTAAAGTAACGAAGTTCTGGTGAAATTCCGCCAATTAGGAGAGTTAGGGGCAAAATGGTAATTTGTACCTAAAATGCCTATTATGATGTTGGGCCTTGATAATATGATATTATCCTTATAGGATATATGTAATCACGTACCCTATTGTACCGCCGTATCATTTGTCAAAAAGTCTTTTTTTGCGTCAACGAAGGTACGTTCGCATCGTAACACTAACTCGATGTTTATTGTATGCGTACATGTGCTTTGTGTATGGTATGTTTATGTGAGGTAGTTGATAGCTCTGTGGTATGTTCAATGTGCTGTTATTATGCTTGCTGGATGTTGGGATACGTTTGCTAGGTACGAAATGTTTGGTGCGAAATGCTAGGTGCGAAACGATTGCTAGGTGCGAAACGTATGCTAAGTGCGACATATCTGCTAGGGGGCGTGTGTGTTGTTGGGATAAGCTTGTTTGTATGCTCATATACTGTCTATGTTGTATATATAAACATGAGGTTAACCGTTACCTGAGATTCAATGGGCATTGAACCTCAGCTCTTGACATAGCGTCAGGGTCAGGAGGACCGAGGATCGAGGTGAATCCATTGGTGAGTTCCAGCTGAGGTTCACTCATCTCATCCATCAACTTGCTGCTTTGGGGAAAGAATATGACCAACCAGTCCAAGTAAGGAAGATCTTGAATATCCTTAACAAGGAATGGGAAGCAAATGTCACAGCTATTGAAGAGGCTCGAGGAGAGTCAATGATGTCGAGAATGCTCTATTCGGCAGCTCTCCGAGTATGAGGCTAAACTCAAATTCAAGAAGGGACTTGATGAAGTTCATGACAAGAACAAATGGATTGCCCTCAAGGCTGCAAGAGAAGTTAAAGATTCAGATGAGGAAGACGAGAATGAAGACGAAGATGAAGAAATTGGCATGCTGGTCCGAAGATTCAAGAAATTCTACAAGAAGGACCAAGGCTTCAAGAAGTTTCACAAAGGTAGCTCCCGGCTATGAAGCTAAGAAGCCAATTATCTGCTACGAGTGTGAGAAGCCCGGCCACATCAAATCGAATGCCCCAATCGAAGAACAAAGACAAAGAAAAGAAGAGATTCAATGATTCAAAAAGAAGGCATATGTCTCTCGGTATTTGGGGAGATAGTTCATCGATGAAGATGATGAGGATGAGGAAGGAAAAACAAATATATGCTTAGTTGCTGAAGAAGAAGAACTACGTGTCAACTTTGATGAGGTATATGATTGCAAACCACCTTATGATGAGTTATTTGCTGAGTATATGGTGCAATCCGAGTTTGAAAAACTTGCTGAAAAATATTTCAAGTTGAAAAACAGGAATCTTACTCTTGAATTTCAAGTTGAAAAACTTTCCTCCTTTGAACATCTTGCTTGTGAAAATTGCCCTGGTCTGAAGGAAAAGAATTCATATCTTACAAAGGCACTTGAGATATTCACTAGAGGAAGTGAAATGCTCAATGTCATCTTGAAACAACAAAGATTTATAAATGACAGATCAGGAATTGGTTACAAACCTAATTTTGATAAAAAGAAAGGAAGAAAGAAGACTGGGTGAAAAATCCTATATGAACTATTTTACAAAATCAGTTCATTCTTCAAACCCTTTTGCACACCGTAATTCTCGCAATAGAAAGGGTTATACTACCTCTTCCTGCTTTCATAAGAAGGAAAGGAAAAGTAAACCCATAGGAAATTATCAATGGGTGCCAAAGGGATCTTACAAGATTCCAAAGACACAAACTAACCCCAAAGGACCCAAGAAAAGATGGGTACCTAAGCCCTGATTTGTTGTGTCTTGCAGGTTTGTCTAAGAGCATCAAAATCCAACAAATGGTACATTGACAAAGTGGATGCTCTAGGCACATGACTGGGGACCAATCCAAATTTGCCTCAATCAAGCCCAAGGACGGTGGCAAGGAGACCTTTGGTGGAGATCAATCTGGAAAGATTGCTGGAGTTGGTGAAATTGGAAACAATGAAGGACCACTAATCAAAGATGTCTACCTAGTCGAAGGACTTTGCCACAATCTCCTCAGTGTAAGCCAAAGCACTGATAAAGATAACTTAGTTATCTTCGATTCTGAGGAGTGCTTGATTGTGTGTAAGGATATTCTCCCTTTAGAAAACATAAAATCAAAAGCCTTATTTAGAGCCCCTAGAGATGGCAATTGTTATACACTTAATCTCTCAAGCAATGGTTCATTTTCGAAAAATGTTTTGTCGTAACTTGGATGAGAGTTGGCTATGGCACAAGCGATTAGCTCATGTCAATATGATTCAACTTGACAGATTACTTAAAAAGGATCTGGTGATTGGTGTTCCTAAACCGCATTTTAAAAATGACATGCTTTGTGATGCTTGTCAAAAAGGGAAACAAACCAAATCGTCCTTCAAATCTAAAAACGAGATTTCAACTAATAGACCTCTTCAATTACTTCATATGGATCTAGTTGGACCAGCTAGAGTGAAAAGCCTTGGAGGCAATCTTTATACTTTGGTCATAGTTGATGATTTTTCAAGATTTGCATGGACTATATTTTTATCCTCTAAAGATGAAACATTTGATCAGTTTGTTGTTTTTGCCAAGAAGGTCCAAAACGAGAAAGGCTTCTCTATTTCAGGAATTAGAACTGATCATGGAGGAGAATTTGAAAACAATGCATTTGCTGAGTTTTGTGACAGCACGGGAATAGACCACAACTTCTCAGCCCCAAGAACTCCTCAACAAAATGGTGTTGTAGAGAGAAAGAATTGAGTCCTTACTGAGATGGCAAGAGCTATGCTAAATGAGAACAATACTTCATAAGTTTTGTGGCTCAAGCAGCAACTATCAGACTTGGGAATCAACTTAAAGGAGATCCCAATACTATGCGATAACACAAGCACAATAAGCTTGGCCAAGAATCCTAGTTCAACATACTCGGACCAAGCATGTTGATGTAAGGCATCATTTCATAAGGGATCATGTTCGAAGAGAGATGTGAAAGTCATGTTCATCCCAACTCATCTTCAACTTGCTGATATCTTCACCAAACCATTGGCCAAAGAACAATTTAATTTCATAAGAAAAGAATTGGGGATGGTAAATCCCAATGAATTGTAAGTATTTCATAATGTCAGTTCTGGTTTTGATGAATGATAGAAACTAACTTAAGCATCGGAGTATGTAGACTTGTGGATGTTTAAGATTTTAATAAATGCTGACGAGAGGTGAATACTCGAGTGTAGAAGTGAATACTCGAGTATGGAGAAGTCAGAGAGCACCATCAAATTTTGGAGACGATGAATACTCAAGTGTATAAGTTGAATACTCGAGTATCCACAAGTCAGAGAACAACCTAATGATAAACAAGCTCAATACTCGAGTACGAGAGTCAATACTTGAGTATCCACCAGGCAGAGGACAATCAAGTGTTGAGGAAATGGAATACTCGAGTATGTAAGTTCAATACTCGAGTATTGGTCGAAGAAAGTCAAAAGTTCACCTTACACTTTTGAAGTCCAGGTTAGCATTTGTTCCTCAATACTCGAGCGTGAAAGTGAAATACTCAAGTATTTGAGTTCAGAACTCGAGTAGTCCTTTCAATACTCGAGTATTGGTTCGCCTATATATACAAACCCTATTCATGTTCTTCAATACTCGCTCTCACACTCAAGTTTGCCCTAGTCGTTCTCTCTCCCACTCTCTGATTCTCACAATTTTCGTCCAAATCCTTCTCTCTAATTTCTCCAATGGCCTCGAAATCAAAATCCCAAGTCGTTGCTTCCTCGGATTCCAGTAAAGAAGGGACAAAATCCTGGTCTCCTCCTCCTCCTCCTCGTCAACCGGTTGAAACTTCATCTCCTCGTTCTTCTGATCGTCCAGTCAGGAAAAAGACTCGGTCTACTCGTCTTCACTATGGCATTGATAAATCGATCAGAGGCGTTCAAGGAGAAATCCCTGATGAAGAGTCTCCCTCGAAGAAGAAGAAGGAGTCCAGAAAGGGGGTTTCGTTTGAAGCATCTGTCAAGGAACCTGCTTCTCAGAAGAAGAAGGCTTCTGAAGAACCTACCAAGTCACCTTCCAAGAAAAGAAAGGAACCCAAACCTAAGAAA
The DNA here is from genome assembly GCA_019022655.1 of Acacia acuminata. NCBI lineage: Eukaryota > Viridiplantae > Streptophyta > Magnoliopsida > Fabales > Fabaceae > Acacia > Acacia acuminata. Next base: position 623,074 of record JAFJYI010000224.1, read on the forward strand.
AAGGGGAAGGAAAGGGAACCTGAAATTCCCAAACCAACAAAGGCCAGAACAAAGAGAGCATCTGTTCCACAAGATGGAGAATCATCACGAGGACCAGAACAATAAGAAGAGGTTCCACCTGTTGTGAAGAATGCAATCACAGATATCCACAATCATCTCTCAGCTCCAAGTGACTTTACAGTGGATTCCATTCCTCTCCCTCCAAATCAAAATGTCAAACTCAAAGATTCTTATTCGCACAAGGGTTTCGTGCTGTCGTTGCAGTGAATTTGGAGAGCCTTCTACAAGAATGTAATGTGAATTTATCTCCCTGGCTTGCACCTTACAATTCTTTCACATCTATTGCATCCCCCTATAATCCTCATTTGGTGAGATTGTTTTACTTCAATATGCAATCTGACAATATTCTTAATTCTGATGGGGAATTAGTTGAGGAAAGAGTAACCACTAGTGTTAGAGGAATCAAATTCACCCTATCTGCTTCAATCCTCAACAACATTCTGAAAGTTGAAAATCCCCCTCCTATTTTCACTCCAACCTATAGCAATGAAGAGATTTTTACCACTCTTATCCCCAATAAGGAATTTCTTGAAGACCAAAGGCATACCCTTTCCTTCAAACCCGGATCTATGTCACCCATCAATAGAGTTCTTTGGTATATCTATTCCAGGAACTTTGTTCAAAAAGGAGGAAGTTTCTCACATTTCTCCTCAAGAGATTATAGGTTCTTCACTGCATTTGTACGACAGCACCCGTTGAACATTGGCCGCTGGATTTTCCAGGAGATGATCCGTTTCAAATTTGCATCCAGGCGACCTTCCCACATACCATTTCCTTCACTCGTATCAGTTATCCTATTTTATCACAAGATTTGGTATGTTGGCCCTCCTAAGAGTATGAAGTATCCACCAGTCTTTGGCAAGAGTCAACTCAATCTTATGAAGCTTAACTTTGAGACAGAAGGCTCCGGTCAATCTTGGGCTCCTTCAAGATCTCGTGCAAGAGCTTCTCAATCAAGAGGACAGAAGCTCGCCTACTCCTCTCTCTCAGTCATCTTTGCCGTCTGATCTTGACTCAAGAATTAAGACAATTGTGGATGCTGCCATTGCTTCTTTGAATATAAGAATGCAATTTGAACTAGGGAAGTTGGCTGCTGATGTGAGGAGTGGTCATGATGAGATGATACATGCACAGGAAGCAATGAAGGATCAGTTGGATAAGCTCAAGGACCATTCCGAAAAGAAGCAAGATGAGATTTCAGATCACCTCTATGATCTAGACGCCAGACTATCTACCACCTTGGTCACCTCAATCACTACATGTGACAAGGTTGACCAGATTTTCAAGCATCTTGGCGTTGGCTCTTCTTCTACCTTTGGGTTTACAAGTGGTCCTGGATCTTCTCAACCCAAGCCTGACCCTGCGCCCTCCTCTTCCTCGCCTTCCTTCGCCTTCACTAGCCCTCAGGTTCACACTTCATCCCCTGAGCCATCCACTCCTATTCTCTCCTCCCCCATGCCTGGCCTTACTCCCTCCACTGAGATTCTCCACATTACTCCCTCCACTGAGATTCTCCACACTACCCCCTCCACTGAAATTCTCCAGACTACTCATACCACCGAGATTCTTCATCTCACTCCATCTACTGAGGTTCTACCTCACTCACCTCCTTCTACTCCTCTTATTGATCCTATCTCTCGACCCCCATCTCAGCTCCATCCACCTTCAAGATGACAAAGGGGAGAGACTTCTAAGTAGGATTTGAGATTTGAGAGAGTTTGAAGAACTTAGAGTAGTTTCTATGCTTAAGCTTTATGTTTAAGTTTTTTTGAGCATTGGCCATTTTGTAATTTTGCATTTTCTGCACTCACCTGCTGATATCTTGTTATGAAATGCTTTAAGAAGTTTATCTCTCTTCTGCTGCTCATCTCTGATTCATGAATGATAATTTATCTAAAATTCGATTGAATGATATTCTGTGCTCACTGGTATTTCAAAATGTCACTTCTGTCAGAATTCTTGAAACTCAAATGCACTCAACTTAAAAATGATGCAAACTCTCACAAATCTTGGAAATTTGGTTTACAAGTGTTGTCATCATCAAAAAGTGGGGAGAATGTTAGTTCTCTATGTGTTTTGATGATAATTAACACTTGTAAACATTCATTGAAGTTGGTCTTTGTAAAGTTGGAAAACTTACTGTCAAACCCACACTCGAGTATCGGTTTCGAAACTCGAGTATTGACTTGACAGAGAGTTGCTCAAAAACCATTACACAAAGCAATACTCAAGTATTGGACATAATACTCGAGTATTGAACTTACAGAGAGCACTCCTAGTTTTTTGACCCTGAGCCAAACTCGAGTATTGACATCAACACTCGAGTATGAATCACACAGAGACAATTTCAACGATAACTTTAGATTTCAATACTCAAGTATTGGACATACAGAGAGATATCAAGTTTTTCATCTTATGGAAACTCGAGTATTGGTTTTGCATACTCGAGTATCGGACTTTCACAAAGCTTTCATATTTAACATGTGTTTATGAATACTCAAGTATTCTTTTGAAAACTCAAGTATTGTATTGTCATCAATTTATCAAAGTTTTCAAGCACCTAGAATACTCAAGTATTGGTAACCACACTCGAGTATTGGACTGACAGAAAGACTACAAGTTTTATGCATATATTGAATACTCAAGTATTCACTTCAATACTTAAGTGTTAACTTGGGAAAGATTTCACAAGGTTTTCTAAAACAAATGCACACTCGAGTATTGAGTTGGAAACTCGAGTATTGGGCATACAGAGAGCTTTCATCTTTGACAACAATTTGAACACTCAAGTATTGAAAAGAATACTCAAGTATTGAGGTTTTGAACTTAAACTTGTTTTCATATTAAAAAGTTCAAAACTCGAGTATTGGATTGGATACTCGAGTATTGCTTCCATTTCAAAAACATTGTTCAAGTTCAAGTCACGATGACTCCTCTCTGTAAGAAGAATACTCGAGTATCAGAATGAATACTCAAGTATTGACTTAAGTGCACAGTGACACACTTGAGTATTGATGAACATACTCGAGTATTGAACGCGAAGTTTGAAAATCAAATCAGACGAATTTGTAAATCCTTAATCTTTGATAATAATATCTTCCAGGATTATTCTCTACTATTCCCTGCTACGTTTAACCATCTGTTTAGTGAGTTTCAGACTGCTTAAAGAATGATTATTGAAGGTTAAAAGCAAAAGCAAAAGGTGATGTCAGAACATTAAATGCTGAACCCAGAAACTTGCATACTTTTGCATAATCCATCTGCACACGGTTGCAAAGCATTAAAGAATAATTTCTACAACAAGCAACCGCTATTCCAACGGACAAATTCACAGAGAGTCAACTCGATCATCTAGCCACTGGGTTAAGTGAAGATTAGAGAGAAGATGCCTAAACCATCTCGCTAATCTTGGTGAACTTCTCCAACAGATTTATTGGGATAGCAACGGTCATTTACCGATCTCTCGAGTATAAATAGAACCGCATTCAAGCCTTCCCAACTACCACAACAACTGAAAACGCACAAGCATTCAAGTTTCTCAACTACCTTTCAGTTTTCACTTGTATTCTGTCTTCTGACATTATAAGCTTCAGTGTTTATCATCACTCACTCTTAGAGAGGGTTTTTATCTGCAAATCATTTATTGTAAAGAATCACAAGTCAAGGGGACCTGGTGATTGGGATCATTGATTACTTGTAAGGGGAGTAAGTTCTAGAGAGAGAATTTCTCTTGAGTACGAGTGTGTAATCAATTGACATAGTGGAAATCCCGAGTGTCCGGGACGGACGTAGGTCAAGGAGTTAGATCGAACCAAAGATAAATTCTTGTGTCTAGCTATTCTTCTCTACATCATCTGTTCACCTCTCGTTTTGTTGTACAAAACAGCAAAACGAAAAAGTTTCGTAATCCCCAATTCACCCCCTCTTGGTGATTCAGCTCCACCTTCATCTACCACCATCAATCCAAACACAAATCATTATCTATAACCCGACTTTTTTCTTATCGAGTTTTTTTTAAAAGTCAGATAGCTTTTAAGCCATCGTTCCTACCGCCAACCCAAACAGGCCTAATAACTCCTTTAAGCATTACGAAATCTACGATTGCATATTCGTTGTCAGTTATATATATATATATATAGAGAGAGAGAGAGAGAGAGGGAGAGGGGCATAGTCAAACGAAATCTACAACCGCATATTCATTGTCCGTTAAATATATATATTTTGAGCAAAAATAAAGTTAAATATATAAATAGATTTGGGGGATGGTTTGAGGGGAGGGGGAGTGAGGGAGGGAAAGGTTTGTTATTTTGCTTGGTTTGTTAGAGAGAACGAGAGGAGAAAAGATCCTTTCTTTCGTTTAAGAGAAAATGAGAGGATAGTTTAAGATTTTGGCTTCTCTCCCTTCCAAAAAATAATGAGAGGAGGGGATCATTTCCCTTCATTCTCCTCCCCTCTTTTCAAACCAAACACACCAAAAATATTATAGTCAAAAGAGATCAACTACCACATATTTATTGTTCACAATATCTAACATTTAGAGTGTGTTTGGTTTGACTAATAATTAAATTTTTTAGGTCTTCCCTCTCCTAATCTCTCATCCCCTCCCTTCAAATTAAATACACCCTTACTACTCTAGGAACAAGGATATGTAACAATTCTTTCTTCTTCTATTTTTCCAATAATTCATCCATTACCACTAAGCATTTTTATTCATTGCTGATTTTTTAAAAAAATGTATATTTCTTCCTCGAAAAGCTAGAATAGGGTGTCTTGTCTTTTTTAAAACCATTTTGGGGTATATCATAACTTGAGCAATTTCAAATATTAAAATGTGAGTATATATATATAAATTTAAATTCACACCAAATATAGCTTTAAAAAATATTTAAGCAAATCATAATCTTAAAAAATTTAAATATATACTTATAAAAGTTTCTTGAATAAGAATTATTGAATCATCACTTATTCAATAAATAGATATGACAGAAATATATATACAAGTGGGATAATATTAACAAGGTAAGGATTGGATGTTCAAAAACCGGCAACGTCGAGATTCCCAAGAAGAGAGGGTAACAGTGAAAGGTTATTTAAAAAAAAATTTGACAAGAGATTGCATTCATCACCATTAGCGGTGTTGCATTGTACGGAAGATGGGGAAGATGTGTTCCCCAAATAAAATTTGACAGATTTGATTGGTGTAGCGAGATTTCAAGGAGGCGATATGACGGGGGAAATGTAGTGAGATCAGGAAAGACCAAGGAAGTAGAGCTCTATTACATAATAAAGGAGGGTAAAAAAATGAAATAGGTTGAAATAAGTTGATTCGTGCCTTTTGGAAAACCTAGGTTTTGGAAATATAATCTAGATTTTGTCATAAGTCCGTAAAATACCTCCTCCGAAGCTATTAATACGGGGTGTTTAGTAAGGTTATGACAAAACATAGGTTTTGATGAAAAATAGCTTTTGAAAGGTGTTTGATAAATTTTTGCCAAAACCTAGGTTTTGATATAAAATAGCTTCTAGACAATTTTGAGGTGTTTGACAAACTTTTGCAAAACCTAGGTTTGATGTAAAATAGCTTTGGAAAATTTGGGATGTTTGGCAAACTTTTATCAAAACCTAAGTTTTAAAGTTATCGAAACACTCTTCCAAAAGCTATTCTCCAAAAGTTATTTTTCAAAAATCATTTTTATCTCGTAAATTTCAAAAACTATTTTCTAAAAGCTATTTTTACCTCATAAACCCTAAAAAATATTTTCCAAAAGTAACTCCTAGACGAGCATTAAAAATAGTGGTTGGGATATGAAAATATGGTCATGGGAAGTAAAGGAGAGAGACATGTGGGGTCAAGTCTTAAAAGTCAAAAAGTTTGTAAAGTAAAAGCTCGCAGCACTAGTGCAAATAAGGGCTTTAAAACCGCCTCATTTAGACCGGAGATTCGACGTACGGTCTTAAATGAATGACCGTGCGCTCCGTAAATATAAAGAACTTTTTGACTGGATCATATTTTCATCAGTCTTAAATATATTATTCAGACCGACATAAAAACAACCGGTCTAAAAAATGTTATTAAAAAAATTCAAATTTCAATTACTTTATAGAGAAATCTCATACAAATAGTCGTACTTATATTTTTTGTGGTCCAACATAATAAGGAAAAATTTAAATATAAAAGTCTCAACGTTTTAAGACCGCACATATGTAATAGGCGGTCTTACAAGTTAAACTTTTAAGACCGGAGTATATTAAGGCCGGTCACAAAAATTTAATTAATTTTAAGACCGGACGTTTATAAGGACAGGTCTTAAAGGTTAACTTTTAAGACCGTCTTATAATTTTTCCGTTCGTAAAGTTAAATATTTTAAGTCCGACTTAAATTGTGGCAACCAAGACTCGATATTGAAGAAAATTAAACAAATAATTAATTACTTTTAAGACCGGCCTTAAATATGAATGGTCTTGATTTTAATATTAAGACCGGACTTTATTTTTTGTTCGGTCTTAAAAATGAGGCGCCAACAAAACATTTCTTCATGCGAAATCTTTTGTTACTCTCACTGAAGAACCTCTGTTCCCGTTGCGAAACCCTTCCTATTGCATTACCTCTCTTCCTTGCCCACGTACGATAGCCTCTGTTAGTCTCTCATTTGCTCAGGCATTCCTCTCTTCCTGTCTCGAAAATGAACGGTGAAAATGATTCTATTCGTGTTCTGGGAACGCCAGTTATTGGTGTGACTGGTGTGAGTCAGAACGAACCCTCTTCATCTCACAATGAGCCCCGTAACCGCCATGCACGCCGTGGTAGAAGAGGCACAAGAATGATGGATGTAACCTTAAGTTGGACTTCTGGGTCAAGGCTCAAGATTTAGTTTGATGAAAAGTTGGAACCTTTCGGTCCTAATAAAAGCAAATATACTAGTTTTGTCAGCTATCTTGCAAGAGCAAGGTTAGCATCTTGACATATGAGTGGAAAAATGTCAACTTTGGCAATGTAAAGCAATCTATTTGGGACACTATCCAGCTTACATACACTGTCCCTGACTCTCAGAAATTGAAAGACAAGACATTGTCTTATTGTGCTGATTGGTGGAGGAAGTTTAAGACCTTTTTAGCTAACACATATATTTTTGCCGAGGTTAGGCCTAACTAAAATCCTTGGGACAATTACACATTTATTGATGAACAAACTTGGAAACAATTTGTTCAGCTGCAGACTACTCCTGAAGCTCTGGTGAGTTTATATTTAAGTTTTTTTGCCCTTTTATTTGCTTATTAACCTGTGCGGATATGTGAATGCTATTGTGTTCATCTAATCCTGTTAGTTAAATGGTTTGGTGTGTGAATAGAAGTATACATTTCCTGCCTTTGTCTATGCAAGTCTGATATGTAAACCTGGAAAAGGTAAAATACTAAGAAGGTAATTGTGTAATGGTTTGTCTTGGAAAGGAGGAAATGAATAGTCTTAAAAGGGGGAAACTTTATATACCCAATTGTTACTATCTAATGGGGAATGCCGATCCCACCGGTTGCCTTAAAAGGATCAAGTTTGTATTATTCTATAAGCATAATTCTTTTGTTTCTTAAACTATCTATCTAGCAGTACAATACATAGCTCCAATTTATGTTCAAACTCCCTATGGTTAGAGGTATGTGATATTTTTTTTTCCTGAATTCGGTATGCAGCCTATGCTAATTTTTCTTGCTATAGTTTCTTTTGTTTTTTTAACTAAGAGAAATAGTCTATCAAACTCCCTATGGTTGAACGGAATCAAGACGCTCGCTTCGCTTTGCCTATTGATAATTAGCATAATCAAATAGTTGTTTTCAATTCGATAATTAGAAGTTCTCTAATTTCTGTTAGTGACATGACTGGAATTCAAAATTAATAGTTGTTTTCAATTCTGATTCATAGAAAAGAAGGGAACAAGCACGGAGATAGGGAGAAAGAATGATTGCCCGCATAGGGCTTCGGACCGGATATGAAAAGGCCTAAAAAGAATTGATGGAGGCCAAACGGAAGGGATTGGAAGATGAAGCTGAATCCAATCCTTCTGCGATAGTTGATCAGCCATCTCCAATACGTCGCGAGGAGTTGTGGTTGCATATTCAGCAAAAGCCAAGCGGCGCCTACACGAGTAAACAAACTAGTGTAGTTGCTGAAAGAATTGTAAGTATCGTTATTGTTATTTTTTAGTTACTAAACATGTTTCATTACTAAGCTTCTCGTTATCTGTATCTTGCAGGAAGATCTTAAAAAGAAAGAAGTAGAGGGATCTTTTGTGTCGGACGGGAGGAATGATGTTCTAACCGTTGCGACTGGAAAACCGAATCACCCGGGGCGTGTAAGGGGGATTGGAGGACGGGTAGGCCTGAAGGAATATTTTGGTGAATCCAAATGCCATAGACAAAGTATGGTTATCCGGGAGGAGATGGACCAGACGGTAGCCAAAATAAATGAGGAAGCAGCGGCTAAAGAAGGAAAGTGGCAATCCAAGATGAGCTAGATGAAGGAGGAATTGAAGCAGATGAGGCTGCTTTTGAGCTCTCGTCCAGAGACCAGTGTTCCCTTGCCACACTCACCTACAGCTGCTATGCAGAGCACTAGAGGAGCCGTATTGTTGGATAGTCGAGCAACCCCGTGACCGTATGTGGAGGATCGTGATAGTCATAGACGATTAGTTGCGTAAAGGACCGTCCACAACTTGGGATCAACCGTACACCACCAACAAATGGCCGATGATGAAGTTAAAGTGTCGTTGAAAAGGTGATCGGTGATGCACCTCTCCTCTCCCAACCGATGAGCCGAAGCTTGTGAGTCATGTCAAGGGAACCTTCATCTCTTGGTTGAAGCTTGTACATGTCTCTACTCCTCCTGAAGCTTCATCCCCTCCTCCTCCAGTTCCACCACCTCCTCCTCAAGTTCCACCACCTCCTTCTCAAGTTCCACCCCCTCCTCCTCAAGTTCCATCCCCTCGTCAAGCTCCATCCCCTCCTCAAGCTCTGTCCCCTACTGCTAAGTTGACTGCCAAGGAAAAAATATCCGATATGGTGAAGAGTGGATATTTTAAAGATAAATGGTGGCCTATCAATGAAGTAGTAGGCCTCACTAATCCTCAACCGATTTACTTTGACACCGATGATGTAACGTCCTGCTGCTTCCTCGACAAGAGCTTACTAGTGCAATTGTTCAAATGTGGATGAAGTAACTATCATCTTCTATGAGTACATAATTTAAATGCATCGTTTAGACACACATACATATATACTAATTCCCTAATTGATGTCATTATTGTAGGTTCATGCATCAAGTATTGGAGCAACGGGGCAAAATCAATGATTTTGGATTCTTGTGCCCGCCTATGCAAGTACAACATCCAAAAAGGAGAGACAGGAGTACATATCAAAGAGGTTGTGTGAAGTGAGAAGAAAGGTTTACATGTTTCCATACTTTCACAGGTACATATCACAATTCTTGTCTGCAATTCACTTAATTCTGCTACATATATCACCGAGTACTTTATCGTCGTGAATTTTCAGCCGCCACCGGCGATTGGTCTTCATGTGCATGGAGGAGCATAAATTTATCTTTTTATGCTCCACCCACAGCGATCCAGGGACTACGTTGGTGCAGACCATCAACGAGTAAGCATGTCATTTTGATTCTCTCGGTCCGAAATCTCGTGAATTTTCGCGTGAACCTTTATTGATAAATTTGTGATTTTGATGATAGTGCCATGAGGACCTTCCAAATCGAGGTAAAAAAAATGTTCGTATGAGGCCACTAATCCTACATGGCACACACCAAATGTTGGTATATATTTGGACACTGCCACACTGCCTTGTGAACTTGGTCAGTAAGCTATATATGCTCTTACATATTTCTTGTTCTTTTTATACTCGTCGGCAACCAACGGAGTCCAACTTTTGTGGCTAGTACGTCATGAAACACATATATGATATTATCACGGAAGGAAGGACTAAATTAACTGTAAAGGTAAATGTATTTGATGTTACAGAGGTTTGGCTAAATTCAGTTTCGGCTTAATGTTACATATGAAATATGCACGCAAGTTAATTCAGTTTTCATCTTTGATGTTACATAGGTTTGCCCGTCCCGATCCCTTTCCCGATGATGAAATGGAGCACATACGCAATTTGTTTTGTGAATATCTCGTATGACGATTAATGATCGGGACAATAATTAATGTCCTAAATTCATTTGTAAATATATGTTGTAGCAACAATAATTTTTTGTAAATTTGTTTATTTTTTCGAATAATTCATTCATTTGTAAATATACATACGCAATGTGTAATTCAATAATAAATTTGTTTATTTTTTTCGAAGAAATTCATTCATTCTAGCTATTTAGTGCTTGAAATTTGAGGTACAAGGATGTTGTGAATGATCAATTGATTGCGACATTTAGGACCACATAGTTTTTAAATGTCCGGTCCTAAAGATTTAGGACCGTAGGTTTGTTTAAACTCGGTCTTAAAAGTGTATTATAGTCTAGTCCTAAAAGTCTCTAAAGACTAGAGACTTTTAGGGCCGCATATTTATTAGAGGTCCGATCCTAAAAGTAATTTTTTTATGTCCGCTCCTAAAAGTCCGGCTTCGTGTAATTTCAGCTCAACATTGAGGACTGTGTATTTGTTAAATTCCCGGTCTTAATAGTCTTCATATACATAATAAATGTTGTCTCTTTTAAACCATTAGGGTTCAAGACAACCGAGGTTCTGGCGTTTTGATCAAGCTAGGTCTTTCATTGTTGTCATTTTTACCTCTCCTGATTTTGAACAGCATTATCGGTGTCCCTTTTCTTTTGTCTTTTTTCTTTTTGTCAGAAAAAGAAGGAAGATAATGAAAAGGACACTTTGTTTCAAATCAGGGTGAGGTAAAACCGACGACAACGACGGTCCAACCTTGGGAAGAATTGTCACCGTGTTTGTTTTTTATTCGAATGAGGTAAACGATGTTTTTTGTTTTGTATGGTCGATCTTAAACGTATTGTGCGAGTTTTTAATGTTGATCACACACAAGAACAATGTTTTGTTTGTTTCCTTTTTGTCGAAAAGAAAGAATCTAATGAGAAGGACAAGGCGATCGAAATAGGAAAGAAAAAAATTTATTATATTTACGGGGCAACAGTAGTATAGCCAAAAAAAAACAAAAAAATATTTACTCCTCCCCATCGTTGTTTGAGGGGAGGGAGTCGTCGGAAAGGTCGAAGACGTCGTCGTATGAAGGATGGTACTCAATGTCCTAGGCGTCGAGTACCGCAGCCAGCTTGTTGCTGACGGCGTGATAGAACTAAAACAACTAGCCCAAGCGTCGATCTATATGATCGACGCGGGCCAGAATGTGTTGCAGCATCTGGTAGCGGGTCGGGTTCGGAAGCAGCGGTGGAGGGTACGGAGGTGGAAGAGGATTAATTGGAAAAGGAGGACCTAGGGGGGTGGTTGAGGACCTCGTGGTGGCGGTGGAGCACCATTCGTGGAGGAAAAAGAAGTCTTTGGAGAAGAATGTTATGTGAAGGAAGTAGAGTAACATCGGGTTTAAATGGAGAACCATGCCTGAACAATGTGAAAGGTCGAAAACTTTAATGAGGGGACGCATAGTTCATCAGAATACGAGGAGACACCTAGTTGGGAAGTTTATCTGGAAGCCGAAGAGACTCTAAATCATTCATTTGATACAGAGTGTAAAAGGATACGACTCTGCTATCGAAAGTTGAAAAGAATGACTTTTAGGACCGGATAAAATATAAGGTCGGTCTTAAAAGTAATTGAATTGATTAAAAAATAAATAATATACTTTTAGGACCAGATAAATGATAAAAGGTCGGTCTTAAAATGAATTGATTAAAAAAATAATATACTTTTAGGACCGGCCATATTATAAAAGGTCGGTCTTAAAATAAATTGGATTGAAAAAAATTAAATAATAGAATTTTAGATCGCATATTTATAAAACCCGCTTGTAAAGTAGATCATTTATTTATCTGCTCTCTATTAACTCCTCATACCTCTATGTCCTTAACTCTTTATTAACTCCTCACTACCTCGTAACTCCAAACTACGTACCTCTTTGCCCCAACTGAGAACTGCTCTCTTCCTTTATTAATAAACTCCTCATACCTCTTTGCCCCAACTGCTCAAACCATGGTTAGATACAAGAGAACCGCCGTAGGGTGCTCTTACTCATGATGCTCATGCCTTCCGTCGATCGTTATACAGTGCGCCTCCTCCATCGAGAGTGCGTTCTATTGAGACAGAAGAGTCTGGGGTCGTTGGACCCATTGTTATTTCCAATGATGAAGAGATTGCCGCACCCCCCTCTATCCTTCTACCGACCCTGTCTATGCTGAGTTCCTCCGTATGATACGAATAAGACAGGAACTTGCTGATCTCCGGCGGGAAGTTAATGCTGCTCACGCCGATATCGCCAAGGCTTTGAAGGATAATAAGATTTAGGATGTTTAGTCAGATCCTTGTTTTTGATAATTTTATGCTTGCTTTTCTTTTGTAATTTTTCTTGTATACCTGCATATTCAAGTATATGTAGCATTAAGAACTAAGCTTCTGTCTTTTTTTTTTGTTCATATTCTCCAATAATTAAAGAAACAAAATTTAGGACTGTCTACTTAATAAATAGCCTTTCTTAAATTGTCATGCGGAATATTAAATGAATAATATTAGGACCAGAGTATTCTAAACCACCGGTCTTAAACATTTTTATATTTAGGACCTGCTTCTTTAGAATTAACCGGTCTTAATAAAATCCAAAACGCGCGGAATATTAAATGAATGATAAAAATTTAGGTCCGGAGTCTTCTAAAACTCCGGTCTTAAATATATTTAGGACCGACTACTTTATAATTTAACTGGGTCTTAATAAAATCCAAAATACTTAAACATCTCTCTCGTCGCGTGAAATATTAAGATCCTCTCTCGAACTTATCTTGTCGCGATGGAAGTGATTACTCAGGTTCTGTATCCAGTCTTTGTGTGTTGCTGTGTCGCTGCTTCGCGTTGCTCTCTCGACAATCACTTTCTGGTTACTGAGCTAAACGTCTATAGACCAAGCTATAAGAGGTGTTTCGGTTATATAACTTCATGATTTTCCTGCTTATCGTTTTGGGTTTTTATGGGTTGAATGAAATCGATGAAATGTTCTTGTGGCTTTCTCTGTTGTTAATGAATACTGTATTTTGAAGATTATATTTGCACTTTAGACCTACCCAACGACCAACAAATGTTTTTAGGGTACTCTTGTTGTCCGCAACATCAACGTTCGTGGCGGGAGAAGAAAAACTATGGAAACGCATTTGATTTTATATGCTACATGTGAGTCCACAAGACCTTTATGCGATGCATTTAATTTCCTCGTGATGCATTTATTTTGCTTCTTGGATTCACTGTGATACATTTATGACCAAAAGTGATTCTTCGGTATGCATTTAATGGGCAAGTTTCTGCATAAAAAAAATAAAAATAAAAAGACATAACCGACATTGAGCATAAATATGCATTTGGTGTTGCCTTATTTTATATGCAAGTGTGCCAATTTTTTCGGATTACGTATGTTAAATCTTTCCGTCTATAGGAATTCTACTATGGATCACAGTTGGATAAATGCTTTACGGACGAGTGTTGAATATTAGAATGGGGTGAGGGACTTTGTAGAATTTGTTAAACAAAATGCCCATGATGATAGTGGGAAGTTTTATTGCCCTTGTGTAAAATGTTTGAATGAGAGGCGACCAAGTCCTCAAGTTATACACACACATTTAATTTGTGAAGGATTTTGTAAGACTTATACAGTATGGGTATGACATGGTGAAAAAATACCAAGTGGGTCTCAACATGGGGAAGTGGCCTTTGATGATAATGACACGGATAGGTATGATCGCATAGAGGACATTATCCGTGATGTAGGAGAAGAGGCTTTTCATCAATCACATGCATATGGTAGTATGTACAGTGATGCAAAGACCCCGCTATACCGTGGGTGCACAAAATACCAATTGTTGAACGCTGTATTGAAATTGGTAAGCTTGAAGGCAGGTCATAGATGGAGCGACAAGAGTTTTTCTAAAATGCTTGAGGCTTTTAAGGACATGTTTTCGGATGATAATGTGTTGCTGCATCGATACTATGATGCTAAGAAAATACTTTGTCCACTAGGGATGGAGTACAAAAAGATCCATGCATGCTCGAATGATTGCGTGTTGTATAGAAAAGAGTTTGAAGAGAAGCAGCATTGTCCGATATGTGAAACCCCAAGGTACAAGTCAGATAAGGGGCCTACAAAAGTGTTGTGGTATCTTCCAATCATACCAAGGTTCAAGCGGTTGTTTGCTAATGAAAATGATGCAAAAAATTTGAGGTGGTATGCAGATGAGAGGATTTCTGATGGAAATCTTCGACATCCGGCCGATTCTTCTCAATGGAAGAAAATCGATCAATTATTTCCGAACTTTGGCGAAGAACCTAGGAACCTTAGGCTTGCCCTTAACACGGATGGCGTGAATCCATATGGAAGCCTTAGTAGCATACATAGTTCATGGCCTGTACTCCTGATTATTTACAACTTATCTCCTATGTTATACATGAAACAAAAGTACATCATGTTGTCTATATTGATTTTCGGACCAAAACAACCCGGAAATGACATTGATGTTTACCTTGAGCCCTTGATCGAAGACTTGAAGGAGTTGTGGGAAGAAGGTGTCGACGTTTATGACTCTTTCAAGAAGGAGGTGTTTAAAATGCGAGCCATGATATTTTGTACTATCAACGACTTGCCAGCATATGCGAACTTGTCAGGGTATAGTGTAAAAGGCCATAAAGCATGTCCGATTTGTGAAGAAGGCACATGCTACCATCAACTTCAACATGGAAGAAAGACGGTTTATCTTGGACATAGGAGATTTCTTAGATGGGGCCACCCACATCATCGACTAAAGAAAGCCTTTTTTGGTGGCCAAGAGTATGAAGATGCTCCGATGGCATTAACTGGGGAGCAAGTATATGAAAAGGTGAAAAATATCAATGTCATCTTCGGTAAGACTGCAAAGAGTAGAAAAGAAACAAATATATGGAAAAAAGATCTGTATTCTTCGATCTTCCTTGTTAGCGCAATCTTGATGTGAGACACTGTATTGATGTCATGCATGTGGACAGAAATGTATGTGATAGTATTGTTGGCACGCTTCTCAACATACAAGGTAGTTCCAAGGATGGTGTGAAGGCAAGATTGGATCTGATAGCAATGGGAATACGCGAAGACTTACATCCAAGGCCACATGGTAACAGAACTTTTTGTCCCCCGGCTTCTCATACTTTGTCTAAGTATGAGAAATGAAGTTTTGTGAGTGTTTACATGGCACAAAAGTTCCCTTAGGGTATTCTTCAAATTTTAAGAGGCTTGTATCGATGAAGGACTTGAAATTAGTAGGCCAAAAGTCTCATGATTGTCATGTCTTGATGCAACAGCTACTCCCAATAGCTATTTGAGGCATCGCCGAATATGATCTTCGGGTCATTTTGACTAGACTTTGTTTCTTCTTCAATGCGGTTTGTAGTAACGTTTTCGAGATTGAAAATTTGGATGAATTGGAGAATGAAGGATATCTTATCTTGTGCCACCTTGAGAAGCTTTTTGTTCCTACCTTTTTTGACATCATGGTTCATCTAATTGTTCATCTAGTGAGGGAGATAAAGTTGTGCGGCCCTATCCATTTACGGTGGATGTACCCAAGTGAAAGATCTATGAAATTCCTAAAAGGGTACGTGAAGAACGCATACCGGCCAGAAGCATCAATTGTTCAGAAATATGTTTCTGAAGAAGCCATGGAATTTTGTCAAAATTATTTGGCCAAAGTAAGACATATTGGGCTTCCAAAAAGTTAACATGCTGAAAAGGGTAGACGAGGGGCTTCTATGGATCCTGATGAATTGTCACAAGTCCACTTATACATCTTGAATAATGTTGATGAAGTTCAAGCAAGCCATAGCCGCACATAAAGAAGTTGTAAGGAAAGAAAATCATCGAATGACCGAACAAAGGTTGATTAGGGAGCATAATGTAACTTTTGCACAATCGGTTCAAACAAAAGGTCGAGGGAGAGGAATGTGTTTCGATACAATCAAATGGTTAGCACGTGGTCCTAAGGTTGATGTCATAAGTTGGAATTGTATGTGATCAATGATTTTATATTTTACACTTAAGTCCCTAGATGATACGAGCAGTCCGAACGCTGGTGTTATGTTAGAGGCTGAATCTATGCACTTCTCGATTCGAAAGACAAGAGGCCTTTATTGGCGTCATGCCATATTATGGGGTTATTGAAGAGATTTGGGAGGTGGACTATGTGAAAATTAGATTTCCCATTTTCAAATGCAAATGCGTTAATGTCAATAATGGTGTTCAGATCGATCGGCTGAGATTTACATTAGTCGATGTCAATGGTAGAAGTTTTGGAGATGAACTTTCTATTATGGCGACTGTGCAAAACAAGTTTTCTGTATCACCGATCAAGAAAATAAAATGTGGTCTGTAGCTCTCCAAGGAAAAAGGGTCATTGATATTGATGAGGAAAGTCATTCAAATTATGGTCTTCCTGAGAGTACTTCTTTTTCAATGGGTCTACCAGACATAAACGAAGAAGATGAAGCGGATAATGAACCCGACATAAGAAATGATCATCAAGAAGGGATATGGGAGGATATCACTTTATAAAAGAGTCAATTTATAAGGTAATATTCATATGCAGAATTCTTTGAAAACTTTAAGGTTTTACCTATATTATAATCCTTCTATGTCCATAAACAATGTCATTGACTATGAAGTTTGTTCTTGTTTTATTTTTGTGGCAGGATCTGATCCAAAGAGGCATGTTATAAAAGAGGATGTTATTACGTTGTTGGGTGGGAATCAGATGAAGGCATGATGAATATTATTTTGGGCATGTATGTTCTATTTGTAAGTAAGTTATCTTATTGTATTAATTAATTTAGGTGTTGTAGTCATAGTATAATCATTTATTAAAGGCCACAAAACTCGTATTCTTTGTCCCAATTCAATTTATTCATAATTGTTCATAGCTTGTAGCTTAAAGTATCGACTTTTTTGTGCTGGATTGGGTGGTGGATTTGTGTGTAATACAATCAGGAAGAGCAGAACAGGGAAAATTCAGACCGGAAATAATTGCGTCAGTCTTAAATGTAACTCTTAAGACCGGATGTATTTATATGTCCGGTCTTAAAGGTTTGCACATTTCATATTAAGCGAACTTTTAAGACCGGTATATTCATACGTCCGGTCTAAAAAGTTCAATTTTTAAGACCAGATTTATTTATCATCCAGTCTTGAAAGTCAGTCTTTTAAGACCGCGTATAATTAGTCGTCCTGCTATTTTTTAGACCGTATTTATTTTCATCCGGTCTTAAAATTCAGAACTTTTAAGAGCGGCCTAGTTTATATCCGGTATTAAAAGTTGAGTTTTAGGACCAAACAAAAAAAATATTTTAGGTTTATTTAGTACGACTTTTTTAAGACCCATTATTTTAAATGTCCGGTCTAAAAGAGTTTCTTTAAGACCGGTCAGAGTCTGCTCTTAAATGTTAGACTTTTAATACTGGCTAGAACAAGATCGGTCGTTGGTCCAGTCTTAGATGCCTCTTTTACCCGGTCTTAAAAGCCTTTTTTGCACTAGTGAGGGCCAGAGCAAACATAATGTGGTCCAAGGGTGTTTAGAAAAACAGGAATCTAGCTGTAAGATGGATACGGACCTGGAAAGAGATGAGGCAGGAAAATTGAGGAAAAATAGCCAAGGTAGTGTTCCGTTTTGAAGAACACAAATGTCTAACCCTATCGGGTTAGTGAATGATCTATATAGGATCAACAAGTTCTCCGAGGTATATAGGGGAGGGATACCCAGGAGATGATGGTTCAGTGATTTCTATGAGGAAGACACTAAAGAACTTCCAATGATCACTATGCTACACAAGAATAGCGTTTAGCCAGAGGGAGTGGGTGTGTGCACAGTGTAACTAAATAGTGAAAGATATGAATCGAATGTGTGCACCTTGTGGGTAATCTCCTATTTATAGAGATTACCGAGGGTTTCGTCTGCTTGGCTCTGTATTTGCTCCTCATGCAATATGCTCCTCCACGTCCTGTAAATGCCTGCTCCAGTATCTGACACGTTCCTACTCCACTACCTGTGTCGCTGGGATTAGTGCCTTAATTATAGGGTGATTAGCGTTTGCCTGCTTAGAGAAGGCTCCCACACTAGTGTATTTGTATTGGGCCGGCCCCGTATCAAGGTCCAATATATGAATCTGTAATAGTTTCCCCCAAGCTCGGGAGTTCAGGGTTCTGAACTACTGAGATTTCCTGACTGCCACAACCCATCTTTCTTTTGATTTCCAAAATTAACTGCGTCCTTCGAAGCTTGCCCCCGAGTTTACATGTCGAGTTATTTTGCTTTGAAAGAAAGCTGTCATTCTTATGATATCCGGGACTTCATTTCATTCATAACCTTGCCCCTAAGCTCGGAAGTTCAGGTCACTGAGCTGCCGAGATTAGCTTACTGACTAACCTTGACTTATGAATTCTAAATTTGACCATATTGCCTTGGATTCTTAAAGTCCGGATTCGCCTTTTTACTTGTCCTTATGTGTGACTAATCATTCATCCTTCAGGATGCCTGAGATTTGTGTTGACCGGCTAGGATTTGTCCCTAACTGTTATGTGCCACGCGCATTGACCCCAATCCGGGTTATTGTGAAAATCTGTGGTGGATGAGTCAGTATGACTCGTTAAAAATGATGGTAACTGTTCGCCTGCCCAAATTGGGATATGGAACCGCTATTTCATAGCCAATCCTGGCGCTCCTCGATTTTCGTGGACATTAATGCCCGTGTCCTACTGTTCCAGTCATTATTGTGCCTTTGGGAAAAGGACCCGCCTTTATTAAATCAGTATTAATTATCCCTGGCGTTTCGGATCTGAAATGCCTATAAATTCCCGTTCTCCCTGGCTTCTTCTTAACACCTTCTCTACTCTCTCCTCTTTCTGCTACTACTGCTATTTTTTTATAGCTCACGATCTTAGACGAACAGGAGCTCATATGTCAAAAGGATCAAATTGCCCCAATTTACCCCATACCTCCAAAATTTTGAGTGCATGGGGACGCAAAGTTAAGGAAGAGGATAAAATATTTATCAAATGCCAGGCTCCTTCTTGTCAACCTACAACTTCAGATATATTTGTCGGTCTTCATTTGTACGGTCCAACGAGCATCGGGAAGTCCATATATATTTGCCAGTCTTCATCCAAGCGGCTCAATTTCAACTTGGATCTCATCTGGAAGTCCAAATATATTTGTCAGTCTTCATTCAACTAGCTCAACCTCAACTGGGATCACCTGGGCTCCTTTGGGATCTTCACCACACGATGATCATCAGTGCTATGGAGTTTGTCTTGCGAACTCACCAATTCTTGCCGATGACTTTGGATGCCTATTATCGTGGCAAGTTGAGAAACTCACATCTACAATTTGCAAATTCTCGGATATTTATTGTATTTCGATTCTTTACGATCTTCTTTGTATTACTAGATTCCGCTTACTTTCTTGTAAGAAAGCCATGTAAACCATTCAATTACTAATGGAAAAATATATTCAGCCTCGCACTAACTTTTCTTTGTACGCTTTGCCTATTACGTACCCTAACATTTAATGCGAAAACAGGATAGTCAAATCCTTAACTGACATCATACCGTAAGATCCTTTTTTCTCACGTAGCGAACACCTCTGGTGCGCATTTTACCCCCTAAGTGCGGATGCTCGAGCTTCTAACTCAAGCGTCGAAGCTTCCGAAATATCCTCCATATCGAGCTTTGCACATTCGAGTTTATTTGCTCGAACCCTTTGACTTCTTCCCAGATGCTTCAACTTGTTTAACATATTTTCATGCGTTTTTTATTTGCCCTGTTGCGTAAACCGACCTTGGATTCCACAGCCATTGCGATAATCGGGATTAAGTTTGTGGTTGGAACTCGGTCTACCAACGTTATATACTATCTCCTTGCTATTCCCAAACCGGGGTACCCGATATGCGTGGTGGCCTATTTCCGGGCTAAATCGTATGCCTAGCGTGGTGGCTATTCGCTTTCCTGCGTCGCAGCGTATAACCGCCACTCTTCTTTGAGTAGCCACGCTTTTGCATCAGACATCTTTGTTTTTCGTGTGCATTTAATGCTCACGTCGCTTCGTACTCACTATAATTAACCTTTATGGGATTTTAAACTTGATTCGCTTTGTCCTTTGTGTCGTGTCTCTCAGCTTTTGGAACTCGCAATGTCTATATATTCCCACTCTCACCTTCTTCGTACCATTTTCACTTTGAAACCTTACTGTTGTCGTAAACGTGGTCTCTATTTCCATATTGCTCTTTCTTCACCAACCTCCAACCTTTCTACCCTCTCATCACCTAGGTATTTTCTCTACTCTTTGTGTCCTTCATTCTGCTTTGGTTGTCCTCAACCTTTATTTTCGTATTTTTTGGCATCTCTTGGTTGGCATCTTACACTTTCATGCTTTCCTAAATGTTCCTGAATTTCTGATATCTTTGTTATTTTTCGATAAACTGTGATGGCACCGAGTGACAATGATGACCAATTTACTCGAAATTCCTCTCTGAACGAGAGATATTGAGAAGAAATGTTGATTCCCCCACTGTTTGGTCTGAGCCACCCCGTCGTATTTTACTTTCATGCTTCCTATGATTTTGAATGGTCAATATCGTAACTATTTGCCTCTATGGCCTGAATCCCTGGCCCTGACTCTTCGCCTTAGGTATTCATGGACATCAACAATCTTCCGCCTCCAAACGAACAAATGTTAAAGGAGAATAGGGAGAAACTTCAAATCCTCCCAGGTGGGCTCAGATGCTCGGTTTGGACAACACCTTCCTTCGAGGAGTTTCAAGATGCCTTGCGCCGCAAACCTTGAGGTAAATGATAATAACTCTAAATGTCAAACCTGGCCGCAAACATCCCGTGACTCGAGGAGTTTCAAGATGCCTTGCGCCGCAAACCTTGAGGTAAATGATAATAACTCTAAACGTCAAACCTGGCCGCAAACGTCCCGTGACTCAAACACCATAATCCCTAACCTTTCTCCTGGCCCTCGTTCACACTATGGCCGGATGTTAAGCAATTCCCTTTCAGCTCCTCCTTATCCCGCTTACCGCTTCAACCAAATTGAATCAAAATCTTTCCTGGGAGAGGTTCAAAAAGTCTCAACCATATGCCGACATAAGTCCTCGACACAAACTGCCCTACCTTACGTCAACCCGAATTCGTCGGGTCAACCATCTTTCAAAGTTCCGTGTAATAGCTCGCTTTTCGCAGGTATCCCTTCTGATTTTGACTTTTACGTTTCTTTTTGACATAGGAACAAGTGATCCCAGATTGAACTCTAAGTAATATAAAATGATCCATGGCTAAAGGAAAAGATTTTGCAGGTTCGACAGTGGCCCACAACATTCTAGATCTATAGGTTGCCGAAGAAATTCCAAGTATAAAGAACTCCATGACCTTCAAAGAACTTGCCGGGACAGGTCTCCGCAGTGGCGAAGACTATTTTATTTGCATACCGAAACTAGAAGAGTCCGTACCATGCCGACGGACTAAGGAGAACAAGCTTCACTTCTTTTTCTTCTATCGCAACTGCATTACCCAACTTGGTATTCATTTTTCCATTTACCGAGTTTCAGATCAATCTCCTAAACCATCTTCATCTCGCACCTTCTCAACTCCATCCTAAGGGTTGGGCACTTGCCGTAACTTTTGAAAAATTCTGTCATGCTGAAAAACGGGCCTACACCATTCCCGTCTTTTTCTATTTCTTTGAAGTTCAACGTACCACTAATGACGTCGATAATAACAACCCACCTAGGAAAAGCTGGACCTCTATTCAGAGTGTCCCAGATCGCCCCCTTTTCAAGCCTTCAACTCATCCGTTTGAGAATTTTTCCTCAGCTTTCTTCAAAGTAGCCGCCGAGATTAAGAAACTTCCTTGTTTCCTTGAAATTGCCAAATTTGGTGCAGTGGAAGAAAAGTGCTCCCTGTACTGGACTTATGATCATTATCAACTTTCCCCCTCTAATTTCGCTTTTAGTGCCGACAAACTATCGATGCCGATATCACAACTGTATCCATTCTGGAGCATTATGTCATAGAACGTGGCCCGCTAAACCCGGCCAATCGCATCTCGAAACCTCGGATCAAGAAACGATCAATCCAGGATATGGGCACTTATTCACCTTGTGCCATTTATGCCTTGATTTATTACTGGATTGACCTTTTGCTTGGTCTCTATAGGTCCCGTGATGGAATTTCCCCCAGTAGTGGCACTTCCTCCAACAGTTGAACTTCCCGTCTTTGCACGTGCCTTGGCTAACACCAGGTTTACCACTCCTGGGGTTAAAAAGAGGGTCACACCAATGTCCACCATTACCAACTCCAAAGAGGGTGATCCCAAGAACTCGACCAAAAAATTGAAAGTCGGCCCTTCAGCTTCCCGCACCGCTAAAGAGCTTGCCCCTGCTCAAACACCAATCACACAGGTTTCCGCCCCTCCTTCATCTATAAGTTCTTTGCCTCCCCTTTTATCAAACCCACAGTTTCCTCGTGGAGTTGTCTGGAGTCAATCCATGCCTGCTAAGCTCGATCGGCTATCGGCCCACAGAATGCTTTTTTCAATCCACGAAGTATGGTCATGCCGAGCTTAAAAAGATTGCCAATCTAGAATGCTCCCTACAATTTTCCAGCTTGGCCTAAACTCTAGTCGGTGTAAATTCACTATATGTTGCCCAAGCTGTCGAGATACAAAAGTTGAAACGAGAAATAGAATGACATAAACGTCTGATTGAGATGATAAAACCGGAAGCCTAGAATAAAGTGCAAGCTGTCGAAATGGATAGAGATAAGATGAAGGCAGAATCAAAAGCCCATAAGACAGATTTGGACATGGCGGTCCATCATCTGAAACACTATCGCGATATCCATCCGAGGGATAAATTGGTCATAAACACGCTGCTGCAAGAGCAAAAGGAGTTCCAAGCTAGATTGAGTGAGGCTGACACCACTATCAAGGAGAAGGATGCCGAGATAATAAAATCTTTCGAGCAATCTTTCGATAATGCCCTAGCGCAAATTCGCATGCTGAACCCGGATGTCCATTTAAACACTACAGGGATGGATTGCATGTCCATAATCAGAGAAGGTAAAATAGTTCCACTCTTTCCTTCTCGCGGGACAGCATCTGTGAGTCAATTTGAGGGTGATCAAGGGGACGACGGGGGTGAGGAAGTCCATCAAGCTACTGAAGCCCCTTCTAGCTAGCTTCTTGGTTAAGATACATTCGGTGGTTTCCACCGTGTCGTGATTGTCTGGATCGCCCAACAAACGTGCCAATTCGTCTCGTTACCGGATTTCAGTTTGATTTTCTCCTGCATTAGCTTTATTCCTCACCCTGGGGTTTTTTGAGCCCCTGATTTTGTAGCCCTTCCTTGGGTTTAAAACCCGGATGCTTTCTTGTGAACATTATGTAAGAATTTAACGGAACAAGATATGAATACTTACTCTGTCTGCAGAGTCATTTTATTCTTCATTTTCCTTCTTTTTCCGTATGCTTTTCCGAGTTTAAGCTTTTGTATCTTTTTCGATGTATTTTGTCAACTTAAAGTTTTCTTCAAACTTCTAGGACTTGGCCAGAGTCAAATTTATTGCGCAAAATGTGGGTCTAGGACCACCCATAGGTAGTATACCCTCCTGAGTGATTGACCAGAAATCAATTGGGAGTAAAAGCCATCAATCACTTGTCTAAGTTTAGTGTTGTGACCGAACTCTAAACAATCCGACTTGATCAAGGTCATTGTAACGGCTTTCTTTTACTTCCTTAAGCTTCGATGCATCATGGCCACAGAGGGCCTCTTTGGTCGTATCGCTTTCCGACGAAATCATGTTTTAACCATTGAATGGGCATTTGCGCATCCTAGAGGAGTATGTTTTAGCCATCATTTTGGCCACACAATATCCCGAAGGTATAAGCTCTGACTGCTGTGGCCGTTACCGCATCCTGGTGGAGTGCGTTCTAGCCTTCATTATGGCCTCGCAGTTTCTTGAAGGAGTATGCTTTGACCGCTGTGGGCGTTACCGCATCTTGGTGGAGTGTGTTTTAGCCTTTATTATGGGCTTGCCTTTTCTCGGCTTAACCTCTATTGGTGTTATCGCATCCCGCAGAAGTTTGTTGTAACCGTTATATAGATGATCTTTGCTTTCATAAAAGGTAAAATATCATTGATTGAATAAGGCAGTGTGATCCTTACAAAGCTCGCCTACTAAAAAGGGCCGAAATAAATGCAAGCTAAAACTCATTCAATTGCACTCAGAGTCTGCCTCTGGATATCCCCCATCATCATCTTTAGCTTTACTCCTTTTTTCGCTAGTCTTCTTCTTCTCACGAGCAGGACTATCATGGCGAGTCGGCTCCTTACGCTTACTACCTTTTCCAATAGCATCCACCACGTATTGCCTCAACTTTCCTTTTCAGATAAGCCTCTCTATAACATCGCGCAGGTGATACCATTCATCTGTGGTATGTCCTGGGCCATCGTGGTACGCGCAATACCAGGATGGGTCTGGACCTAGAATCTTGTGAGTAGGCCGAGGTCGCTCTACTTTCTTCATCTTGGTATGGGCCACCTCTTTCCAGACTCAAGCTCGTGAAACATTCAATGGGGTGTAATTTGTGTATTTCGCTATTGGTCTACCTCTGTCTCCCCGATGTCTACTATGCGGAACTCGCCCACTGAACTCGCGCCTATGATTGCCGAACTCCTCCTTCCTCTTCGGCGATCTGACAAACTTCTCCCTTTCCTTTGCCGGAGGACTCTTTCTCCTATCCTTGATCGTGTCACTCACCATCTCCATCTGTTCTAATTCCAGGTATTGTTTTCATCGGTCTTGAAAATCCGTCAATGTCTCAGGACGGTGCTTCATAATGGACTTTTTCAACCGAGACGAACTGTCCAACCCGTTCATAACTCAGTGGAGATGTATGTCTTCCTTTGACCGCAGCACTTGCAATGTTGTGTCTTTGAAGCGGTCTAGATACTTTTGCAAAGTTTCCCCAGGTGCTTATTTCACTTGACTCGAGTTGGAACTCGGTCTTTGGTTGCTTCTTGCTAGTGGCGAAGTTCACCAGAAATTTCTTGTCCAAAGTCTGCATATCCCGGATGGAATGTAGTAGCAGGGAGTGAAACCATCTTCGTGTTGCCCCACGCAGAGTCCCTGCGAACAACCGGGGTACTACATGCCCTGAGATCCCTTTTACCACTATTTCCATCTTGAAGTTTTCAACATGATTTAATGGATCCTGACTCCCGTCATACTATGGTAATTCCCTCGAATCC
Organism: Acacia acuminata; assembly: GCA_019022655.1. Lineage (NCBI taxonomy): Eukaryota > Viridiplantae > Streptophyta > Magnoliopsida > Fabales > Fabaceae > Acacia > Acacia acuminata. The sequence goes on from JAFJYI010000224.1 coordinate 648,630, forward strand.
AGACCCTTAGGGTAAGTGGCTACCATAATCTCATCCGAAAATTGGCTCAGGATTTTTCTTCCATCATTCCCCCTGCAAGTGTCTCGGGTATACCAGACGATGGGAGCGTCGTTTCCTCCTTTCGAGAATCTAAGTTCTCTGCCAGTTTCTTTCCTTTTACTTAAGCTAAGTTGGAATGAACGACTTGGGAACGCCGTGTCCACTTCAAAAGAGTTGTATCACTCATGCGGCTGGGATGGCTAGCACCCCGGCTGATGTTCCGATCCAGATTATCCAACATCAGTATGCGTTCTTCCAGCAACCGTACTTTCCTCCTTTCACCTTCTAGAACCTTGTCTCGGTCTTCGACAACAATATCCTCCTTCTCTTGATCTTCACAGGGTTCTTTAATGCTGGTATGCGCAGAATTTGAAATCACGACACGACTTGGACCTGCATCATTTCTATCCGTGTTCCGAGTTTGCTCCTCTCCTCGTCCAACTCGTTCTTCAAGCATCTGACGTATCCTTCTTTGTTCCTCCTGCCACCATAATGCATTCTGACGGTCTATGTCCTCCTTAATGTGCCTAGCATCCTCATCTCTCTGAAGCTAGCCCCGGATTTCTATATTTTCCAGCCGATGTAGCATTGATTCCATAGTGTTGTGCAACATTTTAACGTCGGGATGGCCAATTTGAAACTCGAGAGAAGGGCTCGAAGGGCTTTGCTGTGGAACCATTTGCTGCCCTTACTGAACGCCTCGGTTTGGATGAGGGGAGTTTGCAGTATGTTCCGGCTCACCCTTAGTCCTTGTGGAGATATTGTTGGGATCAGGAGCCACTGAGTCTGAGCACTGGATCGTTTGCTCCTGAGGCGGCTGCTGCGACTGTCCTTCTAGCACCTGGTCCTACCGAGTTGCTTGACTATGGCTCCTGGTACTTGCGGCCATTTGAGTGGTCGTCTGTGGCTTTCTGTGGTGTTTGGGAATCGAAAAATAGTCTTTCCCACAGTCGGTGCCAATGTTCCGTTTTGAAGAACACAAATGTCTAGCCCCAGCGGGTTAGTGAATGATCTATATAGGATCAGCAAGTTCTCCGAGGTATATAGGGGAGGGATACTCAGGAGATGATGGTTCAGAGATGTCTATGAGGAAGACACCAAAGAACTTCCAATGATCACTATGCTACACAAGAATGGCGTTTAGCCAAAGGCAGTGGGTGTGTGAAAAGTGTAACTGAATAGTAAAAGGATATGAATCTAATGTGTGCACCTTATGGGTAATCTCCTATTTATAGAGATTACCTAGGGTTTCATCCGCTTGGCTCTGTATCTGCTCCTCATGCAATATGCTCCTCCACGTCCTGTAAATGCCTGCTCCAGTATCTGACACGTCCCTACTCCACTACCTGTGTGGGGCTGAGATTAGTGCCTTAATTATAGGGTGATTAGCGTTTGCCTGCTTAGAGAAGGCTTCTGCACATGTGTATTTGTATTGGGCTGGCCCCATATCAGGGCCCAATATATGAATCCATAACAGGTAGTTTACAAGGTAAAAAATAAACATGAGGAAGCCTCGCTGAGGCAAGAAAATCACATTGAACAGGAGGAGGACACAAACCAGTTGCTACCTATCATGGAAAGTTCTAGATGAAAACAAGGCAACTTGGATGTGGCAATCATAAAAGATGAGCATCCAAGGCAAATTATTGGTAGTAACCTGAAGGAAAACCAATCGAGGACACTTTCAGTTGGGGGAGTTGCTATCCATAATTAAAAATGGAATGAGGTGAAATGGATTTTTCATTTAGTGAATTAGTGCTTTCACAATGTTGCTTAGCGTTGTAATTAATAAGATATAGATAGTTTGAATTTAATCGAATAATTTCAATTTAAAATTGTTAATATATGATTTTTCAAATGAGAAATTGATTTTTATATAAGAATTGAACTTATAGGATTATATTTATTTTACATTTTACATATATTAAAAGGGTTAAATACCTAATTTGCCATGGAAGTATTGATAAGGGGGCACTCAGCACCCGAAAGTTTTTTTGGTACCAAATTTGCCTTGGAAGTATAAAAAATGTAGCAAATTTGCCCAAAAGTGACGAAAGGTTCACGTAGGTTGTTAAAATGCCACATGACTAGGAAAGAAACATAGTAGAGGGTGAGTCATATGCCAGATCATGTAACCACATCAACACCTCATTCATCTCTCTCTCTTCCCTCTCGCTTTTAGCGGTTCGTGCTTCTGAATTTTCTTCCACTCCTTCACCGACAGGTATGCCAGCTTCCACAACAATGCCTGCTAACTCTGTTTGCAACCTTCCTCTACTTCAGATTCAATTGGTTTCAATCCCCAGAAATATAGATACGATAGGAATCCAAACCAAGAAACCAAAAGCCATTCTTATCAAATTGATCAAGAAAATTTCAAACAGGTGTTGGAATTAGCTCCGGATCTGCAAAAGCCATCAGTTAGAGATAATTCCTAGAACAATTTTGTATACCCATTGTACTCTAAACCCAGTTAAAGATGGTCATATGGATTGTCAAAATTTTCACCAAAGCGTAAGAAAATTCCCACCGGCACTGTCGCCGCCGATGTAGGAGTGGGTGAAGGAATGGAAGAAAATTCAGAAGCACGAATCGCCAAAAGCGAGAGGGAAGAGAGAGAGAGAGATGAATGAAGTGCTGACGTGGTTAAATGATCGACATATGACTCACCCTCCACTGTGTTTTTTTCCTAGCCATGTGGCATTTTAACGACCTACGTGGACCTTCCGTCAGTTTTGGGCAAATTTGCTACATTTTTTATACTTTCGGGGCAAATTTGGTACAAAAAAAACTTCCTGGTGCTGAGTGCCCCCTTATCAATACTTCCATGGCAAATTAGGTATTTAACCCTATATTAAAATATAAGGCTATTTAAATATAAAAATTGAATTTAATTAAATCTTAACTGTCCAAAATAAATATATACTATACATATTGGTGATGAGAACAATACCATGATGAGTCAAAATAATAAGCACAAAATGGCCCCATAAAAATTTAGGGAAAACAGAGCACTCATTATCACAGATTGGTTGGGTACCTAATAGAAAAACTTGCCAAATATTTAGTTTTTCTATTTATTTAAATGAAGATTAATTTAAAATGTCTTCATTGGCTTCACACAGTTAGTTTATTTTTCACTTTTTTTTATTCCTATCCTTTTTTATTTCTTTCTTAATGACCACATTTAGGGTGTGTTTTAGATTATTGGTATTAAAAATGGCTTCTATTTCATCTGACTTTTGTAATATTAAGTTAGGGTAAAAGTTAGATAGTGTAACTTGATTTATGTTTGGATTGAATTTTGTAAAAAAGTCAGTTTGACACATTAAGACTCATTTGAATTATTGATGAAAAAATAAGTTTAGATATAAGATGATTGAAAATAATATGAATTTAATTAAACAAAGTGTGTGATAATTTCATAAGGAAATATTATGTTTTTCAAATTTTATTAATTATTTTTTCTTTCTTTGAGAATTTTGGCAAATATTAAGTGTTTTGGTATTTTAAAGTATTTTATTTATTTATTTACTTTTTGGTATGAACCCGAAGTATACCAATCATTTTGAACTTCGTCTAATTAAAGTATGGGTTAAAGACCATTTTTGCCTTGGAAGTACACGCCGAGGACCAATTTTGTCCTTGAAGTTTCTTTGGGAGCAATGTTGCCCCGAAAGTATAAAAACGTAGCAATATCGCCCCTCCGTTAGGGTTCTATTAATAGCCCTAACGGTCAACGTTAGTTGACTAGTTATACCGACGTGGATTGTCTACGTGGCATCTTTGTCACATTTTTTTATGGGTTAAGTAGCAATTTTGCCCCGGATGTACACGCCCAAGAGCAATGTTGCCTGAGAAGTTTCTTTTTAGCTCAAAGTTGCCCCAGAAGTCTAAAAACATAGCAATGTTACCCCTCCATTAACAGCCCTAACGGTCAAACGTTAGTTCCCCCATAATGGATTGTGCCATTAAGAATGTGTCTATAAATCTGCTTCCTTTCCTCCTTTTTTATTTGCAATTTTCCTTGTTCTGCAGCAAATTTGCCTTTGATACTTAAAGGTAGAGAACATCTTAGCTGAGCTCCACGTTTGAAATTTTGTGATGAATTCTAAGTGATTTAAATAATTAATTGTATTTGACAATTTGTAACCTTTATTCTCTCAATCATCTCTTTTTACATTGCACCGAGGTTCGTTAGTTGTTCGTGTAGATAATTCCGCAGACGAGTGATTCTTGTTTGGAAAAATTCGTTTGAAGCGCTTTGCGATGTACTCGTTTTATCTTCTGTTCGGACAATTCGTTCTTATTTTTTTGTTTGATTTGTTCGGAACCTTTTTCCTGGACAAATTCCGCAAGCGAGTGATTATTGTTTGATTGAGGAATTCGTGATGGAAGACGCTATGGGGAAGAAGGAGTATGCTATGTTTACTTTTTCAAAATAAAAAAATAAAAATTAATTGGCACCCCTACTCCCTCTGTCATAATTATAATTATAAGACTGGGTTGACTTCTTTTTTGGAGAAATTAAGAAAACTAAAGAAGTTACTTAATCATAGTACCTCCGGTTCTAATTATAAGACCAAAGTGACGTTTGGCCATTAGGGTTGTTAATGGAGGGGCAACATTGTTACATTTTTAGACTTCTGAGGCAACATTGAGCTAAAAAGAAACTTCTAGAGCAACATTGCTCTTGGGCATGTACTTCCGGGGCAAAATTGCTATTTAACTCATAAAAAACAAGTGATAAAGATGCCACGTAGACAATCCACATCAAGCATAACAGAGTCAACTAACATTGACCGTTAGGGCTGTTAATGGAACCCTGATGGAGGGGCAACATTGTTACATTTTTATACTTCCGGGGCAACATTGTTCCCAAAGAAACTTCCAAAGCAAAATTGGTACTTAACCCTAAAGTATTTTACTTTTTTCTTAGAAGGTGGGAACTTTACTTTTTACTTTTTCCAAAGTTATTCCTTTCTCTCTCCATGTCTTTTGTCTTCTATTCAATTATGTGACCACTTTTTTGTCATTTTCTTCGGCTATTGGTTGTTTTTCTTTAAAGCAACCAATACGCTGCTCCACTTCCACACCACGCTAAGGCTTATAAGTCAAATACTCCCTTTGGTTTTTTTTTATAAAGTACCAATTATTAAGTGTATTTAGTCTTTTTTATAAGGCACTTACTTATTTTCAAAAAGCATTAATTATTTTTTTTAATGTATGCCCGTCATTAATAGAGGCGGTGGGTGAGAGTAATAATAATATAATATTAGGGTTTAGTACAACTAGTATGAATAATTTTGAAAATTACTTAAATTTTATGACAACTTTATCAACTTTAATTGTTTTTATTAATTTGTGTGAATTATTAGTTGGTGTTTTATAATAAGGATCAGAGGGAGTATCACAAAAGCTGTAATAAATATTAAAAAATGGCACGAAGAATCTTTAGCACCTTTTCACATTTTCATTTTAGTTTTTCTCCGGCAGACACGGTCCATCTTTCCTATTTTGTAGTTAGCAACTTAGCATGACCAAAATAATTGAATAAAAGGTGCACTGGGCCAGTGGAATTAAATATCCGCATATCTTCAAGGGCTGAAAAAAGTAATTTATGTGGTTCTCCCATCAAATACTCCCTCCGGTCCTAATTATAGGAACACTTTTATAGTGCAATTTTTGCACTACAAAAGTGTTCCTATAATTAGGACCGGAGGTAGTATGAAACAAAATCTTTTGATGGGTTTCAGTTCAACAATTTTATATGCCACCTTATTAATTATTATTTACATTTTTCGTTGTAGGAAATTCAAGGTCCCAACTTTTGCACTACACGACATGGAAGCATAGAAAATACTCTAAAACATCTGAATCATATCTACTTTCTCAGCTTTCAGTTGGATAAAATATCCATGCAACCTTCAACTTCTAACATTTAGATGTACGGATCAGCATCAGCTGGATTTTTTTTTTTTTGGTCAAAGAAAGATTTCATTAAAATAAAACTTCAAAGAAGTACCACTACAAAGAGAATACCTAAACAACACTCAGAAAACCAAACTACAACCATAACAGAAAAACAATCAATCACAAAACAGAAAACAAATACAACGGAATACAAAAAAAAAAAAGAAAAGCAAAACATGTAAACTAGCCACCATCCAAAGCGATCTTGGAATGCGAAGGATTATCAACACCGTCACTAATCTTCTGAGCCTCCAAAGTTAGAAGAGAGAACAAAGCAGGTGTTGGTCGTGAAACCCACCCAATAGGGCACACCCCTTTATAAGCATCAGCTACAAGAAGATCCGCAGCACGGTTGCCCCCTCTCGGGAAAAAGAACAAGGAAAACCCAACCTTAAAGGACAGAAGACAAATAATATCTTGGATAATGCTTTTACATTTCCAGTCATACCGGTGACTTGGCCTTAACACAAGAAAGCAGAGGTAGACAATCCGATTCAAAGGTCACCTTATCATGACCAAGGTCTAGAGCCAGAAGCAAAGCCCTTTTCAAAGCTAAGGCTTCAGTCATGAAGGTAGAAATAGACTTGACTTTATCCACAAATCCCCATTTAAAAAAGCCAGCATAGTCCCGACAAATTACCCCAATAGCAGCATCTTTCTCAGAAGAAGAAAAGGCCCCATCACAATTAATTTTAAGGCTACCATGTGTTGGGGGAACCATTTAGTGACAGGACTATCACAGCCCCTCGACAAGAAAGGGTCCCTCACCCCTTTAGCACAGTTAGCCCAAAAATCAGAATTACTTTTCTGAGCCAATTCAATAACAATACCCGGGTTTGGCTTCCTATGGTCAAAAGTCATTTCATTTCTAGCCTTCCAAATAAACCACAAAAGTCAGCAAACCAGAGAAAGGTCATGCTTATTAAGTAAGGGGTACCTGTCAATAAAATCCACCAAGTATTAAAGTTGGAGATTCTAAGGACATCAAGTCTAGCACCTAGCGAGCAGCCAAACCATACGCATCGAGTCCAGGGGCAATGGAAAAACACATGCTCAATAGTTTCCTCGGCTATCTTGGATCTCCTTCGCCGAAACAATGCAGACTTAGTGGCTACTGCATTACTTAAAAGCCGCCATATGAACTGTTGTACACAAGGAATCACTTTAATCCTCCAAATCGATTTCCAGCATGAGGTGTGAATGATAGTCAAAGAACCAACCCTATCCATATTAACAGAATTCCCATCTTTCCGGCAATGATATCCCAGTTTCACCGTATACACCCCATTCTTGGTACTAGTCCACAGCACCTTATCTTCCAGCCCATTGGAGGGGATGGGGATTTGATATATTACCTCTTTGATGTCAGGAGATACATAATGGTTAATAGGCGAAAGGTCCCACTGCCCATTAACAATCAGATCACAGACCTTACCCTCAGCAATAATCGAGACATCAGTGGTGCGCGATCTCGCCGGAAAAACATCTCCTGGGACCCAGGGGTTACCCCATATTCTAATAGTTGTACCATCACCAATATCCTACCTAAGATCTTTCTTAAGAAAATCTCTGCCATCTAAGATACTAGACCAACACCATGATGCCTTATAGCCTATCTCTGCATTAATGAAGGCTTCTTTAGGGAAGTACACACTCTTGAGCACCCTTGCCCAAAAATCATTTGGCCTCAGCAAAAGCCTCCATGCCGTCTTAGCCAGGAGGGCATAATTCATCATCGATAGGTCCCGAAAACGCATACCATCGGCACTCTTACTACTGGTCATAGTTTCCCAAGCTTTCCAATGAGTCTTGCCTCCAAAGGTATTACCCTCCCACCAGAAGTTAGCTATAAGACTATTGATCTCCTTACAAGTCTTAACGGGGAATCTAAAATAGTTCATCAGGTAGATTGGGATTGCTTGGATAACGCCTTTGATCATTACTTCTCGACCGGCAAAAGATAGAAGGGATTGACTCCATCCATGGATTTTACTCGCTACTTGTTCTTTGATGTAAGCCAAAGCCTAGTGCTTAGTTTTTCCCCAAATGCTAGGTATGCCAAGATATGTTCCCGGATCCTTTGTTGCTGGAATGTTCAACAAGCCGCTCACCATGCTTATTACTGCAGGAGGAGTGTTAGAAGAAAAGAAAATAATGGATTTATCTAGATTAATGACCTGACCTGAGGCTGCGCAGTACAAATCTAGAATATTAGCCAAATTAATACAATTCCTATGACTAGAATGCATGTATAAAAGGGCATCATCAGCATAAAAACTGTGAGTGAGAACTGGACACCCATTACTTAATTTAATACCTTTAAGTCGCTTGTCATCCTGGTTCTTACTTATCATAATAGAAAGAACCTCTGCAACCAAAATGAATAGATATGGCGAGAGGGGTATCCCTGGCGAATACCTCTACTAGGAATAAAAGATTTCACATTTTCACCAGATAAACAAATATTTAAGCCCACTGAACACACACATTTCATAACAAGAGACACCCACTCCGAACAGAAACCAAATTGTAACAGGACATTCTCAATGAAGTCCCACTCGACCCGGTTATATGCCTTACTCATATCCATCTTAAGGGAGAACTCATACTTACCTCCTGATTTCTTACGGCGAAGGTAATGGTAAACCTCATGCGCAATAATGATATTATCATGAATACAGTGGCCAGGTACAAATGCACTCTGATTCTGGGAGATACAATCATCAAGCAAAGGTCGCATCCTATTGGTCATAATCTTTGAAATAATTTTATAAGAAAAGTTGCAAAGGCCAATAGGTTGAAAATGTGAAACATGTTCCGGTTTATGAATCTTGGGGATAAGAGTGATGTTAGTCATATTAATCCCCTCTAAAACAGAGTTACCTGCAAAAAAATCATTGACCATAGAACACACAGAATCAGCAATTTCAGACCATGTAGAATGATAAAATTTACCAGAAAAACCGTCAGGTCCCGGTGCCTTTGTACTCCCAAGACTAAATGCTGCAGCTTTAATCTCCTCCCTTGAAACAGGTGACATCAGACTTTGATTCATATCCTCAGAAATTTTGAGGTTGATATAGCTCAAGACAACATCCATTGAGTGTGAGCCAGAGGTAGCAAAGAGATTCTGAAAAAGCTGGCAATATTCTGGGAGATAGCATCCTTTTCCAGTAACCAGTTGCCCACATCATCTTTAATACAAGAAATTCGGTTCCTTTGTCTCCTTTTGATAGTGGATACATGAAAGAAATGAGAATTTTTGTCACTAGCATTTAACCAATTGATCCGAGAGCGTTGCCACCAATATTGTTCTTCTAACTCCAGTAGTCTATCAATTCACCTTTTACCTCCAAAATCCCTCTAGAAATGTCAGGGGTTCCGTCGCTTCGAGTCAATTCAACTAGATGGGTCTTTGAAAGATCAATACGCTTAGTATTATTTGGAAACTCCTTCTTGCTCCATGAAATTAGCCTCAGCTTACATCTCTTCAAATTGCTTAGGAAAGCCTCCAAAAACGAATTATCCTGCTCAGGGAAAGTCTGCCAACTCCCTTTGATTACCTCAAGAAAGTGTCCGTGAGAGGCCCAGGCAGCTTCAAAGCGAAAAGCTCGATTTTTCTTATAATTCTCATACTGGCATTGGATAAACAAAAGATGATGATTAGAGGACTCAGCCAGATCTACATTAAAGACTTGGAGAGTAGGAAATTGCTCTCTCAATTGCAAGTTGCCCAAGGCCCTATCAATGCGCTTCCAGATGGTATCCGGGCTTTTACGGTTATTACACCAGGTAAAACTAGGGCCGTTGTAACCCAAATCCTCTAATTCACAATCAGCCACAAAACATTTAAAGTTAAGAATCTTCCTCCAGGCTCTAGGCCGACCACCACACTTCTCAGTTTGAGATAAGATATCATTAAAATCCCCAAGAAAGACCAAGCATTCTTGATGTTGTTTCTAATTATCCGAACCTCTTGCCAACATAACATTCTTTCTTCTTCATCAGTGGGACCATAAATAAAAGTGATATAAGTAGAAGTAGAAAAGGAAGCAGACATCACACTAGTATGAATAATATTCGGGGATGTGAATAGAATATTAACCGTAAGTACATCAGACCACCATAAAGCCAAGCCACCACTTCTCCCTACCGGATTAACTATCCATTCTTCATTAAAGCCACATCTACGTCTCACCTTCCTTACGTATCTCGCCTTCTGTTTAGTCTCCATTAAGAAGACTAAATGGGGTTTTTTCTGGAAGCACTCTTCCTTCAAGTTTCTGGCTATCAAGGCAACCCCCAGCCCTTGACAGTTCCAGGCTAACAGATTCATGGCGAACCAGTGGTTGGTCCCATCCAACCACCAGTGTTACTTGTAACCAAAGATCCCAAGTCCATATCTGTATTGCTATCAGCAGCCAACCAACTCTCCGGAAAGTCTATCTCAACAGGGGAAGGACTACCAACAGATATACCCGACATAGGAGACACCTGATCCTCAATCATACCACAATCAACATTCAGACGGCTCAAAGGACAACCAATCCCTACAGAAGGAACACCGTCTCTGGATGAATTCACTTGAGCTGGAATCCCATGTTGTCGAAGATACTTTTTAACAGACTGAAAATTCCTCTTGTTCCCTTTCTGGTGCTTACCCCCTAAAATTTTCTCATTGGCCGCTTCCTCAGGGTCGCTAAAATCAATTCTTCTACATTTAATACGATCTGTAGGCTCAGAGTCATCAACATGTGGTCTCTTAATGTGTATTCCTCTCAAACCAGCAGATATAGGAGATAAGCCATTAAAAGGAATAATAGACTTAAAGTCAGGCTGATCATCACTAGGAAAATCTACACTATATGGTTGAGAGATATTTGGAGGGTCCGAGTAAATCACCGTAGGAATTAAGGTACAGGTCCCAAATGCACTAGGACATAAAGATTCAAAAATGGATGGGCTTACTAGAGGCAAAAAAAGACACTCAGCTGAGGAATTAATTGGGTTGTGCAAATAGGTTGAAAAATCCTCAACATAATTAACTACCTCAGGCCCACTATTAATTAAAGAAATATCCGACGCCCTCACCTTTAGTAAACCACAGCCCAAAGAGGAAGGCCCAGCACCACCCAAGCATGGTAAGTGGTCATTTAATTGGCCAGCCACAGGATCCACATTAAACCGGCCTAACAGAGAGCTGTTTAAGGCACTTTCCTCATGCAAAACATCCAGCCCACTCACATGACCATCCAGCCCACTCACATGTCTCTCTTTATGCCTCAGATCCAGACTTGGCACGTGAAGATCGCACTCATCGTTGACATCATCATCTGGCTGAGATGTCATTTTCACAGGAGCAGCTTTCGGCGTTGACTGGTGCTCCATCTGCGTCATTGGGCCACGTATCCTCACAGCTTGCCTCAGAGTTGCCTCAGGACCAGAGTCGACCGTTAGAGAAGGTGGTCGTCAGAGCATCAGCATTCCGGCCTAGTTCTTCTCGTTCTTCGGCGTCGCCTCCCCGTTAGCAGAGAGTGAAAAATCCTGGTTTTGATTTTTATCCATGGATTCCGACGCACCCACAGCTAAAGCTCTCTTTGCCGACGACCAACTCTGCCGTGAAGAATCAACCAAGTCTTCCTTCGCCAGAAAAGGGGCTTCTTCCCACCCTTCCTTAAATACAACCAACTCCTCATCCAGGGTGCACATAGCATGAGTACCAAGCCAGCTTCCAAACTTATACTCACTGTTGACCCCTTTACTTCTATCTGCCACCTCCTTGCATCCTCGACCATCATGGCCTAGTCGTCCACAGTTGTAGCAGAAATTTTGGAGCCGTTCATATTTCACAGTGACCCAGGTTGGTTCCTTCTCCTTCCTCAGAACCCAGAAGCCAGATACGAGAGGTTCGTTCAACTGCACAATTGATCTGACTCTGATAAAACTACGTCCTAGCCGACCTCCATTCATCTTTTTTTCAAACATCACCGCTTCTCCAACTGAGTCTCCAAGAATCTTTGCATTGTTGTTGTCGAAAGCCACCATCGGAAGGCCATGAAATTGAACCCAAAAGGGTGGCTCCTCAAAACTAACATCCTTAAGAACCATAGAATCCTCCCAAACCTACAGGTTTAGAAGGAAGCCTTGAATTGACCAAGGCCTACCTTTTAGAATACGACCATACTCTTTGATATCCCTAAATCGAAAGAGAAAGATGATCTTACTACGGTCAAGTTCAAGCATTCCATATCATCTTTCAGTTGCCATCCCTTTTTTATCATAGAGATAACAATGGGAATATTTAAGTTTTTACTTGTATGAAGCTTCTCGAATAATGCTCCACCAAGCTTTTCAGTCTTCTCATCCAAATTTAAAATCACTTGTTTCATCCCCTCAGAATTGCTACCATTCCCCACCTCCATATCCACAACAATTACAGGAGGGATCGCCGCACACTCAGGCAATAGGTGGAACCAATGGAAGAGAAATGTCTACTGAAAATGGCACCAAAGGTTCACCAGGAACCAGCCAACTCTCACACCGAGAGGAGAGAGCTCCCACAGAAGAGAGAAGACCAATTGTACAAGAGAGAACCAGCCAACTAATACGAACCATTTTTGTATTCTTGCTGGTCAAACACTACGAACCTTACTTTACACTAATTTCTTAGCACTATTTGTTTCTCGTTCTAAACCAAAACCTGCCATGTTTTGTCTCCTGCAAGTTCAGGTCTACGACCATTATAATGCATCATCATGTTACTTTTTCTTGTACTGCCACAATACTTAATGCAATACCATATTCAGAATTAAATACTTTTTTACGTATGGTTTCACTGTTTTCTATAACCTGGAATTGTAATTTTGCTATCCCTTTTTCTTTCCAAGGTTTTGTTTTGTTTTTATCCAGTCAGGAGCTTTTCCTTCTGAAAGCATAACAACATGCTGGCCTTGGTTTCATACAAATTTGCCTCTCCACTTTTTTCACTAATGTACGTAAGAGAACAATTGATCTTGATTGAGAGTATGCTTATTCAAGAATAGTGAAAAGACTGCAACTTAGGGCCTGTTTGGCATAGCTTTATAAGCTAAAAAAAGTTCATTCGGAGCCCATCATAGGTAGAAGCTTAATAATTGGGTGTTTGGGTAGCTTCATTATTTGATGGGCTTCAATGTCTGAAGCTGTTTTTTTTGTAAAGCCACCTAATCAAGCTTCAGTGCAAAGTCACTTACGTGCATTATTTATTCCAAACACAAATCACATCAGAAAAAGTCCATTAGAAAAAAAAAATCCATAAAGAAAAGTCCATCGAAACAAAAGCTACTTACTATCGCTATCCCAAATGGAGCTTTAATTGTAGGAATGGACGCTTATTCAATTGTAATATATATTTATCAATAATAATAGATAAAGTGTCTATAATGTGAAAAAACAAATAGCTTTAAAATTGTTAAAAGTGAGAAAGGAAGAGCAATGTGTAACATCCCAAATTTTAGGACAAAGAGTTTAGAGATAAGACTAAGATAAATAGTAGTGGAGACCGAAAATCTTAAGCTTATCATGAGAGAAAAGCTTAAGAAAATTATTAAAATTATTTTGGTCCCGTTTTTTTTTTAAAACGAAATGTAATTTTAAGGATTTAGAAATATTATTAGGGGTTTAATTACGAAAAATGGGCCTAAATAATTTTAAAGCCATTATTTAGAATTCAGCACCTATTTTCCTGAAAATTCAAGGAAAAATAATTAGAGGATAAATTATTGCCTAGAAATTTTACAGGTGATAATTTATGATCTAGAGAAGTTAATTGAGAAAAATTCTTATATAGAATTAAAGATTAATTTCTAACACATTTTTAATATTTACAACTTAACAAGTAAAGCACAAGTTATAAATAAAAGTCTGAATAAAAGTCCGATGAGAAGCAATTGGAATTATTTGGGAGTGGACCCCACACACCATCTCCCTCTCTAAATTTCGGACGCCTCACATCTCTCCCTCTCAATTTAATGGTGCCACCTCACCGTTTCCTCTCTCCAAAACCGGACAACACATACTCCCTCGTATATTCAATTTCCATTCGGCAAATACCCACAGACTCATATTTCTCATTTATTCCATTCTTTCAGCAAAAACAGAAAACAGAGACGGAGAGAGCACGAGAGGAGTCGGAAGGCAAGAGAGGAAGGAGGAGCTGAAGAAATCACATAAAACCTTAGATTTCAGCTATAGTAAGATTCCTAATCCCTCTCCTGTCATCTATTTCCTCGTTTGAGTGATGCTTTGACAGTTTTGGGTTGATGAAATTCAAAGCTAAGTATAGAGATACCATCAGATAGAGGTTGTAATAGTATATTTGAGTAGACTAAAGATAACATTTGAGGTTGCATGTGTTATTTGGTTTTGATTTGTAATAGCCGAACCTAAAGCCCCTGTTTTGGTGGGTTAGTTTCAGGTTTTTAAATGAAAATGTCTAAAGGAAGTCTAGATAGAGTAGAGAGAGCATAATACTTATATATGTATGCATTCATCAGACCGTATATGATGCTAGAGAATGTGGGGTCTGAATTTTGTGATTTTTAAACTGCTTTTTCAACTTTTTATTTAGTATTTCAAAGAGATGTGACATGAATTCGATAGATTTCTTCAGTTTAGAGAAGTATGGCTTAATATTGTTCAGTCTAGGGTGCTGAAACCTACAAATTCGATAGTTCCTGTTTTGGGTCCCTATGTGTTAAAAAGAATAGTTTAAATTGTTGGATTGTGGTTTAAGTGTTAAGGTGACGTTGGAATAATGGTTACGTGATTATATAAAGCTGGAAATTCCAGAGTACCAACATGTAGTTGGCTGAATGAGTTAAGGAGTATATGATGTTGAGAAGTTAATGGATATGCGTTAAATGATGTCTTCCAAACGGTAAAAGCTGATAAGTTTTAAGATTTAATGAGGAACGTTGTCTGGAATATTTCAAGCGTCTAGAGAGCTCAAATGAAGTTAAATTATTTTAGAAGCTAGGAATGTTTTTCCAGATTCCAAGTAGAAATGATAAGCTTTAAAATGATATATAATATGAGGCAAATGGATTAGTACATTAACAATTATGGTTTTTGGAATTTAGGCATTGAATCTCGAAAGAAATCTGTGGCAATGAGGGTTTAGGCATGGTTCTGGAAGTAGCAAGAATTGGCTCTGGGTAATATTTTATCTTTTAAATATATTCAAATAGCTTTGAATAGGAATTTGAATCATCACAATTGGAATTATATAAAATTAGTTATGAGTTTTCTAAGTTTGGTCAGGAAAACTGGAAAATCCTGTCTCTAGATTCAAGTAGTATCTATTCTATGAAATTTTGAGAAGATTTCAGCCACAAATTGGTTTGCTGATTATTTTTCCTTTAAACTAGACTTATAGAGCTTTAATTAGGAATTAGAATCACCTCATTTAAAGTTTTTTAGATTAAGTTATAAATTTTCAAAGTTCCTTGAAAAATTATAGTCAGATTTTTCTATTAAGTCTGAAAATGATAATATTTTTGGATAAATGTATCTAGTCATGGGTTGAGAGTTTTGGGTAGGATAATAGACATTTAATTATATCTTGGTAAGTATATTTGTACAATGATAAAAGATTACCAATGATGACCTATCTATATGAATTTCAAAATTTATAGGAATTGACAATTGCTTGAGTTCAAGAGAAAAGTGAACCTAAAGGATTTTGGTGAAGGTATAGTTTCAGAAGGAGCAACAAGTGAGTGAATAGCGTCCCACTATAATTTTTATAACTGATATTTACACTAGTTATTATATTTTGATCTTAATTACGATATGTATAAGTATGATCTTGTGAAGGAAAGATATCATATTGGTTTCATTTTCTTATTGATGTTACATGAGTATAGATTGACATTTTATTCATTATTATTTATTTTCTTCCAATTGCATCATAGTATAATTTATGATTATGCATTTGAATGGAAAGGAAGACTTTTGAGATATTTTTATAAATTTTATATTGAAATGGTCTTTCAATTTGAAATGTTTTTACGCAAGTTCTTGATGTTTTAAAAAAGATTTTTATTGATGATTGAATTTGAAGGAAAGTTTTGAAATATTGTTTGTGAACGTTCATGCGAGGAATTCGATTATAAAGTATTAGATATTGTTATTGCTTTGATAAATTGACCCCAAGCATACTTGAAAATGTTTTTGGCGAGGATTGAATACAAAGCTGGTTACTAACAACAAGATACTCTTAATTCTTGGTGCACCATGGTTAATCTCAAGCTCGTTTGATATTCATGGGATTTGTTCTCATGCTTGTTATTCGTAGGTTTTGTACCTGCGCTTGTTTCTTAGCTTTGTGCTATGCTTGTTTCATGAACTGTATGTCTATGCTTGTTTCATGGCTTCAAGCCATGCTTGGTTAGTTACCCTTATGGACTATGTGTCCATACTTGTTTGATGGCTTCACGTCATGTTTGGTTAGTTACCTTCGTGGATCATGTATGGCCACTCTTGTTATTCGTTCTATAAGAAGTCCAATGGAAAGATGAGGTTTGAGAATTATGGTTTAAATTGATTATATTAAATCAAAGGTTTTAGTACATATTTGAATTTATATGATTAATGATATTTTATATAGAATTCTATTTTATTCATGATCCTATGGTTTAGAAATTGAAATTTATTGGCATATTATTATTATCAAAAGATTAGAATGTTTAAATTATTTACTTTTATATTTTATTACATTATAAGAATGAGACATTATTCGTTGGAAAATTTGTTTGGTTCGGCGATATTGCTGATCATGTACCTTTTGCTAAGCGGTGAAGAGTCTTCTTAAGGATTTAAAGTTCGCTGGCTCATTTTAAAATATTGCTAATTGAAGTAATCCGATCACTATATTTTTGTATTATTATTAAAAGTTAGATGCTTCTAGGATCCTTGTATTCCCTTATTGTTTGAATCACATGTTTATAAGTTTAAGGCTTTAGGAATGTGAATCCATTTATATTGGGTGCCGGCCACCCCTTTGATTTTCAAGGCATGACAAAATAGCTATCCATTCAGAAAATCACCAAGGTTCTATCTGCTTCTCTTTTGATGCACAATTTCATAGTTTCATTTTGCCTGAACTTGGGCAAAAATATTGTCACAATGAAACTAATATGTTAAAAAATAATGTTACACTTTTTTTTCATCTTTCGGACAACTACTTTAAGGTTTAAACTGGGTTAGGATTAAGAAATCTTAAAGGAAGGGTCACTTCCATACGTGATCAAGCAGTGCTGCAAGTTGCAAAAGAATCTGGGAGAAAGTAAAACCACTTAAAGCTTGCCTTATTAATTATATATTGCCTTAAACATGCAAAGGTTACTGAAAGGCTGTCATGTATTGTTTGAATGCAACAGTGAACATAGAGAATGAGAACGAAAGCAAAAATTATGCCATATGAGGGAATGGAAGCAGTCTACTAAAAAGAGAGATTAAAGTGTAATCAGCAGGGTCAACTTACAAGATATCAGCATTTGGTTATAGCATATATCAGCATATGGTTACTCTTTAATCAAATTATGCCATTTGATTAATGTGTAACCATAGGTCAAATGCTTGCATGCATGTAAATAGAGGAACAGATTAAATTGGAGAAAAAAAAAAAATCGTAAACAGCAAAACTAAGGGATTCCGGATTCATCAAGGAGGGAGGACAGTGAATGCATTCAGAAAGTGTAGCATGGGTACTATCATGGTTTAGGAACTTTCTGCAGCTAACAAAGTCATCGGGGTTTAAATAAAAGGATTTAGATAGAAGTATGTATTAGAGTCAACCGCACCTTTAAATTGGTAGGCATTTACTTTTTCTTTTCACCAAATAATTGGTTGGCCGCATAAACAGGATATGCAATTGGTAGGCATATATATTCCCCTACTGGCAAAATTTATATTGCTCAAGCTAGTAAATGCCTCGCATGTTAATATCATTTAATTTGTATCACAAGGGACTGCTTTGGCATTAATAGATGTGAATTCCATTTTCATACAGAGGGCTCAGAGTGCAGGAAAGTAAGGCAGAGATTAATAAACATGAGAAAAGGAATATATGTGTGTGTGTGTGTGTGTGTGTGTGTAGCCGTGTAGGTGTATATATATATGTGTGTGTATTCTAACCAGCTTTTATGATTCTCAGAGGTTTTGTTTTTGTGATTCTCTGATATGGTGCTGGCAGCTTTAATTTATTCACCTCCTCGCCATGCAGCTTTATACACAATCATTCAGCTTCATTCAAACCCTTAGCAGTAGTATTTCCTTCTTTAACCATTTTGCCTTACAAATCAACTAAAATCTCCGTAAAAAAAAAAAAAAAAAAAAAAAAAAAAATATATATATATATATATAGGATTTTCAACTTATTCTTTGATGAAATTATTTATTACTGTTCTTATGATCCTGCTGTCACAGAATGATATAAGGACCAATTGAAAAAAAAAAGGTAAAGGGCCTCAGAACCAAAAATAAAAACAAAAGTCCTATTAGAGAATCCATTAGCTATAACATGAGAACTTACCCATGTTGCAATTTTTTTTTTTTTTTTTTGTTACAAAGCTGACAGGTGTTGACAAAATATTGGGCCAATCAACCAGTAGGCCAAAGGGGCTTACTAATTAAAATATGTTACAACCGAAAAGTGATAGAAGCACTATGAGTAGCCAAAGAGGAATATCGTGCATGATCAATTAATATGTTACAACCGAAAAGAGATAGAAGCACTATGAGTAGCCAAAGAGGAATATCGAGCATGATTAATTATACATATAAAGACAATTATCAGGTAGAGGATGGTCTCAACCTGCTGGCAAAAAAAGGAGAAAAAAAAAAAAAACAGGATGGTTTCAACCTATGTCTTAGACAATTGGGAACAGGTATATATAAAGGATGAGTTCTTGAAATTCCTTTGGTCCATCAATCTTAAAGAGCTGGTTGGGGACATGTAAACACGAAAATGGAGAGGGAAAAAGTTGTTGTTTATTCAATAATATCTAATATATATACATAGCTTCACATAAACACGTGTCCAACTAATTACAGCGGTTATGCAACAATAACGTAACTAATCCTTCTAACTGATCATATTAACGAACTAATTACTTGAACCGACTCGTTAACATGCTTCAGAATGGACAGTGACAACGGCAATGATCAAATGGCAATGTAGACGGTTAATGACACGATCGATTAGTACTCATAAAGAAGTTAGTCTTGGGATAATTAATTATATACAAAGATATATACTCAGATGCATACGAAAGGGTTTAACTTTTAACCGAGCATTCATAGTTAAATTCGGCAGTGTGATCCCCGCGGTGAGTTTTCTTTCTATTCTACTCTAAGTATTAACATATCTGTTTCTTGAAACTCAGCTTCATTTCTTTTTCACTTCTTGAAAAGGGCGCCAACAAAAGAAAGTATACAACCTAATCTTGGCATGTTTAGTTTGATGCTAGTCAAAGGAGGCTCGCCATCGATTAGTTGCTATTAAATATTGTTGTTTTCCATAATTTATATATTTTATTTCTATACTAATAGGGTTATTTAAATTGATTTATTTTTCAAAATTTAATATTTTTAAAATACATTTACAAGACTTTAAATTTAACAAACAATTAACATGTAAGTAAGAGAAAAAAAGAAAAAAGAAAAATAGAGCACCAAAATTGGTAAACAGCAGCCTTTTTAGCATTATTAACCGTCTTTTCAGTTTAATTATAATTTACTTTTTGTTATATTAGATATTGATATATGATAGTAATCTTAGTTATAATTTACTTACAGTTGATTTTTTTTTTTTTTGGGAGATTAAGAAAGTTAAATAAATTTCTTAATCATAGCATATGTCATGTATCATTAAATTATGTATTAGTTTTTAAGTCAGACAAATTAGTTTAGTAAAAAAATGTTAAATGTAAATACTTTAAAAGAATTTATTTAGCTTCCTTCCTTGATCTCTGAAGAAAAAAAAAATCAGTTGAGTCTTATATTAAAATTTGGAATTAACATCATAGTAGTACATTTGCATTGAAGTGAGGATACAAATTGTATCTCCACACCATGACTTGTTATTAGGAGAATCTAATGGGCAGTGGAGAGTGGAAGCGCCATCTATGGTTGTTCCTCTCTAGAGAATCCAGAACCTGTGGTGGGTATCAAATTGGTTAGAAATGCGATGCCCAAAAAGCAATGGCTTTATTGGGTTGCTAACCACAAGGATGCTAAATGATTGACTGAGGAGCTTCCAACAATATTTGAGTTTATTGATGATTACCATATATGAGGTAGTCCTGTACGTGCAAAGCTTCTTATTAAGAGAAATTATCGATCATCATCATCTGTATAGTGATTACCTTTTACCTTAGGATTACGAGTTTTGTTTTGCGTGGTTTCTCTACTACTTACTATGGTCTCTCCAGTGCCTTTGTTGTCTCACTAAAACGATATGTCGTTTTGTTATGGATATAAATATTAGGCCCACCCAAGGTGTGGCCCAACAAGAGGCAACCACTATTGTACAGATGTGATGGCAGAACATTTGGGCTTAGAGGTACAAGAGGTCCAGCAGTCCAAACCCTAACCCTAAGGTACTCTCTATAAATAGATGGTAAACCCTAAAGGTACACAAATTCTACACTCTCCCTCTTTACAATTCTGCCTACACTGTACACACACCCTACCCCCTTTGGTTGTATACAGTGATCTTCTATTCTCAATGGTATCTCATCCATGGATATCTAAGAGGGAGCTATTTGATCCAAGATAAACTTACTAGTCCACCTAGGGCTAGACACTTATGTTCTCAGAACAGAACATTGGCGCCGTCCGTGGAGAATCGGTAAATTTCTGATTCCCGTGACCTAAGAAGGTCAAGATTTCAATTCCCAACTGCCAACGAATAATCGTGTGGAAAACTGTTCTGTTCTGAGAACAGGATTTGTTGGACTTGACTAAGAGCCAAGCCTAGGGCCTACGTACCCTGTGAAGGGATCAAAGTCCACGTAGTTCGAACACACACAAAAAGGGGGTGGGGTGTGTGCTCTGTGTGACTGTATGTAAATGTCTGAGTTAGAACCTCTGCACCTGGTTAACCTGTCTCTGTACTTATAGAGGTCACCATGGAGGAGTGGAGGAGATCGTGGCTGGGGCATGATCTCTCTGGCGAAGCATTAGGGGAGTACGTGGCGCGGGTACAACTTGGATACTCCCATCATGCTGATGGTTAGGATCCACTATAATAGTGGGTCTTCCTATATTATAGGTACGCTTGTTAACTTATATGTTTACTTAGTTGGGTCGCCTCGATATTGGGCCTTAGTACAGGTCCGTAACAGTTGCCCCCCAGCCTGGTAGTTCAAGCTTTTGAGCTGCCGGGATGTACTTTGCCCCTAGTCGGTTTTACTAGCCGAGCTTTGTTGTCGTGAGCCTTACATTTCCGAGCTGCATTACGTTGATCCTGGCTATCAAGGTGGTCTACTTCGAAGATCCGAGGTCTTGTCTCAAAGATCCTGAGTAGTGCCGAGATGGTTCGCCTGCATTTGAATCCAAGTGTTGATTTCGGCTATCGAAATCGTCTTTTAAAAAGATCCAAGGTAATGTCTCTAGGATCTGGGATAATGCCGAGGCATTTTTGCCTGACTCTGAGATTGAGATCTTTCTTCAGGTTATCGGGCTAGATTGCCGTGAATCTTACCCTCTTGCCTATCTTCCGCGCATTGCCGGGTTGTATCATATTGACCCCGGTTACTAATGTCATTTGCTCAAAGATCCGAGGTAATGTCTCAAGGATCCAAGGTAATATCAAAGAGTTCGCTCGACTTCGAGGTCGAGATCTTTCGTATCTGAGTTGTTCCAGCTTGATTTGCTTTTGTCTGAGTCTTGACGAATTCGGATTCATTCGTATTCTGCTACCGATTTGCTTGTTTAGGCGACAGGTTTTTTTCCCGAGGAGGGATCTATTTGCCTTTCCCTCGTTCTTTGTTTTCACTTACCTCGACCTCGGCTAATAGTGAACATGCTTTTTCACTAGCAACGTTGCTTTGCCGGGATCTCTTCTTCTCCAATCGTCCAGGTTTTTGGGTTTGTTTGCTGCTGTATTTGCTTATGTCGCTGACAGCTTTATGGTGCCACACATGTCCTGTCTTGTTGCCCCCCAGCCTGGCAGTCGAGGGCTCTGGGCTGCCAGGGTGTATTGACTATTTAACCTGGATCTCTGTCCGAGGTTAATCTTCATTCCCTCCAGCGAGGTGGTTCCCTCAGATGATGTCGCTACTGTTAGTTATGATTAGTTTTGATGATGTCTTATATAGATGCCATTATCAAAAGCAAAAAGATTGAGTAATATAGTTATCTCCTACATTGACTAACTACTATGTTTAATGTAGTTTAGTCCAAGTTGAATGACAAAGAATGATCAAGAGAAGAGAAGAAAGAAAGAGTTTGATTATGAAGAATAATCAAGGTGGAAGATTAAAGAAGGAAGAACTTGTTGAATAGAATGAGAATATAATTATTCAAGTTCTTATATTGATGCTAGAAGGCTCCAAGATCATATGGAAGTTGGAATGAGTTAATTCGAGTTAAATCAAGCAAATATGAGGTTTAGGATGAGAAAACTCGAGGTTTGAGTACAAACCTCGAGGTTTGAGTGTCTTCAGCGTCTCGGTGTCTCGGACTAGCAAACCTCGAGGTTTCAGTCAAAACCTCGAGGTTTCAGCCAAAACCTCGAGGTTTCAGCTATCATCAGCTTTTCAGCTCTAACTGTTTCACGTTCAGCTCGGGCGACGTCTGGTAATTTGATAATATCTCTTAAACCAGAAATCAAATTGAATCGAAATCAGTGGCATATGAAACTAGACTCCCAATGAGTCATTTGGATATAAAATTCAAGCCCAAAGGAGTTCATATAAAGGATCTATGAATTATGGAAGTTGACAGTGAAATCCACGCCACACAGCAAACCAAGCTTCAGTGTTTTGAGTGTATCTTACAACCTAAATATCCGGTTGAGCTAAAATTGGTGGCATATGAAAGTAGACTCACAGATCTTTCCAACAAGAGTTTAATGGATGAAAAAAGAGTTCAGACCAAGGAGATATGTCCCTCGAAAGTTGACAGTCAGTTCAGGACATTGCAAAAACGCTGGTCAAGAACAGTCTTCATTCATCAGATCATAACGGACATAATACAATGAGTTTGGAGCTGATTCTTCTTGCATTGGATTCTTACCTCAAGCTTGGACATGTGAACTTGAGTTTGAAATTGGCCAAGAATCTTCCGAATTTTCTGAACAAAGCAAAACCTCCAGGTTTGAGGAAAACCTCCAGGTTTGAACTCAACAGTGTTTCTCAGGTTTCTCAAAAATATGAGAAACCTCGAGGGGTTTGTCTAGGCAGAGAGGATCTGCATTTTTCCAAGTTTTCAAAACCTCCAGGTTTACTCTCAAACCTCCAGGTTTCTGTTTTGGCGCAAAACCGAGAATTTCAGATTTAAGTGAAACCTCCAGGTTTCGTGAAAACCTCCGGGTTTTACGCATCCAGAGAGCAAAAGACTTTTTCACCGATTTTGAAACCTCCGGGTTTTCGTGAAAACCTCCAGGTTTCTGCATCCAGAGAGCAAAAGACTTTTTCACTAATTTTGAAAACCTCCAGGTTTCTATGAAAACCTTCAGGTTTCTTCATCCAGAGAGCAAAAGATTTTTTCACTGATTTTGAAAACCTCCAGGTTTCTGAGAAAACCTCCAGGTTTGATGTTTTGGACTTGAATCTCCTTCACATGCTACAGTCAAAACCTCCAGGTTTGAAAACAAACCTCAAGGTTTCATCGCGTCTTCAGAATTTCAAATCTGACGAATTTGCAATACCTTCTTGTTTGATCTTAATACTTTCCACGATTATTCTCTAATGTTTCTAGATATGTTTAACCACTTTTTTAGTGAGTTTCAGTTGGATTAGAGGATGTTTATTGAAGGTTTAAAGCAAAAGTAAACATTAAATGCAAACCCAGAAAGTTGCATTCTTTTGGGTAATCCTTCTGCACACGTTTAACAAAGGATTAAAGATTGCTTTCCACATCCAAAAGTATCTGCTATTCCAACAGATTTATTTTCGAGAAGTCAACTCGAACCTGCGACAAGTGGATTAAGTGAAGATTAGTGAGAGAAGAAGACCAAAGCGAACAGAACCTTATACATTATGGGCAACGGTTATAAACGGTCATATATTGTTCTCTACCTATAAAAGAGGACAGATTCAAGCAGAAAAATGTAGAGACACAAGCTTACATCTTCAATATGCTAATACTCTGTTTTTCACATCATTTATTCTCTGTTTTTCATGTTTAGACAACTTAGAGAGTGAAGTGATTTGTATTGATTTTCAGTGTTAATTCATTCACTTCTAAGAGAGAAGATTTATTGTAATCATTCTATCCTTCTGAGAGTTACTCAAGATTGGGTGATCTTGAGTGGGAAACCCATTGTATTGATTACAGCTTATAAGGGGAGTAAGTTCTAGTGAGAGAATTACTTCGAGTATAGAGTGTGTAATCAAGTGGGTGTATTGATTACAGTTTGTAAGGGGGAGTGAATCCTAGTGAGAGGATTACTCCAAGTACAAAACATGTAATCAAGTTGAAAGAAGATAGTGGATTGAAAATCTCAAGTGGAGCTTGAGGACTGGATGTAGGTCAAGGATTGGACCGAACCAGGATAAATCTCTATTTGCATATTCTCTTCCCTTATCTCTTATATTTCTAGCATAATCATTTGAATATCTAACTATTGGTTTATGTATCATTACTATCATACATACTATATTTACTGAGATGCGAAAAGTTTTTCAAAGTAACTAAAGTTTTTATTATTCACCCAATTCACCCCCTCTTGGGTTCAGCCGGTTCTTACAGCTAAGGCCGCTATGGGGAAAACGACCGAGGAACTTCTGGTCGTGAGAGAGGCGTTGGAGAAAACGACCTCCGAGTGCGCCCGTCTGCAGGATGCTCTTGCTAAGAGCCTGGATGCTGTGAAGGCACTGTAAAAGCAGGGCGCCGATCTAGCCTCCGAGCTGGACTCGACCAAGGATGCTCTTCTGGCGGAGGAGCAGGCCCATTTGGACACCACCGACTCGTTGAAGGAGACTACCTCCGACTGCTTCGACATGGCCTTAGAACAAATCAAGCACTTGAATCCGAACGTATCACTGAACCTTGCCGGGTATGACTACCGGGCTTATGTGAAGGATGATGTCCTAGTTCTGCCCCCTCCGACGCCCGATGGTGGGTCCATGTCTTTTGAGGAGGATGAACTGGAAGAGCAAGGCGATGATGAGGCTGGGCAAAGAGCTCCGGAGGCCGGGCAATCCAACGAGGTGGTGCCTTCTGGTGATGTTGCTCCCCCAAGCTAGGGTTGGAGTCCTTCACCTTTTTTGCTTTTTCCTTGGGGCGTCTGTGCCCTTGGCAAGCTTGAATTTTCCCGGCGTCTGTGCCGGTACTATACTCTTGCTTAACAATTAAATTAATGTTAATTGTCTTATCGCTTTATGAATTCTAAGCATAGTTAGGAATCCATCGACCGTAGTGGGTACAGGTCTTTTATACTCGACCAGAGCTTAAGTCTGGGAGTGGGCAGGGTTGTCTGTTTTAACCTCGTGGGGTGTTAACTTAACCGCACTACCTCGTTCCGGCTGACTAGTTTGGAAAAGTAATTTGTAACCGAAATAAGGGCGAAGTTGTCACATGTTCAGCCGAGGTGTCCGTAACGCAATACTTAAACATTTTGACCTGATCAGGGTCAGCATGACAATTCGTGTTCTTAGATCGGGCAAGCGTTGACGCGTCAATTTCACGAAGGCCACGTATGGCAATTTCGCCGAGCTCTAACCTGTGCGCGTCGGAGTACAACGGCCAGTGTCACACATCTAGATGGTTTTTGTTTTTGACCGGGTTTAAAGACCTTGGTGTCATGTTTATGACCGGGTGTAATGACCTCGATGTTTATGACCGGGTGTATAGACCTCGGTGTAATGCTTAAGCGATCAATAGTGCACGTTTGAAATCTCTATCGAGGAATCCTTCATCTGGGGTCCGTTTAAGGAGCGCACACGGATTAAATTGTACAATGTTCAGTATATCCAGTATCCAATTAAGGGGCATGGATTTAACTGTATAATCTTCAGTTTGTCAGGGGTCCATTTAAAGAATGCGGAGTCACCTAGATAATTTTCAGTTTATCCGGGGTCAACTTAAGGAGTACGGACTTAACTGTATTTTGCACGGATCTCGGATTTTAACTGGAATGCAGTGTACCTGGGATCCTCCTTCTGTTTGTTTCCTTAAGAGGTGGACTCCTTCGCAAAGTTTTTCCTGGATTTGTTTGTCCAAGATGGGTGTCGTAACCTGAAATTTGCTTATCCGAGATGGGTGTCGTAACCCAAAATTTGTTTATCCGAGATGGGTGTTCTAACTCGGAGTTTGCTTTTACGCGGACCCCGGATTTTAACTATATTAAGTGTAACCGGGTTCGCCTTCAGAAATTTCACAGGGATCCCGGATTTTAACCAGATTCGGTGTAACCGGGGTCCGAGGTCTCTTCTTTGCAGCAAAAGTGAAGCAACACCGACTTGCTGGCGTAGAAGAACCATAGCCAAGATGATTAGAAATGGTGATGACCATAATCCATGAAATCAAAACACATAACACTTTGAAAATGTTGGCCCAGCAAAAATAAATTGAACTATTGGAATTGGGTACTTTTCACTAGGTATAGCAAGACTAGATCTCACCCCCTCCATTTTGAACTATCATTGGACAAGACACAGCCTTTGTTCTTTTCCTTATCATGAAGTACCCTACGGTTGGGTAACATATAAGGATATTGTCTCATAGATCTTAGAATTTTCAAGAGAAAACAATGAAGGCAAGCATAACAGATCCACACCACATAATTGAATGGGCTGGTTTGTGGAGTAGACAAGAATCAGAGTCAAGAACAATTTCCCAAATCCAATCCAGTTCCTTTTTGTCTTTATTGGAAGAGACAAATTCAACCTTCTCATACTTGGCTAAAATTCACATGCGCAAAGGTAAATGACTTATGCAGAAGCAAATTTCTCAAGAAAGCAAGATTTAATTAGACATCTAAAAACCTTCAGGATTGGATAAGGAGAAAACTCACTCCTAGCGCATAGATAATGCTCGTAAGTGAAAAATTCAAATAAAAGAGGAAAGTTTGGAATTAAACTTATCTCTTCGGTATTTTCTCTGAATGACACCAATGGCTGCCACTCATGAAGGATCATCTTTCTCAATTTCCGCCTCAGAACAGAATTTCTTTGGGGTCTTGGAGAATCCACAGTTATGAGAATAATGAGCTATGAGAGGCATCCCGACATTGAATCTGTGTGACTCCAACTGTATCAATTCCACAGGATTTACTAAGCTTCCAATCGTTTGCTCCCATTGTTCTTGTAATTTATTGAAGAGCATGAACTTCATCTTGAGGTAACTTTGACTCATGAGAAATTTGTAGCAAGGAGTTTGCGTTGAATGTGATGACAGGTGGTCAATGTTTTGACAGTTAATCCCAGTACCAACTAATCCCAGTCTGACTATTAAAACTGCGACTTTCTCTTCTTAAAATCTCGATCTCGGCTTCAGAAACTGGTTTCTTGCTTTTAAAACTCGACCTCGGCACACATATCTAGCCACAACTCAAAAGCGGGAATCCCGCCTTCACGCTTGACAAAATTTGGAACAATGAACACAAGCCATGTTTCACCCTTGCTCGGCAGCTTCGCAATTCGATTGCCAATGTCGAGAATGCTTCCTCTTCAAATTATAATCTCGGAGGTCGAATTGCAAATTACAGCCATACTTAGCAATAACCTGGTGCTGCAGACAGAGTCGAAGCATAAGCAAAGCGCGACTACCAACGACTAGCACGAGCAGGATAGAGTTTCTGACAGTAGGCAAATCCGAGCTCTAGTGATTCATCGTCTCGGCAAGGTTCATCGGTCATCAAAGACAACGTCTCTGCTTGCGTCGCCTCTTTCTTCAAACACACAAGCCGAGATAGCCGAGATGTACCTCGGCTCGGTTGCCTCTTCGTGTATCTCGGCATACCTCTCAACGCTGGTGATTTCATGAACATCTCGGCTAACATCTCGGCATGCACCAATCTTGGCACCTCGGCCCCCTCAGACAGATACGCCTCCTTGGTGGTGATATTGCACTTAACGCCATTTAACGCTGGTGTGCAAAGGCTGGTTTGCAGAACTTTCCAACCGAACTGAGTCCAAGAAGCCGAGCTAACACTGGGGCATAAAACTTCACGTTAATCCGAGACCGATGTCGGAGCTGAGAGGGCTTTCCTTGACTTTGCGCTTCTTACTATCCGATTCGATCCACGGTAAAAACTCGATGTGCACGGGTTGAGTTCCCGAGGATGCGGTGGAAGTTCATCTTTGGAGACTTGACGGTACAATGGTGTTGGTTGTAGGAGATAGCACCGTCGAAGGTTTTAATACTCATCATCCATTATGTTTTGTTGATCGAACTAGGCTCTTAAATAATCACCGTAAAACGCCAGACCAAAGCATTAATTGATTTGAAAATGGAGACAATAAGATGGAGAGCCTTCGTTAGGTTTCAGTTGGGATCGTTCGTCTGTCAATTGAAAATTGGAATTATTAACCTTCCTAGGTCAAGGGAATCAAATAAAAATTTACTGATTCCCCACGGACGGCGCCAATGTTCTGTTCTGAGAACAGGATTTGTTGGACTTGACTAGGAGCCAAGCCTAGGGCCTACGTACCCTGTGAAAGGATCAAAGTCCACGTAGTTCGAACACACACAAAAAGGGGGTGGGGTGTGTGCTCTGTGTGACTGTATGTAAATAGTCTGAGTTAGAACCTCTGCACCTGGTTAACCTGTCTCTGTATTTATAGAGGTCACCGTGGAGGAGTGGAGGAGATCGTGGCTGGCATGATCTCTCTGGCGAAGCATTAGCGGAGTACGTGGCGCGGGTACAGCTTGGATACTCCCATCATGCTGATGGTTAGGATCCACTATAATAGTGGGTCTTCCTATATTATAGGTACGCTTGTTATCTTATATGTTTACTTAGTTGGGCCGCCTCGATATTGGGCCTTAGTACAGGTCCGTGCTAATTCCCGACAGTGTGCCTTGACACGGATTTCGTCGATCAGGTCCAAGTTTGTCCTTAGTGCATCGTCATTGGACAGCTCTCCTTCCTGCTGAGATCTGACCTTTCTCCATGATGGATGTCCTATCTCGACCGGGATCATTGCTTCACATCCATAAGGTAATCGGAAAGGAGTCTCTTGTGTTGTCGTTTGCACACTTGTCCTGTAGCCCCACAAGACGCTGTGAAGTTGCTCGACCCAGTGCGTCTCTGCCTCTAACATCCGTTTCTTCAAACCGTCTAAAAGAATCTTTTTGCCGACTCACCGACCATTAGATTGGGGATGTTCGACCGAAGCAAAGTGTTGCTGAATGTCCAAGTTGGACATCAGGGTCTGGAATCTATGGTCCATAAAATGTGTCCCATATCTGTTAAAACTTCAGCTGGTATTCCGAAGCGAGCAACGATGTTGTGACGAAAAAACCTCATTACCCGGGCCGAGGTGATTGTTGCCAAGGGCTCTGCCTTAATCCACTTAGTAAAATAGTCTACTGTGACGATGAGCCATCTAAGTTGTCCGGGTGCTGGCTTGAACGGTCCGAGGATGTCCATCCCCCATTTGTAGAAGGGCCACGGGGCCGAGATGGATTTCAACTCTGTTGGCGGAGGCCAAATAATCTTGGCGTGTTTCTGGCAACTGTCGCACCTCCTGACGGCTTCTTTGGCGTCCTCCGCCATGGTCGGCTAATAATACCCCGCTCGAAGGGCTTTCCTAGCAAGTGCTTTGCCCCCCATGTGATGTCCATTAATGCCTTCATGTATTTCTGCCAGCACGTACTTGGCTTCCGCTCCGTCCAAACATTGCAACATTGGAGAGTGCAGACCCTTGCGATACAGTTGATCGTCAACCATGGTATAGATGGCGGCCTCCCGGATCAACTTTTTAACATCAGTCGGATCGGTTGGAACAATTCATCTTTCTAAATAGTCTTCGATGGGCTTCCTCCAATCCTTCGCGGTCGAATTGTCATGATACAGGTCGGCTCGGACGGGTTCTGCTGGATCACCGTTCTATGACTGTTCGTATCCTTCGTACTTGCCAGTTTTGAGAGGATATCCGCCCTAGCGTTGTCTCCTCTTGGGATATGGGCGACCACCACTTCATGGAAGTCGGCCATAATTTCCTTAGCCTTGTTGAGATATTTAGCCAGGAGGGGGCCTTTCGTCTGGTAGGTGCCCTCAATCTGTGCGGCTACGAGCTGTGAGTCGGTGAAAACCTTGACCCGTTGAGCTCCGTTCTCTTTGGCTTGTAGAAGCCCGGCAATGAGCGCTTCATATTCGGCCTAGTTGTTCGAGGTCGGGAACTTCAGCTGGAGGGAGTGTTCCATGTTGACACCCTTCGGGCTCTCGACAATGATCCCTGCTCCACTTCCCTTTGCGTTGGACGAGCCATCGACGTATACCTTCCATAATAAGCCGTCGGTCCCCTCCGCCGGGGTGAGCTCCATAATGAAGTCCGCCAATGCTTGTGACTTGATAGCTTGCTGGGCTTCGAAAGTGATGTTGAATTCAGATAATTCGATCGCCCAGCTGGTCATTCTTCCGGCGAGGTCAGGTTTGTGCAATTCTTGGCGAATTAGTTGGCTGGTCCGAACCACTATCTGGTGTCCTTGAAAATATGGCCGCAGTCTTCTTGCGGTCGTTAGTAAGGCAAAAGCCATCTTTTCCAGCTTTTGATACCGCCGTTCTGAACTTTGCAGTGCCTTGCTTACGAAGTAAATCGGGGCTTGTCCGGCCTTGGTGTCTCTTACCAAGGCGAAGGTCACAGCTCCTCTCCTACTGCCAAATATAGGAATAATGCCTCTCCTGGCTCCGGCTTTGTCAGGACCGGGGGTGTGGCCGAGCATTGTTTGATCCTTTCGAACGCGGCCTCGCATTCCGAATTCCATCCTCCCCGGTTCTCCTTTTTCAACAGTTTGAAGAAAGGCGTGCTTTCTCTCGCCGATCTTGGCAAGAATCTCGTGAGGGCGGCGGTCGGCTCGTTAACCGTTTAACCTCCTTCTTGATCCTTGGGGCCTGCATATCTAGGATAGCCTTGCATTTGTCTGGATTGGCCTCGATTCCGCGGTTAGTTAACATGAAACCAAGGAACTTCCCGGCTGGTACCCCAAATGCGCATTTAGCCGGGTTGAGCCTTATCCGGTGCTTTCTGAACTTCTCAAATGTCTGCTCCAGTCTCGGATGTGGTCTTCTCGGATGCTTAGACTTGACGATCATGTCATCAATGTATATCTCAATGTTTTGCCCAATCGATCTTCAAACACCGTGTTCATCATCCGTTGATAAGTTGCTCGCTTTTTCAAGCCAAAGGGCATAACATTGTACTGTGAGTAATTGGCCTTGTCGGTCATGAAGGCTGTTTTCTCTTGGTCGTCGGGATGCATGGCTATTTGGTTGTAGCCGAGTATGCGTCCATGAAAGACAAGCAGTTGAAATCCAGCTGAGTTGTCCACTAATTGGTCGATATTGGGCACCGGATAGGAATCTTTTGGGCAGGCCTTGTTTAAGTTCGTATAATCCATGCATACCCTCCATTTTCCATTTGGCTTTAGCACCATTACTACGTTAGAGAGCCAAGTGGTGTATTGTATCCCTCGGATGAAACCGGCCTCCAAGAGCTCGGTCACATGCTTCTCCAGTGCCTTCTGTCTGGCGGGCCGCTATGTTCCTTTTCTTCGGGCCACTTGGGTGCCAACCCCGGCCGAACGGCTAATCTATGGTAACAGAAACGTGGGTCGATGCCTGGTATCTCGGACGACGTCTAGGCGAAAACGTCCTGGTTCTGCCTCAGGAATTCCACCAAACGGGCTTTCAGTTCGGTATTTAAATCTCGGCCAATTTTGGTGGTCTTCGAAAAATCCCCTCCTAGGACTAACTCCTCGAGTTCACCTTCGGGCTCGGGGCGTGGGACCTCGGGCTTGTCCCTAAGGTCAAGCTCTACCATGTTCATCGGGTCGTTGGTGCCTTCTCGCGCTTTCGGTGTTGGCCGAGATCTCCCTTTCCCGAGCCGGTGTGGAGATGAAGGTCCTCCGTCCCCCTCTTGGAGAGTCTCGAAGTAGCACTGCCGGGATTCTTTCTAGTCCCCTGAGACCACTACTATCTGGTTCTTGCTGTTGACCATCTTGAGTTTCTGATGCTTTGTGGATACCAGCATGTCCCAATTGTGGATTGTCGGTCTACCCAGTATGATGTTGTAAGACAAAGGAAAGTCGGCTACTATGAATCTTACCCGTTCTGATTTAAACGCCTCCTTCGCACCCAGTGTTAATCGGAGGTCGATGTATCCTTTAGGTATTGACCGTTCCCCGTTGAAACCTATGAGGGTTGTTTTGCACGGCTTCAGATCTTCTACATCCAAGTGCATCCTTTTATACGCATCCCAACTAATAATGTCGGCCGAGCTCCCAGCATCCACAAAAATCCTTTGGACTAAGCAATTTACCAAGGTTCCCGTGATTACCAATCCGTCCTGATGTCCCGGTGCTACGTCGTTCAGCTCTTCCCTTGTGAATGTTAAGGGACGTGGTGCAGATTTCGTTGGGTCGTCCTTAAATTTCAGGAGGTCTCTAACCGAGAGGACTTGTCTCAAGTATTTCTTACGCTGGCTTGCCGTATCTCCTCCACCTCCAAAGCCTCCGCGATTCCGCAAACGCGGAGTTCGGCTTTCCGGGAACTCGTCCCCGAGTTGGACTTCCGCCTTTTCTCATCCTTCATTGGCTCTGCGACCGGGCTACTACTTCGACCACTGTGATACCGTTTGCTATTTCTTCTCCCTTGAGTCTTGATCACATATTGTCGCAATTTTCCCTCTCTTACAAACTTCTCTATGGCATCCCGGAGTTTGTAGCATTCATCTGTGGTGTGCCCCGGACCATCGTGAAAAGTACAAAACTTGGAGTGATCTATTGTTGGTCGGTTTCTGATGGATCTTGGTTTCCCGACCTTCTTCATCTCAGTATGAGCCACCTCTTTCCATAACTGTGCACGAGAAACACTCAGAGGAGTGTAGCTGCTGTATTTTGCTCTATTCTTGGACCTTTCCCCTCGAGGTCTACCCTCTCGTCTAGGTTTTCTGGATTCCGTCTTCTGTCTGTCCGATCTATCCCTCTCCTCCGGTGACGTATTCCTTCGTTTCTCGGGCTCGAAGGTGTTGGCCATCTCCATTTGTTCCACATCCAGATATTGCTTCGCCTGGGTATAGAAGTCGGTCAATGTGTAGACTCGGTTCTTACACAAGTTTTTGGCCAGACGTGAAGATGGATCAAGGTCGTCGACGAGACAGTGCACGTGGACCTCCTCAGAAAGTGAGCTTACTTGCATTGCCACGTCTCTGAACCGATTCAGGTACTTTTGCAGCGTCTCACCCTTTTTCTGTTTTACCTTGCTCAATGTGAACTGGGATTTCGGCGTTTTTTTACTGGTGGCGAAGTGCAGCTCAAACTTCCGTCCGAGGTCTTCGAAATGGCGTACTGAGTTGTTCGGCAGTGAATTCAGCCACTTATGGGCCGGTCCGATCAATGTTGCCGCAAAAAGTCTCAAGATGACCGAGCCTTGGATTGATCGAACCCACATGAGCTTCTCAAATATCTCGAGATGAGTGCGTGGGTCTTGGGTCCCGTCGTACTTTGGGAGATCGGCTAAATCAAAATTCTTCGGATAAGGCGCTGCGGTCGTCGCCTGTGAAAATGGGGTTCCGCCTGATCCCGTCAAGTACTTCATCTTGTATTCTCTAGGTGAGCCGTGTGACCGGGGTACCTTTTCGCACAACTCGGTATCCATCCGAGTAATAGTCCTCCTCATGATCTCGGTCTTCATCATCATACTCTCGGTCATCATGGTTATCTAGGACATGTTTGTCGAATCGAACTTCCTTATGAACTCGGTCTGGCTCGTCCACCATTCGAGATAATCGTGATATCTTCTGGGCCGAGGTTGACTGGCATTCTCGTCCCGTACCCGTCGCTCTTTCCATTCTGCGGTTTGGCCTCAGTTCTGAACTGTCAGACGAACCGCTCTTTCCGAATTATGACTTTCTCTTTTCCTTTTTGTGTATCTTTCCTGATTTCCATTCTGAACTAGGTTTTTGAACTTTTTTAATCGGTCGGCCATCATCTGCTCGAGGACCCTGAAGTCTTCTTGGCGTTGAAGGTGATCCCTCTTCTCCTTGTTTTCGAACCGTCGCAGCATTGACTCCTGTACTTTTTGCAAAGTACGAACATCGGTGGTTGGCTCCGGGATTTCTTTGGCGAACTCTTCTCGGGACTTGCGAACCGGCGGAGGGGAAGACGTGGTGTGGGACACACGACCCTCCGAGGTGTCTTCAAGCGGGATTTCCTTTGTTGTCGCCTCACGTGTTTTGTCTTCCACGGGTGGGGATGAGGCGGTGTCAGAAACGTGATCGTCCGAGGTGTTGCTTCGCTGAGGTTGACTCTGAGCATGACGATGACTGGGCCCAGCCGATGGTTGGCTAGGCTGATGATTCCAACTGCTACTTCTAGTGCTAGCCATCGGTAGTCACGGGGATCAAAATTTAACGCTCCCCACGGTCGGCTGGGAATATCAAACACCCATCTTTCAATTCCCAACTGCCAACGAATAATCGTGTGGAAAACAAATATTTACTCAAAGAAGCCCAGTAAAGTTGAATATTGCTATGACGATGCTCTGCTGCCGGCAAAGTTGAAGGATCCCCGCGGTGGTTTTATGGGATTTTTCTAGGTTTGTCTAGATTGTTTGGGTTGCTCAAGTTTTACTCACAGGTGAAGAGAATGGCATCAAAATGCGTATCGTAGAGAAAGGTAAAGGCGCAGTGGTTCTGTTCTCCACGAATTGCCACCACTCATGCCCAGAAACCCCTGAGTCAAGCCACTTGATTGCTACATCTGGAGATTCCAGGCGAGGATAATTTCCACCGCTGGCGGTGGTAAATTTGGAATTGCAAGGGAATCTCGGCTACATGCAAAGGGATGGCGTCATTATTAATTCCATCCGAGATGCGAGTGGGAAGCCATCCGAGATACGTCCAATATTGGTACAAAGTTGGGGTGCTTAGTCATGCTGAGGTAGATACGAGAAGTTCTGTTTGGTGTCATGCTGTCAAAGCAAACCGAGAACAGAACCACAAGGAAACCGGGATAAATACAAAGCCGGGGTACTTCGTCATGGCCGGGGTGTAAAGGAAAATTTACACGAGTACATCTGAGATAAATACAAAGATGGGATACCTTAGGATCCAATGCCGAGATGCTCCGTGTGTACATATCATCCTGTGTGCCGAGATGCTCTGGGTGTGTGCGTGTCCGAGATCCTGTGCCAAGATGCCCTATGTGTGTGTGTGCCTGGGATGCAACGCCAAGATTTAGAGTTATGGAAAGTTGAAGCCAAACAAGTCTCTGTTATATGTATGCAGGCGTTCTCACAGGGTTGTTTTTTATAAGGAAGGGTGGTCCACGGTCAAAACAAAGAGATACTAGTGAGACAAAGATCAAGCAGCTCGAGGTGTCTGAGATTCAGGTGCTTTCTTCACCATCTAAGTCTTCAAGAAAGAGAAGTCGGATGGCCGGGACCTTCTTCATGGAGTGGCTGAAGGTCCGAGATGACTTAAATGATGAGATGCTGAGATGTAGAAAAGAGGGTCTATGATACTTGTTACGGACCGGCCCAAAAGCCTCCAAGTCCATAGCAAGGCCCAAGCGGAAGGCGTAATCCGCCAATCACGGCAGGAGAGCCGGAAATCACGGCTAGGCAGGATCCGCCCCAATCATATCAATCCACCGAGATACCCGTCCCATTTATGGGATATCTCGGATATCCGCCCCATTAATGGGATATCGTCCGATATCCGCCCCACTAATGGCCCCCATTAATGGCGTGCCCCGGATATCGCACCAGACGCCTCTATAAATATAGAAGGCAGGGAACAAGGTGCACACACTCTAACCTAGACTATTTACATACAGTCTCACTGTGCACACACATCACCCCCTTTGTCGTGTACGGTGATCCCTAGCTCTTCTGGTTATCTCCTCCATAGATACCCAGATAGAGCCCATCTATCCAAGAGCAATATACCAGCCCTAGGCTGGACATCTGTGTTCTATACCAGAACATTGGCGTCGACCGTGGGGACTGTAAATTTATATCCCCGTGACCACTGATGGCTAACCCTAGAAGCCGCAGGCAAGGCCTGAGATCCGACTGACCGAACAAGGAAAGCAGCTTACCTCCAAACCAACCTCAGGCCGGACCGAGCCGACCACCGGCTCATGATCAGCCTCCGCGAGGGAAAACTCCGGAGGGACACGTTGCGGACACGGAGACTACCTCTCCTTCCACCAACGAATCTTCAAACGAGGGGCCGCCGAAGGTCCAAGCCCAGACGGTTCCGGACGCTCAGGTACTAGAAACCGACGTCCGCATCTTAAGGAAAACCCAGGAGGCGATGATTCAAAGGTTCGAAAACAGGGAGAAATTGGATCACCTCCAAAGGCAAGATGATTTCCGGGCGTTGGAATCAATGATAGAGGAAAAGTTGGAAGCCCTCATTCGACGCGAAACCTGGAGAAGCCCTCATAAGGGGAAGGAGGTCGTACGCCCGGATAGCAGAAGTCCACGTACCAGCCCATAAGCAAATCAACAACCCCGTAATATGGACGAGGCAAGTGCCAGAAAGATGCAAGAACGCCAGCCGCTCCCCAGAGGGAGTAAGGAAAGGCCCCTGCGGATCCGGGAGACGGAGAACCGAGGCCGAGACAACCGCCTTGACGGTTATAAAGATCAGGAAAACCGAGATCGGGATCAGGATTCAGAGGAGGATCGAGAGGCAACCACGAGGGCTCGGACACGAGGGTCCCCGAGGCAATATAAGATGAAGTACCTGGACGGCGCAGGTGGGACCCCATTCTCCCGAGCAACGGCCACGGCCCCCTACCGAAAGAATTTCGACTTAGCCGATCTCCCAAAGTACGATGGGACACAGGATCCACGTCACCACCTGGAGATATTCGAAAAGCTGATGTGGGTCAGGTCAATAGAAGGTTTAGTCATCCTAAGACTCTTTTCAGCCACGTTAACCGGGCCGGCCCACAAATGGTTGAGCTCCTTACCCCACAATTCAATTAGGAATTTTGAAGACCTCGGGCGTAAGTTCGAGTTGCACTTTGCCACACAGATTGATGGCAGCTATCAAGCGAAAGGCCCCTTATTGGCCAAATACTTAAATAGAGCAAAAGAGGTAATGACGGAATTTGAAGAAGTCATTATCTCTCATATCCCAAGAGAAGAGAATGCCCGGCCGACATCCTCTCCAAACTTGCAAGCACTAAAGGTCCGGGAGTCATAGAACGGTCATCCATCAATCCGCCGAGCCCACATGCATCATGACTATCTCGCCCGCCTCGGACGGAGAAAACCAATTGAAGATTACCTGGAAAGAGGGATCATCCCAACAGACTCCACCGAAGCAAAGAAGTTGATGAGAGAAGCCGCCATTTACACTATGGTCGATGATCAGCTATACAGGAAGGGAGTACACTGCCCGATGATGCGATGCCTCGGCGAGTCTGAGTCAAGATATGTACTGACCGAAATACATGAGGGATGCAACGGCCAACACATGGGCGGCAAGGCTCTGGCGAGGAAAGCATTGCGCGCCGGCTATTATTGGCCCACCATGATGCATGACGCCATGGAAGCCGCAAGCGTTGTGACAAGCTTGTTTAAACACGCCGGGGTCTTGTGGCCGCCGCCCTGTGAGTTAAAAGGGATGCCGGCTCCCGGCCCTTCTATAAGTGGGGAATGGATATTCTCGGACCATTTAAACCGGCACCCGGACAGCTCAAATGGCTCATTGTTGCTGTAGATTACTTCACCAAATGGATCGAAGCAGAAGCATTAACTACCATCACATCATCCAGGATTATGAGGTTCGTTCGTCATAATATCTTCGCTCGATTCTAAGATACCCTGCTGAAGTCACACGACAATGGAACCCAGTTCACGGACCATAGATTCCAGGCCTTGATGACCAACCTGGACATCCAACAACACTTCTCCTCTGTCGAACATCCGCAGTCTAATGGCCAGGCCGAGTCAGCCAATAAGATCATTCTTGACGGATTGAAGAAACGCATGCTAAAGGCCGACTCTAGTTGGACCGAACAACTCCACAGCGTTCTATGGGGCTACAGGACGAGTGTGCAGTCCTCGACCCAGGAAACCCCATTCCGACTAACGTATGGATGCGAAGCAATGATTCCGGTGGAAATCGGGCAGCCATCATGGAGGAAGATCAGAGCCGGACAGGAAGGAGCGGCGTCGAATGACGACGCCTTAAAGACAGGTCTGGACCTCATAGACGAGATCCGAGTCACGGCCATTGCGGAACCGGAACCGCTGCAGCGCTTACTCGCGGCAAAATACAATCGAAAGGTTCGGCCACTATCCTTCAACCGGGTAACTTGGTACTTCGGCGGGCCGACATAGGCAGCAAGAATTCCCGAGACGGAAAACTCGCAGCAAACTGGGAAGGACCATACTGGGTGAAAGAAAAACTCGATGCTGGGGCCTATGTCCTCGAAACCTTGGCAAGGAAGCCGGTCAAAAGGACATGGAATGCCGATAAGCTAAAGATCTATTACAGCTAAGCCAAGGCTACCGTTCAGTTTTTTGCTTACTTTCGTTTTTGTTTTTTGCAATTGCTTTCCAACTTTTCCTTGCTTTGCATTTAACCATTTGTACGCTCTTTAGAGCTGCTTTATTTAATGAAGGGATTCCTAAAGCAAAAGGCGTCAATGTGCACAATTATTTACTTGAAGCCGAGGCCACTAAGCCCGGCCATAACCTGACTCTGGGGTACTTATACCCGGTCAGCAACGACAAAAAAACATCTAGATGTATGACACCGGCCGTTGTACTCCGACGCGCATTGGTAAGAGCTCGGCGAAAACGCCATACGTGGCATTCGTGAAATTAGACGTTCATACCAAGCTCTGGGAGCTTGTTTGAGACCATACAAGGCTTTCTTAAGACGATAAACGTGGTCTGGATGATGTTCATTTTCAAAACCAGGAGGTTGTTCAACATATACTTCCTCTTGAATAAAACCGTTTAAGAAGGCGCTTTTTACGTCCATTTGATACAATTTGAATCCTTTGATACACGCAAAGGCTAAGAGTACACGTATTGCTTCCAACCTAGCCACTGGAGCAAACGTTTCCTCATAATCAATACCTTCTTCCTGATTATAGCCTTTGGCGACCAATCTAGCCTTGTTACGGACTATAATTGCGGATTCATCCCGTTTGTTTTTGAATACCCATTTGGTGCCAATGACCGGATGGTCTTTAGGCCTAGGTACCAAATCCCAAACTTGATTTCTATCAAATTGATGTAATTCTTCTTGCATTGCTAACACCCAATCATTATCTGATAGGGCTTCGTCAATTTTTGAAGGTTCAATGTGAGAAATAAAAGCTGAAAATGTTACTTCATTTAAAGTGCTTTTTCTGGTCCTCACCCCTTGATTAACATCACCAATCACTTGGTCCAAAGGGTGATTCCTTATGAACTTCCAAGCCTTTGGTTGAGATTGATCAGGATTTTCTAAATTGTTTTGAGGATCAGTTTCAAAAACATCTTCAGAGTTTCCAATAGAGGCAGGAGTAGATTTCGAAAAGAAT
This sequence comes from Acacia acuminata, assembly GCA_019022655.1. NCBI lineage: Eukaryota > Viridiplantae > Streptophyta > Magnoliopsida > Fabales > Fabaceae > Acacia > Acacia acuminata. The sequence goes on from JAFJYI010000224.1 coordinate 688,575, forward strand.
TGGTTTTTGAAAGTATTTTCCTCATCATCATCCGAGAGATCCATCTAATTTAGATTCAGAACACAACGTGTATTGACTCTTCAACTACACGAGTACGTTTGTTAAAAACTCGTATGCCTTACTCCTATTAGAGTAACCAAGAAATATACCTTCATCGGATTTGGGATCAAATTTCCCCAAATTATCCTTACCATTGTTATGAACAAAGCACTTATGACCAAAGATATGAAGATGAGCCAGGTTTGGTTTCCTCCCTTTATAGAGCTCATACGGAGTCTTGTTAAGTTTCTTCCTGAGATAGGCTCGGTTTGATATGTAGCTGGCTGTGCTCATCGCGTCTGCCCAGAAGACTTGTGACGTTTGATTCTCATTCAACATTGCACGAGCCATCTCAGTTAGTACACGGTTCTTCCTTTCGACCACACCATTCTGTTGTGGTGTCCTTGGAGCCGAGAAATTGTGATTGATTCCGTGAGCATCACAGAATCCTCCGAATGCTTGATTTTTGAATTCACCTCCATGATCCGTTCGAATAGCTGTAATGCAAATACCTTTCTCATTTTGCACCTTATTGGCAAACACAACGAAGAGGTCAAAAGTTTCATCCTTAGAGGATAAGAAAATAGTCCAAGTAAATCGTGAGAAATCATCGACAATCACCAGAGTATATAGGTTTCCACCAAGACTTCTAACTCTTGTGTCCAATTAGATCCATATGAAGTAATTGAAGAGGGCGGTTTGTCGAGGTTTCGGGTTTGTTTTTAAAAGACGATTTAGTTTGTTTACCTCGTTGACATGAATCACAAATCATATCATTTTTAAAACGCAGTTTAGGTAAACCAATCACTAAATCTTTTCTCAAGAACTTGTCTAGTTGATGCATGTTGACATGAGCCGACGCTTATGCCACAACCAACTTTCATCTAAGTTGCTAACGAAACATTTTTCGAGTTTAGTTTTGGTAGATTCAAGGTATAACAATTTCCCTCACGTGGAGCTTTGAACAATACCTTTAGTTTACCTTTATCGATTGGGAGATCGTCTTTGTTGACAATGAGACATTCTTCGGAATCAAAGATAATCCAGTTGTTCTTATCAAGCACTTTGACTTACACTCAAAAGATTGTGGTAGAGACCTTCCACAAGATAGACATCCTTGATCTGAGGCCCGTCTTTTCCACCAATTTCACCAATGCCAGTAATTTTTCCGGATTGATTTCCTCCAAAAGTGACTCTGCCTCCATTTTTAGATTTCATGGCAACAAACTTTTCTGCATCTCCCGTCATGTGTCTGGAGCATCCACTGTCGATATACCACTTGTTGATTCTTGATGCTCTCAAGCACAGCTGCAAAAACAGAGGAGATCAAGCTTTAGGTACCCACTTTTTCTTGGGTCCTTTAGGATTAGTCTGCGCCTTAGGAACATAGGTTCCCTTAGGCACCCATCGATAATTACCAACCGGCTTATCCCTTCTATCCTTTTTATGAAAACACGATGAGGTACTATGTCCCTTTCGGTTGCAGTAATTACAATATGCGAATGGGTTTGAAGAGTGGACTGTTTTTCGAAAATAATTTAAATAGGATTTTCCACCGGTTTTCTTCTTGCCCTTTTGATTATCAAAAATAGGATTATATCCTATTCCTGAACGATCGCTTGTAAACCTTTGTGCTTTCAAAATCACATTGAGCATTTCACTACCTCTAGTGAACTTCTCAAGTGTTTTTGTAAGATACACATTCCTTTTCTCCGAGGTCGGCAATTATCACAGATAAGATCTTCATACGTGAAACTTTCAGCTTGTACTTTAAGAGTTAAGTTTTGCCTTTTCAAATCTATACATTCATTACAAACTTCTATGTATTCAGAATGGATTTCATTATACTCATCAAATAATTCATCATAGGTTGGTTGTATATCATGTACCTCACTGTCGTTTTTGGTTGGCTCTTCTTCTTCGGCCACCAGACAGATGTTGGCAGTCTCTTTCTCTTCTTCACTTTCTTCTCCCGAGGAGTCATCTCCCCAGATTCCTGACACATATGCCTTCTTCTTAAATTGATACGACTTCTTCTTCTTTTCTTTCTCACTGTCTTTTAGGCGAGGACATTCGACTTGTAGTGACCAGGTTTCTCACATTCGTAACAAATGACTTGATCTTTGTCTCTCGAAGTCACGTTTGTTACTTGGATTCCCTTTTTGAAATCTATTTCTGAAACCACGATCCTTTCTATAGAACCTTTTGAATTTTTGAACAAATATGGCCATCTCGTCATCGTCTTCATCATCTTCGTCCTTCTCTTCTTTCTCCTTCAGGGCATTAAGAGCAATTCCCTTATTTCGGCTACTATTGACATCATCCAGATCCTTTTTGAATCTCAGTTTGCTTTCATATTCGATAAACTTCCGAACAGGCAAGAATCGAGGCCATTGATTCTCCACGAGCTTCCTCTATTGCAAGTGACCTTTGCTTCCCGGGCCTTTTGTCGAACATTGAGAATCTTCCCGACTTGAGGACCTTGTTCATATATTTTACCCAAGGCCGCCAACTGATTTGTCAGATGAGTGTATCTGAGTTGGAACTCGGTGATGGTTTCGCCTGACTTCATCCGTAGTAAGTCATACTCGGTGGTCAGAGTGTTGATACGGTTCTCCTTGATGCCGGAAGTACCTTCATATGCAATCTCTAGAGCCTTCCACATTTCTTTCGCGGTTGACAGATTACAAATTCGAAAGTACTCCTTTTGACCGAGAGCACTTTGAAGCATCGAATAGCCTTCTTTGTTGAGAGTGATATTTTTCTTATCATTCTCATCAAATTCAGCCTCTCGTCTTCGGAACATTAATTCCTCCTTCGTTTTCACTTTGGTACATAATCTCCCGTTTCTATTACTCTCCGAGACCATATTCGGTAGCCATCACGAACACTCTAAATTTAGCTTTCCAAAAGGAATAATGTTCACCGTTGAATCTCGGGGGTCGGTTGATTGAAGCACCGTCAGGTAATATTCCTTCCATAGTCTTTCTCGGGATGTTAAGCCCAACTGAGAAACCAGGCTCTGATACCAAAATGAAGGTGGAATATCACCTAGAGGGGGGGTGAATAGGTGATCTTTATAATTTTCAAATCTCTTTCTTGAATAAACAAAATAGAGAACAATAAGATAAAAGAACACAAGACAATTTATACCGGTTCGGTCTAATATTCTGACCTACGTCCAGTCCCTTAACACCCGAGATTTAACTATTCCTCAAGAACGATTACAAACTCGTAAACGAAGGATTGTCCTCTCACTCGACTACACTCCCCCCTTACAACTTGTAATCAATGCACCCTCACTTAAGATTCCTCAATCTTAAGATACAAATTCAACAATGAAATAAGTGTTTAAATACTCCTCACGAGTTGATAAAAGAATGAACACCGAAGTGCAATAGTGATACAAATGAAACAACGAATGATGTTATACTCGAATTGATTGCGCAGCTTTTTTTGGTCGTTGGCAAATTGAATGCTCTCGCTATTTATACTTGATGTAATTAATGACCGTTGGTGAGCTTTAAGAATAGCCGTTTAGACTCTTGAATATGTCCGTTATATAGATGAGGCGTTCCTCAAGAATTCCTCTGATTTGAATGGTACAGCTGGAAACTTTCAGGCTCGACATTCTCTTTCATTCCTTTTGTTTTTCCGTTGTGAGATGGCATTTAATGCGAGAACGAAGAATATCAGAGTTGGCTTTACTTCACTCAGAATCTCGGTGTCCGAGAATATCACGGTTTAGGTAGCTGCATTTAATGCTTCGACGGGGGATAGCTTTATTCAAATCGCCGTTTAAACCATACTTAAGTAACTCGAAACTTACGAGCACACATGTTAAAAGCTTTTTAGAATTTATATTGAACAATAATTAAGAGAAGAATGATAAGCCATGAACCATGATTTTGCGAATCGAGAAATGAGAAACGAGTATTTGAATTTGATTCTGTATTCTCGAGAATCATATTGGACATTCTGGAGAATTGCTTGAAGGCCAGAATCCTTTGAACTCTGCAATATTCGAGAGCCACCTTGTTATACTCGAGAATTGCATTGCTGGATCAGAACATGAGCATGTATTCTCGAGAATCATCTCATGTGTTCTCGAGAATTGCATGATCGAAGTTTTATTGGATCGGCAAGAGGAATTCTCGAGAAGCATACCTTAGTTCTCGAGAATTACATGAGTTGTGAAATCTCTATTAATTCTGACCAGAGGGATTCTCGAGAATTATACCCCTATACTCGAGAATTAGAGTTTTAGATCTTATGACTTCACCAATCTTCTGTATGACTATTATACTCGAGAATGCTAGATCAATATCCGAGAATCGTAAATTTACCAATATGCACTATTTCATATTACTTAAAAATCTTACTGAGAAACTTCAATTGTCATCATCAAAACACTTGGAGTCAACATTCTCCCCCTTTTTGATGATGACAACATTTATGAGAGAAAGTGGATTTGAAGGGTTTTGACATGACAATAAATCAGAGCTAATTCATTTAATTCACACAAAGTCAGAAACTCTTAGGAGAAAAAAAAGAACCCAACAACATTATAACCTTGTGCATTAGTTGAGACATATTATCAGGCAAGTCAATCATCATCCAAAATAACATGAATCAGAAGTTCTAAGAGCCAAACACTAGTAAGTCTAAATATTTGCAAATAGAAACAACTACAAACTACTCAATCTAGACTCAATCTAGAAGTATTTCCAATCTTCTTCAACTTTATCACCATCTTCAACAATCTCTCCCCCTTTGTCATCATCCAAAAGGGAAGGAGGAGCAGATGTTGAAATTTGGATGAGGAGTTGGGAATATTTCTTCAAAGCCAATCCTTCGAGGGACATATCTAAGCGATGAACATGTCCCTCGAAGATCCTGAATTGCCTTGGTCAATTGAGATGAAGATTCTTCCTGAGCCTTGGTGCAAATTTGAAAGCTAGTTGCAATCTTGGTTCCAATATTCTCAAATTCAGTTCGAAGGCCCTTTATAATGGTAGTAGTAACCTTTTTAAGGTTATTGGCCGGTTCGATCACTTGGTTGGCGTTATCATACAATGGAGTGACAGCATCAGAAAAACCTTTGGCGATCCCTTTTGCAACAGCCTGCTCAACACTATACTGAATGGCAGCGTAAGGAATAGAAGAACCAGGAGTGAAAGCAATTGCCGGCTTGTGAAGATTGAGCCTCTTCGGGTGGCTTAGAGGTGGATGGCTTCGAGATGGAAACTTTTCCTTCCTTCTTCTTCCCGTAGCTTCGGTAAAAGTGATATTCATGAACAAGAGTTGGGTGGTGGTAAACCGCCTAGGAAAGGACACATCTTCTTTGTCTAGCAAATACCATACATTGTTGAGGGCTAAAATTTGAGACACCCAGATTAGGGTATGGAATAGTGTTCTTTTTGCCCTTTCGTTTTTGTAGGTGGAGATAAAGTCGACATCTCGATATGACCGATTCCCAGCATTTCTAGCTAATGTCGAGTGAGGATAGAAGCCATGATCTCGTAGTCTTTGCTCACAAAATGTGTGAAACTCGACCCTTATTAACTATATTTCGACTATCTGAGATACCGGATAATTCTATATGTATCAGACATCTTGGAAGGTTTGAATTTCAGAGGCTTGCCATCATAAGTTTCATTCGGAAAGAGAATTTTAAAGCTTTCAATCTCAGGAAGTTTAGGGGGATCAGGTATGTCAGAAAGACCAAAAAATGTATTCAGAATCTGAGCAGTAATCCTAATTTTTTGGCCCCTAATTGAGGTAGTCAAAACAGTCTCATTATCTTCCTTTGACTCACTCATATTATAATAAAATATTTTTACTACTAGAGGAGAAAATGGAGTGGTAATACCAAGCAGAGGCATATATGGGGTTAACCAAGGAGATAGGTCCAAATTACATTTTGTTCTGAAGTCTTCCAGATCTAAATAAACAGTGGGACAGAATGGTCGATGCTCAAAATTCGTCCAAAACAAGGGTTCAGATGGGATTACCAGTTCATCTTCGCGAAGCCGGGAGGACAATGCGGAAGAGCACTCTTCTCGTCCGAGAGTTTGGAGGCAATTGACTTCGAGAATCCCTTGTGGTGTGCCTCGACGACCCGAGGATGTTTGTGAGGAGGTTTCTGACCCCTAATTTCTTCGCTCTTTGACCTCAGTTTGTGAAATTGTGGATGATCATCTTGATACAAATCAGTGGTCTTAGTAGACTGGGTGAGGAGACTTTTCCCTTTGTCAATTGGTAGAGAGTGTGTTTGAGTACGAGTGAGTGGTCGAGAGGAATCGTGATGATAATCCCTTTGGATTTAGACTTGGAAGGGTTGGTGAGAGGGCTCTTCGCTTGCAATGCCTTTAGGTTGAGACTTAAGAGGCCCATATGAGTTTACTTTGGATCGAAATTTCTTGCTCGTGCGAGGCTTTTTAGTAGGAGGTTTTGGAGGAGATTCTAAAGGGGATTTCTCCATTTGGATACTATTCGCGCGAGAAATCTGGAGAAGAAGGGAATTTAAAATGATGAAGAGCAGATTGCAATTCCAAAGGAGGTTGAAAGAAGGATACCTAGAAAGGCTTGGTAAGAGAAATAAGAGTTTAGAAGAGAAAGGTTTAATGGAGAGGCTATAAAAGCTTAAACAAAAATGCCGCTGAGGGAGTTAAAGATGGGAAATGATTCTCGAGAATTCTCTCATTGTTCTCGAGAGACATTTCAGGCATATTGATCCCCACTGCATTTTAGTCAAAGAGGATGCTTGTGCATTAAATAACACAATTGTAGTTCGACGGATATAAGACGTAAAGTACTAAGAGAGATGACTTTTACATCAAAGAGGCACACGGTGCGCTTAATATGAATCCACAAAGCAAAATATGACTCATGTGTGTTACTCGGGCGGTTGTGAAAATAAAATAAAAATCACCGCGTCTACGAAAATTGATCGGGTAGCATATGTTTGTACTAGAGTAGTTAGCATGAAAAATCAAATATCAATAGTTGTATAGCCAAGACGCAACATGCACCAGGAAAGTGAAAGACATGAAATAATAGTACCTTTTAGGATGACACTTCGCCGCAACTAACGCCCAAGATAGATTAATGTAAAGGTAAAGCTTTTTCAATTCTTGATTCAAAACAGATTTTCTTTTGCCGACAAGAATAAGATGAATATAAGCATTTAAAAAATATAGTACAGCTGCAAATAAAGCCCAAGAGAAATTAATGTAAAGGCAAAGCCCTTTTTTTAATTCTTGATTCAAAACAGATTTGCTTTTGCCGACAAGAATAAGATGAATATAAGCATGAAGAAAATATAGTACAGCTCACTATTTAATCGGTGAAACGCAAATACATCGTCAGAAAAGAAAATAAAAATATTGAGAGAGATGAAGCACAATAAATTAAGAGCCTTGACGCCAATATTCAATTAATGGAAGGGGAAAAAAAATGATGAAATCAAAACAACATTTGTATGCAATTCGTGGATGTCCATAATTCTCGAGAATTATACTCAATTCTCGGGAATGAGAGGAAGTGGGAATAACACGGGTACCCAATTCTCAGGAACATGATTTTGATTTTCGAGAATGTAATGGAGTAAAATTAACTCCTGATCAGCTATTCTCGAGAATTCAAAGTTGGTTCTCGAGAATTCCATAGACAGAGATTGAAAGCTATCAAGCTACTAAACATACTCGAGAATTTACCGATGATTCTCGAGAACGCGAGAATATAGAAGATTTGAAATCACGCTGGTTCTCGGGAATACTAGTTTAATTCTCGGGAATTGGTCATCAGATGACGTTAAACACAGGCAATTCTCGAGAGTTTCTTCTAATTCTCGAGAGTGTTTTATTTGAAAGCTTTATATTTTCTCTTCTCGCTACTTGCTTATTGACGAGTTCTCGGGAATTTAGAATCAATTCTCGAGAATGCGAGAAGGACATGCAAATGAAGGACGCCGATTCTCGGAGCACTTAAGCGATTCTCGAGAATATGGTATTTAAATTAGTTAGTCACATGATAAATCCTCAAGAATACAAAAGTAATTCTCGAGAATGATCTATCTATCTAAGTGCAAATCTCTTTGCAATTCTCGAGAATTCAGTTTAATTCTCGAGAATGATCTTATGAAGTATAATTTTCAAGAATCCCTTTCTCATCCAATACTCGGGAATCCTTGATGATTCTCGGGAATTAGAAAATTACAGTTCTTAAAACGAGTTAAGCCTAGATAATTCTCGAGAGGTTATGGTCAATTCTCGAGAATACTCAACCTTTTTGAGAACTAACATTGCATTAATTCTCGAGAGTCCTAATACTCGTTCTTGAGAATAGCTATGCTCTGTAAACCTCTGTTTTTCTCTCATTGAACAGGGGAACCTGCAAAACTTGATTTAGGCACTCCGATGCTTAAGTTAGTCTCCTTCAATCATCAAAACACAATTAACGACATTTAACTAGAATTACTTACGGTTCATTTGGGTTTACCATCCCCAATTCTCTTCGGATGAACATAAATTGTTCTTTGGCCAATGGTTTGGTAAAAATGTCAGCCAGTTGAAGGTGTGTGGGAATGAACATTACTTTGATATCTTTCTTTTGTACGTGATCACGAATAAAGTGATGCCTTACATCGATATGCTTGGTCCTTGTATGTTGGACTGGATTTTTTGCCAGGCTTATCGTGCTTGTGTTGTCACATAAGATTGGAATCTCTCTTAAGTGGACTCCCAAGTCATTCAGTTGCTGTTTTAACCACAATACTTGTGCACAGCAGCTTGAGGCAGCAACGTATTCTCGCCGGTGGATGAGACAGCTACGGTGGTTTGCTTTTTTCGAACCAAGAAACCGGTGAGCCACCGAGGAACTCGCATTGACCACTGGTGCTCTTTTCGTCGGTTTATACCCAGCGTGGTCAAGCATCCGAGTATGCAACCAAGAACTCTTGTTGTCCTTTTGGAAACCGAGACCCAATTCCTTTGTGTCCGAGAGATATCGAAAAATTCTCTTGACGTGCTCGGCGTGAGATTCTTTAGGAGCTGATTGGAATCTCGCGCACATTCCCACACTAAATTGAATATCCGGCCGACTTGCGAGTCAAGTAGAGCAAAGACCCAATCATCCCTCTATACTTTGTTATATTGAAGTCTTTGCCTTTTTCTTCATCCGCATCCAGCCGAGGCCCGAGCTCATTGGAGTGTCCGCCCCATTACAGTGCTCCAAGCCAAACTTTTTGAGCAAATCTCGGAGATACTTCGCTTGTGAAATACATATTCCATCCTTTCGTTGCTTGATTTGTAATCCGAGAAAGTAATTAAGCTCTCCCATCATTGACATTTCAAATTCACCCTGCATCTTCTTGGAAAATTCCTCACGAGAGAGAGTCATTAGTAGCACCAAAAATTATATCGTCTACATATATTTGCACAACTAGAAGTTCATTGAGCTTATTAGTTTTAATGAAAAGTGTTGTGTCTACTTTTCCTCTAACAAAATCTTGATCTAGAAGAAATTTGCTTAGACGTTCATACCAAGCTCGGGAGCTTGTTTGAGACCATACAAGGCTTTCTTAAGACGATAAACGTGGTGCGGATGATGTTCATTTTCAAAACCAGGAGGTTGTTCAACATATACTTCCTCTTGAATAAAACCGTTTAAGAAGGCGCTTTTTACGTCCATTTGATACAATTTGAATCCTTTGATACACGCAAAGGCTAAGAGTACACGTATTGCTTCCAACCTAGCCACTTTGGAGCAAACGTTTCCTCATAATCAATACCTTCTTCCTGATTATAGCCTTTGGCGACCAATCTAGCCTTGTTACGGACTATAATTGCGGATTCATCCCGTTTGTTTTTGAATACCCATTTGGTGCCAATGACCGGATGGTCTTTAGGCCTAGGTACCAAATCCCAAACTTGATTTCTATCAAATTGATGTAATTCTTCTTGCATTGCTAACACCCAATCATTATCGATAGGGCTTCGTCAATTTTTGAAGGTTCAATGTGAGAAATAAAAGCTGAAAATGTTACTTCATTTAAAGTGCTTTTTTGGTCCTCACCCCTTGATTAACATCACCAATCACTTGGTCCAAAGGGTGATTCCTTATGAACTTCCAAGCCTTTGGTTGAGATTGATCGGGATTTTCTAAATTGTTTTGAGGATCAGTTTCAAAAACATCTTGAGTTTCCAATAGAGGCGGGGAGTAGATTTCGAAAAGAATTGGTTTTTGAAAGTATTTTCCTCATCATCATCCGAGAGATCCATCTAATTTAGATTCACAGAACACAACGTGTATTGACTCTTCAACTACACGAGTACGTTTGTTAAAAACTCTGTATGCCTTACTCCTATTAGAGTAACCAAGAAATATACCTTCATCGGATTTGGGATCAAATTTCCCAAATTATCCTTACCATTGTTATGAACAAAGCACTTACTGAGCCAAAGATATGAAGATGAGCCGGGTTTGGTTTCTCTCCTTTATAGAGCTCATACGGAGTCTTGTTAAGTTTCTTCCGAGATAGGCTCGGTTTGATATGTAGCCAAATTTTGTGCTCATCGCGTACGCCCGGAAGACTTGTGACGTTTGATTCTCATTCAACATTGCACGAGCCATCTCAGTTAGTACACGGTTCTTCCTTTCGACCACACCATTCTGTTGTGGTGTCCTTGGAGCCGAGAAATTGTGATTGATTCCGTGAGCATCACGTAATCCTCCGAATGCTTGATTTTTGAATTCACCTCCATGATCCGTTCGAATAGCTGTAATGCAAATACCTTTCTCATTTTGCACCTTATTGGCAAACACAACGAAGAGGTCAAAAGTTTCATCCTTAGAGGATAAGAAAATAGTCCAAGTAAATCGTGAGAAATCATCGACAATCACCGAGTATATAGGTTTCCACCAAGACTTCTAACTCTTGCGGGTCCAATTAGATCCATATGAAGTAATTGAAGAGGGCGGTTTGTCGAGGTTTCAGGTTTGTTTTTAAAAGACGATTTAGTTTGTTTACCTCGTTGACATGAATCACAAATCATATCATTTTTAAAACGCAGTTTAGGTAAACCAATCACTAAATCTTTTCTCAGCAACTTGTCTAGTTGATGCATGTTGACATGAGCCAGACGCTTATGCCACAACCAACTTTCATCTAAGTTGCTAACGAAACATTTTTCAGAGTTTAGTTTTGGTAGATTCAAGGTATAACAATTTCCCTCACGTGGAGCTTTGAACAATACCTTTAGTTTACCTTTATCGATTGGGAGATCGTCTTTGTTGACAATGAGACATTCTTCGGAATCAAAGATAATCCAGTTGTTCTTATCAGCACTTTGACTTACACTCAAAAGATTGTGGTAGAGACCTTCCACAAGATAGACATCCTTGATCTGAGGCCCGTCTTTTCCACCAATTTCACCAATGCCGTAATTTTTCCGGATTGATTTCCTCCAAAAGTGACTCGCCTCCATTTTTAGATTTCATGGCAACAAACTTTTCTGCATCTCCGTCATGTGTGCGGAGCATCCACTTTGTCGATATACCACTTGTTGATTCTTGATGCTCTCAAGCATTTGCAAAAACAGAGGAGATCAAGCTTTAGGTACCCACTTTTTCTTGGGTCCTTTAGGATTAGTCTGCGCCTTAGGAACATAGGTTCCCTTAGGCACCCACTGATAATTACCAACCGGCTTATCCCTTCTATCCTTTTTATGAAAACACGATGAGGTACTATGTCCCTTTCGGTTGCAGTAATTACAATATGCGAATGGGTTTGAAGAGTGGATTTGTTTTTCGAAAATAATTTAAATAGGATTTTCCACGTTTTTTCTTCTTGCCCTTTTGATTATCAAAAATAGGATTATATCCTATTCTGAACGATCGCTTGTAAACCTTTGTGCTTTCAAAATCACATTGAGCATTTCACTACCTCTAGTGAACTTCTCAAGTGTTTTTGTAAGATACACATTCCTTTTCTCCGAGTAGGGCAATTATCACGAGATAAGATCTTCATACGTGAAACTTTCAGCTTGTACTTTAAGAGTTAAGTTTTGCCTTTTCAAATCTATACATTCATTACAAACTTCTATGTATTCAGAATGGATTTCATTATACTCATCAAATAATTCATCATAGGTTGGTTGTATATCATGTACCTCTTTGTCGTTTTTGGTTGGCTCTTCTTCTTCGGCCACCCAGACGGATGTTGGCGATCTCTTTCTCTTCTTCACTTTCTTCTCCGAGGAGTCATCTCCCAGCATTCCGACACATATGCCTTCTTCTTAAATTGATACGACTTCTTCTTCTTTTCTTTCTCACTTGTCTTTTAGCGAGGACATTCGACTTGTAGTGACCAGGTTTCTCACATTCGTAACAAATGACTTGATCTTTGTCTACGAAGTCACGTTTGTTACTTGGATTCCTTTTTGAAATCTATTTCTCGAAACCACGATCCTTTCTATAGAACCTTTTGAATTTTTGAACAAATATGGCCATCTCGTCATCGTCTTCATCATCTTCGTCCTTCTCTTCTTTCTCCTTCAGGGCATTAAGAGCAATTCCCTTATTTCGGCTACTATTGACATCATCCAGATCCTTTTTGAATCTCAGTTTGCTTTCATATTCAGATAAACTTCCGAACAGGGCAGCAACTGAGGCCATTGATTCTCCACGAGCTTCCTCTATTGCAGTGACCTTTGCTTCCCGAGTCTTTTGTCGAACATTGAGAATCTTTCGACTTGAGGACCTTGTTCATATATTTTACCCAAGGCCGCCAACCGATTTGTCGGATGAGTGTATCGAGTTGGAACTCGGTGATGGTTTCGCGACTTCATCCGTAGTAAGTCATACTCGGTGGTCGAGTGTTGATACGGTTCTCCTTGATGCGGAAGTACCTTCATATGCAATCTCTAGAGCCTTCCACATTTCTTTCGCGGTTGACAGATTACAAATTCGAAAGTACTCCTTTTGACTGAGAGCACTTTGAAGCATCAGAATAGCCTTACTGTTGAGAGTGATATTTTTCTTATCATTCTCATCAAATTCAGCCTCTGTCTTCGGAACATTAATTCCTCCTTCAGTTTTCACTGGTACATAATCTCCCGTTTCTATTACTCTCCAGAGACCATATTCGGTAGCCATCACGAACACTCTAAATTTAGCTTTCCAAAAGGAATAATGTTCACCGTTGAATCCTGGGGGTCGGTTGATTGAAGCACCGTCAGGTAATATTCCTTCCATAGTCTTTCTCGGGATGTTAAGCCCAACTGAGAAACCAGGCTCTGATACCAAAATGAAGGTGGAATATCACCTAGAGGGGGGTGAATAGGTGATCTTTATAATTTTCAAATCTCTTTCTTGAATAAACAAAATAGAGAACAATAAGATAAAAGAACACAAGACAATTTATCTTGGTTCGGTCTAATATTCGACCTACGTCCGGTCCCGAACACACGAGATTTAACTATTCCTCAAGAACGATTACAAACTCGTAAACGAAGGATTGTCCTCTCACTCTCGACTACACTCCCCTTACAACTTGTAATCAATGCACCCTCACTTAAGATTCCTCAATCTTAAGATACAAATTCAACAATGAAATAAGTGTTTAAATACTCCTCACGAGTTGATAAAAGAATGAACACTGAAGTGCAATAGTGATACAAATGAAACAGCGAATGATGTTATACTCGAATTGATTGCGCAGCTTTTTCGGTCGTTGGCAAATTGAATGCTCTCGCTATTTATACTTGATGTAATTAATGACCGTTGGTGAGCTTTAAGAATAGCCGTTTAGACTCTTGAATATGTCCGTTATATAGATGAGGCGTTCCTCAAGAATTCCTCGATTTGAATGGTACATTTGGAAACTTTCGGGCTCGACATTCTCTTTCATTCCTTTTGTTTTTCCGTTGTGAGATGGCATTTAATGCGAGAACGAAGAATATCAGAGTTGGCTTTACTTCACTCAGAATCTCGGTGTCCGAGAATATCACGGTTTAGGTAGCTGCATTTAATGCTTCTGACGAGGGGATAGCTTTATTCAAATCTGCCGTTTAAACCATACTTAAGTAAACGAAACTTACGAGCACACATGTTAAAAGCTTTTTAGAATTTATATTGAACAATAATTAAAGAGGCGGAATGATAAGCCATGAACCATGATTTTGCGAATCAGAGAAATGAGAAACAGAGTATTTGAATTTGATTCTGTATTCTCGAGAATCATATTGGACATTCTGGAGAATTGCTTGAAGGCCAGAATCCTTTGAACTCTGCAATATTCGAGAGCCACCTTGTTATACTCGAGAATTGCATTTTTGGATCGAGAACATGAGCATGTATTCTCGAGAATCATCTCATGTGTTCTCGAGAATTGCATGACGAGTTTTATTGGATCGGCAAGAGGAATTCTCGAGAAGCATACCTTAGTTCTCGAGAATTACATGAGTTGTGAAATCTCTATTAATTCGACCGAGAGGGATTCTCGAGAATTATACCCCTATACTCGAGAATTAGAGTTTTAGATCTTATGACTTCACCAATCTTACGTATGACTATTATACTCGAGAATGCTAGATCAATATCCGAGAATCGTAAATTTACCAATATGCACTATTTCATATTACTTAAAAATCTTACTGAGAAACTTCAATTGTCATCATCAAAACACTTGGAGTCAACAATTGATACGGAACCAATGCTTCATCCTCAACGAAGGCACGAAAGTCGTAGCCGTCCAGGTTAAGCTCCGTCGCCGGATTCAAAAAACGGATCTGCTCCAAGGCATTCTCAAAGCATTCAGCGGCAGTCTGCTTTAATAACTCATCAGACTCCAAGCGCGCCTGCTCCGATACGGTAAGGGCCGCCTCGACTGCGGAAACCTTAGAAGACAGCACATCACGCTGTTTCTGAAGGATTTTCACCGCTTCCACAGTTTCGCCCAACGCCTTCTGGGCTCGGACGCATTCAGAGGCAGACTTCTCCGCCCCTTCTCGCGCCTGGTGTAGATCCTTTTCCATCTTCACCAAAGCATCCTTGGCCGAATCCCGCTCAAGCCGGGCGGCGTCCCGCTCCTCCTCCATAAAGTGCTGCTTGGCCTCCGCATCAGCCAGAGCCTTTTTCTGGGCCTCCACCTCGACCAAAGACGCCTTCAGTCGTCTGATCTCTGCATCAGCCAAAGCATACTTCTCCCTCACAATCCCATAGGCTTGCAACAAACCAACTGATTTACACAGATACCGTTCTGCTGCAAGCAGCTCCTCAACACTTGGGGGGACAAGGCCCGGCTCTCCATGAATTCCCGGGGGGGAGGAACGCGACATCCAGCTTCGGGGTCACCCCATTGTCCCATACGAAACTCCGAGGGAGCAGGGAAGAAGGACGTAAGGGCCCGGTTGGAGGAGGCGGCGGAACGGGCGAAGACACCGGAGGAACCGAGGCTAAAGGGGCAGTCGTGGTCGCGGTCCCCTTAGATACAGCCTCACCAGCCGAGACAGCAACCTGTTTTCCTCCGGAAATTTCAGGAACACCTGGTTGCGAGGACCGGGAGGGCGCGGGCGGAGCCGACTCCTTAACAACGGAGACCTTGGCCTTCTTGGCCACGGTAGAAGTATCAGCCTCCGGCTCAGCAGTCTTGACAGGTGCGGCTCGTTTCTGAGACCGACTACTCGATGATGCCGCGGCCGGATTCACTTTTTTCAAGTATCCAGGAAGGGCCTTCATATCTTGATTTGGAAAAAGAAGAAAAAGCGAAATCAATAACAAGCACGAGAATGTCAACAAAATACAAATCATGACCATACGGAAAACAAGGGACTCCTACAAGTAGAAGGGATCGGCCTAGAGCCCTCCCCGGTTATAAAAAAGGCCGCACTCTGGATGCCATACTTCTCCACGTAGGCATCCAACCTGGGGACGTGAGGAACCATCTCGGGCAGAAGATCATCTGGCGAGATCTGGAAGGAAGAAGGGGTTGCCTTATGGTGATTCTCCATCCGAGTATAGGGGAAAACGCCACACTACTTCAGCGGACTCGACCCCCTCCAAAAACCAAGTCGACTTACCGAGCACGACGGCGACCTTGAAAAACGCGTTCTTAAACCGTTTAAAAGATTCGGAGAAGGGCTTCATAAGCTTCCGGTCAGGGTTAGCACGGAGAGACACCAACCCCTTCAGTTTGTCACCTTCTTTAGGGGAACCTGGGGTAAAAGGGCCGAAGTAGTAGAAGAAAAGATTGGTCGAGCAAGGTACTGGAACTGGATAAGAACGACATAATTGCTCGAACGCTACCAAATAAGCCCAACCGTTCGGATGAAGTTGCGACGGGGCGAGTCTCAAGTGCATTAGGGCCAGCATCGAAAGCGAGTAAAGGGGAAGCCGACACCGATCCGAGTCATATAATCCCGGTAAAAATGAAAGAAATTTGGACTGCCTATGCTCCGCTCAGAACAGACGGGTTCGTCGGCCTCCGGGCGGCGTAGGACGCAACCCTCCATCGCAGGTATGTCTAACCGGGCAATGTCCATATCCGACATGATGGACCGGGTCCTCAAGACCTCGTGAGACACCCAGGGGTACCGACGACACAAGGCCTCGGATGGACTAGAAGAGTCCGATGCCTTAGCTTCGGCGTTTCTCTTTAGGGGGAGAGATTTCGGAGCCATTAACCTATATGACACATAAAATAAAAGTAGCAAGAGTTGGAAATACCTGGTAAGACAATGTTAGAAGACAAAACAGATGGCGGACTCGGACGAAAGGGCACGCCAGACGAAGGGTCCGAAGAGCGGAGATGCCGGCAAGAACCGAGAACCGAGGAAGCTCTGGAATCTTCGCCTTGCGCAATAAGAAAGGAACTCTCTGCAAGCGGTCAAGCGGGGACCGAGGTAATCTCTGGGATACTGATCCGAGACCACAGAAGGCAGACCCTCACAAAAGTTAAGTGGTTGAGCCCGCAAGGCTGAACCGGCTAAAGACCCAATCCCGGTCGCCACGGAGGACCAGGTAGGAACGTTATACGCTGGAGTTCGCACAGAAAAAGGCAACTGGGGCCTAGCAGACACGGGTTGGGGCCCGATTCGGCTTGAAGAACCACTCCCACCTCGATGTAAAGGGGCTAACCTTTCCGCTTCCGGAAGATCAAGTCCGAGAAGCCAATAAGAAGCCCGCGGATAATGAGTACGAAAAAGTCCCTTTCCTCGGGGGTAAGCGTTGCTCTGGGGCGGGGGAAATGCCTATCCATCAGAGAAGTACTAGAACCTAGGAACTAAAGGCTTAAACGTTGAGTTGAGGATTTGTATATGTCAAACGCAGAATGGTATGTTAACAGAACTCAGAAAACCAGAGGAATGGGAAAGTAGATAAAAGACCAAAGGATGTCTAAACGGTATACAATATGCCGTAAAAGAGCAAATGAGAAGGATGAAGAATACCTGTGTGAGTGTGAAGGGAGGGACGTGAACAAACAAGATGGAAAACAATGGAGTTGCCTCGAAAGAAACTCAGAGCAAAATCACAACCAAAACTGCAGGCGGGAAATACTGAAAAGCGCAGCAAACACTTCATATAAGAAGAAGGAGAGGAAAAGCCGGGGACAGTTTGGTCTTTAACTTTGACACGATGGAAAGACAAGAAACGATGCAGAGCATTAA
This sequence comes from Acacia acuminata, assembly GCA_019022655.1. Classification (NCBI taxonomy): domain Eukaryota; kingdom Viridiplantae; phylum Streptophyta; class Magnoliopsida; order Fabales; family Fabaceae; genus Acacia; species Acacia acuminata. The sequence goes on from JAFJYI010000224.1 coordinate 706,283, forward strand.
ATGCGCACGCAAATCGGCATTGAAAACGGCGCGACGGCTACTGGCCCTTTCCAATCAGGACATGCCAGGCGTAAAAACGCAATGATGGCGCCTACGGAAAGAAGACCAAGCGGTTCACCCACGAGTAGGGGACTTACCACGCAAATCCGAGGTCGCCCAATAAAGCCCCGGTCAGGCATGACCCATGGCACCACCAAGAATGACATCGTAGAGGTATGTCGCGGCACGAGAAGCCGGAACGAATAAAGCACCGGTTCTAGTCATGAATTGAGCCAGAATATCTTCAAGATTGCTCTTTTTCTCTTGTGGTTGAAATGGTGCTGCATATCCAGGGGGATTGTGGGGAGGTCGTGGCTGCTCAGATTGTTGTGTACTTGCTTGATTTCCCCATGAGAAATTAGGGTGATTCCTCCGGCCGGATTGTAATAGTTGGAGTGCGGATTGTATTGTTGCTTATGTTGATGAGCAACATCGCACACTCTCGACTTGTAGCACACGTCTCAGTAAGGTGGCCTCCTCCACATAAGTCACAACTACTTCCGTGCACATTAGCAGATGTCAATTTGTTTAGCTGGTTATTCATAGAAGCTACCTGTGCAGAAAGTGTTGATAAAGCATCAAGTTCGTGAATTCCTGCTGCTTTCTTGGTATTACTCCTTTCGCCATTCCAATGGTAATTGTTATTAGCCATGTTCTCCAAAATATTGTAGGCATCATCCACAGATTTTGCCATCAGAGCACCACCGCGGCAAAGACATCAACAATGCCTCTCGTGTTGCCCTGCCGGCCCATTGTAGAATGTATGGACTGGATACCACTCAGGAAGGCCATGATGTGGGCACTTCCTAAGTAAGTCTTTAAATCGCTCCCAGGCTTCATAGAGTGATTCACCGTCAGCTTGATGGAAAGAGGTGATGTCGTTTCTTAACTTAGCTGTTCTTGCAGGAGGGAAATACTTGCCTAGGAATTTTTTTGTCAGTTCATCCCAAGTGGTGATGGCTCTAGGAGAAGTGGCGCAACCGGACTCTTGCTTTATCTTTCAGAGAGAATGGGAAGAGCCTCAGTCTAATGGCATCATCAGTAACGCCATTAAATTTGAACGTGTCACAAATCTCCAAAAAGCTCGCCAAATGCAAGTTTGGATCTTCATAGGGAAGGCCATAAAATTGCACAGCTGTTTGCACCATTTGAATAATTGCTGGCTTGATTTCAAAGTTATTCGCTTCCACCCTTGGCTTGACAATGCTGGAAGCAATTTCACTAACCCTTGGGATAGCAAAATCTCCCACACTTCTATGGTTCCCGGCTTCTTACGCCATTGTGATCTTTTCGGGTTCGGTTATATGTGGATGAAGAAGCTAGTTGAACTTGTAACAAAGCCTTTTGTTCTCTTCTCAAACGTCTCAATGTCCTTTCTATTTCTTGATCAAATAAAAGATTTGAGTCTTGCATACACCTTAATCAAGAAATCAGTTCTTAAGAACCTGAAAGTCAAGAAGAGATAGACTAGTAAACTTTTGTTATACTTAATTGAAATTCTGTAGAAAATGAATTTCCAAGAACTCAATTATCACACTATAAAAATTTGCAAAACTTACAAGAACACACCTAAATAAAATAAAACCAAGAGTATAGTAGCAAGGCGCACACAATTTAATGGGAATTTTTTTTTTTTAAATAACACACAATTGAAATGAACAAGGAATAACTCAAAACGAAAAATTTAAAAAATGCAATTAAAATAAAACAAACACCAATCTATAAACAAGCAAAGATAGTTGATATTGGGACAATTTTGGTCCCGACACGGCGCCAAAAACTTGATGAAGGGTAACCGAGTGCAAGTATACACTATCGTGTAATACCGGCAAGTATCCCAAGGTAATAAAATATCGTTCCCACAGGGACCAAAGTTCCAACTACCAACCCAATTTACTTTGATTTAAAGTTGATGCAACCATATGAATTTTTGATGAAAATATTGAAAGAAAGTAAAATACAAAGAAATTGAATTAAACTTTATAGAATACAATTAACAAAAGCCTAGGGTCATGTATATCATCAATAATCTATTTAATTGTTCTTCCTTTACCAAAAGCTAGATTAAGAACTAATCTTCTTTTAAGGTAGAATTTAATTACTTAACCCTTGAATTGGAGTATGTCAATCGAATTTCAGATTTTAATCTAATTGCTTATTCCTAAGTCAATTAGCCTAATCCTTAATCCTAAAGTCATGTTCCCATGCCCATTAGAATTAATTCTTGCTTTAAGTCCAAAATTCTTTTTGATTGCATAAAGCCTATGTCAAGTTCCCTTGCTAGTACCTTATGTTCTTTAATCAATTGAACCTAGAATTAACTAGCCTTTCCCAAGGTCTAATTAATCTTTCAATTCCTTAATTAGATGATCAAACTAACCAAGGCATTAAGCATGGATTAAAGAAACATATCCAAGACAAGTATTATGTAATTAAAAACAGAATTTCAATTAAACTTCATAGAGAATCCATACATGACCTTAGAAAAATACTTAGTTCATGCTAACCATTACCAAGCATAAAAAGTAAAAGATGAAGAACATAAAATCAAACTAAAACAATCAAAAGGAAAGGTTAAAACTAAGCCATACCAAGAAGGAGGGAAGAAATACAAAAGAAAAACAATACATGAAACTAATAATTAAAACTAAGCCATACCAAGTAGGAGGCTATGAACAAGAAAGAAAAGCAATACATAAAAATCATAAACAAGATCTAAAGCACTTCCATATAGGAGGCAATGATCAAAAAGGAAAGCAATGGAAAATAAATTGCATGAAAGTTATAAAAATGATCTAAGCACTTCCATATAGGAGGCAAATAACAAGAAGGAAAGAACATAAAATGAAATAAATCTGAAACTAAGAAAGAAAGAACCTAAAATGGAGAGTTCTTGGTCTACTCCAAGTGTGTGTACAACTTCAAAATCGTGCATGTATTTATAGAAGACTTGGAAGAACTATTGAGCCACAATTCTTGACTTTTGTGCTCCAAAAACGCGTCCGATTTACAGCCTGGTTTTCACCCAGATTTCGGTGGCTTTCGGTGGAGTTGTATTCATATGAAATGTAGCCCCGGATGTCAGCTTTCCAGCCGCGCAAACTTGACCTAATTTGAAGTTCTGTAGATCCAGTTATAGATCAAACACTGCATGTTGGTCCAGAGTCCGGCACAACCCCCTTGTCTCGTCTTCCAAGCCCAATGTTGTCCTTGAAACGTATTATTTAGCTTCTGGGCTCTTCATAGAAGTTGTAGGTATTTGTTTCAGATTTCCTAGAATATAAAATACAGATCAATTGGAGGTCTAGAACCCAAATTATGATCAAAATACCGAACAGTGTTCATTATCCAATTGTAAAAGAGATGTGATTTGAGCCCAATTTTGATCCAAATTCCAAATATGACCAAGATCAATACAAATGAAGTCTAAAAACTAATTATGAAGATGAAACCACATATTTAACTAATTTGATTCATTAAACCATGACAATGAAAGAGTTTTTAGCTCATTTTTGCAATTAAAACATCGTAAATTCCAAGGTTATCAGCGTGCCATTCTCTTCCAAATTCTGATCGAGGTTTGGAAAGAGAGGAGGTCAAAGTCGATAGCGGCAGAACTGGGCAAAACCACCCAGGGCAGCATATCAAAGAACCAAAGAGGTAAAGCCAAGAAAGTTTCAATTTTTACATATCGAAAACCAACGTATCAACGTGGGAGCCTATACGAGCAGGGGAGAGCTTGCTTGCAGTTGACATTCTTCCGTAAATTCTGAAAAGAAGAACAAGTATAATGCTCCTTCGTGATTCCATATTGCTGCAAAGAAGGGAAACGTACTCAATTGATTTTTGTTTGAGGATTACAATGTAAATGAGTCCTCATTTGATGTTGCGGCCAATGGTCTGCAACTACTGACAGAGTTCAATGTCCCTAGAGAGATATCACACAAAAATACGTACTTGCAGAATTCCGGAATCAATTCAACTTCTTTTTCCTTGATTAATGAATATAGCAAGGATGGCTTTGATCATGGAATGAAATGTTTCCTGATGTAAAGCATACGGGAATATCAACGCTTTTAATATTTGTTTTGCAGCTCATATCCAATTCAGAATCTGAATCAAATCTATCATCAAGACTGGCACAGGAAGAAATATCACCAGTATCCCTTTCTACATCGAGAGGAGAAGGCAATGGTGCTTCACTGAAACGTCCTGCATATGCATGTGGATGTAGATCTGGATATCCAAAATTTGATACTATCAGAAGAGAAGTCAAATAATTCTGTACTTCCTGGAGGAAATATTCCTCAGATGGGTGAAGCAACATGATAATGTACGCTTCTGTCATCACTGTGGAATTATTTCATTGGTATCCTAGCTTGACTCAAAAAAGGGTGGCGGCACATGTTGGGATGAGCCAATCAAACTTAGTCATTTGGTTTTGTCCTTCATGGTTTGTCTTGAGATGAAGCTACCGTCCTCAGAATTACTCACCCAGAGGAGTATAAAGGAGTACCAACACCAATGGAATATTTTATTCCTATTTCACAAGTGCGTCTTGATATAGCAGAAGAAATTGCGATTTGCGTACCTGATGAAATTGGAAGAAATATGCGCGTCAGTTGAGATATTATTGAGATATGGATCATCTGTACGAGTTCTTTGGCGAAATGCTAGAATGAGCATAACTAAGTTCATTCATCAAAAGAATAGTCCAGCTAGCTTAAGCATGGGAAATATTTTTCTTCATTTTTGAAGTGCCAAAGAGGATAGAAAAAAATGATGGTGTTTGGAGGCGGAAACTTGCAACCAGAGCCAATCAATTTATGGTGGCTGCTTGTGTTCAATCTGCAGAAGCAAGAGACGTAACGTGCAGAAGCTTCTTTTTGAGGGCACTCTATGGAAGGACTTATATCACCATGAAAGCATGGATTATTTCTTATCTGCCATGCCAAGGCGCGATCTTGTCAGGCAAATCTACAGAAAATTCAACTTCCAGATAAGTATTTGTCATTTACATGAAAATTCTTATTAAGGAGGTGGGAAGGTTCTAGTATTCTCTCGCCTTATGCTTGGTGGGGTTTAACTGAAATTGTTCATCAATTTGCATCTTTACAAACTAGTTCCCACATATCTGTTGTTGTTATAAAATATTTTGAAGCTCAATTAGTTAGCAAACTTATTGAAATTTCCAGTAATGCCACGGAGTAATGTTTTTCGAGCTTGCCAAAAGTGCGGCCCAAGTGGGTTTTTACTTGGAAGGCAGATTCGTGGGTTAATTTCCAAATCACGATGTGCATTAAACATGTTCTGTCTCGTATGCTGATGCCTACGTATGCAAGTTGTTTGGGTTCAGTCGATCATGCCCGTCATATTTTGGATGAAGTACAAATTAAAAATTCTGTGGCATGGAATATATCAGCATATATCTCTAATGTCGCAGGGGTCAACGTTTGAAATATATCTTGATATTATAATTGAAAAAGGCTTGTCGTAAGAGAGCATTTTTCAATATAAATATGTCAACAAGCTAACCATTTACTTTTTCAACTGATGAATGCAAGGAGGTCAAATGATTGTAGCTACTTCTATGGCTGTGATATTGGTTGAGCAATTTAGCATCTTTATAACTCTAAGCCCATGTTGCATGGGATACTATCATGGATGGCAATCATTAAAGCATGAGATGTTATTAACGATGGCAATCATTGCCTTTTTTCATGGGACGAGGCACTAATGTAAAAGCAAAGGCTGATAATTGATTTCTTTGGAATTTCAAAAAATGCTGATGCTGTTATGAAGATTTTTATTATTGACCGAGCTCTTGGACTCATATCAGATTTTTGTTTTATGCTAATACATGGACTCGACACCCCTTTTCAAAGTCAATCAGGAACGCTTGCTTTTAGGGGAAAACCCACCAGCAAAGTTGCATCTGAGTCCATGTATATCTCTCTTCTTTTGATGCTACATATTGAAGAGAATATGACAAAATCATATTGGAATTAAATTGTGAATGTAAAGTTCCAATTAAATAAAAGGGAAGTTGCCACATATACCTTCGTCTCCATTCTCAAAATTAAATTGTGAATGTAAAGTTCCAATTCGTTAAAGCTTTTTGGCGTTTGTGAGCCTAAAGTTCAATTCAATTGTGCGGTGGAGTTGGAGGAGATGCTTTCTGAGGGAGCATACAGGCTTGTGTACAGCAAGGTTATTGTCAGGCCATCAGGTTTTCAAACCACAAAGATTACAACAATCCTTGCTAAGCCAAATTTTTGAAGGCAGACCGGTTAAACTGAATCTAGTTTAAAATCCGGGATCCGTGATAATTTTTGAAGGCGGACTCGGTTAATTCGAATCTAGTTAAATTCTGGGTTCCGTATAAATTCTTGAAGGCGGACCCGGATTAGCTTAATCTAGTTAAAATCTGAGTTCCGTGTACAAAGGCAATGCCGCCAAATCCATAAACATGTAGGAATCCGAGGTACATAAACCCGTTTGAAAATCATGTTCAAATTAAACATGTAGGAATCCGAGGTACATAAACCCGTTTAGAAAATCATGTTCAAATTAAACATGTAGGAATCCGAGGTAAATAAACTGTTTAGAAAATCGTTTATAAAATAAACATGTATGGACTCTGGGTACACACACCCACTTTTCGAAAATCATGTTCAAGTTAAACATGTAGGAATCCGAGGTACATAAACCCGTTAGAAAATCATGTCAAAGCTAAACATGTAGGATGTAATACCTGGATAATTATCTATCGGAATATTATATTTTAGCAAATAATACCTATTTGGAAATAGGTGAATATGTGGTTTTAAAACCTTGTAGGATACTTATTCTATTGTCTAGGGAAATTTCTAATGAAATTAGAGGGATTAAAGTGTCAAAATCCCAAAATGCAATTATGGACCATGAAATGCCCGAAAATATTATGATAAATCCCAAGAGGCAATAAAATATTTATTGAAAATTAGAAAGTATGTTGTCTCTAATTTTAGGAATTTTTGGGATTATTTCCCTTGAAAAATAATGAGGCAAAATTAAATATAATTTTGGGGAGCATAAGTTGCCCCATGATTTTTAATATGATATGTGGGACATAAAATACCAATGTCAATGAAATAGTTGTGAGAAAATTATTAATCCTAATTAAGAAAATTATCAACAATTAGAAAGTGATTAGTTAAGTAATTAATGGCTAATTGTTTAAGCACGAACAAGAGAATATTTAAGGTAGATTATGGAAAATCCTTTAATTAAGTGTTTATGGCTAATATTAGCATAAAGTGTGCTTGCTAATCAATTAGAAAAGATTAAGAAAAATTGGTGAGATTAAGAACATGAAAATCCTAAATCCTAAAAGATTGCTAATCATGGGATTAAGGCTCTAATTAAGCTTCTAGCTAATTTAGACAAATTAAAAAATAATAATAATAATAAAGGGAAGAGAAAACCAAAATTTGAGTGTGAAAAGGGTGTGGGTTTTTCAAAAATAATATCATGATATTTTGTTAATTAAATAATAATATAATTAAGATATTTATGGAAGAACCAGGTTGGATAAATGAGAACCGATAGAAATTAAATCCTATCTAGAAAACCATGAACTAAGTTTCTTAGGTCAGGACATATTACAAACAAGTTAATTTTTGTCCGGAAGTCGGTGTTAGCGGAAGTCATTTCCGTAAGGGCGGGCGACTAAGGGATCAGATGAAAAGAGAGAACCAATGGAAAATAAATCATAACTTGAAATCCTTGAACTAAGTAGGAAACAACTGGACATATTATGAATCGGTGGATTTTTGTCCCGAAATTAGCATTACAAGTAATTTCCGTAGAATCGACGGTTATCCGAAAATGTTCAACGGGTTCGAAATACCACGAATGGGATCAAAAATTTAGTTAATCCAAATATTCTTAAACGGGGAAGATTAGATCTTCGGTGAGTTGCTAAGGACTTTTTGAGATTGGTTAAGATTACGCGATTAGAACACCGAACGGGGACTTTATCGGTAGAAGTTCATAAAGCACATGGATGACATCATGTTGATGACATAAGGGGACATTTTTGTGGTGGAGGGAAGAGGAAAATGAGTGATGTTCATGAGGCCACATCTTCATCATACTAGCCCTTGATGCAAAGGTTGATCCAAGGGATGAGATCCTTTGGCTTTTGCTATAAATAGCCTTTCACATTTCACTTCATTCCTCACCAATTCACAATTCCTAGAGCCACTTAGAGAGAGGTTTTAGAGAGAAGAAGGAGTGCGGAGAAAATAGCAAGTTCGGGGTAAGTTCTTCGGTCCCTAGTCTTAAGCTTTGGTAGTTCCTTCGGTAGTTATAGTAGAAATGCTAGATTAATCTTTAATCTTCCAAGTTAGTTTAGATATCATGTTTTAGGGATAAATATGATATTTATTTCAAAAATATATTGGAGATGGAGATATGTCAAAATTTTGGAAGATTAGAGTCAAAGTAACGAAGCTCGCGAAATTCCGCCGATTAAGGGAGTCGGGGGTAAAATGGTAATTTGGGACTTGAATATGCGGTATAATGTTGACCATTGATTAGAAACGTTATTATCCTTATAGGATATCTGTGATTACGCTCGATCAACGGTCGTATGCCGAAAGTTCCGTCAACGAAGGTATGTTCGCGTACTGTAACACTAACTCTGATGCTTATTGTATACTTATATGTGAAGACTATTTCATAGAGTCATGGACAGGACTTTGTCTTGGGTCATGCACCGTGTCTAAGACTCTGTCTTAGTTCACAGCATTTATACATTCAGCTTTATTTATACGGGTTACGTCTTGGTAATGCCGTTGAGTTTTCCTAGCGCCGAGGACACGAGGAGGCATGTCGTGGTGCATGTGCCGTGTGCTATGTGTCTTGTTGTTGTGATTGACATTACATCTTTGTGTGCTTATGTATTGTTGTAACCTTACATTTGCTGTGTGCTATGTATTGGTTAATATTTGTAATGTCATGAATATCTATCATCCATATCTTTGTATTACTTGAGCATGAGGTTAACCGTTACTTGAGGTTCAATGGGCATTGAACCTCAGCTCTTAACATAGCGTCAGGGTCAGGAGGACCGAGGATCGAGGAGAAAGGCAAGCGGCACGCATAGGGACTCGGCTGAAGACTTTCTTCTTTTGTTATTTACTATTGAAAACACTCGGTATAACGTACCGCTACTGTAATCAACCAGAGTTACGACATTTTGAATATAAATATCAGTTACTCAATCGCTCCGATGCTCTACTCTGATTGAAAAAAAAATATACTGCTTTTGAAAATGAGATGTTACATAGGAACCCGAGGTACATAAACTCGTTCTGAAAATCATGTTCAAATTAAACATGTAGGAATCCGAGGTACATAAACCCGTTTCCGAAAATTATGTTCAAATTAAACATGTAGGAATCCGAGGTAAATAAACCCGTTTCTGAAAATCGTGTATAAAATAAACATGTATGAACTCTGGGTACACACACCCACTTTTCGAAAATCATGTTCAAGTTAAACATGTAGGAATCCGAGGTAAATAAACCCGTTTCCGAAAATCATGTAAAGGTTAAAATGTGCTTCCTTCGGAACACAATAAAGTCGATGAGTTTTGGTAAGTCACTCAGGCGGGTTGATAGCTCATGGGTGGTCCCAGACTTGTATTCTGCGCAGTAAATTTTTGACTCTGGCCCAGTCATCAAATAAAACTCAGACGAGTTTCGAAGGTGGAACCCAATTACATTGATTACAGTTAAAACCCGAGTTCTGTATGAAATGAACCCTTACAATAGGGACAAAACATGTATGAATTCATGGTAAAGAAACCAGTTTTCGAAAATCATGTTCAAGTTAAACATGTAGGAATCCGAGGTACATAAACCCGTTTCCGAAAATCATGTTGAACGAAAACATGTATGAATTCATGGTAAAGAAACCAGTTTTCCAAAATCATGTTCAAATTAAACATGCATGAATCCGAGGTACACAAACCCGTTTTCATGAATCATGTCAAGTTCATATACATGCATGAATCCGAGGTACGCAAACCCGTTTTCATGAATCATGTCAAGTTCATATACATGCATGAATCCGAGGTACGTAAACCCGTTTTCATGAATCATGTCAAATTTAAATTCTAATCCGGATTAAGGGGCGATTAATTTTAATGTCAACCCGGATTGGGGAGCGATTAATTTTAATGTCAACCCAGATTGGGGGGCCATTCATTTTAGTGTCAACCCGGATTGGGGGGCAATTAATTTTAAAGTCAACCGGATTGGGGGGCAATTCATTTTATTGATAAAGTTTTGAAGACGGACCTGATTTAAACTGAATCTAGTTATAGTCCGGGATCTGTGGTAATTTTTGAAGGCGGTCCCAGTTAACTGAATCTAGTTATAGTTCGGGATCCGTGGTAATTTTTGAAGGCGGTCCTGGTTAACTGAATCTAGTTAATCTCCGGGATCCGTGATAATTTTTGAAGTCGGACACCATTTAAACCGAATCTGGTTAAAATCCAAGCTTCATGTATTTAAAATTCTTTATTGGATTATTTGTGATAGCAATGCCTAAATTTAAGAAGGTAGACCCGATTTAAACTGGATCTAGTTTAAATCAGGGATTTGTGTAAAGTTTTGAAGGAAGGCTCGGTTCAAACTGAATCTAGTTAAAATCCGGCTCCGTGGTAATTTTTTAAGGCGGATTATAGTCAAAATCCGAGTTTCTGTGTAAAGTTAAAATTTGAGTTCTGTATGGAGAGCCAAGTTAAACTATCAATGCATCCCGACAGCTCAGAGACCTGAACCACTATGCTGGGGGGCAATGAGTTATTAGTGGAAATGCATATTATCAATAACTGGGGTTAATGGAAACCAGAATGGAAATCAATCTCGAACAAGTATTCGAAATGAGCAAGTTGAACGATTTGCGTAAACAGTAAGTATTTTCCATTTATTGTGATTTGCTTACACATTATTAAATGCAGGAATGTAAACCGGATATTCATCCGGGAAAGCAAGCAAGGATCATATTTCTTCTCAAACAACTCGGATAATAAGTTGGATATATCTCGGCCAAGTCGTGTTGCACATCGACGATCAATACATCCCAGCTGACTCGGGGACCTAAACCTTGGGTGGGGGCAACTGTTATGGATATAAATATTAGGCCCACCCAAGGTGTGGCCTGTTACACCCCTACCGGCCTCGCCCTTTCGGGTGACGGGTAGTGTGATACCTCTTAATTCTTATATTATATTATTTAACAACATGTATCAGAGTAAATTACACTGAAGAGCATACCTTCGCTTTAGGCATAATGTCTTGGTAAGATATTACGAGTCTTGGTTACAAATCTCAAACATAAATACATAAAATATCTACAAATCTTCCTTGAATGATTTGAAACCCGTCGACACCTTCATGTGCTAGCATCCACCACTTTATCATGGGAGTTACTTCCAACAATTTGTAATACACGGGTAGCAATCTGTTTGGAATCTGAAGGATCCCGTAGTAACCGTTAATCTCATACACAAAGTATATTCAAGGTATGTAAGAAAACCATAAATACAAACCCACGACATTCGATAAATCGCACACGGCGAGGCACAAAGACTAATCCGGAACAAGCAGTCTCTATAGCACATAGCATAGACTGCAGGGCACAACAAGGCCCTAATCACACACAGCGGGTCGCACACAGCGGTTCCGGTACCAAAGCGCTTGGCAAAAACCAACACCGAATGCATACACAATCATGGTAAAGCATACATACAGAGACATACAAAGCATATGAGGATTAAGGTTACTACCTGGTAAATTCTTAGAATGATAATCAACTCCCAAGATTCCTCAAATCTTCGAATAACGATACTTCTTGTCTTTGATCTTAGTCTTTTCTTGAAATCTTTCCTCCTTGAACTCCCTTGTATTTTCAGTCAAGACATCACAACACCATGCAAGAATCATTCGTCAAGGTCTTAGGGATGTTTATGAAGATTGAAGGGAGTAGAGCAAGAATCCAACTCCTACTTACCTTGATTCTATGATTGGTTTGGAGATCCAACAACATCTCCACCATGTAAACGGCACTAAACACCTCATATCAAGAATCCAAAACCATAGCAAGATTGCTTTCGCCAAAAGGAACAACATTGGAGAAGGCTCGGGAGCTAAAACACCAAATCGGAGGTGAACTTGGCCCTTTTCTTCTCCCTCTCTTTCTCTATTTCGTTTTTCACTCTTTCTCTCCTCTTTTCTCCATGTTTTGGCAAGAATGGCCTAAATGAGGGGGAAGGGGTATATATAGAACACGGGTGTGGTCTAGAACGCGCCACGTGTCTGGTCCATAATGCATCGTGTGTATAGTCTAGAATGTGCCACGTGTCCCGCCATGTGTTATCTTTCCATTGGACCACATAAAAGTAGCTTTATGTCTTGTCATGATTACAGGACACGTGTCATGCTGACTCAAAAGCTACGTCATAATGAGGGGACACGTGTCACATTTCCATTTATGATGACATCATCGATGACATAAGCGTGACATCATCGATGACATAAGCGTGACATCATCGCTTACATAAGTGTGACATCATCGATGACATAAGCGTGACATCATCCATGACATAAGCATGTTCAAGGTCAAGAGATATTTGTTAATAATCCTCTTAATTTGGCCATGTGTGTGCTTAAGTGTCCCTCACATAATTACCTACCTTTCCATATGTCCACTTAGGTGTCCCTTCCATGATTATTCACCTTTCCATGTGTCCACTTCTTTAATTTTTTAGTAGATGAAGGTGTACATGTGTCCCCTTCAACTAATCTTTAATTCATAAGAAGACATGTGGCCATGTTCTAGATGTCTTCTTGAGCTTTCTATTATCTTCTCATGCCACCTCTCTAAAACGCAGGGCATACCTAACTACCCTAAAAATGCCATATTCTTACTTATATTGACATATTTTTGCTCAACTAAGTGTCCTATAGCTCAGGACATAGTTGGTTGGCATCTTTTTAAAGTGGATTTACACCTTATGGGTCTTCTGTGCCTCTTTTTCACTGGCACTTTAATTCCTTGGCTTATACATACTAAGTCCACTAACATGTATAGCCGAGTTACTTAATTAGTCCCCCGAGAGACCTCCTATCCCTCGACATTCTTGGGACTATGCTCGAACTGGGCTTAGTCGCCTGCCTTATTTCCAAGTCTCTAGGCCCAGAATTCAGGATATTACATGGCCCAATAAGAGGCAACCACTATTGTACAGATGTGATGACAAAACATTTGGGCTTAGAGGCACAAGAGGCCCAACAGTTCAAACCTAACCCTAAGGTACCCTCTATAAATAGATCGTAAACCCTAAAGGTACACATATTCTACACTCTCCCTCTTTACAATTTTGCCTACACTGTGCACACACCCCACCCCCTTTGGTTGTGTATAGTGATCTTCTATTCTCAAAGGTATCTCATCCATGGATATCTAAGAGGGAGCTATTTGATCCAAGATAAACTTACTAGTCCACCTAGGGCTAGACACGTATGTTCTCAAAACAGAACACGTTTATTACTTTGTTTCTGAGTTTGGCCTATTATATTGCTTAGTGGACAATAGGCAAATTTGACAGTTTATTTTTTTCTATATTACATTATTCCTCCTCGCTAAATATTGGCATGCGTGGACAATGATTGCCCATTAATATACCAAAGCCTAATAATCATGAACAAATTTAAATCAATAAAGAGAGTTCTATTCTTCAATTAAACATTAATATTCTTGTTTATTACATATCTTACAAAAAAGGGCATCATATATATATTGAAGGTGTCTCTTGACAAAGAGATAAAAACGTGAAGATTATGGAAGCTACGAAGGAATCTTCTTTTCATCTTGCATGCGCAGACTAATTGCAAATATGCCACTCACGCTCTTTTGCCTTTCCTTGGTTTATAAGCCTCTAGTCTTGTTGTAATACATCTTCGACTTTGTTTTTGGTCATTTAACCATTTTTAGAAGGCATTTGGTAATTTTAAGGAGTATTAGGTATTTTTTTCATATATACTCATATATATAATAAAGATAGTGAGAAAGTAGAAATTAATATAATGTTGGAGTTTATTACACTTAATAAAGATTATATTAGGAATTACTTGAATTTTATTACACATTTAATGCTTTAATTGTTTTTAGTACTTCATTTGAATCAGTTATATTGTTCAGAAAAAAAATCAGTTAAACGTGACTTTTATTTGAGATTAAAGAGAGTACAACAATAATTAGGTGTGATTCCATATTGGTCAAGGTTTGAGAAGACTGGTATTTCAATTTAATTTCTCAAGTGATGAATAATATTGTTTTTTAATATATATATATATATATATATTGATTGGCGATGACTTATTAATATTAAGCGAGTTTCAATGATTTGTTTTTCATTTACATTTAGTTAATGGAAGCAACGACTCGGCTGGGCTTTTAGCGTGAACCTCAAGAAACAGTCTCAACACCTTGGCAGACATCATAATTCTGTTATTGTGCCTGAAGGGCGACGACGTAGCTTTATAAAATCGCTGCCCTTCAAGAACGCTCTCGTCAATTGTTACCTGTCAATTCTCTTCCTTCTTTTTGGTTACAAACTACAATTTCTGCTGCAAATGGACGCTACGTTGGATGAGCTCTACGTTATTTGGGATGTTGAACCAGTTTTCAAAAAGTTCTGTGCTCGGAGAATGGCTCTCATTAAGGCTCTCACTGACGGTATGTGTATATATACATGTTCGTTTCTTTCTTCTCTATTTCATTTCCCGCTCAGTTTCAATCGTTATATGCTTCTTTTCTACAGATTTTGATCCGTTCTATGCCCAGTGTGATCCCAACGGTAAGTTTTCGATCACCTTATTACCATATCTTTTTCTTGGAACTCAGCTTCATTTCTTTAAAACGGTGGCGAAAACGAAAGTATAAGCATTCAAATCTTGATGTGTTTTAGTTTGAAGCTCTTTAACCACGAACACCGTATCAGTTAATTCCGCTCATTTAATTAGCATTCTGTGATAAACTATGTTCAGGCAAGAAAGAAAGAAAGAAATTACATATTATTACTTTTTTTATATTATTTTATATCTTCATGAAGTTATACCTAGTTTCTAGCTTGTAAAATTATTGGTGAACACTAGGTACGGAGCAAATGTAGAATTCTTGGTAGACATTATCAAATGGATTAATCTGCCTCTTTTTTCCCCGTATTCTTATTTTTTATTTTTCTTTTTTGTGGTTCCGGACCTTCAAATTAAAATTTATTATGATATTTTTAATATTAAAATTCTATTGAAATTTATAAAATATTTTTTAGGAGTAAAAAATTGACATGCAATTGAAATTAAAGGAGGCACGATTAGTTACTTTTAGATAATATTGTTCTCCATAATTTATATTCTCTATTTCTATGCTGATATGATTTTAAAAAATTTAATGTTTTGAAAATATGTTTACAAGATTTTTAATTTGTGCTAGTCAAATTTAATTTAGACCTACAATTGACATGGAAGTGAAAGAACACAGTGAAAAGGAGAGGATCAAAATTGGTAAATGGCAAGGTTTTTTTTTTTTTTTTTTTTGGGTTCAAAATGCAACGTTTTTTTTACTTTCTTAAATGTCTTGTAAGTTTTTACATTTTCAGTTTAGTTGTAAGATTAGAGGATGATATATGATAGTAATACATCTGTGTCGGAGTGAAGAAACAAATTGTAGAGCCCCACATCGTGACTTGTTCACATGAGCAGAATAAGTTTAATTTGTCTATGACTGGAAAAATTATGGATGAAATGCTGATTAGAGAGGTGAGTTGGCTTATAATATATATAAACGTGGTGATGATTCAGTGGAGGGGCCGCTTTGCCTATATGGAGATTCCAATGGGCAGTGGAGGGTGGCACCGCCACCTAGGATTGCTGATCCAGACCATCCACCACAACCTGTACGGGATATCAACGTGTTCAGAGATCGCATGTCCAAAGATGCTTCGCTAAAATATGTTGCCCATCGCAGCGATCTTTGGTTACTTTCTCTGGCTCTTTTTGAAGGCACGTTCAGTAGATTTCTCAAAAAACATAGGTACATATGTAATTACGTACGGCTGTTTATTATTGGACATGTTGGGTGGCGGTTTAGTTGAAGTTAGCTTTCATTTTTTAAAGCAACAATTAATAATGCTTGGATATGAATTTCATGCTATATATTGACTTTTTACTCAATGAAATCAACTTGTGCAGGAAGTTGCTGTATAAAAAGATTGATCAGCTTCCTCAAGTATTGGAGGTTGTAATAAACCGTGGAAATAATGCTCGTGCTGCTCTGGTGCAACAAATTTTGAATGATTTCATGGCTCGTCGTGGAGCTCTCACGACGGCTCTCACTGAGGGTACATATATATACCATGACGTTTGTATTTTTTATTTTCTTGGTCTTTACCATTCTTTTAAATTTCATTTCATTTCTTGTCTGTTTAAAATTTCAATTGTGATATGATTCACTTCTGCAGATTTTGAGGAGTGCTACTGGAAATGTGATCCCGAAGGTGTGTTTTTAATATTTTAAAACTACATCTATAAGATTTAAATATAAGCTACTCAAATTTAGTTCAAATGTACAAGTAACATGGACGTGAGAAAAATATCAGAGATGATCAAAATTGGTAAACGGCGGCGTTTCAAATTAGCATTATTATCTGTTTTTTCAATTTATAATTTACTTGTTAGATTAGATGATGATGATGATACACACACAAACGTGGTTATTCAGAGGGACATCTCTGCCTATTTGGAGATACTAATGGGCTGTGGAGGGTGGGACGCCCAGATGAGAATGTTCCTCCAGGCCTTCCACAACCTGAACGGTGCAACTTGGGCATAGATGAGATATCCAAACTGTCATGGCGATCTTTGGTTGCCCGCAACAGCCATTTTTGGTTACTTTCTCTGACTTCTTTTGAAGCTGCCAATAATAATGAATTGCATCAAGAGGACAGGTACTTAATTATGTACCTGTTTCTTTGGTTTCATGTTTACTTTGATTGGCTCCTTGGTTCTATTGTTATAGATAACACTTGACGTCCATGTTTGTATGTTTCTACTGGTTTGAATGAGGCTTTAGTTTCATGCATGTTAGGTTCTACTATGTTTTTGTCCTGTAACAATTAATGCTTGAATATAATTTTCATCCTATTTGTGACTTGCGCGCTAATAATATCCACTACTTGTGCAGGGAGCGGGTGTATGATATGATTTATGAGCTTCCTACACTATCTGACATTGTTCAAAATTATCAATATTAATAAGGTTGTCCTATATGTACAGGGCCTCTTAAAAAGGGAAAGCTTTTAGCATCATCTATATAGTGATTACCATCTTTTACCTTTTGGTTATCTTAGGGTTACTAGCTAGTTTGGTTGTTTTCGATTTCTCTACTAGTTAGGCCTCTGTAGTGCCTCTATTGCCCCACTAAAACGATGTTGTTTGATTATCTGATTTTGAGTCAAGATTGTTTAGTGGATGATTGACAATTTTAGCTATTTTTCATCTCAAATAATCATCCAAACAAGAGCTCATTTGAAAAAAAATCACTTTTGCCACTGTTATCACAAACACAAATCACATTTACAATTTGACTTTTCTGGAAAAAGCCAATCAAAAGAAAGTTACTTCTGTCATCGTTATGCTATATATAAGTAACTCAGACGCATCAATTGCACTCGTATCTCACCCTGAAAGAAAACACCTCTTCCTACAGTACCCTCCAAAAGGCTGACAAATTATCACGTAAAGAAGTAATTTAACAAGGCCTATATATGGTATATAGATAACTGACTTGATGGAAGCAAGGCTCGATCGGCTCGGCTTTTAGCGCCACCCTCAAGAAACAGTCTCAACACCTTGGCTTTATAAAACCGCCGTTCTTCAGGAACGTGTCTTGAAAAGGGTGACAAAAAAGAAAGTATACGCATGCAAATCTAGCTTTAATTTTTCAATTGAGTTATCCCCTTGTATTCTTAGTTTCTAGCTTGTAATATTATTGTTAACCCAAGGTACAGAACAAATGTAGAATTCTTGGAGGACATTATTAAATGGATTAATCCTGTCTCCTCCTACTCTTTTATTTTTCTTTTTGGGTTCCGGACCTTCAAATAAGAATTTATTATGATATTTTTAATATTAGAATTCTATTGAAATTTATAAAATAAATTTTAGTAGTAAAAATTGACTACAATTCAAAGGAGATACCCGATGGCGATTTGTTACTTTTAAATAATATTGTTCTCCGTCATTTATACACTCTATTTCTATACTTGATATGGTTATTTAAATTCATGTGTTTTTTAAAATTTAATATTTAAAATACATTTATAAGATTTTTAATTTGTGCGACTTAAATTTAATTTAAGGAAAATTCCAATTGAAAAACCAAAATTGGGCCTACACTTTTAACAAATTATTAATAACGCCAAGAAGCTTAATTAGGGGTTTCTGAATATTGTTAGAAGACTAGAAGGCCCCTTTGTTGTTTAATAGGTATTTTGAAGGTAGTTAAAAAGGAAAAAAAGATTTATACACAAGTCCTCATCTAACTTAAACTAATCTATAATTAGTTGATCTAATCAGCATGCATTTGTTATTTCAACCTTTTTTGACAGAGTTTTTTTTTATAATAAAAAAATGTGTGTGAGAGAGAGAGAGAGAGGAGCATATATTTGTATTAGAATTTTGGAAGTTAATGAATGACCACTCTCTCTATATAACAGGAAATAAAATTTTTTAAAAAAATTGACGATTTGGGGGAGATGATGATAAACACGAAATCCACTCATTTTACAAAAGCTTTCACACTTAGCAAGCAGAAAATTTTAGAATTATGCTAGGTATTTTACTTTTATTACTTAACTGTTTTGTTTACATTACATATAGATATAAATATATAAATCATGGTTATATTTTTCAAAAAAATCTGTCAGAGATCCGTAATCAAAATACCAAATGCTTAGTTATTGTATTGAGTAGTTATTAAATAACTTAAGTTAGATGGGGCCAATTTTAAAATCATTTTTTTCCTTTTTAACTATCTACAATTTTCCATTATAGTAAGATAGGGGCATTCTAGTCTTTTAACAACACTCATAAATCTTTAAATAGGCCTCCTGGTCTAATTAAGAATTTGTTGAAAGTGTAGGCCTAATTTTGTTGTTGATTATTTCAGATGGACTTAATTATGATTTTCCCATTAATTTAAACATAGGTGGAAAAAAACAGAGAAAAGGAGAGGATCATAATTGGTAAACGGCAACGTTTTTGACTTTATTATCTGTCTAGTGAGTTTTTATATAACATCCCAAATTCTCGAGATTTGAAAATTAGAAATATTGTATGGAATATTATTTTGAAAATTTGACCTGAATAATTATAAAATTAAATATTAGAATTTAAGGCCTATTTTTAATTGAATTTTTGGGAAAAGAGCAAATTCAAGGAATATTTGTAAAAGATAATTTTTTGCCTAAAAATTTTAGAATCAATATTTTATGGCCTAGGAAAATTAATTGAGAAAGAAAAATCCTTGTGTGGAACTAAAGATTAATTTCTAACAACACTTATTAAATATTTGCAATTAAATGAGTAAAGGAACTAATTACAAATAACAGTCTTGTAGATGATCAAACGAGATTAATATAGTATGAGATCCACATCACATCACCTTCCCCTCTCAATTTCATTAAGTCACGTAAACTACTACACTAATTTGTTAAACTTGGAAACACACTCTCTTATTTATCCAACAATCCATTCGGTCAGATTAACTCAATGCCATTCTCATCTTAATCAGCCCATATACTGGGCATAACATAGCCCATACTTCCTCAACGCAGACACTACTACAAAAATTGGATATCACTACCCCAAAAAACGTCCTTATTTAAAAAAAGGAAGTAAAAAATGAAGGCAGTGGCATTCTTGTAAATAAATGGAAGGAAAATGATCATTCAGCATCCTGAATTAAAGTTCAGGACTTGTAAAATTGATTTTTGGCGTTCTAATATATTTTCAGGACGCTTTAAGTAGTTTCGCGCGAGAATTTTCGGTTTAGCGCCATGATATTTAATGTGTTTTGGAGTGAAAATCATTTTTATCGTCCGAAATACGTTTCAAGACGCCTAATAGCCATATGAAATTTTTATGTTTGGCGCCCGGGGATTTTTTTTGTTTGATAAAAATTTCATTGGCGACTGAATTGAATTCGGTCGCCCAAATTGGACTCAATTTGGCGCGCCATTGGTTTTTTTGGAATAAAATTTATTTGTTTGGCACCTTGGGTGGATTTTTTTATAATTATTTAACGGTGGCGACACGAAAGAAAATAAGGTCGCCACTTGTAGAATTTAGGCGACTGAATTACATTCGGGTCGCCCAAATTGCATTTTTTGGAATAAAATGTATTTGTTTGGCACCGTGTGTGGTTTTTTTTAAATTTATTTAATATTGGGGAATTTAGGCGACACGAAAGTTATTCTCGGTCTCCCAAATTGCATTTTTTTGAATAAAATGTAATTGTTTGACACCATGTGTGTGGGTTTTTTTTTTTGGCTTTTTTTTGTAACAGGGCGACTGAATTCAATTCAGTCGCCAATTTTAGATTGAGGCGACTGAAATCGATTCAGTCGCCCAAATTCAAATATAGGCGACACGAATTTCATTCGGGTCGCCTATATTTGAATTTGGGCGACCTGAATCGATTTCAGGTCTCCTCAATTCTAAAAGTAGCGACCTGAATTTGATTCAGGTCGCTTAAAATCCCCTTATTTTACAAACCCGCGCGATCGTCTATATCCCTTCCCTTTTATTTTCGAAGTGCCCTCTCTTCTTCGGTCGTTGCCGTCAAAAACCCTTTTCCTTTCTACCCTATTTCCCTCATCTTCCCTCATCGCCGGCGAACCCTATCGACTCAGGCGTCAGTCTGTCGTCTCCTTCGTCGTCGTCTCTCGTCGGCTTTGGTTCGCCGTTAGTCGTCTTGAAGGTCGGCGCTTCTTCTTCTCTGTTTTTTGTTGCTTTTATTGTTTAATTTTAGAGATTTCTTTAGGGTTTTGCGAATTAAATTAGCCAAAAGCATTGTGTAACTATATAATTTTATATAGTTTTTGTCTAAGTTATTGAGAGGATGCCCGAAAAATTGCTTTGTTTTCTCAGTCCGCTCTTTCACTTATTGGTAGCGAATTGAACTCGGATCCGTTAGAGCGGTGAACTCGAGGGTTAGGATTAGGATCAAGGGCTGGTCCTCAACCGGTGGCCGAGCCACACTACCGCCGGGACCGCGGTGTAGACACAAAAACGGCGTTCGGGTTTTTTTTTTTTTTATTATTTGGGAACGCTTAACGGCGTTCGGTGTTAATCTAGCGGTGATGGTGTTAATGGGTTTTCGCTATGAATGAGATGTTTTGTGGTATCTCATCTCGTTGTTTGTTCCTTCTTCTACACGTTGTATTGAGGCTTGCTTGTTGGGTGAGGTTTGTTCTTCTTGTTGTTGTCTTTCAGATTTGTCTCGTCCATGCTTTGTTCTTTGAGATTGAAGTTAGGGATTGACCACCCTTTTTCTTGATTCTCCATCATCTTCTTGCTGCAAGTGGTAGGCTCTCCCCTTCTTACTTCAGTGTGTTGGTTTAGAATGTTTGTTTATTGAAGATTGAAATTTTTAGATTCAGAAAACTTATTGGCAAAGGATGATTAATATTAACAGTGCTAAAAAATTGATTTTTTTGGAAACCTTAAGAAACTATATTTATGTTTGAGTATACATTATTGATTGGTAGTCATGAATGGGGGGTGTTTGTTGTATGGACTAATCTTTAGTTACCCCAAGTTGATTGAGAATGCTTTGATCTAATGTGTCCATCATAACTTGAGCAAGTTGTTTATCTTTGTGCTTAAACTTTAGCGAGTGCATAGGAATTGGAATTATTGGATGTTACGGCTCAATTGGGCTTTACGCATACAATTTTTGGTTGGATGTTCTCTATATCTGTCTTATTATGCAAAGAAAGATTTGAGATGAATTAGGAAGCGGAACTATATGAAATTCATTCAACTTTGCTTTGATTTAGTTTGAGCCACTGAACTATTATTTTCCGAGTATATAACCTTAAATATCATGAGATATTGTGTCGTGGTGATTGAATCACATGTTCACATGTTTTTGGAGTGTGGTTCATTTGATATTATTAGGTGAGTTTGAAAGTAAATGAAATTAAATTCATTAATTGATAATGACCGGGCATCATCAATTACATCTTTGAGAAATTAAAGGATTGAATCCATTATAATGCGAGATATAGACGAGAAGAGATTAAAGGATAGTCATCTTCGTCTTTTTTGACTACCTATTTGAGAAATCTTGGTCAAAGGTTTGAAGCGAAGCAGTTGCGCCCCCCAAATTAGGTCGTTGCTTTCATTTTATGCACACACACACATATTGTCCTTATATGATGCATTCTTCTTGAGAGAGAACAACACTTTTGTGTTATGGCTTCATGGATTACCATTATTGGTTTAAGTGTATTTAATTCAGTCCGTGATTTTTTTGTTTGTCTTTCCTTTATTATTAGCCATATGAACTACGTGAATTTGATTAAAAAAGTGATGACTTCATGGTTTACCATTTCCATTACCATTGAAGTATATGTCGGTAGGAATAATTCCAATGTTGTTAGTTGATGAAATTGTTGGATTTAATAGTTGATATTGTTCTGAATTGTTTTAGTTAGTAAGTTTTGTTGAATTAAGCTGAAATTGGTTGTTATTGAAATTTTGGGATGTCTTACTTTTAAGGGGAAAGCGCTGCGAAATTTTCTTAAAAGAAAGCATGTCGTTATTGAAATTGTTATGAACTTATTTGTTGTTGGAAATGTCGTAGGTGGTAATAAAATGGGTCATAGTTGGATGAATGCTTTGAGAACTAGTGAAGAATATGAGAATGGGGTGGAATAGTTTATTGAATTTGCTAGAAGGAATGTGGCTACAAAAAATGGGATGTACTATTGTCCATGTGTTAATTGTTTAAATGGGGTTCGAAGGGATATTCTTTGATATAAGGGACCACCTAATTTGTGATGGAATAAACCTTCGATACACAACGTGGATATGGCATGGTGAGGAGGTAACTCCCAGTGCATCCTACGAAAATGAAGTTGAGGTAGATGAGGATGGAATGGAGAGAATAATTCATGATGTTGAGGTCGAATCCTTTGCACAACCGCATGAATATGATAGCGTGCGGAGTGATGCGAGAGACACCTTTGTTCCCTGGGTGTACTAAGTATACACGGTTGACGGGACCTTACATTTGGCCAACTTAAAGGCAACATGTGGGTGGACGATAGCGGTTTCACGTCGTTGCTTGAATTGTTGTGTGATATGTTGCCAGATAATAACGTACTTCTAAATCGTATGTATGAGGCCAAGAAAATCTTATCTACGATGGGTATGGAGTATAAAAAGATACAGTTGCCCTAATGGCGCATATTGTACAGAAATGAGTATGAAGGCCTTAGTAATTGTTCGAAGTGTAAAACTTCACGATACAAAGTGAAGAAAGGTGGTGGTTCGGGAGATCACACAAAAAAAGGCAACCTTTGAAGGCCTTGTGGTATCTTCCCATAATTCCTCGGTTTAAGCGTCATTTACTAGTGAAGCAACACAGCAAAGAAGTTGAGATGGCATTCTGATGAGAGAATATCCGATGGAAAATATCTACGGCACCGGTGACTCTCTCCAATGGAAGAAAATAGACGAAATGTTCCCGCAATTTGGCATTGAGCCAAGAAACCTTCGGCTGGGGCTTTGTACAGATGGCTTCAATCCGTATCGAACTCTTAGCAGTACCCATAGTGCATGGCCGGTTCTCCTTGTAATATACAACTTACCTGCGGCTATGTATGAAACGCAAGTATGTGATGCTTTCTATGATGATTTACGGACCAAAACACTGGTAACAATATCGATGTGTACTTGGCGCCTTTGGTTGAGGATTTGAAGAAGTTGTGGGAGGAAGGCATAGATGTGTTTGATGCATATAAGAAGGAGTTCTTCAAGTTGCGTGCAATGATTTTTACCACGATCAACGACTTTCCTGCATACGGAAATTTGTCTGGGTACAGTGTGAAGGGGCATAAAGCATGTCCAATATGTGAAGCTGACACAAACTTCCAGGAATTAAAGCATGGAAAAAAAACGGTCTACCTCGGTCACAAGAGGTTTCTTGATCGGTTCCACCCATATCGTAAGTTAAGAAAGCGTTTTAACGGCTTACCGGAGCATAGAACGGCTCCAAAGGCATTAACCGAAGAGGAAGTCTATAGTCGGGTGATGCATATCAATGTCACATTGGGTAGCGAAAAGGATTGCGGGTGAGAAGAATATATGGAAGAAGAGATCAATTTTCTTTGATCTTCCATATTGGCGTAGTCTTGATGTGAGACACGTCTTGATATGATGCATGTGGAAAAAAATGTTTGCGATAGCCTTGTCGATTACTCTTTTGCACATACCGAGAAGACTAAGGATGGAATTAGTGCGAGACTAGACCTGGTTGATATGGGAATAAGAGAACGGTTACATCCACGAGTAACGGAAGATGGTAAGAGGGCATACATGGAGCCGGCGGCTCCTACACTATCAAAAGCGGAGAAAAAAGTTTGTGTGGGTGTCTATATGACATTAAGGTTCCACAAGGATATTCTTCAAATTTGAGAAGGTGTGTTTCAATGGACGATTTGAAGTTAGTGGTAATGAAGTCTCATGATTATCATGTGTTGATGCAACAACTATTACCGTAGCTATTAGGGGCATTATGAAAGATGAAGTGCGGACCACTATAACAAAATTGTGTATTTTCTTTAATGCTATCTCGTAACAAAGTCATTGACATTGAAAAGTTGGATGAATTGGAAAATGAGGGTTATATTATTTTGTCCCAACTAGAGATACATTTTCCTCCTGCATTTTTCGATATAATGGTGCACCTGATAGCGCACTTGGTAAGGGAGGTAAGGCTCTGCGGTCCGGTTACCTAAGGTGGATGTACCCTTTCGAGCGATACATGAAGATCTTAAAAGGGTATTCTAAAAATCCTTATCGGCCAAGGAAGCCTCAATCGTTGAGAGATATGTAGTGGAAGAGGCTATGGAGTTCGTAAAGATTATCTATCGTGGTCGACGTTACAATCTCGGCATGATAAGGGGATAAGTGAGGGAACTCGAGGAATCAAACCGAAGAATATGCTTCGTGCCGAGGTGTTGCAAGCACACCTGTACATCTTGAATAATATGGAAGAAGTTCAACCATATATTAATGAACACAAAAGAGTTTGAAGAATATGAATCCAAGGAAGAATGACATGCGAGATAGCTAATGAGCAAAAGAAGACATTTATAAAGTGGTTCCAGGAGAAGGTATTGCACAAGACCGGTGTGTCGGCTACAATCGAGTGGTTAGCTTTGGGGGCCTTCTTATCGGTCATCACTTGGACAGGTTATGATATCAACGGATATTCTTTCTACACAAAAGACCAAGATGACAAGTTCTGTGCAAAAAGTGGGGTGATGGTTGAAGCTGAATCCATGCACTTTTCGAGTTCGAAAGACAAAAACCCGGTATTAGCATCTATGGCCTATTATGGAGTTATTGAAGAAATATGGGAGATGAGCTACACCAAGTTCAAAGTTGCTTTATTTAATTGTAAGTGGGTTAACAATAATCTTTGTTGTAATAGATCCTAAATTTGGATTTGTCTCAGTTGATCTTCAAAGACTTGGTCATAGAGGCGAGCCATTCATTCTTGCAAGCCAAAGCGAAACAAGTGTTTTATGTTACAGACCCCGCAAATAACAAAATGTCCATTGTACTTCAAAGTAAAAAAAGACGTATGGTGAAGAATCCTTGAACCCGGACGATACACTCCCTTTCATAACAAATCCACCTACAACACGTGAAGTAGAATTGGTAGATGATGAAGAATATGCTCCAAGGAAGGATCATTTCGAAGGAATATGGGAAACCATATAAAGTAAGATCTTAAGTTATGAAAAAGTCCTATGTTATTGTTTGTACGGGTTTAACATGTTAGTTCATTTTATTCATTTGTTTATTATTTAATAATAACTCTATCTAACATTATTGATTTGTCTTTGATGAACAGGAATATGTCTAGCTCTGACGAGTCATCGAGTGATGGTGGGAATGATGTACCGGTGGGGAGAAAGGGTAGAGATAGCACACATATGGGTGCATTAATTGCACGTCGTGACAGTCAGAAAAAGAGGCTACATGTGGAGTTCGATGCCAATATGAATCCAATTGGTCCAGAGGAAGACAATTTCATTAGCTACGTAGGCTATCCGCTCGAAGCAAAGTTCGCATTGTATTCTCTCATTGGAAGTTGGTTCCTCCTAAAACGAAGGAGTTGATCTGGGCACAACTTTTGGTATCTCACTTTCGATATCTTATGCATTTGTATCTTTAGTTTTATCACTTGATTTCTTTCATATCTTCTCTTTTACCTTGCAGCAAACGTATGATATGCCTAACAATAAGGCCATGAACAAGCATTGGATGGGCGAGGTTCGTATACATTGGAAAGACTTTAAGAACAAGCTCACTAGAAAGTATATTCGAGGGGTAAAGAGGGACAAGGACCCATGTCAGGACTATGATTACATTTCTCCGAGGATTTGGAGGGAGTTTGTGGCGTCACGCCGTAATCCCGAATTTCTTGTAAAATTTCTTTCATATCTTATCTTTTAGTTGAATCTTTTTGACATCGAAGGCTCGGTTTTATTTGTTTTCGTGTCACGTAAAACAAGTCGAGCCAATAGAGAGGGGCAAGCGAGAAATAAGTATCCACATTGCATGTCTAGGGGTGGCTATAAGAAGCTTGAACGGAGGCCGATGGAAGAAGAGTTGCGAGAAAATGAAGGAAGCCGCTCAATCCGATCCTTCCACTGTTATCCAGGCCCCTGAGCGTCCTCCTCGCCACAAAAAATGGATAGCTGCGAGGAAGAAGGGTGACAAATACGTTAATGAAGATGTGGCTAAGGTTGCCTTAAAGATTGTAAGTAGTTAAATTAGAAGTATTAAATAGCCTCAGTTGTTTCATATTTTTAGCGTTTAATTAGTTACTATTTATGAAAAATCCTATGATACAGGATGCACTTGAGCAGCAAAGAAGCCAAGGTTCATTCACGCCGAGTACACGGATGGACATTTTGTCCACAGCGATTGGGAAGCCTGATTACCTTGATGCTGTTCGTGGGGAGCCGAGGGGAGTTAGTGTCGCGAAATATTTTGGACGACGTTCGAGTTGTTTGCATGACGATGACAACCCTAGTCCTCAGCTTGTAGCCAAAATTCGAGCGTCCCTCGTAGATGAGGTTATGGCACAACTACGGGGTGAAATGAGGGAGATGATACAAGGGAAGGTAAATACACAACCTTCAAACCAGGAATCCCCGGCCTTCCCAAGCGGAAAGAAAGTTTTCACGCTCCGAGATGTACCTATTGGTGAACCTTCTCATCACTCTCGTAAGTACTTATTGACGAGCCCTGGCGAGCCTTCTCACACTTTACGGGGGACAGCCCCGCACTCTATATTTGGATGACCCACACCGCGCGTATTGTTGCGAGATGGTCTTGTTTACCCAGAACAAACCACACACCACAATATGCAAATTCCACAAGACCAACGTAGGGTGACTCGACAAGTGTGCGAGAGGGGAAGAAAAGACAGCCATCCCGATTGTTGATGAGGAGGTTCCCACGCTAGACGCCTTTGCCACCTCATCGTTCATCCTTTGGCCGCGTCATCTTATTGAGGTCGGGACGACACCTCCAATGGTAGGAAATACATTAGTGATTGACGATGAGTAGGGTTTAGGATTGATTTTCATTGCTAACCCAATCATAATCTGTTTATTATGTTTTCATAGCATGAACAAGCTCATGCGATTTCCATACTTATCACATTTTGCGAGAGCTCTACCAGGACATCGTCTCTATAGGCTTGCAGGTGCCTCCGGGTATTGTCCGTGCAGACAAGACATATCAGATATCAATTGACAAGAAAGATTTGATAGAGTTTATGCATATGGATTGTTTAGATATACAGTGGCTTCAACTTGCAATCTTGTAAGTTTTTTTTTTACCCTTTAATTATGTCAATACTCTTTTTTTGTTTAATATATTCAACAACACTTATCATTTTATTTCGATCGTAGTGTCCGCCACGACATATGCAAAAAGGGAGACCAATTGGATTCGTATGGATTCTTATGTCCCGGATCCACGCTTCGGCTCGCAATATCTTAGCCGGGAGGGCCATTTATGTTGGTTTAACAATGGGCGACATAAAATCGTCTTGTTATCTAGCGCCAATACATGAAAGGTGCGTATTTTTTTTGTCTATATAAGATTCTTAAGGATAAAATGCTTTTTTATCTTAGTTTAATATTAATATGTATATCTTTGTAGTGGTCATTGGACCCTGTGCGTTATTTTGTCCGCCAAGAACGCATGTTATTGGTTCGATTCCATAGGTGGCGGCCAACCGAGGATATCAAAAACATGTTTGCCGAGTAAGTAAATTTTTGTCTAAATCATCGATTCTTTTTTTTAAATGAATTGTTTTTATGTCTCGTTAATTTCCATTTTAATGATAGGGGTCTTAAGACATATAGACATGCATTGCCGGAGCACGAGCGGGGGTGGACCGAAGTGGTTTTATCCGAAGGTAAGTAGTTTCAATTCAAGTTTTTCCGAGACACGGTAGCTTTGTTTTAACAATTTGTTTTTGATTTATAGTGCCATCACCAACCAGGGAACACTGAGTGCGGATACTACGTTATCAGTTGGATGCAATCTATCGTTTCCACCAGACGTACTACTGGCTTTCAAAACATACATAATGCTCTGTGATCCTCAAATGATGATATTTTTTGTTGTGGTACTTCGGTTGTTAATTATACCTTGTTTTCCAATTTACGTTTTTTAAATGCGAGGATCCGTACTCACGGGATGACATCGATTCAATTCGAGACATGATGGCTAGATATCTTCTTGAACATGGCTCAATGTGAATATATAGGCAAGTCATTACTTGTTAGGGTGATTGTCATTGTGAAACTTATTAAGCTGTGCTGATTTCGGTTTCTGTAAATTATTGGTGCTGCTCTTGAATTTGCCACTTTAATTGCTATGAATATGAGGTTAGATTACTTGTTTAATTCTGGAAATAGATCACTGTCATATGAGGTTTGATTTTGCCATTATACCTTCTGCATTTGATTTTCCAATAACCAAGACTTGAGAATTTTGTTGAATCATACCATCATAACGATTTTTGAAAGTTTTATGTGTGCTTCTTGCTTGGGAGGTGTTTGATTTGCTTGTGTGGTAATCTTGTGATTATTACTAGGTGGCTATCATTCACTTTAGCATTAGAGTTGAGCTAAATTGTATCTTGAAACCTTGAAATTCTGTTAAGCTTTGTGTTCAAAAGTCATTCTTTATATATATTTGCCTCTTGTCGCATATCGGTGTTATTGCCAATTGAAGGGAATGTTGATGCTATCTAATTGCTGCATTAAATTGTGAAAGCTGTTGTGAAATTTTGGCGATTAATTGCCTCCAAATGTGAGAAAAATTTGTTGTCATAGTGGTGCTTTGTTTGTTGTTTTGGTCTAGTTTTAGTAACCTAAATCTAGGTCATACCTTCTTTCTTTTCTCGTTGTTGAATTTCTTGAAAGTTTCGATTGCTACACTTTAATTCATTATCGGGTGACTTTCGAACTTGTCTTCTTAGGCTCGCATGTTGAAGTTTTCTCTTTGGAGTTGTTGATATTCTTGCATCCTCATGGTTATGTTGGAAGCTAAGTGGTGAATTTGATTGATTTTGTTGAATTGATTAGAACATCTATATTGTCATTCTCTTGTATGATCTTGTATGTGTAGCCAATTCTTTTGTTGAAGTCACTTTTACAATTTTCTTATTGAACCTTCTTTGTATTCATTGTTATTTCACCTTCTTTTGATGGAATGCACATACATATAATTCATACGGTCATAATATATTATCTATTGTCATTTGCGCATATGCGCTTAATTATTTTGTGAAGTATTTGCGCAAATTGGCCAAACAAAACAGCAAGCACATTTAAAAAAAAAAATACTTTAAGACGACCTGAAAATCAATTCAGGGCGTCTTTGGAACATAAGAGAAGACCGGAATAGTTAATCAGGTCGCCTAAAATGCAGAAAATAACAACCTGGCTCAGGTCGCCCCATATGAGGCGACTCTGATTTGGGTTCAGTCGCCTCGCCTCATATGAGGCGACTGAACTCTTTTCAGGTCGCCTCATATGGGGCGACGTGAACTTATTTCGTGTCGCCTCATATGGGGGACTGAAATAAGTTCAGTCGCCCATATGAGGCGACCTGATTTGTGTTAAGGTCGCCTCATATGAGGCGACCTGAACTCTTTTCAGGTCGCCTCATATACCCCAAACGACTTCGCTCTCCCCGACGTCCCTTAGAATAAGGACGTTAATTGGGTCTTTTTTAGGTCGTCTTTTAGGTATTTTGTAGTAGTGAGAGCACGAAACGCAAAGGAGAAGATAGAGTAAGACAACCCATATAACCACATCCCATTACACTCTTCTAATTTATTTCATTTCTCACTCTCATACTTTTCGGCCAGAACACATAAATGCAAAGGAGAGAGAGAATACAAGAGATCACAGTGCCTTCCATTCTAATACTCTTCGATCAAACACGAAAAAGCAGAGAAAAAGAAGAGTCAGCGAGAGATCATACTTGCTGGAGCATTCTGGGGCTGCACACCAACTGACCACACCATTCGTCTGGAGGTCAGCGGCTCAGGTGCACACAACACCCATACTCCAACATTCCTCCCAAGCCCAACAACATCTGCGCCATACTTTCCCATTATAATCCATTCAGCCTCCCCAGAAAACAGAGATAGAGATCGAGAGTGACGCATAAAATCAGAGGCAGAGTGGGAGAGTAAGAGACGGAGGGAGTGAGAGATTTCATTCTCATTCTTTTGGCTCTGGATAGGAATAACAAAACAGAGGTTGAGAGCGTGAGAGAGAGCCCAAGAACGAGAAACAAAAAGTTAGAGTGAGAGAGAGAACGTGAAACACAAAAAACAGAGAAAGGAATCGAAGGAAGAAACCGAAGAAGGAGGAGCTGCTTATCACATGCAAGCTTGAGGGACGACCAAGGTGAGTTCTTTGAGCCTTTTTTTTTTGATACACATAGTAGGGAGGGGCGAGTTCGAACCTGGACATGGGAGAGGGAGCCAAGCTCCCATGCCACGATTGGCTATAGTTTAAGTTGAAGGAAAAATAGAAACCGAAATACCTCTGTTTTTCGGCCAAAAAACAGAGCAGATTTGTGCGCTTTTGTTTCATAAGAAAACCTTCGATTTGTTGGTGCAATTTGGTATGAATATAGTAGACATCTTAAGCTTTAAAATGAGCCCAAGAACACCCAAAATGGACGTGTATAATGGGAGTTATGAGTTTTCAAAGTTAACCCATATGCACTGCAAAACTTTAGTTTCCAAAAATGAGTGATCCTTTTCGTGCACCAGTTTGGAATGGTAAACCTTTGATTTTTATTTTTTTATTTTTTATTTTTCTAATGAAACTTGGTCATAATATAGTACACATCCCAAGCTTTAAATGACCTCGAGAACATATTAAATGGACGTGTAGGAAGAAAGTTATGATCTTTCAAGTTGAACCATGAATACTGGAAAGTTTCTATTTCTAGAAATGTGTGATCATATTTCGGGCTCAAGTTTGAAATGGTAAAACTTCAATTTTTTCAATGATACTTGGTTTGTCAATAGTTGACATGATAATCTTTAACATGAACCAAAGAACAGATTAAATGGACGTGTAGAAAGGGAGTTATGATTTTCCAAATTAGTTTAGCCGAAAATCTTTACAACTTCTGTGTTCTAGTTATGATGACCATTTTCATGCAGTCTTTTCACTAAGTAAATGGTATCCAAATGCCATGATATTTTGATAAATAGCCTTAAATAGCCTTACATTGAGCCTAGTGCAATGGCATTAGAGACTGTGAAGAGTTTTGATAAATAATAACCCGCCGTCAGTAAATGTATATTTATAGGATTTGACAATTGTCGAGACAATTAAAAGGACTTGGACTAGTTGAAGATTGTAAAGTAGTCAGGTAGTAAGTCTAATCTCACATACTCTATATAGCTGTGTATGACTGTTTGAATCATATTTGGAATGTCCCATCCCTGTGGGACCATCACCACTCACGGCTCGGTTGAGTTGAAGGGCTAGCCAAGAAGTACCATCTTGATGTTTAGAAATGGGTGAAGGACCTATTGGATGGTAGTCCTTAGGTGGCTAACGTAGTTGCATTCAGGTGACTTAGGATACTCCCGGTTAAGAACTCAGCGTACAAGATGATTTTTGGTAGTTCCCAATCGATTGTTTTTAGTTGGGTGTCCTGATTGAGAACTCTGACATATAAGAGGATTCTCGGTACTTGCCAACTCGTTATACCTAGCGCTATGGTCATGTGATATGTTTTTGCTGGTTTAGCTGCATGTAAATTGCATTATGTGTACTAAATGCTTTATGCTGTGTGGACTGTTTATCTTGATTAACCTGCATATGTTGTATATACTGTCTCTGTGAGATTAATTGTTACTCTAAGGTTCAAATTGAATCTCATATGTTTCCAAGGGTTTAGGATCTGGATATGGTCATAATGGAGGACAAGGTTCCAAAGGAAGGGCATCAAGTGTATATTACTAAGGCTACTGTTTGGATGTTAGAAAGAGCTTTATTAGAACCTTTAGTTTCGTTTAGCTAGTTCTATCACTACAAGAAAAAAAGCGAAATTGCAATGGAATTTGCGACGGAAGATTTTCCATTGCAAATTTTTGCAAATTTGTGATGAATTTAAACTCCGTCGCAAAAATAGAAACTTTGAGATAGAATTAAAAATTCCGTCGCAAATTTGTGAGGTTTTCTATGCCCGTCGCAAACTACTAGACACCAATCGTCGGTTTGCGACGGATTAAAAAATCCGTCGTAAAACCAAAGGGGTTTTGCGACGATCAAAGTAGTTCGTCACCAAACCTTGAAGGGTTTTGAGACGGATAACACCGCCGTCACAAAACCACAGGGGTTTTGTGACGAAGGACTCATTTGTCGCAAAACCACAGGAGGACTTTGCTAGTTTTGTGACGGATCACACCTCTGTCGCAAAACACAGTAGGGTCCCAGTAGGGTTTTGCGACGGACTACTTCATCTGTCACTAACCGGTGACCTTTTGGCCGTCGGTTTTCCCTCTTTTGCGATGGAACTCAAAAAAAATTGCTTTTTGCGACGGAACTAGTTCCATCGCAAAATCTCATTAAGTCCCAATTTTGGGACATTTTGACCGTCTCTCCCATCCGAGATTCTTCTTCTTCTCCTACCTCATGCGCTCCCCCTCTCCCTTCCGGCCACCACCATTCATCCTTTCAGTCGTAGTCACCGCTCCTCCTTCCGGTTGCCTCCCCCTTCCGATCACCGCCGCCGCCAGTTTCTAGGTTAGTTTGAATTATTATTATTTTTAACTATTTGGAAGTATCTGTATATAGATTTTTTTTCTTACATAATCCAAAGATCTATATTGTTTTATTTTCTCCTTTGTCGAATCTATATTGGTAGAAGATTATAATTTTTCCTAATTACTTCCTTTGATAGCCTAGTGTTAGATCAAATCGTACGGTAAAAATGAAATAATGATTTGCATGGTTTATGATTTTTTGAACATTATGGCTTAATATAATTTTTTTAATTTACCAAATGAAACTGTATTAGAAATAAAAATATTTTTTTCTTAGTGTATAGGTCAAATTCCATCAAAATAATTTACACTTTTTTTGTGTGAAGTAAATCGAGACTAATTTGTTAGTTCTCTGTGTTTTGATGATAACTGACAATTGTAAACACAAGTTAAAGTTTGTCTTTAGTAAGTTGAAAAACTTACTGTCAAAGGCAAACTTGAGTTTTGGTTAGAAAACTCGAGTTTTGACTTTGAAAGAGTAGCTCAATTTTAATGAACTAAGCAAAACTCCAGTTTTCATTGGGAAACTCGAGTTTTGGTCTTCGAAAAGCACTCCAAGTTTTTCACATTTAGACCAACTCCAGTTTTTATTGAAAACTCAGTTTTCTCCACCACCAAGAAATAAAGAATCGAGACACACATAGCCACCGAGATCAATTGCCCAACCAAAATGTCCATTGAAGCTAATGGCAAAGTCGACTTTAAGGGAAAGGTGAGTGTGAGAATGAAGGAAGACGGTGAAGGGTGTGTGGTAATTCTGTGAAGGTGTAGGGCATAGGTGGTGGAAGAGGAATGGAAAATGAGAGGGAAAGTCGATGAGGGTCAAGGAGGCAAGACGATGAACAGAGGAAAAATCTGAAATGGTGGAGTGAGAGGAAGAGAGGTGAAGGTGCTGTGAATCAAGGATGGTGGCTGACGGTGATGTTGAAGGTCTATGGTCGGCGGAAATGGTGGAGGTAGGAAGGTCTGAAGGCTTTAAAGTCTAAGGTCCAGGTTCGTTCTTGCGGCGCCCCTCAGTCGATCTATAGCGTCTCTGTGTCTCCGGTGGAGAGGAGGTTGAAGAATGACGGTGGGTTCATGGTGGAGGTCCGAGGTCGCCGGCGACTATGGGAGTGACGGTGGAGGTCGCCGGCGACGAGAGAAAGGACGAGAAGGAGGATGGAAGAAGGATCAGAGAGTCGATGATGGAGTCCGGTGAAAATCGCGTGGGTCTAAGATGATGATCCCCTTAGGTGTGAACGCCTCCCTGTGTATTTAACTCCAGCCCCCTTTTCCCTCAGGTCTGTTCCTGGGGTCATTAATTTTGTCGGGTCTTTAGGTTTTTTCCCGTGTGAATGCGTGAAAATCCCTTCTCCCCTGTGAACGCGCCTCTCCTCATTAAATCTCCATTCAATTTGTCGGGTATTCCTCCAGCTGCTCCACGGGCCTCCATGTTCAATCAGAAAAAACCTAATTAATTCAATTCCAAAACGTTGTGTTTTATGCTGCAGGGACCTGATTGAAAAGATTAAAAGTTTCTCAGAAAGGGACCTAAATGCAAAGTTTAAAACTTCTCAGGACTAAATTGAAACTTTTATAATTTTGGTTCAAACTTTCATTTTCAAATTTGATTTAATTCCTTCAACCACCTACAATTTAAACCAATTAATCTAACATCAAATATTCTGATAAAAATCAATAATTAAGAGTAATTACATTTTTTAGACAATTTTGCCCTTTTTAACCCTAAATTAATGTATTCACTCTTAATCTTAATTTATCATAAGAACATCATTTTAAGCTTAATAATTATGATAAAATACATTATAAACCCCAATTTAATTATCAAAAATAATGTAAAAATATGGTTCAATCAATTCGCCCACACTTAGACCTTTGTACTCCGAACAAAGGCAATTGAGCATAGAATTCTAAGTCCAAATCACTAATGCATTTGAAAAATGAGCATTTTCAAATTAGAAAGCAATGAATTAATTAATCAAATTCATCAAGCCAACACTAGTGATAATCAAGCAATGTGAAGAAATTAGATGACTATACAATCCAAAATATTAAATTGAAGCATAAGAGAACTCTCAAGATATTGGCATTTTACTCATCTCACCTCATTGATTGGGATAATTTTAGTCTAGCTCACTTAAGCAACACCTTACCATAGGCTTGTAACAACTCTAAAATCTCCACTACTAATAGCAATTAATGTAAAGAATCAAGAGGACTTAGAAGGATTGTAATGTTGGATGAAGGCTAAATGGGATGAATTAATTAGAAAAATGATTAGTTGATATGCAAGTCAAAGTTAATAACCAAGTTCATAGCATCTAAATAACTTAACAAACTTTTGCCAATTATTTTGAAAATCTTGAACAAATGCCTTCTTGATATTCTCTCCTTTTTTTTTTTTTTTTTTGATTTTTTTGATTTTGATTTTTTTAAATACTTTTCTTTTCTATTTTTCTTCTTTTTTTTTTAAACTTGGCATTTAATATATACATTGTTCAACTTTTCATTGGCAATTCACTTTTAATTTTTAGAATACTATGAACACTACAAGTAATGATATGCATACAACATATGATTGGCTCAAAAGGGGTAAGCAAATGGTAAGTGAATGGAGGTTTGTGTTTGGGTGAATGGTTTAGAATTGAATGCCTCTTTCATTTTCATCACACTAACGCAAATACCGCTTTGAAAAAGAGTGGAAACAAGTTCTAGAAGGTGAAAAACCAAGTGAACATGCACACATGAAAAGACTTTAAGGCTCAAATATCCTTCCAACAAGGTTTTTCTCCAATGCTCACTCCAACACAATCAATTGCATAGTAAACTAACCACAAAACATCTCGCTTAACTATTCCAAGTGCTAACCTTACAAAACACAACCAATCAAAACATTGCAATCAGTTACAATAATGCTCAACTCGTAAATGCACAAATGATATATAAACTATAAACTCTTTTTTTTTTCAAAATGAGGAGTAAGCAAAAATCCAATTGTGGGTCTTGTTTTTTAAAGTTGCCAAAACACTAGATCTCATGAAAGCTCAAAGAATTTGAAAGTTTTTCTAGTTTTAGGCATTTTCTCATTTAAAAACAACCAATTAATTGGGATTCAAAATGTATTTCCCTCCCCCAACTTAATCAACACATTGTCCTCAATGTGAAAAATCACTCTAAAGAGAACGATGGACAAGTTGAAATTCAAGGCACAATGGTAATTAAGTAAGGTGGTGGCCAACAAAATTCCAAAGCATACATAGGGGTTCTTATTCTGCTTACTAAACTAAATTACTTCTACTTTTTCTGCTGGATTGTGTCCCTCCCCCACACTTATCTTCCTCACACAACAATTAAGCCCAAAAAATCATATTAATTAGGAAGAAAATAAATGAGGAAAGAGACAACCTGGGTTAGAGGATCTTAAGTCGATTGAAGGAGAAGTTCTCATCCCAGATGAGAATCATGCATTTCCTTGGTGGAGGTGGCTCAGGATCAATTGGGAGAGGCCCAAGAATATACGGTGGATGTTGGTTCCACAAAGGACCTTTCCAAGAATGTGCCTATAAAGAAGACAAGCAACCAGCAGTATTCCATCCGAAAATAGAAACATGGAGAGATTTCAAATGAATTAGAGACATTTTAGGAACCAAACTCTCCAAGTAACTATCACATCCAAGGAAATCAATGCTACTCCCATCAGTGGAAGTCAAACAAAAAGTTCTATTTTGAAAATTCTCTTGTGTTTGCAAAAGGGAAGGTGCGGAATCCAACTTAGTGTTGGGGCACACCACATCTTCATTGCAATCACAAGAGATGGAGGGCAAAAGAGTGGAAGAAGAAAGAAAATTTTTCAAATTGTTACCACCTGGAGCTTTTAAAGATTCAAAACAATTATTTTTTGTTTCTAAGTCAGGTGGTAAGTCACAAGAAAGCACTTGTTGGAAAGATTCACCAACATGTAGGATTTTATCAATTAAAATTTCAGAATCTTTGTCACCAACAAGGCTACAGGGAAGTAATCCAATGAGAATTTTATGCATTTGGCGTTCTAGGCTATGATCTTTCTCACTCAAATCAACCACATTGTCATCTATGCAAGATTCAACCTTTTCACAATTGGCATGCTTACTATCATCAATAGTACTAGAGGGTGCATTATGATCAATGGTAGAATCAACCACTTCATTAAATGCTTTCTTTCGAAACTCAACAAGTAAGTGGCTTTTTTCATGATAACAGTCTACACATATTTGATATTCCGGACAAGAACATGAAAATATTTCATTCAATTTATCACAATCATCCCTAGTACTATGAAGAGAAGCATTTTCAACAATTGAAGCATCACACAAAGAAGTAAGAGCACAATCATCAACAAGTACAATCGAATCACTACTACTAGAGCTAACGGTTTGAGCAATTACATTTTCAAACATTTGAGGGGATTCAACAATAATTTCCTCATCCACCTCATCATCACTCAAATCATGAATTGCTTCATTAGTTAAAGTAGTAGAAGAGTCTACTTCTATTAGGATAGGAGCATTACCAAATGGTAGAGAAGACTCTTCAATGCTCTTTTGTACTTGCTTCACTTCTTGTGCTTGTGTGGGAAGAGGTACCGAAGGATTGGAAATTTCCACTTGTGAAGTGGTATTTAGGTGTTGCTCTTCGGTTTTCCCATCATCATTGGAGGTACATGACCATGGAGCTCCTTCTTCTCCTTCGGTTTTTATCCATAGCACATGGTGAACAAAATCCTTGATGAATTTTTCAATGCCCTCCATTTCCTCTTCCATTTCCTCAGAAAATCCACGAGGTAGAGCCTCTTTGAGATTGAATAAAAATTGATGCCGAACCTTTAGTTGGTCATACATTCTTCTTAAGGTAAGGGTTTGAGCATCCATGTATGGCAAGGTGAGGAAGGCATCAAGTCCGGAAGGTGGAGGAGTAGAGGGTTGGGATGGATGTTCGTGGCATAGTGGAGTGGGTGGCTCATATGGAAGTGTATGTGGTGGGCCAGTCTCTTGTAAGGTATGGCACATTGAAGACTCTTGTGTAGACCACTCCATTGCTTTCTCCAACTTCTCACTTTTTGCTTCTAGTTGCTCCACTTCTTGTGTATGTATGAACATGGAAAGAGGATTAGACATGTATGTGGGTGCCTTCTCTTGATGTTCCATTCGTCTCATTATAGAGTCCATTTGATGGTCAAAATTGGCCTTTTGTGACCGCTTCTCATCTACAGTCTGATTCACTTGATTCTGCAATTTTGCAATGACTTCACGAATGGTAGGTTTTGTTTGGCACACATGGTTGAGAATGAGGTTCGGAAGGTGGCTCAAATGGGTTTAGGAATTCATGAGATGGATGACATGGTCGGGAAGTGGGATGGAATGGAGGAGGGGTTCATGATATGGCATCTTTGTTGTATGGTGGAGGATTAGAAGACGACTCATAATATGGGTTGTATGGTGGTGGAGAAGGTTCATGGTATGATCTATAGGGTAGGTGTGGTGAGTGATTAGGTTGAAATGGGGGTTGGTGGTAAGGTTTATGATATGGGTAGTGGAATGGACCATGGCATTCTGGACCAATTGGATTCTGATCTTGAATTCCCAAGTTAGCTTGAAGAGTCCGGATTGTTTGTTGAATGGAATCGATTCTCTGAGAGATAGACTCTTCCCTTTCAGTCAAATTTCCTACAAAAGAATGAGATTGAAATGGTGAATCTGGATTATCAGTAAACCAAGCCATGAAAGTTCAAAAATTTGATTCCCAATGGATCACAAGATGACTAGATATCTAACTACAAATTATAAAAACTAAGAAAATGAATTTAAGAAAATGCAAAAGAAAAATAAAAGAAAATAAAATAAAAATGCAAGGATGCTATGAATTAACTTGGAGACATGGTGAATTCAAACAAATAAGCTCAAAATCGTATCAAATTTAATACAAAAGCACCACACGAAGCTACCAAGTCAAAACAATGTAAAAATGCAATCAATGCTATGCAAGCTACCTAAATGCAAAAATCCAAAAATATGTTCAATGGATATTTTTTTTTAATGCAAAACTATTAAGCTTCACACGAGAAACCCCTTGTCAAAAGTGAATTTGACAATTAGATTACCTAGGGAGCCAATTACTTAGCTCCCCGGCAACGGCGCCATTGATGTGGGCCTTTTTGTCTTAAGCCTTGGGGTCCACAATAAAAAATAAACCAAGGATTGCGTATAGCAAACCTAGGATCGTTCTCTCTCTCGAGGAGCCTTTTATTGAGTCCTAAGTAATCTAAATGTCATACAAATGCAACTAAAACAAGGGAGAAAATTGGTTTTGGATTTCAAATTAATAAACTAAAATAAGATTGCAATTAAAGTAAATGCTAAACTATTGTTTTTGGTATTTTTAATCAAATGGAATGGAGTATGAAAATGGAAATATGAATTGATGATGTTCTTGGTAATGAATAAATGTCTATCATTGCTCAAAAAGTATGGGAGTTAAATTTTCACTAAGTCTAGATGAAAAACCCCAAGATACCACTTGAGTCCAATATTCCCAATTTAGTAGTAGCTCCTACTACTGTAGCTAATTACTACCTCTTGAGATATTGTTTAAAACCACTTAGTGTGCAATTAAAATTGGAATTATGCAACATGAGTCTTCTTAAAATTGAGTACATAACAGTCCCTCAAAGGGCACAAATCAACCACATTAACTAGACAATAACACGCTAATTAATATAATCTCATTGGTCCCAAGAAATATATCAATGTAAACATCAAATCACATAATCCAATTCAATTACATGTGTTCAATCCACAGAGAAATCCAAACGGTAACTCAGTCTCAAGCATTACAAAACAATAATCCTAAAACTAGGAAATTAAAATGTAAATAGAGAAAATGAATTGAACAAAATGAACTCCCCTTTGAAGCTTTGGAACTCAAGCACAATTCTCCACCACCAAGAAATAAAGAATCGACACACATAGCCACCGAGATCAATTGCCCAACCAAAATGTCCATTGAAGCTAATGGCAAAGTTGACTTTAAGGGAAAGGTGAGTGTGAGAATGAAGGAAGACGGTGAAGGGTGTCTGTGGTAATTCCGGTGAAGGTGTAGGGCATAAGTCGATGAGGGTCAAGGAGGCAAGACGATGAACAGAGGAAAAATCTAAAATGGTGGAGTGAGAGGAAGAGAAGTGAAGGTGCTGTGAATCAAGGATAGTGGCTGACGGTGATGTTGAAGGTCTATGGTCGGCGGAAATGGTGGAGGTAGGAAGGTCTGAAGGCTTTAAAGTCCAAGGTCCAGGTTCGTTCTTGCGGCGCCCCTCAGTCTGATCTATGGCGTCTCTGTGTCTCTGGTGGAGAGGAGGTTGAAGAATGACGGTGGGTTCATGGTGGAGGTCTGAGGTCGCCGGCGACTATGGGAGTGACGGTGGAGGTCACCGGCTACGAGAGAAAGGACGAGAAGGAGGATGGAAGAAGGATCAGAGAGTCGATGATGGAGTCCAGTGAAAATCGTGTGGGTCTAAGATGATGATCCCCTTAGGTGTGAACGCCTCCCCGTGTATTTAACTCCAGCCCCTTTTCCTCGGAGTGCGTTCTGGGGTCATTAATTTTGTCGGGTCTTTAGGTTTTTTCCGTGTGAATGCATGAAAATCCCTTCTCCCGTGTGCACGCGCCTCTCCTCTATTAAATCTCCATTCAATTTGTCGGGTATTCCTCCAGCTGCTCCACGGGCCTCCATGTTCAATCAGAACAGATAGATTCAAATATTCAAACAAGACCACATGGGAAGAGCAAAAAATTCAAATATTCAAATGTGCAAAAGTTCCCAACATCTATATTCAAAGAGCAAGTGGTCACAACAGATAGATTCATGGAGAAACACCCATAACAGCTATATTTTCGAATGGGTTCATCTCACAACGGATCTATAACGTTCATCTACTTCAAATCAATATAAATACATGAAGATTTGATGTTTGATAGCAGAAAAGACAGATACAAAACGCGCACATACAAGCTTAGTCTTTTTACTATTTTATTCTATTTCTTTTGTATCTTTGATACATTAAGCTTCAGTGTTTATCAGTATCTACTCTTAGAGAGAGTTCATTTTCTGTATATCATTCATTGTAAGAATCTCAAGTCGTGGGACTTAGAGATTGGGTAATCAGAGTACAACTTGTAAGGGAGAGTGTATCCTTGGGAGAGGATAACTTTCGAGTACAGAGTTTGTATCAGATTGTATACAATTATAGCTTGTAAGGGGGAGTGAGTCCTAGGGAGAAAGGATCATCCTGAGTATAGAGTGTGTAATTGTGATTAAGTGATAGTAGAAAATCCCAGAGAGTCTGGGTACTGGACGAAGGTCAAGGAGTTGGACCGAACCAGTATAAATACTCTGTGTCAAGCTCTTCTTCTCTATCTTCACTTTACTTTGGTTTGCATCTGTTGTATGGGTGATCGAAAATGAATTTTTGAAATCCCCAATTCACCCCCCTCTTGGTGATTTCCTTCACTTTCAATGCATGAAACAAAAGTACATCATGTTGCCTATGTTGATTTTGGGACCAAAACAACCCCGAAATGACATTGAAGTTTACCTTCAGCCCTTGATCAAAGACTTGAAGGAGTTGTGTCAAGAAAGAGGTGCTTAAAATGCGATCCATGATATTTTGTACTATAAACGACTTCCCAGCATATGGGAACTTGTTAGGGTATAATGTAAAAGGCAATAAAGCATGTACAGTTTGTGAAGAAGGCACATGGTACCATCAATTTCAATATGGAAGAAAGACTGTTTATCTTGGACATAGGAGATTTCTTAGACGGGGCTACTGATAATTGAATATTTCATACACTACTTTTTGTCTCTTGATTAATAATTTAGGACTCTTTAGCTAATAAAAAATGGTTTTTATACTTATTTGGGCTTTGGGCCTTTTATTATATTTTAGCCTTTATTTAATAATAAATTCCAGTTTTACATTGCTTCACCATTTTTACCATAACTCTTGAACCAGACATCGGATTTGACTCATTTTTGTCTCATATTTCAGATGATTCAGAGAGCTATAA
Organism: Acacia acuminata; assembly: GCA_019022655.1. NCBI lineage: Eukaryota > Viridiplantae > Streptophyta > Magnoliopsida > Fabales > Fabaceae > Acacia > Acacia acuminata. The sequence goes on from JAFJYI010000224.1 coordinate 749,170, forward strand.
TTGTTATGAAGACATGAAGAGCAAATTCGGACAAGAGGGCGGTCGATTTTGGAGTCGAAGTCATATGTATTTTTGGGCTCGAATTTTGTAATTAAAGCCCATTTTATTTTATTTTCGTTCTGGGCCTGAATTGTGGATTGGAGCCCCATTTCGTTTTGCCATTTTAGGTTAAGTGAGGAAGCAGCCACAAACACATTCTCATTCACATTTTTAGAATTCAGAGGATCAAAATAGTAGTTTTCAAATTTCTCGCAATGTTCTTCGTGTTCTTCGCGTTCTTCATCTATTTTTCGTCTTTCTTAATTATGTTCGGCTAAATTTCTGAGATTGATCCATGATGAGGGTTCCATCCACTATCCAGAGGATTCACGCCTAATCGGTAACCGTCTAACTCGTTTCGTATCCCTTAACCAGATTTGATTTTTGGTTCGGATTGGGTTTTTGATTAAAAACCCAAATCAATATTTCCCAAGGACGAAGTTCGGACTGGGTTAAAGTATTTATGTGCGATCGTACAGAGGTGCGCCACTGATTCAAAAAAATTCTGAATGATTGTTTAGTTGAGGGAATTTCTAGACAAATGCAGAGATTTCGGTTTGTCTAGAGTCGATTACGAGTTCGGTTATAAACTGCATTTCGTTCGAGGAAGGGTAGTGGGTGAATCCGAAATCGTGGGTTGATCCTTTAATCCTCTATTTTTTTCGTTCAATTCGTGTTATTTCATTTTGTCTCTGTTACTTCGTCTTTAATATTGTTCTGAATCAAAAAAAACCCCCATTTACTGTCACTGTTTTATTGCTGTGCGAATTGAACCGACTGCGAATTCATTGGGAAACGACCTAGGTTACATTATACTGCAAATCCTTTTCTAATCTAGTTATTTTGGGAGATTACGGCAAATCTCTATCAGCTACCCATATCATCGATTAAAGAAAGCCTTTTTTGGTGGCCAAGAGTATGAAGATGCTCTGGTGGCATTGACTAGGGAGCAAGTTTATGAAAAGGTGAAAAATATCAATGTCATCTTCGAAGGGCGCAAAGAGTAGAAAAGAAACAAATATATGGAAAAAGATATTTGTATTCTTCGATCTCCCATATTGGCGGAATCTTGATGTGAGACACTGTATTGATGTCATGCATGTGGAGAAAAATGGATGTGATAGTATTGTTGGCACGCTTCTCAACATATAAAGGCTCAGGCCTTATAAAGGCTCAGGTTTGAGCCTAAAAAAAGCCTACATTCAGGCTCAGGCCCAGGCTCAGGCTTTTTAATCCCATTACAGGCTCGGCCTTTTTAGCCAAAGCCTGGCCTGGCCTGGCCTATTTCTATGCCTATTTTCATGCGGAGGAATGTGAGTGGTCAAGATGGAATTTGTCCCTCACATTTGTAGAGAGATAATACTGGGCCCCTCGATGATTGAGTCTAAGAAATGTATGGTCATACTGTGATGGAAAGGAGTTTCCATTTCACTTATTAGACTACTCGAGAATCGAGAAAGTAATGGTCAAGAAAAGGAAGTTGACATTATCCATGCCTCATCCTAGACCAAATTATCGTGTGACAAAAGGGACATGACATGGTTGTACGATAGGTTGTATCGTGTCATCGATCCCCATGTGAATTGGGTAGTTGCAATGTCTTGCTAGAGGCCGCTTGTGACTTGCGGGCTAGTACAGTATTGGCCCATTTCCAATCTCATATGGGCCTGCAGGGTCGCACACAAGAATAACCCAACACGAGCAAAAGTGTCCAGATTCATTGAATCTTAGATTAATCTAAGATTTAATGAATACTTAATTTAATCTGAGGTGTGTATATATATATATTAAATTCAAAATTAATATATATTAATATTATTAATGGAGATTATAATATTATTATTATATAATATTTGTTTTGTATTTAATTTATTTAATAAATTAAATATCTAAAACAAATAGAGATATAGTATCTTGTATTTAATTTTCGAATAAAGATATCGTATATCTATTTAATTTAAATTGAGATATAGTATCTCGATTTAATTAAATAGATAGATATCATTTCTCGATTTAATTTATAGAGATAAATTAAATCGTAAGGCTTTTGATTTGGATTAAATAAATATATTACATTAGATCTATTAGATAGATTTAATTAATGTATTTTTAATCAAGATTCACAATTTGAATTTCAGATCTGGCTTTTAATTTGGATTAAATAAATGTATTATATTAGATCTATTAGATAGATTTAATTAATATATTTTAATCCAGATTTAAAATTTAAATTTCAAAATTAATGAGGATTAATTTTATATAATACGATCGGGTTTGTAAAAACCTACGGGACTTTTTGTCGAGCGTATTACGAAAGCCGCGAGAAACCCTACGGTGAAATTGAGAGAGATGCACAATTCAAAAGGCGCTAGCACGCCGCTGCGCAATCGGGTTCGGGGATTATTCATGTGGATACCGATAGAGGAAGCCGATTCGTAGAGTCGACTTGGCGATCAAGAAGGTAGCCCACCAGTTTAAAGAGAACGAGACGCGGACCGTTTCAGCCGTAGGTAATATTCGGTTCCTTAGCCTTGATTTAAACGCGCTTGAGTGATCAAGAGGACGGGATTCGTCGAAATTTTTTTATCCGCTGCGTGTACGGATCCCAACATAACTTAGATGCATCAATTGCAAGTATCTCGGCTTGAAATTATCACGTAAAGAATGGCCTATATATATATATATATATTAGCGACATGATGGAAGCAACGACTCAGATGGGCTTTTGTCGTCCTCAAGAAACAGTCTCAACACCTTGGCAGACATCATAATTTGGTTATTGTGCCTGAAGGACGATGACGTAGCTTTATAAAATCGCTGTCCTTGAAGAATGATGAAGACCTTTTGTCATTAGCCTTGGGGTCCACAATCAACAATTAACCAAGGATTGCGTATAGGCAAACCTAGGATCGTTCTCTCTTCTCGAGGAGCCTTTTATTGAATCCTAAGTAATCTAAATGTCATGCAAATGCAATGAAAACAAGGGGGATTGGGTTTTGGATTTTTAAATTGATAAACTAAAATAGAAATGCAATTTAAATGAAGCAAAGATAAAATAGAATATAAGAAAATGAGAAGAAGCAAATTAAAATCGATCAACCCAACATTCGGATTCCAGAGACTTCCATCATTGAACAAAATATAAATAACCCACGTTTGGCTCTGGACGAACCGAGATCTCTGCATTTGCCCAGAAAATCCCTCGACTAGACGATCGCCTAGAATATGTCCGAACAACGGCGTTCCACTATGCACAAGTTTAGCCAAGCATGGCTAAGCAAAACACAGAAGAAAAGATGAAGAAGAAAACCAAAACAATCCTATTCAACGTAATTGAGAATATGTTTTTAGTCATCTAGTCTAACCTATAAATAGGAAACACTAGGGTTACAAGATTGGCCCAAAAATAGGAAACCTCTAAAAATAGGAAACCTCTAAGAATAGGAAATCTCTAATAAATGGTCTTTTATTACAAAATTCGAGCAGAATAAAAATCCAGAAAAATAGGTCTGTCTTTAGCTCCAATTTCGTCCATCTTCTTGTCTGAATCAGCCTTTCGAGTCTTCATAACTATTGTAGCTCTCTGAATCATCTAAAAAATGAAAGAAGAATTAGGCTAATTGGATATCTAGATCAAAAGTTATGGTGAAAATACTAAATCACTGTAAATCTGAAATTTAATCATAAAAATGAATTAAATCCAATTGAAAGCTCAAAGCTCGATTAAGTAATAAAATCCATTATTTATTAACTAAACAATCCTAAATTTATTCACCAAGAGATACAAATAAGTGTAATAATATTCAATCATCAAATTCCCCCATACTTATCTTTTTGCACTCCTGAGCAAAATTCAAAGAAAAAAACTAAAATGAAAAACTCTTCCTTTCTAACAATTGCTAACAATGCAAAAATTTAGCAAGGGACACAAAGCTTCAAAAGACCAATCAATCAAGACCAAAATCCTTTCATCGCCAATTACAAATCCTGGCAATCTCAATCAATGATGCTAATCACACAAGATGGTCTCTCAAGGATGCCCTCAATCAATCTCTCAAGTGTTTAGGGTAAACAAGTGTATCGCTCAATTTCTACTCAAGAAAATTGTTCTACCATAAGCTTGCTCAATTTCTACTTCTCCACTACTTATAACACATGCATGCAAAAATCAAGAGAGCTTGTTATTGAAGGTTGTAATGGAGCTAGGGTATAGTTGTGAATAAGTATTGATTTGATAGGCTAAGCATCCAAGAAATCCAAAGAACATCAGTTAATAATAGCAAATCACCTCAATATCATTTCTTTTTATTTCTCCTTCTTTACATTGCTTCCCCTCTTTCTCTTTCTTTCTTTTCTTTTCCTTTTTTTGTATTTTTTTCCCCTTTTTTTTGTACCCTTTTTTTGTATTTTTTTCCCTTGTTTTTTTCCTTTTTTGTTTGTTTATACCAATGACCAAAATTAATGCCAAATGATGAATGGCACAAAATCAAAATCAAATACTCCCCCCACACTTAAAATGTTGCACACCTGGGCAACCCCCACACTGTAACACAAAACCAAGGTGAAACCAATGCTCAATAAATTTTCAAGGTGCGGTTTAAAATGGTTTTACGCTTAGGCTTGTAATGTGGCTTAGAAAAGAATGAGTCAAGAAGGCACAAAGGGGCTAGCAAAGGGAATATAATGTAAGGGGAAAGCTATTTGGCCAAAGTGGGAAAATGAAAGAAAGAAAACAAGCTTCCATCATACTTATGCACGTAAGTGAAAAATTTAGCTTAAAAAAGAAAAGGAGCAAGTTCTAGAGAACACAAATCTTGAGCAGATGCACACATGAAAGAAAGAATGGTAAAATATGAATTCCATTCATGTAGGCCCAAAATCTCACAAAGGTGAATATCGAATCATGCAATCAGCATCCCAAAATTAACTACCAAGAAATATAATCCAAGAGTCCAGAAATTCAGCCTCAAACATAAGGATCCATCAAAGCCAAGATGTCAAATTTCACCAGAGGTAGAGCAATTATAGAAAGAGAGTGTGTTATTCATAAAAACTCTTTTTTTTTTACCTACTAAAATAAATTATTTCTACTTTTTCTACTGAATTGTGTCCCTCCCCACACTTATCTTCCTCGTACAACAATTAAGCCCAAGTAATCATATGAATTCGGAAGAAAATAAGTAAGGAAAGAGACAACCTTTGTTAGAGTATCTTGAGTCGCTTGAAGGAGAATTTCTCATCTTTGATGATAATCATGAATTTTTCCCTTGAAACATCTTCTCCCACATTGAATTTCCTTGATGGAGGTGGCTCAGATCTATTGGAAGAGGTCCAAGAATGTACGGTGGATGTTGGTTCCATCGACAACCTTTCCAAGAATGCGCCTGCAAATAAGACAAGCAAATAGCAGTATCCCATCCAAAAATAGAGACATGGAGAAATTTTGAGTGAATTAAGGGCATGTTAAGTTCAAAACTCTCCAAGTAAGTATCATATCCAAGGAAATCAATGATACTCCCATCAAAGTAGGAGTCAAGCAACCAATCATATTGTGAACATTCTCTTGTGCTTGCAAAATGGAAGGTGTGGAATCCAACTTAGTGTTGGAGTACACCACATCATCGTTGCAATCAAAAGAGATGGAAGGGAAAAGAGTGGAAGAATGAAGCGAATTTTTCAAATCATCACCACCTGGAATGTGTAAAGATTCAAAACAATTATCTTGTTTTTCTAAATCAGTGGCAAATCACAAGTATTTGTTGGAAAGATTCATCAACATGCAGGATTTTATCAATCAAAATTTCAGAATTTTTGTCACCAACAAGACTATAAGGAGGTAATCCAATGGGAATTCTATGCATTTGGTATTCTAGGCTATGATCTTTCTCACTCACATCAACAACAGAATCCATAAGTAATGCAGAATCACTAAGCAAGTCAGAATCACCAAATAATGCAGCATTAATCTCAAGATGCACATCAGGATTAGAATGCAGCTCAAATTCAGAATCAACATCAGATTCCTCAAGCAGGTCAAAATCAGATGCAGTAATCTCAGTACCAACAGGACACCATTCATAATCAGAACAATCACATACAACAGATTCACTCACAGATGAAAAATCTGAACAATCAGCATACCATTCAGTAAGAACATCATCATCAACATTGGCATCCATGCTTGATTCAATCTTTTCAAAATTGACATGCTTACTATCATTAATAGTACAAGAGGGTGCATTATGATCAATAGTAGAATCAACCACTTCATTAAATGCTTTCTTTTGAAGCTCAACAAGTAAATGACATTTTTCATGATAACAATCCACTCACATTTGATATTCCTCACAAGAGCATGAAAATATGTCATTCAATTTATCGCATTCATCCATAGTACTATGAAGAGAAGCATTTTCATCATTTAAAGCATCATATGAAGAAATAGGAACATACTCATCAACAAGTACAGTCAAATCACTACTACTAAAGCCAATTGGTTGAACAATTACATGTCCAAATAATTGAGGGGATTCAACAATGATTTCCTCATTCACCTCATTATCACTCAAATCATGAATTGCTTCATTAGTCAAAGTAGTAAGAGAGTCTACTTCTATAAGGATAGGATCATTACCAAATGGGAGAGAAGACTCTTCAATGCACTTTTGTACTTGTTTCACTTCTTGTGCATGTGTGACCATGAGAGAAGGATTTCCTTGAAATTTCATTTTCAACACTTGTGCTAGCTGCTCAATTTCTTCTCCTAATCTCTCATACAATTTCGCTTGTTCTTTCATCATTCTAAAATGAGAGTCCATTAGTTAATGAAAGTTGTCCTTAAGTGACCACTCCTCATTTACAGCCCAAGACGTTTGATTTTGGAAATCTTCAATGACTTCACAAAATGAAGGATCTTGGTTGGGCATACATGATTGAGTATGAGGTTCATAAGGTGGGTCAAATGGGTATTGGGATTCATGAGATGGATGGCATGGTCCTGAAGTGGGATGGAATGAAGGATGGTATGGTAAGTGAGAGGGTTGATGATATTATTGAAATGGAGGTTGGTGGTATGGTTCATGTAATGGGTAGTGGAAAGGACCATGACATTCTTGACTCGCCTACAAAAGAGTGAGAATTGAAAGGTAGATTATGATTGCCATAAAACCGAGCCATGAAATTTCAATACAATTAATTTCCAAGGAAAACTACCTAACTATAAACTATAAAAACTAAGAAAAGGAATCTAATAAAATACAAATGCAAGTGAAAAAGAAAAGAAGTTTTTTTTTTTTTTTTGTAAAATGATTAAAGATGCAAGTATGCTATGAATTAACTTGGAGACATGGTGAATTCAAACAAATAAGCCCAAAATCATATCGAATTTGATACAAACACACCACACAGAAGCTACCAAGTCAAGACAATGCAATGAATTATATGCAAGCTACCTAAATGCAAAAATCCTAAGCTATATGCAATAAACAAAAATAAAAAATGCAAATCTAACAAGCTTCACAAGAGAAACCCCTTGTCAAAAGTGAATTTGACAATTAAATCACCTAGGGAGCCAATTACTTAACTCCCTGGCAATGGCGCCATTTGATGAAGACCTTTTGACATTAGCCTTGGGGTCCACAATCAACAATTAATCAAGGATTGCATATAGGCAAACCTAGGATCGTTCTCTCTTCTCGAGGAGCCTTTTATTGAATCCTAAGTAATCTAAATGTCATGCAAATGCAATGAAAACAAAGGGGATTGGGTTTTGGATTTTTAAATTGATAAACTAAAATAGAAATGCAATTTAAATGAAGCAAAGATAAAATAGAATATAAGAAAACGAGAAGAAGCAGATTAAAATCGATCAACCCAACATTCGGATTCCAGAGACTTCCATCATTGAACAAAATATAAATAACCCACGTTTGGCTCTGGACGAACCGAGATCTCTGCATTTGCCCAGAAAATCCCTCGACTAGACGATCACCTAGAATATGTCCGAACAACGGCGTTCCACTATGCGATCGCACAGAAAAACTTAAAACCTAGTTCGGACTCAGTCCTTGGGATAAACCAACCCAAATATTAAATCTAATATTCGAACTATTTCCAGAAATCGGATCCGATAAGATGAAAATAGAAACGAGTTAAATCACCGATAAAGCACAAGTTCTCTGGATTCTGCTAGACCTACATACGTGCCCACACCTCCCAATCGAGCGCTTCGGATTCCACATAGTGGGTATGCCACGTGTTAATCAGATTGAGTTTGGCGGTTAATTTGCTTTGTATGGATTCCTTTGTTTCTCGTTTTCTGCGATAGTTACCATTTTGATGGGACTACACGGAAATTCTTTGAAGGTTGGTACTTCAAGGTGTCGATTCTGGAAGGTGACAGTCCTTTTGTTTTATGTATTCTGTAGAAAGTCCTGCATTTACTAAGAAATTGACTCCACTGGAAGTAGCACAATATGGACCGAGATTTACGGGAGTTGGAGCTCAAATTCTTGGTGCTGATGACAAGTACAATTGTCAATACTCTGAAGAATCACAGAACTTCTGGGGAAGTAAGAATTTACGTTTTATATTGTCAAGTTGGATTTTTGTTTTCAGTTTTCACCTTGAAGGATAGTGATTTTTATTTTTAGATTATGAAATTCGTTTTCTTTACTTAGAGGACGGGTGATTGTCTACGGCTTCTAACTTTATATTCATATTTGCTTATTGCTTAGGCAGGCATGAGCTTATTCTGGGGAACACTTTCGTTGCGAAACAGAACAGGAAACCTCCCAACTCGAAGGTTCCGCCTGAGGTATAAACTTTTCTACGCTTGATGTTACGCGCAATAGAATAATTTGGTGCTTAAACGAATGTTTGGATTTGGAGATGCTTGTGAATTCCTCGTCGAATTTTCTAATTTATATATTTATAAATATTTGGCAATTACACCTGCAGGTAGATTGTTTATGATGTATTAAATCATAACCATATTTTAAGATCAAAAGTAGGTATCTTTTCAAGTTTTAGTCTTTCTTTTTCACTTGTATTGGGTCATATTATTTCTTTGGAATTTGAAAAAAGGGTGTCAGAAGGTTTTCAAGTTACTCCACTCTGGCATCAAGGTTTCATCCGTGATGATAGAAGGTAGGAATTCAATCTCCTCTTGCCATTTTCCGTGTAGCTATATGTCTTGCCTGACTTAAATTTATAAATCTAGGCAAGATTATGTAGAAACAGTGAAGTCTGCTCGTTGGGAGTACAACTCACGCCCAGTTTATTGTTGGGTTGATGTGGGATCTACACCGAAATCTACTGCTGCCTGGCTTGCAGCTTTTCCTGTTCAATTTCGTCAACTGAAATGCTTCACTCGGTAGGACAAAATATGTGTTTCGAGATGCTAAATGTCAATAAGATTAATTAAAGAATTTTGTTTAGGACGTTCTATACTTATATATATTGGTCCGTGTTCATTTTGCTATCAGTTATGACTAGCTTTTGCATATCCTGATTTGCTGCATTATGGGGGCTGTTTAGCCGTCTCAATCTTAAAAGTGCTGTGACAAAGAAGCAATTTAGCATTTGGCCAAATCTTCGATGTATAAATAAGTTTCAGATATGAACGTAATTTGAATAGATTAAAAAGCTTAAAGAAGTTGATGCTTGACGTTCATTTAAAGCTAAACCACTTAGATTCATGGCAAATTCCTGTGTCTGTAGTGTTATAGTACTGCTAAAACCTCAGTTATTTATTCTAAATTTTTTTTTTCAGGTAAACAAGAGGGAAAAGGAAAAGGGCATTAAAAAAGAAGAAGAAAAAGAAGAAGAAGAAGAAGAAGTCAAAACTGGACCAAAGGCCCCAAGGTTCTCTAGATACAATTTGTTTAATGAATAATTTTTCAACTGGACGGAGGAGAGAGGAAGAAGAAGCAGAAGCACAAGTGATACAGAAGTTATTTTAGGTCAAATTATGCCTTAATGGGTCAACTATGGTTATTGTCATTTCTCTTGGGAGTTGGGTTTAGTTATTTTTATTTTTATTTTCTAAGCAACTCTTGGTAGTTGGGTTTAATTATTGCTATTTCTATTTTCTAGGCAAGACAACTCTTAGAGTTATATTTCTCTTTGTATTTTCATGCTTTTAATTACCCTATAAAAATGGGATATTTTGTAATGCAAAGTCAGATTTGATGAAATGAAAATTGAGTGTTGCCAGTTCTTGAACTTGGCTTAAATCTTGTTTGCTTTATCTAACCTTAGGTTAGTGGTGAGGCAAGTGGGTTCTTTATCAGTTGAGAGGGTGGCTTTGCCTTTAATCTCAATAGTGGTGGACTCTTATCTATCCCTTTTATTTTTATAGTCTATTTTCCCTCTTTGTTGTACCCATCACGTATCAACTTGGCATCAAAGCACAGGTTTTCATGGAAGACGAAGGTCCAAGGTACAGAACTCGTGAGCAAAATCAGAATATGAGGCGTGACCAACAACTTGCAAATCTTGGAAATCAGATTGAAGAACTACGCCAAACGCTTGCTAATCTTGTCCAGGGAAATCATCATGGACGTAGGAGACACTCCAGAAGTACTCATAGTCCCTCCAATCAGGATTCTTCTGCTAGTGACTCAAGTGCTTCTTCAAATGAGTCAACACCTCATGATAGAAGAAGGAGAAAATTCCAAGATGACTTTAGAGATGTGAAGATTAAGCACCCAGAATTGATTTCCTTCGAAAAGGAAAATAAAATGATGGCTTGGGGGGATGGTCCTTTCAAGGTGATTGAAAAGGTTGGAGATAATGCATATAAGTTGGAGTTACTTAGAGAAACCAATATTTCTGCACTTTTCAATGTTGGTGATTTAACTCCATACTTAAGTGAGAATGAAGACTAAGAGGATTTGAGGACAAATCCAAATCAAGGAGGGAAGGATGATACAGAAGTTATTTTGGGTCAAATTATGCCTTAATGGGTCAACTATGGTTATTGTCATTTCTCTTGGGAGTTGGGTTTAGTTATTGTTATTTCTATTTTCTAAGCAACTCTTGGTAGTTGGGTTTAATTATTGCTATTTCTATTTTCTAGACAGCACAACTCTTAGAGTTATATTTCTCTTTGTATTTTCATGCTTTTAATTACCCTATAAAAAGGGGATATTTTGTAATGCAGAGTCAGATTTGATGAAATGAAAATTGAGTGTTGTCAGTTCTTGAACTTTGGCTTAAATCTTGTTTTCTTTATCTAACCTTAGGTTAGTGGTGAGGCAAGTGGGTTCTTTATTAGTTGGAAGGGTGGCTTTGCCTTTAATCTCAATTATGGTGGACTCTTATCTATCTCTTTTATTTTTACAGTGTATTTTCCCTCTTTGTTGTACCCATCACGTATCAACAAGGATTAGTTGTGAAATCAGATAACTTACATACTGATTGTATTAACCACTTCTATTTTGGCAACTGCATTTGTGTCCAAGGTTATTGTATTGATGAATATTGTTTTTGTTTAACACTGATTTTAGCTACTTTACATTAGTGTTTTAGTTGGATTATGCAAAAATGTTGTCTCATTGCACTTTGACCTATTATATAATTATAGGTATACAAATATGGTGTCGGGCATATGTTGTCAATTTAATCTACATGTTGTGAATGTTGTGAGTAGCCTATCAAACTATTTTCACAAGTGCATATCCATCTGTTGACAAGTCCATGTCCAGATTTTGACAAGTACATCTCTACGTTTTGACAATTCCATCTCCACAATTTGACAATTTCATCTACTACAATTCAATGTCCAGTTTTTGACAATTCCATCACCACGTTTTAATAATTCAATTTCTAAGTTTTAACAATTCAATGTCCAATTTGTTACAGGTAAATGTCTAACTTTTTACAATTCCATCTGCACATTTTGGCAATTTCATCTCCACATTTTGACAACTCTATCTCAATGATTTGACAATTCCATGTCTAGTTTTTTACAAGCCCATGTCTAGTTTTTGACAAGTCTATTTCCACGTTTTGACAATTCCATCTCCACATTTTCACAATTGTAAGAAAGAGAAAATTGAATAACATATATGCAAATCCATGAAGTAGATAAGCCAGTACCTCGATATTAAAGAAAATTAAACAAATAATTAATTACTTTTAAGACCGGCCTTAAATATGAACGGTCTTGATTTTAATATTAAGACCGGACTTTATTTTTTGTTCGGTCTTAAAAATGAGGCGCCAACAAAAAATTTCTTCGCGCGAAGTCTTTTGTTACTCTCACTGAAGAACCTCTCGTTCCCGTTGCAAAACCCTTCCTGTTGCATTACCTCTCTTCCTCGCCCACGTACGATAGCCTCTGTTAGTCTCTCATTTGCTCAGGCATTCCTCTCTTCCTGTCTTAAAAATGAACGGTGAAAATGATTCTATTCGTGTTCCGGGAACGCCAGTTAATGGTGTGACTGGTGTGAGTCAGAACGAACCCTCTTCATCTCACAACGAGCCTCGTAACTGCCCTGCACGCCGTGGTAGAAGAGGCACACGAATGATGGATGTAACCCTAAGTCGGACTTCTGGGTCAGGGCTCGAGATTCAGTTTGATGAAAAGTTGGAACCTTTCGGTCCTAATAAAAGCAAATATACTAGTTTTGTCGGCTATCTTTCACGTAGCAAGGTTAGCATCTTGACAGATAAGTGGAAAAATGTCAACTTTGGCAATGTAAAGCAACCTATTTGGGACACTATCCGGCTTACATACAATGTCCCTGACTTTCAGAAGTTGAAAGACAAGACATTGTCTTATTGTGCTAATCGGTGGAGGAAGTTTAAGACCTTTCTCGCTAACAAGTATATTTTTGTGAAGGTTCAGTCTGACCAACATCCTTGGGACAAGTACACATTTATTGATGAACAAACTTGGCAACAATTTGTTTAGCTGGGGACCACTCCTGAAGCTCTGGTGAGTTTATATTTAGTTTTCGTTGCCCTTTTGTTTGCTTATTAACCTGTGCGGATATTGAATGTTTGATGAAGACCTTTTATCATTAGCCTTGGGGTCCACAATCAACAATTAACCAAGGATTGCGTATAGGCAAACCTAGGATCGTTCTCTCTTTTTGAGGAGCCTTTTATTGAATCCTAAGTAATCTAGATGTCATGCAAATGAAATGAAAACAAGGGGGGATTTGGTTTTGTTGGATTTAGAATAAGAATTAAAGATAGAATGAGAAAAAGGCGAGGTTAATCAAATTAAAATGGATCAACCCAGAATTGTGATTCCAAGACCTTCCATCATCAAACAAAAATAGAATAACTGAACTTATGATTGATTCTAGACAAACCGAAATCTCTGCATTTGTCGAAACTCCCTCAACTAGACGATCGCTAGCATCGATCAAACACGTGGCGAGCTCGCTGTACGATCGCACAACGCCCTCTACAACCCGGTCCAACCTATGTCCTTGGGATTTCAATCTAGGCATTAAATCTAATACCCAATCCAAGACTATAATCGGATCCGATAAAAATCAACAGAAACAAGTCAGTTACCGATTAAAGCACAAGTCCTCCGGATGACACCATGGAATCCTCAACTCATGGGTCGATCACAGAAACTTAGCCAAGCATGGCTGTATAAAATGAAAATGTAGAAAGAAAGATGTTCATCATGACCATGAAGAACATGAACAAGTTCATCATGAACATGAAGAACACGAAGAACAATTAAAGAAAATGAAAGCTTCTATTCCAAAATAAATCTCAAGAACATAATGAATACATAAAGGAAAAAGATGAAGAACATAAAATTAAAATAACATAATTAAGAAGAAAGATTAAAACTAAGCCATACCAAGAAGGAGGCTAGAAATACAAAAGAAAAACAATACATGAAAGGAAAGATTAAAAGTAAGCCATACCAAGTAGGAGGCAACAAATTAAAGACTAGAATTAAAGACAATACATGAAACTAATAAAGCAAAACTAAGCCATACCAAGAAGGAGGCAAGAAATACAAGAAGGAAGATAGAATGGGAGAGTTCTTGGTCTCTCCAAGGCGTGTATTTCTCTTGCAAACATCCATGTATTTATAGGCAACTTGGAGAAAACTATTGAGCCACAAGTTTTGACTTTGAGCTCCAAAACCTCGTCCAAAACCGTGTCAACATTACAGCCTGTGTAACACCATGAAATCGGTGGCTTTCGGCCAAGTTGTATTCATATGAAATTTAGCCCTGGAGGTCAGCTTTCCAGTCGCGCAAACCGGACCTAATTAGGAGTTCTGTAGCTCTAGTTATGGATCAAACACTGAACGTTGTTCCAGAGCCCAGTTCCAGCGCCTTGTTTCGGTTTCCAAGCCCATTTTGGACCTCTAAACATCTGATTTAGCTTTTGGGCTCTTCATAAGAGTTGTAGGTATACCTTTCAGCTTTCCTACAATATAAATTGAAGATCTATTTGATGTCTAGAACTCAAGTTATGACTAAAATACGGAACAGTGTTCAGTACCCCGTTGTGGTAAGAATGTAACTTAAGTTCAATTTTGAATCCAAACTTTAAATATGACCAAGATTAATGCAAATGAAGTCTAAAAACTCATTATGAAGATGAAATCACATATTTAACTAATTGATCCATTAAAGCATGAAAATGACAAAGTTTTTAGCTTCCTTTTGCATTTAAAATGATATGAATTCAAAGATTATCAAACTCCCCCACACTTATCCTTTTGCACTCCTGAGCAAAATGAAAAGATAAAGAGCAAGAAACTCTTTTCTAGCAATTGCTGAAATTTCAAACTTAACAAGGATCACAAAAGCTTCGAAGGATCAACCAATCAAGACAGAATCTCTTCATCTCAAATTACTAATCATGGCAATATCATTCAATGATGCTGATCACATAAGATAGTCTCTCAAGGGATGCCTTCAATCAATCTCTCAACTGTATATGGTAAATAAGTGTATCGCTCAAATTCTACTCGAGAAAATTGTTCTACCATAAGCTTGCTCAAGTTCTACTTCTCCACTACTCATAACACATGCTTGCAAAATTCAAGAGAGCTTGTTATTAAAGGTTGTAATGGGGCTAGGGTGAAGGTAGATAATAGTATGAATGAGAGGCTAACACCAAAGAAATTAAAAAGAGCACTGAGTAAATAATATAAAGTCACTCAAATAACAATTTATTTTTTTTGGCTTCTTTTTTCCTTTTTTTTTAAATGCCAGATGATGAAAGGCACATAAGCTTTTTTTTTTTTTTTTTTTTTCAACAAATGCCAAACGATGAATGGCACATAATCAAATACTTGAACGAATACTTCCCCCACACTTAAAATGTTGCACTCTGGGCAACCCCCATACTTAACCACAGAACCAATGCTCAATAAATTTTCAAGGTGCGGAATTAGATGGTTCAAAGCATTTAGGGTAGTAATGCGGCGTAGAAAGGAATGAGTCAAAAAGGCACAAAGGGGCTAACAAAGGGAAATGCTATTTAGTCAAAGTAGGAAAATGAAAGAAAGAAAACAAGCCTCCATCATATTTATGCATGCAAGTGAAAAATGTAGTTTTGAAAAGAAAGAGAGCAAGTTCTAGAGAACATAAATCATGAGCAGATGCACACAAGAAAGAATGAATGGTAAAAGATGAATTCCATTCATGTAGGCCCAAAATCTCACAAAGGTTTTAATCAGCATCACAGAATCAACTACCAAGATATTATAATCCAAGAGTTCAAAATATCAATCAAAACAGAATGATCCATCAAAACCAAAATGTCCAAGTGCAAAATATGTAGCAATCATAGAAGGAGAGAATGTATTGTTCTTATTCTACTTAATAAACTACATTATTTCTACTTTTTCTACTAGATCGTGTCCCTTCCACACACTTATCTTCCTCGTACAACAATTAAGCCCACGTAATCATATGAATCAGGAAAAAAATAAGTGAGGAAAGAGACAACCCTTGTTAGAGTATCTTGAGTCGTTTGAAGGAGAAGTTCTCATCACCAATGAGAATCAGGCATTTGTCTTCAAAAATATCTTCCCTTCTATTTAATTTCCTTATTGGAGGTGGCTTAGGATCAATCGAAGGGGTCCAAGAATGTACGGTAGAGATTGGCTCTCTGACGATCCTTCCAACAATGTGCCTCGCAAAGAAGACAAGCAAATAGCAAGTATCCCATCCAAAAATAGCAAGATGGAGAGATTTCAAGTGAAGTAAATTCATTTTAGGAACTAAACTCTCCAGATAACTATCACATCCAATGAAATCAATGACACTCCCATCAGTAGGAGTCAAACAACCAGTTACATTTTGAAAACTCTCTTGTGCTTGCAAAATGAAAGGAGTGAAACCCAACTTAGTGTTAGAGTACACTACATCATCATTGCAATCACAAGAGATTGAAGGGAAAAAAGTAGAAGAAGGAAGATAATTTTTGAAATTGTCACCACCCGAGGGCTCCAAAATTTCAAAGCAATCATTTTTCTTTTCTAAATTGGGTGGCAAATCAAAAGACAACACTTGTTGGAAAGATTCATCAACATGCAGAATTTTATCAATCAAAATTTCAGAATCTTTGCACCAACAAGACTACAAGGAGGTAATCCAATGTGAATTTCGTGCATTTGACATTCCAGACTATGATTGTTCACACTCACATCAACAACATTGGCATCCATGCTTGATTCAATCTTTTCAAAATTAACATGCTTACTATCATCAATAGTACAAGAGGGTGCATTATAATCAATGGTAGAATCGACCACTTCATTAAATGCTTTCTTTTGAAGCTCAACAAATAAATGACATTTTTCATGATAACAATCCACACACATTTGATATTCCTCACAAGAGCATGGAAATATGTCATTCAATTTATCACATTCATCCATAGTACTATGAAGAGAAGCATCTTCAACAGCTGAAGCATCACATGAAGAAATAGGAACACACTCATCAACAAGTACAGTCAAATCACTACTACTAAAGCCAATTGGTTGAGCAATTACATTTTCAAACAATTGAGGGGATTTAACAATGATTTCCTCATCCACCTCATTATCACTCAAATCATGAATTGCTTCATTAATCACAGTAGTAGGAGAGTCTATTTCTATAAGGATAGGATCATTACCAAATGGGAGAGAAGACTCTTCAATGTGCTTTTGTACTTGCTTCACTTCTTGTGTATGTGTGATCATGAGAGAAGGATTTTCTTGAAAATTCATTTTCAACATTTGTGATTGCTGCTCAATTTCTTGTCTTAATCTCTCAGATGATTTCAATTGTTGTTCCATCATTCTAAAAATAGAGTCCATGTGTTGATGAAAGTCATCCTTATGTGACCATTCCTTATTTACAGCCCAAGCCGTTTGATTTTGGAAATCTCCGATGGCTTCACAAATGGAAGGTTCTTGGTTGGGCACACATGGTTGAGAATGAGGTCCATAAGGTGGCTCAAATGGGTATAGGGATTCATGAGATGGATGGTGGAATGAAGGATGGTATGGTAAGTGAGAGGGTTGATGATATTGTTGAAATGGAAGTTGTTGGTATGGTTCATGGTATTGGTGGTAGAATGAGCCATCACATTCTTGATTGCCTATAAAAGAGTGAGAATTGAAAGGTAGATCATGATTACCATAAAACCAAGCCATGAAAGTTCAATACAATTAATTCCCAATGGTTCTCAAGATAACTTTCTAACAACAAACAATAAAAACTAAGAAAATACAAATGCAAGTGAAAAAGAAAAGAAGATTTTTAAATTTTTTTTTTTAAATGATAAAATATGCAAGTATGCTATGAATTAACTTGGAGACATGGTGAAATCAAACAAATGAGCTCAAAATCATATCGAATTTGATACAAACACACCACACAGAAGCTACCAAGTCAAGACAATGCAATAATGCAGTGAATGCTATGCAAATTACTTAAATGCAAAAGTCCTAAACTATATGCAATGAAAAATCAAAAATACAAAACTAACAAGCTTCACAAGAGAAACCCCTTCTCAAAAGTGAATTTGACAATTAGATTACCTAGGGAGCCAATTACTTAGCTCCCCGGCAACGGTGCCATTTGATGAAGACCTTTTATCATTAGCCTTGGGGTCCACAATCAACAATTAACCAATGATTGCGTATAGGCAAACCTAGGATTGTTCTCTCTTTTTGAGGAGCCTTTTATTGAATCCTAAGTAATCTAGATGTCATGCAAATGAAATGAAAACAAGGGGGGATTTGGTTTTGTTGGATTTAGAATAAGAATTAAAGATAGAATGAGAAAAAGGCGAGGTTAATCAAATTAAAATGGATCAACCCGAATTGGGATTCCAAGACCTTCCATCATCGAACAAAAATAGAATAACTGAACTTATGATTGATTCTAGACAAACCGAAATCTACGCATTTGTCCGAAACTCCCTCAACTAGATGATCGCCTAGCATCGATCAAACACGTGGCGAGCTCGCTGTACGATCGCACAACGCCCTCTACAACCCGGTCCAACCTATGTCCTTGGGATTTCAATCTAGGCATTAAATCTAATACCCAATCCAAGACTATAATCGGATCCGATAAAAATCAATAGAAACAAGTCGTTCCGATTAAAGCACAAGTCCTCCGGATGACACCATGGAATCCTCAACTCATGGGTCGATCACGAAACTTAGCCAAGCATGGCTGTATAAAATGAAAATGTAGAAAGAAAGATGTTCATCATGACCACGAAGAACATGAACAAGTTCATCATGAACATGAAGAACACGAAGAACAATTAAAGAAAATGAAAGCTTCTATTCCAAAATAAATCTCAAGAACATAATGAATACATAAAGGAAAAAGATGAAGAACATAAAATTAAAATAACATAATTAAGAAGAAAGATTAAAACTAAGCCACACCAAGAAGGAGGCTAGAAATACAAAAGAAAAACAATACATGAAAGGAAAGATTAAAAGTAAGCCATACCAAGTAGGAGGCAACAAATTAAAGACTAGAATTAAAGACAATACATGAAACTAATAAAGCAAAACTAAGCCATACCAAGAAGGAGGCAAGAAATACAAGAAGGAAGATAGAATGGGAGAGTTCTTGGTCTCTCCAAGGCGTGTATTGCTCTTGCAAACATCCATGTATTTATAGGCAACTTGGAGAAAACTATTGAGCCACAAGTTTTGACTTTGAGCTCCAAAACCTCGTCCAAAACCGTGTCAACATTACAGCCTGTGTAACACCATGAAATCGGTGGTTTTCGGCCAAGTTGTCTTCATATGAAATTTAGCCCTGGAGGTCAGCTTTCCAGTCGCGCAAACCGGACCTAATTAGGAGTTCTGTAGCTCTAGTTATGGATCAAACACCGAACGTTGTTCCAGAGCCCAGTTCCAGCGCCTTGTTTCGGTTTCCAAGCCCATTTTGGACCTCTAAACATCTGATTTAGCTTTTGGGCTCTTCATAAGAGTTGTAGGTATACCTTTCAGCTTTCCTACAATATAAATTGAAGATCTATTTGAGGTCTAGAACTCAAGTTATGACTAAAATACGGAACAGTGTTCACTACCCCGTTGTGGTAAGAATGTAACTTAAATTCAATTTTGAATCCAAACTTTAAATATGACCAAGATTAATGCAAATGAAGTCTAAAAACTCATTATGAAGATGAAATCACATATTTAACTAATTGATCCATTAAAGCATGAAAATGACAAAGTTTTTAGCTTCCTTTTGCATTTAAAATGATATGAATTCAAAGATTATCAATGTTATTGTGTTCATCTAATCCTGTTAGTTAAATGGTTTGGTGTGTGAATAGAAGTATATATTTCCTGCCTTTGTCTATGCAAGTCTGATATGTAAACCCTGAAAAGGTAAAATACTAAGAAGGTAATTGTGTAATGGTTTGTCTTGCAAAGGAGAAAATGAATAGTCTTAAGAGGGAAAACTTTATATACCCAATTGTTACTATCTAATGGGACCGCTGATCCCTTTGGATGTCTTAAAAAGGATCAAGTTTGTATTATTTACGTAAGCATAATTCTCTTTTTTTCTTAACCTATCTATCTAGCAAGTACAATACATAGCTCCAATTTATGTTCAAACTCCCTATGGTTGGACATAATTAAATAGTCCCTAGCGAAGACGTATTTTTCGCCTTTGCCTATTGATAATTAGCATAATAAATAGTTGTTTTCAGTTCGATAGTTAGAAGTTCTCTAATTTCGTTAGTGACATTCTTTGGAATTCAAAATTAATAGTTGTTTTCAATTCGATTCATAGAAAAGAAGGGAATAAGCACAGGAGATAGGGAGAAAGAATGATTGCCCGCATAGGGCTTCTCGCGATAGTTGATCAGCCATCTCCAATACATCGCGAGGAGTTATGGTTGCATATTCGGCAAAAGTCAAGCGGCGCCTACACGAGTGAACAAACTCGTGTAGTTGCTGAAAGAATTGTAAGTATCGTTATTGTTATTTTTTAGTTACTAAACATGTTTCATTACTAAGCTTCTCGTTATCTATATCTTAGAGGAAGATCTTAAAAAGAAAGAAGCAGAGGGATCTTTTGTGTCGGACGGGAGGAATGATGTTCTGACCGTTGCGACCAGAAAACCGGATCACCCGGGGCGTGTAAGGGGGATTGGAGGACGGGTAGGCCTGAAAGAATAATTTGGTCAATCCAAACGCCAAAGACAAAGTATGGTTACCCGGGAGGAGATGGACCACACGGTGGCCAAAATAAATAAGGAAGCAGCGGCTAAAGAAGCAAAGTGGCAATCCGAGATGAGCTAGATGAAGGAGGAATTGAAGCAGATGAGGCTGCTTTTGAGCTCTCGTCCAGAGACCAGTGTTCCCTTGTCACACTCACCTACGGCTGCTATACGTGAGCACTAGAGGAGCTGTATTGTTGGACAGTCAGAGCAACCCTGTGACCTGTATGTGGAGGATCGTGATAGTCATAGACGATTAGTTGCAAAAGGAACTATCCACAACTTGGGATCAACTATACACCACCAACAAATGGCTGATGATAAAGTCAGAGTGTCAGTTGAAAAGGTGATCAGTGATGCACTTCTCCCTCTCCCAACTGATGAGCTGAAGCTTGTGAGTCATGTCAAGGGAACCTCCATCTCTTGGCCAGTGAGGCTTGTACATGTCTCTACTCCTCCTGAAGTTCCACCCCCTCCTCCTCAAGTTTCATCCCCTCGTCAAGCTCCATCCCTTCCTCAAGCTCTATCCCCTACTACTAATATTGCTAAGTTGACTGCCAAGGAAAAAATATCCGATCTGGTGAAGAGTGGATATTTTAAAGATAGATCGTGGCCTATCAATGAAGTAGTAGGCCTCACTAATCCTCAACCGGTTTACGTTGACACTGTTGATGTAACATCCCTGCTGCTTCCTCGACAGGAGCTTACTAATGCAATTGTTCAAATGTGTATGAAGTAAGTATCTTCTTCTATGAGTACATAATTTAAATGCATCGTTTAGACACACATACATATATACTAATTCCCTGATCGATGTCATTATTGTAGGTTCATACATCAAGTATTGGAGCAACAGGGCAAAATCAATGATTTTGGATTCTTGTGCCCAGTCTATGCAAGTGCAACATCCAAGGAGGAGAGACAGGAGTACATATCAACGAGGTTGTGTGAAGTGAGAAGAAAGGTTTACATGTTTCCATACTTTCACAGGTACATATCATAATTTTTGTCTGCAATTCACTTAATTCTGCTACATATATCACTGAGTACTTTACTGCTGTGAATTTTCAGCCGCCACTGGTAGTTGGTCCTCATATGCATGGAGGAGCATAAAGTTATCTTCTTATGCTCCACCCATAGCGATCCAGGGACTACGTTGGTGCAGACCATCAACAAGTAAGCATGTCATTTTCATTCTCTTGTCTGAAATCTCGGTTGTGAATTTTTCAGTGAACCTTTATTGATAAATTTGTGATTTGTATGATAGTGCCATGAGGACCTTCCAAATCTCGGTAAACAAAAAGCGTTCTTCTCAGGACATTAGTCCTACATGGCACAAACCAAAGGTTGGTACATATTTAGACACTGCCACACTACCTTGTGAACTTGGTCAGTAAGCTATATATGCTATTATATATATTTCTTGTTCTTTTTAGACCCGTCGGTAACCAACGGAGTCCAACTTATGTGGCTAGTACGTCATGAAACACATATATGATATTATCACGGAAGGAAGGACTAAATTAACTGTAAAGGTAAATGTATTTGATGTTACAAAGGTTTGGCTGAATTCAGTTTCTGGCTTAATGTTACATATGAAATATGCACGTAAGTTAATTCAGTTTCTGTCTTTGATGTTACAGAGGTTTGCCTGTCCTGATCCCTTTCCTAATGATGAAATGAAGCACATACGTAATTTATTTTGTGAATATCTGTATGACCTGATTAACAGTCAGGACAATAATTAATGTCCTAAATTCATTTGTAAATATATGTTGTAGCAACAATAATTTTTGTAAATTTTTTTATTTTTTCGAACAATTCATTCATTTGTAAATATACATACGCAATGTGTAATTCAATAATAAATTTGTTTATTTTTTCAAAGAAATTCATTCATTCTAGCTATTTAGTGCTTGAAATTTGAGGTACAAGGATGTTGTGAATGAGCACCTTGATCGCGACTTTTAGGACCGCATAGTTTTTAAAAGTCCGGTCCTAAAGATTTAGGACCGTAGGTTTGTTTAAACTCGATCTTAAAAGTGTATTATAGTCCAGTCCTAAAAGTCTCTTTAGGGCCGCATATTTATTAGAGGTTAGGTCCTAAAAGTAATTTGTTTTTATGTCCGCTCCTAAAAGTCCGGGCCGTGTATTTTCAGCTCAACATTTAGGGATCGTGTACTTGTTAAATCTCTGGTCTTAATAGTCTTCCTATAAATAGCAAATGTTGTCTCTTTTCGAGACAAACCATTAGGGTTCAAGACAACCGAGGTTCGCGTTCGCTCAAGCTAAATCCTTCATTGTCGTCATTTTTACCTCTCCTGATGTTGAGCAGCATTATCGGTGTCCCTTTTCTTTTGTCTTTTTTCTTTTTGTCGGAAAAAGAAGGAAGATAATGAAAAGGACACTTTGTTTCAAATCAGGGCGAGGTAAAACCGATGACAACGACGGTCCAACCTTGGGTAGAATTGTCCTTGTGTTTGTTTTTATTCGAATAAGGTAAACGATGTTTTTTGTTTTGTATGGTTTGATATTAAGCTTGTATTGTGCAATTTTTTAATGTTGATCACACACGAGGACAATGTTTTGTTTGTTTTCTTTTTGTCGAAAAAAGAAAGAATCTAATGAGAAGGACAAGGCGATCGAAATAGGAAAGAAAAAAAAATTATTATATTTTTTTATCTTTGCCCGGGGGGGCAGCGAGACGAGAGAAAAAAACAAAAAAAAAACATAAAAATATTTACTTCTCCCCATCGTTGTCGGAGGGGAGGGAGTTGTCGGAGACGTCGTCGTCTGAAGGATGGTACTCAATGTCCTGGGCGTCGAGTACCAGAGTCAGCTTGTTGTTGACAGCGTGATAGACCTGAAACAACTGGCCCAAGGGTCAATCTATATGATCGACGCAGGCCGGAAGGTCTTCGCGCATCTAGTAGCGGGTCGGGTTCGGGAGCGTGGCGAGGGTACGGAGGTGGAAGAGGATTAATCGGAAAAGGAGGACTGGGGTGGTTGAGGACCTCGTGGTGGTGGTGGAGCGGACATTACTTGTGGAGGAAAAAGAAATGATGGAGAAGAATGTTACGTGAAGGAAGTAAAGTAACATCGGGTTTAAATAGAGAACCCCGCCCGAACAATGTGAAAGGCCGGAAACTTTAATGAGGGGACGCATAGTTCATCGGAATAGGAGGAGACGCCTAATTGGGAAGTTTATCTTGAAGCCGAAGAAACTCTGAATCATTCATTTAATACAGAGTGTAAAAGGATACAAAGTGCTATCGGAAGTTGAAAAGAATGACTTTTAGGACCGGAAAAAATATAAAGTCGGTCTTAAAAGTAATTGAATTGATTAAAAAATAAATTATATACTTTTAGGACCGGATAAATGATAAAAGGTCGGTCTTAAAATGAATTGATTAAAAAATAAATAATATACTTTTAGGACCGGCCATATTATAAAAGGTCGGTCTTAAAATCAATTGAATTGAAAAAAATTAAATAATAGAATTTTAGATCGCATATTTATAAAACCCGCTCGTAAAGTAGATCATTTATTTATCTGCTCTCTGCCTTTATTAACTCCTCATACCTCTCTGTCCTTAACTCCTTATTAACTCCTCACTACCTCGTAACTCCAAACTATGTACCTCGTTGCCCCAACTGAGAACTGCTCTCTGCCTTTATTAATAAACTCCTCATACCTCTTTTCCCTAACTGCTCAAACCATGGTTAGATACAAGAGAATCGCTCGTAAGGGTGCTCTTACTCGTGATGCTCGTGCCTTCCATCGATCGTTATATAGTGCGCCTCCTCCATCGAGAGTGCGTTCTATTGAAACAGAAGAGTCTCAGGTCGTTGGACCCATTGTTATTTTCGATGATGAAGAGATTGCTGCAACCCCTCCATCCTTCTACCGACCCTGTCTATGCTGAGTTCCTCTGTATTCTTGAGGATGAAGAGATTGCCAGCCCCCTCCAGCCTTCAGACCATGAAGAGGTTCGTACTCCCACTCTCCAACCGGTTGGCCCCGTGCGCCTACGTGACCCCACTCCTCTTTCCTCTAATGATCGATACGAATAAGACGGAACTTGCGGATCTCGGGGAAGTTAATCTTTCACACCGATATCGCCAAGGCTTTGGACGATAATAAGGTTTAGGATGTTTAGTCGAGATTCTTGTTTTTGATAATTTTTGCTTGTTTTTCTTTTGTATTTTTTCTTGTGTACTGCATATTAAAGTAATATATGTAGCATTAAGAACTGTCGTTTTTTTTTTTTTTGTTCATATTCTCCAATAATTAAAGAAACCCCATTTTTCCTTTAATTTTTATCTCACCAAAATTTAGGACCGGAGTCTTCTAAAACTCCGGTATTAAAAAGTTATATATTTAGGACCGGCTACTTAATAAATAACCGGTCTTAAATTGTCACGCGGAATATTAAATGAATAATATTAGGACCGGAGTATTCTAAACCACCGGCCTTAAAAAGTTATATATTTAGGACCTGCTTCTTTAGAATTAATCGGTCTTAATAAAATCCAAAACGTGCGGAATATTAAATGAATGATAAAAATTTAGGTCCAGAGTCTTCTAAAATTCCGGTCTTAAAAATTTTTAGGGCCGGCTACTTTGTAATTTACCGGTCTTAATAAAATCCAAAATATTTAAACATCTCTCTGTCGCACGAAATATTAAATTTCCCTCTCTGAACTTATCTTGTCACGCCGAAAGTGATTACTCAGGTTCTGTCTACAGTGTTTGTGTGTTGCTTTGTCGCTGCTTCGCGTTGCTCTTTCGACAATCACTTTCTGGTTACTTAGCTAAACATCTATTATAGACCAAGCTGTAAGAGGTGTTTCAGTTATATAACTTTATGATTTTCCTGCTTATCGTTCTAGGTTTTTTATGGGTTGAACGAAATCGATGAAATGTTTTTGTGGGTTTCTCTGTTGTTAAATATGGTATTTTGAAGATTATATTTGCACTTTAGACCTACCCAACTGACCAACAAATGTTTTTAGGGTACTCTTGTTGTCTGCAACATCAACGTTCGTGGCAGGAGAAGAAAGACTTAGGAAACGCATTTGATTTTATATGCTACATGTGAGTCCACAAGACCTTCATGCGATGCATTTGATTTCCTCGTCATGCATTTATTTTGCTTCTTGGATTCACTGTGATACATTTATGACCAAAAGTGATTCTTCAGTATGCATTTAATGGGCAAGTTTCTGCGTAAAAAAAATAAAAATAAAAAGACATAACCAACATTGAGCATAAATATGCATTTGGTGTTGCCTTATTTTATATGCAAGTGTGTCAATTTTTCGGATTACGTATGTTAAATCTTTCCGTCTATAGGAATTCTACTATGGATCACAGTTGAATAAATGCTTTACGGACGAGTGTTGAATATCAGAATGGGGTGAGGGACTTTGTAGAATTTGCTAAACAAAATGCCCATGATGATAGTGGGAAGTTTTATTGTCCTTGTGTAAAAGGTTTGAATGAGAGGTGACTAAGTCCTCAAGTTATACACACACATTTAATTTGTGAAGGATTTTGTAAGACTTATACAGTATGGGTATGGTATGGTGAAAAAATACCAAGTGGGTCTCAATATGGGGAAGTGGCCTTTGATGATAATGACACGGATATGGATGATCGCATAAAAAACATTATCCGTGATGTAGGAGAAGAGGTTTTTCATCAATCACATGCATATGGTAATATGTGCAATGATGCGAGACCCCACTATCTTGTGGGTGCACAAAATACCAATTGTTGAGCTTATTTGTATTGAAATTGTTAAGCTTGAAGGCACATCATGGATGGAGTGACAAGAGTTTTTCTGAAATGCTTGAGGCTTTTAAGGACATGCTTCCGGATGATAATGTGTTGCCGCATCGATACTATGATGCTAAGAAAATACTTTGTCCACTAGGGATGGAGTACAAAAAGATCCATGCATGCCCGAAT
Organism: Acacia acuminata; assembly: GCA_019022655.1. NCBI lineage: Eukaryota > Viridiplantae > Streptophyta > Magnoliopsida > Fabales > Fabaceae > Acacia > Acacia acuminata. The sequence goes on from JAFJYI010000224.1 coordinate 775,883, forward strand.
GATTGCGTGTTGTATAGAAAAGAGTTTGAAGAGAAGCAACATTGTCTGATATGTGAAACCCCAAGGTACAAGTCAGATAAGGGGCCTGCAAAAGTGTTGTGGTATCTTCCAATCATACCAAGGTTCAAGCGGTTGTTTGCTAATGACAATAATGCAAAAAATTTGATGTGGCATGCAGATGAGAGGATTTCTGATGGAAAGCTTTGACATCTGGCCGATTCTTCTCAATGGAAGAAAATCGATCAATTATTTCCGAACTTCGGTGAAGAACCTAGGAACCTTAGGCTTGCCCTTAGCACAGATGGCATGAATCCATATGGAAGCCTTAGCAGCATACATAGTTCATGGCCTGTGCTCCTGATTATTTACAACTTATCTCCTATGTTATGCATGAAACGAAAGTACGTCATGTTGTCTATGTTGATTTCCGTACCAAAACAACCCGAAAATGACATTGATGTTTACCTTGAGCCCTTGATCGAAGACTTGAAGGAGTTGTGGGAAGAAGGTGTTGACGTTTATGAATCTTTCAAGAAGGAGGTGTTTAAAATGCGTGCCATGATATTTTGTACTACAAACGACTTCCCAATATATGGGAACTTGTTAGGGTATAGTGTAAAAGGCCATAAAGCATGTCCGGTTTGTGAAGAAGGCACATGCTACCATCAGCTTTAACATGGAAGAAAGACGGTGTATCTTGGACATAGGAGATTTCTTAGACGGGGCCACCCATATCGTCGATTAAAGAAAGCCTTTTTTGGTGGCCAAGAGTATGAAGATGCTCCAGTGGCATTGACTGGAGAGCAAGTATATGAAAAGATGAAAAATATCAATGTCATCTTCGGTAAGACTGCAAAGAGTAGAAAAAAACAAATATATGGAAAAAGAGATCTGTATTCTTTGATCTTCCCTATTGGCGCAATCTTGATGTGAGACATTGTATTGATGTCATGCAAGTGGAGAAAAACGTATGTGATAGTATTGTTGGCATGCTTCTCAACATACAAGGTAGTTCCAAGGATGGTGTGAAGACAAGATTGGATTTGCAAGCAATGGGAATACACGAAGACTTACATCCAAGGCCATATGGGAAGAGAACTTATTGTCCCCCAGCTTCTCATACTTTATCTAAGGATGAGAAACGAAGTTTTTGTGAGTGTTTACATGGCACAAAAGTTCCCTCGGGGTATTCTTCAAATTTTAAGAGGCTTGTATCGATGAAAGACTTGAAATTAGTAGGCCAAAAGTCTCATGATTGTCATGTCTTGATGCAACAGCTACTCCCAATAGCTATTCGAGGCATCGCCGAATATGATCTTTGGGTCATTTTGACTAGACTTTGTTTCTTCTTCAATGCGGTTTGTAGTAAAGTTTTCGAGATTGAAAAGTTGGATGAATTGGAGAATGATGGATATCTTATCTTGTGCCACCTTGAGAAGCTTTTTGTTCCTATCTTTTTTGACATCATGGTTCATCTAATGAGGGAGATAAAGTTATGCAGCCCTATCCATTTACGGTGGATGTACCCAATTGAAAGATCTATGAAATTTCTAAAAAGGTATGTGAAGAATGCATACCGGCTAGAAGCATCAATTGTTCAGAAATATGTTTCTGAAGAAGCCATGGAATTTTGTCAAAATTATTTGGCCAAAGTAAGACATCATCTTTGAAGGGGTAGACGAGGGGCTTCAATAAAGAGTGTGGATCTTGATGAATTGTCACAAGTCCACTTATACATCTTAAATAATGTTGATGAAGTTCAAGGCAACATAGCTGCACATAAAGAAGTTGTAAGGAAAGAAAATCATCGAATGACTGAACAAAGGTTGATTAGGGAGCATAACAGAACTTTTGCACACTGGTTCAAACAAAAGGTCGAGGGAGAGGAATGTGTTTCTGATACAATCAAATGGTTAGCACGTGGTCCTAAGTTGATGTCATAAGTTGGAATTCGTATGTGATCAATGGTTTTACATTTTACACGAAGTCCCTAGATGATACGAGCACGGATCCAGAACGTGGTGTTATGTTAGAGGCTGAATCTATGCACTTCTCCAGTTCGAAAGACAAGAGGCCTTTATTGGCAGTCATGTCATATTATGGGGTTACTGAAGAGATTTGGGAGGTGGACTATGTGAAAATTAGATTTCCCATTTTCAAATGCAAATGGGTTAATGTCAATAACGGTGTTCGATCAATTTGGGATTTACGTTAGTTGATGTCAATGGTAGAAGTTTTGGAGATGAACCTTTTATTATGGCAGACGGGCGAAACAAGTGTTCTATATCACCGATCAAGAAAATAAAATGTGGTGCTCGTAGCTCTCCAAGGAAAAATGGTCATTGATATTGATGAGAAAAGTCATTCAAATTATGGTCTTCACGAGTACTCCTTTTCAAGGGGTCTGAGGACATAAATGAAGAAGATGAAGCGGATAATGAACCCGGCATAAGAAATGATCATCAAGAAGGGATATGTGAGGATATCACCTTATAAAAGAATCAATTCATAAGGTAATATTCATATGCAGAATTCTTTGAAAACTTTAAGGTTTTACCGTATTATATTCCTTCTATGTTCATAAACAATGTCTTGACTATGAAGTTTGTTCTTGTTTTATTTTTGTGGCAGGATCCGATCCAAAGGGGCATGTTATAAAAGAGGATGTTATTACGTTGTTGGGTGGGAATCAGATGAAGGCATGGTGAATATTATTTTGGGCATGTATGTTGTATTTGTAACTTATTGTATTTGTAAGTAAGTTATCTTATTGTATTAATTAATTTAGGTGTTGTAGTCATAGTATAATCATTAATTAAAGGCCACATAACTCATGGTGAATAATATTTGTATTCTTTGTCCCAATTCAATTTATTCATAATTGTTCATAGCTTGTAGCTTAAAGTATCGACTTTTATGTCTTGGATTGGGTGGTGGATTTGTGTGTAATACGAGTCAAGAAGAACGAACAGGGAAAATTTAGACGAGAAATAAATGCACTGGTCTTAAATGTTCGACTCTTAAGACCGGATGTATTTATATGTCCGGTCTTAAAGGTCTGCAAATTCATATTAAGCCCGGTCTTAAAAGTTGGTCTTTTAAGACCGGTATATTTATACGTCCGTTCTTACAATTTCAATTTTTAAGACCGGATTTATTTATTATCCAGTCTTAAAAGTTAGTCTTTTAAGACCGCGTAAAATTAGTCATTTTTTAGACCGTATTTATTTTCATCCGGTCTTAAAATTTTGATCTTTTAAGAGCGGCCTAGTTTTTAGCCGGTCTTAAAAGTTGAGTTTTAGGACCAAACAAAAAATATTTCAAGTTTATTTAGTACGACTTTTAAGACCCATTGTTTTAAATGTCTGGACTAAAAGATTTTCTTGAAGACCGGTCCGAGTCTGGTCTTAAATGTCAGACTTTTAATACCAGCTGGAACAAGACCGGTCGTTGGTCCGATCTTACAATGCCTCTTTTGTCCGGTCTTAAAAGCCTTTTTTGCACTAGTGGAAGGTGATTATTTTTGTCATGATTGTATTATTGCTGAAGGCTATAAAAATAAAAGAAGGAAAATACATAGGTTGTGCAAGTAACAAATTTGTGTTTGTGTTAATATCAGGTTTATATATATAGGGGTATTTTGTTTGGACATTATATCAACTATAGTATTTATTTAGCAGCTGGAGTTACATGCCGTTTATCAAGTAAATATGAAAATGATGATAAAGTATGAAGATATAATGAAAGCATGTCATCTCATAAATCTTTGGGCTTATAATTGTCATGGTTTAGTTTGAAAGTTGAAGTTTGAACATTAAAATGATGTTATGATGATATTTGTATCAATTTTTAGTTCTTTTGTGTGATATGTGATGATTGAACTTTGTAGATTGAAAATTTAAAATGATGATTGTTACCTATATTTTTTGGAAAAAAAAATAGTTGAAAATACCCATAACCCATTCTAACCCGCCTATTTATACCATAACCTGTTTAACATGGTTTAAATGGGTTGACGTACAGATATGGGCTAGCATGTATCAGTGTAACATTAAGTGGGCGAGCTACGGATTTAGGTATGAGCTGCCTAACCTACCTGTTGCTCTACCCTAGTGTTGCTCGATGTCTACTAGTGCTCCAAAGTTTGGCCTTGGATTCTCTCTGTTGTTGTTGTTTTTTTTTTTTTTGGGTTTCATGTTGACCATTAGACTAAGAAAATAAACAATAAAAGTTAAAAGACAAAAAGGTGTTTCAAATATTCATAATATCATAGACATGTTAGGCTCAATTTTTCTCTGTTGAAATTAAAAGGAAGTGATGACAAAATTGCTCTTACATTTTGTTACGGACCTGCTTAAGGCCCAACGATGGAAGGGCCTAGCAGTGAGTACTATATCTTGGCAGATATACTAGATCTATCGATAGCAAGTAAATATCCTAACTACCCTGGATTGAAGGAATATCTTCATGATGTAACGGCCTAGATACTCGTACCAAGGATCACACAGGGCCGATATATCCTGCTTACGGTAAACTCTATAAATGCAGAGGACATATCTTAAGGTGCACACGTTTTAACTCATACTATTTACATTCAGTCACACTGTGCACACACACCACCCCCATTGCCGAATAGCCTCGTCTGTGCATAGTGATCTACACCCTCCTGGATATCTCCCACATAGATATTCAGGCAGAGTCGATCGATCCAAGATCAAAGTACCAGCCCAGGGCTGGACATCTATGTTCTACACCAGAACATTGGCGTCGACCATGGGGACGTTAAATTTCGATCCCCGTGACCACCGATGGCTAATACCAGAAGCAGCAGTCGGAGCCATCAGCCTAATCAACCGCAAGCCGTGGTAGGTCAACACCACCACGATCAAGATCAACCGTAGCGTGAGGATACCCCAGAGGGCAACGTTTCTGACACGGCGTCCTCCCCTCCTGTTGTAGTCAAAACCCATGGCGTAGCGACGAAGGAGATCCTGGATCCAAGTCCAGATGTCCTTCGCCTGCAGAAAACACAAGAGTCAATGCTGAGAAGAATGGAGTGCAACGAAAAAGCGTAATAACCTCCAGCGTCAGGAAGATCTCAAAGTGATACAGTGGATGATGGAGGACCAGTTTAAAAAGTTTGAAACACTGGTTCGGAAAGAGGGCCATGAAGATTCGCATGGAAGAAAAGAAGGAACGACACATGATGCCAATAACCCATCTCACAGTAGGGAACCGAGGTCAGCACGATGGGATGATGGCGGGATGATGACAAAACTGTGCGAGGGATGAGTTCAGGATGAGCTCACCCATCGACCTCGATTTTGAAAAGGCTGCGACTGGAACACATCTCGGATGGTGAAGACCGAGATGCTGAGAGAGACCGTGGTATGGAGAGAATAGCCCGGTCTCGAAACTCTCCCAAGGAGTATAAGATGAAGTACCTAATTGATCTCAATGCAAGCCCTTTCTCTAAGGACATTGCCAGCGTGCCTTATCCTAAGAATTTTGATTTGATGCATCTCCCGAAGTATGACAGGACCCGAGCCCGCGCGCACACCTCGACACGTTCGAACTGCCTATGTTTGTTCGATTGATTAAAGGCCTGGTCATCTCACGGATTTTTGCAGTAACGTTAACCGGACCTGCTCAGAAGTGGCCCTATACCCTACCATCCAACTCCGTGCACAACTTCAAAGACCTCGGATGCAAATTTGAGTTGAATTTCGCGACCAGCAAAAAGCAGCCGAAGTCCTAATTCACTTTGACGAAAATCAAATAGAAGAAGGGAGAGACACTTCAGAAATATCTAGATTGGTTCAAGGAGGCAGATTTGCAAGTGCGCTCACTCCTAGAGGATGTCCACGTACATGCCTCATTGATGGGCTGGATGCCTCGTCTTGATTGGCTAAGAACATCTGTAAAAATTGGGTGTACACTCTCATTGAATTCCATACTTGGGCGAAGCAGTATTTGGACGTGGAGCAGATGGAGATAGCTAATGTGATCGGAACTGAGAAGTGAAGGAATACCTCGCCTGAAGATAAAGATCAGCCTGACAAACAAAAAGAAGACAACCGCACGTGAGGCCGAGATGGCCGCGCTAGGGGAGAGAGATCTGAAGGAAAAATGAAGTATGAGAGATATATCCCTCTCAACATCTCTCGTTCGCAACTTTGGAAGGAGGTAGCCCAGACTGAGATGAAAAGAGTCGACAGACCCCGGCCTCCATGAAACCGACCTACAATTGACCAGTCCAAGTTTTGTGCATTCCATGACGGATTTGGACATACTATGGATCAATGTTACGAATTCCGTGATGCCATTGAGAGGTTCATTAGAGATGGCAAGTTACGCCAGTACTTGATAAAAACTCAGGGGCGCAAAAATGGGAAATGCAAACAAGGAGGTCGTACACGAGCCCGACTATTGACTCAAGGAAAGACGAGAAACTGCGAAAGCCGACTAGCGAGGATGACGAGTTCCCCGAAGCCGAGTTCCAATGCAATGTGGTTAGCGGAGGCTTTGGTGGGGGAGGAGATACAATAAGCCAGTGTAAGAAGTACTTGAGAGAAGTTCTCACCATCAGAGATCTCCCAAAGTTCAAAGACGACCCCACCAAACCGACGACCCCAGCATTAACTTTCACTGACGAGGAGTTGAAGGATGTGGTACCTGGACATCAGGACGGTCTGGCAATCACGGGAACCTTGGTACATTGCGAGTTAAAAGGATTTTTGTAGATACGGGGAGCTCGGCGGACATCATTAGTTGGGATGCCTTCAAAAGGACGAATATGGACGTAGAAGATCTGAAGCCATGCAGAACAACCCTCATAGGATTCAATGGGATCACTCATTTCCCAAAGGTTATGTCGAGTTAAAACTAACCTTGGGAACTAAAGACTCGTTAAAATCAGAACAGGTAAGATTTATAGTGGCCGACTTCCTTTCTTACTACAACATCATATTAGGAAGACCGACCATCCATAACTGGGACATGCTAGTATCTACAAAGCATCAGAAGTTGAAGATGGTGAACAACAAAAACCAAGTAGTAGTTGTCAACGGAGATCAGAAGAAGTTCCGGCAGTGTTATTTGGAGACTGTCCGGGGATGGGAAGGCAGACCTTCATCACCACCTCGGATCCGCGAGGGAGAACGACCCATAAACTCAAGAAAAGACAGGACGTCCCAACGTCCTATAAGTATGATAGAGCTCGACCTTAGGGAAAAGCTTGAGATCCCACGTCCGAAACCTGAGGGCGGTTGGAAGAATTAATCCTCGGAAAGGATTCATCACAAACCACGAAGATTAGGGGAGAGATGAGTCGAGACCTGCAAACCCGCGTGATTGAGTTCCTAAGGAAGAACCAGGATGTCTTCGCTTGGACATCATCCGAGATACCAGGAATCGACCCTGCCTTTTGTTGTCACAAATTGGCTATTCGACCTGGGTCAACACCATTTGCACAGAAGAAGAGAAACATTGGAGCCGACAGACAAAAGGCTCTCGAGCAACATGTCAAAGAATTATTAGCAGCCTGGTTCATCAGAGAAATACAATACATCACATGGCTCTCTAACATGGTAATGGTTTTAAAGCCCAGTGGAAAATGAAGGGTATGCACAGACTATACCAACTTGAACAAGGCCTGCCCAAAAGATTCCTACCCAATGCCCAACATCGACCAATTGGTCGACAACTCTTCCGGTTTTTAGTTGTTGTCCTTCATGGACGCCTATTCCGGTTACAATCAAATAGTCATGCATCCGGACGACCAGGAGAAGACGGCCTTCATAACTGACAAGGCCAACTTACACGCCGGGGCCACTTATTAGCGGATGATGAATAGGGTCTTTGAGGGCCAGATCGGGCAAAACGTGGAAGTATACATTAATGACATGATCATGAAGTCAAAAGACCCAGAAGACCACATTCGGGATCTGGAGCAAACATTTGATAAGTTAAGGAGGTATCGAATCCGTTTGAACCTAGCCAAATGCGCATTTGAAGTCCCTATCGGGAAATTCTTAGGTTTTATGCTGACAAACCGAGGGATAGAGGCAAACCCAGATAAATGCAAGGTCTTCCTCGGCATGCAGGCTCCTACAACCAAGAAAGAAGTCCAACAGTTGACAGGCCGTTTCCCCACACTCACTAGGTTTTTACCTAGATCGGCTGAGAACACGCTCCCTTTCTTCAGGTTGCTAGAGAAGGAAACACAGGGAGGATGGAACACGGACTGTGAGGTAGCTTTCGAGAAAATCAAGCAATGTCGCGACCCCTTGAGTCTTAACAAACGACCCCAGTGAGTCCTTGTTCCTGTATTTGTCTGTGGGAGAAGAGGCAGTAAGTGCCGCCCTTGTTAGAGAAACCGACCTTAGTCAGACACCGATCTATTTCGTAAGCAAGGCGTTACAAAGCTCGGAATTACAATACCAAAAGCTTGAAAAAGTGGTTTGCCCTACTTGTCTTGGCAAGAAGACTTTGGCCTTACTTCCAGGGACATCGAATAGTAGTCCGGACTAGTCAACCACTTCAGCAGATATTACACAAGCCAGACCTGGCAGGAATAATGACCAGTTGGGCCATTGAGTTGTCCGAATTTGACATCACCTATGAAGCCCGGCATGCGATCAAATCACAGCGCTAGCTGATTTTGAGAGGGAACTCACCCTGACAGATAGCACCGATTCTGGCCGAGACAAGACGTGGAAGGTTTACGTCAATGGTTCGTCAAATGCAAAGGGTAGCGGAGCACGAGTAATAATTGAAAGCCCGGAGGGTATCGCAATTGAGCATTCCCTTCAACCCAAGTTTCCTACCTCAAACAACCAGGACGAGTACGAAGCCCTGCTTGCCGGACTGTTACAAGCCAAGGAGCACGGAGCATAGAGCGTGAAGGTTTTTACCGATTCACAGCTCGTTTCAGCGCAAATTGAGGGCACGTATCAGACCAAAGGAACTTTATTGGCCAAGTATTTGAATAAAGCAAAGGAAGTGATTTCATAGTTTGAAGAGGTGATTGTAACTCACATCCCGAGAGAAGAAAATATCAGAGCCGACATCCTCTCCAAACTTGCTAGTACGAAAGGCCTAGGCAGCCATCGGACCGTAATCCAACAAAATCTAACGGAACCAAGTTGCATCCTAACTATATCAACCGCAACAGATTGGAGAAAACCAATTAAGGATTATTTAGAAAGAGGTATCATCCCATTAGACGCGACCGAAGAAAAGAAATTGATCCGAGAGGCCGCCATCTACACCATGGTCGATGATCAATTGTACCGAAAAGGCCTTTACTCACCGATGATGAGATGCTTGGGTCTGTCCGAGGCCAAAGACGTGTTAGCCAAGATACATGAAGGAATCAATGGTCACCACATGGGGAGCAAGGCTCTAGCCAGGAAAGCTATACGCGCTGGTTACTACTGGCCGACCATGATGGAAGACTCAAAATAGACCGTAAAAAGATGTGAGAGCTGCCAGAAACACGCCAAGATCATTTGGCCCCCGCCTGCAGAATTGAAGGCTATCTCGGCCCCATGGCCCTTTTACAAATGGGCGATGGATCTCCTCGGGCCATTCAAGGTGGCACCCGGGTGGTTCAAATGACTCATCGTCGCAGTAGACTACTTTACAAAGTGGATTGAAGCTGAGCCCTTGACAACTATAACCTCGGCCCGCATACGGAGATTCTTTCGTCATAATATTGTCTCCCTTTTTGGGATCCCAGCCGAGGTAGTCACGGAAAACGGGACCCAATTTGTGGATAAAGGTTTTTAGGAGATGATGTCGGACCTCAACATTAAACACCACTTCGCCTAGGTCGAGCACCCACAATCGAACGGCCAGGCCAAAGCTGCCAACAAGATCGTTCTTAAAGGCTTGAAGAAGCGGATGCAGGATATGGAATCCAACTGGGTGGAACAACTTTACAGTGTTCTGTGGGGGTATAGGACCAGCGTCCAGACTTCAACCCAGGAAACCCCTTTCCGAATGACTTATGGATGCGAGGCAATGATCCCAGTTGAGATAGGACAGCCGACGTGAAGGAAGATAAAAGCCCTCCAAAACGGAGAAAAGCGAACGATGATGCCTTAAGGATGGAGCTGGACTTGATCGACGAGGTCAGAGTCATGGCGCATTGTAGGGAATTAACCGCCAAGCAACTCATTGTGGAAAAATATAATCAGAAGGTTAGACCCCGTGCTTTCAACAGGGGCAACCTAGTACTCTGACATACCAACATCGGAAATAGAAACGCCAGAGATGGCAAGCTAGCCACGAATTAGGAAGGTCCTTACCGGGTTAAGGAGAAGTTGGGCAATAGAGCCTACATACTCGAAACCCTAGGACAGAAGCCCATCAAAAGAACTTGGAATGCCGACAAACTACGAATATACTATAGTTAGATCTCGGCTCGGCCCTCGTACAACCTCAGGCACATCCTGTTTGAGCTTAGTATTTCTTGATTTCAGTATTTAGATTTCAAAACTTACATTTTTGTCCATTTTTAAATTTTTATCATGTGACATTTTTTAGCTCTTCAAAGCAAATTATCTTTTTTAATGAAAATTCCCCAGTGGAAATTCAGAGTGCATTCTATCAATAGCTTAAGCATTACACCAAGGTCCCCAAACTCGGTCACAATTAATACTCGTCTAGATGGATGACACCAGGGCCGACGCGCCCAGGTTATGAGCAACGTGAAGTCGCCCTTAGAGGTCTTCACAAAATTGATGCGTCAATGCTCGCTCCTAGATAAGAAGATGAATTGTCCCTCCGACCCTGATCAGGTCAAAATGTTTAAAGCGTTGCGTTTCACACACCACGGATGAACATGTGACAATTTGTCCTTATCCTGGTTATGAACCCGGACAAAGGGATCCGGAACTCGGTAGCACGGTTAAAATAAAAACCCTACACAGTTTAAATAAACACCCTTTGTGGTTACAAAAGAAAACCCTACCACTGATTCCCAGGCGTCAAGATTGGAAGTAAACACAGATGTGCAATATTAAAGACCCTAGCCCTGTCAATGAATTTCTAAAGCTTAGAATTCAAAACAATACGAAAATTAATTGATAGAGATTGTCATAAGAAAATATACAACTGGCACAAACGCCAAGAAAATTTTTAGTCAAATAGGGCACAGACACCCCAAAAAGAAAACAACAGACACATCGACCACTTAAAGGTCAGACGCAGGCTTTGATGGACCCGGACCATCTTCCGAAGGAGCGTTGCGTGAGATCTCCTCTTCCCCTTCCCCTCCTTGCTCCATACCTTCAAGCCCCGACACGGAGGCATTGTCCGGGGACGAAGGAGGTGGGAAATACTTGCCCTGGTGAACATAGGCTCGATAATGAAATTTTTCAAGCTCCAGGGTCACTGTAGGGTTCAAATATCTGATCTAGGCCAGAGCCATGTCGAAAGCATCCTTGGTCGTTGCCCTCACAGTATCCGAGTAGTCGGAAAGAGCTTTCTTTGTGTCTGCAAGTTCGGCCTTCGTGGCTCCCAGCTCGTCCACCAAGTTGCCCCGCTGTGCCTGAACCGTCTTTAAAGATTCCAGGCTTTGAGAGTTTGAAGCCTTCAAAGTGAGGTTCTCGGCATTCAACTTGGCCAGTGCATCCTTAGCGGACTTCAGCTCATCAGACGTTTTGGTGGCAGCAGCTTGGAAGGCGTCCAACTCATCCTCCACCCTCTTCTTCGCCGCCACAGCCAGATCTCTGTCCGTCTCCAGATGACGCTTCTCGGTCGAAACCCCAACCACCTTCTTTCTCAGGAGGAGCAAGGACTGCGTCAGACCTACACCCTTCAACAAATGATCCTGCATAGAATGGACAAGCGCTCGTCGACCTCACTCAGAGGAAGGGCAATATCTTGGAAATGGCGGGGAGATAGATAGGCAAGTTGAGCTCCTCGGTCACCCCCTCTTCCTAGGCAAAACCATGTGGCAGCTTGTAGGAAGGAGAGAGAGGAGGAGAAGGTAGGGCCAGATTGCCCTGAGGATGAGCTTAAGCCTCCTCAACCGCAACATCCTTATCTTTATCTAGTTAAGGTTGCCCGACCGAAGGAGTCGAGGAGGGGCCACCTTGGACCGAGGTCCTAGTCCTTTTGGACCCTGAAGCTTGAGGCACAGCCCTCCCCCTTCCCCTACCAGGCTCGGCAGCAGCACGTTTCCGAGTCTACCTCCTCGGTTGACTCCCTCACCGGGGTTCACGTGGGACAGGTATGAGGGCAACGGGTTCATGGCTTGAGCTGCAAAAGAAAAGACAAATCAGAACAGCCTAGAACATAGTAGGAATATCACAATAATGAAAATAAAAATAAAAATGTACATGGGCCCGCTCCAGCCTCAGGAAGAGGTTGAGAGAGTATCGAGGCAATGGTCTGTACACTGTGCTCCTGGACAAAGGTTACCAAATGAGACATGAATACGACGTCCTCGGCTGGAAGATCGTCCCCATCAATCTGGTAGCTGGACGAGTCCCTGTTATGGTAGTCCTTATCCAGTACAAGGGGGATTTCCATTCCATATCTTTGGATTCGGGGCCGTGAAGGAACTAGGGTTGTTGCCCAGAAATGGCAACAACCTTGAAGAAGCTAGTCTTAAACCGCTTAAAAGAATCGAGAAGGCATAGAAAAATCTCAGGCCGAAACACCTCGAGATGGACGTTAAACCTTTTAAGTCCTCGTCATTCTTGTCAAACTAAGGGGTAAAGGGAATGAAGAAATAAAAGAAGATGAAGCATTTACAGGGAATGGGCTCCGGTAACAATCTACAGAAACGCTCAAAAGCTAGAACGAAACCCCACCCGTTAGGGTGGAGCTGAGTAGAAGCAAGATGAAGGTAATTTAGAACTTCCATCTAGAACTCGGTGAACGAGAAGCGAACACCGAGTCGGGTGGCAAAATCCTTATAAAAAAGAAGAAGGAATTGTTAGCTCCCTCCCGACGGTGCATACCGGCTCCCCATCAGAAGGAGGGCGTAAGGTGCAGCTGGAGGTGTCTCCTAAGTCGAGCCGGGCAATATCAGAAGGCGACATCAATGACCAGTTTGTCAGAACCCCATGTGCGTGTTGGAAATTATGCCCTATGGGCAAGTCATTGTTCTCCATTAAGTTATCACTTCATACGCATGTTTATGGTGATAACTATATCCCTAGATATCTCTTATAGATTATCCTAAATGTCCCTGGTCGGTCATCTACGCGGGAGCAAAGATGAGTTAAGACCGTATGACTTTGATAAGGTATGGAGATACGAATCAAAGTCATGGGCACTTGTAAGAGTACAAGGTCTTTGGACCGACCCACTATGAGAAAGCTGCATGGATCTAGTCATAAGCTTATCTCATGTATAACCGCGTCACAATGCCCTATGACTGAGACCATCATGGATTCTGCATGATGAGTCAGCGACCTTTGACCTAGTCAAAAGTCACCTTTGACCGGGTGATGATAAAGGTTGGGATCGCGATCAGTGGTTTTCATACGGAGGAATGTGAATGGTCAAGATGGAATTTGTCCCTCACATTTGTAGAGAGATAATACTGGGCCTCTCGATGAGTGAGTCTAAGAAATGTACGGCCGTACTGTGATGGAAAGGAGTTTCCATTTCACTTATTAGACTACTCGAGAATCGAGAAAGTAGTGGTCAAGAAAAGGAAGTTGACATTATCCATGCCTCATCCTTGACCAAATTATCGCGTGACAAAAAGGGACGTGACATGGTTGTACGATAGGTTGTATCGTGTTATCGATCCCCATGTGAATTGGGTAGTCGCAATGTCTTGCTAGAGGCCGCTTGCGATTTGTGGGTGATACAATCTTGGCCCACCGCCAATCTCATATGGGCCGAGGTCGCACACAAGAATAATCCAACACGGGTAAAAGTGTCCGGTTCATTGAATCTCATATTAATCGAGATTAATGAATACCGAATTTAACAGGGTAAATATATATATATATATATATTTAAATTCGAAAATAATATAATGATATTATTTAATTGAGATTAAAATATTATTATTATATTATTTGTTTTATATTTAATTTATTTGATAAATTAAATATCTAAAACAAATAGAGATATTGTATCTCATATAATTTTCGAATAAAGATATTATTGTCTATTTAATTTAAATTGAGATATTAGTATCTCGATTTAATTAAATAGATAGATATCATTTCTCGGATATAATTTATTGAGATAAATTAAATCGAAGGCTTTTAAATTTGGATTAAATAAATAGGTTGGATTAAATCTATCGGATAGATTTAATTAATTATTTTTTTTAATCCGATTAATCGAAATTTCAGATCTGGCTTTTAATTCGATTAAATAAATATTATTATATTAGATCTATCGAGATAGATTTAATTAATATATATATTTAATCCAGATCTAAAGTTTGAATTTAAAAATTAATACGATTAATTTTGCATTAAATACGCCGAACAGGTTTTAGAAAACCTACGGGACTTTGATCGAGCGTATTCGAAAAGCCGCGAGAAACCCTAGAGTGAAAATTGAGAGAGATGCACAAGAGGCGCTAGCACGCATCACGCAGTAGCCGTGTACGAGGATTGTTCGTGTGGATACCGGTAGAGGAAGAGGATTCTAAGAGTCGTCTTCTCGCCGATCGAGGAGGTAGCCCAATTGTTCAAGGAAGAATGAGACGCGGACGAATTCTCCAAAGGTAATATCCGGATTCCCTAGCCTTGGTTTAAACGCACTGAGTGATCCTCGGGACGGATTCTAGAAATTTTTAATCATTGCGTTTATGCAATTCCAACAAAGTGGTATCAAAGCCAACTCAACGTGCGTTTAAATTAGGCTTCTTCGTGTTTGATTATATATATGATATATGAATGAAAAACGAATCCTGGATATTTGTGTGCAAGAAACCGAATCTTTGTATGAAAGAAACCGAATCTTTGTTGCAAGAAATCGAATCTTGAATGCAATCTTGAATGCTTTAATTTGATAATTCGCGTTAGGGTTTGAATTGTTCAGATTCGCGGCCACATCTGAATTGTTCAGATCGAATAATGGTCGGATCGCGATAACGTTAGCGTATAGATCGATTCAAACGTTCGAAATTCTAATCATGCTACGACATTACGTAGGGGACCGTTGATTGCTCAAAGCGAGTAATTAAATCATGATATATTATATAATTATATAATATAAAATAAATGGAGAATTTATTATATTATATTTATTATATAATAAAAGTTAAATTAGAGAATTTAAAACATGATACTATATTATATAATTATATAATATAAAATAAATTGGAGAATTTATTATATTATATTTATTATATAATATAATATAAATTAGAGAATTTAAAACATGATACTATATTATATAATTATATAATATAAAATAAATTGGAGAATTTATTATATTATATTTATTATATAATATAATATAAAATTAGAGAATTTTAATCATGTTTTATTTTCCTTTCAAAGTGTTGTTTGGGTATGGTGAATAACATGGCTCTAGGGTTGTAAATTTTGTATATACTGCGTGCCATGCCTCTCTCTAAATAATCTTGATGTACATTCTTTTCTCATCTCACTCCCCTCGTATGTGAAACGAGGTTTCCTAACTATGTACTTTCTTTTATTATTTAGAGAAGTCCCCTCATTGGCTTGAGAGGACTCCAGGTTAGATGAGCCATGTTGTGTCACGAGTTTTTCTTAATTATGTTTGATGTGATCATGACATAATTAATTTAGACATTATATGATATACAATAAGGATTGCATTCATATAGGTAGAATTAATAAGATTAATTAGTTAATATCAAAAATACCCTCTAAATACAATCTTAAGTCACAATGCAGTCAATAAATGAATACTTGTCAAAACCTCGATCACCCATTTGTATGTTCCACCAAAGTGGATGCATCGAGTAATCTTGGGGAGACAAGAGAGAGTAATGGTGATACTCTATATTCATTATTGTTTTGACTTAATTGAGATCATCAAAACGGTTTTGGATCTCAAGGCATTGGATGGGATTAAACATGCTAGGTCATATGATGATCGAATCCCATAAAGATCTAAGAGTTACATGTGATGTAATTGGCAAAGCAGTTGCCTACCTAAATAACTTAATTTTAAGCGTCCTGCCAAAGCGGACTTAAATTTAAGCCAAATATGGATCTTAGCTCACTAATTATAATGAGGGTTATTAATTCAGTGGGAGGTTACTGATTAAACTTTGCATATCTTTTAATTGTAGAATCATGTCGAATAGTAACACCCCAACACCATCAATACGATCGGTCCTTGAGAAGGACGAACTCGATGAGACAAACTTTCTTGACATGTTTGGGGATTTAAGCGTTAATCCTAAACATGAAAGAAAGGAGTATCTTATCGATCAACACATCCCTGACGAGCCTGCAACTGATGATCCAAGAGTTCAGACTGATACTTACATGAAGCATCGGGATGACTCTATGGATACAGATGCTGAAGCTCCGCCAGCTTGTGGTTCCAAACCTCGATGGAGATCTAGAACACATGGAGGTGTCTGAGATGATTGATCATCCTATGGAAATGTTCCAGCAACAGGAAAAGCAAGAGAGGTATGAGACCACAAAGGCCTTATTCTCTTGCAGGATGGCTGAAGGTGAATCAGTTAGTCCTCATTTATTGAAAATGAAAGGCTACATTGATCACCTTGAGAGGCTTGGATTGCCCATCTCCCAGGAGTTAGCTACAAATGTGATCTTGATCTTACTCCCAGGAAGTTATGAACACGTTGTCATGAATTACAACATGAACAACATGAAGGAATTAATTTCGAAGGCGCATGAGATGCTCAAAACTGCGAGCAAAGTCTTGAGTAGAGGCCCGGTCTGTTTTGTATGCATTCGAGAGAGGAAGGGGTATGAAACGGAAAGCCAAGAAGGCAAAACCTCCGAAGGATGGGGTCTGCTTCTTCTGCAATGAAATCGGTCATTGGAAGAGGAACTGCAAGCTCTATCAAGAAGATCTAGAAAATAACAAGAAGGATAGCGGGGCTATCACTTCGGTGTATCTATGTCATAGATATTCACTTTTCTACTTCCTCTACATGGGTATTAGATACTACATGTGGATCTCACATTTGTACAAATGTGTAGGGTCTCAAGGACAATAGAAAATTGAAGAAGGGCAAAGTTGACCTACGAGCTGGAAATCGAGCAACAGTTGCTGATTTAGCCATAGGCACTTATGAAATAGTTCTGCCCAGTGGGCTCTTGTTTAATTTTTGAGCAATTGCTTTTATGTTCCTGCTTTGAGCAGTAACAGTATTCTACGTTCTTATTTAGGAATCGTAAATGTTCAAATTTTCCATAATGACACTTTTATGCTCATGGTGATTTGCATTCGGTCATTGTGTGCTTAATTAAGAACATCCTAATAATGAACGAATCTATGACATAACTACTAAAAGGTTCAAGTCAAATGATTTGAATCCAACCTACCTATGGCATTGTCGTCTAGGCCATATAAATGAGAAACGCATTTCAAAACTCCATCGCAGATGGATTTCGAATTCATTTGATTTTGAATCATTTGATACATGTGAGTCTTGTTTATTGAGAAAGATGACAAAGGCGCCTCTTACTGGAAACAGTGAGAGGGTCACCGATTTATTGGGCCTCATACATACGGATGTGTGTGGACCAATGAATACATTTGCCAGAGGAGGTCATTTGCACTTTATTACTTTTATAGACGATTTTAGTAGATAGGGTATATCTACCAAATCAAATATAAAATTGAAGCTTTTGAAATGTTCAAAATATTCCAAATGAAGTGCAAAACCAACTTGGCAAAATAATTAAAGCACTTTGATCTGGTCAAGGTGGCGAATATTTGAGCCAAGAGTTATTTGATCATCTTAGGAGTTGTGAGATCTTCTCACAACTTACTGCTCCATAACACCTCAATGGAATGGTGTTTCTGAATGGAGGAATCGAACTTTATTTGATATGGTTTGATCTATGATGAGTCAAACAGATCTTCCACCTTCCTTTTGGGGTCATGCCCTATAAACAGCCACGTTCACACTAAATCGTGTTCCGTCAAAGGCGGTTGAAAAGACACCATATGACATATGGACTAGGAAGAATCCCAGCTTGTCATTTCTTAAGATTTGGGGATGTGAGGTTTATGTTAAACATCAAGCCTCTGATAAATTATCATCCAGATCCTCAAAATGCCTTTTTGTGGGGTATCCTAAGGAAACTAAAGGATACTATGTCTACAGTCTCACCGATCACAAAGTGTTTGTTATTCGGAATGGTACTTTTTTAGAAAAAGGGTTTATCTCTAAAAGAACCAGTGGGAGTAAAGTGAACCTCGAAGAAGTTCGAGAAACACAGGACAATGTGGAACCACAGATGGAAACCGGAGAAGACTCACAACAAGTTGTTGAGCCTACTCAAGTAACACAAGGCCCACGAAGGTCCGATAGATAGCGGCTACAGCCTCAGAGATATGAATTTCTGATTACTGGAAGTTGTGATGTTTTGCTCATTGAGCAGAATGAGCCAATGACCTATCGAGACGCCATAGTGGGACCAAACTCTGAAAAATGGCTAGATGCCATGAAGTCTGAAATGCAATCCATGTACGACAATAAGGTATGGACCTTAGTCGATCCACCTGAGGGTGTAAAAACCGTTGGGTGCAAGTGGGTTTTCAAAGAGAAAACTGACATGGATGGCAAAGTAAATGTCTTCAAGGCACGGCTGGTTGCAAAAGGATTCACTCAAACTCATGGTGTGGACTATGATGAAACCTTTTCCCCAGTAGCAATGGCCAAATCAATCAAAATCCTTTTTGCCATTGCATCATATTATGACTATGAGATATGGCAGATGGACGTCAAAACGGCCTTCCTTAACGGAAAGCTGCTTGAGGATGTGTACATGACACAACCTGAGGGTTTTGTGCGTTCAGAGGACTCTGGTAAAGTATGTCAGCTTCAAAGATCCATTTATGGATTGAAGCACGCATATCGGAGTAGGAATCGTCGTTTTGATGAAGTAGTCAAAGAGTTTGAATTCATTCAAAACATCGATGGACCTTGTGTTTACAAGAAGGTTAGTGGGAGCACGGTTGTATTTCTAGTGCTTTATGTTGATGACATCCTACTCATTGGGAATGACATTCCTACCATGCGAGTGTCAAGTCTTGGTTAGGAAAGTCTTTCTCAATGAAAGATTTAGGCGAAGCCACTTATATCCTAGGGATTAGGATCTATAGAGATAGATCCAAGAGGCTGATAGGCCTAAGTCAGAGCACATACATAGACAAGATACTGCATAGGTTCAGTATGCAGGATTCTAAAAGGGGTAACATGCCCATGTCTCATGGCATCCATCTCAGTAAGGATCTGTGTCCTAGTACACAAGATCAAAGAAACCGCATGAGTAAGATTCCATATGCCTCCGCCATTGGATCTATCATGTATGCCATGTTATGTACCCGACCGGATGTGTCATTTGCCTTGAGTATGACTAGCAGATATCAACTAGATACCGATGAGGGTCACTAGACTGCTGTCAAGAATATCCTTAAGTACTTGAGAAGGACTAAGGACTTATTCTTGGTATATGGTGGCTTGGAAGATGAGCTCGCGTGACCGGTTACACAGATGCGAGTTTCCAAACTGACCAAGATGATTCAAGATTGCGATCAGGATATGTATGCCTGTTGAATGGTGGTGCGGTAAGTTAGAATAGCTCTAAGTAGAGTACTGTAGCTTATTCTGCAACGGAAGCCGAGTGTATAGCAAAGATAGGATGCAAGCGAGGAGGCCTTTTGGATTAGAAAGTTCATTTATGAACTTGGGGTGGTTCCAACCATCTCAAATCCAATAGACTTGTTCTCGTGACAATAGCGCGCTATTACACGGACCAAGGAGCCTAGGTCACATCAAAGGACCAAGAAATGTACTCGAGCAATTTCATCCTATCGAGAAATCGAGAGATAGAGATGATATAAAAGTATGCAAAGTACCGGGAGAAGACAATGTAGTTGATCCTCTTACTAAGCCGCTTGCACAAGCAACACATGAGCGTCATGTTAGGGCAATGGGAATTAGAGTAATTAATGATTGCGCCTAGTGCAAGTGGGAGTCTCTGTTGGAAATTATGCCCTAGGGGCAAGTCATTGTTCTCCATTAAGTTATCACTTCATACGCATGTTTATGGTGATAACTATATCCCTGGATATCTCTTATAGATTATCCTAAATGTCCGGTCGGTCATCTACGCGGGAGCGAAGATGAGTTAAGACCGATATGACTTTGATAAGGTATGGAGATACGAATCAAAGTCATGGGCACTTGTAAGAGTACAAGGTCTTTGGACCACCCACTATGAGAAAGCGCATGGATCTAGTCATAAGCTTATCTCATGTATAACCGCGTCTGGCAACGCCCTATGACTCGAGACCATCATGGATTCTCGCATGATGAGTCACTGACCTTTGACCTAGTCAAAAGTCACCTTTGACCGGGTGATGATAAAGTTTGGGATCGGGATCAGTGGTTTTCATGCGGAGGAATGTGAATGGTCAAGATGGAATTTGTCCCTCACATTTGTAGAGAGATATCTTGGGCCCCTCGATGAGTGAGTCTAAGAAATGTACGGCCGTCTTGTGATGGAAAGGAGTTTCCATTTCACTTATTAGACTACTCGAGAATCGAAAGTAGTGGTCAAGAAAAGGAAGTTGACATTATCCATGCCTCATACTTGACCAAATTATCGCGTGACAAAAAGGGACGTGACATGGTTGTACGATAGGTTGTATCGTGTTATCGATCCCCATGTGAATTGGGTAGTCGCAATGTCTTGCTAGAGGCTTGCGATTTGTGGGTGATACAATCTTGGCCCACCGCCAATCTCATATGGGCTCTAGGTCGCACACAAGAATAATCCAACACGGGTAAAAGTGTCCGGGTTCATTGAATCTCATATTAATCGAGATTAATGAATACCGAATTTAACGGGGTAAATATATATATATATATATATATATTTAAATTCGAAAAATAATATAATGATATTATTTAATTGAGATTAAAATATTATTATTATATTATTTGTTTTATATTTAATTTATTTGATAAATTAAATATCTAAAACAAATAGAGATATTGTATCTCATATAATTTTCGAATAAAGATATTATTGTCTATTTAATTTAAATTGAGATATTAGTATCTCAGATTTAATTAAATAGATAGATATCATTTCTCGGATATAATTTATTGAGATAAATTAAATCGAAGGCTTTTAAATTTGGATTAAATAAATAGGTTGGATTAAATCTATCGATAGATTTAATTAATTATTTTTTAATCCGATTCGAATTCGAAATTTCAGATCGGCTTTTAATTCGATTAAATAAATATTATTATATTAGATCTATCGAATAGATTTAATTAATATATATATTTAATCCAGATCTAAAGTTTGAATTTAAAAATTAATACGATTAATTTTGCATTAAATATACTGAACAGGTTTTAGAAAACCTACGGGACTTTCAAATGAGCGTATTGAAAAGCCGCGAGAAACCCTAGAGTGAAAATTGAGAGAGACGCACAAAGAGGCGCTAGCACGCTGCGCCGTAGCCGTGTACGAGGATTGTTCGTGTGGATACCAGTAGAGGAAGAGGATTCTAAGAGTCGTCTTCTGCTGATCGAGGAGGTAGCCCACCTGTTCAAGGAAGAATGAGACGCGGACGAATTCTCCAAAGGTAATATCCGGATTCCCTAGCCTTGGTTTAAACGCACCTGAGTGATCCTCGGGACGGATTCGTAGAAATTTTTAATCCGCTGCGTTGTACGAATTCCAACAGTGCGACCCATGGATATTTGGTTAGGAAGATTTGTGGCGGACTGGCAGAATCCGATTCCCCAAAGGATGACGGGGTCCTATCGGATGACGAAGACGGCCTTATTTAGACCTAAAGCCAGCAAAAAGGGATAAAAGGTCAGTGAATGAAGGGTATACCTGATGCATGCATGTTGACAATAGAAGGAGGATGAAGTCTGGTTCTAATGGCTGAGGTGGGGATTGGTGAAAACCTATGTCGGCAGGAACCTAGAATTTGATTGGCAAGAGAATCTTGACCGAGCGCAATATAGTGGGAACTAGAAGCAATGCAATCTCAGCAAGGGCTGAGGTATCCTTCAGGGTGGAGATCCGACCTGACCCGAGGAGGAGTCTAGTAAAAATTGATAGGTTGAGCCGAGATGGCTCCCGAACCGTCTCAGTCCCCAAAACAAAGAAAGGCAGTCGACGAACCCATGGTGAAAGCAACTCTCCTATCACCAGACCCGCCACAGAGCAAGGCCGCAAGCCTTTACTCCTCAGTAAGGGAAGAGCCAAATAACTAGAAGGTGGCTTTAGGAAAACGTGCATGCAAGGCTTCCTCCTCTTCTGGAGTTATATTTTGACTCGAAGACGGCAGATGGTTAAACCTATCCATTATCACCAGAGAATGGAACCTAGAAAGGAAGACAAGGTTTGATAAGGAAGGGGCAACCAAACTAGGGGGAGACAAGGGATATTCCCACGAACAAACCCAGTCGACAATAAAAAAGAGGCACAGAACTCAAGTGGCACCCAAACATTTCCACCAGAAGAACTTCCCCATAAAAACCCAGAAATGGAAATGTGCAAATCACAGAACTCCAAAATGCAAACCAGAAAGAAAAAGAGAGGGAGTGATAAACATACCTTAGTTAGCGAGAGTTGGGAAGGAAGAGCCGGCAAGATCGAGGTTTTCACAGAGATGGTCATAGAAGAATAGGAACAGAGTGGTCTTCAAGAAAAGGGGAGAAGTCGTAAAAATGAAGACTAGGAGAAATGGAGGGAAATACGAATAAGGGATGGATGTGTTCCTTCGAATGGTGTAACACTGAAGAGTCAGGGGTAAAGAAGACTATTCACTGTGAAAATGGGGTAACGTACGATACGCGACAGGCGCATTAAATGCGGACAAAAACCACTGACGGCTGGACGCAGCGGTTATAACCCCT
The DNA here is from genome assembly GCA_019022655.1 of Acacia acuminata. Lineage (NCBI taxonomy): Eukaryota > Viridiplantae > Streptophyta > Magnoliopsida > Fabales > Fabaceae > Acacia > Acacia acuminata. Next base: position 798,969 of record JAFJYI010000224.1, read on the forward strand.
CGCCAATCCAAAGGCACCATGTGTCAGAGGGTAATGATGGTAGCGGCAGAAAGACTCAATCTCCGAAGCTAGGCAAGACGGTTGGGGTTATCTCGGACACCAAGCTCTTCGGTGCAACCTCGGATCCTAGGGGCAGCATTGGAATGCCTCGGTCCCATATACCTCGGCCCTTAGCCCCCGGTACTGCCTCGGGAAGGAAACGTATGACTCCCGCAGCAAGATCCAATATCACATGGCATAGTGACGTAAGGATCTCAGGATATCTACTCAGGATAACTATCATTGTTTTGACACATTACATCCCGACAACCCAAACGCTTGAACTACCGGGCTGGGGGCAACTGTTACGGACCTGCTCAAGGCCTAACGATGGAAGGGCCCAGTAGTGAGTACTATATCTTGGTAGATATACCAGATCTATCGGTAACAAGTAAATATCCTAACTACCCTGGATTGAAGGGATATCTTCATGATGTAACGGCCTAGATACTCGTACCAAGGATCACGCAGGGTCGATATATCCTGCTTACGGTAAATATATAAATGAAGAGGACATATCCTAAGGTGCACACGTTCTAACTCATACTATTTACATTCAGTCACACTGTGCACACACACCACCCCCATTGGCGAATAGCCTCGTCTGTGCATAGTGATCCACACCCTCTTGCATATCTCCCACATAGATATTCAGGCTGAGTCGATCGATCCAAGATCAAAGTACCTACCCAGGACTGGACATCTGTGTTCTACACCAGAACACATTTATCTATATTTTTAAAATTAACCCCACTTTGCCATTGGAGGCTGATCGTTGACAGTCGGCTACTCGAGCCATACCACAACTTCGCTAGGGCTTAGCGACGGCACCTCCCCACCAAAGATCGCGGGAATAATTATTCTCAAAGTCACTTTTCTTTGTCCAAAAAATTGGTGGCCAATGGCTTTCCAAGGCATATTATGCAAATAAATAAATAAATGTTAACTTTTGATCTTTAATCCAAGCTTATTCACAAGTTTTTTAAAGGAATTTACGACATTTCATTTAGTTTTAACAACTTTCTTTTACCAAGTAAAAACGTCATGCTACCAAGTCATTCACAAATTTTATTAAGGAATTCACGACATTTGGTTAGATTTTAACAACTTTTTTGCATAAGAAAAAGGGTTAAGGTGCAAAAATACACATGTGCTTTTCTCCAAGGAGCACCCAGTAGCAAGTGCTTTTTTTAGGTGCAAAAATACCGTTTGACCGTTAAGTTTGACTTTTTTTGCTGACTGGACAATGATGTGGCATTTCAAAGGTGCAAAAATACACATATAATTTGTCAAGAAGAGCACCCACCACCATTTTTTTTTTTTAATTTAATAATTTTACTTCAATTAAAATTATTTTAGGATCTTGAAAAAATATTTTAGGTATTGACCGGTACTAAAAGGATACTGACTGATACTGAAAAAAATATTTTAATGTACTGACCGTTACTAAAAAGTACTTTCAAGATACTGACTGGTACAGAAAAATACTTCATAATCTTGAAAAATTATTTTAGGATCTTGAAAAAATATTTCAAGTATTGACCGGTACTAAAAGGATACTAACTGATACTGGAAAAAATATTTTAGGGTACTAACTGGTACTAAAAAGTACTTTCAGGATACTGACTGGTATAGAAAAATACTTCATAATCTTGAAAAATTATTTTAGGATATTGAAAAAATATTTCACGCTATTAGCTTGTACTAAAAGGATACTGACTGGTACTGAAAAGTACTTCATGATCTTGAAAAATTATATTAAGATCGTGAAAAATATTTCAGGGTACTTACGGGTACTAAAAATATACTTCAGCATATTTTTAAAGATTCAAAAATAATTTTTCAAGATCATGAAATATTTTTTCTGTACCAAGCAATATTCTCAAAGTATCTTTTTAGTACCAGTCAATACCCTGAAATATTTTTTCAGATCTTAAAATAATTTTTCAAGATCATGAAGTAATTTTTCGAAGACAGTCGATATCTCCGAATATCTTTTTTAGTACCTAGTAGTAATTAAAATAAAATTTAAAAAAAAAATTGGTATTCGACGCTCTTGTTGAAAAACCACATGTGTATTTTTGCACCTTTGAAATGCCACGTCATCGTCCAGTCAACAAAAAAATTCAAACTTAACGGTCAAACGATACTTTTGCACCTAATTTGTAACCACATAGTCACTTTTGCACCTAAAAAAAGCACTTGCTACTGGGCGCTCCTCGGAGAAAAGCACATGTGTATTTTTGCACCTTAACCCTAAGAAAAAAATTCACATTATTAGGTCATGCATAAGTTTTGTTAAGGAATTCATGACATTTGATTAGGTTTTAATAATTATGTTTTCCCATAAAAAATTCACAAGTTGTTAAAACTTAAGGTAATGTGGTGAATTTTTTAACAAAACTTATTAATGACATGATAGTGTTAATTTTTACTTGGTAAACAAAAAATTGTTAAAACCTAATGTCGTGAGTTCTCTAACAAAACTTGCACATGACCTGATAGTGTGATTTTTCTTACTTGGTAAACGAAATATTATTAAAACCTAATCAAATATCATGATGAATTCCTTAAAAAAAACTTGTGAGTGACGATAATGTAACTGTTTTACTTGGTAAGTGAACATTTTTAAAACCTAATTGAATTTCTTAACAAAACTTGTGAATGACCTTATAGCGTGAATGTTTTACTTAGTAAATTAAATTAAATTGTTAAAACCGAATGAAATGTCGTGAATTCCTTAATAAAACTTTGTAAATGAGCTTGGGTTAATGATCTAAAGTTAAAACACACACACATATATGTTTGCGTAATATGTTTTGAAAGCCATTGGCCATTAATCTTTTGGATAAAAAAAAGTGGTGAGGGTTCAAACCCCACCCCTACCACTTTGGAAATATTTATTTTTGCAAGAGCTTCAACAGCCAATGGGGTAATATGTTTTTTTAAAAAAAATATTTATCAAAAGAACAATCAAGAACTGATATCTGTCGATATTATGAATATTCAAAACATTATTTTATCCTTTCCTATTTTTAAAATTCTTTTTGTGGGATTTTCCTTAAATTAAAACGATTTAATCTAACTTACACTTTACATTTAAGGAGAGTTGCTATCGGTTCTTTGCTCCGTATTGACTGTATAAAATGTGTGTGTGTGTATCCTTTTAAAAGACATGTAGTGAAGTTACCCAAATTCTAGATTAGGACATTACTGTAATAACCCATAAATTTTTGGAATTTAAAATAATTATAATAATAGGATTAATTAAATAATTATTACTTCTTAGGGCTATAATGGAAAAATATATATAATAAGAATAAAGGATAATTTTGAGCAAAAAATAAAAGATAATAAATTTTTATTTATTTATTTCATGTCTACAATCAAAGTTGTATGTTGACAGTAGAAGAAGTTGGGAACTATTAGAGAGTCAATCTTACGCATCTAATATACCTTAAATTTAAAATGAATTATTTATTTTAAATTAGTTATAGCAACGATGCAACAAAAGTAAATGATTGTGTAGTAGAGCTTGTGTTTGTTATCTATGTTTGGTTTTTGGGATTGAGTTTTTTTAAACCAAAGGGCCAATTTCGTTTTTGCTCTAACAATATGAAATTACTGAAATGCCCAAATTAATCATGTAGCTTAAAGTATCTCCCATGGATTTTTGGTCTTTTACCAAACAAGCCCTTAGCCCTCAATTATATATATTTCTATACTTCCTGCTTCTTTTTATTTCTGCCGTGAAACCAGACCGGCGAAAACTTCCAGAAACTTTGAGAAATCGAAAGTCTCATGGCTGTTCTTCCGTCTTTCTCATCTTCTCTCCATGTATGTTGCTTGTGTGCTCGACCATCATCTTCGTCAACCGTTCTCCTTCTTCCTCTGCTCACATCGCTGGACCTTGCTTCCTCTCTGGTTTTTCCCCTCCTTTCTAGTCAACATATTTGCAGCCGAAACCAGGGGGGAGAATTTTAGGACTGTTTGCTTTTCTCCCTCACCGTTCTTGGAATTGATACTCGGTTCTTTGTTGCTGTTTTGTGCACTTATTCTTCCTCTGTTCTGTGGCGTTGCTGTGTGAGGGTGGGGACAATTTGCTGCTTCACTTCTTTTCTTTGCTTGTGCGTCTATTATACATGGTGCGTATGAACAACTTTCTCCTCTTTCGATTTCCACAATGCTTGAATCTATGAGTAGAGAAGATTGCTTTCCCTTCTCCAAAATTTGTTTCGTTTGCTGTTCAGAAAAAAAATGTTTATTTCTCCAATTGGTAATTGGTTTGAGTGTCTTGGTTTGATAATTACTTAAGATTGGATTCGTAGTTTTAATATATGAAATGTGAGATTGTAATTTTAAAAAGATTATTCTTGAAGCTTGTAAAATGGAGTGCACATAGGGTGTTTGATTCAATGCTTGAGAGGAGAATTTAAACCCATAAGGGCGAAAATATTATAAACTAAATCATGGAATCTAGGAAACATTAAGAAAACCATTTTTGCTAATGGAATAGGTATGGTTGGATGGTAGTAATTGTCATTTAGAGTTTGATTATCAAGTGGTATTGGATGAATTGTTTGATTTATGAGATTTTAAGTTATGGTGACAAGTGCAAGTGTGACAACTGTTTGTTTGATTGGTTAATATTGAGTGTCAACTTGGTGTTTGTTGACATGTTTGAAAGGAAGGAGACTTAATTTGATATGTTTCTATAGTAATTTCATGGTGATGAATGAAGAAATTAGTCTTACCCACACGCCAACTTGAATTTAATTTTATTCTTGCATAAATGGAAATTGAAAACTTTATATCTTCATAGTGGTGTTGGAAAGAGTACTATTAGAAAATTCCAAAGATGAAGTTGTTTATTCTTTTGCTAGTATTTGGGTGGTATATAAAGTGTGTGGAATATTGATGAAAGAGCTTAATCAAATTGAATTCATCAGTATGTTAATTGAAGTGGTATTGACATAATTATATAATATATAAACTACTTAATATGACTGTTAAAACTTGGAAAGGATTTATGTGTCATAGTGGTGATAATGTTCTATTGGTTAGGCGGCTAGGCGGCTACAAGGGTGATTGTTTTGGGAAATTTGGAAAGAGTGAACTATATTTCGGAATGTACCAGGTGAGTGAATAGCGTCCCATTATAATTTTTATAAATGATATTTTACTATTTACCATGCTTTTATGCTAATTATATTTATAAGTATGATTTCACAAATGAAAGTTTATCAGATTTGTTTCATTTTCTTATTATTGATTATTTTATTCATGGTTATTTATTCTTCTCTAATTGCTTCATAGTATAATTTATGGTTCTGCACTAAAATTGTAAGGAAACTTTGGAGGTATCTTTTAAAAGTTTTCATGCAAAAATAGTCTTGTAATTTGAAATGTTTGTACACAAGTTCTTGATGTTTGAAAAAGGGTTTTGTCAACGAAAATGGAATCTAAAGGAAAGTATTTGAGATGGTTTTTGTAAACCTTCATGTTGGGGAAGTTTATTATAAAGTACTAGATACGAGCTTGTATTATCTTGAAAAAAAAAAAAAAAAAGAGAACTTTCATTGCTTCGGTAAATTGGCCTCAAGCATGCTTGAAAATGTTTTTGAGAGGATTTGAATACTAAGCGGTTACTAATGCGATCATCGTTAGTCCTTAGTGCACCATGGCTAACCTCGAGCTCGCTTGACATTCGTGGGCATAATGCTCACGCTTGATATTCGTGGGATTTGTTCTCACGCTTGTTATTCGTGGGTTTTTACCTGCGCTTGTTTTCGTGGCCTCAAGCCGCGCTTGGTTACTTACCCTCGTGGACTGTGTGTCCACGCTTGTATTTGTGGCCTTGAGCTGCGCTTGGTTAGTTACCCTCGTGGACTGTGTGTCCTCGCTTGTTATCCATTCTGTTGAGGTCCTATGAAAGGATAAGATTTGATAATTATTGTTGTAAACTGATTTTATGAAACAAACTGTTTTATTACGTACTTGAATTCATTCGAGGAATGATCTTTTATATAGTTTCATTCATACTTATGATTTTATATTATGGATACTAACATTTATTATCGTGATACTATTAAAAGCTAAATTTGTCTAAACTATTTTCTGTATTATTCCATTAAATTACTTGTATGGGACGTTATTCACCGGAAATATTTTTGACCTCAGATAGTGCAGCTGATCGTGTTCATCTTGGTGATCATTAAGATCAATTTGGCTAGACGGAAGTGAAGCGTCATTTGAACAGTTCCTAATTCAATGTAAAGACTCCAGCTTTTTTGTACATGTTGGTAAATCTTGTTTAGATGCTCCACGTAGCCTATAGGCAGGATCCCTATCTTCCTTGGTATTTTGGAATTATGTAAGTGTATATGTTGTGGTGGAGCAAAGCTCCTAATGCTGTATATGAATTTAAAATGGCTTCAGCGTGCTTAGGGTCATTGTACTAGTTTTGAAGGTTTTAATGATATTGTGAGAAGTATTTAAGATTCGTTTATAAGTTTAAGGTTTAAGCAACGTGAGTTTACTAACATTTCGTGCCAATCACCCTTAAATTTTCAGGGCGTGACAATTACATATAATAAATTCTAAATTGGGTAAGATATCCTAAAATGAGATTTCATAATTTGGTAATTTTACATTAATTCACTCTCATAGTCACATTACTTATCTTTCAAAGAACAAAACAACAAGGTCACCTTACTTCTCACTGCTCCATCCTCCATCATGGGCCTCATGTTGTGCCCATCCATTCTCTTTACCACAAAGAAACAGTAGGAAGGCCATCAATTCTGAGGTTATTGATGTTGTGATGAAAACATGACTTTTATATCCTCAATGATGATGTTATTGTGATTCATTGTCATGGAGGGATGAAGAGAGAGGTAGCAAGCACTTAGAAGAGATAATTCAAATGAGGGTAACAAGATATTCTAAAATCTTATTTTAGGACCTAATTTATAATTTGTAAAATTTAATGATCTAATTTAGAATTTGGGTAATTCAACTGTTTTTAAATCCCTATTTTCTATTTAAATTATTTGTGATATATATTTTTTTATTAGAAGTGATATTTTATTATTTTGATGACAAGTGACAACGGTTTTAATAATGTTATGAAGTTGTTTTGTTCAAGAACGAGGATCTAGCTAGCCCTATTGGACTAGCATGTTTGATATTGATTGAATCGGACTTGACCTAGGAACAATGTCCCAGGGCCTACGTACCTTGTAGAGGGATCAAAGTCCACGTAATTTGATACACCAATAGGCGTTTAGCCCAAAGAGGTGGTGTGTGTGCTGTGACAGCTGAATTGTAAATAGCCAGAGAGAGCTTCGAATGTCTTTACCTTAGGATGTGACCTCTATATTTATAAGGTGTACCTTAGGTTGATATGGGCCCTATGTGATTCATGGCCCAAGTATCATAACCACCAGATCTAGATTAAGATCTTCTTGGATTAGAGATAAGATAGGATCCTCCTTCATTATAGATAGATCCTGATCTGTAGAATATTCCTTCTGGTCAAGGCATCTTGTCTATTGGGCCGATATAGGTCAGTAATAGAAGTTTATTTTGAAGTTAATTTCAAGATTTTTGCATATGAAATTAACTAATCAATTTGAAATTTAATATATTTTTTTGCCATCAATTTGAGGTTTTATTTTTATATCATATCAAATCCAGGGAAATACAATCTCAAACATCCACCATCCTCTCCCATAAGTAATTAAATATCATGGTATCACCAATGAAATCAATTTCAAAATTTGAATTTAAACTTAACAAAAAAGAAAATGAAATCTCGACTCTTAAAAATTTAATTCCATAATGAGAATATTGTAACTCTTTTTTCCATTAAACTTTGTAAGAAATTTGAACCCAAGAGGGGGGTGAATTAGGTGAAGAATAAAAGTTTAGGAACTTTGAAAATCTTTTTTCAACTAAGTAAAACTAGTTTGTATGACGGTAAAGAATTATAAAGCAATAGATAGTCATTCAAACATATATGCTGGAAACATAAGAGATAAGGGAAGAGAATATGCAAGCGAGATTTATCCTGGTTCTTGGTCCAATCCTTGATCTATGTCCAGTCCTCAAGCTCCACTTGAGATTTTCAATCCACTATCTTCTTTTAACTTGATTACACGTTCTGTACTTGGAGTAATCCTCTCCTAGGATTCACTCCCCCTTACAAACTGTAATCAATACACTTGCTTGATTACACACTCTATACTCGAAGTAATCCTCTCACTAGGATTCACTCCCCTTACAAGCTGTAATCAACACAATGTGTTCTCAAGATCACCCAATCTTGAGTAACTCTCAGATAGTATGATAAGATGTTTACAATGAATCTTCTCTTTCTCAGAAGTAAATGAATAAACACTGAAGCACAATACAAATCATTTCACTCTCAAAGATAAACTATCTAAACATGAAAAATAGAGAGTAAATGATGTGAAAAACAGAGTATTAGCATGTTGAAGATGTAAGCTTGTGTCTCTACATTTTTCTACTTGAATCTGACTTCTATTTATAGGTAGAGATCAATATATAACCGTTGAGAAGATTCAATGATTTGTTGGATAAAGAAATATACCCGTTAGACTCAGATGGAACTAGCCGTTAGAACTTCGTTTTCGAACCAAACTATGACATCAGCATTTACTTTCCCTTTGATCTTCAGTTTAACAGCCTTTGATCATCTAAAACATGTACACAAATGATATAAATAATATTAAGAAGTGTTATAAATCATTTGGGTAATCATCTGGATGTTTATCGAAGAATCGGGATTTTCGAAACGGTGATTTTCGAACCGAGGTGTAAACTCGAGTTTACTCTTGAAAACTCAAGTTTTCCTTTTGTTGTCAAGTGTTGGATTTCTCTTTGCACGAGCAAAACTCGATTTTTGTACTTACAAACTCGAGTTTGGAAGATACTCGAAGTTTGTTGCTCTCTCGATGGAAACTCGAGTTTCCACTTCTAAACTCGAGTTTTGGTTATCTCCCAAAACCAAAGTTTGCTCTGCCTTCAATAAACTTGAGTTTTGATTTACAAACTCGAGTTTTGACTTTGTTCGCCCTTGGTTGCTCTCTGTAACTTGGAAACTCGAGTTTTGTACTTACAAACTCGAGTTTTGACTTTGTTGAGCCTTCTTGAAAAATAACTATCAACTTTCGAGGGCCATATCTCCCTGGTCTGAACTTCATTTTGGTCTGTTCAACTCTTGATGGAAATCTCTATGCGTCTACTTTCATATGCCACCGATTTCAGCTCAATTGGATTTGTAGTTTGTGAGTTACACTCAAAACATTGAAGCTTGGGTTTCTGTGTGGCGTGGATTTCACTGTCAACTTCCACAATTCATAGCTCCTTGATCTAAACTCCTTTGAGCTTGAATTTTATATCAAAATGATGCATTGGGAGTCTAGTTTCATATGCCACTGATTTCACTTCAATCCAATTTCTGGTTTAAGAGATATCATCGAATTACCAGACCTCGCCTAAGCTGAAGGTGACACAGAGCTGATCACCGCTGTAAACTTGAGTTTTGAGTCCTAAACTCGAGTTTTACTTGTCCAGAGACGCCAGAGATGCTGAAGACACTACAAACTCGAGTTTTGTGATGGCGGACTTGAGTTTTGATTCCTAAACTCGAGTTTTGAGTCCAAAACTCGAGTTTTCTCATACCATAGAGCAAATCATTGTAGTGAAGCAGGAAACTCAAGTTTTGAGTTATGAACTAGAGTTTTCTCATCCTAAAGCTGATTTTTGCTGACTTTAACTCCGAATTGAGCCATTCCAACTTCCATTTGATCGTGGAGACTTCTAGAACTTGAATAATGATATCTTCATTTCATTCAACAAGTTCTTCCTTTCTTTCTTCTTCTCTTGATCATTTTCCTCAATTCAATTCTTTCTTGCTTCTCTTCTCTTGATAATTCTTTATCATTTGACTTCACATCTTCTTTCTCTAATTCAATACTTCTTTATTGATCTTCTTGTTGATCGTTCTCCGTCATTCAACTTGGACTCATCATTCTTTGCAAGTCCTACCTTCTTCAATATTTCCTCTTCCTCTTGACTATTCCCAAAATCCTTTGATAACTTTTTGCTTCCTTGACATTCTAATATTCTCATTATATTGCGTGCAAGAACTTCTTTCTTCAATCTACTTTCTTGATCAATCTCTATAATTCAACTTGAATTAATCTACATTAAATATAGTAGTTAGTCAATGTAGGAGATAACTATATTACTCAATATATTACCCAATCTTTTTGCTTTTAATAATGGCATCTATATAAGACATCATCAAAACTAATCATAACTAACAAACTTCTCATGTTGCATGAGAAGAAGAAGATTCTTACACACAGATGAAATGGTGGGACCCATATCTTTTTTAAAAAAAAGGAAAAAAACTCAAACAAGGAAATTGATGTATCTATGACATGAGGATATGCTTCTACTACAACATGAGAAGTGTATTTCCCATATAATATATATATATATATATATGGGTTTATCGTTTATCATGTCACTTGACATAAGGTTATGTCAAGTCACTCCAAAACTACATTGTTTTGGGGTTAGGGAAATTAATGAAGGGTGTTTTGACATTTTTGTTTTTGTATTTATTATATGAATTTTACCAAAAGATCCTTCATTCATTCCCCTAACTCTAAAACTACGTCGTTTTGGGAGTTAAAAAAATTAATGAAGGGTGTTTTGGTATTTTTATTTTTGTATTTATTATATGAATTTGATCAAAACACCCTTCATTAATTCCTCTAACTCCCAAAACAACGTAGTTTTGGGACGACTTGACGAAACCTTATATCAAGTGACATGACAAAACATATGGGTTTATCGTATGGGTTTATCGTTTGTCATGTCACTTGACATAAGGTTATGTTAGGTTACCCCAAAACTACGTCGTTTTGGGGTTAGAGGAATTAATTCCCCTAACTCCCAAAACGATGTAGTTTTCGAGTGACTTGACATAACCTTATGTCAAGTGACATGACAAATGATAAACCCTATATATATATATATATATTCTTAGTTCTCGTTTATATGTTTTGATAATAACAAGTCTTATAAATGCATAAGGTTTTGAATCAGTGAAAAGTGTCATTGTTAAGAGCTTACTCGAGCAGGGCTAAAACCTTACTCGAGCAAGAACTTGCTCGAGCACATAAGTGGCTGCTTGAGCATGCCTTGTACTCAGCATACTGATAAGCCTACTCAAGCATACTCTAACTAATGCCTTTGTTAAAGTCATTTCAAAGCATGATACTCGAACAAGAGGAAATACATACTCGAGCATTGTTGTTCTCTCACTGAAACTAATGAAGAATCCAAATGTTACTCGAGCACACTAAGGAGTGTACTCGAGCAAGATGCTTGAGTAGAGGTAATGTATGACTCGACCAGAACTCTTTCATAACTTATATTTTCCTCGTGAAAATGTCTACTCGAGCACACTTTGACTCTTACTTGAGCATGGCACTCAAGCATAGTCATCCTAACACTTTGTCTGGTGTGAATTTCAGACCTTACTCGAGCACAACAAGAAGTGTACTCGAGCATGTGCTTCCTAACTTGTTACTCAGAGTTTTCATAGAGATCTTACTTGAGCAGATAGAATGTCTTGCTTGAGCATGGTACCCGAGCAGGACCAATCTTGTACTAGAGTATGCCCAACATTAAGCTTCTCTATGAAGGATTTTTGAATGTCTACTCGAGCATATAAGGATCATTACTCGAGCACTATTCTTCAGAAGCTTCAATCTCTCCACTATTTCATACTCGTAAATTCAAATATTTTGATTAACCATTTGATTCTGTTTAATACTACTCAATATTACTTATATTGTTATTAATCTTGTTATTGAGTGAGTTTCAAATCATTAACGAATGGTTTAACTGCAAATCATCGAAAATCAATAAATTGTATCAGAGCATTAATGAGTTGCAAAAAAGAGAGCACGCACACAAAATGATTAATTTTCAAAGTAGGCCAAATGATCACTATGGCAGATATCCATTTTGGCAAAAGATAAAGCAACTCTATCCAGAGTCAACCACTGACCACACCAAAAGCATATTGTGTTAAGATTGATGATAGTGATCCGAAAGCGACTCATTCTCAAATCTTTAAACAATGATCATCTATGTCTAACGGAACCTTGAAGACTTCAAACAGCTATCTTCAAGCTTCTTCAAGGGTCATTAATGACAGCTGGTATAAATTCAATAAGCATTGAATTCGCCAACTACTGAACTATCAAACGCTCAATCGAATTTATTGTTATTTACTGTTTCATTCAATACTCTTAATATCTTCAGATATTCTGTACTTTAGTGATTATATATTTACTCTGTGAGATAGTTATTCCTTTTGATTGATTATCTATTTAATCTCAAGTTAGAGGGACCTTGAGTGTAGGTGTATTGATTATAACTTGTAAGGGGGAGTGAATCCTAGTGAAAGGATTACTTCGAAAATCGAGTGTGTAATCGTGTTTGAGAGATAGTGAAAAACCCAGAGTGTCTGGGGATTGAATGTAGGTCAAGAGTTTGGACCAACCGGTATAAATCTTCTGTGTTCATCTTTCCTCTATTCTTCGCTCTGTCTCTTTAATTCTCGAGCTTAATCGCAAAAGATATTTAAATCACCCAATTCACCCCCCTCTTAGGTGATATTCCGTATTCATATATATAAATATATAAAACCAGTGTTGTTAAACTTGCAAGTCAACTTGCCGAATTTAACGAGTTTACGTTCTTACCTCGGAAAACGTGTTAATGCGACATAGAATTGTTTTAGACTCAAACTTAGTCGACTCGTTTCTAACATGGTCAAACTTGTTAAACTCAATGATTTGAAACTGAGTTAAGCGAGTTTTGTAGTTCTGAGTAGAAAAAGGCTAAAAATCGTCCAGAAGAAAAAATACAAGACATATGAGGTTAAAAAGAAGCTAAATATTACTTATTTAGGTGCCCTATTTTCATGTTGGGAAATTTTGTGCCACTGCCGCCATCTTCGATTAGTTTCCAAGCTCAGACCTTTGGTTTTTCTTCTTCTTCGTGCCTCTGCCTGTGACTGTGCTTGATGTATTCTTCATTTCTTTTTGAACTAGAGATTTGAGACAAAGGGATGAAGAAGAAGAAGAAGAAGAGATAAAGAGAGAGTAAAGAAGATGAAAGGACAAAGAAGAAGAGATAAAGAGGGAGAGAGCTGGCTTGTTGGAGGCTCGAAGTACTCTGAACTGTGAAGCACTTCGTTAGAGGTAAAGCCGTGAGTTTTAATTTTTTTTTATTACACAAAACAGAAAGTTGGTGGTACAGTGGGTAGGGTATGTGTCAAAGACTCGAGAAATTATTACGCCTCGTCATCGCCAAGGAGTGGCTAAGAAGTAAACACATAAAGCATTAAAGGAAAATATATCTATCATGGGTCTACCCCGAGGCTTTGTGGTTTTGTTCTTATTGAAAATTGTTTTGTTTTTTGATCAACATCATGTCTTTTTTTTTTCTGGTAAAAAATATCACGTCTTTGAAACCCATACACAAACACAGGAATACGCATCTTCAAATTTCTTCTTCTGATTGGAGTGACTAATCTTAAATGAAAGGATTTCCTTGGCCTTGGCGAGAATATCAAGGACAATCATATAAAAAAGAAGATGGGTATTAGACATTAGGTATAGAATAGAGTAGTAGTAGAGTAAGTCGGTGAAGGTTTTAGGGTGAAGCTTCCAAAGCTCCCTTAGCTTCTTTTAGAATTTTTTTATTAAGAATTGTTTTTGGTTTGGGTGAAGGGTTGACTTGTGAAGCTAAAGTGTTGGAGTACTATGAAGTAATTAACAAAGAGGACCAGATGCTGCAGCACTTGGGTGAAGGTATTTCTTCCTTTCCTTCATATTTTTATTGCTTTAAATACTAGCTCAATCTTTTCTTTTTGACAATGAGATATTAGAACCTTGTGTTTATCAGTGTTTAATGTGATCCCTATAATAGTACTATTTACTAAACACTATCCTATGTTAAACAAACTATGTCCTTTAGAATTGATAAACTAATGTGAAGGCTTTTTTAACCTTTAGATATTTGGTTGCTTATTGTTTCTTAATTTTAGAATTTCTTCTTACTACTTATCAATTAAGTAGTATATTAAACTGAATATGTCTTCAATCGCAAAGGAAAATACTGGAAAAAAAGTTATTGCTGCAAGAAAAAACTATCCAGGGTAATAGATTCAATATAGGATGGAAACATGGGATGTATGTTGATGGGAATGGTAAACAAGTGAAGTGTAATTATTGTGAAAAAATTGTTAATGGGATATTTATAGATTCAAAATCATCTAATATGCACTAAAATAGACGTTCAAGCTTGTGTCAATGTTCCCCGAAGAAGTAAAGACCATAACACTGTAGCTTGTTTATGATACAAAATGTGCTTCATCTAAAAGGGAAAAATAATGGGTTGATATCGGTGATGAAAATGATCAAGGTGCACATGTACAAGTTGAGTCTCAAAATTTAGAGAGAGGGTAGATAAAGGGGTAGGCAACACACAATCAACCATTAATCATATGTTTAAGAGAGACTTGAGGGAAGAGGCATGTTAACAAGTAGCTCGATTTTTTTTATAGAAGTGCTATACCTTTTAATTGTATAAAAAAATCCTGACTTTACAAATATGTGTGAAGTTATAGGAAGATTTGGTCATGGATTTAAGCCTCCTTCTTATCATGAGATCAGAGAAAATATTTAAAATTGGAATTAAAAAACACATGAGCCTTGCTTGAGACCTTTAAGAGTTAATGGACAACAGCAAGTTGTTCCATAATGTCTTATGGGTGGACTGATAGAAAAACGCATTCAATTTGTAATTTTCTAGTGAATAGTCCCAAAGGGACAATATTTTTATATTCATTAGATACTTCTAAAATTTCTAAGACGGCTGGTAAAGTATTTGAGATGTTTGATGATGTTGTGGAAAAAGTATGTGAAAAAAATGTGGTGCAAATAGTAACTGACAATGCTGCAAATTATAAAGTAGCTGGGCAAAAATTAATGGAGAAAAGAAAACATTTGTATTGGACTCCATGTGCTACCCATCGTATTGACTTAATGTTGGAGGACTCGAAAAAATAATTATATTCCATAAAGAAACCATTAGCGAGGGGTAGAAAAATCATAACATATATTTATGCAAGATCAATGCTCATTAGCCTTTTAAGAAAATACACGAATGTAAAAGATTTAATCAGGCCCGCCGCAACTCGATTTTCCAATGCATATATGACTTTGTCATGTTTTAATGAGCGCCGGGTACCCCTAGTAAATTTGTTTAATTCTCAAGATTGGAAGGATAGCAAATTTTCATCTACCAAAGATGGAAAAAAAAGTAGCAAAAATTGTTATGGACAATAATTTGTGGAAGAATAAAGTAACATGCCTTAAAGGTGTTGCTCCTCTTGTTAAATTTCTTCACTTAGTAGATTCAGAAGAGAAGCCAGCTGTAGGATTCATATATGAAGCCATAGAGAAGGAAAATATCAAACAAAATTTTAATAGTGTTAAAAAAAAGGCAAGTATTAAATTAAATTTTTGTACATAATTTTATTATGCAACTTTTATGTTTTTTACAATTTAACTTTGTTGGTGGAATGACTTTTTATTGATTGTGATTTGTGATAGTTATGAGCTTATATGGAATATAATTGATGAAAGGTGGGAAGTGAAGTGGAGCTAATCACCAAGAGGGGGTGAATTGGAGATTTTAAAATTCTTTTCTAATTACTCTGTTTTTGAACACTAAAACAGAACTAAGTAGAAAGTGAGAAAGGAAAGCAAGACACAAGGAATTTATCGGTTCGGTCCAACCTCTTTACCTACGTCCGGTCCCAGAGACACTCGGGATTTCACTATCACAATTGATTACACACTCTGTAGCTCAAGAGTAATTCTCTCACTAGAACTTACTCCCTCTTACAAGTTGCAATCAATATCTCAATCTCCAAGTCCCCTAACTTGAGATACTTACCATAAATGATTTACAATTAATGAACTTTCTCTAAGAGTGGGTACAGCTAAACACTGCACATCAATGTATCAAAAGATACTTTACAAGTGAAAACTTAAAGAGTAGTTGGAAACTTGAATGCAATTCATTTTCAGCAGATTGGTTGGTGGAGAAGAATTGAATGCAACTCTTATTTATACAAAGAGAGCATGGCTTTTTTCCCTATTTGCCACCTTTTTAATAAATAATTACCATTTTGCCACTCTTTTCAAAATATTTCCCGATGTGCCATCATTTAGTCGATTAAACCAAGGTTTAGTCGACTAAATCGTGGGTGGGTATTTTTTTTAAAATTCCCCGATCTTTAGTCGACTAACTCACTTGGGTTAGTCGACTAAATCCGTAATTTAGTCGACTAACCCAAGTGGGTTAGTCGACTAAATGTCGGCAGAGGGGTTTTTTAAAACCCCATTTGCGTCATAATGGAACTCTTATCATATAGCAACCCTTCTCCCCCCCCAATACTCTCTATTTTCTCAGTTTTAGTGCGACCCATCAAAGTTTAATGCCATTCCACCTTGTTGAAGGTATTATTGTTGTATAATCGTTGTAGTTTCATTTTGTTCGGCTTTTCTTTTTGTTTGTAAGCTGAAACCCTTCCTTTTGCAGGTGACAAATTGTTGTTTGAAGGATGAGTTCAAGTTCAAACACACACGTTATTGTAATCTACTATAGTGGGAGGCATTTTGTATGTTCCGATGGTGTTCAATTTGAAGGAAAACGAAAATGATGAAAATCAAACGGGAACTACGTACAACGAGCTCAAAGAAAGAATTCACCAAAAATTGGGGCTACATTGCAGCCAACGCATTCATCGGTTAATTGCCAAAGTGGAGACTATAGTGGGTAAGGATAGTGTATACTACATTAGTAACGATGTATGTGATGATGAAGACGTAGAGTGTGTAATGGATGCATTTGCTAATCGAAGAGCACCAAATTTTATTGAGATATATGTTGAGCTTGAATCTGGTGAATCATTGTCTATACCCATGCATACAAGATCTACACAATATTTTGGTCAAGAAGAAGACACTGTCGGCGGATCTCGCACCTTCACAAGTCTTAAGTCGTAACATTGACGGATGAAGAGGAAGATGAGAATATGCACAGCGATGAGGAAGACGAATTTGAGAGGTTTATTCCAATTGGTGACACCTCAGATACTGATGTGGAGGGTGATTTTGATGCTCGCACGGACCCAGTAAACGCGAGGACCGCAACAATGCCACCGCTCCGTGTTGACCCAGTTAGGAGGGGTAAGTGAGTAAACTTGTATTTGTAGTTGTATTTGTAATATGTATTTAGTGTTTTTGAGAAAAAAAATCATATTGACAGATCCAGGGCCTGAGAGTGAGCCATTTTGGAACGAAAGCCCGCACTATTCCTCAATTAATTGGGCGCACTGTGACGATGACATGGAGACGTTGTATGGTGATGATGACAAGCAAGGTGGTTGGCAGTTAGGTGATCCATTATATTTGTATCAGCAGTTTCCTTCTAAGTTTGAATTGCAACATGCCGTGAAATTGCATTGCATGAAGTCTCATCGTACAGCCAAAGTTTATAAAAGCAATGAGCGTAGGTTGTTGATGAGGTGTCAAAATCATGCTGACGGTTGTCCCTGGAATATGAGGGCAATGGTCCCCAATAATGGAAATAGTTGGATGGTCCGTAAGTGGGGCAACAATCACACTTGCTTGAACCGAGTCTTGCCCGGATCATAGGCAACCTGGATTCGATGTTATATGTGAAGCCATTATCGTAGGTTTTCTAATTTTTTTTCAGCTACATTCGGTTTGTTTATTGACAAAACATTTTGAACTTGCTTTGTTTTCACCAGGTATGTTAAGAGAAGATCCAACTTTAAAACCAAAGGCTTGATACAAGAGAGGATACAACGTCCGTATGGATATAATATAACATACAAGAAGGCTTGGAAGGCGAAAATGAAGGCCATTGTGAAGTTATTTGGTGATTGGGAGGAATCATATGCATTCTTGCCCAATTGGCTTACATACATGACGCAGTGTAATGTGGGTTCTGTTTTCTGCTTGATACTAATGAATGTTTTGACGAACGTCGGTTTTATGGCGACAAACGCGTCTTTCGTAGGGTTTTTGGACATTTCACCGAGACCATAGAAGCCTTCAAATACTGTAAGCCCATACTTCAATTGATGGCACCCCCACCTGTACGGAAAATACAAAGGTACTCTGTTGATTGCGACTTCACAGGATGGGGATGGGAAGATCCTGCCAATTGCCTTTGCTGTTGTTCCTCCCAGGTGAGAAGTATGATGATTGGTGGTGGTTTTTGTGTCTCATACGTGATCATGTGACGCAAAGGCGGGGCATTTGTTTGATATCGACCGTCATGCCGTATTATAAAGGCGGTTAAAGATCACCGGAATTGGCAGCCTCCATATGCCTATCATGTGTATTGCCTACGTCATGTCGGGAGCAACTTTAATAATAGATTTAGGGATATGCAATTGAAGAAAACAATTATGAAACTAGGTAAAAAAGTTCACATTTGAATTACTTCTTGGACATATTTGTTATGATTGATTTGTTCAAATTGTTATGAGTTTACATTCGCTGTTATGCAGGGTACATGAGTTCAAAGATCCAGTTTGACATGAGGTTTCAAGAGTTTATTGACGCAAACCCACAGTGTGTCACCTGGTTTGAACGGCTTCCAAATGAGAAATGGTGCAGGTCCTATGATCAAGACGGACGGAGGTTTGGTCACATGACCACTAACCTAGCCGAGTGTGTCAACAAGGTCCTAAGGGGTGCACGTAATCTGCCGATAACGGTGTTGGTGAAGATGACTTGTAGTAGACTTGTCGAATATCTTGTCACCAGGCATGTTGAGATTGACAAATCTATCGCTGCAGGTAGGATAGTCTCAAAAAAGGTCGAAGAAGAGTTACAAAGGATGGACCAGTTGACAGTCACATACCGTGTGCGACTTTATGACAGAGATTTACAGTTATATGAGGTTGAGGACGCTTACAATCAATCGACACATGTCGCCGGTGACATAATGAGGGTTGACTTGATCAATCGCAAATGTCAATGTGGGAGGTTCACAAGAAGAAGGTATCCCCGTTAAATCACGTATTAGCAGTATGCAAGATGGAAAAGTTGAACCATTACGATTATGTTGACCCGGTATTCACTATCCCCTACATTAGTCGTATATGCAAAGACACCGGTATCCGCTAGGCAATGAATTGTTGATTCAACAAGGAGAGGGACCAATCGTTATCCCAAACGAAACTTTGTCACGCACACGGGGAAGACCAAAGTCTACAAGGATACAGAATGAGATGGATTGGGTGGAGTCTCAACCCTCAAGGTCGTTATATTTATAGGACTTGCCACCAAGCCGGTCATAATAGCCGCACATGTCCAATGAGGATTAGACCCGATTGAATTCTATGTAACGTGTTTTGTATTGAGTGTATGATGACTTTTTTTGGTCATGACTTTTTAGCGGACCAAACCTATGTATCACTCTTAATTGTTGCAAAAAACACCTTCCCAAGTCACATTGACAGTTAAAATGAGTTGGTAATGATTTAGTGCAAGCGTAAAACCTAAATCAGCAAGGGAGTGTGCTCTCGACCTCATTTAGTCGACTAGAATCTGGTTTATCTGGTCTAGTCGACTAAACCATATGGTTTAGTCGACTAAATGCTATCCAGAGGTAGGAGTGTGTCTCGGACCTCATTTAGTCGACTAAACCGATGGTTTAGTTGACTAAACCAGTCCGAGGCACACTCCCTTTCGGGTGTAGGTTTTCTGCTTGCATTCATTACCAAAAAAAGCACCAATTCCAGATCAAACAAATCACCAATTCCAGATCAAACAATAAAACATCAATTCGACCCTGCAAGTGAATCCTCCGTACATAAAACAATAAAGTCAGAGCGCCTAAACTAGAAGCATCAACATTCATTACCAAAAAACATGGACAAACAATAAAACATCAAGTAAAAATCAAGTGAATCCGTACATAAAACAATAAAGTAGAGAGCAAACATCAAACATAAAATCCCTACATCTAATCGCATCTTCGTGTGTCTCGGAATCCTCGTCTTCCTCATCTTCCGACACCGGGCGTCCAATCCAAAACTTAGCAAGCGTATCCTCTATCCCCTTAATCCGACCCTGCATCCACGTGAACCTTTCATCCTCCTTGGCTTCCATCCGGGACATCTGTTCCTTGTTAGCATTGATGGCTTGCATGACATCACGAAGGGAGAATCCACCATCCGGCTCAACATAGTCCTCCATATGAACCTCGGCATCATCATCATGGACCTCGGGAGGAACATTGGATGGACCGGGCCAACATCGTACATCCTCATCGACACCAGTGTAGTGCCACACACCATCTGCCACCTTGGCAATCTTGCACTGCTCCAATAGCCGTCCAAACCTAGAATTCCACGTCTTCTTGTTCACCATCTGCTCTTTGTGCATAGGAACACGGAAATGCTCCAATATCTTCTCGAACCGATACGCGTATGGGAGTGCAATGCTGCCTTCTTTTGTTTGGCCTTATACATCATGTGGCAAATGTAGTGCCTCCAATTCACCGCAATGCCATGACGAACAGCCCACATAACATAAGGGATGTCACCCTCCATCATCCTCGAATGATTGTATTGCCGAGGGAACAATATGTGGGTCATCACGTAGAAGAGGATACGGAACTATACCGCCCCACACTAACTATAGGTCTATGAATTCCCGGCCTCCTTGCCTCCTGCATAGCCTCATCTCGGTTAAATCCCTCAATGGCTACATTGGTATCCCCATCATACTGGTATCTATCCTCTTCATCAAAATCAAATCCCAGTAGAGTCATCCAGATGGGAGCCGTCATCAGTATGTCAATCCCACAGACGCGAGACCTCAAATCGCCATTTATGTAGCTCAGGTTATGGTAGAAAGCTCTCACCATAACCTCTGAATAGGCGCAACTCATCTCCGCCAGCATTGTCAAATGGGAAGTCCCCAACATCGGCACTATATCAAATCCTTCTTCTTCAAAGAATCCCATGTCTAATGATTTCGGCTTGATAATCGGTCTGGTAGCAAAATCTTCCAGGAATCGTATATGCTCTGCTTCATCATTCTCAAACAAATACCCAAACAGGAGGTCAACGAGCTCAGCCTCCGGTGCCTGATGTGTCCTAGAGGAGGATGCCCCACGGGTCGCTCGGTGCTTTATCCGTCTCCTACTCTCATTGCCGGTGTCTGAAGGCCCTTCTCTACGACGCATGATGACAATAAAGACCTACAAGTAAAACACAACATAATGGGTTTGAGACAGTTTAAAGAACAAATTTTAACAAAAAACCACAATATTTAATCAGCATGCATTGTTCTCAAATAATGTATAGGATTTCTTTCCAATAGTTTATATATACCCATCATTTAAACTAACCATCGGGTCTCTAAGCATTAACATACAACCGACAATTTAGAAGAAGGCAACTGTTTTCTCATATGCACTCATCCCATTTTGCCTTGTTTAGTCGACTAAACCACCGGTTTAGTCGACTAAAACGCTGGGATGTGTTTTTTTACCACATCACAGATTTAGTCGACTAAACCAGGTGGTTTAGTCGACTAAATGGCGACACAAGCTAGGTTTTCCAAACCCCATTTGCGTCAAACTCGCCTCTTATCATAGCAATACTCAAATCAATCACAGCAACCCAACAAACCAGCGAATGAAAGCACAAAATAGAAACACGCAAATGGAGTTGGCATAAACCCAAAAACTACGGTGGAAATCGAAATGGAGAAAAAAACATACCGATATCGACGCAAATCCCACTAGATTGAAGTTGAATCCGCAACCCACCAACGGATTCAAGAACGATTTGGTCAAAAATAGCAGAGGGGAGAGGTTTGGGGAGAAATTTAGTCGATTAAGGGTTCTATAGCGCGGTTGGGGGTTTTTAGGGTTTTTAAAAAACCCCTCGCCGACATTTAGTCGACTAACCCAAGTGGGTTAGTCGACTAAATGTCTTTAAAAAATGCCCATTTAGTCGACTAACCCACTTGGGTTAGTCGACTAAATGTCGGGTTTAGGTTTAAAAAAAAAACCCTACGGATTTAGTCGACTAACTCAAGTGAGTTAGTCGACTAAATATCGGGGAATTTTAAAAAAACCCACCGCGATTTAGTCGACCAAACCTTGGTTTTTAGTCGACTAAATGGTGGCACATTGGGAAATATTTTGAAAAGAGTGGCAAAATGGTAATTAATTATTAAAAAGGTGGCAAATAGGGAAAAAGCCGGAACCGAAACCGAAATGCCGACAAACAGGAAAGTCATCAAAAGTTACAGGCATTTGTCTGACCTCTCTGGTCGCCGGATTCCACAATAAAGGGGCAGGAGGCTTTATACTATAATCGGCGAGGCAGATCAAGCCATGGCAAGAATCGACGAGGTGAACCGCCATCAAGGAACCAATCGTAGGTAAGTTCTCAAGCTCATGAAATTGCATCTCGCGATCGAGCAAACATAAGTTGAAAAGGTCATCTCTACGAATGATAAGAAGCGAAGGGTTTTGATTAGTGGTGTGGTGGTGGAGATGGTCTTGGACGAAAGATGGGGTTTTGATGAGATTTTTCCAATGTTTGCAACACATTGAAATCTGATTAGGGATTTTACAGGGAGTCGTTTGAGAATATCTGTGATGATTTCTTCAGGAAGAAATGGCAGGGGGACATCCGATAACATCTGATTCGTCGTGCTCGGCTAAGAAGACCAGGTGTCTCAGAGGAAATCAGAAGAAATGATAGTTTTAATAATCAAAGCAATATATTTGATTTGTTCTTTGTTGACTGAGAAGAAGGAATCTCAGAGAGGAAAACCGTCGCAATCCATAGGGAAGGATTTTATTAGGAAAGATCGGACGAAGAAGAGAGTTGATGATCTTTAAATTTTGGGTAATTCAGCTGTTTTTTAAAGGGATATTTTATTTAAATTATTTGTGATAATATATATATATTATCGGCAGTGAAATTAAGTTATTAAGTTTATTTTGAAGTTAATTTCAAGATTTTCGCATATGAAATTAACTAATCAATTGAAATCTAATATCTTTTTTTGCCATCAATATGAGGTTTTATTTTATATCATATCAAATCCAGTGAAATACAATCCCAAACATCCATCATCCTCTCCCGTAAGTATCACCAATGAAATCAATTTCAAATTTGAATTTAAGCTTAAATATCGCAACTATTTTTGTTATCAAAATTTGAATTTAAGCTTAAATATCGCAACTCTTTTTTGCCAGTGTGTCAAAGTTTCATTACTACGTATACCCTTATGTATATTTAAGCTTAAATTCAAATTTTGATAGCAAAAAAGAGTTGCGATATTTAAGCTTAAATTCAAATTTTGAAATTGATTTCATTGGTGATACCGTGATACTTACGGGAGAGGATGATGGATGTTTGGGGTGATATATATATATATATATATATATATATATATATAGTATTATTTTTTATATATTTCACTTGATCTAATATTATTGGATTAAAGTGCAAATCTTTTCTTTCCCGAAATCTTTTGTGCCCAGTGCCCCTAAGTACTTTTTAAGGTGTAACCAGTGAATAATGAAACCTAAGTTTATTTTCCCATTTCCCTTTTTTTCCTATTAAAACTCTAGCCGACTCATCCTTTTGTCATGACATATGCTATGCCTTGTTGTCATATGGCACATAAGATTTTTTTAGTCAAATGGTTGTTGATTCAGCAACTTAACTGTCAAAGTAACTGAAAAGTTAGATTTTGATGAAATTGCACTAATTTAATAACTTCAAGGGTAAAATTAATAACTTTACGGCATTGAACGCACCTTAACCTATATGTGTGTGTATATGTATATATATTTATATTTATATATATTTTGTTTATATATTTCACTTGATCTAGTATTATAGGATTAAGGTACAAATTTGCTCAAACTTTTCCTGGTGAGCGATGTTGCCCGAAAATATTAAAACAGTCATGTTATCCCTTACCATTAAAATGTTAATTGTCAACGTCAATCTTTTTAATGGGTATGGATCAAAATTACTATAATTTGAAATTTTTGGGATGACATTGACCCTTATGAAACTTTCATGTCAACGTTGATTATCATCCAAACTTCGAGGATAAATTTAGACATTGACCCTAGTATTATAATGCACAGAGTTAATATACTTTCTCATGTCTTTAACATAAAACCCAATTGACTTTTCTAGGGATTAAAGAAGCTAAATAAATTTATTGGTCATATGTTTTAAGAGTTTCCTTAGTCTCTAAAAAAAAGTTAATTGAGTTGTATATTAAGGATCAAAGGAAATAATAATATGTTTTAAGAGCTTTACATTTATTTTTAAAGATAAGGTCCAATTTTAATCTAGAAGTAACCACTTAGAAGTGCGGGGTATTTGTAAGTTTTTTAAGAGCACCTTTCTCTGAAAATAAGCAAACATAAAAATTTCACTATGGTTGTGAGGCAATATTAAGTTTGATCGTTAAATGACATGTGACACTCAATAAGCCATCTCATCAGTTAATATTTCACCTGTAATAATTTAAAAAAGGAACATATCATCTCAAAAAAAAAAAAAAAGCTTCATAAAAAAGGAGACCTAGGAAAACACACCAATAAACCCTCCAAAATCCCAATTTTCCTTCTCTAGGAGCTCTTCACACTCTCCTTACCCGTCACTTCCAATCAAGCAACGAATCAAAAGTTCTCTGAAACTCAATTCTTCCCAAGAGAAGTATGAAGAAGAGAAATTGCTTTTCGGTGCTATTCGGAGCTTCTTATACTGCAGATTTCATATAGAATCGTTTAAGATTTTACAAAGAAGAAAATCAAAGGGATAACATCAAAAAGTAGGAAGAGCAACATCAAAAATTCAAAATCAAAGCAACATCAAAATCATATCAACATCAAAAAAATCACATAACAACAACACCCAGGAGGAAGAGACAAATCCAGAATCAAAAGAAAAAATTCAAAATCAAAATAATCAAAATCTAGAATCAACCACCTCATGCCAACAAGAAATGATATCAACAAATTCATGAACCCATAAGCAAAAGTTGGATAAAACCCAGAAAATCAAAAGAAACCATCTCTTCACCATCTTAGGGATTTTGGGGAATATAGTTTGAATATGAGGGATAAAGCTTTAGATCATCAGTTGAGGAAGAATAAGACTCAAATACCCACCAGAGTCATCAAATGAAGCTACCCCAAAATGCGACTCTAGTCCTCTCGATTGTTTCAACTCATGGTGTCTTTGCTCTATCTCATCCTTGGTTCTTTCTATGCCTCCACTTGATCTAATCCTTGGTTCTCATGTTAAAGATGATGAAAAAGCTACTCCCAAAATGCGACTCTAGTCCTCTCAATCGTTTCAGCTCAGAGTCATCAAAAGAAAAGGGATTGGCAAGTTCACTGAAGGTCTGGTAGCAGGAGCCATGGATGATGAAGAAAGGAAGAATCAAACCATATTTGGGGAATATAGTTCACATTTGAGGGATAAAGCTTTAGATCGTCAGTTGAGAAAGAATAAGACCCAAATACGCATCAGAGTCATCAAATGAAGCTACTCCCAAAATGCAACTCAGGTCCTCTTGATCGTTTCAGCTCATGGCATCTCTGTCTCTCTCTCTCTCTCTCACATACCCTAATTGGCGAGTTCGAAGGTCCGTAACTGGAGCCACGGATGATGAAGAGAGGAAGAATCAACCCCTATTTGGTTTGATATGATGAGAGGGAGAGTGTATGCTTTTAATATTAACTAATAGACCAGGTGAAATTGCTACGTTTTAGATACTGCTATGTTTTAGATACTTCTAGAATGGCAGGGTTCAAGGTTAAAAAAAATAACTAAGGAAAAATTCCATGATAAATTTACAAACATTATTTGTATTCTCTCGGTGTGCCGGAAAAGAACAGAATATTGTGAATGGATTAGGCCAGAGAAAGTCTATAATTTAATTTGCAATTTGAGCTCTATAACTTGATGTCTATTTTGTCATTCATGTAATTTTACCAAATTTTTAATCAGGCCTAAATAAATATTTTTGAGAAAACTAATTTTCTAGATTGGTCATTACACTTCCTCAATCATAATCCTTAATTAGTCTATGTTCAAAATTTATCAAGTAAATTTTTTTGCCGACTCAAAATTTTTTAATTATAAGTTTATAACCGATATGAATTAAAAATATAAAAGTACCAATAAAATACAAAATAAAACTCATTTTTAAAATAAAATTATGAAATAATTTTTAAAAAAATTCAGTGAGTTATTTACGATAAATATGTGTTGATTGTTTTAGAATTACTCATTTAGTCATTACTCTCACAAATGAAAACGCTCATTAACATACACCACTTTCAAGGATTGTTCAAAAAATATTTGTAAATTTGGCAGGTAAATATTTTAAAGTAAAATCAAAAATATTTCTAAATTTGGGAGGTAAAGTAAATTAAATATTTTAAAGTAAAAGGCTCTACTTAGTCAACTATCCATAAAATTTAAAACTTCCACCCCACATCCGTTAGAATATTGAAGATTTTGGCATTTGAACCCACGGTAAAAAATGTTAAGCTTAAATATTTTACATCAATTAAACCATTAGAATGCTTTCGATTGTTCGTTCAACCCACCCGTGAAACAAGGAGATGTGTTATATTTTAGAGAATCAGATGAGAGAGTAATTGTTGTATCTTATTCAGATGAATGAACGATTACATTTATAGACAAAACAGAGAATCAGATCTGTTAATAAGATCTAGATTTGAAATTTTAAAACTAATATCCTAACAATAATCTCCTATAATCTTTAGGTTTAGTTAATCCCTATAATTAAGGGATTAATAAAATATTCTAATAATAACAGATTCTATACTTACATTGATCACCTTTCCCTCTGTGTGTAGAGATGTAGCAGTGAATTGAGATGAAATATTGAATATTCAGAGGAGGTAAATAATTTTGCAAACCTTAGACGCAACATAACAATTAACATCGGGATTATGGCTCTTCAATGTTGGATGTCGCCAATTTGCACCAGGCTTTCCACATAATTGTAAACAGTTGCTCTAAAGCCATATCTATGTCCAGGGATAGAAAACCACTTGCGTTCGTTTGTGGTGCCATTGATGATATATAGACCACAGTTTGGTTCAGCATTCTCCGTTTCAACTTCAGTTTCACCAAAAAGTCCATTCATTCCATAATCAAAGCAAACAATCCGATTCCTCCAAATGGTCCCAAGATATAACTTGAATGGATCACAGTCGTAACTATATATCCACCTCAAACTCCATCTCTTTTCAAATGAACCTCTTACCCCTTCCTCCATCACCCCAAAATAAATACAAGCATGTTGAGAGTTTATCATGGAAGGACGAGAAATTATTACAAGTTTTTCGTCACACACAGCAAGCCTGACACCTATATGGCATAATAAAGTAGGCATTGGTGTTACTGTAAACACTTCCGTTTCTAAGTCCAATGAAATTATCACATCACTATCATCACCTGGCCTCGGCCCATACCAAAACATAACTCCTTTAATAGTGACACAGTGACCAAAAATTCTAAAATCTTTTATGTTGTCAAAGTGTATGTCTTTCCAGGACCCTGTGCTTAAGGAATACACTTCCACTTTATAAATCATGTTAGTCTGAGAAAGTCTCACTATCTTGTAATCATTAATAAGAGGACTGAAACCGAAACCGAAATGCCGACAAACAGGAAAATCAGCAAGAGTTACAGGCATTCGTCTGACCTCTCTGGTCGCCGGATTCCACAATAAAGGGGTAGGAGGCTTTATACTATAATCGGCGAGGCAGATCAAGCCATGGCAAGAACCGACGAGGCGAACGCCCATCAAGGAACCAATCGAAGGTAAGTTCTCAAACTCATGAAATTGCATCTCGCAATCCAGCAAACATAAGTTGAAAAGGTTATTTCTACAAACGTGTTTGATAAGAAGAGAAGGGTTTTGATGAGTAGTGTGGTGGTGGAGATGGTCTTGGACGAAAGATGGGGCTTTGATGAGATTTTTCCAATGTTTCGACATACATTGAAATCTGATTAGGGATTTCACAGGGAGTCGTTTGAAAATATCTGTGATGATTTCTTCAGGAAGAAATGGCAAGGGGACATCCGATAACATCTGATTCATCGTGCTCGGCTGAGAAGACCAGGTGTCTCAGAGGAAATCAGAGTTTTAGGAATAAAAGCAATATATTTGATCTGTTGTTGACTGAGAAGAAGGAATCTCAGAGAGGAAAACCGTCACAATCCATACGGAAGGGTTTTATTAGGGAAGATCGGACGAAGAAGACAGTTGATGATCTTTAAATTTTGGCTAATTCAGATCTTTTTAAAAGGGATATTTTATTTAAATTATTTGTGATATATATATATATTATCGGAAGTGATATTTTATTATATAGATGGCAACGGCTTTAGTAATGTTATTAAGTTTATTTTGAAGTTAATTTCAAGATTTTCTCATATGAAATTAACTAATCAATTTAATTTAATATCTTTTTTTGCTATCAATATGAGGTTTTATTTTTTTACTTTTTTTGATGCAATATGAGGTTTTATTTTTATATCATATCAAATCCAGTGAAATACAATCCCAAACATCGATCATCCTCTCCCGTAAGTTTCACCGATTAAAATCAATTTCCAAATTTGAATTTAAGCTTAAATATCGCAACTCTTTTTGTCATTGAGTCAAAGTTTCATTACTACGTGTGTGTATATGTAATAACCCTAAAAATGTTTATAGACTATTGAGATAATAGATCATTAGGAAAAAAAAAATTTACTTATGTTATTTTAGATATTTTCTATTATTTATGAAATATTTTTTATTTGTTGAGGGCGTGATCCTTAAGTTTAGGATCCGTAAGTATAATACTTGTAAACTAAATGAATAATTTCATTTATCTATTTATTTATTTTTGTAGTTACTCCCATAATATCAGTTGTGGATTAATGGGCTAGTTTTAGGAATATCTTAATAGTATCTTATTAGACTATCTTAATTTATTTAGTATCATAGGATGATCTTGATTAAAATATTTAATTATTTGAATGAAGATATTTTGATTATCTTTCAATTTTATTTGCTGCCTTTAATTCTTTCCATTATTTTGATCGCTATCACTAATAATAATGATAATTAAAAAAAAAAAAATACCTTTATTTGGTTCTAGCCAATTTCAAATTACCAAAGTGCCATATAAATTTTAATCCTTTTTCTATTAAAACTCGCCTTCTCCTCCTTATCATCGATTTGATTCGTTCAACAACAGCGAAGGAAAAAATTTCTGGAGACTTCGCCATTCTTCTTCTCTGTTCGGCTCGTCGTCTATGTTCACCGGCGGGGTTTCCTTATTCGGCACTGCCATGATAAGAATAGCTTTCCCCTTTCTTTTCAATTCAGCAAGTGCGTGGGTCCGTTTTTCTTCACCGTCGGTGGGTGTGACCTCATTTTGTTAGGGCTGTATCGTAACAATTAAAGTCATCTTCTTCCTTTGCTGTGTTCAATGTTGCCTCAAGTGTGTGTGTATTAGAGTTTCGAACCTGTTCTTGGGTGCTAAGATTGTATATGTATGTTCAAATCCTTCTTCTCCATCCTATGTTCTGCATCTTATTGTTGTATGTGTTTGTCTTTATTCTTCTTTGCTATGTTGACTTTTATGCTTGTGTTCAAGAGCCTCAATCCTTCCTCTCTTTTTTAATTGCTTCCATGATTTGTGGTGTAATAGGAATTGAATTTTTCCCCTGTCCATTGCTAGATGTTTAAAATGAGAGTGGAAGTTAAAAGTGTGGTATTTGTTGGTAATTGTAATTGTGATTTTGTTCTTTGAGTTTACTTTGAATGCCTACTAGATGTTTGAGAAAATGTGAATGATGAAGTATGGATGCTGTAGAGAGTTGAAGAAAAAGAGAGCTTGTTCTGTCAATATAAATGTATAAGTAGGATTGGTGATTGATAAAATATTTGAAAGGAGAATTGAAAGCAAAATATTGGTATTAAATGGAATATTGAGGCTTTTGTGAAACTAATTTGGTGCATGGGTGGAGCATGATGTTTGTTTATAGGTTACAAGTTGTTTAAGATACTTAATTTTGGTGCTGTGATTTAATAAGGCTGTTTAAAGTTGCTTGGTTAGTAAGATGGGATAATAACCATTAATTTTTATGATTTGATTTTTATAAGTACGAAGGTGTTGGTGAAATTGTTAAGATGGTACAGGTTTATGAGTTGATTTTGTGGAATGCATATAAGTATTTCAGTAAATGCTTAAGAAGGAAATTTTATGAGGTTGAGAAATAAATTAGTTGGTGATAAAATTGAATCAATTATTTTACTAACTGAAATGTTGTTGAAAACTGAATTTGAAAAGTTTGGAATTTTATATAATAATGTTGGAAAGAATGTCATTGGGAAACTCCAATGGTTAAGTTTGCTTATTTTCATGTCAACCATTGGAATGTCTGTTTGGTGATGATTGTGCTTGCTAAGGTGTTGAAGAATCTTAATAAATGAATTAAAAAAATATACGTTTGACATATAAAATTATAAATTGAATAATAATGATTTTTGTTTTAGACGTCAGAGGATTAAGGAGTGAATGTAAATTGATAGGTAGAAGTAAGTCATATATTTGGGAGTGCAGGTAGAAGTAAGTCATATATTTGGGAGCATAGCGGGTGAGTGAATAGCATCCCATTATAATTTTTATAAATAATATTTTTACTAGTTGTTGTATTTTTATGTTAATTACCATAATTATAAGTATGATTTCGCGAATGAAAGTTTATCAAAATTGTTTCATTTCCTAATTTAATTTATGATGATTTTATTAATAGTTACTAATTCCATGAAATTTTATCATTTATGAATTTTTATGCAAAGAATTGGTAAGAAAATTTTCTAAGATATTATTTGTAAATTTTATATTGAGATGGTCTTATATTTAAAATGCCCTTATGCAAGTTACTATTATATGAAAAGACTTTCGAATGATGGAATTGGAAGGAAATGTTTTGAGATTTTGTAAACTTTCATGCTAGGGTCTTCTATTACGAAATATTCTGTTCGAATTCTCATCATTAGAGGAAAAGCTTTTTGCTTGCTATTGGTAAATTGGCCGCATGCATGCTTGAAATTGTTTTGAGAAGCTTGAATACAGAACGCTAGTTACTAGCGGTAGATGCGTTAGTCATTGGTGCACCATGGTTACCCTCGAGCTCGCTTGATATTCATGTGGTGCACCATGGTTACCCTTGAGCTCGCTTGATATTCGTGGAATTTATTCTCACGCTTGTTATTCGTGGTTTTTATACTTGCGTTTGTTTCATAGCCTTGTGCTACACTTGCTTTATGGCTCTGTGTCGTGCTTGGTTACTTACCCTCGTGGACTGTGTGTCCACTCTAGTTTTCGTGGCCTCTATGCTATGCTTGGTTATTTTCCCTCGTAGACTGTGTGTCCACACTTGTTATTCCGTTCTGTTGACGTCCTACAGAAAGATGAGATTTGAATATGGTTTAAATTGATTATGTTAAATCAAATGTTTTACTACGTACTTTGATTTATTTTATTAACGATATTTTATATAGTTTTACGTATGTTTATGATTGTACACTATAGAAATTGAAGTTGATTTCCATATTGTTATGATTCAAAGTTAAATTAGTATAAATTATTTTCATTAGTATTTCATTAAATTTCATAAATGGGACGTTATTCATCGGAAAATTTTTGGCTTTAGATGGCATTGTTGACCTTGCACCTTCAGTTGAACAATGAAGACCCTCATTGCTGACCGAAGCTTGTAGATATATTTTGGAAGAGCTGCTAACTGCTGTAAATACAAGTTTATATTTATGTATTTACTTCTGTAGTTTAGATGCTCCACATAGTATAGGCAGGATCCTTGTCTCTTTTTGATGATTTTGAAATATATGAATATCTATATATTGTTGTGCAACAAATTGATCTTGTGCGCTATTGTAGAAATTTCAGAGTTCAACTTACAGAAGAGACTTTATTGATATTTCTATAAATTTCTTAATTATGAAGTAGATTATATAAGAGCTAGACGTCATGTATGCATATTGTATTATTGTAATTATTACATGAGGCACATGTTTAGATGTGTTTTAAGACTTTAGGAATGTGAGTCCACCTACATTCTATGAGTTACTCCTAAATTTTTGAGGCGTGACTATATTATAATATATATATATATATATATTTATATAGATATTTATAAACATTTTTTTTTATTTCACTTGATCTAGTATTATAGGATTAAAGTGCAAATCTTTTCTTTCCCGAAATTTTTGTGCCCACTACCCCAAAGTACTTTTTAAGGTGTAATTGGTGAATAATAAAACCTAAGTTTATTTTTAATGATAAGGTCCATTTTTACTCTAGAAGTAACCACTTAGAAGCGCGGCATATTTGTAAGTTTTTTTAGGAAGAGCAACATCCAAAAACCAAAATCAAATCAACATCAAAAAAATCACATAACAATGACACCCGGGAGGAAGAGACAAATCCAGAATCAAGAGAAAAAAAATTCAAAATCAAAATAATCAAAATCTAGAATCAACCACCTCATGCCAACAGGAAATGATATCAACAAATTCATGAACCCATAAGCAAAAGTAGGATAAAACCCAAAAAATCAAAAGAAACTATCTCTTCACCATCTTAGAGATTTTGGGGAATATAGTTCGAATCGAGGATAAATCTTTAGATCATCAATTGAAGAAGAATAAGACTCAAATACCCACCAGAGTCATCAAATGAAGCTACTCCAAAACATGACTCTAGTCCTCTCAATCGTTTCAGCTCATGGTGTCTCTGCTGGATGTCATCCTTGGTTCTTGTCACACCTCTACTTGATGTCACCCTTGGTTCCTGCTATGCCTCCGCTTGATCTCATCCTTGGTTCTCATGTTCAAGATGATGAAGAAGCTACTAACAAAATGCGACTCTGGTCCTCTCATTCGTTTCAAGTCATAGTCATCAAACAAAAAGGGATTGGCAGGTTAATTGAAGGTCTGGTAGTTGGAGCCTTGGATGATGAAGAGAGGAAGAATCCCTATTTGGGGAATATAGTTTGAATTTGAGGGATAAAGCTTTAGATCGTCAATTGAGAAAGAATAAGATCCAAATATGCATCAGAGTCATCAAATGAAGCTACTCCCAAAATGTAACTCTGGACCTCTCTATCGTTTCAGCTCATGGCATCTCTCTCGCTCACACCCTAATTGGCAGGTTCACTGAAGATTTGGTAGCTGGAGCCACGGATGATGAAGAGAGGAAGAATCAACCCTATTTAGATTGTTGTGATGAGAAGGAGAGTGTATGCTTTTTAATATTACCTAACAGACCAGGTGAAATTGCTACTTTTTAGTTACTTCTACAACAGCAGTGTTCAAGGTTAAAAAAATAAGTAAGTCTTCTGGTATAGAACACAAATGTCTAGCCTAATGGGCTAGTGAGTTGATATTGGATTAGTAGGCTCCGCCTGAGTATCTATGAGGTAGATATCTAGGAGAGCAAGGGATTACTGTACACAAACGAGGCTTTCGCCTAAGGGGGTGATATGTGTGCACAGTGTAGACAGTATGTAATTAGTTCAGGGTTGAGAACGTGTGTACCTTAGGATTTGACCTCTGTATTTATAGAGTGTACCTTAGGTTGGGTTTCATGGGCCTCGTGTGATCTATGGCCCGAGTATCATAACTCCTATATCATATCCTAAGATCTTCCTTGATTATAGGTAGAGCCGGGAAATCAGGCCGGCCCTTTAAAGCCTTGGCCCTTCAAGGGTCGGGCTTGAAAATTTGAGGAGTTTAAAGAAATAAGCCCTGTAGGGCCTCAGGCTTAACGGGGCCAGCCCCGGAGGGCCTTGGGCCGGCCCTGCAAGCCCTTTTAATTTTTTATTATTTTTTTAGGCATGTATTTACATATGATGTTAATTTACTAATTTGTATGTATTTTCTATTTGTTGTAGATTTATTTATCCATTTAATTACAAATACATAATAACTGTACTCTAATTTTATTATTTGGTTTATTATTTGTTACCGATAAAGATAATGGATGTGTTCATGATGCGAGACAAAAAAATTCATGATATTCTTACTCATGAACCAGAGCCTACTCAAAATGAAGCACAATCAAATGTCGTTGAAAATAATGATAGTAGCGAAGATGATGACAATAATAGTCATCGTATTAATGTCACTTAGTAGTATGCTTCTTATGTTTTATCAGAGTTATTTGTGAATATAGTTTGCTTTTGATTATGAATAAGTGATTGTGCTTATTTGTTGGATGATTCATGTTGTTTTGATATTAATGTTAATAACATTTATTTGATAAATTAGAATTTTAATTTTTGTAATTTACTAATTATATTTGAAAAAAGGAGGAAAAATAGTAAAAATTTGGAATAGTAACTTTCGAACATTGGAGGGCCGGCCTTGGCCCAGCCCGGTGTTCTCGGGCCAGGCTTTGAAAAACAAATGTTTTTCTTATTTCGAGCCCTGGAGGGCTGGCCCTGTTAGGCCCTAGCCCTTCACAGGTCGGCCCTGATTCCCAGCTCTAATTATAGGTAAGTTAGGATCCCCCTTCATTGTAGATAGATCCTGATATGCCATATATTCATTATTGGGCCGTCCTGCTATTAGGTTCGATATAGGTCCGTAACAATTGCCCCACAGCCCGCTAGTTCAAGCTTTTGAGCTGTGAGGATGTATTTTGCCCCCAGACAGGTTATCTGAGTTAGATTGTCGTGAACCTTACCCTTTTGCCTATCTATGGCGCATTGCTGAATTGGTTTATGTTAAACCCGATTGCTGATGTCATTTGCTCAAATATCTGAGGTAATGTGTCAAAGATCTGAGGTAATGTTAAGGGGTTCGCTTGACTTCGAGGCAATGCCCTTCCGCAGGCGCCATTATAGCCAACTGATACTTGGCTACCCTGGATTCGCGAGGGATTTCAACTGCCACGTCTAGTCGCCTACAATTTCTGTGCCCATTTAATGCAGCCATCACGTCGTGTACGTCAACCCTGCTTTTTGGGTGAATGGTCTCTTTTACCCCTAACGCTTAGACATCGTAACGTTCATTATTCGTATTTCCCTCCATTCCTCACACTCTTTACCTTTGTGATTTCTCTC
Source organism: Acacia acuminata (assembly GCA_019022655.1). Taxonomy (NCBI): domain Eukaryota; kingdom Viridiplantae; phylum Streptophyta; class Magnoliopsida; order Fabales; family Fabaceae; genus Acacia; species Acacia acuminata. Next base: position 834,424 of record JAFJYI010000224.1, read on the forward strand.
TTCTCCTCAGAAACTTTGTTCTTTCTTGCAATGATCATCTCTCCGCGACCCACTGATCTTGCCGCTTCGAACTTCTCCGACTCTCATTCAATTAGGTATATCTATTACCTCCCATCATTTTTCTAGTTTAATCCTGAAGTTTGCATGTTCTATGATTTTTGGTTCTCATTTTTGGGGTTTTCTGGGTAAGTTTCGATAGGAATGTCTGGGTAACCTTTGAGTTTTGGTCTTCATTCACATGGCTGTATATCATTGTGCGTGGGTATATCCATCGACTAGTCTCGCTTCGATTCCCCCTCCTTACCAAGCCTTTTACGCCTCTCTAGGTTTCAATTTCTGGTGGTGATGGATAGGATTAACCATTTGCCCTCTTCGAGTCTGAACATAACTCCAAAAGAAGAGGAGTCAATACGTGCACTTTATCCCAAAACCATTTTTTGGTTTCGATTCGCCTCTGACCGAAGAGCAAAGGCTAGCCCCTTGCTCCGCAAAGGGTCTAGAAGGGAAGGTATTGAGGGGTCCCGACCTGCCATTGCTAGGTCCCAGGGTAAAAGCTCCGCCAACATTTTGGTTGGCGTCGGGGTCCGGGGTGTGCCCGACGCCATCCCGGCACTGCCTATCGGCCCATGTTGGGACTGTATAGACTCAAGCTCCCACTACATCGCGATTGGTCAAAACTCCCTTGCCAACGTCACTCTAGGTTTGTGCCGACATAGGTCTTCCTCTAACCCCATCCCAGTCATTAGAACTAAATCTCATCCAGATCCCGCCATTTTTCCTCCTTCTCGCAGTAACTTGCATGCACTAGGTATATCTTTCACTTGTTGATTTTAGCCTTTTTTGGGTTTGTTTTAGGTATAAATGGATCCGTCTTCTCCATCCCCTAGCTCGCACTCCATTGCCAAAAAGTCAGATTCCACGAGTCCCCCAAGAGCCCTTTTAGAAAAATACCCCTGGGTTACTCATGAGGTGCTGACGACACATTCTCTGATCACTGCATCCGACATCGCCAGGCTTGATGTGAAAGATTCAAGTGGCTGTACTTTGTGCCCCCTGCCGATGGCAAACCCATTTGTTCCCAGCGGGAGGGAACCTACCCTTCTTTCTTTTTTTTTATAGGGACTATGTATCTCGACTCGGTTTTTGCTTTCCGTTTATCGAGTTCCAGATCGCTGTTCTTAACTATCTCCACCTTGCTCCTTCACACCTCAACCCTAACGGGTGGGGTTTCCTTATAGCTTTTGAACATTTTTGCGCCTCTTTTGAGGAGCCTATTCCTTGTACAGTTCCTTTATTCTTTTATTTCTTTAATACCTTCACACCTCGTTCCGGTAAAGAACCTGCTGAGTTGAAGGGTTTGACGTCCATCGGGGGCCCGTTGGTAAAAAAACTCTTTCACGCCTTTTCCGATTCCTTTAAGCATTTCAAAACTAGGTTCTTCAAGGTAGTTGCCAATCCTGGGCAAAAGCCATGGTTTCTTTACGGCCCCAAGTCCAAGAATGTGGAATGGAGATTTCCATTATATTGGACAAAAGACCATCACAAAAATCAATCCTCCCACTATCAAGTTGAGCAGGACGACATCCCAGCCGAGGATGTTGGCTTTGCGACTCGCCTAGTGGCCTATGTTACAGAGTGCGATTTCATTAGCGCGGCCTCTTTTATTTCTCAATCTGGGGCCGAGTTAAGGCTGGGCCAGCATATGCTTACCATCGCTTATGCATTCTGTGTTTGAAATTTTATTTCCAGTATATGATTGTCTTGGTTTTCTATTCTGATCAGTTTCATTTTCTAATATACAACTCAAGGTATGGATCCATTGCTGCGCTATCTGGCTCATGTGAATCTGGGCCTCGGAGGGTCGAATAAGGATAAGGGGAGGAAACGCTCTACTACTGAGCCTCGCAAGACACCAGTCAATACGGATGCTCAAGCGAGAACGTCAAAGAAGACTACGGCCAGATGGGATACTTCCCAAGACAACTCGATCATTCTCTCCATAACCAGTACCCCCCAGTTACTCTAACTTCCCGCACAATCATCCAAGCTCCTGCACCCTCCTCTTAACTCTTCCTCCTCCGCCGCCCCCGCTCAAACTCCTGCGTGGACTTACGTGGAATAAAGGCTGGACCGAGGAGCTCTCCGTGTCTCTTCTTCCTCCCCGGCGCTATACTAATAGTGTGCCATTCTCGGAACTTGAAGACAACGAGCTTTGGGACATCCAAAAGCAAACGCTGAGGGCCGCCGGAGTGGCACAGGCTATAAGCATCTTAAAGCGTAATCACGTTGAAACCTGTGCCGCTCTAAATCAAGTGAGGGCGGAGAGAGATGGGGCGGTGGCTGAGAAGAAGAAAGCCGAGGAGGCTTATCAAGCAGCCAAGGCTGAAAAGAGCAAACTAAACAACGAGCTTCTGATGACTAGAGAGGCTCTTGACAAGACAAACCATGAGCTCGTTCAGCTGCAGGCAGCCCATGAACAGGACATGCAGGCCTTGAGGGTTGTGCAGAACCAACGCGGGGATCTGGCAAAGGAATTAGGTGAGACTAAGGCCGCCCTTTTTGACGCCCAGAAAGCCTACTTGGATGCTCCGACACGGTGAGGGAGACGTCGAAGGAGGCCTTCGATATGGCCTTAGTGCAAATTCGACACTTGAACCCTGATGTCAACCTGGACCTTTCCGAGTTTCTTTATAGGGCATATATCTGAGGTTACAAGTTAATCCCGCCTCCGTCGTCTCCTATTCACAACTTGATGTCCGAGCTTGATGGAGGTCGATCCGGCGATGGTGAGGAAGAGGTCTCGACGGCGTCCCCCACCCCCCCTCGGGAAGGAGGAAGGCTCCACCAGATGAGGCCGTGTAGCTAATTCTGGGTATTAAGACCCGTGGTGCTTTGTTACTTTCCACCGGTTTTCAACCCGGTTGTGTTATGTTTGTAATTACTTACGTTTGGACAACTTGATCAGTAACGATAGTTTCACTTACTTTCATATTAAGTTGAGTATGCTTGCGTGTCTTTTCTTCATCATGGTGACAAATTTTCTTTTGTGAATCCCAACTTGTGTTGGTAATTGTATAACTGGGCCAGGTCTTGATTATGCAGAATCTGCTAGCGTTATTCTTCCGATATCGAAAATCGGGTATGTGAGTAGGGGTTGCGAAATAAACCGTACTACTGCGTTCCGGATCCGTTGTCCGGGATTTAATTCAGGATAAGGGCAAATTGTCACATGCCCAGCTGTGGTGTAGAAACGCAACACTTAAGCATTTTGACCTCATTAGGGCCGGGATGACAATTCGCCTTCTTATCTAGGAGCTATTTTTGATGCATCAAAATTTTTCAAGGGCTTGTAACAGCGGCCTCGGGTAATTAAGAACCTGGGCTCGTTGGCCTTGGTGTTAGTCCCTTAACCGTGCTTGGTGTATGACTGGGTTCAATGACCCGATCCTTTGTCCATTCCTTTATATGTAATTGGCACGACATTGGATAGCATAGAATTCGAACCTCCACTGAGGGATTCATTATTAATTCAAGAAAAAACTTGCTCTGGAGAGCTAACAATTTTAAAGAAAGAAATTGCATAAGTAGAATAAAAAAATTGAAATCAAAATACTGAAATCAAAATAAACTAACTCGGACCCCGCCTGTCCGCCATATCGTGTGCGTGGAAACTAGGTCTAGCTATAGTAAACTCTTACCTTATCGGCATTCCATGTTCTTTTAACAGGCTTCCTTGCCAAGGTTTCGAGGATATAAGCTCCTTTGTCGAGCTTCTTCCTAACCTGATAAGGGCCTTCCCAATTTGCAGCTAGCTTGCCATCCCTGGCGTTTTTGTTTCTGATGTTAGCTCTTCTGAATACTAGGTCACCCCTGTCGAAAGACTGAGGCCTCACCTTTCGATTGTACTTGGCCGTGATGAGTTGTTTGGTAGCCATATCTCAACAGTGTGTCATAATCCTGACCTCGTTAACGAAATCTAACTCCGTCATTTGCGCTTCATTATTCATCGTCTTGCCTTCCTGGAGAGTCTTCAACCTCCTCCATGACGGCTGGCCTATCTCAGCTGGGATCATCGCCTCGCATCCATAGGTCAACCTAAAGGGGTTTCCTGGGTTGACGCTTGAACAGTGGTCCTGTAACCCCACAGCACGCTATAGAGCTGTTCAACCCAACTGGATTTTGCCTCTTGCATCTGGTTCCTTAAACCCTCAACGATTATCTTGTTTGTTGCTTCAGCTTGTCCGTTTGATTTAGGATGTTCTATGGAAGTGAAATGTTGCTCGATGCCGAGATCTGAAATCATCTCCTGGAAACCTTTATCAGCAAACTGGGTCCCATTATCCGTGACCACCTTAGCAAGCACCCCAAATCGGGAAACGATGCTATGTCGTAAGAATCGCTGTATGCGAGCAGAAGTAATTGTTGTTAAAGGCTCGGCTTCTATCCATTTTGTAAAGTAATCGACAGCTACAACGAGCTATCGTAGTTGCCTGGGAGCTGTTTTGAATGGTCCCAAAAGAGCCATTCCCCATTTGTAGAAAGGCCACAGAGTTGATATGCTCTTCAATTCCGCAGGAGGGAGCCAAATGATCTTGGTGTGCTTCTGGCAACTGTCACATCTCTTCACAAACTACTTGGAATCCGCTACCATGGTTAGCTAGTAATAGCAAGCGCCGCAGAGCTTTCCTGGCTAGAGCTTTTGCTCCCATGTGTTAACCGTTGATTCCTTCGTGGGTTTCTGCCAAAACGTACTTGACTTCGGCTGGGTTCAAGCACCTCATCATTGGAGAGTGAAATCCCTTTCAATATAGCTGATCGTCCACCATTGTGTACATGGCGGCATCTCGAATCAATTTCTTTGCTTCGGTGGAATCAACGGGAATGATTCCTCTTTCTAGATAGTCTTCAATTGGTTTTCTCCAATCTGTAGCTGCCGATATGGTCATAACACAGCTCGATTCCGCTAGGTTTTGTTGAACCACGGTTCTATGGTTCCCCAGACCTTTCATACTAGCAAGCTTTGACAGGATATCGACTCTAGTATTCTCCTCTCATGGGATATGGGTGATCGTCACTTCTTCAAATTCGGAGATCATCTCCCTCGCTCTATTCAGGTATTTGGCCAACAAAGGACCCTTTGCTTGGTAAGTCCCCTCAATCTATGCCACTACGAGCTGAGAGTCGGTTAAGACCTTAACTCTTTGGGCTCCATGCTATTTTGCTTGTTGCAGCCCAGCCAGCAATGCTTCATACTCTGCCTAGTTATTTGAGGTTGGGAAGTTGAGATGAAGTGAGTGCTCAATCGCAACCCCCTCTGGGTTTTCGATTATGATTCTGGGTCTACTTCCCTTAGCGTTAGATGAGCCATCGATGTATACTTTCCACATTTTGAAACCGTCTACTTCCTTCTTATAAGCCGGGGTGAGCTCCCTCACAAAATCCACCAACGCTTGTGATTTAATCGCATGCTGGGCTTCGTATGTGATGTCGAACTCGAATAACTCTATCGCCCAACTGATCATCCTACCAGCCACGTCCGGCTTATGGAGCACCTGTCAGATTGGCTGACAGGTTCGAATGACGATCTGGTGTCCTTGTAAGTAAGGACGTAGTCTTCTTGCTACCATGAGTAAGGCAAAAGCCACTTTCTTTAGTTTTTGATACCTTAGCTTCAAGCTCTGCAATGTTTTGCTTGCGAAGTAAATCGATGTTTGGCCATTCTCTATCATCCAGACCAAGACCGCACTTACCGCTTCTTCACCCATCAATAAGTAAAGGAACAACAACCCGCCGGGTTCAGGTTTGGAACAGACTGGGGGAGTAGCCAGACATTTCTTGATTTTTCGAATGCCACCTTGCATTCCGGGTTCCAACCCCCTTGTGCCTCATTTTTCAGTAGTTTGAAGAAAGGAAGAGCGTTCTCAGCTGATCTCGGTAAGAACCTAGTCAATGCCGCCAGTCTTCCGGTCAGCTGTTGGACTTCTTTTTTATTTCTTGGGGCTTTCATGTCTAGCACGGCTTTGTATTTGTCCGAGTTAGCTTCAATTCCATTGAGGATCGCTCAACAGCGTTTAAATCAAGGTTATAGGAATCCGAGTCATACCTATGCGCCGAATCGGAATGCGTCTCTTTCAATTTGAACTGGTGGGCTACCTTCGATCGGCCAAGTCGACTCTACGATCGGCTTCTTCTACCGGTATCCACACGAATAATTTCCGAACACGGACGGGCTAGCGTGCTTAGCGCCTTCTGAATCGTGCGTCTCTCTCTTTTTGCTCTAGGCTTTCTCGCGGCTTTCTAATACGCTCGACAAAAGTCCGTCAGTTTTTCTAAACCCGATCGGCATATTATATTCAAAATTAATCTTCATTAATTTTAAAATTCGAATTTTGAATTTGGATTAAAAAATATATTAATTAAATCTATCTCATAGATCTAATCTAATCTATTTAGTTAATCCAAATTAAAAGTCCGATTTGAAATTCGAATTTTGAATCTGGATTAAAAAAATATATTAATTAAATCTATCTCATAGATCTAATCTAATGTATTTATTTAATCCGAACTAAAAGCCTTTTGATTTAATTTATCTCTATAAATTAAATCCGAGGAATGATATCTATCTATTTAATTAAATCCGAGATACTATATCTCAATTTAAATTAAATAGATATACAATATCTTTATTCGAAAATTAAATGTGAGATACAATATCTCTATTTTTTACATATTTAATTTATCAAATAAATTAAATATAAAACAAATATTATATAATAATATTATAATCTCCATTAAATAATATTATTATATTATTTTCGAATTTTATATATATATATATATATTCATCCTAGATTAAATTCAGTATTCATTAAATCTTAGATGTATCTAAGATTCAATGAATATGGACACATTTGTTCGTGTTGGGCTATTCTTGTGTGCGATCCTGCAGGCCCATATGAGATTGGCAGTGGGCCAATCTTTCGTACCCATTTCCCCCACAAGTCGCAAGCAGCCTCTAGCAAGACATTGCGACTACCCAATTCACATGGGGATCGATGACACGATACAACCTATCGTACAACCATGTCACGTCTCATTTATCACGTGATAATTTGGTCAAGGATGAGGCATGGATAATGTCAACTTCCTGTTCTTAACCATTACTTTCTCGATTCTGGAGTAGTCTAACAATTGAAATGGAAACTCCTTTCCATCGTAGTATGGCCATACATTTCTCAGACTCACTTATTGAGGGGCCCAGTATTATCTCTCTACAAATGTGAGGGACAAATTCCATCTTGACCATTCACATTCCTCTGCATGAAAACCACTGATCCCAGCCTTTATCATCATCCGATCAAAGGTGACTTTTGACTAGGTCAAAGGTCAGTGACTCATCATGTAGGATCCATGATGATCTCAGGTCATAGGGCATTGTGATGCGGTTATACATGAGATAAGCTTATGACTTAATCCATGCAGCTTTCTCATAGTGGGTCGGTCTAGTACCTTGTACTCTTACAAGTGCCCATGACTTTGATTCGTATCCCCATGCCTCATCAAAGTCATACTGGTCTTATCTCATCTTCGCTCCCGCGTAGATGACCGACCAGGGACATTTAGGATAATCTATAAGATATATCCAAGGATACAGTTATCACTATAAACACGCCAATGAGATGATAACTAAATGGAGAATAATGACTTTCCCTTAGGGCATAATTTCCAATAGAATCTCGGGCTCTTCTCGCAAATCCAGCTCCACCATGCTAACCTGTCGACCACACTGTCTTCTTTCCCCTACGTCCATACTCCTTTCACCTTTACAAATCCGGGGTGGTGAAGATGGCCCGCTTTCACCTTCTCGGACTGTTTCGAAATAACATTGCCGAGATTCTTTCTGGTCTCCAATAATAGTAACGACCTTGTTTTTAGTGCTAACCATCTTCAACTTTTGATGCTTTGTGGAAACTAGCATGTCCCAATTGTGGATAGTCAATTGGGATAGTCGGCCTTCCCAATATGATATTATATGGGGAGGGGAAGTCGGCCACAATGAATCTTACTCATTTTGATTTGAAGGCTTCTTTGGTTCCCAACGTTAGTCTGAGGTCGATGCAAGAGTGTTCTCCGTTAAACCCAATAAGGGTTGTTTTACATGGCTTCAAGTCTTCTAGATTTAGATTCATTCTTTTGAAGGCATCCCATATAATAATATCCGTCGAGCTCCCCGCATCCACGAAAATCCTCTTTACCTGGAAATTTACCAGGATTCTAGTAATTACCAATCCGTCCTGATGGCCTGGTACTACATCCTTCAAATCTTTCATTGTGAAGAGTAACGGGGGAGCTATTGGTCTGCTACGATCTTCTTTGAATTTTGGGAGGTCCGTTACAGAGAGAATCTCTTTCAGGTATTTCCTCAATTGGCTCGTCGTGTCTCCACCTCCACCCATAGCTCCACTGATTACTCTATAGTTGAACTCAGTATTTGGGAACTCTTCGTCATCACTAGTCGGTTTTCGTCGCTTATCATTTTTGTTTGGGTCGGGGGCTGAGCTTCTACTACGGCCTCCTTGTTTGTGCATGTTATTTTTCTGCCCTTGATTTTTTATCACATATTGGCGTAATTTGCCATCTCGGACGAATTTCTCGATGGCGTCACGGAGTTCGTAGCATTGATCCGTGGTGTGCCCCGGCCCATTATGGAATGCACAAAACTTCGACTGGTCTGTATTAGCTCAATTTCGGGGAGGCCGAGGTTTCTCAACTTTCTTCATCTCGGTCAGAGCTACCTCCCTCAAAACTTGGGAATGTGAGATGTTCGAAGGAGTGTATTTATCATACTTCGCTTTCCCTTCGAATCTTTCACCCTGAGATCTATTATCGAACTTTTTCTCGCGAGGATCCTCCTTTCAATTTTCCAACTTCCCTTTGCCCCTTGGAGGTGAGCTCCTCCTTCTCTCGTTTCTAGTCGCATTGGCTATTTCCATTTGTTCTACTTCTAAGTATTTCTTTGACCGCGTGTTGAACTTGGTGAGGGAGTAGACCCGGTTCTAGAAGATTGTCTTCGGCAACTGAGATGATGGATCCAGGCCATCAATGAGGCAGTGTACATGCACACTCCCTGGTAATGCGCGTACTTGCAAAGCGACCTCCTTAAATCTATCCAAGTATTTTTGGAGTGTCTCTCCATGTTGCTGCTTAATTTTACTGAGGGCAAATTGGGACTTCGACTGCTTCTTACTGGTTGTGAAGTTCAATTCAAATTTTCGTCCGAGATCTTCAAATTTCTGGATTGAGTTGATTGCTAAAGTATGGAGCCACTTTTGGGCGGCTCCTATGAATGTGGCAGCAAAGAGCTGAGGAACAACAGGCCCAAAAATCCGTCGTACAAACATAAGCAATTCAAACGTGTCAAGATGAGATCGTGGGTCTTGAGTTCCATCGTACTTTGGTAAGTCTGCCAAGTCAAACTCATCTGGGTATGGCGCGCTTGCGATTTCATCAGAAAAGGGGCTGCTGTTGTGTTCCATGGTGTATTTCATCTTGTACTCTTTTGGAGAATTTGTCAATCGGTCCGCCCTTCCAACATCTCGGTCCTCATCATCTGAGGTCCTTTCAGGCGCAATTTTTGAAGGTCGAGGTGGTTGTGCTTATATTACATTGCGTAGACCTTGGCTGCTCACTACGAGAAGGGTCACCCGCCTCCTGTGTCGCTTTTTCTTTCCTTCCATACATGTCATCCCGATTTTCCTTCCAAGCCGATATTTCAAACTACTTGAAGCGGTCCTCCATCATCTGCTACGTTACTCTGAGGTCTTTCTATCGTTGGAGATTATTGAGTTTCTCCATATTCTCCATTCGCCTTAACATCGAGTCCATCGTGTTTCATAGGAGGAGGACGTCCGGATTTAGGACTGGAATCTCCTGAAAGAGATCCTGCTGGGGGGCCTCTTGTGCCCCCACATCATGAGGTTTGTCCACTACTGGTGGGGAGGATGCCATGTCAAATATGTCATTCCCCTTATTCGCAGTGTTATCTTCGGGGATATCTTCAGGCTGCGGTGGGTCTTGAGTTTGCTGTTGTTGACTCGCCTCCGCCTGAACTGGATTTCCAGGCTGAGGGATCTAATTGCTGCTTCTGGTTTGAGCCATCGTCGGTCACGGGAATCGAAGTATAATGTTCCCCACGGTCGGCACCAATGTTTTGGTATAGAACACATATGTCTAGCCTAATGGGCTAGTGAGTTGATATTAGATCAATAGCCTCTGCCTGAGTATCTATTGTTAGTTATGCTTAGTTTTGATGATGACAAATATGCTTATCAATATTAAGAGCAAAAAGTTTCCATAGTACTACTTTGACTAATGCTTATATTTAATGTTGATGTGAAGTTGAATTATGGTGAATGATCAAGAGAATAGAAGAAGAAAAGATATTGAAGAAGGTAGAACTTACAGAGAATGATGAGCCCAAGTTAAATGGCGAAGAATGATCAAGATGGGAGATAGAAGATGGAAGAACTTGGTGAATGGAATGAGAATATCATTATACAAGCTCCAAGATTGATTCTAGAAGTCTCCACGATCAAATGAAAGTTGGAATTGCTCAATTCAGAGTGAAAATAAGCAAAAACGAGCTTCAGGATGGGATAACTCGAGTCATGAACTCATAACTCGAGTTGGATACTTTGCTACATTGATTTGGCACTCTGGAATGATTTGAATCGAGTCAAGATATCATTAACTCGAGTCAAGAAGTGTTCTCAGTGTCTTTGGATTGGTATAACTCGAGTCAGATACTAAATGACTCGAGTCAAGTTGTATTTCAGCAACCTTGTTCACCTCGTTTCGCATTTCAGTTGGTGAGGTCTGGTATTTCAATGATATCTCCCAAACTAGAGATCGGATTGAGGTGAAACCAATTTTGTATGAAACTAGACTCCCAATGCTTCATTGTGACAACGTTTCAAGCCCAAATGAGTTCAGATGAGAGAGCTATGAATTTCACAAGTGGGACTATCAATTCACGCCACACAGCAAACCAAGCTTTGATGTTTTGAGTGTATCTCACAAAATACAAATCCAATTGAGCTGAAATAGGTGGCATATGAAAGAAGACTCAAAATCCTTTCCATCAAGATTTGAACCAGCCAAAAACGGAGTTCAAACTAGGGATAAATGACTTTTGAAAGTGGATACTTAAAATTCTAGATTTAGTTTAGCATAGGCTCAATTTTCTAGATATAGCTCGCACTATGCACAACCAAATGAAATGAAACTAATTCCATATGAATCTAGACTCAACAAGTGTTTCATAGAATTTGGAAGCAACCAATTTTAATGAGCTTTTAACTCAAGTCGTACCAAGGCAACTCGAGTCATAACTCAAACAGAAAGCAATCAGAACTTTGGCGCACAAACATAACTCGAGTCAAGTCCACCAACTTGAGTCACTCAAGGACATAGAGAGCAATCAGTTGTTTTGGATTACCTTGGCAACTCGAGTCACGAAGGGTAACTCGAGTTACTCGAAGACAGAGAGGAAATAATATTTTCGCAACTCGAGTCATGAAACGACAACTCGAGTCAAAATCCAAACAGAAAGCATCTGGCACATAAATAACTTGAGTCACGTGGAATAACTAGTCAACATCCCTGCATCAGAAAATCACTGTGTCTAAAATCTTGGATTCTCATCAAGAACATCCAGATGAATTCCAAAAGAACTTATACTACTTCTTAACATTATTTTTATCATTTCTGTATAAGTTTCAAGTGATTAAAGTTTGAGATAACATCAAACTTGACAGAAATCAAAATCTGTCAAAAGCATGAAGATGAAGGTTGTTGTAGATTTTCATAAATTGCAGAGAAGATCGAATTCAACAAGGAACCTGAAAAAACGAAATTGAATACTCAACTGTAATATTATTCAATGCATTAAAATGCTCAATTTGTTCATCGGCTTCAAATGCTATGACTTGAATATCCCAACGGTAATATTCCAACAGTAATATTTTCCAACGGTCATATACGCTCACAACGGTCATATTCAAAATCTAGAAGAATTGCTCAATGATCTTCATTAGCTATAAAAGAAGAAGCTTCAAACAACAAAGAGAGAGACAAGAGCTTACACTGTCGAAATACCAACATTATGAATCCAACGCTCAACTCATATACTCTCTGTTTCACAATGGATATATAGTTTTTCAATAGAGAGTATGATGATCGATTATGTACTTCAGTGATTATTATTCATCTACTCTGTGAGAGAGTCTAAACACTTATTTCATTATCTGCTTAGTGATTAAATCTCAAGGTTGTGGAACCTTTGAGTGTGTGTGTACAGTTGCAACTTGTAAAGGGGAGTGAGTCCTAGTGTGAAAAGATCATCCTGAGTATAGAGTGAGTAATTGTATCCTTCCAGTGTGTAAGGGGGAGTATCTCGGTAAGAGATTGTAAAGGCTGCACAAGTGCCTGACTAAACTTGTAAGGTTGTAAAGGCTTTTCTCTTGTGCCCGGTTAAACAAGAAGATAGTTAATTGAAAATCTCAAGTGGAGCTTGGGGACTGGACGTAGGTCAAGGATTGGGATGAACAAGTATAAATCTCAGTTTGCATATACTCTTTCCTAAACTCTTACATTTCTAGTATATATGTTTGAATGACTGACTATTGCTTTATAATCTATTTCTATCATTCGAACTACTTTTAGTAAGTTGCGAAAAGATTTTCAAAGTTATCTAAAGTCTTATCAGACACCCAATTCACCCCCTCTCTTGGGTGATAGCTAGGTCTAAAATCTATGAGGTAGATATCCAGGAGAGCGAGAGATCACTGTACACAAACGAGGCTTTCACCAAAGGGGGTGATATGTATGCACAGTGTAAACAGTATGTAATTAGTTCAAGGTTGAGAACGTGTGTACTTAGGATTTGAACTCTGTATTTATAGAGTGTACCTTAGGTTGGGTTTCATGGGCCTCGTGTGATCTATGGCCCGAGTATCATAACTGCTATATCATATCCTAAGATCTTTCTTGATTATGGGTTAAGTTAGGATCCCCTTTCATTGTAGATAGATCCTGATATGTAATATATTCATTTTTGGGCCGTCCTGCTATTGGGCCGATATAGGTCCGTAACAGTAAGGAATTTTTTAAATAAATTTACAAACATTCTTTTGTTACATAGCCTCGTTAAAATATATGTTGTCTCAACCACTTGCAATCTAATCATTCACAAAGGCCAAAAAGAAAATGACAAGGCACATAATATAAAAGGAGTGTTACCTTAAAATTATCCCTTAGCTTCTATTGAAACTATACAAGAAACTTAAAAAGTCATTTATAACATTCCTTTCTTGACTTGATTATCACAAATTATTTCCTATTTCCCTTTTTTTCCTGAAATCTTGATTCTTGGTTTTCTTATTCTTATCTTATACATGTCTTCTTTGTTTCAACTTCACATACTAAATTCTTCTCCTAATTAAGTCAGCTCTTTAACCTTTTATTCTAGTCATTTATTGCTTTAACTCTAATTAACTCTCTTATTAAGATTTAGCATTATACCTCTTCTTTCTAACAAATTGTAATATCTTGATATAAATGCGTAATACTAATCAATTAAATATCTTGGGTCAATCACCCTATAAACTTAATGTCCAATCATCTGATACTCCATCTAAAAACCTATGAGTTTAGTGTCCAACCAACACTATAGGCTTGAGGATTCTTGATTAGAATATACAAAGTCCAAGCAAAGCTTACCTAATAATCTCAAATATTGGATCAAGATCATGCATTCAATTTCATAGGAAAAAGCAATTAAAGATAAATTTGATTAGGTCTTGAGCTCAGTCTTTCCATACAATTGTTGGTCGATTTCCTTGATGGCAAGTGAACCAGTCGAACAAGTAATAAAGTGTAAGTAGAGTATCGTCCCACAGAGACTGAGATACAAAGAAGTGACGCTCGATTTACTATGATAGTTGCGCAAACAGAAAGTAAATATGATTGTTTGAGAGGTTTTTGGATTATGCTAATAGCAGGAATAAACATAGTGATTTAATTTTGAGAAGATGTCAGTAAGAAGTTAGACTGAACTCGGAATCATCCTTAAGCGTTTCAATCCCCCAGTTGCTCTACCCATTGCTATAGCATCTATATTACATAGCTTCTGCAATGCTACAGCATAGCCACTAACTACAATGCTATTTGGTTAACCCACCACTATAATCTACCGAAGCTTCTACGTCTGATACATATGATACTACCTATACTCCTTCCATATTCCTATGGCAACTTTCTAGTTAGAGCTGCTTTACACATAGGCTGTCATGGTTATGAGAGGTAGATCCATTCCTAAAGCCTACAATAATAGGTCAAGCCGTGCATGGGCTGCCTAGCAAACACTGTTTCTCAGAGGTCTAACCTCAACTCCTTGCCAGTAAGTTGAGGCCACAAATCTAGCCCTTAGCTTCCACTAATCAACTAGTAATTAATGCACTGATAAGCAAACCAAATCTATTAAATTAAGAACTTGCAACTGGGTTCATTTAGCACTTAAGAAATCATCCTCGTCCAGTCTTAGGAAATCAGTTCATGACTAATGAGGGAAACACCAAACAGATAGTAACAGAATGACCCATGATCTAAATAATAAAATAAAAGAGAAAACAGAAAGCTTGACAAAGTTCCGACGGCGTGGAAGAAGCCCTGTCACGTCACCACTCCACGTCTTCTTCTCTCCGTCGTACTGCAAGGAAGGATGCTGGGTTGTCCTGGAAATCTCGTGCCTTGTGAAATCTCTCACTCTTCTTTTGAGTCAACCGAATGTGGAATCTTGTTCTGGGCTCTGTGCGACTCTCCCTAGGGTTGGCTCTACTGTTTCCTTATATAATCAGGCTTTCTTGCGGCGTAAGTTACAGCGAGTTGGGCCTTTCCTAATCTGTCGAGATCTTATCGTATCTCTCGATCAGAGTAGATTGATTCTACTGATCATGCGGGATTCTTCAAATCTTTTAGTTTCGATCCTCCGCATCTTCTATTCCGTTATGTCAGCAATCTACCCGTCATTATTGCCCTTCTCTTTTATTCCTGAAATCACCTAGATAAAAAGGTTAGAAAATATGTCACATAGCATTGCGTCCTCTACTTTGCTATAGCTTTCGTGATGCCTTGCATTGCACTTCGAGTTGCTGTCAAAATGCTATAGCATCGTATCGGCTTTGCTATACGTTCTTCTTCCTTAAAAACCATGTAAATTGCTCCTTTCTTAGCACATGTTTAGAATGTAAATGGTTTCTGTCCTTCAGTTTCCTATATCGTGAATATATGTCTTTTTGCTTAGATTGTCTGCAGTTAAGCTCGTATTTACCATTCAATCCAGTCATAAAATATAGGGAAAATATGGCATAATTTGTGCTCATCAACAATCTAATTAGAAACTTAAAACAAATAAAAGATAGTTTGAATTCAAAATGGGATTGAGCATTGATATGAGTTTAACACTATATCACCAGCATATCTTTCTTCTAAAACTAAATATCATTTGTTTAACTTTTACCATTATATCTCTTATGTATTCGTAGATTGTATCTCCTGCTGCCAATTCTCATTTCCAATCAGTAAAATATCATTGGTTTACCCATTTCTCCCCTCCTATGATAAACACCACAAGCACACTAGGCAAGCTAAACAAAGAACCAAACAAATTTTAAAACTAAATAAAGGGAAGTGCACATGTTATGATATTTATTTTGCCATGACCTAATTTTTTTAAAAAAATAAAAAGGGTAGAAAATCAATGACATATTTGCTAAACATTTGAGATCCGATACCAAAGATGTAACACCTTAAATCCAACAACCAAATACTTAACAAAAGTATTTTAAATATTGCCAATAAGGATGCTCATCATCCAAATCATCAAAATACAAAATTTTGTTTAGCGAAAACTCATATTTACAAGGTCAAAATAAATTTCCAAAAATTATTTTAGAGCTAATAAAATGCGAAAGTGTTAGGATCATGGAAAATATGAATGACATAACTTGAGCTCTAGAAGTACAAAAGAGTATTCAAAACTCACTCCATATGTGCCTTCCCTTGCTCCCTAATAATCTCCTGAAAAAAATAAATATATTAACCATAAGATCCAAATATCTCTATAACCATAGGTTATTCAGAAATATACACGCAAACCAAGACCAAGAACATACGTTTCAATCAAGTTCAACTCAAAATAATTTATTTATATTATCAACATAAAACTTTTCACAAACTAGTTCTCGATTTGGTTGCCAAAAATTGCCTCCCAAAAAGGGTTCTAAAATGATTGAACATCAATTCACACTACTACAAAAACACTAAAAAAATGTCCTATATAAAACCCAATTAATGTCCCTTTTCAGAGGGACGTCTCGACGAGGGTAGTTAAAAAATCTGACTTTTGGCGTCCTGAATAAGTTAAGGCGACCTGAATTTAAATTTAGGACGCCTTATTGCTTTTTAAAAAAAAAAACTCAAAACCCGAAAACAAAACTGGAAAGAAAAACAGGGAGACGGGGATGGAGTAGATTTGGTGAGAACAACAAATCACAACAATGAATTAAAAAAAGATTTTGAGCAGATCTGGAAAAACAAATCGATCTAGAACAACAAATCACAACAATGAAAGAAAAAAAGATTTCTACACTGACAAATCACAACAACAGATCTGGAACAAGGATAATTTCCACACTTACATCTAAAATTCACACACAGAATGTAGAAATTAAAATATTAGATCTACACAAAAGAGACTTCCAGATCCAATCACGGTCACCGCTGAAATCACACCAAAATTTTTCCCACTGGTATTGTTCTTCTTGGCAGCTTTGGGTTCTTCACCCCTAGTGCCGAATTTGGGGGATTAGGGTTGATGGAGTTGATGTTAAGATCAAGATAAGAAGGCTTGGAATAAATACCATTATTGAAAGCTCTGTTGAGAGGAACGGTATTATGAGGCATAGAGAAAAGCGATCCACCAGATTTGAATCATTGAGCGACAGATTCGCCAGATTTGAAGACTGGAGACGAAGCTAATCGCTGAATTGCCAGAAGGATTGCTAATTGTTCTCCATAGCCGGGCTTCGGCTAACACAACCCGCACAACTTGATGAGGACATAGGAGGCGGCATGACCACGGCAACAAACTTGGAGGACATACAAGGTCTTGGAGGCCCAATGAGAAGAGCAAAAGCTAAAAAGGCTAAAGAGGCCCTAAATCTCTTGGTGACCACCTTACTTGAGACAAGCCCAAGTCTAAAGGAAGAAGAGACCAAAATGATACACTTAATTCAGATTGAAGACCTTGAAGAATAAGCCTCAATGGATATGCATGAAGGCTTCATTTTTACTTGGCCCAAATTCTGCACTTAGTTTTATCTTTCTTAAATTTAGTTAAACTTTTGTAATAAGGCCTATTGGGCTGGCTTATTGGGCTATCTTATTTTCCTTTGTGTGTAAGCATATTTAGGTTAAACTTAATATGGATGTTGTCCACTATATAAGGGAACACCATAGCTTTTGGGACGGCAGATTTGAATTAAAAGTTAACCTTTTTGGTGAGAGACAAGCTTCTCTAGGGTTCTTTGAGAATCTCTGAACTTATCAAGGGCATCAATCCTTGTGGCGTTCTTGGGCTTATCAATTCTTTGGAGTTGTGGCGCCTCCCTATAATCCATAAACTTCAATTTTCGTTCTAAATTTCTTGGTTTCGTACCTCCAGATTCCCTTATCCTTTTTCGGTGATTCTTGAGCCAAAATTGTGTTTCAGTTTGCCATCTTTCACCTCGTTTTGGAATCACTCAAATCCAAGGTCTACAGCGTGAGATACGTTCTGTTCTTATTAGGACGTGTTGGAGGCTGAATTTCTAGTGCGAAATTCCATTCCTAGATGATCCAATCATCCTTTTCTTTCAGGAATCATTTTACAACTCAGTCCACATATGAAGAAAGCAGAGAGCTGTTCAGAGAGAGAGAGATGAAGAATGACGAGTAAGGAAATGGGAATTGGGGGAGTGAAATGAAAGAGTAGGAGGAAGATTATTATTAAATAAAAAGGTGGGAGGGGAGGCAAATTTGCGGAGTGAATTATGGGTTGCGTGTTCATTCGTCAAAATTGCGTGTTCACACAAGAGACTTTGGCGTCCCGATTTCAAATATAGGACGATAAAAAATTTATTTTGACGTCCCGATTCAATATATGGGACACTAAAAAAATTATTTTGGCGTCCTGAACTTTTTTCAAGACGCCAAAAATTTTACCAGCGCCAAAAAACTCCTCTCGCACCAAAAAATTTCACAAAACACGCTAAATATTTAATTTTAGGCGTCCTAAGCTTCTTTTAGGACGATAAAAATTTAATTTTAGGCATCTTGAACTTCTTTCAGACGCCAAAAATTTAATTTTAGGCGTCCTAAACTTCTTTCAAGACCCCAAAAATTTTTACCAGGGCCAAAAAACTCCCTGGCACTAAAAAAATTTCACAAAATGTGCCAAAATATTTAATTTTAAAACTTTTTAGGCGTCCAATATTAATATTTAGGACGTCTAAAGTCTCAAAGTGAAGCAAATAATTACGACAATGCCACCGCCTTCACATTTTACATCCTTTTTTTTTTAAAACGGCGTCTTTTAGGGTAGTAGTATCTATAATCTGTAGTAGTGTCATTTTCCAAATATCGTTCACAAGAGATTTCACAAAACATGTCTCTGCCTTGTTACAAAAAAATAATTCTACAAAAGTTTTATCATTCAAATCACAAATCACATATATAACATGCCAAGCAAATGATTGATGCATCGAACATCCTTATTACCCCTAACTAGCCTTATAACTGCTGACTTGAGACATTGGCTAACACATAATCTAACGGAAACATGCATATAACTGGATTGTCCTATGCTCACCAGTTTTTGAGATGTACTTGGCCTAAGGTGTAGAGCTTAAGTCTAGACTATGGCTTCCCTCTTTGAACACAACTAAGGAGGTGTCACATGTCCCTAGCTTCAATCCTGGCCAAAGGACAACATGGAAGAAGGGACCCTAACAAGCACCATACACTGTGCACTAAGTGATGGCATAAAGAGATCTCATCCTAAAAAGTTCTCCTTCCTCCAACCCATCACAACTCCACAACCATGCATATGCATCAATGACAAACAATCACCTATACCTAGAATGATTAAAATCAATGCGGATGGGGCGTTTAATGAAAGGACAGGCAAGGCTAGTATTGGGGTGGTATGCAGGAACTCGCTGGGCGTGGTTGTTGGAGGCTTGGGCTTTGCTTAGTTGGGAAAGCTAAACATATTTATATTGTATAGATCTAATCTGAATGGTCCAATTTTTTTTTGTAAGTCTATATTTTTTTGTAAAACTTATTTTAATGGTATAAAATGTAAAATAAAGATAATCTCTAAAGTATTTTTTTTTCTTTTCAAAACGATGATATTTTATTTAAAAAATCATTATTTCTTAATAAATCAAATCTAAACCGTCCGCATTAGATCTAAACGGTTCGGTATATGCTTAGCTCTCCATACTAAACAAAGCACTTAGCGAGAAAACAAGTTCCACTCAACGTAGGCAAATCTGGTGGAGAAAGCATCATCCTTCATCTTATTAATCTCACCCTACCACCCTCTATTTCCTCCACCTGGTCTCACATTGTCCATGTTGTCTTAGGGCTTTTTGGTACGAGGAAAATTTGAGGAGAGAAAAGAACTTAGAAAAGGGGGAAAAAAAGGGAAGGAAAGATTTTAAGGGATGAGAGAAGATGGCTTGAGGGAAGATGAGTTGTTTGGTAGGAAGAAAATGAAAGGTTAGTAGTTTGTAAAGAATCGGGAAATACTTATTTTACACTAAAAATTAATTAATTCAAAATGAAAAGGAAAAAAATATATATATATATTTTTTTTTTTTTGCTAAAATATATTTCAAAAAACAAATATCCTCTTATCAAATTCAAATTTGTCTAAAATATTCTCCCGTCAAGTTCGAATTTGTCTAAAATGTTTCCCACCAAGTATGAATTTATCGCATAATTTTGAATTTAATCCTATTTTCTTGCATTAGAAAAAAATTATTTTATGAGGGGTAAATACATCCAAAAATGTCATTGTTCACGTGTGGACTTGAGATCCTACCAAATTTGATGGAATCTTATCTTCCCACATATAAGGGAAGATTGGTAGGCCTAGAAACTTGAGTTCTTGGAAAGAATTAACACAAAAAGCATATCAAACAAGGGAACTTGCTAATCTTTCTTTTCCTTCCCACCAAATCCGTGTACCAAACAAGCCCTTAGTGCCTTTCCAAAGATTAGATCCTTGTTTTTGGCCTCGCAGTGCATAGTGTGGGGGCAGAATTTTTTTTTTTTTTGGGGGGGGGGGGGCCCCCGCCCCTAAAATTATATAATTGAACAGAGGTTTAGGAAATTATATTTTAGCCTCAAAAAAATTTCAATATTTTCAATTTCGTCCCCATTAAAAGTTTCATGGAGGTACTAAATTTAAAATATTAAAATATTTATAGGGCTGGAATATAATTTCATGAATATTGAGTTTATTATGTAATTTTCGGCCCTAGTTTCAAAACTTGGCTCTGCCCTGGCACAGTGGAATAAGATAGTGGAGAAAAAAATAAGTTTTTTCTTTTTCTTAACTTGTGGAAGCGTGGACGCACTTATATTAATCACGATTTTTTTTTTTTTTTTGTTATAATATATTTATCACGAATTATTTTAACCTAAAAAGCATTCCTTTGTTTAACGAGGTCTCAGCCCACTCTCACAAAGTAAGCCTGATACTATAGTTTGGCATGTATAAGACCCAACCCTCCTCTCTTCTTAGGCTTGTTCTGTTTATCCTGTGTGTCCCACTCCCAGGTTCTCTGTGGGAGAAAGGAGGTTTGCATGATATGTCCTGGAATGGAACTAGTGTAGAGATGGAATTTACTTTCTATCTAGCGAGTCGAGTCTTAACTTTATCCACCACGTTAGTGAAAGTATATTTGGACACCTAATCTTGAAGGAGAGAGACTATTAAATACTCTATCTCGTCCTAAATATAAGATATAGTTGATTTTTTGAAAGATTAAAGAAACTAATTGAGCTATTTTAAAATATTTATATTTATTGTTTTTTCCTCAAACTAATTTGTCTAATCTATAAACTGATATATAATCTAATAAGTAACTTATTTTGTTTCTTTAACTTCTCCAAAATAATAATAATAACAACTTTATCTTATATTTAGGACCGGATATAGTATTTACCAAGATCTCTTGTTTGGGTAAAGCCTAGCAATGCACTAATCTCACTGCATTTGTAATTCCCAAATGTTCTTTCATTTTGGCTAGAGGATGCAAAATTGTAAAATTTGCATATTGTAATTTAATTTCCCCAAAATCGGAACTATTTATACTTGTTTTGGGACCAATGGAGTCATTTTCATCTCACAAGTTCCAGCTGGAAAGCATCATCTATATTCAACAAATCAGCCAAATTGAAAACACATGCAACTTATATTTGCATGAAGAATAAGAAATGCATTTCTACACAAATGTTAATTTCATTTTGGTTTTGAGGTTCACTAATACTACGATTTCAGAAAGTTTTAAGGGCTAGACGTAGATAAAACAGACTAAATTTGTTCAAGAAGATTTCCGGTGGGTTACATGAACAAGTTATGCTACCCAGTAGGGACGAAAAGTTTGGAGGTCATGATTGTTCAGCAAAAGGTATGAACCAAAACAGCTTCGACATTCAAAATGGTCCTTGTGGGGTTTTCTTCCCAAGGATGGCTTCCCAAACTGAAGATGAAAATGGTGCCTTTTTGTCCAAATATTCTCTAACCGCTTTTTCATCAAGATTAAAACCCTTTTCCATTAATCTTTTGACCACACCCTGAGCTTCGGTCACGCCTTTTTCCTTGCAGATACTATCAACTAGGCCTACAAAAGTCAATAGATTTGGCGAATGACCTGCTTCTAACATCTCCACACAAAACTCAGTCGCATCCTGCAATCTGTTACACTTGCAGAGTCCTTGTACAAGGACTGTGTAGCTGAAGGCATTTGGTGAAATGCCATTGTTTAGCATTTTCCTGAAAATCCTTATCGCGTCATCAGCTTTATGGGCCTTCGTGTAGCCTTGGACTACAGCTGTGTATATGACAACCTCTGGAATAGTACCTTTCTCCCGCATCAAGCCGAACAGTTTCATGGCCTCTTGAACAAGACCATCCTTGCATAAACCATCAAGCATAGCCACTGCATTGGGGATTAGACCTGTTTCCTTCATCTTCTTGAAGATCTCATCAGCATCTTGAGGTATAGAGTCTGGAGCTGGTTGATCAGGGATTGAATTTCTCTCTTCTCTGAATTCGCTGCTTCCTGCATCCTCTGTGGGCTTAGCTCTTTTATTATCAAAACCAAGCTTGAATTTCTCAAGGAAACTTTGGTCCATTCGAGGGGCTTCCTTGTTTACTCCTACAGCCATATTTCTACCCCGAAACCGAGCATTGGTTTGGGAAGATATATTTGACGTTTCAATGTCACCTAGTGGGCTATCAGATCTAGGAGTGAAAGGACGGGAGCCTCTGCTAAACTCTCGGAAATTTGGAGGAGCCTGATTAAACTGGTTGTTACTTCTTGAATGCCTATCTGGAATTGGTTCTGAAGATTGTTGTTGGATTCTGCCATTGGCCCCATTGCCATCAAAACGTAAAAACTCATCAGAGTCTCCCATAGGCCGTTTGGTGAAGTCATTATGGTCATCAGAGGAGCTAAAGTGGCGTATGGTGCTAAGCCATGACGCCTGTGAAGAAGCACAGGAGAAGTGCAATGGAGAAGGTATGCAACGTGGAAGAGAAAGCCTGTAAATGCTGGAGGAGGATAAAAGCCTGTGAACCTTCCTTTGCAAGGCTGGAATGTAGACCTGTTCATGGATTGAGTTTAGCACAGAACAACTAATCTCCAAATCAGAAGTAAAAGTAAATGAAAATATAGGGGAAAAAAATTATCAGACAACCCAATACTGAATAATAATCAAGTAACAACGGAACTAGGATGTTAGAGTTAAGAATAATGGACCCAAGAAAATAGTATTCTATTTAGTTATCTAATTACACAATAAACATCAACTTTTAGCTATCACGTTTAATGTCAACAGATGTTACCTAAGCATTATATGATGTTGATAATTGCATTTGTCAAAGTAAGCAAGCCAAATATTAAATTTCTGAAATCTAAAACTTGGGCGCACAAGGTTTCAAATTCCAGCAGCCAAATTAAAGATGAAGATCAGATAACAACATTCAAGAATGGCTGATACAGTTTAGTTAAATTTAGAATCACACATAAAGAGTTAAAGACCCCATATTTAAAAAGAAGTAGCTGCTAGGGGAAAGGGAGAAGATCATTGTAAGACAACATGAGCTACTGGACAGGAACAAATTGTGTGAAGAGGAAATGAAAATTTGCACAACATAAAAGACTGTTTCACTAGGAATTTATCACAATTTTCTTTTCCTTTCCATTAAAATTCAAAATATTAACCAAACAATGTTAAGCCATCATAATTCACAAGACTAGGAATCAAAAGATCAGGACAGTGATACAAGAAAATGACATAATTTTAAGGCAAGGCTCTAGGCTCAATTACTGCACAAACCACCCCCCAAAAAGAAAATAATAAAAAAATAAATCAGCCAATCAACACTGCACATACTGATAGGCATAAAATTTATGCTGGCTTTTCACTGTTTTAATGATTGTAAAGATACAATGCTGATGCAGGACATGGGAAAGGGGCGAATTAGGAAAGAATGAAGGGAGAAGAGAAGAACAAAATATAAATTGATTTTAAAAAAATAACCTAGATATCCTATTTTAAAATAGCCTAAAGGAAATCTAAATTATTAAAATAAAGCTAATCACTAAACACAAAATAAACCTAATTAAATATATGCTTTTCTATGCCAAACATAAGTCTTCAGTTTTCCAGCTCCTCCACTCCCCCTGCCAGTTTGAGAGAATTCTTCTTTGAAGGGGAAGATACCTCAAGGCAGGATCTATGTAATGAAACTCTTCCTCATTAGAGAAGGTTACCTTTTCAATGCAACAAAGTTGCCCATTCTGCAGACAACCATGAGAGAATTTTCTGTTTGGGAATAGCTTGCTGAGGGTTAGTTAGACATTTTGGTATGGATGCGACCATAGCCTTGGTCAAGGATAGATTTTATTGGCTTTCCCTTGGGCCTTAACCATGATGTTGCTAGGATTTTGTCCCAACGATGTACCTAACCAACATTGTAATAAGGCTTCTCATCAAATTAGATCTCTTAGTAAGTAATATGTTTTTCATAGAGCACAATGATGTTATGTGATGCCTGGAGCCAACCCCACTTAATTGAGTAAGCCCTACTGTAGTTGTTGTTGTACCACCTAACAAACATCTAAGAAGGAGAATTAGGGAAGGGAAAAGGAGAAGGAGCGAGAGAATTATGGAGGAATGGAGGAATAGAAGAGAATAATGGAAGGAGAAGTTGATGGCAAGTAATCTTAATTCCACTATATATCAAACTTATTAAAATAAAGACAATTTCTAGACACAAAGTAAACTCAGAAGCTTTTCTACACCTAACATAACTCTTAAGCTTTCCATCACATAACATAGTTTACGAATTTTGCATATATGGAGATAACTGAAAGGAATATTTAATAAAAGAAGGAATCATATACAGAAAGAGTAGAGATAAAAATTTAAGAATATAAAGTTTTTTTTTGGGTTGGGGGTTTGATGTTGAGGATATCACATAATACGTTTCAGTATTGTCCAATGGAATCCGATTTGTTAATGCATTCCAAGCTGATGGATACTTATTGTGGTTCCAAATTTTTATGGGAAGGATATAAGAAATGCATAGATCAACTTAGAAGACATCAACCTCATTCCTATGCAGAGTCCTAACCAGAGCAGACATAGATATATAAGTAAAGCTTGGGTACCTCAAAGAGTTTCTTCCCTTCACCACTAGTGCAATGAGACTAGGAATAATAGCTTACAAATCTAATTTTAACTAGATGAAAAAGAAAAACGAGTAAAATGGTCATTCAGGTGCATACCATTGCAACTTAAAAGGAAATATAAGCAGGAAATGAAAAGCATATGTTTTTGTTAAGATGTACCTCATTGGCTAACATGGATTAGTTACTGACTATTAGGGATTAGTTGGCAGTTTGAAAATCAAAATTAATAGTCTGTTTTTTTAAAAGTTTCTGAGTATTTAGCCACATTTTCTGTTTTAGTGGGATATGAGTAAATATTTCTGCTTTTATTACAATTTGATGTATTTAAAAAGTCATTGGCAGATTCAGTAAAGATGGTAGTTAGACATAGTTTTCTGTGCTCTATCTTCAAGACTTTTTTTTTTTTTTTTTTTTTTTTTACGAATGATTTCTCAAACCAGCAATTTTAGATATGCAAAAAGCTTACCATCTGCTTGTTTTGTATCTCTCTGCAACCTGTGCTGGAATTAGATCAAAGAAACTCTCAAGCTTCAGGCTACCTGAAACCAATAGAAATTAGATCCTTGTAAAGGGTATTGAAACGATATTCTTCTATGAATATGCAATACCAATTAGATCTTTTCATAATATCATCTGGGTTGATTAAAGCATAATGATGTTCCATCGTATCACTTCTACCCACTCTCACCCCATGCCAAGGCAAGCCAAGCAGTTACAAAGGTTGCATAAACTCTTCCATCTTCTAAAGAGGCAATATTTACCCAGCACAGCCAGTTTAACAGAATATGTTTATATTGCGTCACAAGTCCAACTAGAATACCCTGTTACACAATCTTTCACTAAGGATTTAAGCAGCACCAAGGCAATGCATCAAAAGAGAGATAACCAAAATGAGTGAAAGTGAATAACTGAGATTGAATTAGAAAAACATTAAATCTCATAAGCGCAAATTAAAGTAAAGAATGACCACATAATGATGAAGTACAATGCAAACTGCAAACATGCAAGTAGCTAAATTTTTCTGGCATTATTCATCATTAATTAAAAGCTTTTCAAGAACATAATTACCCAATTGAACACCCCTTGACTTTTTTTGGGGTGAAAATTCACCTACTTTTGGTTAATTTCCTCATTCCTAGTTGCATTGATTGCATGAAAATAGAAAATTACAGTGATATCGGTTTTTTAATCCCTACAACTGATAAATGATTTGTGGTGATTTATGGTTGAACATTCAAGCTAACTCTTTTCCTCCATGCCCGATTTGGATCAAAACAAGAAAGTGAGCTCATAAATAGAGTCATGTCATTGAAATAAACACAATCTGAAATCTTCAAAGGGAATCTTCAAGAAGTATCAAATTATAATCATAAGATGTGTGTCTGTATTAATATATGTTATATAAATAATTAATTAACAATTTGCTTTCCAGACTTTTGAAAGTTCCCCACACGTAAAGATGATCTAGAATCAATTCTTAAAATCCCCTGACAATTCATGATGGATCAAGGAGATTGTGTTTAAATAAACTGGGATGTGACAGGCAAAGAAAACTAATTTCCTGGAAACAAAACAATTATAAAACAACCATACGCAAGTTTGATTATCATAGCGATATGCTTGTAGCACTTAGATAAACTATTTTCATGCTGTTAGTATGTAAAGATTTTTCCCACCTGTTCTTCCACATTTGCCCATCTTGTGGGTTTTAATCCCCCCCCTTTCCTAACTAAGCACATAGTGTTAGGAAAGCTTTTGGAGTCATCCAGATGATACTACTACTTCTTTTATTAGTACTTAATTGATTCATTATTTCTTCACCACCCTCTCCCTTTCTGAACTCATACTGTAACTTATTTTTCTTTTGCAGAACCTCCGAATAACAAGGTAGACAAAAACACATGAGAGTACTGCCATAGCTTTTTGATGCAATTCCAACCATCAGCATAGGACTTAATTGTTTTGAAATGCCAACTCCATCTAACAAATCAAGTCAATATGCATCCAAATAGTACTAGACTAATTGAGACAGAACTATAAAGTATATGAAGCCAATCAGTAGCATATTATAGATGATAACAGATTAAAAGAAATGCCAACGAAAGAAGTAAAGTAATGAGTACAAAGGGAATCTTATGTCCCAATCAATGCCAATAACTAAAGTTTCTTTTACTTTTCATTGCAAAAATCAAATCCTTCTCTTCTTAGTTCATTGAAAGACGGCAAAAAGAAATTTTTCCTATTTTCATGGTGGGGCATATGCTGGACATTACAAATAAATACATATAAAACCAGTCATGTAGTACAAGCTAAGCTTTTGAAAATTGGGACAAGGATTTCAAATGGCCAGCGAGTCTCTCTTAAGAAAGACGCCATCCTAGACAATTATGAGTTCACTCCCTCTGCATTGCATACAGAGCACCACAAAAAGAGAAAAAAATAACTCAATTTTCCATTAATTTGGTTTTTTGTCTCCTTCACAAGTGATTCATCAAACATGCTTATTAACTATTTCCTTGATTACATTAATTATCTTCCTTCTAAAAGAAATCAAAGATGATTCTGTTGAAAGTGCAGACATCAGTTTTCAAACTTCACATTAAAAATAAAAAAAGAAAATTATTTTTTCACACTACACAGCACTATGGGAAGACAATTGATAATGTTAATGAAAGAGAGTGAGTGGAGACCGAGAATTAAGAGATTTTCCCTGGGAACGTGGGTTAGAAAGAGGTCAAGACCAATCATAACGGATAAATGTTCTACACTAACCTCCTGACAGGAGAGATGACGACGACGATCGACTACGACGGAGAAGGTGCGGCGGTTGCGGCTGCAGGAGGAGACGCGGTCAAGTAGAGGTGACGCGGGAACACGAGCGGCTGAGTAGAATTCCGAACTCGAGCAGAAAGCCAGAAACCATCATGAGTGACCTGAGCTGAGGTTAAGCAAAACAAAGTGACCTGAGCTGAGAGCCTGACACACGACGTCGTCTAGAGTGATTTGCCTTTTCTACGCTAAAATCTGGACTTTCCTGACATTTCAAAAGGCGCAGGTGTGGGTAAGCCATTGATCAAATAAATCGCGTGGGAAATAGCATAAAACTAATAAATTCTATAATTATGAACTTGAAACAATAAATTCCTTGAAATATTTAAAAGCTAAAATATACTTTTGATCCTTTAAGTTTTACATAAGGTATACTTTTGGCCCCTTAACTTTATAAAGTATCTTTTTTATCATAAAATTCTAATACCGTTAACGTTAATATTCTTAAAAGCTTTTGACGTAAATAACTCAAATAATGATTAATAACATTTAATAACACAAATTTTATATATTTTTCAGTTTACCCATATTTTAAATTTATGTTTAATAGCATTTAATTATATAGTCATCACTTAAGTTTACACCATTATCACTTGAGTTTGTATTTTCCGTTAACAAAATTAACGGTGTTAGAATTATAAGACTAAAGGTATACTTTATAAAATTAAGGGACCAAAAGTATACCTCATGTAAACTTAAAGGACTAAAAGTATATTTTAGCCTATTTAAAATATGTTAATGTTTCTTTTCAACTTATTTTGTCCGGGGTTTCTACGCAACCAGTTTAATGAATAATGCCATGGTTTTTGTAAAAATCAAGCATATCAAACTCAACATTGTTATCAAATCTAATAATCTGAATATTGAAATACTAAATTGAGTAGAAACCATATGAACAAATTCATGAATACATGTACAAACTTTTGATTTATTCTTATGTAAATAAATCTAAGTTTATCTTGAGAAATCCTTAACAATGGTAAGAAAATAATTTTGTTCATATACAGAAGGCAAATGATAAGGACCTAAAATGTCCATCTTGTAGTATCCTATTTTTTAGATATAACTGTAAAATAATAATAGGATATTTAAAAAATTAATAATAATAATTAGTGGGCATTTAGTCAATTGGAGAGGGAGTAATTTACCTACTCCCAATCACTCCTTCAACCACTTCCTACCCCTTTATATAAAACACACACCTAAACTCAAACAAACACACATACCGTCATAGAGAGGCAAGAGGTGAGAGGAGAGTGTGAGGAAGAAGGAGAGGAAAAGAGAAGAGGTGGAGGCTATTTTAAAATATGTTATTTGTCTTATAAGATTATTTAGGTAATTAAATGAACTTCTTTTTAACAAACTTCTTTCATAAAAGTTATTCTATATATTTTTCTCTTTCTAATGAGGGTAATATTATGTTGGTTAGTGAAAATTTTAGGCTTATGATTTTGGGAGAGTTTTGACAATAGATGACTATATATATAAAAGATTATTAATAGTAAATTTTAATAAGTTTATATTTGTTGGTTGTTTGTTGTAGGAATTTTAAAATTTATTTTTTATTTTAAAATTTTAGGACTTATGTCCTATAAGATATTATTACCAATTAAATATTGTACAAATAATTTATTTAGATTAATAAAGATAGTTATTGAAATTTTAATCGGTTTAGTTTTGAAATTTTAAGGATTGATTTATCATTTTTGAAATTCGTAGGACTAAAATGTCATTTCTGAAACTCTTAGGACTAAAATGTCATTTCTAAAACTCTTAGGATTAAACTATCATTTCTGAAATTGGAATGACTAAACTGTTATTTATAAAATCTGAAGGACTAAACGGTCATTTTCAAAATTTAAACCCCAAATTATCATTTTCAGTTTTTATTATAATGATGTATTATTATTATTATTATTTAAAAAAATTATATTTTGAATTATATGAAATTATAAGTTATAATTTTGATTATGTGGAATTCTAAAGAATTATTAATGGTTAATAAATTGATTGTGGTAGATTGATTTCTGACATACGTTTAAGCTCTTGAATTATGAGCAGTTTATATCCACCTACGAAAATTCAAGGTTTTTAAAAATGTTTTTCCGGTGATACTCACCCAGGATGCCTATTATTATACCTCGGAAACCAAAACACAGGTTACCAATCAGCAAGGAAGGAAAGGGAAAAGGACATCAACGGAAAAAGCTCTCACCACGCCAAAAGAAGAGAAAACCAATACAAACGAACATTTCATGTCTATCTTATCTCAGTTTGTTCGAAGAGGAAATTGTTGTAGCGAAAAGACTTGCTACACTGACTATGCTCACTTCTGACTCTCAAATACCCACTAAAGTAAACTACCCATAAAATTGCATCATGTTTCCCTCATACTTACCTTCCACGAATTATTAACCATGAATTTACCCTCTAAACCCCAATTATCCGACTACTAAGCTCTATTCCCTAGCAGCCCAGCAGTAGAAAAATGAAAAGATACCTACAGCAAATGAAAAGTTGTTTAATTAAAATACCAATACCAAAAACCAGAATAAGAGAGCGGTGAAAAGGGAAAGGTGACGATAAGAAAAGGCAGGGAACAAGCACATTCTACAAGCAGAGAAATAATTGTAAAACAGTATCTATAGACTATAATTAAAATAAAACGAAACCGCCTTTTAGAAGCAAATAAAGAATGATAAAGAAGTGCTTGTTGAATTGAAAGTAGGAAAAGAGAGAAGAGGAAGAAGGGGGGAGGGAAAAGGGAAACGTAAAAGAGAGGAGGAGAACAGAGGTAACCTGCTACACTGTTGGCAAAACCTTTGCTCTTGACCAGCGACAACGACCCTGGGTGATTTGGAGTGCATACTACAGACTTCATGTCTGGAATAGTAAGCCCCTCCACCTGACACCTCGGTGGCTGAGACCCCTGAGCTCCACTACCCCTCCCCTTCTTTGGCGGGGTCACCCCAGAGGACGACGACGATGACGACGCCGCGCCACTGCTGGATTTCACGGCCCGGGGGCGGGGGGTCCTTTTTAAAAAAAAATTAAAATAGGGGCATTTTAGTATTTTCATAAAAATAGTGTGGGCCCACCCCAAAATTAACATTGTTAAAGTGTGGCTTTTGCTCCTAAATTGTCTATGGTCCTCTGCGGAGGACCATTCACTTCCCCCAAGGCGGTGAATCTGCCTCTCTTTTTTTTTTTTTTAACCAAAAAAAAAAAAAAAAATTGCTATGGTCCTCCTCGGATTCACGCCTTGGGGGCAATGAATGGTCCTCCGCAGAGGACCATAGCTGCCCCCGTAACTACATGTGTAGACAGATTTCGAAAAAAAGTATAGTCTTTGGACGCTCCCGAAAAGAAAATATGTATATTTTTGCACCTTTATCTTATATAAAATTATAAACTAATGTTGATAATGCAATTGTCTTGTAGGATTTATTTTCATGAAGAAATGACTAGTAATATTATAATATATGAATTGGTGTTGAATTATGAGATTAAGAAAGTTTTGATGATGTAGATGCGATAGAATTTCCTTGTGAAACTTTATGTTTTGAAATGTGAAACACGCGCGCGTGCGCACACATACATATATTTATTTATTTATATATGTATAACAGTTGAGAATTAAGATATTATGACATGTATACAAGAGAGATTTAAATAGCATGATATGAACGTGAAAATCTTGAGAAATTCTCATTGAGATATTTATTGTGATAATTATCGTGATGGTTTGATTGGGAGGAGATGGAGTAGTTTGTTTCACCACGTGGTATAGCCTCCATTGTGCACGATGGTTGGCTTTCTATCATTCCACTAGTTCAATGAGGGACTGTCCTATTGTTTCAATGAGGGCTTACGACACCCCACTAATTCAAATAGGGAAAAGACCCATGGTCTAAGGCATGTGCTCTGTGGATTTTGACCGGTTCTTATCACATGACCATTGAGCTTTTGAGTAGCCAACAATGTGGATAGTAACTTAGCCCATTGGTCTAGTCAATGAAAATAAGGCAATTCAGTTGGATTGATGGGAGGTAATTTGAGAATTGTGTTATGGAAATTGTGATATGGAATATGCAATACAGAATTCCTATTATGGAATTTATTACATGAAATTTGATATGAAAATTGTGATACAGAATTTATGGTACAAAATTTAGGATATGAAATTTGTGATTTGGAAATTTGTGAATTATATTTATAATACTTTGTTATATAAACCGTTCTACTTGGCACCTCACAAGCAATTACTTGTATGCCTGATGAGATGGATTGATGGTTTTTTTTTTTTTTTTTTTTCAGTGTGATAGTTCTCGTGATAGTTCTCAAATGCAGTGCATCGTCGGAGAAGACCTTGGAAGCTTAAGCTACTTTGTCTAACAATGATACTTCCATCTTTTGGTATGTTTGGATTGTTTTATATTATCACATTAGGGCTCATTTTGTTTGCTGTGGTTTATTTTAATATTTTGGTGAATGATGAATAGTTTGATCAAACCCTTAATTAGTTAGTATTCTAATAAAAAAATGGAGGATGTTACACATGTGAACCACGCCAAAAATTTTATTCGCCTTTCTAGTGCTTACATTAAAAGGTAATTTGCATTGCTTAGCAACATAACATACATCACAACAAGAAAAAGAAGAATTGTATGAAATATACAGATGGTGTTGATGTATGGAATACAAGGTAGAGTTAGAAAGATGGCATAAGCGAAAAATGTCAAAGATCAAAAGGAGTATTGTTGTTTGGCTTAGTGGAGATATTCACAATAAGAGGTAGTAAAGAATTTGCATGTTGTGTCATGATATAAAGCCCTTTATACCCACCAGCTGAATCAATTATCTTCTTTGAAGGAAGGAGCTTAAATAGACAATGTGATTTTCTGAAAGGAAATATCACAAGGAAGAGAATGAGTTGATTTGGAAACGGAGATAAGATTAAACCAAAAATATGGAACATACAAAACATTATGATAGGTCGAAGAATAAAAAATTCATCCCATAGTTTTTTAAGTTTGGTGAAGTAATCACCTACAAAAAGATCTCCTTGTTTCAGACTCTGGATTTCTTCCTAAAGATTATCTAAATGAAAGATGTCGTTCTGAGAGAAACACTCACACAAATTCTCCTAGACGTCACTAGCTTTATCAATCCACAACATACTCTAAGCAACCGTTGAAGACAATGATCTGGTTAGCCTGGACAAAACAATCATGTTACAACGTTCCCAAACAATTGAATCTACTGGATTAGGAACTAGAGAAGATCAATCTATAAACCGCGTCTTGTTCTTTGACATAAGAGCCATTTTTATTGCTCTAGCCCAGGAATAGTAGTTCAGACCAAATAACATTGGAGAAACAAAAACTAGCTATAGATTTTCGTTTGGATGCAAATAAAAGGGGTATTCGACATTTTGAATCGAATCGGAAAGATTTGGAGTGGAATCGCCATTAAGATTTCCGACAAAAGGAGAAGATGAAGTTGGTGGTTCGGTTGCCATTAAAGAAACAGGACGATCTCGAGGTAGAAGGGAACGAAAATTGCTTCAAAAGAAAAGTTAGGGTTCGAACAACAGAGAGTGAAGATAAATCTTGAAGAAGTACGAAATACGGAAGTGATTATGACAGAGAGAAAAGAAAAGAAAAAGTTGTCTAAGAGGAGAGAAGAATAATCAGAGTGGTTCAAAGATTCGCATGCTCTGATACCATATTACAGAGAAGCAAGAAGAAAAATGAAATATTGATCGTATTGATAATCCATAAAGGTTTGTACAACTAGTTTATATATAAATGAATATCTAACTAGTAGAACTAACTAAATCTGTTGCATAATAACATTGAGAAGAATAATCAGAGTGGTTCAAAGATTGCTCTGATACCATGTTACAGAGAAGCAAGAAGAAAAATGAAATATTGATCGTATTGATAATCCATAAAGGTTTGTACAACTATTTAATATATAAATGAATATCTAACTAGTAGAACTAACTAAATCTGTTGCATAGTAACATTACTAAGTCTGTTATATTGCCTAACTAAAACAGTTACATAAAACAAACATAAGCTCTATTATTCACAATGATTCTTTTTTTTTCCTTCATTTTGGTTGGGTGTGTTCGAGTCGGTAGGGTGCTTGGTCCACATGGCTTCCCTTTTTGCTTCTTCAAGGCGTCCTACTCCTTGCTCAACATTACTGCTCTATTTTTCTTTTGTTGTTGGACGTTCCATACAGTGAAGGATTTGTGGTATCCATTAGCTGAAACGTTGAGGGGGAAAGAGCTTCAATTGTGCGGTTTTTATTACCATTTTTTTTTTCTGGCTGTCATGAGGAAAATCAGAAAAATAAAATCACTGGCTCTCAAATAGATTTAAAACTACACACTGTGGTGGCCCATGTAATCTAGATCATAAACCATTGAAGGTCTTCATACGGTTCATCATCTATTACTGCATCTTCTCTCTAGTTGGCCCATGTAATCCAATTTCAGGCCTACATTTTTTACAAATTCTTAATTAGACCAAGAGTTTTAATTAAAAATTTATGAATATTGCGAAAAGACCATAATATCCCTCTGTTTGAATAGGATGGCCATATGATCCTTCACCAAGGGGATCTGAGATCGATCGAGCACTAACAGAAAGAGGAAGAAAACGATCCACTAAGGAAGAGGAAATTAGATCTGACAGAAAAAAGAAGAGGTTGAAGCTCTCAGTTGCTGCAGCAGGTTCAAGTTTCATGATGTAATCCTTATTAACCCAATTTGGATATATGGCTTTGGATAGCTTGGAATGTGTCATTGTGTTTTTCTGTATATTTGTTTCAATCACCCAAATGCATGGATTTGATAGCTTGTAGGTTCTAACGTGTTTTTGATGGTTTGGTCACTTCTACAATCCTATATTTTAACAGTCATTAGAAAGACTGAAGAGGTTACTGTGCTTTCAACTAAACAGGGAACCTGGCAGCCACCGCAATGAAGAAACACAAGTACTTATACAAATGACATTCTTATATGGCAAGAAATATGGAACTGGCTTTCCTCCTTACTCCTTCCATCAGCTCCTTGAAACTCAGCCGTTTTCGCGCAAAAAGTTGAATCTGTGCCCTTCTTTTTAAAATACCTTTTTTTTTTTTTTTTTTTAAAAAAAAAAAAAATATATTTATGATACTACAAAGATACTTTAAGATATTGATTATTATTGAAAAAATATTTTATAATCTTAAAAACTTATTTTAGTATCTTGGAAAAATATTTTTAAATCTTGTGACACTAAAAAAGATCTTCAAGATACTAAAAAAATACTTGATGATTTTGAAAAGTTATTTTAGGATTTTGAAAAACTATTTGAGTAATGACTAATATTAAAAATATACTTCATGATATTTTTTTAAGATCTTAAAATAATTTTTCAAAATTATCAAATATTTTTCCAGTACTATTTAATATATCTTTATAGTACTAGTCCTTATCCTAAAACATATATATATACATATATTTTTTTTTTTAAAAACTAACTTTTTGATCCAAAACAACGAAGTTTCAACGTAGTGGATGGCAGCAGATGAGAGTAGTAAAGGAGAAAAGCCGGTTCCCAAGTATAAATCCTTAATTAGGTCTATTGGCTAGATTATGAATTTATTGAAAGTATAAGCTTGATGGTTTTTGGAACACTTTTTTTTTTTTTTTTTTTTTTTAACACTAGTATAAGCTTGATGTTGGATTTTAGCATTTCAATTGTATTTAATTGAGATTTTTTAATATTTTAACACTTGATATTAATTTTTTATTATGAATTAAACCGACTAATTCATGGACTTATTCAACATGAAGGTGAAATGGATCAATTTCGATGGGAAAAAAGGAAACGAGTCCAATTTAGTGGATCAAATTTATTTCTTTTTTGTTTTTCTTAATAAAAAAATAAAAGTTTATCGGGTGCATGTTTATCTGCCCCGATTCACTCGCGTGGTGCCCCTAAGCCCTCTCTCTTTTCTACAGGGTTCTTGAGCCTCGTTTCTTAGTAGATATTCCGTTGCTGTGTTGCAAACTAATGAAAGTTTGCATCAGCGGCGATAAGCAGTAGAATATAGGCCCATCCCCATAAATTTCCGAATTCATCTTTTGGGTTTTCTTTAAAATTGTTAAAATTTGAAGTTAAGCATATCCCGTCATTCTATTTTGCTTCTGAGCTCAAGGGTACTAGAGCTAAGGTATGTACTTGCCATTGGGTTCTCTATTTTTCTTCATTGGTTTCTACTTTTGTTGTTGACTTGAGCAGAAACTGTTCTGTATGCTGAAAGCCTGAAACATAATTTTTCTCAATTTCCTGTTGATTTTTCTTGATGTAACTATCTTAAATTGTAATACTAGTTTCGGCCAAAAGGAAAAAATGTTGTAATACTAATTCCTACATTTATATGGTACTTGATTTCATGAGTAAATGGTTATCTGCATATGGTACTATATATGTTTAGATGATATTCATGTCTGTACGACATAATAAATGGTTATTATATCATGTGATACTGGCAAGCACTTCTTGTACTGGGATCATGTGTAGATGTTACTAATGCTTCATTTACATTTAGGTGCATGCTGCTGAGTGCTCTTGTACAGGGATTATGTGTAGATGTTAGTAATGCTTCATTTACATTTAGGTGCATGCTGCTGAGTGCTGATGATGTCCAAGTAATAGTTGCATTTTTTTCAAAATTTTCCCTTAACCCAGAGAGGGTGGTAAAGGTGGCCAAATATTTGGGCAGATCTCTTACCCCTTAGGTTCAAGTGTTGAAAATGCTACCTAAGACTAAGAAAGAAAATCCAAAGATCATTAGCATGGTTGGTAATAGGAAGTTTACAAGGGAAGCGGGGCTTGGCAATATGAAGCCAAAGTGTAGACTTTCATTCTTTACAATCGATTAAGGTTGTTTCCATCTTGATGCATTCAACTAAAGATGGCAGTCTAGACTTCATTTATGGAATCTCTATTTTCTTTTTCCATTAAGCAAGAAGCGGCATTGGTAGTTTTCTCAAGTTATAGTTAGTACTTAGTGGTGGCAGAAGTAAATCCAATGGTGGCAGAAGTAAATCTTATTTAAGGAATAAGAAATTTATTGAAATCCTAAATCTAAAGTATAAAGGTGGTTGAGGATGATGAGAAGTATTAATTAACTAAGTAGATTTGAAAATCTTCTTTTCAGGTATTTTGATTTTCCTGCTTTATTCATGACTGTGGGTTTCTGCACTTTTATCTGCTCAACACCAATGTCAGTTTAATTGTCATGATTAAAATTCTTGACAGAAATTGGTACGTATGTATCATGTCACCCTTCCTTGATGTAGAACTGCCGGGCTGATTATTCACAAGGAGCCTTTTACACAGCAAAAATTGCTTAACGTGAAGTGCACTGTCCCTTTCTTTGTTTCAGTGTCTGTTTACGGTGGATAACTTGATTGATTTGATTGTGTTAGACTTGATATTTTTTGTTCTAGCTCTAGGGGACTGGCCAACTTGATATTCGATACAATTTTTTCTATGATTTATAATTATTCATTACTATCACATTACAAGTATTTTTGTAAAGGAAAAGAGGCACAGATATGAGGATAAGATCTATTGGATAATTTAGAGAGAGCAAACAACAAAAGGAAGGAAACAGGAAAAGGAAAAAACGCGTTAAACAAAAGCTTGGCATATAGCAATTAATCCATCTGTGTGCTAAACAAGAAAATCCCTATTAAACAAAACATTCATTGAAAACCGTAAAGAAGCTTGAGAAGCAACTTCTTCCATATGAGTGGCAGCATTGTTAATTTATTTTACAATCTAAGTAGCTAGTTCTCACCAGCTGTAGACCTCCTTTACAAAAGCCTATGGGATGATC
This sequence comes from Acacia acuminata, assembly GCA_019022655.1. Classification (NCBI taxonomy): domain Eukaryota; kingdom Viridiplantae; phylum Streptophyta; class Magnoliopsida; order Fabales; family Fabaceae; genus Acacia; species Acacia acuminata. Next base: position 872,250 of record JAFJYI010000224.1, read on the forward strand.
TATTAAAGTAGTTAAAAGTTTGAAACTGGAACTCAGAACAGGGTTTCTGCATTCAGTTTACTTAAAATTTGTATGAATCATCTGTAAAACTGGGTAGGAAGTAATGATTCTGGTACAAGATAATTCAACAATAAAATGATTCATTGTAGTGAAAAAAGAAAAACACTCCCCAAACCAGGTCTTTAGTGTTTAGGGGCCAGACTCTGATTGTTTACATGAATAATTTTTTAGTAAATATGTATTTCTAGATGGTTGCTATTATCTGTTTCTTAATTATTATATTAATTTCTCAAATATTTTTACCTTGACATTGCACTAATGTTGTAGAAGCAAAAATTGATGGAGCCAGAGGTGGTAGAAGCAGAGATAGTGTTGCCAACCTACCTTAGTTTTAAGCGGGTGCAAACGTATGAAAAATACCCCAAGGGGCAATCCAGAGGCAGGCACTGGAAACATCTTAAGCAGATTATTCAATCTGAGAATTACTCGAATTACCCACCTGATGAGCCCACTTGTGAGTTATCGAACCAATGCCTTTTTCTTACTTTTGAAAGTAATCCATTTTTTGTATTTGCTAGTCTGTGTATGCAATCTATGCTTTATTCTGAAATCCATATACTGTAGCCCCCGGTCCCTTTTGTTTTTTGTTTTCTTTGATTATTGTACAAAATTTGAATTATGCTATGGATTATAGCAATGTTTGGAAAACAATTATTTTGGTTTCTAAGCTAAAGGTGGAAATTATTCTCTATAATGAGTTGTATGATCCAAAATTTAAAATAATTTCAATATTAGGTTCTGCAACTAGTTGTCCATGTTGTACGTACATGAATTTGTATCATATTCGTCAATTTTAGAGCCTGAGGCCAATGTTTTATATCTCGACCTCTGATTTTAGAAAGGTGAACAGCTCATGAATCAAAATGATTCTACCAAAGGTACATGGGATTAACAATTTTCAATATTGTTTTAGTAAGATAAATTTTAAATTTATAACATGGCAATTATTTATTTATCAAGTTGTTTATTTCACTTTAGCTGGACAATAAAATAATTGGTATGGCATGCTCTTTCTTTTCAAAGAACTTGACATAAAGCATTGACAAGGCTCTCATTCTTTTTTCCAAAGTGCGGGGCAGTTCAAATCCAACTTCCATTTTGCTGATTAAATGTTGACCAGTGAAATTGCAAAGCATGGCATTTGGTTATGTTCTTGGCCTGGTCAAGGTCATAAAGCTCGTTTCATTCACAACAATACTAGTATTGTCATTTCTCAGGCTGGCTAGTTGAGTTTGTGTTTCAGGGTGTGTCTGCTGGTTTACTGATGGAACCAACTGATATAGTCATTTTAAAGATCTTGATAGCACCATCTATATGGAAAATTTTAATTATTTCTTTTTATTGCTGCCTTGCAGATGTCAGTATTGAATCACCCCCTTCTATGCATCCCTGTAAGAGAATTTGTGACATTACAGGCTTTGAGGTATGTTATAACTTTTATTTGTTTTGGTTTGTGATATTTCACTTTATGTAATTAGAATATCATATATTTCATTGTCTTGAAATTGTTTGTGAAAATATTTTTCTAACAAAAAAGAAAAGAAAGTTGTTGATTGGGGGAGGGGGTGTTCTTGGTGTGAGGGCTGAAAGTCTTGGGCTTGCACTAACTTAACCAAAATGTTTAAGCTCTTAGGTGAAGGACCTACCCATTTGTTTATACCGTATTTCTTGTGTTTTGCTATCCAATATTGAACTTCTCCCTATCATATTTCCAAACACTGCAGCCAAAAAAACTGAAATTTGCAACGGAAATCAAGAAATTTCCATTGCAAATTGATTTTGTGATAGATTTTGCAACAAATTGTTCCATCACAAATAAGGTCTTTGCAAAATTTTGCAGCATATTTGCAAAATTTCCATTGCAAAATCTGTCACAAAATTGTAGTAAAAATTTCTACAAAGTTATCATGGTGACAACTTTTTACTAAATTTCGGAAAGTAATAATGTGTTATTTCTTGCCAATTTTTCGCTTTTTAGTTTTAGCGAATTTGTTGACAAAATTGGAATCCAAGGACATATGTATATGTTGCTTTAATGTTAGATTACAAAATTTGTAATCATATAGTTCTATTTACTCTAAAAATTTGTTTATTTTGTCTCTTCTAAGTTCTGCTGCTTCTACATTTGTAAATGACTATTTTATTAGCATGTGTGATAGGGAGAAAGGCAGCTTAAAATGAGTTTTCTAAAGTTCCTTGTGGTTTTAAATAAGGTCTATTTGGTGACTGGCATAGTGTATTATGTGAACTCAGCTTTCTTCTACCAGATTAGGATCTTTTAGTTTTTGAAAAGGACAGGCAATTAGTACACGAATTAGCATGGCCCCTGGGAGCATATATGTGATTTTTGAGGCCAGTAGTTTTAAGTAATATAAAATAATAATGAAGAAATTTGCCGAAATTAAAATTTGATTCAAAGCCATATGTTTTATTCTCATTAGATGGCAACAAGCCTGCCTCCTCTAGCTAGATAATATAGGGTAAGTCATCTAAATTAATTCAGATAAGATAAACAGATTCTATCCTCTAATGTTTTGAATAAAAATAGGCCAAAACAGAGATATAATTTTAAAATAAAGTCATCACAATCTGCACAGGGGCGTTGCCCACATAGAGGGCCCTTTTTGGGCTAGATTTTGCTTTGCTGATAATTTAGGAGGTTATATATTACATTTTTATCGTTCTCGCATGAAAAGTGTAATTAAACTATTTTTTAGTAGAATTTGTGTGCTTTACCCAAACTATGAGAACTATCATAGTGGTTTATCTTTCCTTAATCCCATTGTTTCTTTTTGAGTCGATTGGCGAAGCCGAATATTTTGAGTTCAGAATGTGGCTAATTGAATTATCTTCATTATCTCTTACCTGAGTGATTCCAGCGGGTTATTTGGACGAACCAATCTGAATTTGCCGGAATCCTTACGAGCAGTGTGTCATTATCTGTTGGCACAACGTAGTCTAATTTATTCACATGCTTAGCAAATAAAACTGAAAATTCATAATGAATATTGCATCACTCAGATTATGTTCTTATATTTTGACAACCGATTAATCAATTTATATATATGATAAATTTATATAATCGAATTCAAATCTATAAGAAGCCACACTACTACGGGTCGTGAACAATGCAACTCAACTTAGACTCTCTGCAAATCATGGGACTCTGTCTAGTTTTAACATATATGTTGCTAATGCCATGGGAACTTGTACTGAAGTAATGATTAATGTCCTGCAGGCACCTTACTATGATCCTAGGACTAAACTCCGATATGCAAATGCCGAAGTTTTCAGAACGGTGAGATCGCTTCCCAATGAGTATGTACAGAAGTACTTAGCTATGAGGAATGCAGCAGTTGTTCTTAAATAATTGTGTAGCATTTCTATGAAGCAGCGTCCTTTTCCTCATTGACCTTTGAGTTTTTTAGGTTCAGCTTTTGAGTTGATTTTGTAGAATCTAAAGTTTGTCTGTGGATCGTTACCATGAGCAGTGGATCCCTTGTGAAAAGATGTCTTTTTTACCAGTTTCATGATGTACTAAATATTTGATGATTTGAGCTAGAGCCGTCAAAACGGGCCAGACCCATCGGGCTGGCCCGTTTAAGCCCTGGCCCTTTAAGGGTTGGGCTTGAAAAATGGACGAGATATTTGAAATTAGCCCTGGAGGGCCGGTCCTAATGGGTCACGGGCTTAAAGCGACGGACCCTGGAGGGCTCGGGCCGACCCTGCGAGCCCTTTTCTTTGTAGCTTTTTCTTTTTTTCCTTTTTAAATTTATTAATTTATATATACATATATTGTATTTTTTATAGAGTTATTTATCCATTTAACTACAAATACATAATAACTATACTCTAATTTTATGATTTGATTTATTATTTGTTGCAAATAAAGATTATGGATGTGTTCATGATGCGGGAGAAGAATTTCATGATATTCTTACTCATGAGCTAGAGGCTACTACTCAAAGTGAAGAACAATCAAATGTTGTTAAAATTGATAATAGTGACGAAGGCGACGACGATAATAGTCATCGTACTAATATCATTAAGTGATATGCTTTTTATGTTTTATATGAGTTATTTGTGAACATAGTTTCTTTTGATTATGAATTAGTATTTGTCTTATTTATTGGATGATTCGTATTGTAATTTACTAATTATATATATTTTTTAAAAAGGTGGACGAAAAATAGTTAAAATTTGGAATAGTAATTTCAGGGCCCTGCGGGCTGGCCCCGGCCCTAGTGCTCTCGGGCCGGACTTTAAAAAACAGGTGTTTTTCTTACTCCGGGCCCTGGAGGGCCGGCCCTGTTAGGCCCTGGCCCTTCACGGGCCGGCCTTCCGGCCCTGATTGACAGCTTTAATTTGAGCTATGAAAATGAAAACTTTAGGCTTTGATTCCAGGGATAGAATATTGTCACCACTATTTTTTGTTACTACCAATGTCATTAGCACTTTTTTACCGTTATATCAGAATCTCAATAGGAGAAAGAAATGATAAAAGTAGATGAGATTCTGATCTAATGGTAAAGAAGTGGTAGAGATACTGGTAGTGACAAAAAATGGTAGTGATAATATCCTATCCTTTGATTCTATTATCTATTTTTTAAAACTTCAGCGAATAGACTAAAATAGGGATTGTGCTACTTTCATCAGAATTTATTTCTTTATTGGTATTTTTGCTCTCTTTCAATTGTTTATTGGTATTTTTGATATCTTCAAAACATTTTTGTGCCAGAGGCTTCTAGAGTAACACTTCGTTGGCCAATCTGCACCTTAACCTTATATTTAATCCCACCTAACTTTATTATTTCTTTAAACATTAAAAAAGGGAAAATGATAGAAAAATACTGTTAAAATATGTAAAAGATGAATAAAGATGAACTTTAATATTTCCAAATTGACCAATTTATTTCTTAAGCAAAAGTTGTTAATGTAGATACTTGAATTGTTGATAGCGATACTAACGTTGAAAACGATGGCCTAATATATATATATATATATATATATATATATATATATATATATATATTATATTAATTTCTCAGGTAAAATTTATTAGTATAAATAATTGAGTTGTTAATGGTAATATTGGTTAAATATTTTCTAATAGCTTTCACGAGAGCTTTGGTGGTCTTTTTTTTTTTATTTATTAAGCAAAAGTCATCACTGTTAATACTTGAGTTTTAATAATGATATTAAAGTTCTAAAAAGGGTTATTTGTTAAATATTTTCTAATAACTTTCACTATAGCCCTGATGGTCTAATATTTTTTTGCATTTCTAAAGAAAAAGTCATCAATATTGATAATTGAGTTGTTAATAGCGATACTAAATTTGTAAATGAAGTATTTGTTAAACATTTCCTAATAACTTTCACCAGAGCTCAGGTGGTCTAATATTTTTTTTTTTTTTCGAATTTCTTGATAAAAGTAGTCAATATAGATAGTTGAGTTGTTAATAGCGATACTAATGTTGTCATAGTAGGCTATTGTTTACAACTTTAGTATCACTATTAATAACTTAAGTATCTATATTGAGAACTTTTGCGTGAGAAATTGAAAACAACAATATTTTAGCCCACCAGAGCTCTTGTCACTGGAGCTAGAGCTTTAGCAGTCGACAAGTGGTTTTAGGGATTTTTTTAAAATAAAATAAAAAGTAAGGGTAATTATGTAGTTTCACACATTTGTCAATATTTCAAAATTCCAAACTAGTTAATTTGGAATTATTGAAATTTAACACCCTTATTTGTTTTTTTGACATATTTTGACAGTATTTTCCTATCATTTCCCCATAAAAAAATATCTATATTTTAAGTAAATTCTCCTCACTTAACTAATTAATTGGCAAATTTCAGTTACCATAAATTAATCTCATCCATATATTACTTAAATCCCATTATTAAAAATTGAGATGTTACAAAATCTGTTTTGAGTTATTTTGAACTCCATATTGTTGAGCAAAGATTATGTTCATATTGTAATTGAATTTTAATTATTGTATTCAGATTATTTTCATTTATATATTTCCTATTAATTTATTGAGACTATATTTTTCATGTGATTACTAATTTGTGCAGTTGATTTGGGTATCGCAATTGTGCATTCGTAGCAGAGGAAACATTTACATTAATTCAATCCATTTCACATATTAAGTGGTTCTTAACAATTTACCTAAGTGATAGCTATGAATGCAATTATATTGTAGGAGTAATTATTAATTAGATATATCGGTCCTAACATGATTACTCGGGTTTTTTTTTTTTACCGATAGCCAATAGAGCCAATCTTGAGAGATTCACTTCATTCATGCATCCATCCCATTCATCATTATTTGAAAAGATAAAAAATATAGCTCTTTAGGATTTTATTCATTCTTGCACAACATGTTTTTTCATTTCATTTCACAGTATTCAGATTACATAGAAATCAATAAAAGGCTCCTCGAAATAGAAAGAAGGATCATAGGTTTGCTTATATGCAATCCTTAATAAATTGTTGATCATGGACCCCAAGGTTAAAGATAAAAAGTCCTCATCAAATGACGTGGTTTTCGGTAATGACAGAAGGACTTGGCCATCCGCCGCGATGACAGAAGGAACATGGGATTGGCGGTGGTGAAGGCCGAGGGATTGGTGCAGTATCTCTGTTTTGAGTATGTTTTGACATATCGTCAACTCGTGAATTTTCAACAAATGATGAGTGAAATGCTGGAGGTGGAGGTTTAGAAAATTGTGTAGGTGTTGACATAATCTCAGTCTGTGAATTTTCAACCATTGAGTCTCGAATATCATGAACATAAACCTTTGCTGGAGGTGGCGGCGGGGGTGGAACACCATGAACATCAACCATTGAGTCAAATATTGTACGTGGATGTGGTAGTGGTGGTGGAAAATCCTCCCATGAGTCAAATATTGCAGGTGGAGGCGGAGGTGGGGTAGGTATTGACATCTTAGCACGTGAATTCTCAAATAGAGGTTTATAAGCGTGAGGCTTATGATATTCTGCAGAGCTTGGAATGATTAGAAACACCACTCCAAAAAGGAACACTAGCAAGTTTGTATATGACATTGTTGAACTAGACTTGTGCTAATGATGCTAATCACAGAGATCTAATACAATTTATAGTGCAACTAGGGAGGGCAATCGGTGTGTGCATCTCATATATACATTATATTTTATTATAAAAGTATATAATAAATAATAATAATAAAAAGTCCTGGTTGGCTGGTGTAGTCGGTCATATATTTGTGTATATGGCTATACGGATGTATGTGAAAAAGTAGAAATCCCTAATGTTCTCTTCAGTCTTTTTTTTATTTATTTATTTTATCATCATAAAGATCCAAAATTTTGCCCCGAAGTTTTCTTAAAAGAGCAATGTTGCTCTTGAGGGGAAAAAAAAGTGCAATGTTGCTTCAGAAGCACCTGAAAATTTTTAAGTCATAGCAATTTTGCCTTGATTATTATCCATGTTAAGTTTGACTATTAGTTGACTAAATATGATGAGTTTACAGTACATGTGTCAATCACTTTAGATAAAAATGACTCGATTGGTCCCAAAGGGTACGAAGAGGTAGATTCTTTTTCATAGATTAAAAAAATACAATCTTTGAAAGAGGTCAGACAAAAAATTATATGTATCATACCCAGAATATCTCAAATAATATTTGCCCTTTGCTTTCAACATATTTATATATTCACGTATGAAATATAACTTTATATATAAAGAAAAAAATAGCACTACAAATTGGAAATTGAGATAGAAATTTTTCAGGTTAGTTAATTTTGTAGAGACAAAATTTTGAGATTATTTGTTAAAGCTACTCAAATTATATGATCTCTAGTGTAATCCAGTGGCGGATTAAAATCACCGTCTACCAATTGTATTATATATGTGTGTCCTTTTGAAATAGAAAATGAACATAAATTTTCTTGTTTAATTTACCCAAATTATTAGAAGGATTTATTTATATTTGAAGTTCCATCAACCACATCATTACAGCTGGAATTGGTTATATCGCTTTGTTATATTTGTTCGGCTACACGCGAATGTTATCTTTGGTAATGAAAAAGAGACAATGTAATATGGTAAGACTTTTTTCTGGCCTAATAAATATACCAAGGCATATAACTTAGAATTAACAATGATTTTCAATGAATCGCCAATGTAATTACAAAAATTGACTTTCAATGCCTAATTAATTCGTGGTCCATTGATGTCACCAAATAGCGTTATAGTATCTAAGATTAATTTTAAAATCATAATTGGGGCAACACAATTATGATTAGAATGGTTCAAGAGTTCATACAAAAACTTATGCAAATATATGACTAATGTCTTTGACAAAAAAATTATGATGACAACAACAACAAGACTTATCCTAATATCCATGCCTATATAGATAGTACGACATTGTTGTGTTCTATCAACAACCAAATTTTTGGACAAATTGTTGATCAATAGGTCCTACTCAATAACTTCATCAAATGTTCTATTAGCCTTTATCTTCCCCTTTTCTAGGGATTTTATATTGCTTAATCTACCTTCCTCATTGGCGCAACCAATGCCTTTCTCTCTATATGTATAAACACTAATGCAAAAAAGGGTTTTAAGACCGTCTCATTTAGACCGGACTATCGAAGACCCGGTCTTAAAGGTATGACCGGTGACAGTTTTGTAAATATAAAGAACTTCTTATACCGGATCATTTTTTCATAGGTCTTAAATATATTATTCAGACCCGTTAAAAAACAATCGGTCTTAAAAATGTTATTAAAAAAATTGAAATATCAATTACTTTATGGAGAAATCTCATACAGCCGGACTAATATTTTCTACGGACCAAAATAATAAAGAAAAATTTAAATATAAAGGTAATAAAGTTTTAAGACCGAACATATTTAATATCTTGTCTTAAAAGTTTTCTTTTAAGATCGGACATAAATTACGGCCGGTACAAAATATAGAGAAAGATTAAATAAAAAATTAATTAATTTTAAGACCGGAGTTATATAGAGACCGGTCTTAAAGGTTAACTTTTAACACCCTTATTTGTTTTTTTTTTTTTTTTTTTTTTTATACATATTTTGACAGTATTTTCCTCTCATTTTCCCATAAAAAAATATCTATATTTTAAGTAAATTCTCCTCACTTAACTAATTAATTGGCAAATTTCAATTACCATAAATTAATCTCATCCATATATTACTTAAATACCATTATTAAAAATTGGGATGTTACAAAATCTGTTTTGAGTTATTTTGAACTCCATATTGTTGAGTTAAGATTATGTTCATATTGTAATTGAATTTTAATTATTGTATTCGGATTATTTTCATTTATATATTTCCTATTAATTTATTGAGACTATGTTTTCTATGTGATTACTAGTTTGTGCAGTTGATTTGGGTTAATTTGAATATCGCAATTGTGCATTCGTAGTAGAGGAAACATTTACATTAATTCAATCCATTTCATATATCAAGTGGTTCTTAACAATTTACCTAAGTGATAGCTATGAATGCAATTATATTGTACGAGTAGTTATTAATTAGATATATCAGTCCTAACATGATTACTTGGGGTTTTTTTTTACCAAGACTTGATGAATTTCAACTCTCATATGGTTTAGTGAGCTAGGATAGCCAATTGAGCCAATCCCAAGAGATTCACTTCATTCATGCATCCATCCCATTCATCATTATTTGAAAAGATAAAAAATATAGCTCTTTAGGATTTTATTCATTCTTGCACAACATGTTTTTTCATTTCATTTCACAGTATTCAGATTACATAGAAATCAATAAAAGGCTCCTCGAAATAGAAAGAAGGATCATAGGTTTGCTTATATGCAATCCTTAATAAATTGTTGATCATGGACACCAAGGTTAAAGATAAAAAGTCCTCATCAAATGACGTGGTTTTCGGTAATGACAGAAGGACTTGGCCATCCGCCGCGATGACAGAAGGAACATGGGGTTGGCGGTGGTGAAGGCCGAGGGATTGGTGCAGTATCTCTGTTTTGAGTATGTTTTGACATATCGTCAACTCGTGAATTTCCAACAAATGATGAGTGAAATGCTGGAGGTGGAGGTTTAGAAAATTGTGTAGGTGTTGACATAATCTCAGTCCGTGAATTTTCAACCATTGAGTCTCGAATATCATGAACATAAACCTTTGCTGGAGGTGGCGGCGGGGGTGGAACACCATGAACATCAACCATTGAGTCAAATATTGTACGTGGATGGGGTAGTGGTGGCCATGAGTCAAATATTGCAGGTTGAAGCGAAGGTGGTGTAGGTATTGACATCTTAGCACGTGAATTCCCAAATAGAGGTTTATAAGCGTGAGGCTTATAATATTCTGCAGAGCTTGGAATGATTAGAAACACCACTCCAAAAAGGAACACTAGCAAGGGTGTAGATGACATTGTTGAACTAGACTTGTGCTAATGATGCTAATCACAGAGATCTAATACAATTTATAGTGCAACTAGGGAGGGCAACCGGTGTCTCGTATATCCATTATATTTTATTATAAAAGTATATAATAAAGAATAATAAAAATAAAGTCCTGTTTGGCTGGTGTAGCCGGTCGATATATTTGTGTATATGGCTACACGGATGTATGTGAAAAAGTAGAAATCCCTCATGTTCTCTTCAGTCTTTTTTCCCCCTTAATAATCATAAAGATCCAAAATTTTGCCCTGAAGTTCTCTTAAAAGAGCAATATTGCTCTTGAGCCGAAAAAAAAAGAGTAATGTTGCTTCAGAAGCACCTGAAAATTTTCAAGTCATAGCAATTTTGTCTTGATTGTTATCCATGTTAAGTTTGACTATTAGTTGACTAAATATGATGAGCTTGCAGTCCATGTGTCATCCACTTTAGATAAAAATAACTTGATTGGTCCCAAAAAGTACGATGAGGTAGATTCTTTTTCATAGATTAAAAAAATACAATCTTTGAAAGAGGTCAGAGAAAAAATTATATGTATCATACCCAGAATATCTCAAATAATATTTGCCCTTTGCTTTCAACATATTTATATATTCACATATGAAATATAACTTTATATATAAAGAAAAAAATAGCACTACAAATTGGAAATTGAGATAGAAATTTTTCAGGTTAGTTAATTTTGTAGAGACAAAATTTTGACATTATTTGTTAAAGCTACTCAAATTATATGATCTCTAGTGTAATCCAGTGGCGGATTAAAATCACCGTCTACCAATTGTATTATATATGTGTGTGTCCTTTTGAAATAAAAAATGAACATAAATTTTCTTATTTAATTTACCCAAATTATTAGAAGGATTTATTTATATTTGAAGTTCCATCAACCACATCATTACAGCTGGATTTGGTTAAATCGCTTCGTTTGAATATTTGTTCAGCTTGTGTCTCTTGTGTAATCCAGTGGCGGATTAAAATCACCGTCTACCAATTGTATTATATATGTGTGTGTCCTTTTGAAATAAAAATGGAACATAAATTTTCTTATTTAATTTACTCAAATTAATAAAAGGATTTAGTTATATTTGAAGCTCCATCAACCACATAATTTCAGCTGGATTTGGTTATATCGCTTCGTTTGAATATTTGTTCGGCTACACGCGAATTAGGACAGAGCAATGGGCGGGTTGGGCAGCCCATGCCTAAACCCATAGCCCGCCCATTTAACTTTGAATGGGTATGGGTTAGCCCATACCCATACCTCAACCCATTCTAACCCATGTTGAATGGGTTAACATATAAATGGGCGGGCTGACCGGGTTTTGGGTAACCCATTTACTTTTGACAAGTTTATTTTTTTGGAGAAAAATATATATAAGTATTAAGTATTCACCCAAATTTATTATTCTAAATTCTGAAATATGAATCTTCAAAATTCAATAATCATAATTCACACAAAAGAATCTAAATTTAGACAAGTGTTATCATAACATAATTTTGATTTCAAACTCCAAGTGGGGGAATGATTAAATGGGGAAATGGGGGATGTGTATTTCATGACAATGTGGCGTATTATTGTCCAAGTGTTCATATAGTTAATAAAAAAAAAAAAAATATATATATATATAACTAAATGGGCGGGTTTGGGTAGCCCGAAGGTGTGCCCATAGCCCGCCCATTTAAGTCTTAAATAAGCGGGTTTTAACCCAACCCGTTATGGGTTTTTTTGGGCGGGCTCAAAATGGCCCAATTGCATTGGGTTGTGGGCGGGCTCACCGGGTTGTGGGTTCCATGCTCAGCCCTAACGCGAATGTTATCTTTGGTAATGAAAAAGAGACAATGTAATATGGTAAGACTTTTTTCTGGCCTAATAAATATACCAAGACATATAACTTAGAATTAACAATGATTTTCAATGAATCGCCAATGTAATTACAAAAATTGACTTTCAATGCCTAATTAATTCGTGGTCCATTGGTGTCAACAAATAGCGTTATAGTATCTAAGATTAATTTTAAAATCATAATTGGGGCAACACAATTATGATTAGAATGGCTCAAGAGTTCATACAAAAACTTATGCAAATATATGACTAATGTCTTTGACAAAAAAATTATGATGACAACAACAACAAGACTTATCCTATTAATAGCCTTGCCTATATAGATTGTACGACTTTGTTGTGTTCTATCAACAACCAAATTTTTGAACAAATTGTTGATCAATAGGTCCTGCTCAATAACTTTATCAAATGTTCTATTCGCCTTTATCTTCCTCTTTTCTAGGGATTTTATATTGCTTAATCTACCTTCCTCATTGGTGCAACCAATGCCCTTCTTTCTACATGTATAAACCATCTTAGACTAGTTTTTATCATTTTGTGTTCAATAGATGTCACACCAATCCTTTCTTGTATATATCTGTTGCCAATTTTTTTTTTTCTTGAATGAGCATACATCCATCTCAGTATACTCATCTCAACTACTCCTACTTTATGTTGATCTTGTCCATTTAAAGCCCAACAATCACCACTTATAGTTAAAAGAATCAAAGTTAAAGATAGCCAAATTTTATAAGTTAAGAGTTGAAAAAGGGTGAGGCTAATTGTGCAAAGAGAATGCATAACGATAACATGTATTGATCTACCTATATGAATAAATTTGTTAGGATTGGAATTGTGCTAAAATCCTATAAGAAAGTAAGAGCAAGAAGAGCTACCTAAGGAAGTAAAGTTTGGAGGAAAGCTTCAAGACGTAGTAAAACTTACTCTTATATGGTTTGTGAGTGGTTGCTTACATGTTTATTTCCCTTGTATGTTGTAGTTACACTACTACAAATATACTTTTTAACGTCCTTATTTTTCCCCTTATAACGTCCCTTTTTTTTGGCACGTCTATACAAGGGACGCAAAAAACTAAGAGTTTTGGCGTCCCAAATATTTTTTAGGATGCCATAGTGAGGAGTTTTGGCATCCTACAATATTTTAGGACGTTAAATTACTTTTTTTAGAAAAAAAAAACCCAAATAGAAAATTAAGGGCGTAGCAGATGCAAAAAAAATTGTCGCCTGAAATAACTAGAAACCACATCGCATTGAAGATTTGAAATCGTTGGTAAGAGGAAGAAGATAACCTTGAAATAACCAGAAATAGAAATCAAACCAAATCAACCAAAATCAACTCGAATCAAACTGCAAGAAAATCAAACAAGATTGGAGATCTGAAAATGAAGTGTTGTACTTGTCCTTCGTCTTTCGTCCTTCGCCGGAGATTTGAAACAAGATCAGAGATTTGAAATCACAGAAAAATATGAAAAATCATAGAGAACAATACAGATGGAGGAGTGACAGAACTTGGATAATCAGAAAATAAGAAAAATCTAACCAGATTTGTAGACCTGCAACCCATATATGTACATCTGCCTTGCCATCCTATGTTGTTCTTGGTGGGTCGCTGCCGTCATGGAGAGGAGGCCGCGGCAAAGAGAAACCAAAGGCGCTGGATCGAAGCATCGGTTTATCACCAAACCTTTGAGATATGGATTCAAGGGCATGCCTTGACCTAACCACAAATCGATAAGTAAAGAAGTTTTATCCCAAATCTTCCTCTTCAGAGGCTAGGGGTGAAAACTATTAAAGGTGTCTAATCATATAAGTTAAAGGTGTCTCATCGTCCAAATCAAGACCATCGATGTTCAGAGAGAAATGGAGAAATGGGATAGATGATGAAATGTAAATATGATCTGCGTGACCTGACAATCATGGGTTAAGTTTGAGATGATGCCCCAAGTCCATAAGATTCACGGGTTTGTTTTAATTTTTAGCGTCCTAAAAAAACTTTTAGGATGCTAAAAATGATATTTAAGGCGTCTCAAACATGTTTTGGGATGCCAAAAAATTTCTTTTGGCACGAAAAAATTCTCCAAGATCCACTAAAAATTCAAAATCATGATTTTTGGTGTCCCAAAATATATTTGGGACACCTTAAATATGATTTTTAGCATCCCAAACATTTTTTAGGACACCAAAAATGATATTTAGGGTGTCCTAAACTTATTTTGGGATGCCAAAAAAATTCTCTGTCACCAACAAAAATTCCTTGATGCCAAATAACTAATATTAGGCATCCTAAATATATTTTGGGACGTCTAAATTAATTTTAGGCATCCTAAAATTATTTTTAGGACACCTAAGTCTCAAAGTTCAGACAAATTATTATGAGAATGCCACCGCCTACACTTTTTACTTCCCTTTTTTAAAATAAGGGTGTCTTTTAGGGAAGTAATATCCATTTTTTGTAGTAGTGTTAAGCCTTTGAACATATAATATTCTTACTTAAGTTTGTGCCATGGCCATGTGTATTTACTTGTAAGGTGTAATTCTTACTTGGCTATTTACATACTTAGTTAATTAACATTGCACATTATATTTTGAGTTGATGTTTTGCTACTGAGATTTCCCCAAATCTCACCTCTTTCTCCCATATACCAACGGTAGGTGCAAAGACTCCTAAAGGGAAGGCAAAACTAGTAGAGGATCAGCAAGTGTCGAGGCTTAAGGAAGCATACTTGTGTTGTATTCTATCTATTATTGTTATTTGGTTTTGTCGTTGTTATGTTAATTACACATGGCTATGTAAATTAAAGAGTGTAATGTTAAATGAGTAAGTGAAAAATGAATTTGTTGTTAGACATCGAGAGCTCCGTTAGGGCTCTTTTCTGCAAACTGCCGTTGAGATCTTCGTCACCCACTGTGACGGAGAAATGAGTGTCCCCTTTGGTCACTCTTTGCTGGGGGGGGAGGGTGAGGTATTTCGGGAGGAAGAGCGTGAGGAAAGTATACGGAGGAAAAGAAAGGTGAGCATCGAGGCGAATGAATTTTCTGGTAGTGAATCGATTAGAGTGCATGAGGAAAAGTGGATGCATCTTGAGGCTCGAGATCAACTGCCGAAGTCTTATAGAGAATCCCTGGTAAAGAATGTTAACTCGAATAGCTGTCAGTGGCAATGGACGAAAAATGAGGATGACGATGAATCTAAGGATTACGGTGCCGGTACTGACTTTGCGAAGGTACTAAATCGTCTTGATGGTATCTGTATAGATTTTTCAAATCCCTTGTGTCCAAATTTTGAATTTGAAGAGAAAGAGAGGGAAAGGCTTTTGAAGCCATTTCGGAGGTCCCTGGTTGTGAAAATGTTGGGCTATCAGCTATCTTATGGCTTCATGGTGAAAAAGCTGAGCCAATTGTGGGCAAGGAAGGGGTGCATTGACGTCTTTGATATGGAGAATGGCTATTTTTTGGTCAATTTCCAGCACAAAGAGGATTATATGGAAGCTTTAACGGGTGGCCCGTGGGTGATTATTGATGCCTATCTGAATGTGGCGAGATGGCAATTGGAGTTTAATCCTAAAGCTGTGAAGATCGAATCTGTGGTAGTATGGGTGAGATTACTTAATCTCCTTGCGCCTCTATTTGATAAGAAGTTCCTGTTGAATCTGGGAAATTCTATCGGTAAAGCCATTCGACTGGATGTGCATATAACACATAGAGCTAGGGGGAAATTTGCTTGCATGTGTGTTGAGCTGGACCTAACTAAGCCACTGATTCAGAATTCTGTGTTGATGGTCGAACTCATAGTATAGTATACGAGAGCTTGGGGTGCTTGTGCACAACATGTGGGAGAATGGGACACAGTAAAGACAGTTGTGATGCCTTTCATCGTCGTAATCTTGATGGAGGGATGGAGGTTGAGGTTATGGGAGAAGAAAAGAACAATGAGACAGTGAAGGCAGGGGAACGAGATAGGTGGCAGATGGTTCAATGTACTAGAAGACCGAGAAGCAATACTATACTGAAGCAGGAGCACCTTAATGGCTCTCGGTTTGCAGTATTGAATGACGAACCAAGAGAAATTCAAGGAAAAGACGGTGTAGCGGTGAAGGCTACTGGAGGGGCTACTGAGAAAACTCATAGAGAAGGGGCCTCTAGGCTCCGCCACAAGCAATAAAGACGGTTTCAAAAGGGAGTACAAGGGGGGTCCTGATTTGCCAACTAATAGGAATAAGGGGAAGTTAGTTTGGGGGTTCAGAAGATAGTGGAAGGTAGTTCAATTTCTGTTCTGGTTGATGTGAGTAAGGAGATTAGTTTCAAGGAGAACAAGGTGGGTGTGTTTATTCAAGATGTTGTCCCTGAAACCTGTCCATTTGTTTTTAATAGCCAGAAAGTGAGTACGACAGGTAAGGAGAATCTGCACCTGGGGGAGCTTGTTGGTTTGGTTAAAACAAATAAAGCGATGGACACGGGCCGACTACTTGTTTCTGGGGATGCCGAGGACCCAATTGGAGGTCAAGATATGAACATGGAGGGGCAATTTACCACTCTTGCCCTTGCTGATTAAGGTGTTGGTGGTCTATTTCTTATACTAATAGTTGTTATGATGTTAAAACTAATTGTTTGGAATTTTTGTAGCGCTGCTTGTAAGGGTGTAGGGGCTGTTGTAAGAGATATGAAGTTTCGTTATCAGCTTGATGTGAATCCTGGAACCTAGAGTGAGTGGAGATAAGGCCAATAAAATAATTAAAAGCTGGGGGTTTAAACACTCATTCCGTAGGGAGGCTATAGGTTTCTTTGGTGGTATATGGATTGTTTGGGACAAAGATGATTTGTTAGTGGATGTAAGTAAAGGTGGAATATCACCTAGAGGGGGGATGAATAGGTGATCTCAATAATTCTTTTCGCGGTATGATGTATAAACAATGAAAGCAGTAAAGAAGTAAGGAGAAATGACACAGAGGAATTATACTGGTTCGGTCAAACTCCTTGACCTACGTCCAGTACCCAGACACTCCGGAATTTTCACTATCTCACAAATACAATTACACACTTTGTAACTCAGGATGATCCTTTCTCCCTAGGACTCACTCCCCCTTACAAGTTGTAATTGTACACCCACACTCAAGATACCTTTACCTTGAGATTTGAACAAATGTAAAACAAATGATAAAACTCTCTCACAGAGTAGATGAATAATAAACACTGAAGCTCAGTAATATCCAAAGATATATACAGAATAGAAATTGGACACTTTGAATGCTTTGTCTGTGTATGCATTGGTTCTACTTGATGAATACAATCCTTTGAGTATTTATAGTAGTTGAAGATTGAAGATCGTTGCAGGATTTGATTTTGTCATTCTAATTTTTGAATATGTCCGTTGAGAGCATTTAAGCATCTGCGCCTATTTCGGCATAATGGGCTAGCCTTAATTGGGTTCAGCGTGCGTGTCGGCTCGTTCTCGTCGGTTTCGGTTTGACGGCTCATCAATATTCAAACAATGGTTAATCATCTGAAAATCATTCAAGAAGATAATTAATAATATCATAGATAATATTGAGTGATGTAGAAGAAGAATTAATTGAATCATCAAAACATTCGAAGTTGCAGAAGCAATTCAAAGAAGCTCATATCTCGTAAATACTTGGTAGCCCAATTCTCATACTTGAGTACCATACTCAAGTATCTATATCCAATACTCAAGTATCGTTGTAGCAAGATCATATCAAAGAATTCACACTGCCAATACTGAAGTAGCCATACTCGATACTCGAGTATCTCTGTGGTTCATTTATACTAGAGACTTTGATCTTGATCATACTTGAGTATTCAATCTTGAGTACTTCCTGAATACTTGCTGAATCATTCCTGAATACTTCTTGAATATTTCCTGAATACTTTCGGAATACTTGAGTATCCATGTTGAACCACTTCACAGATGCTCAATACTCGGGTAGGCCATTTCTCATACTCGAGTATGTATATCCAATACTCGAGTATCGTCTCAGCAATTCAAACCAGAAGCTTTAGAATGATGTTATTCGAGTAGATGATTTCTGATATGTAGTAGTTCTGTGCAACAGCATCTGTCCTTGTGCAAGAGTCTATCAGTTGTTGGATATTATGCTTCCAGTGCAAATTGAGATTTCAACATTACTCAAGGTATACTTGAGTATCACACTTATCTACTTGAGTATGATAGACTTCTGATATATAGTCATTTGCTTCAGGCTTGACATTACTCGAGTATTGAATTTGAATACTCGAGTATTGTTATGTTGATTGACTCAGCATCATCTCTGTCTTGCTGCTACTCGAGTATTACTTGAGATATACTCGAGTCTCATCATTTTGATTTTTCTATGTTGGTTTTGTCTTGAAATTACTAAGTATGTATCACCTCCTACTCGAGTATCATCTTCCAATGTCAAACTGTTAACTTCCATATATCATGTTGTGCAAATTTCAGACTTGCAAAACCTAATAGTATTGGCAATTCAACGGGCAATTTCCAGCGAACATGCTGTCTCCAATATAGATCCAAATTTGGCAAATCATCCCATCTTAGAAAGCTCTTCAAATATTCTTTCCATTTCAATAAGAATCAGCTACAAACTAGTTGTATTTCGTCCATTAACATCATATGAATGAGGGTTGTTCTTATCCAGCGTTTTTGCAGCATCTAGAACAGACTGTAAAATTCAAAACATCATATCTCCTTCAATTGATCTTTGTTTTCTATTTACTTGATGTTTTTGAAAAGGTATTTGAGTCTAGTTTCCAATGGCACTAGTTTCCGCTCATTTGGATTTTCCGTTTGTGAGATACACTCAAATTACCAAAGCTTGGTCTGGATTGTGACACTGATTGTTGTGGAAACTTACACAAATCATATCTATCTAATTTGGACTAACTTGAAATTTTGTCAAAAGTATGAATTAGGAGTCTAGCTTGATACAAAATTGGTTTCACCCCAATCGGACTTTTGGTTGGAGAGATATCATTAAATTACTAGATGTCGCCTGAAACAGAGTTGACCAGAGTAGCTGAAGAACACTCTATTACTCAAGTATTGAAGTTCTCTACTCGAGTATTAGTACCATACTCGAGTATTGAGGTATCATACTCGAGTATTGATGGGATTTTTGCCTGAATATGAGTTGTTTAAGTATCATACTCGAGTATTGATGTGTTGTACTCGAGTATTGCTTCAGGAATGCAACTATCACTTATTTTAACTCTGCCAATTCAACTTCCATTTGATCATAGAGACTTTCATATTGATATTCTTCTTTCTTCAATCTCATCTCTTAATCATTCTCTATAATTTAACTTGGACTAACCTACAATAACCAAAGTAGTTCGTCAATGTATATGATATAAACTTTTTGCTCTAGATAATGGCATCAATATAAGACATTATCAAAACTAATCATAACTAACAGTAAGGATAGTAGACAAGCAATTTTTGCATTGCAAGTTGGTCGGGGGTGGGGATGAAATGTTGCTCACTGCAGTTTATGCCAGCCCTAATGAACAGCGATGACATAGTCTATGGGAAGCTTTGTTATCATGCAAGGAATGACTAACTTCACTGAAATGGCAAATGTATTTGATATTATATACAGTTACTTGTGCTGACCCCTTTGATGCAATGAAGGACTAATATATATAATATTATCATACAAGGAAGGACCAATATATTTCTTTCTTTGATGTTACAGACGACATTTGCCTGTGATGACCCCTTTTCTGATGGTGATATTGAGCATATACGCGAAGTGTTTTGTGAATATTTGTAAGACCTCGTAAAGTCAGAAAAATAATGTCCTGAATTCATTTGTAAATATATGCTGTAACAACAATCATCTTTTGTAAATGAACAATTATACAATTTGTTTAATGATCAATAATATTTGTTTATTTATTCCAACAAATTGATGCTTTCCATTTTTGGTTGTTGTATATATTAGATGGTGGATAAAGCTATTTATTAGTACTTATACCTTTAGGACAGAATGTTGTAAATGAGCAGACTGAAATGTATGAAGTTATTTTTGTAGTAAAAATAAATACTAGACTTTTAAGGCCGGATATTTTTTAAAGGTTCATTCCTAAAAGTCTTCATTTAACTTTGAAAAATATGGGTGACTTTTGTGACCGGATATATTTTAAAGGTCCAGTCCTAATATGAAGACTTTTAGGACTGAAATTTTTTAAATGTCCGATCCTAAAAGTCTTTATTTTTAAATATAAGAAATGGTGACACTTTTAGAACAGGATATTTTTAGAATAAGGTCTTAAAAGTATTATTTTGTAGAACCAGAGTTAATTTAGATCCGGTCTTATAAGATTTCTTTTTATTTTTAAAATATAAGGCGATGATTTTAGAACCGGATATTTTAAAAATCCGGTCTTAAAAGTCGATATATTTAAGCTACTACAACCCCAAGTAGTCTTCGTCTCTTTTCAAACAATGCCCTAGGGTTCAAGACAACCGTTCACAGGGGGCTTCAAGACAACCGCACGTAGGGTGGTTCTGCTCTTCCAGCCGTAGGTTCATCTCTCGTCGTTGTTTGCTCTCCTGAGTTTAATCATTATTAGTCTCCTTTTTCTTTCTCTTTGTTCTTTTCTAGCAAAGATAAATAAAAAGGAAACTAAAAATGATCAGCCTCAGGGAGGGTTCAAGACAACCGAGGTTCTTCTCAAGGTAGGACCTTCGTTGTCGTCGATTTTACCTCTCCTGATTTTGATCATTATTGGCCTCCTTTTTCTTTGTCCTTTTTCTTTTTTTAGAAAAAGTAGAGAGACAATGAAAAAGCACACTAAAAATGATCAAAATCAAGAGAGGTAAAAACAAAGACACACAAGGGTCCAACCTTGAGAAGAATTTTCACTTTATTTGTTTCTATGTTTGTTCGAACATTGTAAACATTGTTTTGTTTGTTCTTAACGTTGTATTCTAAACGAAGAGTCCAGTGTTATGGAACTCATTGTTATTTCAGACGATGAAGACATGCCCACTCCCCCTCCAACCTTCAGACGTTGAAGAGGTTCCCACTGCCCCTCCATCCTTTTGCCAATATTCGCCAAACTCCTATCCCCAGTGTGGCTACCGCTGACCCCTCCCCTCTTTT
This sequence comes from Acacia acuminata, assembly GCA_019022655.1. Taxonomy (NCBI): domain Eukaryota; kingdom Viridiplantae; phylum Streptophyta; class Magnoliopsida; order Fabales; family Fabaceae; genus Acacia; species Acacia acuminata. Next base: position 893,736 of record JAFJYI010000224.1, read on the forward strand.
CTCTAATGATGCATTAATACTGATGTGCGTAAGACAACAAATTGTTGATCTCTGGTGAGAAATTAATGCTACTCACGTCAATGCCGCCAAGGCATTGGCTGATAATAAGTTTTAGAATTTTTAGTCACATTATTGTTGTTGTTAATTTTTAGTCTGTTGTTCTTATTTTTCTTTTATACGTGCATATTCTCTAGTAATATAAGAAACGTGAAGAACTAAGCTTGTATCTTCTTTTTGTTCATATTCTCTAATAATGAAAGAAGCTTATCCTCTAGTATCCTTTATTTTCATTTAGTTACTGCTACTCTCACCAAAGCCAATCGTCTCTTTTTTAATTCAATTCGTAAAGTAAATGAGGACCTTTAGGATCGGATACTTTATAAGTAACCGATCTAAAAATCATTTAACTTTTAGGACAAGATATTTTATAAAACTCCGATCTTAAAATTAAATGAATAGAAAAAGTTAGGACCAGATTCTTATAAACCTTCGGTCTTAAAAATTAAATGAATAGAAAATATTAAATGAATACCTTTAGGACCAGATACTTTATAATTAACCGGTCTTAATAAAATCCCAAAATGCTAAACATTGTCTTTGTCGCGTGGAAAATTAAATTTCCCTCTCTAAACTTCTCTTGACGAGCCGAAAGTGATAACTCATGTTCTGTCTCCAGTTTTTGTGTGTTGCTTCGTCGCTGCTTCATATTTCTCTCTCGACAAGCTACAAACCAGCTTATCACTTTTTGGTTCCTTAGCTAAACAGTGATACACCGAGCTGTAAGAGGTGTTTCGATTTTATAACTTTAAGATTTTTTTGCTTATCGTTCTGGGTTTTTCATGGGTTGAACGAGATCGATGAAATGTTCTCATGGGTTCCTCTGTTGTTAATGAATATTGTGTTTTCAAAATTATATTTTCACTTGAGACCTACCCAACTGACCAAGAAGTGTTTTTAAGGTTACTTTTGTTGTCTGCAACAACAATGTTCATGGAGAAGAAATCCTCAGCAAAAGCATTTGAACTTATATGCTACAGATGAGTCTATAAGACTTTCATGCGATGCATTTATTTTGCTTCTTGGATTCACTGTGATACATTTATGGCCAAGATTGATTCTTCATGATGCATTTAATGGGCAAGTTTCTCCTTCCAAAAAAAAAAAAATACATAACCTACATTGAGCATATGCATTTGGAGTTGGCTTAGTTAATATGCAGTTTTCAATTTTTTTTAGTTAAATCTTTTCATATATAGGAATTCTACTATGAATCACAGTTGGATAAATGCTTTATGGATGAGTTTTGAATATGAGAATGGGGTGAGGAATTTATAGAATTTGCTAAATGAAATGCCCATGATGATAGTGGGAAGTTTTATTGCCCTTGTGTAGAATGTTTGAATTAGAGGTGACTAAGTCCTGAAGTTATATACACACGTTTAATTTGTGAAGGATTTTGTAAGACCTATACAGTATGGTTATGGCATGGTAAAAAAAATGCCAAGTGCATCTCAACATGGGGAAGTGACCTTTGATGATAATGACACAGATATGGATGATCGCATAGAGGACATTATTCATGATGTAAGAGAAGAGGCTTTTGAGCAATCACATACATATGGTAATATATGTAGTGATGTAAAGATGCCGCTATACCCTGGGAATAAAAAATACCAATTGTTGAACATTGATTTATCACCACTTTAGCTACTTTATTGGCTCAACTGGTTACTCGGGAATCTCGATTATTCCATTGAAATTGGTAAGCTTGAAAGCGCGTCATGCATGGAGCGGCAAGACTTTTTTTTAGAAATGCTTGAGGCTTTTAAGGATAATCTTTTAGATGATAATGTGTTGCCACATCGATACTATGATGCTAAAAAATACTTTGTTTACTGGGGATGGAGTACAAAAAGATCTATGCATACTCTAATGATTGCATATTGTATAGAAAAGAGTTTGAGGAGAAGCAGAATTGTTCGATATATGAAACCCCAAGGTACAAATCAAATAAGGGGCCTGCAAAAGTGTTGTGGTATCTTCCAATCAACACATTTTGACTAGACTTTGTTTCTTCTTCAATGCTATTTGTAGTAAAGTTTTCGATATTGAAAATTGGATGAATTGGAAAATGAAGGATATCTTATCTCACTACTAGAAAAAAACTAAACAGCGACAGAATTTGTGACAGACAATTTTCCGTCACAAATTCACGGGATTTTGCGACAGAATTAAAATTTTGTCGCAAAACTAAGAAATTTGTGACGGATAAAAAAATCCGTTGCAAATTAGCTACGGAAAACAGTTCTGTCGCAAAATATTAGCGACGGAACACGAATCCGTCGCCGCTAGTTTCCCACTTTTAGCGACAGATTTGGAATCCGTCGCAAACTGGCGTCCAAAAGGCCGTCAGTTTCCCCTTTTTAGCAACGGATTTGGAATCCGTCTCTAAATTTTGAAACGGATTTCAAATCTGTCGCAAGTGTCGGCAACTTTTTGCAACGAAATTTATTTTCCGTCGCAAAAAGTGATTTTGCGACGGAAAGCGTTTCCGTCGCAAAATCGTTTAAAAATCTTCATCTTCCTCGGCTCGCCCGACGGCTCACCGCCCCACCTTCACCCCACGGCTCCCCGCCCTCAGCCCCAGCAAAGCACCGCCACCCCGACAGCTCCTCCTACCCCCATCCCACGCTCCTCCGCTCCCCGCTCCCCCCCCGGCTCGCCGCCCCCTCTCCCAACTCCCCGACAACTCCCCCTTTGGCTCGGTCGCCCCTTCCCCTAGCTCCCCGACAGCCCTCCCCGCCCCCACCCCCGCCCCGGCTCCCCCCCCACCCCCACGGCTCCCCCTTCAACGCCCTTAGCTCCCCCCTTCAATGCCCTCGTTCCCCCCGGCGCCCTCGGCTGCGTTTTTCGTCTCCACGATCATTTGTTCTCCAGTCACCGGTGCTCTTCTCTGTCGTCCGGCTACCCTCCCCTTCTGGTAAGCACCCTTTCTTTTTTTTTTCACCACATTATTTATTATGAGAAATTTAGTATAGATAAAAATTGAAAAAATTAGTCATATTTATTACTCATGAATAAATAGGTCTACAAAGTCGCCGTTCTCCTATGATCGGTGCTCTTCTCCGCCGTCGGCTACCCTCCCCTTAGGTAAGCTCCCTTTCTTTTTTTTTTTTTTTTCACCACATTATTTATTATGAGAAGTTAGTATAGATAAAAATTGAAAAAATTAGTCATATTTATTTCTCATGAATAAATAGGTTATAATTTAACATTATTGTTTATTTAGGTTATAATTTGGTTAATAATTAAAGTCTATTAAGTATTTAGACTACTTTTTGAATTCATGTTTTTTGGAACACTATTTATGTTGTCTTTTTTCTAGGACTCTTTATGATTGTTATGACAAACCAGTTTTTTTTATGTTATACAACTTTTTTTAAAAAATATTTTTATTATATAATTTTTAAAACAAAATTAATAAATAAATTTAAAAAAAATAATAGAAAAGAATATAACATTTAAAAAAAAAAAATTAAAGCATAATAAAAAATAAAAAAATTTCAAAAAAAATTATTTGAAAAAAAAAATTGAAATTTGCGACGGATATAAAATGCCGCAACGGATTCAGAATCCATCGCAAATTTTCAAATTTGCGACGGATCTCAATCCATCGCAATTGCGAGGATCTAAGATCCGATGCAAAATTTGCGACGGAAATTGAAAATCCGTCGCAATTGCCACTCGTTTTTTGCGACGGAGCATTTTGATGGATTTTCTTGTTGTTGCGACGGAATTTTTCCGTCACAAAATCGGTTTTTTTGTAGTGTCTTGTGCTAGCTTGAGAAACTTTTTCTTCCTACATTTTTTGACATCATGGTTCATCTAATTGTTCATCTAGTAAGAGAGATAAAGTTGTGTGGCCCTATCCATTTATGATGGATGTACCAACTGAAAGATCTATGAAATTCCTGAAAGGGTATGTGAAGAACGCATACCGGCCATAAGTATCAATTGTTCAGAAGTATGTTTCTGAAGAAGCTATGGAATTTTGTCAAAATTATTTGGCCAAAGTAAGACATATTGGGCTTCCTAAATGTCAGCATGCTGAAGGGGGTAGACGAGGGGTTTCAGTAAAGAGTGTGGATCCTGATGAATTAGCACAAGTCTACTCATACATCTTGAATAATGTTGATGAAGTTCAAACCAGCATTAATGCACATAAAGAAGTTGTAAGGAAAGAAAATCATTGAATGACTGAATAAAGGTTAATTAGGAGCATAACATAACTTTTGCAAACAGTTTAAACAAAAGGTTGAGGCAGAGGAATGTGTTTTTGATACAATAAAATGGTTAGCACATGGTCCTAAGGTTAATGCCATAAGTTGGAATTCATATTTGATCAATGGTTACACATTTTACACAAAGTCCCTAGATTATAGGAGCACTATCCAAAACAGCGGTGTTATGTTAGAAGATGAATTTATGCACTTCTCTAGTTCAAAAGACAAAAGGCCTAAATTGGTAGTCATGCCTTATTATGGGGTTATTGACGAGATTTGGGAGGTGGACTATGTTAAAATTAAATTTCCTATTTTCACATGCAAGTGGGTTAATGTCAATAATAATGTTCAAATCAATCAGCTAGGATTTACATTAGTTGATATCAACAGTAGAAGTTTTGGAGATGAACCTTTTATTATAACAGACCAGGCGAAACAAGTGTTTTATATCATCGATTAGGAAAATAAAATGTGGTCTGTAGCTCTCCAAGAAAGAAGGGTCATTGATATTGATGAGGAAACTCATTCAAATTATGGTCTTCCTGAGAGTACTCTTTTTTCAAGGGGTCTCCCAGACATGAATGAAGAAGATGAGGTGGATAATGAACCCGGCATAAGAAATGATCATCATGAAAGGATATAAGAGGATATCCTTTTATAAAATAGACAATTCATAAGGTAATATTCATATGTAGAATTCTTTGAAAACTTTAAGGTTTTAACTATATTCCTTCTTATGTTCTTAAACAATGTCATTGACTGTGAAGCTTTTGTTCTTGTTTTTATCTTGTGATAAGATCCAATCAAAAGGAGCTTGTTACAAAAGAGTAATGTTATGTTGTTGGGGTGGGAATCTGATGAATACATGGTGAATTGGGCATATATGTTCATTTTGGTGTTGTCTTTGTAACTCATTGTATTTGTAACTTATCTTATTGTATATATTCATTTGGGTGTTGTACTGTAATAGTATATTAATTAAGAGGCCACATAACTTATGATGAATAAGCGAAAGCCTTCATGTTTGTGCATAGTTGATCCTCTATTCTGATAGGTATCTCATCCATGGATACCTAGGAGAGAGCTATTTGATCCAATATCAACATACTAGTCCACCTAAGGCTAGACACCTTTGTTTTTACAACAAAACATTGGTGCCAGAGGCCCATCAGTCCAAACCCTAACTCTAAGACACACTCTATAAATAGAGGGTAAACCCTAAGGTGCACAGATTCTACTCTCCCTCATTTACAATACTGATTACACTGTGCACACACCCCACTCCCTTATGTGAAAGCCTTCATGTTTGTGCACAGTGATCCTCTATTCTGATAGGTATCTCATCCATGGATATCTAGGAGAGAGATATTTGATCCAATATCAACATAGTAGTCCACTTCAAGGCTAGACACATGTGTTCTTACAACAGAACATTGGCGCCGTTCGTAGGGAGTCGATAAATTTGAGATTCCCGCGACCAAAGATGGTCAAAACAAGAACTCAACGATCGATGTAAGAAAGACACGAGATCAAACCATGGTCTCCGCTAGTTAAAACTGTGGAGGATCTTGAGCCATGGATGTTTATGACGGGTCCACGAATTGAGAAGCTATTTTCCCTTTCCATAATCATGGAGTTTGATAGTTAGGGTTTGGGATATTGATGGAGTAGAAATTCAGGTGTTTAAAGCGTTCGTGGTTCTGTACGTGCATCAACTGGCTCTAATATATACAAAACCCCACCAAATCTCTAAAACCACGCCTTCTACTCTAGCCAATGCGAGCACCATGAAAGAGGCCTCCATAATTTTCTGTCTCATGGCTCACCCCTCCGCATCCTCGGAGTCTAACAGAAGCGTGATGTATACCGAAAATCCCTTTCTATGACCCTGAGGTGAAAAATCGTGTTGGAGTTTGTAGGGGAAATCTCTATTACTTGGCAAGAAAGAGCCATCAACATCAGAAAATTCAGATGAATTGAGCTGAGATGACACAAGTCGACGAGTGAATGAATGAGTTTGGCTTGAGCAAGCCAGAGACATTGAGTCAAAGTAGAGCAGAAAGAAGGTGAGAAGCGTGGAGTCGGATGTGAAGCTTGCCCAAGTAGGTCATCCGAGCATTACCATCAAGTTTATTCTAGGAGAAGAAAATTTAAATCCATGGAAGAATGAAATTGAACAAGTGACTCTCGACCAGGGCCTGCAACTGATTCGCATTAGGGCACTCTTGTATTGGCAGCAAACCTCAGGGTCCGAGTTTTAATTAGGCCGGGATACCTCAGGGTCCAATGTCAAGATTCCTCATAAATTCTGGGTTTGAATTATGGCGAGATATTTGATATGTGGAACAATTCCGAGATAAAGATTTGACACTATCCCAAGATGTTCGAGATTTAGGTGCTTTCTTCACCATCATGTCTAAGTCTTCAACAAAGAGAAGTTGGATGGCCGGGATCTTCTTCATGAAGTGGCTGAAGGTCTGAGAGGTTCGACATACCTGAGATGTCGAGACGCTGAAGTGCCGAGGGGTTTATGTCGGAGAAGGGGTATGCCAAGATGGAGGGCACGGGTACTTGAGATACCCTTCAATGGACCAAGATTCAGCCGGGTTCATACTATATTTCGCATGCCAATTTGGATTTCGTGCTAAAGAAGGAAAACATCATAGCCGAGGGTTTAGATCCGTCTCCCAGCCATTCGACTAATAAATTTTGGATAAATCACCATAGCCACAACAATTAGGGCTTTTTCTCACATCCAATTTGCGGATGAATCTAGGTCAATTCTTATAGGCGTTGGGAACACGAGTTTCTGCTATTTTTAATCAATTCACTTACCAAATCATGTCTAAGTCTTCAAGAAAGAGAAGTCGGATGGCCGGGATCTTCTTCATGAAGCGGCTGAAGGTCCGAGAGGTTTGACATACCTGAGATGTTGAGACGCTGAAGTGCTGAGGGGTGTATGTCGGAGAAGGGGTATGCTAAGATAGAGGGCACGAGTACTTGAGATACCCTCCAATGGACCAAGATTCAGCCGGGTTCATACTATATTTCGCATGCCAATTTGGATTTCATGCTAAAGGAGGAAAACATCATAGCCGAGGGTTTAGATTCGTTTCCCAGTCATTCGACTAATAAATTTTGGTTGAATCACCATGGCAAAATCAATTAGGGCTTTTTCTCACATCCAATTTGCGGATGAATCTAGGTCAATTCTTATAGGTGTTGGGAACATGAGTTTCTATTATTTTTAATCAATTCACTTACTGAATCATGGCTAGGAGCTCTTACTCAACATCGATCCGAGTTCCGAACAAGGACCTCAGGAAGGCAAAACTGAAATTGGTGGGGGTAGATGATATCCACCATGGGATCGGCATAAATTCTCAAACTTGTTACTCGTCCGATTGTGGTGTTCCTAATGGATCTCCAAGTGATTCTCTAGCAACTTCCAATGATGTACCTTCTGGCCTTGTAGTTCAACCCTGTGTTGGTCTTAGCGACAAGTGCACTTCAAAATATGGCAGAAGATGCCCATTCATTCTTGTTGGATCTTTTTTGATCTCAGTTGCCTAACATTCATGGCAAGGTTGTGATTTGAAGCTTCTCTAGTCATCCAGATAAGTTCCCTTTTTCTTGTCAAGTTTCTGAATATTTATGTCTTGTTCTGGCAAAAGAGAGAGGGATTTCTGGTTTGGTTAAGGATTATCTCTCTATTTTTCTTTGAATTTGAGTTGGGAACTATATAATCAATAACAGGTTTTGATAGGCAGTGTTGAAATCTATGATTTTCTAACATCTATGATTTTCTTACATTATCGATTGGAAAGCAACCCAATCCATCAATTTCAAGACTGGAGCTTTGGGGGTTTGAAGTTGTTCTGATGTAGAACACAGATGTCCAGCATTCGGGCTGGTACTTTGATCTTGGATCAATGGGCTCTGCCTGAGTATCTATGGAGGAGATATTCAGGAGAGCGTGGGATCACTGTGCACAAACTAGGCTTTCGCCAATGGGGGTGATGTGTGTGCACAGTGTTGCAGAGTGCACCTTAGGAATTGGCCTTTGTATTTATTGAGCTCTCCGTAGATAGGATATCTCGGCCCTACGTGATCCTAGGTGCAAGTATCTAGGCGAGTATCTTGGTCGGGATACTCCTATGTTTTTGCGGGATAGGATCTTCCTATAATATAAGATCTCCCTATATTATAGGTGAGCCCTAGTATTCATTATATCTTGAGTTGGGCCATCCTAGCATTGGGCCTTAGTACAGATTCGTAACAATTGCCCCCAGCTCGGTAGGTCAAGCTTCTAGGTTGCCGAGGTGTATTTTGCCCCCAGTCGGCTTTTTTGGCCGAGCTTGTGTTATCAGTGCGACTTACTTCAGAGATCTGAGGTCTGATCTCAGAGATCCCAAGTAATATCGAATTGCTTTTCTGACAGTAGTTTTTGCTATGTCATCTACACAAACATATGAGGTAGAGTCTCAAGGATCTGAGGTAACATTTCAAAACTAGTGCACCCGAGGTGGCTTTGTGGTACATGTAGATCCAGAGTGTTCTTTTTGAAATTGCTCATGTTTGGAAATGTTCTATTGATTAGCTGTGTCTATTCAATGGTGTTGAGAATTAGGCTTGAATTTAGTTGTGATGTGAGGATTAGCATGAGGCAACTACTGATGGTTGCTTGGTACATTATGTCTTGGATTTGCTGGTCATTATAGGCATGTCTTTGATATTGTTCATAACATGCTTGATTGGTTAAGCATGGTTAACTGTTTCTTAACAAGGATGCTCTGAATTTTTGTTTGAGTTGTGGGTTCTAACTAGAAAAGGTTGCAATTAAGTTTTGAACCATGAAAACACGCCTTTACATACTGATATGTAAATGGCAGCATTTATTATTTGTGAAAACCCAGCTTGGACCCCAATCCACAAGAATTCAGAGCTACTTACATAGTTGCTTGATTTGGCTAGACTTTGAACATTTGTGAACTAGCTCTCGGTAACTTTGTTTTGCACCTTTAGCCTGTACTAAGAACATTTCATTGTGGAAGACCAAATTTTTATTCAACTAGACAACTAGGGGCTTTCAAAGTTACTTTGATCATTTGGTTTTATGCAATTACTGATGATTGCATCTGTTGAAACCAATTTCTGTTTTGAATCATATGCTTTTGCTATGCGAAAAGTTTTTGGGTCACTTAGATAATTCTTTTGGTAATGTAAAACTCTTTGATTTAGGGTTCTACTACTTGTTTGTTGAACATATATTTGTGACCCGTCACTTTTCTCTCGCCCTTGACTTTATGTTTTGAAATATTTTGATCTACCATAATGAAATTGATTGATCAGTTGCCTCTTCCATCTTTGAAATTTCATTTTGAGAAAGTAAGTGGTCTTCTACGGCAGTGAGGAGTAGGTGTAGGCTTGGAATATTGATTGGATGCTTGGTTTTAGCTTGATTCCAAGTTTTTAAAGATCTTTTCCTTTTCTTTTTAAGATAGATTAAATAAATTCCTTTTCGTTTTATGTGTTTGTTGTTGAGTGTGATTTATTGTTTTTGTGTTTTTGTTTGTTTCTTTTATTTAGAATTCTACTTAGGTTTGTAAAGGTTAACTACAGAGCTGACACTTAGATTGTGCTGATATTTTTGCTGATGGATGTATGCTTTATTGTGCCCATTTTATTGTTGTTGATGTGCATGCCTCCTGTGTCCAATGATTTAACAGCTGGTGCCTTCCTCTAGTTTGGATTAGGGTGCCTTCCTCTGGTTTGGATTAGATTGTTGATAGCTTTTTGATGTGGATATCTGCTTGTGGTTCTTGATGGTTACTGATGGCCACTGGTATTTGACACTCTTGTTAGCATGTGAATCTGACTTTTCTAGCTACTGATGGCTAGTTTGAGTGGTTTAGATAATTATCTCTTTCAATGAATTGCCTGTTATGTTTGTTAATATCCTAGCTGTTAATAGCTAGTACTGGCAGCAATTTTGAACATGTTGTGACTAATCTATTGAGGGCCTAGTTAGTTTGTAAATACTGTGGATATGAGCTGAATCAGGTACAGGTGCTACTTCTTTACTTTCCTATCCTTTTAGTTCATAATGAGGACATTGTCAGTGTTAAGTTTTGGGGGTGAAAGTTCACTACATTTTTGAAATTTTTTGAAACTTTGATGAGTGCACGGTGCAAAATTTTGAACAGATTTTGAATTTTTTTTTTTTGTTGGAATGTTTGAAATTTCTCATGCTTAAATTTTTGTTTGTGAAGAATATTAAAATGAACTGAAATTTTAGGTATTTGTCAAAGTTGCTTGAATGATCCGATGATAGAAATTACTGCTCAATATTTTATGTTTGATAGGAAATTTTGTTTAATGTGTATTGATGGATGCATTATAGTAATAAATCATGCTATTCAAGAATTTTCAAGTTAAGAAAACACTATTGGAGTTAACTTTATTCTGGATGTTTTTGTTGAAGGGCTTTGTGGCAAATTAGGTTATATGCCTTTTGTTCCAAACTGTTGATTTCAAAATAATCTTTGGACTTCTTTAAAGCTTTTGATTTATTTAATAAGATTTAAAGAAAGGATTAGGGCACTTCATAAAATGCGATTGAGCCTTTCAAGCCTACCTAATTGATTCTATTCCCTTTTAAACCCTTATTTTGAGCCTTATTGAAAAACCAATTATAGATTCTTTTTGAAAGACCTAACATCTACCTACCTTAGCTAATGTGAAAAACCATGATTCCTTTGCTTTGAGATAGATGATAATTTATTGGGGTTGTGGAATATAGTGATGAGTAGACTGTCAAATGATTAGGAAAGAATGTATAAAGTAAAAGGGGTCACAATGTATAGAAATCAAGCCCAAAAAAAGTGTATATATATATATATATAAAAGTCCAAGAAGGCTTGATATGGAAAAAATCAATTTGGTTTAAGTTTGGGGGAGTATGATTGATGAGAAAAGGAAGAAACTCCTTAAGTGGTTATCATCTATCTTGAGGTATTTGTTGATTATCTTTTACCTTTTCTTTTTGGGAACCTTAACCCCTGGCCCCATTACAAGCTGAAAAGTCCCTTTGATATCTTTTTAAGTCAAGTGAAGTGAATTAGAAGAAAAGAGGAAGAAATTAGAAAATGATGGAATTGATTGTTTGAATATAGTTACATGACTTGAATTGTTGCTTTTAACTTTAGCAAGTGCAAAAGGAGTACATGTCAACTCCATTCACACACTCACATTTGGAAATTCTTGAAAAGCATGTTTTAAATCTATGAAGTGTTCATTTGTGCATATTTAGTTGATTTCCTATTTTATATAACTCTTTGAGCAGTAGATGAGGACAAATTTATTCATGCATCAATGACAAATACTGAAGAAATTTAGTGAAGATACCTATTTTTGCTTGAGGACAAGCAAATATTTAAGTTTGGGGGTGTGTTAACTCTTAGAAATTGACAACATTCCAGCACATTTTTTTTCTCTCTTTTCACCTATTTTTGGTTCAAAATGTGCATAGGAATGAAGTTATAGAGGAAAATGTGCATATCAAAGTATAACGCAAAAATCAAAGAAATTCTTGTTATATCTTATAGAGTTTGTGATTCAATTGAGAATTGATAATTCCTTCCTCTTTTGTAGGAAGATGGAGATAAGTTTTGAAGCTCTATAAGAACCAAGAAACAAGGAAAGAAAGAAAGGATGTGAAGCAGTGCAAAGTTATAAGGAACCTGTACAACTAGCCGCGGCAAGTTGCTCAACCGGTCAGTATAGCAATCAATCTTGGCAAGTCGACAACTGGCCGCAGCCAGTCGTGAAAAAGTGCAGAAAGTACAGTTGCACGTTTTGCTTTTCAAAAGCAAAAAACCCTATTTAATCTAAAGGGAAGGGCTGAAAAACACACTCTTGACCTAAGGAAACAAGTGGGCACACAAGGGAAGAGCTTGGGAGAGAATTTGGACAATCTTGGAGGCTTGGGTGCTCAACCTAAGAGAGATTTTAGGGATTTCACCTTGGTTCTTCCTCTTTTCTCCTTTTTTCTTCCTAGTTTCTTCATGTATTCAGTTTCTTTGCTTTGAATCTCTTTGTATTTGAACATGAGCAGCTAAACCTTTCATTCTAGGGTTCTTCTTACCCTTTGTATGGATTAATACTTGAACATTCCTCTCTTTTGGTAGATAAATATATATATGTCTTGATTTTAACCTTGTCTTAATGCTTCTAAGTGATTGGCCTTCATTTAGATGATTTATTCACATAGGTTTTGACTCGAGAGAGCTAATCTAGGTGTAGAACTTGATTGAAATCATGCTTGTCTTGAAGTTTACTTGATTAATGGATGGTTTGTTGGTAAAATAGAGATATATTTACTAACCTTGCATTGTCACATTAGGGTTGTTGCTTAAAGATTGATTCTCATTAATTGTAGCAAGAGATTGTGCATTTTAATGAGAAGAGAAACTTGTTTTGACTTGAGAGAGCCTGTCAAGTATTTGTGAACCTTAGGCTAACACATGTATGTATTGAAATGCTACTAGAGAGGTAATTAACCAAGTTTTATGAAATGCAAAAGGGGAAGAAGAATCCTAGGCTCTTTTATTCTTGAAGTCAAAGAATCATTTGCCTTTATCAATTTTAAATTTTAGAAATAGTCTTTAAAAATTCTCTTTCGAAATCAAAACTTTGTTCTAGCTCAACTTGATGAAATTCACTAAGCCTCTTCCTTGACCAATTTGTAAGCAAATCCTCATGGGAACAATACTTTACTTATCACTTTATTACATGCAAATGCACTTGCGAGGCGAACAGATTGCTTCAAGATGGCCTTGGCGCAGATCCAGTATCTGAACCCGACATTGTCCTTGAACCTCGCCGGGTATGACTATAGTGCCTATGTCAAAGACGGTGTCCTGGTCCCACCTCCACCTTCGCCTGAGGATGGCTCCTTGTCCTTTGAGGACGAAAAGCAAGAAGAGCAGGTCGGTAACGAGGAGCAAGGAGGCGAGGAGGATCAACATATTGTTCGGGGTGGTGAGGCCGAGGTGGGAGCTTCCAACATCATTCCTTCGGACGATTTGGTTCCCTTGGATGATGCTGCTCCTCCGAGCTGAGGATCGGAGTTTTAGCTTTCTAGCTTTTTCTTGTCGGTCGGTTATGCCCTTTTGACCATGTATTCCCCGACGTTTGTGCCGGTTGTATATTTTATTTAATGACAAATCCTTTGGTCAACCTTAGGCTTGTGTTAGTAAATTTCGCTTGAGCTTTTAGTTAGGTTTACAATTTTTCTCTCTCTTTCTTTTATTTTGATCTTTTGTTTTAGTTTGATACTTGCTCTTGCTTGTTTCTCTTGTAGGTACCATTTTTGTATATGCAAAACTTACATCTAGATGGATTGGTAGTGGTGCTTGACGAAGTGCCTCTCATTGAAGAAGAGGCTAAATCTGCATCTGAAACCATGGCAGACGATGAATATGATAGAGCTACCGTCAATGATTTTGCTAGTAGGAATATGCAAGGTCCTCAATCTTGCATTCGGATGCCGGAAATGCAAGCACGTATCGAGTTTGTGGTGTTTGAAATTCAACGCTTAAAGTTTGGGAATCTGTGGTAGGGTTGTCTCTTTTAACCGCGAAAGGTGTTTATTTGAACTGCGTAGGGTTTTCATTTTAACCTCACTACCGAGTTCCGGTGGCGTTGGCCAGGATCGTAACCGAGATAAGGGAAAACTGTTACATGTCCAGCCGTGGTGTTTGAAACGCAACGCTTAAATATTTTGACCTGATCAGGGTCGGAATGATAATTCATCTTCTTATCTCAGGCGAGCGTTGACGCGTCAATTTCGCGAAGGCCAGTAAATGGCAGTTTCGTTGAGCTCTCGACCTTGGCTGGTTAGCCCTGGTTTAATCCATCTAGATGTGTTGTATTTGTGACCGGGTTTAGAGACCTCGGTGTAATGCTTAAGCTATCAATAGTGCATGTTTGTGAATCTCCACTGAGGAATTCTTCATTAAAATAAGAATTGGCTCCTAAGATCTAATAATGTTACATAATGAAATTTAAAAATGGACAAAAATATAAATAATTGAAATGTAAATACTGAAATCAAGAAAATAACTGAGCTCAAACACGACATGTCTGAGGTTGTACGAGTGCCGAGCCGAGATCTAACTATAGTAGATTTTTAGCTTGTCAGCGTTCTAAGTTCTTTTGATTGGTTTCCTTCCTAGGGTTTCGAGTATATATGATCCATTGTCTAGCTTCTCTTTAACCCGGTAAGGACCCTTCCAATTTTCAGCCATTTTGCCATTTCTGGCGTTTTTATTTCCAATGTTTGCGCGTCGGAGTACTAGGTTGCCCCGGTTGAAGGTGCGGGGTCTGACCTTCCGATTGTACTTAGCTGAGAGTAGCTGCTTGGCGGCTAGCTCTCGGCAGTGTGCTGTGACTTTGACCTCGTCGATTAGGTCCAATTCTATTCTTAATGCATCGTCATTTGACCCTTCTCCCTCTTTGAGAGCTTTGATCTTCCTCTACGACGGCTATCTTATCTCGACCGGAATCATGGCCTCACATCTATAAGTCAACCGAAAAGGGGTTTCTAGGTTGAGGTCTGCATGCTTGTCCTATAGCCCCACAGGACACTGTAAAGTTGTTCGACCTAGTTAGATTCTGCGTCGTGCATCCGCTTCTTTAAGCCGTCGAGTACGATTTTGTTGGCTGCTTCGGCTTGCCCATTAGATTGTGGATGCTCCATCGAGGCAAAGTGCTGCTTAATGTCGAGGTCCGACATCATGTCCATTTTTCGTGACTGCCTCGGCTGGTATGCCAAAGAGGGAGACAATATTATGGCGAAAGAACCTACGTATGCACGCCGAGGTTATTGTTGTTAAGGGCTCGGCTTCGATCCACTTTGTGAAGTAATCTACTGCTACAATGAGCCACTTAAATTTCCCGGAGGCTGCCTTGAATGGCCCAAGGAGGTCCATCCCTTATTTGTAAAAGGGCCAAGGTGCCGAGATGCCTTTTAGCTCTGTTGGCGGTGGCCAGATAATTTTGGCGTATTTCTGACAGCTATCGCATCTTTTGATGGCTTCTTTTGAGTCTGCCATCATGGTTGGCCAGTAGTAGCTGGCACTCAGAACTTTCTTGGCTAGAGCTTTCCCCCCATGTGGTGGCCGTTGACGCCTTCATGTACCTCAGCCAACACATATTTGGCTTCGGTGGAGAGTGTAAGCCTTTTCAATATAATTGATCATTGACCATTATGTAGATGGCGGCCTCTTGGATCAATTTTTTGGCTTCAGCGGAATCGGTCGGAATAATGCCTCTCTCCAGATAGTCCTCGATTGGTTTTCTCCAATCTGTGGAGGCCGAGATGGTCATGATGCAGCTCGACTCTGTGAGGTTTTGTTGGATTACTGTCCTATGGTTTCCTGGGCCTTTTGTACTTGCCAGCTTGGAGAGGATGTCACTCTAGTGTTTTCTTCCCTTGGAATATGAGTCACTGTCACCTCTTCGAAATCGACCATGACCTCCTTAGCTTTGTTTAGATATTTAGCCAAAAGTGGGCCTTTAATCTTGTAGGAACCTTCAATCTGTAATGATACGAGCTGTGAGTCGGTGAAGGCTTTTACTTTTTGGGCTCCATGCTCCCTGGCCTGTAACAGTCCGACTAGTAGCCCCTCATACTCGGCCTGGTTATTTGAGGTAGGGAATTTGAGTTGAAGGGAATGATTCCTGCTCTGCTTCCTTTTGCGTTTGACGAGCCGTCGATGTAAACCTTCCAAGCTTCATCTTCGCATGTATCACTTTTATCTGCCGGGGTGAGTTCTCTCACAAAATCTGCTAATACCTGGGATTTGATGGCACGTCGGGCTTCAAAAGTGATGTCGAACTTGGATAGCTCTATTGCCCAGTTGGTCATTCTTCCGGCTATATCCGGCTTGTGCAACACTTGGCGGATGGGTTGACTAGTTCGTACCACTATCCAATGTCCCTAAAAGTACGGTCGAAGCCTCCTCACTGTTGTCAGTAGAGCGAACGCCAATTTTTCAAGCTTTTGGTATCGTAGTTCCTAGCTTTGTAACGCCTTACTTACAAAATAGACTGGGGCTTGTCCGGCCTTAGTCTCTCTAACCAAGGCCGCGCTCACCGCCTCTTCTCCTATCGACAAGTAAAGAAACAGAGGCTCACCAGGCTCCGGTTTTGATTAACTAGGGGAGTTGCTAAACACTGGTTGATTTTTTCAAATGCTGCCTCACAATCCGTATTCCACCCTCCCTGTGTTTCCTTTTTTAACAGTCTGAAGAAAGGGAGCGCATTCTCTGCAGACCTCGGTAAAAATCTAGTGAGGGCGGCCAGTTAGTTGCTGGACTTCCTTCTTGGTCCTCGGGACTTGCATGTCCAGGACCGCCTTACACTTATCCGAATTAGCCTCGATTCCACGGTTTGTCAACATAAAACCTAGAAACTTCCCGGATGGAACTCCAAATGCGCATTTAGTCGGGTTTAACCGGATCCGGTGCCTTCTTAACTTCTCAAAAGTTTGTTCCAAGTCCCAGATATGGTCTTCTGGGTCTCTTGACTTCACAATCATGTCGTCGATGTATACCTCTATGTTTCGTCCGATCTGGTGTTCAAAGACTCTGTCCATCATTAACTGATACGTAGCCCTGGCGTTCTTAATCCAAAAGGCATCACGTTATAACAGTAGTTGGCCTTGTCGGCCATGAAGGCCGTCTTCTCCTGGTCGTCGGGGTGCATGGCTATTTGATTGTAACCGGAGTAGGCATCCATGAAGGACAGCAACTGAAAGCCAGCGGAGTTGTCAACCAATTGGTCTATGCTAGGCATCGGGTAGGAATCTTTCGGGCATGCCTTGTTTAAGCTGGTGTAGTCCATACATACCCTCCATTTGTCATTTGGTTTTAAAACCATAACCACGTTAGAGAGCCACGTGGTGTATTGTATTTCTCTGATGAACCCGGCTTCCAATAATTCCTCAACATGCTTTTCAAGGGCTTTCTGTTTATCGACTCCGATGTTTCTCTTCTTTTGCGCTACTGTGTTGACCCTGGCCGAATGGCTAACTTGTGACAACAGAAGTCAGGGTCAATCCCAGGTATCTCAGATGATGTCCAGGCGAAGACATCTTGGTTATTCCTTAAGAACTCCATCAATCGGGCTTTCAGATCCGGATTCATTGCTCCTCCAATTTTGGTAGTTTTTGAGGGATCCTCCCCTAGGACCAACTCTTCTAACTCGTCTTCAGGTTCGGACGTGGGACCTTGGGCTCCTCTCTGAGGTCAAGCTCTATCATGCTTACTGGGCTCGGGACGTCTTGTCCTTTTCAAGTTCTGCTGATTGTTTGCCCCTTCGGATCCAGGGTGGCGACGACGATCTGCCTTCGCCCTCTCACATAGTCTCGAAATAACACTTCCGAGATTCCTTCTGGTCCCAGGTACAACTACCACTTGGTTCTTGTTGTTCACCATCTTTAGCTTTTGATGCTTCGTCAATACTAACATATCCCAATTATGGATGGTCGGTCTTCCCAGTATGATATTGTAGGAGGAAGGGAAATCGGCGACTATGAATCTTATCCGTTCTGATTTGAACGTTTCCTTTGTGCCTAATGTTAACCTGAGGTCAATATAACCTTTGGGAGGTGAATGCTCTCCGTTGAATCCTATAAGGGTTGTTTTGCATGGCTTTAAGTCCTCCACGTCCATGTTCACCCTCTTGTATGCATCTCAGCTAATGATGTCAGCTGAGCTCCTTGCATCCATAAAAATCCTCTTGACCCAGTAATGTACCAGGGTTCCCGTGATTACCAAACCATCCTGATGCCCGGAACTACGTCGTTTAACTCTTCATTAGTAAAGACTAATGGTGGAGGTGTCGGTTTGGTTGGATCATCCTTGAATTTTGGGAGATCTTTGGCGAGAGGATTTTTCTCAGTACTTCTTTCTTCGGCTTATGTATCTCCCCCGCCGAAGCCTCCGCTAACTACATCGCAGTGGAACTCGGCTTCTGGGAACTCGACATCCTCGCTAGTCGGCCTTCGCCTTTTCTCATCTTTCTTTGGGTCCGTGGTCGGACTCATACTTCGACTGCCTTGTTTGCGCTTGCTATTTTTCTTCCCCTGAGTCTTTATGAGGTATTGGCGCAATCTTCCTTCTCTAACGAACTTCTCAATGGCATTACGGAGTTCATAACATTGATCCGTAGTGTGTCCTGGTCCGTCATGAAACGCACAAAACTTGGATTGGTCTGTAGAGGGTCGGTTTCAGAGAGGCCGAGGTCTCTCAACCCTTTTCATCTCAGTCAGAGCTACCTCTTTCCAAATTTATGAGCGAGAGACGTTCAAAGGGGCGTAGCTGTCGTACCTAGTCTTTCCTTCAGATCTTTCCCCCCAAGCTCGGGTATCTTGGTTGCGCCTGCGGGAGTCTTCTTTTCACTTGTCGGTCTGATCTTTCTTGTCCGGTGATGTATTTCTCCGCTTCTCGATTCCAACAGCGTTGGCTATCTCCAGCTGTTCCACGTCCAAGTACTGCTTCGCTCTGGTATGGAATTCGGTGAGAGTATAAACTCAGTTCTTAAAAACATTTTTTGCCAATCGGGACGAGGGATCCAGCCCATCCACGAGGCAATGCTCGTGGACCTCCTCGGGGAGTGGGCGTACTTGTAAGGCTTCTTCTTTAAATCGGTCCAAATATTTTTGGAGCGTCTCCCCCTTTTTCTGCTTGATTTTGCTCAGAGTGAATTGGGACTTTAGATGTTTCTTACTGGTTGCAAAATTTAATTCAAACTTGCATCTGAGGTCTTCAAAATTATGAATTTAATCAGCTGGTAGGGTATGGAGCCATTTTTGGGCGGGTTCGGTCAATGTTGCTGCAAAAAGCCGTGAGATGACGGGGCCCTTAATCAGCCGAACAACCATGAGCAACTCGAACGTATCAAGGTGACTGCGTGGGTCTTGGGTCCTGTCATATTTTGGGAGGTCCGCTAAATCAAAATTTTTCGGATAGAGTGCACTCGTGAATTCCTCGGAAAAAGGCTTCTGTTAAGGTCCGTTAGGTACTTCATTTTATACTCCTTAGGAGAGCTTCGAGGCCGAGGTATTCTGGCCGTATCTTGGTCTTCGTCATCTGAGATCTTTTCAATGCGTAGCTTTCTCAAGGACGAGGTGGGGTTCTGAGTTCGGATTCGTCCTGAGCTCATTCCCTGAGCCGTTTTGCCGGCCTCTCGTAGTGCTGACCTCGGTTCTTCACCGTGAGATGGATTACTGACGTCATGTGTCGTCTTTTCTTTCCTTCCACGTGAACCATCTCGGCCTTCCCCCTGCACCAATATTTCGACTTGTATGAATCGGTCTTCCATCATCTGCTGTATTACTCTGAAGTCTTCCTGGCACTGGAGGTTATAACGCTTTTCATTGGTCTCCATTCACCTTAGCATTGACTCCTGTGTTTTTCTCAAGAGGATGACGTCTGGATTTGGAGTTGAGGTTCCCTTCGCCGCCATGTCATGTTTTTTATCGACAACGGGAGGGGAGGACGCCGTGTCAGAAACGTTGCCCTCGGGGATATCCTCGTGTTGTGGTTGCTCTTGAGCTTGATGGTGTTGACTTGCCTCGGCCTGTTGTGGATTTCCAGGCTGAGGGTTCCAACTGCTGTTTCTTGTGTTAGCCATTGGTGGTCATGGGGATCAAAATTTAACCTCCCCATAGTCAGCGCCAATGTTCTGGTGTAGAACATAGATTTCCAGCCTTCGGGCTGGTACTTTGATCTTGGATCGATGGGCTCTGCCTGAGTATCTATGGAGGAGTTACTTAGGAGAGCGTGGGATCACTGTGCACAAACTAGGCTTTCGCCAATGGGGGTGATGTGTGTGCACAGTGTGGCAGAATGTAAAGTAGTTCAGAGTTAGAACGTGTGCACCTTAGGAATTGGCCTTTGTATTTATTGAGCTCTCCGTAGATAGGGTATCTCGGCCTTGCGTGATCCTAGGTGCAAGTATCTAGGCGAGTATCTTGGTCGGGATACTCCTATGTTTCTGCGGGATAGGATCTTCCTATAATATAGGATCTCCCTATATTATAGGTGAGCCCTAGTATTCAGTATATCTTGAGTTGGGCCATCCCGGCATTGGGCCTTAGTATAGATCCGTAACAGAAGTTATTTTCTTGACACTGCTACCAAAGTTTAAGATTTGGTTCTTGAACTTCTGAGGACAAAGGTTCTTCTCGATAAAGTTGGGTCGCCTTGCCTACGATATGCTTGTATTATTTTAAGCTCCATTTCCCATCGAGTACAAACTGGTGAACTTTTGATGTTGGGGCCTGATGAGGTTGGTAAAAAATTTTCTGCACAAAAATTGTAACTAACGTGGCTCCGTGGATGTCCATTGTTGCTGCTAGCTCCATCCCTGGGCTTTGGCTTCTAACTGGTGCTTTTTAGTTAAGTCTTGAATAATTCTGATAAATCTAGCAGTACTTAGAAGTGGAACTCCTAGACCAGCTTCTCATTTTTATACTGTCAATTTGGGCGAACATAACGTCAAAGCTATTGTTACCAAGAATTCTATTGTGGTTTTAAATGGATTTATTCTGTTATCTCCATGTGTAAACCTTTCTTAATAACCTTGTGATAGGTTTCGGGTGTTCAATGGTCTCCGGGTAGAAGGTATCAACCAGCATCTACACTTCAACTTTGCATTGGGCACTAATGCTTAATATATCAACTTAATTATCCATTCTCCTTTCCCTGAATACTCTGGGATTTTCTCATGAATCCAAGATGCACTTTGATTGCAATTGTTTAGGAATCCTCCAGATATTAGAGGCATCTTATACATTTAATAACATGGAGGAACGTAACACAACCTCTTGGAATTCAATAATTGTTGCTGCTGCACATAATGGTCATTTATGTATGTACTAGTCTCTTGATTATGTATTCTAGTGCAAGAAAATTTGAGGATGCAAAGCGTGTATTTAATACAATGCCATAAAAGGATTTAATCTCTTGGAATTCCATGATGCCAAGCAATTAGATTCTCAATTTATTATTCATTGCAAAAAGCTATGGTTATATGTTTACTTTGACCTATACATGTTTCTAATAATCTATTTCCACGGATTTTTCCCCTAACAGTTGAGTGTATCATTATATATATACACATAACATATTGCCTCTTTGACTCTCTCTCTCTCTCAATGTACATCAATTGATGGGACTTGGTCAATAAAAACGGAGCTCAATTGGGAAATGACCCTGAACTTTTTCTATAATCATTGCTTGCGATGCATTTTATTTTGCACAAGTTGCAAAATCCTGAATTTTTATTCAAGACGGAATCAGGAAGCTTGAACATTTCCAATGGAAACATCGAAGAATTGCCAGAATCCATCAAAGAAATAAAGAACCTTGTTCATTTAAACTTGGATAGATGCAGAACGTTAAGAAAGCTCCCAGATTCTGTAAGATCTTTGGAGTCCTTGTATCATCTGGGGATGGAGGAAACGGATCTGCAAGAATTACCTGAAAGCTTTGCTAGGCTTGCCAGTAGAAGAACGTTGAAAATGGCCAATAAGTCTGAAAATAACTTCCTTCAGGATTCTTTTGTAATCTCATCCTTTTTCTGTAGTATGATATTTCTGAATGATCTGGACGTTCATAGTTGGAGAATTTCTGGAAAAATTCTTGATCGTTTGAGACCTTGTCGTCTTTGGAGACTGTGAACCTTAGTTAAAACACATTTCACGTGACCATAATGCTTGGCGGGTTCTTGTTTGAATCCTAGGCAATATCCATGAAATGATTGTAAGTGGATTTTCTCCTTAAATTATAACATATAATACACTTATCAATGGACATTGCGTCTTTGGAAGGATGGAAGATGCAAAAGGAATCCTAAGGCATATGATTGAAAAGGGGTTATCCCCTAATGTACTGAGTTATAATACTATTATATCTGGATCCGGCCAGAATCAAGAGTTGGAAAAAGCCCTCAAAATGAAGCTAGAGATGGGTGAGAAAGAGATATTGCGTGGTGGTCTCCCACCTGATGAATTCACTTATACTACTTTAATAAATGCTTATTGTGTGGAAGGTGACTTGAGTAAGGCTCTTCATTTGCATAATGAAATGATACAGAAAGTTTTTTCTGCTTGATGATGTTCATGGAGAAGACCATTGGATTGTTCCAATTATATTGTGCCTTGGCTCACATGATGCTTGCAAGATTTTCCTTCTGCAAGAAAAAACTGAAACACGTGATGTCAATGAGTTTTTTGGTTTTCAGATTCCTCAATAAATAGGACCACTTCCAAAAATAAAAGAAGATAGACCCGGTTAAACTGAATCTAGTTAAAATCTAGGCTCGTGTAAAGTTTTGGGGCAAAGGAAGAGAAAACGGACCCAGTTAAACTGAATCTAGTTAAAATCTGGGCCCTGTGTAAATAACGGTTAAAACATGATCCTTTTGGGGCACGGTAAAACTGAAATAACGGTTAAAACGTGCTCCCTTTGGGACACGGTAAAGCTGAAATAGCAGTTAAAACGTGTTTCCTTTGGAATAGATGTGTTTCCTTGGGAACCCGGTGAAGCTGAAAATAGTTAAAACGTGTTTCCATTGGAACCTGATAAAGCTAAAATAATAGTTAAAACGTGCATCCCATTTGGAACTCAGTAAAGCTGAAATTAAATCCTGGTCAACCATGTCGGGGCATTTAGTTCTCGGCTAGCACCATTAAAACTTGATGCTACCAAAATTTAACTAAGCACCGCAAGTGTACGAGTCATGAAAATAGTAAGTGGCAAATCAAGGTCATCCCACAGAGACTCAATCCAACTAGTGATTAGGTATCAAATTTCCTTTTTTCATTTAAGTTGAGCAAATAAGAATTGTTTTCAATAGTAAAACAAAAGAATCTAATAGAAACAAGCACTTTCAAAGAGAGAGAATTCAAATATCAAGGAGGACAACCTAGAGATATTAATCCCTTGTTTGATTCTTAGATTTTATTCCCACTAAATTAATTCTAACTTAATTTCATCAATTAATCTAGAGTATTAATGTTTATAAGTGCATGTCGGTCCACTTATACACCTACCTCAAATAATTATGCAATGTCTCACACAATTAATTAAGGTGCAATTCAAATCGGACTCACTCTAATTTGACTATGCGGAGCTTCTAGGTATATGTCTATCCTAGACGCAAATTAGATGAAAACCTAATTCCACATTATTTAATCCAAGGTCAATTTAAGATTCCCTTCGTCAAGTTCAATCCTAAATCCCCAAACCATGCTTAACGGTGGCCAATCACTAAGCAATAAATAATAAAAACAAGATTAAATAAACCGATTAAAATTAAGCAAAACTAATGAGTGGGAACAATTTCTAAGTCTCAAACAAGTTCATAGTACTCTAGGTTGAAAAGAAAATTAGCCACACATGGCTATAAGAAAATCCATAACAAACTTAAGAAATTCAGATTCAAGCATAAAGAGAAGAAGAAGAAGAAAGAAGAGATCCCGAACAACTCGCTTCTTGAATGAATATCACGCTCGCTTCTTCTTCTCGTCTCTAGCAAAATCTCTACGTCCAAGTTTCCACAGATCTGCATCGTCTCTTTTTGCTCTCCCCGTCCGTGCGTCTTTTCTCTCTTCCAAAATTGCTATCCGTCTCCTCTAATGCGTGCTTGATTCCTTTTTATCACTCTTGCATGTGCTTGGGTCCGCATGTAATTACCCTTTTAATTCATCCATCTTTCACAATTTCTCCCCATTGCGCCTCCACTATTAGGTTTTCCTTTTTCACCTATTGTGGGCCCCAATTCCATTGAATGCCAAAGCTTCCAAATCCAATCAATTAACCAAATATTTGGAAACCAAATCATGCTCTGTTCTCGACGACGTGACAAAGGAAAGGCAATTTTAGGACAATAATAATAATAATAATAGCAAAACTAAATTTATTTAAAACTTCTCATTATTTATTCCTAAACTCAAAAGCTTCTATTTTAAATTGAAATCCCACAAATGATGTATCCAGATTGATTTCTCTTAAAATCTCAATAAAATCTCTTTAAATTAGTGATAATGACTTCTCAAATATATCAAAATATATCTCCAATCTATTAAAATTGAGAAGTCATCACACCCCCACACTTGCATCAAATCTTGTCCTCAAGATCTTTAAATTCTAAAACAACCAATTCATGAAAACCATGGAAGCAAGATTTTTAAAGCAAGCACTAAGACAAACTCTCTCAGAAATCTTTTCCACCTTCCAAAAATGTAAGTAGCAAGGTAATTAGTTTGGCAAGATAAATCACAATAGAATGTCCCTCACAAGTGAAGTGTATACACTCATCTCTCAAAATATTCAGGGGCTTGTGTTCACTCATTTCCACCTATTGCAACTTATCTACCATAAGCTTGTTCCTCATCTCATTCTCCACTAAATTATTCCCTTACATACACAAATCGAAGGACTTTAACCATAGATAAATGCTTTAGTTAGTGCCAAGTAACTCAATACATAATATGAAGAATGAAGGGGTTTCTTCTTTTTTTCTTTTTTTTTCTTTTTTTTCCTTGAGCTGTTGTAGGTCCCCTTTTGACGCGACCCTGCACATGGGTGATGCAGCACCGGTTACTCAGTTATTCCAACAGGCACCTCAAGAGGCTTTTAGCCTAACTCATAACTCTCTTTGACTTTACCGTTTGACGCGAGTGCCAACATTGGTGATGAAGTGCCCCCGGTTACTAAGTAAGGTCTAGAGAAGTCATTGGAGTTGTGTGTATGTGTGTGCGTGTTTTTTTTTTTTTTTTTTTTTTTTTTTCCAACCCCTTCAATCTTCTTCTTCTTCTTTCTTTTTTTTTCACTTAGCACTCACAAAAGTAACCAATAAAAAAGAATGCCTAAACCTCTTCATGTATGTAAAGGATTTTTTTTTTTTTTTCCAAAGAGATTCAGAACAAGTTCTAGAGATAAAATCACAATAGGTGTACTCTCTCTTAGAAGGATGAATACTTGGGCTCAAATTCCTCACAGGTTCCTTGACATTCTAAAGTAAAGTACCCCAAACCAAATCTTTACCTCTTTACTGACATTCAAAGAACATAGAATCAATTCCCAATCAAATTCACTTCTTTTCATGTTCAACTTAACCCAAATGTGGCAATGAAAAAAATTGAGGACACAGCAAGTTAAAATCAAGGATACTCTCACCCCCACACTTAAATGCCACATTGTCCTCAATGTGAACAAGTAACAACAAGTAATGGAAGTGAAGAGCAACCACATGTGAAGTGTAAGGGTAACACCAATTTCGTAGATTTCAGATTTCCACCAATGGAACATCTCAAGTGCTAGCAGTCACTCAATAGTTATCACAAACAGTCATCAAATGCATATCTAACTAAGAGGAGCACTCATTCCCAAGCAATATATCATCAGCAACCAGATAAAATAAATCAAAGAAAAGTAGAAGGAAACTCCCCTATTTGTCCTTGATTGCGCTTTCATTCCTTGCTACCAAAGTGGAACACATCATCAAGGGCTATCAACAATCCTACAAAATCAAATAAAGCATCAAATCACACCTTGGGTTGCCTCCCAAGAAGCGCTTGGTTTAAAGTCCTCGGCGACTATACCGCAATCTAAGTAGGTGATGACAAGCGGTGAACCATTGTTTGCCGGTTCACTTCACCACCATGGTAATGCTTGGTCTTTGCCCATTCACCTTAAAGCAATCTCCTGTTCTCTCATCTTTAACTTCAATTGCACCTTTGGATGACACCGAAACCACTTTGAAAGGACCAGACCACCTTGATTTAAGCTTCCCAGGAAATAGATGCAATCTTGAATTGAAGAGAAGCACCAACTGCCCTGGCTCAAAAGATCGCTTCAAGATATGATTGTCATGCCATTTCTTTGTTCTTTCTTTATACAATCGTGCACTATCATATGCTTGAAGTCTAAATTCTTCCAACTCATCCGGTTCGTGACCTTTTTGAGCCCGCTTGATTGTGATCCATATTTAGCCTCTTGATTGCCCACCATGCTTTATACTCCAATTCAAGTGGTAAATGGCACGCTTTTCCGAAAAACCAAACGGTATGGTGACATGCCAATTGGAGTACGAAAAGCTGTCCTATAAGCCCATAAAGCATCATCAAGCTTGTCGACCAATCTTTTCTAGTTGGGCCCACGTCTTCTCAAGAATCCTCTTAATTTCCCCGTTAGTCAATTCACACAAACCATTAGTTTGTGGATGGTATGCAAGTGACATCCGGTGGTGTACTTTATATTTTTCCAAGAGAGCCTTGAAATTCTTGTTGTTGAAGTGGGTCCCTTCATCGTAATGATTGCTCGGGGGTGCAAACCTTGTCAAGATATACTTCTTCAAGAATCGAATCATTGTGTTGGCATCGTTAGCTTGGCAAGCCATAGCTTCAGCCCATTTACTCACATATTCCACAAAGCAACAAGAATGTACTTGTTTCCTCTTGAAGATGGAAAAGGACCCATGAAATCCATCCCCCAAACATCGAACAACTCCACCTCAAGGATTCAGATTGAGGCATCTCATGTCTCTTAGAAATATTACCTGTTCTTTGACATCTATCACACTTGGTAACAAATTGGTGAGCATCTTTAAACAAAGCAGGCCAATAAAAACCAGATTCAAGAACCTTTGATGCGGTTCTTTGCCCCCCATAATGCCCCCCATATGCAGATGCATGACAAGCATTCAAAATTTCCTCTTGTTCTACCTCAGGCACACATTTTCTAATAATCAAATCAGCACATCTCTTAAAAAGAAATGGTTCTTCCCAAATATAGTAGGCAACATCATGCAAAAACTTCTTTCTTTGGTAAAAATTCAAATCAGGAGGTAATACTTCACACACAAGATAATTCACAATATCAGCATACCATGGCAAACCACAACTACTTACAGCAAACAATTGTTCATCAGGAAAACATTCATTCACCAACAAATCACTCACATGATCAGAAGAGTTCACAATTCTAGACAAATGATCAGCAACTTGATTCTTAATTCCTTTCCTATCAACTATATGCACATCAAATTCTTGTAGCAACAATACCCATCTAATCAATCTAGGTTTAGACTCTTTCTTCCCTAACAAGTATTTAATGGCAGCATGATCAGTGTGAACTATAACCTTAGCACCCATCAAATATACCCTAAATTTTTCAAAAGCAAACACTACAACAAGCATTTCTTTTTCGTGGTAGAGTAATTTACCCGAGCTGCTATTAAGGTCCCGCTTGCATAGTAGATAGGGTGGAAAATCTTCACATGCCTCCTGTCCCAACACGGCTCCAACAAGCATAATCACTCGCATCACACATTACTTCAAAAGGTAGTGACCAATCGGGAGCTACAATGATAGAGCTGAAGTCAATCTTCTCTTGAGTTCTTCAAAGGCCTTCATACACTCCTCATTAAACTGAAAAGGAGTATCTTTCTCCAGCAACTGTGAGAGGGGCTTTGAAATCTTGGAAAAATCTTTAATGAATCGACGATAGAAACCAGCATGGCCCAAGAAGCTTCTCACAGCTTTGACATTAGAAGGAGGAGGAAGCTGCTCAATCACAGAAATCTTGGCTCTGTCAACCTCTAAACCATTTTTAGAAACTTTATGACCCAAAACTATGCCTTCAGTCACCATGAAATGACACTTCTCCCAGTTGAGCACTAAGTTTGTCTCCTCACATCGTTTTAACACCTTTTCCAGATTGATCAAACACTCTTCAAATGACTCTCCAAATACCGAGAAATCATCCATGAATACTTCCATTATCTCTTCTATCATATCAGAGAATATACTCATCATACATCTACGAAAAGTGGCGGGAGCATTGCATAAACCAAATGGCATTCTTCTAAAGGCAAAAGTACCATAAGGATAGGTAAATGTTGTCTTCTCTTGATCTTCGGGAGAAACCACAATTTGATTATACCCTGAATACCCATCCAAGAAACAAAAGAATTCTTTACCTACCCAATCGGTCCAACATCCGGTCAATAAAAGGGAGTGGGAAATGATCTTTCCTAGTAGCATCATTCAACTTTACGTAATCCATGCAAATACGCCAACCAAGAATCGTGCGAGTAGGGATAAGCTCATCTTGCTCATTAGTGATCACTGTCATGCCCCTTTTTTGGAACACATTGTCCGGGTGACCCATGCGCTATCAGAAATAGGGTAAATGATCCCAGCATCTAACCATTTAATAATTTCCTTCTTGACCACTTCTTTCATCATAGGATTTAATCTTCTCGATTTTGGATGGATTTCTTGTGATCATCTTCCAAGAGTATCTTGTGCATTACAAGTGATGGGCTTATACCTTTTATGTCCGCAATTGTCCAACCTAAGGCACCTTTGTGGCCCTTGAGAACTTTCAACAACTGTTCTTTTTGATCTTGAGATAAGGAAGAAGAGATGATAATAGGTAGTGTCTCGAATCACCCAAGTATGCATATTCAAGATGTGATGGTAAGGGTTTAAGCTCTAGAATTGGTGCTTGCTCAATAGAAGGCTTCAAAGAAGTGGTTTGCCTTGATTCCATCTCTAACAACTCAAAATTTGTGATGGTTTCCTCGCAATAAGGAGAGGCTTCAAGTAACATCTTACATTCAACTATATGCTCTTCTTCAATTTCATCAGTCCCAAGTAAACAGATGCTAACGGTTCTTTTATAGAAAATGACTCTAAAGTCTCTTGAATCATCTCATCAAACATGTCAACCCCGAAGCAAACGTAACATCCCTAGGATACTTCAATGTCTTGTTCATGTTGAATATAACTTCTTCATCATGCACCCTCAACTTAATCTCTCCCTTTTCAACATCAATCGTGTTCTAGCTGTAGCAAGGAAAGGTCTTCCCACAATGAGCGGTAGATCTCTATCTTCATCACAGTCCAAGACAATAAAGTCAGCAGGGAAAATAAACTTGTCAACTTTTACCAAAACATCTTCAATGATACCCTTTGGAAAAGCTAAACTTCGATCGCCTAGTGAAGTGTCACGAAGTTGGTTGAGCTTCACCCGGTTGCAATTTTCTAAACACAGATAGTGGCATCAAGTTGACACTTGATCCTAGATCACATAATGCTCTTCCCCGAAACTTTTCTCCAATTATGCAAGGTATGGAAAAGCTGCCGGATCTTTTTGTTTAAGGGGTAGCTTGTTGAGAAGAATAGCACTACACTCTTGTGTTAAGGCTACGGTTTCATAGTCACCAAACCTTCTCTTCTTACTCAACATCTCCTTTAGAAACTTCACATATTGAGGCATCTGCTCTAACGCCTCAAGAATAGGGATGTTAATGTGTAGTTGCTTGAAAATCCCCAAAAACTTCTTATATTGCTCCTCTAACGCTTTCTTCTGGAATCTCTGAGGAAATGGTAAAGGCGGTACCCATTTAAGATTCTCCTGGTTTGCCTTCTTTTTCACTTCACCCTCTTTAGACTCAATCTCAACTTTCTCTTCATTGAATTTTCCATTCACCTTTGTAAAACCTCTTCATCATCCTCTATAGTGATTTGTAGGATTGGGTTGATCGTAGAAGGTGAAGACGTCTTCTTTGGTTGAGGAATCTCAGGTAATTCCTTTCCACTTCTCAATGTAAGAGCATTGCATTCCTCTCTCCCATCTCTACGAGGATTAGGCACAGTATTGCTTGGCAATTCTCTCTGTTGTAAAACATTCACAGCATTTGCAAGTTGTCCCATTTGTACCCCAAGATTTTTGATAGATGAGTTGACTTCTGCATTAGTAGCAGCTTGATCCTGAGCATTCTTTAATTGAAAACTTGCGAGCTGAGATATCACTGCCTCTAGATTAGATTTAGGTTCTTGGGTAGGAATCACTTCCTTTTCAAATTGATAGAACCCAGGAGGTTGCACTTGTTTTGTACTAGAGGTTGATGCTTCATTAAGAGTTGCACCGTATTTCCAAGAGAGGTTGGGATTCTTACGCCACCCAGAATTGTATGTATTTGAGTATGAATTGTTCTGGTTATTGCCCCGGTAATTTCCTGCATAGTTCACTGGCTCTACCTGTTGAGATATGAGGCATTGTCCATTATCATGGTCATTTCCACAGTAATCACAAGAAGCATGAATAGCATTGACTCCCATCTGGCTACCATTAGATCGGTTAACTTTAGCTTCTAAGTGATCAAATCTCTGTTGATTGTATTCAACATTGCCATCAACCGTGAAGAAGGTTCCTCACTAATTTTATCAACTGACTTCACTAGCCTTCTGTCATTGTTGTTCTGGAGAAAGTCAGTAGATAAGTCATCTAGGCATTTCCAGATATGATTTACCGGTTGCTTTGTAATTCCCCCATTAGTGACAGCATTCAATTCTGATTTGGATTCAGGAGTCAACCGAGTACTGAAGATTTGAAGCAAGACCCATCTCTCCATATTGTGACCAGGACTCGCCTAACAAGCAATTTAAACCTCTCCCAAGCCTCATACGGATGCTCACTAAATTGTTGACGAAATTAGTAAGAGCGGCTCGTGCATCCACAATCTTGTTATGAGGAAAAAATCTTGATCTGAACTTTTCTTCCGAGTGTCTCCCACGAGGTTATGCTACCCCTCGCCAAGTTATTAAGCCATTCTTTAGCTTTCCCTTGTAGAGAGTAAGGAAAAAGCCTAAAGGCGAATCACATCATTAGGTACTCCATTTTGCTTGAATGAGTTGCAAACATCAAGAAATTGGAGCAGATGTTGATTAGGATCTTGAATCGTTTCGCATCCGACCCGGAGTTCAAGCATCTTAAGCATAGTCCGCTTGATTTCGAAATTGTTGGCTTGAAATTCAGGCACTCGATTCCGATTGATACCCTTGAGATTGTCTTCCCGAGAAAATCGTTGATACACAAACGATCATTTTCATCCTGAGCCATTTCTTCAGTGTCAGGCTGTACTGCTTCTTCCTCTTGAATATGAAGTGTTGTAGCTTCCAAAAGCTCTTGGATATTTCTTGTTTTCTGTGGTGTTTTAGTAGCTTTGGGTCTACCAGTCATGTACCAAGGTACCTGCAAAACCAAATAAATCTCAAAGTATCAAACTAACACCAAAAGCAAAAAAAAACAAAAACAAAAACAAAAACAAAAACAAAAAAAACAAAAAAAACAAAAACAAAAACAAAAACAAAAGAAAAGAACAAAATTGGATTTTTTTTTTTTTTGAAAAAAAATAAAATACTCAAACTAAAACTAGTAAAGGATTTCTAATACTAGTCACCAATTGCCTTGAGTCCCCGAAGAACGGCGCCAAAAACTTGATAGGACAAAACTTTAAGCCTAAAAACTCCGCAAGTGCACGGGCCGTATCAAGTAATAAAGTGATAAGAAAAGTATCGTTCCCACGAGGACTTAGTATCACAAACTTCGATTGAGCATTGATTTCGCAATTTCGTTTAAGTTGAGAAAACCAAATTAAATTTAATTTAGAGAAAAGAAATTAAAACTAAAATTAAAACAAACTAACCACACAATAATGAACGAGCAACCTAGAGTCACCAATCCCTCATTTGTTTCTAGATTTTATTCCCACTAAATTAATTCTAACTTAATTTCATCAATTAATCTAGAGTATTAATGTTTATAAGTGCTGTCGGTCCACTTATACACCTACCTCAAATAATTATGCAATGTCTCACACAATTAATTAAGGTGCAATTCAAATCGGACTCACTCTAATTTGACTATGCGGAGCTTCTAGGTATATGTCTATCCTAGACGCAAATTAGATGAAAACCTAATTCCACATTATTTAATCCAAGGTCAATTTAAGATTCCCTTCGTCAAGTTCAATCCTAAATCCCCAAACCATGCTTAACGGTGGCCAATCACTAAGCAATAAATAATAAAAACAGGATTAAATAAACGATTAAAATTAAGCAAAACTAATGAGTGGGAACAATTTCTAAGTCTCAAACAAGTTCATAGTACTCTAGGTTGAAAAGAAAATTAGCCACACATGGCTATAAGAAAATCCATAACAAACTTAAGAAATTCAGATTCAAGCATAAAGAGAAGAAGAAGAAGAAAGAAGAGATCCCAGAACAACTCTGCTTCTTGAATGAATATCACGCTCTGCTTCTTCTTCTCGTCTCTAGCAAAATCTCTACGTCCAAGTTTCCACAGATCTGCGTCTCTGCTCTCCCTGTCCGTGCGTCTTTTCTCTCTTCCAAAATTGCTATCCGTCTCCTCTAATGCGTGCTTGATTCCTTTTTATCACTCTTGCATGTGGGGTCCGCATGTAATTACCCTTTTAATTCATCGGCTCACAATTTCTCCCCATTGTCTGCGCCTCCACTATTAGGTTTTCCTTTTTCACCTATTGTGGGCCCCAATTCCATTGAATGCCAAAGCTTCCAAATCCAATCAATTAACCAAATATTTGGAAACCAAATCATGCTCTCTCGTTCCGACGCATGTGTGACAAAGGAAAGGCAATTTTAGGACAATAATAATAATAATAATAGCAAAACTAAATTTATTTAAAACTTCTCATTATTTATTCCCTAAACTCAAAAGCTTCTATTTTAAATTGAAATCCCACAAATGATGTATCAGATTGATTTCTCTTAAAATCTCAATAAAATCTCTTTAAATTAGTGATAATGACTTCTCAAATATATCAAAATATATCTCCAATCTATTAAAATTGAGAAGTCATCAATGCACAATATATTTTTGACTTTGGCCCAGTCATCAAATAAAACTCGAAAGAGGGTGGAACTCGGGTAAACTGATTACAATTAAAATCTAAGTTCCATATGGAGTCCGTCCTTACAAAAGGGATGAAGGCGGAACTCGGTTAAACTGAATGAGTAGTTAAAATTTGAGTTCTGTGTGGAGTCCGTCCCTACGAAAGGGATGAAGGCAGACCCCGGTTAAACTGAATCTGGTTGAAATCCGGGCACCGTACAAAGTTTTGCAGGAAAAAAAAAAGAAGGTAGGCCTTGGTTAAACTAAATCTAGTTAAAATCCCGGCTCTGTGTTAATTTTTGAAGATGGACCCAATTAAACTGAATCTAGTTAAAATCTAGGCTCCGTGTAAATTTTTGAAGGTGGACCCCGGTTAAACTAAATCTAGTTAAAATCCAGGCTCTGTGTTAATTTTTGAAGGCTGACTCAGTTAAACTGAATCTAGTTAAAATATGAGCTTCCATGTGAAGTTTTGTGGAATGTTCGTGTGGAGATCCAAGCCAAACAATCAATGCATTTCGGCAGCCCTGAGATCTGAACTACCGGGCTGGGGGCAACAGAGTGGACAATGAGTTGTTAGTGGAAAAACATGTTATCAATAACTGGGATTAATGCAAACTTTGACAAGAATTCAAAATGAGCAAGTTGAACGATTTGCGCAGACAGTAAGTATTTTATATTGATTGTGATTTGCTTACATATTATTAAATGTAGGAATATAGACAGATAATTATCCCGGGAAAAAGTGCTATGAAAGCAAGCAAGCGATCTTATTTCTTCTCAAACAACCCGGATAAGCTGGATATATCTCGGCCAAATCCGCGTTTCACATCAAGCAATCAATGCATCCCGGTAGCCCAGAGACCTGAACTACTGGGCTGGGGGGCAACTGTTATGGACTCAAATATGAGGCCCATTCAAGGTGTGGCCCAACAAGAGGCAACGAATATGGCACAGATGTGATGGCACAACATTTGGGCTTAGAGGCACAAGAGGCCCATTAGTCCAAACCCTAACCCTAAGGTACACTCTATAAATAGAGGGTAAACCCTAAAGTACACAGATTTTACTCTCCCTCATTTACAATACTTCCTACATTGTGCACACACCCCACTCCCTTAAGCGAAAGCCTTCATGTTTGTGCAAAGTGATCCTCTATTCTGATAGGTATCTCATCCATGGATACCTAGGAGAGAGCTATTTGATCCAATATCAACATACTAGTCCACCTAAGGCTAGACACCTGTGTTCTTACAACATAACAAAAAAGAAGAAGAATCGACGAAACAAAGCAAAGTTCGGAAGCTACCAAATCAGAAATTCTCCACACACACTATGACGACTTGAAATACTATGATGCTGGAAGAAGATGGACTGTGCCTAAGAAGGTAACTTGAAATGCTAGAAGAAAAAAGTCCTTTGGTACATAGGCGAGTCGAACCCAAGACCAAACAACAAATGACCAGCATAGTTCCATGATATAACCTATCCACTTTTGTTAAAAAGTCTATCTCAAGAAATTAAAGTACTGTAATACCCGATTTTCAATTTACCGAAAATCTGGTATTTTTGAATATGTTACCATATTAAATTGGTTAATATATGTGATTAGAGTCACATAGAATAATGGTTATTTTAAGTTTAAAAGAGCCATGGAAAGTTATAAAAACACTTAATTAAATTAAGTGTCAATCTAGCAAATAATAGGCAAATAAGCTTTGCACTAATTGAGATTAGTGGCATAAATTCTCCTATTAATTAGAGACAAATTAAAAGCATCAAAAGAGGGATAATTATATTTAAAAAATAATTAAGCCAAAGAGAATGAAATAATATTTGCCTAAATTAAACTTAATTGTCATGGTTAGCTAATAAACCAATGATACAATGAAACATGTAATTAGTGGGCTTATAAACACTTAATTAAGGGAATAAGTGAAGCTTCAATCAGCTACAAATGCCAAGCACGTCCAGCTGAATGGAAGAATGGGAAATGAAGGGATTAATAAAGCATAAAGTTAAGAGTTGAAAAGTCAAATAAAACAACTACCCAATGAGAAGCCATGAAATAATTGTTATATTAAAAAACACATTAAATAGCTAATTGAGGACATTGAATGCTGATTGAGAGGGGAGGTATGTCGACCATCCATGAGAGGTGGAGATGAAATTTGAAAAAGTGTTTTTTTAATCCAATGGTTTAAGTGGGTTTTAGTCAAATTTAATTGCCACTTGTGTCCTTAGTTTTTCCCTATAAATAGAAGGCTCCTCCTCCTCATTTCTTCACACCAAAATCACAAACTCAGCTGATCCTAGTTGAGAGAGTGAGAGTTCTTGAAGAAGGGAGAAGGAGTTCAAGATCCCAAGGTAAGTTCTTGAGTTTAAGCTTTTAGTTCTTAGTAAAATTGTAGTTTAATCTAGGAAATTGTTAGAAATGTTCCCTTTTATGTTTGGAAGTCTCCATTGCTTTTACAATGCAAAATGGAGTGGAAAACATGTTAGGGAATAATTTTTAGAATTAATAGATCATTGTGATAAAAGTTTGGAAAAACTGCCAGTGTAAATCCTTTGCTGGCAGCAAAAATAGATGCTATTATTTTATGTATGAAATGAAGTTATTAAATCGTGCAATTTTACATGAATAAATTAGACATATAGGGCTTTCCATATATATAAAATATATAGCATTTTGATTTCTACACAAGGAGAAACATACTTTTGAAGTTAAGCTATTTTTCTGGGCAAAAATCTCGGCAGCGTTGAGGAAACATTAAACTGGGAATGATTCTTGATGTTCTAGATTCTTGGAATATTTTTAATTGAAAATGGACATGTCAAGGGGAATTTGGAATTTTACAGCACCCGTTTCGATGTTTCTAGAATTAATTATGATTTTCCAAAGTTGATGCAAAATCTGCCCAGAAAATCAGTATTGCGTTTTTAAATAAATGTAATGGCAAAATGGTAATAACAAATCCACTGAGGGTAGAAAGGTAAACTAAGCCTTTAGGATATTATTCTAAGCAATATGATATTTACCAAATATCATATAATAATCCGACAATAATGTATAGGATATCTAGGAAGTCCGGAGTCGGGTTCAAAGGTCGGGCTAGATAGCCATTACATGGTGAAAGGTACGTCCGCGTACTGTAACTTTAACTCTGATGTGTCTTATATGCATGTATGTGATAGAATAATTCATGAAGTGATGGACAAGACTAGGTCTTGGGCCAGGCACTGCGATTAAGTTTATGGAGCTTAGATCACTACGTATACATTCAGCTTTATACATGGGTTATGGTCTTGATAATACCGTTACAGTTTTCCTAGCGTTGACGACACGATAGACCATCGTGGCACAGTGAGGTGCAGACATAGATAACTTTACATGTGATGTGTACTGTTAACATAGATAACTTTGATGTATTATATATTAATCTTACATCCGTTGTGTGCTTATGTGTTGATTAATCTTTGTAATGTCATGAACATCTGTCATACATATACTGTTATACTTTTCATATGAGGTTAACTGTTACCTGAGGTCCGATGGGTATTGGACCTCAGATTTGACTAAAGTTCAGGAAAGGAACCTGGAGCAGAGAAGGCACCGGTAGATAGAACCGCGAAGAGGCACTGATGGACGGAGCCGTGAAGAGGCACTAGTCAAAGCAAATGCCGGAAGAAGTTTAACAGAGCCTACCTTCTGGCATGAATCTAATAAAGTTACTTCAAACCATTTGGTGTCTAGAAAGGGTTCGTTTATGTGGTTCAGTCAGTGAGTCGCCGTGAATTCGGGGAGACTTCTACTAGACACCGGCTTGGCCAAATTGTTTGATTGACTAAGTTAGGTTCATTGCCCCAAGTCTACCTAAGGCTTGGTTTAAGGTTGTATAGTTACCATGGAAGAATTGTAATTATACAAGCTCTGTATTGTTGTATCACACGAATATTTCTTTAGGAAATTTTTAATATATTAGCTTATGTCTGGGCATTTTGTATCAGTTACTCATCGTCCAAACGTTAGCACATGCTCTCGGTTTTCGCATTACTCTGAGTGGTAGCACCTCAAACTCTGTGGATTTTTATAAAACCAAGTGTCAACTGACACATTTTGAAGTATGGAATTTGAGGTGTTACAAATACTCAATAATTAAGCATGAAACAATATGATACTATTTCATTTTGCGGTTTATTGCATGACAATGCCCTTAATTTGTCATTGGATTATTTAGTGTGTAATTATCAGAGTAACGACGTGAATAAATCAGAGTGAATTGCAACAGAGAGCATGCATTAGCATTTGGACGATTAAGTAACTAATAACATACGCCTAGACATATGCTCGTTAATTTAAATTCCCTAGAGGAATATTTGCATGATGCAATTTAAATGCAGAAATAATTAGAGTTAATCCCTTTGGAGGATGTTGGTTGTACAAATATCCCAAATTAAAGTTAGTTGAATAATTCACAACCCCAAAATATAGGACGATAAAATTTTCCTTAAATCAATCCCCTTCTTTGAGGTCTTCATCAGCTATTCCAGTTGCACCGCCTTGCTTCCCAATCCAGAACATTTTCTTGAATCTTTAGGTGTAACATCCCAAATTTTGGATTTTGGGAATTAAAATATGATATGAGATTAATTATGAAAAATTTGGCCTTAATTATTATAAAGCTAATAATTGGAATTTAAGGCATATTTTCCTGTAAATTAAGGACAGATAGTTAGGTAATAATTTATGGCCTAAATATTTTAGAGATAATAATTTATGGCCAAAGGAATTAATTAAGAGAAATCCTTAAATGGAATTAAGGATTAATTCTAGATTACCTAACTATTGTTTGCAATAATTGGGAAAGGACTAAATTGCAAGCACAATACTTGTGGGAAATCAAATTGATATTTTCTTTTGAAGTGGACTCCACATTCTTTTCATGTGAGACACCTTGCATATCTTTATTCCTTCAACAGCCACCACGTAACCTCTCCATTTCTCAATTCTAATATCTCCCATCCTCCCAAAATGCTCCACGTACTACCTCTCTTTATACACACTCACACTCCTTTCTTTCCCATTAACCTCATCCGGCCAAACACACATGTTTACACTCTCCAATTGTATGACAGCCACGTACCCTCATTCTCCTATTTCCCTCTCCCTTATTCAGCCACGTAAACCACTCTCATTCCCTCTCAACCATAAAACTCACGCCCTACAAACCACTATATATCTCTCATTCTTTCATTTCCTCTCCACGGATCACACACACACACTCCTCTTGACACCTATACACACACTTGTCACTTAATTAAACACATACACACACACACTTCTCTTTTAACCTCTTCTCTAATCCACGGAAATCACAACACACACAAAAATAAATCTCCAATTACTCTCCCCTCATTCACCGTGCACACATCACACACTTACCACATTAACACAAAACAAATATACTCCCTCCTCCTTCCCTTTTCACGGCAATACACACTCACACACAATCACAAAAATCAAATCCCACATCCTCTCATTTCTCTCAACTCCCTCACGGTTCACCATCTTCACCAACACCAAATCACCTTTTTCCTCCTCTCATCAACAACAACAATCATCATCATCATCATCCTTTCACACAAGTGAAGCTCCACGGCTTGAAGCAAGAAGAGGTAGGAACTTGAGACTTTAACTTGGTGATTTGGATGATTCTCACATGCATGTCATTTTGGATGAGTATAAACTCACATGCATGTAGTTTTAAGGCCAGGCTAAAGATTTGAGAAGGACTGAAGTGATAAATTTGATCATAAAGTCAAGGACAAGCAATTGTGGTAAGAACCATAAAACCTTCTCTTATGATTTTGGAATTAAGTTTAAAACCCAGATTTTGTAATCTGTGGTAAAATCATAGAAATAAGTGGAATTTCGAAATTCTAAGACCACAATCGTTTTCCTTACAAAAAATTGTATGGGAAAAATATTTTTGATGAATTTTCAAAGGTGTTTTTAAACATAAAATCACCAAAGACAAGAAAGAGGGTCAATCTGCCAGTTTTGAGCCACTAAACCCGTAGAGCTTGTAAGCAAGGTTTCATTGGGTTAATGTTCTTTAAAAATTCTGAAAATATTCCAGGATGTATAG
The DNA here is from genome assembly GCA_019022655.1 of Acacia acuminata. Taxonomy (NCBI): domain Eukaryota; kingdom Viridiplantae; phylum Streptophyta; class Magnoliopsida; order Fabales; family Fabaceae; genus Acacia; species Acacia acuminata. The sequence goes on from JAFJYI010000224.1 coordinate 932,967, forward strand.
GACATGAATATCTTTAAAAGGATGGGTATTTTATATTTTTTTTTATGTCTGGCCAGTGAGTAATAAATGCTACAAGATGACCCAATGTCCTGTAGATAAAAACTGGGCAGAAGGTATGAACATGTGATTTTGAATGGGTTAAAATTTTTATAAAATGGTCAATTTTTCCAGGCATGTAGAGAACACACTGAGAGTTTAGGAAATATAAATTTTGTAATTTTTAAGGCCCTAATCAGTGAGATACTAATTTTTATTTGAGTCATTAATTCTGGAAGCTTAATTGGCAGTCACGAAAAACGTATATTCTGGGAATTATTTGAAAAGTCCTGACCTCTGAAAGTATTTTTCTATGAAATTGGACTTTTTTAGGAACACGTGAGAGTTGACAGAACACTAAAATGAATTTTGTGCAATTTATTAAAAATGATTGAAGTTACTGGATTTTCTGGCCAATTAAGAGATTAATTCATAAATGAGTTAATTAAGGGCCATAAATAAAAAGTTTTGCAAAAAGGGTTAAAAAGGAACATAAACATTCATTTCCCTGGTTCTAAAGTTATGGATATGTCCTTAGGGCCAGAAGGAGAAGGAAAGAACTTCAAGCAACCCTGATGGTTAACGAAAGAGGAACCTGAGTAAGGATAGTAGTCCTTAAAAGGTAGTGGGCTTACCTTACTTGCATGTATTTGATATTATTGCTTGTATGTATATGTTTGATTGCTATACTTGCTTGCTATGTTTAACATACTTGAATGATTGAAGCTTTGTTTATGATTATGCTATGGCCATGAGTATAATGCATGAAGCATTGAGCATGCAGATATGTCATTATGTTAACATGGGCTTGTGTAAGGCAAGTATATCATACATTAGCATTTATCTTGCATGCATTGTTTGGTATTGTCTGCTACTGGGATTCCTCGGAATCTCACCCTCCTCCACCAACCAATAGACAGGTGAGCACAGGAAGAGAAGTGCTGCACATGGTTCAAGGACATAGCGTTGCTTGAAGACGGCCCAACAAAGGGACATCTTGAAGAACCAAGGGTGATGGTGTTTAGTTGGTTTTAGTTTTATCCGTCTGTAACGAATGTAATTGTTTGTAGGGGGTATAAACCCTGGGATTACCCCTGTAATGTAATCAAATTTAATTTCCGCATTATCAGTATAACGAGCTATTTTGATTTTGCCACACTACTGCGTAAGAATATGGCTAAGTTTACTGGCACCCTGGGGGTGTTACATTAGGCATAACTGACATTCAATGATCGGTTGAATCTCAGGGTAACGGTTAATCTCATATTTAAAGTGTAAATCATATATGACAAATATTCCATATATTGCAGAATAAAAAAAAACATTCAGCAAACACACCGCAACCAAACTACATAGCACACAACACATGCATCATTAATGGTGATAGCACACACAAGTGCTACCTACTCATGTCCATGGGCATAAATCCTCAGAGCTAGGAAAACAAGCATGCAACATTATTATATAAAACAATATTTCACAACCAGCTGAATAAAATGCATGACTTCGGCATACAAACCTAGTCACGAATCCACAAGACATGAACATAAATAACATATTTGAAAACAAAAGGAATGGGAGATTAAGTTAGTAACCTTAAATTCGGCATAATTAATACTAATTCCGGATGCTTAAGACTCAAGCTTCCTTTAATATCTTAAAGTAAAGCCATTATAAATATTAATTCCCTTTTTATTTTATAAGGTATTATATTAAATATCACTTTATAATATTAAAAGAGTTTTCCTTTTCCCTTAATTCTCTTTTTAATCCATAAAGCATAAGTTTTTGGGAGAATAACTGTAGAGGCCCATTTAACCACAATTAGCCCAAAAAGGGCCACACAATCTGATTTTCCCGAACAGGCCCTAGGGCCTTGATTGGGATTGAATTATAAAACAAAAAATGACTAAAACACAAATGAAAAAAAAAATTCTGATTCTCCCTCATTTTGATCGTCTCGCCCTCTCCTCTCTCCCGCCTACTCGACTCGTTCTCTTGTCTCGCCGTCGCCGTTGGCAGCTGAAAGTCTCACTGTCGCCGTTGTCGATTCACCAAAGGTAGGAAACATTTTAGGGATTAGGTTTTTTCAATTCAAGGTTTTCCAAAATAGTGATTTATCCATGATCCCTCTACCATTATTAACTACTTTATAAAAGGGTTAAACATAACAGAATGGAGTGAACATAATATGATTGGGAGGAATGATATGTGGAACGCTCTACGACTTCATTTGCTCATGTTTGTACTTTATAGAACCAATTGGAACAAGGAGGTAGACGATGCTTTCACATTCTCCCATTATAATATCTTTCTAATTTTCATTATTGCAGCTTTTGGTTTAAAACTATGTTGCAAACATACTGTTGTTGAATCACACAAAGCTGAAAACAAAATATACCAATTTCAAATATAAAGCAGCATCCTATTGTTCACATGTTCCCTTATCCGCTGCAACTACTTGAGATTGTGTATATAATTCATGGAGATAGTTAAAATGGGTTCCAAAGAGAACCAACATTGTTGGGCTTTTGTTGTTTCTTTCCAAAATGCACCCATTATAGAATCATTTGATTCCTTACTACATTTCCCAACGTAGTGATATAAAATAATGAGGAAACCTTTGCTTGTCTTTAGATAGATTGAACCATCTTCTCCACATTGGGCAAATTGTGGAGTTGAACACATATTGCTTATTGTTCTGAAGGCGACGACAATCTGCAGACACGAGCTTGAATGGCATCATCTTCTTCATCGTCGACGACAAGATGCAGGCGAAGGGTGGTGCTTCTTGGACAACCCAGTCATGAGGATGATTATGAAGGTCCGAAGAGGTACTGTTATCACAGAATGGTGGCGTCGAGATGGACAGCATGGACTGACGGCAACCCAGGTCGGAGGTTCTACGGATGCCCATATTACTACCAGGTAAGCAAGGTTATATTTTAGGTAAGTGGTTTGTGGTTTGTGAAATTTTATTGTTGATGGAACGTATGCATTTCAGGATAGAGGGTGTGGATTCTTCGCTTGGCATGATAACGAGTTTGGTGAGAGGGCAAATACTGTGATTAAGGAGCTTTTAGATGATATTGACAAATTATATGATTAAAATTCCTTTCTTCGAAGAGCAAAGCATGGCCAAAGAGTGATCGAAGAGCTTGATGTAATACACAGTGACTTGAGAAAGCTTAAACGTAGACATGAATTATATGATGGGGAACTTAGGAAGGGGGAAAAGAAGTTTAAAGTAGCAATGTCCTTGTTGTTTGTATCATGTGTTTGGTTGTGTGTATTGTATCTAAATATGTAACAGCTATATGTAGGAACTTTGTAATGTGAAGATGATGTATCACAACTTTGGTAGCAATAGAATGTAAAGAAGCATAATTCAGGTTGCTTTTTGTCTTTGCATAATTCTGTGTTGTTGTTATAGTTTGATACCTTATGATTTCACTGTGAATCCTGATATTGTTGTCGGTGGATACTGATATTGTTGTTGGTGGGTACTGTTATTGTTGTTAATGGGTATTGTTATTGTTGTTAATGCCTCCAATTATTGTTGTAAGTGACCCCTGTTATTGTTGTAAGTGACCCCTGTTATTGTTGTAAGTGACCCTTGATATTGTTGTAAGTGACCCCTGATATTGTTGTAAGTGACGCCTGTTATTGTTGTAAGTGACCCCTGTTATTGTTGTAAGTGACCCCTGATATTGTTGTAAGTGAAATATTGTTGTAAGTGACCCCTGTTATTGTTGTAAGTGAGATATTGTTGTAAGTGACCCCTGATATTGTTGTAAGCGACCCCTGTTATTGTTGTAAGTGACCCCTGTTATTATTGTAAGTGACCCCTGTTATTGTTGTAAGGGATCCCTGATATTGTTGTAAGTGACCCCTGTTATTGTTGTATGTTATTGTTGTAAATGACCATGTTATTGTTGTAAGTGACCCCTGTTATTATTGTAAGTGACCCCTGTTATTGTTGTAAGTGACCCCTGATATTGTTGTAAGCGACCCCTGATATTGTTGTAAGCAACCCTTGTTATTGTTGTAAATGACCCCTATTATTGTTGTATGTGACCCTTGTTATTGTTGTAAGTGACCCCTGATATTGTTGTAAGTGACCCTTGTTATTGTTGTAAGTGACCCCTGATATTATTGTAAGCGACCCCTGTTATTGTTGTAAATGACCCCTGATATTGTTGTTAGCAACCCCTGTTGAAGTTGTTAATCTTGTCCATTATTTTGCAGTTCTCATTCCATGACCACATTAAAACAGAAGCTAAAATTTCTTGTTCTCATTCCATGACCACATCAAAACACAAGCTAAAATTTCTTGTTCTCATTCCATGACCACATCAAAACAGAATCAAAAAATTTCTGTTGTCATTGATTAAAGATTATCAAGTTGTCATCAGTAGACAATTTACAAAATAACAAGAAGGTTTAATGTCATCCTCATGAATATAAAGGAGTCATAAATACATGTGTGTTCTAACAACTATGCCATTGAATAAAACAAATGGTGAATGTCATTCTCATGAATACAAATTTGTGATAAATACATATTTGTGATCAACTATAATATGTCCTAACAAGTATGCCCCCTAATGTTTCTTCTTCTGCTTGTGGTAGTCCTCAGTAGCTAGAGAGAAACATTGGGAGAAGCTCAATCTTGTCCTCCTTTTCCTCATTTAATCAACAACAGTCCATGCCCAATCTGCACACACAACTAACAATGACCAGGAAACAAATCAATTAATTGCTACAAGATTAACTACTTGCTTAGGCGAAGTAGAACTTGCATATTTAAAGCATTATTTTTTTTTTGAAAGCTTGGCAAGATAAATTAGCACAATTAATTATATGTAGAATCAAGAGATGACATTCAAAATAGTAAAGCCTGACCAAGAGCAAAGCCATCACATTGATTTGAAAATAAAAGATACTAACCACATTCTCAATCCAAAACTTCAAAGATACCTTCAAGTATTCTAATACCTCTAACCTCTTTACAAAGAAATAAACTTTTAAACCAAAGGAAAAATCCAAGAGATGATGCAAATGGTGGAACTAGAGGATAAAACTCAATGAATCCAATGGCCCAAACTGTTCTTTTGATTTAAAACATCCAGAACTTGGGGGGAAAATGTAGAGGGAGTATGTGGTTGCACTAATTACAAAATTCCAGCAAATATTCAGTATCAAATGTTAAATGGAAACTAATTCAAGTAACAAAAATTCAACCGAGGGGGCTACTATGGGTAAATGAAAATCACATCAAAGTCATTCAGTGCTAATTACTACAACAACAATTTTAGTAGAACACACATTGAACCAAACCAAGGAATGATGAAAACATCCACAAAATGGTTTTTAGTTGAATTTGGACAAAGGTTTCAAAATTCTAGAAATGTTGACACAAGGCACCGACTTTATCCAACTGAAATTCCAATGGAAATGTTAAAGGTCAAAAGATGAAAGCAAAACTTTTCCTCAAAGTGTGAACCAACGAACCATAGCACAAGGATTCAATCACCTACCACAGAAAGTGCAATCTAAACATAAAAACAGCTAGCGACCAAAAATTCAGTATGAGTGCCACTATATAAAACCAAAGGACTTTAGTATTTGTTCAAGTTTGAAGAAAACTTCCAAAATTTTGTTCCCAATCACACATGTATGTCCTTGTGAAAAACGACAGCAAGCAACAATTGGCTTAACTTGAAAAACCTAAGAAAAGTCAACAAGGTGCAATAAAATATTTTAAAGGTGTAGGTTTGCACAGAAAGCTCAGACAGTGAGTAACAAATTATAATTAGAACTTATGCAAAACCAAATCAGTAACTAGCTAAACATACAAAACGATTAGACAAAACACACCAGCGATTCTAATTCAGCAACAGTAACAAAGGAACAACATAATTCAAGAAAATGATTTCAAATTCAGATATATTTCTGACAGGCAACAAACCTCAACATTGCTTAGAGTGAAATTTTGCCAAAAAGCAATAATAGTTCAATAATTTAAATTATGCAAAAGAAAAACTAGATCAATAAACACCAAAATGAATGAGGTCACTAGTGCAAAAAAGGCTTTTAAGACCGGACAAAAGAGGCATCGTAGGACCAGGACCGCGACCGGTCTTGTTCCGGCCCGATATTAAAAGTCTACATTTAAGACTGGACTATGACCGGTCTTAAAGAAAATATTTTAGACCGGATATTTAAAACATTGGGTCTTAAAAGTCATACTAAAATAAACTTGAAATACTTTTTGTTCGGTCCTAAAACTCAACTTTTAAGACCGGATAATAATTAGGCCGTTCTTAAAAGATAGAATTTTAAGACCGGACAAAAATAAATACGGTCTTAAACTTAGCGGCTTTTAAGACTGACTAATTATACGTGGTCTTAAAAGATTGACTTTCAAGACTGGATGATAAATAAATGCGGTCTTAAAAATTTTATTTTAGACCGCATGTATAAATTTACTGGTCTTAAAAAGACTGACTTTTAAGACCGGGCGCTTATTATGAAATGTGTTTCCTGACCTTTAAGACTGGACATATAAATACATCCGGTCTTAAAAGCTCACCATTTAAGACCGGCGCATTTATTTACGGTGTAAATTTTCATGAATTTTTCCCTGTTCTATTCTCCTGATTGTATTACACACAAATCCACCACCCAATCCAGCACATAAAAGTCGATACTTTAATCTGTAAGCTATGAACAATTATTTGAATAAATTGAATTGGAAAAAGAATACAAATATTATTCACCATGAGATATTCGGCTTCTTAATTAATGATTATACTATGACTACAACACCCAAATTAATTCATACAATAAGATAACTTACTTACAAATACAATAAGTTACAAATACAACACACATGCCCAAAATAATATTCACCATGCCTTCATCGATTCCCACCCAACAAAGTAACATCCTCTTTTATAACATGCCCCTTTGGATCGGATCCTACCACAAAAATAAAACAAGAACAAACTTCAAAGTCGGTGACATTGTTTATGAACATAGAAGGAATATAATATAGTTAAAACCTTAAAATTTTTTTCAAAGAAATCTACATATGAATATTACCTTATGAATTAACTCTTTTATAAAGTGATATCTTCCCATATCCCTTTTTGATGATCACTTCTTATGCCGGGTTCATTATCCACTTCATCTTCTTCATTTATGTTCGATAAACCCCTTGAAAAAGAAGTACTCTCAGGAATACCATAATTCGAATTCATTTCCTCATCAATATCAATGACCCTCTTTCCTTGGAGAGCTTATTGAGACCACATTTTATTTTCTTGATCGGTGATATAGAACACTTGTTTTGCACGGTACGCCATAATAAAAGGTTCATCTCCAAAACTTCTACCATGGACATCGACTAATGTAAGTCCTAACCGATCGATCCGAACACCATTATTGACATTGACCCACTTGCATTTGAAAATGGGAAATCTAATTTTCACATAGTCCACCTCCCAAATCTCTTCAATAACCCCATAATATGGCATGACGCCAATAAAGGGCTCTTGTCTTTCGAACCTGGAGAAGTGCATAGATTCAGCCTCTAACATAACACCACTGATTCGGATTTGTGCTCCTATCATCTAGGGACTTCGTGTAAAATGTATAACCATTGATCACATACGAATTCCAACTTATGACATCGACCTCAGGACCACGTGCGAACCATTTGATTGTATCAGAAACACATTCCTCTGCCTCGACCTTTTGTTTGAACCAATGTGAAAAAGTTCTGTTATGCTCCCTAATCAACCTTTGTTCAGTCATTCGATGATTTTCTTTCCTTATAGCTTCTTTAAGTTCAGCTATGCTGGGTTGAACTTCATCAACATTATTCAAGATGTATAAGTGGAGTTGTGACAATTCATCAGGATCCACACTCTTTACCGAAGCCCCTTGTCTACCCCTTTCAGCATGCTGACATTTTGGAAGCCCAATATGTCTTACTTTGGCCAAATAATTTTGACAAAATTCCATGGCTTCTTCAGAAACATATTTCTGAACAATCGATGCTACGCTGCACGGTATGCGTTCTTCACGTACCCTTTTAGGAATTTCATAGATCTTTCAATTGGGTACATCCACCGTAAATGGATAGGGCCGCACATCTTTATCTCCCTCACTAGATGAACAATTAGATGAACCATGATGTCAAAAAATGTAGGAACAAAAAGCTTCTCAAGGTGGCACAAGATAAGATATCCTTCATTCTCCAATTCATCCAACTTTTCAATCTCGAAAACTTTACTACAAAGCGCATTGAAGAAGACACAAAGTCTAGTCAAAACGACCTAGAAGATCATATCCGGTGATGGCTCGAATAGCTATTGGGAGTAGCTGTTGCATCAAGAGATGACAATCATGAGACTTTTGGCCTACTAATTTCAAGTCCTTCATCGATACAAGCCTCTTCAAATTTGAAGAATACCCCGTGGGAACTTTTGTGCCATGTAAACACTCACAGAAACTTCGTTTCTCATCCTTAGACAAAGTATGAGAAGCCGGGGGGACAATAAGTTCTCTTCCCATCTGGCCTTGGATGTAACTCTTCACGTATTCCCATTGCTATCAGATCTAATCTTGCCTTCACACCATCCTTGGAACTACCTTGTATGTTGAGAAGCGTGCCAACAATATTATCACATACTTTTTTCTCCACATGCATGACATCAATACTGTGTCTCACATCAAGATTGCGCCAATATGGAAGATCGAAGAATACATATCTCTTTTTCCATATATTTGTTTATTTTCTACTCTTTGCAGTCTTACCGAAGACAACATTGATATTTTTCACCTTTTCATAAACTTGCTCCCATTCTATGCCACCGGAGCATCTTCATACTCTTGGCCACCAAAAAAGGCTTTCTTTAATCGACAATATGGGTGGCCCCGTCTAAGAAATCTCCTATGTCCAAGATAAACCGTCTTTCTTCCATGTTGAAGTTGATGGTAGCGTGTGCCTTCTTCACAAACCGGACATGCTTTATGGCCTTTTACACTATACCACGACAAGTTCCCATATCTTTGGGAAGTCATTTATAGTACAAAATATCATGGCTCGCATTTTAAACACCTCCTTCTTGAAAGAGTCAAAAACATCGACACCTTTCGCCCACAACTCCTTCAAGTCTTCGATCAAGGGCTGAAGGTAAACATCAATGTCATTTCCGGGTTGTTTCGGTCCGAAATCAACATAGACAACATGATGTACTTTCATTTCACGCATAACATTGGAGATAAGTTGTAAATAATCGTAGTACAGGCCATGAACTATGTATCTTTGCTAAGGCTTCCATATGGATTCATGCCATCTATGCTAAGGGCAAGCCTAAGGTTCCGGGTTCTTCGCCAAAGTTCAGAAATAATTGATCGATTTTCTTCCATTGAGAAGAATCTTTGGATGTCGAAGCTTTCCATCGAAATCCTCTCATCTCGCATGCCACCTCAAATTTTTTGCATCATTTTCATTGCAAACAACCGCTTGATCCTTGGTATGATTGGAAGATACCACAACACTTTTGCGGGACCCTTATTTGACTTGTACCTTGGGGTTTCACATATCGGACAATTCTGCTTCTCTTCAAACTCTTTTCTATACAATACGCAATCATTGGGGCATGCATGGATCTTTTTGTACTCCATCCCAAGTGGACAAAGTATTTTCTTAGCATCATAGTATCGATGCGGCAACACATTATAATCCGGAAGCATGTCCTTAAAAGCCTCAAGCATTTCAGAAAAACTCTTCTCGCTCCATCCATGACGTGCCTTCAAGCTTACCAATTTCAATACAGCGTTCAACAATTGGTATTTTTTTACACCTACGGTATAGAGGAGTCTCTGCATCACTGCACATATTACTATATGCATGTGATTGATGAAAAGCCTCTTCTCCTACATCACGGATAATGTCCTCTATGCGATCATCCATATCCGTGTCATTATCATCAAAGGCCACTTCCCCATGTTGAGACCCAATTGGTATTTTTCACCATGCCATACCCATACTGTATAAGTCTTACAAAATCCTTCACAAATTAAATGTGTGTGCATAACTTCAACACTTAGTCGCCTCTCATTCAGACATTTTACACAAGGGCAATAAAACTTCCCACTATCATCATGGGTGTTTTGTTTAGCAAATTCAATAAAGTCCCTCACCCCATTCTGATATTCAACACTCGTCCATAAAGCATTTATCCAACTGTGGTCCATAGTAGTATTCCTATAGATGGAAAGATTTAACATATACATAATCCAAAAAAAGGCAAAGACTTGCATATAAAATAAGCCAACTCCAAATGCATATTTATGCTCAATGTCGGTTATGCATGTCTGTTTTTTTTTTTTTTGGTTTTACAGAGAAACTTGCCCATTAAATGCATAACGAAGAATCACTTTTGGTCATAAATGTATCACAATGAATCCAAGAAGCAAAATAAATACATGACGAGGAAATTAAATGCATCGCATGAAGGTCTTGTGGACTCACCTGTACCATATAAATTAAAATGCGTTTCTTTGAGTCTTTCTTCTCCCGCCACGAACGTTGATGTTGCAGACAGCAAGAGTAACCTAAAAACATTTCTTGGTCAGTTGGGTAGGTCTAAAGTGCAAATATAATCTTCAAAATACAATATTCATTAACAACAGAGAAACCCACAATAACATTTCATCGATTTTGTTCAACCCATGAAAACCCCAGAACCATTAGAAGGAAAATCGTAAAGTTATATAACCGAAACACCTCGTACAGCTTGGTCTATAGACGTTTAGCTAAGGAACCAAAGAGTTAATCTCGAGAGAGGAATGCGAAGCAGCGACGACGCAACACACACTAGAGGCAGAACCTGTGTAATCACTTTCGGTGCGACAAGAGAAGTTCTGAGAGGGGAATTTAATTTTCCCCGCGACAGAGACATGTCTTAATATTTTAGATTTTATTAAGACCGGTTAATTATACAGTATACGGTCCTAAAGATATAATTCTATTAATAAATTTTTAAGACCGGAGGTTAACAATACTGTGATCCTAAATTTTAGTCTTTATTTAATTTTAAGGCCGGAGATTTATAAAGCGTCCGGTCCTAAAAGTCAAATATTTATTAACTAATTTTTAAGACCAGCGGTTAAGAATACTCCGGTCCTAACTTTCAGTATTCATTTAATTTTAAGACATCAGTTATAAGAACTACGGTCCTAAAAGTATTTCGTTTATTAATTAACCAAAAAAAAAAAAGAGAAGAGGTTTGCCTTTGGCGAGCGCAACAGAAACTGAGTTAATAAAATAAATTAAAGGAAAACTGGAGAATATGAATATTAGAAAGACACAAGCTTAGTTTTTCTTGCTTCCATACATAACTGGAGAATATGCACGTACACAAGAAAATTAAGAGAGAAAAACAAGCAGAAAATTATCAAAAACAAGAATCGACTAAACATCCTAAAGCTTATTATCCTCCAAAGCCTTGGTGATATCGGAGAATATGCACGTACACAAGAAAATTAAAGCCTTGGTGATATCGGCGTAAATAGCTTTAATTTCCCACCGGAGATTAGTAAGTTTTTGTCTTACTCGCATCAGCCACAATGCTTCATTAGAGGAAAGAGGAGAGGGGTCAGTAGTAGCCGCGGTGGGGCCAAGAGGTTGGAGAGGGGGAGCGGGAACCTCTTCATGGTCTACAAGATGGAGGAACTCATGGAGAGGGTCGTTGGGATCAAGAGGTTGGGGGATATTGCCAGAAGAATGGGTAGGGGTTGCAGCAATTTCTTCATCATCCGAAGAAATAAAAATGGGTCCAATGACTTGAGACTCTTCTGTCACAATAGGACGGACTCTCGATGGAGGAGGCGCACCGTATAACTATTGACGGAAGGCACGAGCATCACGAGTAAGAGCACCCCTACGAGCGGTTCTCTTGTATCTAACCATGGTTTGAGTAGCGGTTGGGGGAGAGGTATGAGGAGTTAATTAATAAAGGCGAGAGCTGTTCTCGAGATAGCCACGTACGTAGTTTGGAGTTACAAGGTAGTGATGAATTAATAAGGAGTTAAGGACGAGAGAGGTATGAGGAGTTAATAAAGGCGCTTTTAAGAAGCCAAAGACGCAAGTGATAAATGATCTACTTTTAAGAGCGGGATTTATAGATACGCGGTATAAAATTCTATTATTTAATTTTTTATTTTAAGACCGACCTTTTATAATATGTCCGGTCCTAAAAGTCTATTTATTTTTAAAATCAATTCTATTACTTTTAAGACCGACCTTTTATCATTTACCCGGTACTAAAATTCATTCTTTTCAAATTCAGATGGCAGAGTCGTATCCTTACACTCTATTCAAATGAATGATTCAGAGCCTCTTCGGCTTCCAGATAAACTTCCCAACTAGGTGTCTCCTCGTATTCTGATGAACTATGCGTCTCCTCATTAAAGTTTCCGGCGTTTCACATTGTTAAGGATGGGTTCTCTATTTAAACCCGTTGTTCTTGTACTTTCTTCACATTCTTCTCCATCACTTCTACACGGCCTCCTCCACCGCCTAGCCTCCACTTGTAATGGCTGCTCCCCCAGGTCCTCCATTTCCTCCTCCTCCTCTTCAACCTCAGCCCCCTTCGCCATTGCCTCCTCCAAATCCGACTGTGAAGCAGTTGGTGCAGTCATTGGTGGCCCGCGTCGATCAAATCGATCGACGCTTGGGCCAATTGGTTCAGGTTGTTCATACCATGAACAAGCTGAACATGGTACTTCACGCCAATGACGTGGAGTACGATCCGCCGAAGACGACTCCGACTCGACTCGACGACTCCGGCTCCCCTCCCTCTCCGACCACGAAGAGGATTAGTTGTTTTTTTTTTTTTTTTTTTTTTTGGGCAGCGATAAAAATTATTATATAAAATATTATGGACTCTTTTTGTTCTCGTGCGAGTTTAGTACTTTAATTAGTTAGTTTATCCATTATCTGAACCTGGAAAGCAATAAACAAGGCAACTATGAAAGATGGATAATGGCAGACTCAAAAAACTAAGATGAAAGAACGAAGACTTTTAGGACCGCATACTTAGTAAATCGAGGGTCCTAAAAACACTGCCTTTTTTGTTAGCTTTGGTTTCCATATTCGATCGCCTTGTCCTTTTCATTATCGTCTTTCTTTTTCCGACAAAAAGGAAACAAACAAAACATTGTCATCGTGTAAATCAACAATAGAAATTCGCAAAATACAGTTAAGAACATACAAAAAACAAAAAACATCTTTTACCTTATTTGAATAAAAACAAACACAGTGACAATTCTTCTCAAGGTTGGACCGTCGTTGTCGTCGGTTTTACCTCCCCTGATTTGAAACAAAGTACATTTTCAATATCTTCCTTCTTTTTCCGACAAAAAGAAAAGAGACAAAGAAAAGGGAAACCGATAATCTTTGCTCAAGATCGGAAAGGTAACATCAACTACATTGAAGGACCTAGCTTGAGCAGAACGCCAGAACCTCGGTTGTCTCGAACCATAATGATTTGTCTAAAAAGCAAGTGAACATTTCTATTTAAAGGAAGACTATTAAGACCAGACATTTAACAATTACATGGTCCTAAAGGTTAAGCCAACTTGTAAAATAAAAATAAGAGGACTTTTAGGAGCGGACAGTAAAATAATATATGGTCTCATAAGACTTTTAGTTCAGATGTTTACAATGTGGACTTTTAAGATCAGACTTTTAATTAATATACGGTCCTAAAAATGTCATATTTTTTAAAACGAACACTTTTAGGACCGGATGTTTATTATGCGGACTTTTAAGACCGGACTTTTAATTAATATACGGTCCTAAAAGTCGAGATCTTTCTCAAATTTCAAGCACTAAATAGCTTTATCCACTATCCAATACATTCAGAAACCCAAAATGGACACAAGAAAATTGTTCGAAAAATTAAACAAATTTATTTATTGAATTTTACATTGCTATGTATATTTACAAATGAATATTGTTTGGAAAAATAAACAAATTTACAGAATATTTTTGTTGTACAGGATATATTTACAAATGAATTTAGGACATTAATTATTGTCCTGACTTTATCAAGTCATACAGATATTCACAAAACAAATTACGTATGTGCTCCAGTTCATCATCGAAAAGGGATTAGGGCAATCAAACATACGTAACATCAAAACATTAAGCGAATTAACTTGCGTGCATATTTCATATGTAACATTCAACTGAATTAACTTGCGTGCATAATATGTAACATCAAATACATTTACCTTTGCAGTTAATTTAGTCCTTCCTCGCGTGATAATATCATACATGTGTTTCATGACGTACTGGCCACATAAGTTGGACCCCGGTGGTTGCCGACGGGTCTAAAAAGAACAAGAAATATAAGAGCATATATAACTTAATGACCAAGTTCACAAGGCAGTGTGCCAGTATACAAATATTGTACCAACCTCTGGTGTGTCCCAGTTGGGGTCTTTGGGCCGATACCCACGCCTTTTCTTTACCTCGATTTGGAAGGTCTTCATGGCACTATCATCAAAATCACAAATTTATCAATAATGTTCACTGAAAATTCACAACAGAGATTTCAGACAAGAGAATCAAAATGACATGCTTACTCGTTGATGGTCTGCGTCAACGATGGCAATGGCTCTCTGTGAGTGGAGCATAAGAAGATAACTTTATGGTCCTCCATGCACATGAGGACCAACTGCCAGTGGCGGCTGAAAATTCACAGCAGTAAAGTATACTCAGTGATATATGTAGCAGAATTAAGTGAATTGCAGACAAGATTTGTGATTATACCTGTGGAAGAATGGCAACAAGTACACCTTTCTTCTCACTTCACACAACCTCTTTGATATGTACTCCTGTCTCTCCTCCATGGATGTTTGACTTGAATAGACGGGGCACAAGAATCCAAAATCGTTGCTACGCCCTTTTGAACCAATTCTTGATGCAATAACCTACAATAATGACATCGATTAGGGAATTAGTATATATGTATGTGTGTCTAAACGATGCATTTAAATTATGTACTCATAGACAGAAGATACTTACTTCATAAAAATTTGAACAATTGCATCAGTAAGCTCCTGTCGAGGAAGCAGCAGGGACTCAATATCAATGGTGTCAACTTGAACCGGTAGAGGATGAGGGACGCCTACTACTTCATTGACAGGCCACGATTTATCTTTAAAATATCCACTCTTCACCATATCGGATATTTTTTCCGTGGCAGTCAGCTTAGCAGTAGGTGATTGAGCTTGAGGAGGGGATGGAGCTTGATGAGGGGATGGAACTTGACGAGGGGATGGAACTTGAGAAGGAGGGGTTGAAGCTTGAGGACCAGTAGAGACATGTACAAGCTTCACTGGCCAAGAGATGAAGGTTCCCTTGACATCACTCACAAGCTTCAGCTGATCAGTTGGGAGAGGGAGAGGTGCATCAATGATCACCTTTCCAACTGACACTCGAACTTCATCATCAGTCATTTGTTGGTGGTGTACAGTTGATCCCAATAAGTTGTGGACAGTCCCTTTTGCAACTAATCGTGCAGGACTATCATGATCCTCCACATATAGGTCACAAGGTTGCTCATTGTCCAACAATGCAGCTCCCTCTAGTGCTATCAAAGTGAATGTGAAGGGAACACTGGTCTTTGACCCAGAAGTCCGACTTAGGGTTACATCCATCATTCTTATGCCTCTTCTACCACGGCGTGCTGGGCGGTTATGAGGCACATTGTCGGATGAAGAGGGTTTGTTCGACTCACACCGATGGCTGGCGTTCCGGAACACGAATGGAATCGTTTTCACCGTTCATTTTTGAGACGGGAAGAGAGGAATGCTTGAGCAAATGAGAGCGCAATGAGGCTAATGGTACGTGGGCGAGGAAGAGGTAATGCAACAAGAAGAGTGGTTTCACAACAAGAAGAGGGGTTTCAGAGTTCAAAGGGACAACGTAATTTGTAAGGTAACGTTTCGCGTGGGCGAGGAAGAGAGGTAATGCAAAAGGAAGAGTGGTTTCACAACAAGAAGAGGGGTTTCAGAGTTCAAAGGGACAACGTAAGTCGTAAGGAACGTTTCGCGCGAAGAAGAATATATTTGGCGCTTTATTTTTAAGGACCGGATGAACTAAAAGACGTTCTTAAATGTTAAGTTTTAAGGCCGTCATTTATTAAAGTCCGAACTTAAAAGTAATAAACTATTAGTACCGGTCACAATTTATGTCCGTCTGAAAAGTATAATATTTAAGACCGCTTTGTTTTATATATTCGGTCTTAAAAGTTTATTTAATTTTTCCTCATTATTTTGGACCGCGAGAAAATATAAGTTATTTTTGTTTGAGATTTCTCTATAAAGAAATTTGAACTTTCAGTTTTTCAATAACATTTTTAAGACCGTTTGTTTTGTTAAGCGGTCTAAATAATATATTTAAGACTTATTGATAAAGGATGCGGTCCAAGAAGTTCTTTATATTTACAAAACTGCCACTGGTCATACTATTAAGACCGATGCTCATTAGGATGTGGTCCAAGAAATTCTTTATATTTACAAAATTGCCACCGGTCATACTATTAAGACCGGTGCATCATTACTCCGGTCTAACTGAGGCGGTCTTAAAGCCCTTTTTTCCACTAGTGGGTCCAGCAAATTATTTTGGTCCAAATGCAAGTTTGTCTGAAATTTCTATCAGCTGTAACCTAACAAACAGGATCAAAATAAGTTTAACCATACAAGCAACAATTTCCTTCAGTGTATAACCAAGTCCCATAGAGGAAAAATAAGAAATCAAACATCTAAGCAAGTTGCATGCACCAGCGCATTCATGCGAGAGAGTGGAGCGCTAACAACAAAAACCAGTCAGATTATTAGAGAACCATACCAGAAAGTTTTTCCAAGAAATATATTCTACAAAAATATAATTTCCTTAAAGAAATAATTAAATTAGCTTTAAGAAATTTAATTAGCCCTACAATGCATAGAAAATTTACCTGCCATATAACTCCCATGCAATTGCACGAAGAAGATAAGAAGAACCCAAAAATTGCAATACAGATCCAGGAATAGATGTGGGTTGTGCACAGAACTGAAAAATGTTGGAACTGTTGCTAGATCCACTCTCTTGAATCCTCTTGCTTGTTACAGGGAACTTGGGTCCGCTTGCCCTTTTCTTAGTGGTCTGCAATGTTGATTTGAGAAATTGAAGAATCAAAAACACCAATCCCGGCTCAGAGACGACATTTTTGCCGTCGAACGCAACCAAATCAAAAGAGACTGGAGTGAATTGACGGATTAGAACGAGGATGTGAAGATTTACTAGTTAGGATTTGAATTGAAGGCAAAGGAAAAAAACCGTTGGAAAGAGCATGACAAACCTGAACTTTAATCATTCCTACCACAAAAAATCGGATGTTCACGATTTTTAATCATCCCTTCCACAAAATTACAACGGCAATTGGAGGAGGCTGGAGTTGAGGGTCGACGGTGGCAGACGGTTTCACCTTCCGAGCACAAGCGAATACCTATGTCGGGACGATAGAGAGAGAGTAAAGGAGCAGAGACATAGACAAGTAGAGAGAGAGAGAGAGATGTAGTGTTAGTGTGGGTTTTTTAGTCATTTTGTTTTATAATTCAATCCCAATCAGGGCCCTAGGGCCTGTTCTGGGAAAATCAGATTGTTGGGGCCCTTTTTGGGCTAATTGTGGTTAAATGGGCCTCTACAGTGATTCTCCCATGTTTTTTCATCTTTGACTTTATTGTACTTTATTTCTAGATTTTCCTCATTTTTGTCCATAAATTTTCAGTAACTTTGAAACATCATAATTAAATGCATAAAAATCCAAATGATGTGCTCCCAAAAGCTACATGACCCTTTTCATGTCTATTTTCATGAAAAAATAGTTTCAATAGTCAGAAACTTTTGAATCTTTCCTAGGATAATAAAGTTTCACTATTGTTCAGATTATACTACCAAAATTACTTATGACCTATCAAAGAAATCTCTTCTTGTTTACTTTATTTTTAAAAAGTTTCATGAGTTTTGAACTTCATTTGGTTAGTAAAAAAATCACGCACAATCACTACTATTTAGATTGTACTTCTAAAAACATAAGTTTGTTTCAAAAATCTATAACTCCTTGTATAGAGTTCCAAATATTACATATTACCCATAAAAACAAAGCTCTTTTTGTCTACTTAATTTTTGGAAATTTTCATGATTTTTAGACATCATTTGATTAGTAAAAAATTCATGCACAATCACTACTATTTAGAGTGTACTTCCAGAAACGTAAGTCTTTTTTCAAAAATTTGTAACTCCTTGTACAGAGCTCCAAAGATTACATATTACCTATCAAAACTAAAGCTCTTTTGTCTGCCTCATTTCTGAAAATTTTTATGATTTTTGGATATCATTTAATTGGTCAAAAATTATGTACAAGTCAACTGCCTCTAGAAAAACCAAAACTAACAGATTTTGCAATTTGTACAACATTCATATTTTGCTTTTGAAAATCCATTAATAACCTTAAAATCATGAAAATCATTTTGATTTCTTGAGTTTTGGTTCAGGCTGAAACATGACCCCAAAAAACAAGAAAGGACTCATTTCATAAAGTCATGATTTTTAGCTTAGGTTTGTCTTAGATGATCTTGGATTTTTGAACTTTGATTATGTTGGATCTTACTTTGGGTAGCATGACCCCTTAGGGTTTCATGTCTCTATGTCCCAAGAAAAACATGAACAAGCCATTTTAAACCAAAGAAAACTAAGATCTAGCCATCCACATGAAATAGCACAAAGAAAGTTAGGATCCATACCAACTTATTACTTGATCTTTGTATTTTTGTGGCAACCTCTTCCTTTTTTTCCTTCAAAGTTTCGGCCTTGTCACCACCAAAACACTAAAGATGAGTATTTTATCAAGGTTAGAGATTTATGGAAGATTATGGGAAGATGAACTACCAAACATTAAGAACACTTACCTTAGTTCTTGAAGCTCTTCTTTCTCTCTAATTTTTGATCACTCTCTCTTCTCTAAGGGAAATGAGTGATTGATCTGGAAGTGACATTTGAGAGGAGTGGTTAGGGACTTAGGGGTATAAGATGGATGAGCAAGTCAACAAGTGGGTCCCTCTTGCTAAAAGACCAACATGCCCTCAAAATATCTTCTTGCATGTGTCTTCTTCATCCAACTCAACATCTTTTCCTCTCTCTTCATGCCTTGGCCGAATTTAAGGCTTATTTGAGGGAAATTTGTGGTGTCATCTTTATGCCATAAGCCTCATGACATGATCACAAGCTTAGGTGTCCCCCTTCTCGAATATCTTGATCATCTTGCTTCCTAACTTGACATATGGCACTTTGACTTGTTGATTTTTGTTCGAACATATGCAAGATATTTCAAGACTTCATCTTTTCCTCTTTTGTTCCTTGTTGGCCAAATTATTGGGCATTATCATAGGGTTCTATTGCCTTTTCAATATGTCACCAATTGTTGCCTATTATTGCAAACTCATGTGACAAGGATAAGTTGCCATTATACACTAATTTATCTAAATGACAAACATTCCTCTTTCTTGTCAAAGTTGACTTAGGAATAATCAATAGATTATCATTCTCAGAATAGATATTCAATCTTGGCAATATTCATTAAATATTCAATTTCAACATTTATTGAATAGTCAGGGATTTTGGTAAAGCGTATTTCAAGATGTTACAAGCTGGGGCAAGGCAAGTGGGATCAAGCTTACTCCACTATAAGCAAATAATAGAGAGAAAAGGGTGGCCAAGAATAAAGAAAAGAGAATGAGGCTTGAGGTAGTTGAAAAAGCTAAGAAAATGGTTCTAAATTTACTAAATGAATGAGCAAGTGTTAAGAGGGCGATATTGGCATCTATGATCAGTTTTATATTGCTTATTCAATCTAAGAATTACTCGAATTACCCACCCGATGAGCCCCCTTGTGAGTTATCGAACCAATGCCTTTTTCTTACTCTTTAAAGCAATCCATTTTTTGCACTTGCTAGTCTGTGTATGCAATCTATGCTTTATTCTGAAATCCATATACTGTAGCCCCCAGTCCTCTTTTTCTTTATTTGATTCTTGTACAAAATTTGAATTATGCTATGGATAATAGCAGTGTTTAGAAAACAATTATTTTGGTTTCTAGGCTAATGGTGGAAATTCTTCTCTATAATGAGTTGTATGATCCAAAATTTGAAATAATTTCAATATTGGATTCTGCAACTAGTTTTCCTTGTTGTTCGTACATCAACTTGCATGATATCCGTCAATTTTAGAGCCTGAGGCCAATGTTTTATATCTCGACCTCTGATTGAATTAGAAAGGTGAACAGCTCATGAATCAATGATTCTACCAAAGGTACATGGGATTAACAACTTTCAATATTGTTTTAGTAAGATAAATTTTAAATTTATAACGTGGCAATTATTTATTTATTAGGTTGTTTATTTCATTTTAGCTGGACAATAAAATAATTGGCATGGCATTCGCTTTCTTTTCAGAGAACTTAACATAAAGCATTGACAAGGCTCTCTGTTACGGACCTGGATAAGGCCCATATTCAATATATGGCCCAGCAAGGAACATATCACATCTCAGGATCTACCCATAATAAAGGAGGATCCAATCTTATCTACGATCCAGGTATATCTAATCTATATCTTAATGACTATCTAATCGGGATATCGGGGCCACGGATCACGGGCCCAAACCTCATCAACCTAAGGTACACTCTATAAATACGGAGGTAAAACCCTAAGGTACACGAGGTTCTAACCCTAGACTATTTACATTCAGTCACACAGAGCACACACCCCACCCCCTTTTGTGTGTGTTCGAACTACGTGGACTTTGATCCCTTCAAAGGGTACGTAGGCTCTAGGCTTGGCTCCTAGTCAAGTCCAATATATCTGTGTTCTATACCAGAACATTGGCGCCGACCGTGGGGATCGTTAAAATTCAATTCCTATGACCAACGATGGTTCAACCAAGAAGCCGCAATAATCGCCACTAGGTTACGAGAAGAAGAAAATCTTCAACTCCATCGGCTCAAAAGCCTTTCGCCGTTGAAAACAACCCTAAAAAGGTAATTACAATTACTACTACTGCTAGAATGACAAAGGACGACGTCGTTTTCCCTTCTTTTGGGATCGGGACGCGTAAACTCCATCCCCTGATGGTTCTCCTATGAGGAGGACGGCGAAGCCTCTTCTTCTACCGGAGTCCAAGCCGTAACTGCCGCCGCCGGCGACAATTAAAGATGCAATCGAAGGAGTCCCACTTTAACTTGCCTTTACATACCTGAAAGGGAATGCCGAGATGTCTTGAGATTCTGAAGGTCGGAGAGAAGCCGAGGTCAAGGACGACCGGGTTCCACCTCGTGAAGGTCGGAGAGAAGTCGAGGTCAAGGACGACCGAGTTCCACCTTCTGAAGGTCGGAGAGAAGCCGAGGTCAAAGACGACCGGGTTCCACCTTCTGAAGGTCGGAAAGAAGCCGAGGTCAAGGACTTAAGAGAAGCCGATGTCATTTCTCACAGAACCCGTATGATGTACTTCATCTACTTCAACTCTGTTTTGATTCAGATTTGAACTCGAAGCAAGAAAGGGCGTCGAATGATTCTCTGGCTCCGTTCGTCGATTCTGCCACGAATATTCTTGCCCTACGTTTACAACGGGGAAGACAGCTAACGTCTCCGATTCTCGCAAGAAGCCCTACCGGTTCGAGTCTACTCTCACCGTGGTCAACAATGGACTCGACGAGATTCAGTCTGGATGGTTTTTGTGGGTTTTCAGCACGACAGTATTTGGTCTCTACATCAAACGCGGTTATTGTCGATGGCGATAACTTACCCACGACGTCGGAAACAACACTTTTATTGCTGTTAGAATGAATCGAGACACCATTAACGATTACACTGATTTGTCAACTCCGATCGTGGCAAGAACTTCTCGTTCGATTTTGGCCCAATTCTATTCATTTGCATCTGATTTTGGGATTCGCATGCCTCTGATTCACGTCGCAGAACCGAGTTTGGAGTCATTATTTATCGATGATTGAGTCTGGCCATTCCCATAATTGCAACGTGGGATTCGACGGAAAGACCCGTTTAGTTCATTCAATCGGGCGAGCATTGTCCTGTTTTGGATTTCCGACATCGATTTACTGGGTTTTGCGTTTTCGGTTTCGTAGAACAGATCCTCTTCGCAACTATCGTGTTCCACATCGAAGATTTCAGTTCTTGAACACCTCGGTCGAATTTCAAGTTTAGGAAGAGTTAGATCCACTATCTTGACATGAGATGATGTACCGAGGCGATGATGTTGTGCCGAGATCCAATGTCGGTTGATCGGTTGTTCTTGGGCTTTCAACGCCTCGACTCTACTCGTGGGACCTCCAAGAAAGCCGATCAACCGAGGTCCAAATACCAAAGACTCGCTTTGATATTGAGCCGAGATCCTTCAAGTCCGGAAGGCGATGACGTTGTCCGAGATAATTGGGGCCGGCATGTAGAGTATACCGGCTTTAACATGTTCCGACTTTGGGATGCGAACCAATACTGACTTCAACCAGGCTGCAGGGGAGTACTTGGGTCGATCTCGTAAGTCAGCACCAGCGAATACTTGATGTACGTGGGATTGCGAGGTGCATGGCGAAATTACTAGATGCATGCCGAGTATATCGCCTATTGTTCCGAGGTGCATGCCGGGATCATTATTATGCCGAGATTCAGGGAACCCCGAGATAGTAGATGGAGCCGAGATTCAAATCCAGATAATTTGAATCTGAGTTGGGATGCCGAGATGGTTAGAAGCCGAGATTCAGGGTCGGATGGTTTGAATCTTTGGAGTTGGGATGGAGAGAAGTATTTCGTGGCCATCGTCAGAGTGAAGCAGCATCTCTGTTTCCCATTTTTCTCTCCGTTTTATTCGCGGAAAGTTCTGAGTTCTTGAACCTTTCTGGTAGTGCGCTGTTTATCGAACAAACCATGGTAAGGAATCATGGCTCAAATTTCACAGGGTCATCCCTCATATGTGTATTCATTCTTGATTCGAGGATTCAGAGAATGTCCCAAGAAGGTATGAGCGGCTTTGAACTCAATCTCTTTAACCATGGGCAATTATAATAAATGTCGTCTGGACTGTTATTACCATTCTCAATCTATTTTGAGATTTCAACTTTCTATTATGGGAAGAAGAAGAAATGGTGCTATTCATTGGTTTACCTTGCGTAGACGTGGAGAACCGGAACTAGAGTGTTTTACAATCATTGCATTTGATATAAAATCAAAGAGTTTATGGATATCCGTGCCCAAGTTTATGCATTTCGTTCAGAATAATCCTGATGCTCTTTCTGAGAATTTTCTTGAGGTCTTGTTTGTCCAACGAGTGGGGCATTATGCGCAAAATAGTCATAATCTTCATTTGTTGATGATGAAAAATCCATCTGTAAACAAGGGCTGCCCAATTCATTAGTGACATGTGCTTCAAAGTTCAATGAGGATGGAAAATCTTGTGAAATGGTGGTGAATGGTTACATTAGCTAACGACAAATTGAACAGTTCAAAGGTCCCCGAGTTCGAACCCATGCCCAAGGGTATAAGCCGATGATTAAAGTCCAAGAGACCATGGAACGAGGCAAGAATTTGAGCTAAGAACAAATTGACATGTGCAAGCTTTTTTAAATTGCTATTACGGGGACTTAAAGAATACAAGGCATGGGTTTTTTCTTGAGAATGCGAGTGAACTCAAGAACTTAATTATGTCATTCCTTTAATAGTGCCATGAGTTTATATATGAGACTGGGCAAACCTGAGAAGGTGCCTCCGTTGATAGATCATGCGAGAACAGCAGAAGCTCAAGACAGACATCACTTGCTAGGATTATTTGTGGAAATTAGCTCTTCATGTGTCACCTGCATCTTCAAAGAAAGCAAGAACAAGTAAAAGTGGAAGACATTGCAAAAATGATCTTCCCTATGATGCTGGAAAAGATCCTCCTGCGGCTTTGGGAGGTTGTGTAGCTACTAAAAAAGCAAGTTACAAAGCAACCAAAAAGCTTGACCTGTCATCCGTCTCTATTATCTCCACACTTCTGCAGTGCATTTTCTCATCTTCTGCAAGACCTCTCAGACTATGAAGCAAGGAGGAGAGTTTTTGTTTTTTTTAGGGCACTCCATGTAAGGACTCATATCACCATGAAAGCACGGATTATTTCTTATCTTCCATGCCAACGCGCGATCTTGTCGGCAAATCTATAGAAAATTCAACTTCCGAGATAAGTATTTGTCATTTATATGAAAATTCTTATTGTTGGAGGGATGCGAGAGGTGGGAAGGTTCTAGTGTGCTCTCGCTTTATGCTTTGTGGGACTTAAGCGAAATTGTTCATTAATTTCCTTCTTTACAAAATAGTTCCCACATATCTCGTTGTTGTTATAAAATATTCAAGCTCAATTAGTTAGCAAACTTATTGAAATAATCGTGTAATGCCATGGAAGGCATATTCATGGATTAATTTCCAAATCACGATGTGCATCAAACATTTTTCTGTCTCATATGCTGACGTCCATGTGTGCAAGTTGTTTGGGCTCAATTGATGATGCCCGTCGTGTCTTGGGATGAAGTACAGATTAAAAATCCTGTGGCTATGAGAAACAGTATTTATTACGGCAATCTTCGGGTATTTTCTAAACCGAAACTTTACAATAAAGAGTTTATGGGAAAATTACTTGGCGGGAGATGGACTTTGCACGGTCCGAAATAAAAGTTTATCAAGGAGATGGATAAAGAAGTTGATACTTCTATTTTGTGCTAGAAAATGAAGTATTTCTTAATCTGGAAAATTGGCTGGTAGTAAATGCGTATAGCCAGCAAGGCAAAATGAAGGATGCAGAAGCAAAGTCGGCAAGTGCAACAAGGTCCAGGTTTGGTAAGCAGTTATAATTGCCAATATGGAATTCATCCGTTGGGCAACATTGAGTTTGCAGGGGAAGCAGTGATGCATTGGAGGATCAAATCGGTTTTGTGAAATTTGTGGTGCAAATGGCTCGTGTGAGCACTTTAAACTGCCAGGACCAGGTGCAGTTCTCGTGTTGTTGCTGCTCAATCCACTCAGATACACTGTTTCAGTGCCTTTACAGGGACTCTGGAAGTCACTAAACTTCTACAACAGATTCAGTATAACAAGATGAATTTTTTTTAGAGGTCCAAGAGGTGGTATGATATTCTTCATACAATGCTATTTTTCCAGGCCTAAAGGGCGGTCCTCATAATTACACTATCTGGTTTGGAGTTGTTGTTCTTATATCTTATATTCATGTACATTATTTCTATGTGACTAACTAAACTCGGCAAACATACTTTTAGTTTGCTTGTTTGTTGTTGAGTTGCAAGGAAAATTGTCAAAGGATGATATTGCTATAATTATGGAGTTTAAGAATTAGCATCACTCCCAGGAGTCTTCTTCACTGGCTTGTGATAGTCATGGAGTTTGAGAATTAGCATGCTTCTCGAGTTTGATGCAATTTGCCAACAAAGAGCAAATATGATGAAAAATGGATTCGAATGCTGTCATGGAATTCTTTAGCAGATCCTATTCCAGAGAGTTTTAGAAGCTCGATAAATTGACAGCGATTTTGTGTGCCGTAATTCTGTCCTTCAGAGGGATTACATGATCATGGCATCTTATTTTATTGAGATTTCCTCCTCGGACTTTCAATAAAGCAAATGATGGTCATGTAGAGTTAGCTATAATTATGCTGCTACCATGAATAGTGAGGTTCCAGGCACTCCAGACCAATGGTTTTTAGGTTCAAATGATTGAATTCTTTTAGACAGCAATATGTGTTTGCTGACAGGTGGAAAGTTTTCAACTGATTTCTACCGTGATCGGTTTGGTTCAAGAAGACTTAATTTTCAGGTTCTCAGCTTTTAATCGCACCTTCAGTACCAGCGTAGAGCCAATTATGGATCAACCTTGCAATATTGGCAACAAAGGCTCTGTTCCCTGTGAGCTCATTGGTAATGAGGAAGGTTATAGAAGAGCAATGGATGAAGTTGAAATATCTGACGTGAATAACTTGAATATTTTTCTTGAGGAAGCACCCCATGAAGACATGTTCAATCCAAGAGGTGTTTTGTTTTCTTCACCTTGAGCTGATCTCAACGTGTCAAATGGTCGATTTCAAAAAAAAAAAAAAAAAATTGCTGATAAGAAAAATCTTTCTTGCAATTATGAAGCCGGTATCTAGCATTCTAGCATTCTGAAGTGTCTAGTCTCTCCTTCTCTGGACCACTATGAATCTCAGATCATATGATGAGAAATTTCTCTGGACCTCAGATTCTGTTCAGGAATGCTCAGCAATTCTTAACCAATTTATTTGGAAATTTCATATTAAACAGTCACACCATGTGTTGTCTTCATCCCAAGAATTGATTTGTGGGCTATGGAGACTCATGTTCGGGTTGCTGAAAATTTTGATCAATGCTCCAATAATGATCAAGTTTCCGAGATAGAAGGAAGGAGGAAAATGCTTCTCTGCAAATCAGAACTAGCGTGCTTCCGAAGTGGGGTCACATATTACGGTAGATGTCTTCCTTCCTAATTTCAGATTTAGTGAGGATTATTCTATTTGTTTTTCTCCTTTGGGAATTACTTGTTTATTTAAAATGCCGAATGTGAGGAATAGAAAATCTGTTTTGCCAATAGAAAATAGATTATTTCTCCTGCATGTATATGATAATCCTCGCATGAGACACCCAACAACCATGTACTTATTCTGAGAAATTTCTCAAACTCTACATGATGAGATGGAATTCTTGAATGGATAATAGCCAAGTGTCTCGGTTGATATCTAGCTTTATTCACATGGTAGAATATGGAGCAACTTGGAAAGCCATTTAGTCATTGATGTGACACATGCTAAAGGCTATTTAAATATGTATGGATGAACATTTAAAGCCAACTGAGAAGCTGATCGAGGGGACCTGTAAAGAGTCTTGCTTTTGAAATAGTCAAGAGGAAAGAATTCGAGAATATTATTAAAAGAGCTTAAGGTCTTTATCTATCGGTTTCTGCAAAGGACTTGCTTCCTCGGGAAAATTTCTCAAAGCAAGATCAAATAAATTTTTGAACACCTGATGGGATAGACCCATCTAATGTTGCGGTAAAGTCTCGAAGCCGGACCCGGTTTAAACTGAATCTAGTTTAAATCCGGGATCTGTGTTAAGTCTTGAAGGGGGACTCGGTTTAACGGAATCTGGTTTAAATCCGGGCTCCGTGTGCAACGGCAATGCCGCCAATTCTATAAATATGTAGGAATCTGAGGTACATAAACCCGTTCTAAAAATCATGTCAAAGCTAAACATGTAGGAACTTGAGGTACATAAACCCGTTCCGAAAATCATGTCAAAGCTAAACATGTAGGAATCAGAGGTAATAAACCCGTTTCCGAAAACCATGTTCAAGTTAAACATGTAGGAATCAGAGGTACATAAGCCCGTTTCCGAAAACCATGTTCAAATTAAACATGTAGGAATCTGAGGTAAATAAACCCGTTTCCGAAAATCGTGTATAAAATAAACATGTATGAACTCTGGGTACATACACCCGTTTCCAAAAATCATGTCGAAGTTAAACGTAATGGAAGAAAGGGTTACGACACCCGTAATTGAAGAAAGGGTTACGACACCCGTAATGGAAGAAAGGGTTACGACACCCATAATAGAAGAACAAATTCTGGGTTACGACACCCATCATGGATAAACAAAATCAGGAAAATTTTTACGGAGAAGAACCCGGTTACACCGAATCTGGTTAAAATCCGGGTTCGGTGGATAGTTGTGCGGGAAGCAAAAGTAAGGCGGACCCGGTTACTTTGAATTCCGGTTAAAATCCAGGCTCCGTGTAAAGTACAATTGACTCGCGCGCTCCTTAAAAGGACCCGGATCGATAGTCAAAGAGATACACCGAGGTCATTACACCGGTAATAACCATGAAGCCGAGGTCCTTAAACCCGGCATTACACCGAGGTCAATACACCCGGCCGAGAAATAAGAAACACCGAGGTCATTACGCCGGTAATAAACATGACGCCGAGGTCCCCGAACCCGCATGAAGCCGAGGTCTCTAAACCGGCATGACACCGTGGTCCTTAAACCCGGTCACAAACAAAACCATCTAGATGTATGACACCGGCCGTTGTACTCCGACGTGCATTGGTAAGAGCTCGGCGAAAATGCCATACGTGGCCTTCGTGAAATTGACGCGTCAACGCTCGCCCGATTTAAGAAAGCAGGCTGGCATTCCGACCCTGATCAAGTCAAAATGTCAGATTGGAGGTAATAGACACCTCGGTCGACATGTGACGGCCTTGCCCTTAATTCGGTTCAACTTCTCCGACTAATCAAGTTGGAACGAGGTAGTGCGGTTAAGTTACACCTGACGAGGTTAAAACATACAACCCTGCCCCTAACTCCCAGAACTAAGTTCTCGTCGAGTATAAAAGACCTGTACCTACTACGGTCGATGAATTTCTAACTGCGGTTAGAGTTCAAAAATGGTATGGCAATTAATTGGTTATATAATCAGAGATTGTCATAACTTACAACCGACACAGACGTCGGGAAAATTCAAACTGGCCAAGGGCACAGATGGCCCGACCAGTTAAAAGAAGAGCAAAAATAAAGCCTCGACCCGCAACTCGGAGGAGCGGCATCATCTGAGGGAACTACCTCACTGGAGGGAATGAAGATTAACCTCGGACAGAGATCCAGGTTAAATAGTCAAGGCACCCCGGCAGCCCCAGCCCTTGCCCAGCCGGGGGCAACAAGACGGGAGTGACACCGTAAAGCTCGTCATTTCCTCCAATATAAGCAAATACGGTAACAAGCTCGGATGATTGAAGAAGAAGAGATTGACAAAGTTTCAAACTTCAATTAACCCGGACTACATGTCTGGGGGCAATTCAACCAGAATACAAGTAAATCCGGGGTTCGTTGAAACTCGGGTAGAAACTTCATCAAAATCCAACAAGTTGTAGCAACTCAAATACGATGTCCGGGTTCCATAACAAATCCAACCCAGGCAGCCCAGAGCCCTTTGCCAGCAAAAGGGGGCAACTATTATACGGTTATTAATGACAACGGTGTGAGAAGAACTAACGGAAGCCCTCACGGGGATATATGAATTTTGAATTTTAATGCGGGTTCACCAAGGCCGAGGCAAGCAAAAACTAAGAACGAGGGAAAGGCAAATAGATCCCGCCTTGGGAAAAAATCCATCGCCTAATAAGCAAATCGGGAGCAGAATACAAATGAATCCGAACTCGTCAAAGACTCGGGCAAAAGCAAATCAAGATGGAACAATTCGGATATGAAATCCGGGTTAAACGATAAACACACATCGGCAGGGTCAAACAGAAAGGGAGCCTCGGCAGCCTAGAGACCTCTAAACCCAAAAGGCAGGGCCGACGCACGTGACACGACGGATGAATTAAATGCACATGGAAACCATAGGTGACTAGGTGTGGTGGTTGAAGCCCCGCACGAGTACAAAGCCGCCAGGTGTCAGTGGGCAACGATGGCGAACGCATAAGGGTCCCGACCTCAAAGTCGAGCGAACTCCTTGATGTTACCTCGGATCCTTGAGACCTGACCTCGGATCTTTGAGCGAACGATGTCGGTAACCGAGGTCAATATGACACAACCCGGCACTACGTGGTAGATAGGCAAGAGGGTAAAGATTCACAGCAATCTAGCACGAGCAACCCGAAGAAAGATCCCGACCTCGAAGTCGGGCAAACCGCCTCGACATTATCCCGCATCCTTGAGACATTACCTCGGATCTTTGGAGAAGACAACTTCAATAGCCAAGATCGACACTGGATTCAAGCGGGCGAATCATCACGACGCTACTCGGGATCTTTGAGACTAGACCTCGAGATCTTCGAAGTAAGCCGCCTTGATAGCAGGATCAACGTAATTCAACTCAGCAATGTAAGGCCCACGATAGCATAGCTCGGTTAGTAAAACCGACTTGAGGCAAGATACATCCCGATAGCATAGCTCGGCTAGTAAAACCGATTGGAGGCACGATACATCCCGGCAGCTCAGAAGCCTGAACTACCGAGCTGGGGGGCATCTGTTACGGACCTGGATAAGGCCCATATTCAATATATGGCCCAGCAAGGAACATATCACATCTCAGGATCTACCCATAATAAAGGAGGATCCAATCTTATCTACGATCCAGGTATATCTAATCTATATCTTAATGACTATCTAATCAGGATATCAGGGCCACGGATCACAGGGCCCAAACCTCATCAACCTAAGGTACACTCTATAAATACGAGAGGTAAAACCCTAAGGTACACGGGTTCTAACCCTAGACTATTTACATTCGAGTCACAGAGCACACACCCCACCCCCTTTTGTGTGTGTTCGAACTACGTGGACTTTGATCCCTTCAAAGGGTACGTAGGCTCTAGGCTTGGCTCCTAGTCAAGTCCAATATATCTGTGTTCTATACCAGAACACTCTCATTCTTTTTTTCAAAACGCGGGGCAGTTCAAATCGAACTTCAATTTTGCTCATTAAATATTGACCAGTGAAATTGCAAAGCATGGCATTTGGTTTTGTTCTTGGCCTGGTCAAGGTCATAAAGCTCATTTCATTCACAACAATATGAAAGAGGATTCTCTTCTCATCATTTTTCTTCATATCCCTCATTAGCCTCATCTGGACTGTTGATTGGGAAGAGGAAAGAAAAGTTAAAGTAATAATGTGACTTTTTAGATTGATTGGACAGATATGATTTAGAAATTATGAGAGATGATGAGAGAAACCTAGCCACAAGTTTTGTCAGTTCTCAGGATAGCTAGTTGAGTTTGTCTTTCGGGGTGTGTCTTCTGGTTTACTGATTGAACTAACTAACAGTCATCTTAAAGATCTTGATAGCACCACCTAGCTATATGGAAAATTTCAATCGTCTGATTTCTGTTTATTGCTGCCTTGCAAATGTCAGTATTGAGTCACTCCCTTCTATGCATCCCTGTAAGAGAATTTGTGACATTACAGGCTTTTAGGTATGTTACAATTTTTACTTGTTTTGGTTTGTGATATTTCAATTTATGTAAATAGAATATCATATATTTCATTGTTTTGAAATTATTTGTGGAAATATTTTTCTCAAAAAAAAGTAAAGAAAGTTGTTGATCGAGGGAGGGGGTGTTCTTGTTGGTTTGAGGGCTGAAAGTCTTGGGCTTGCACTAACTTAACCAAAATGTTTAAGCTCTTAAGTGAAGGACCTACCCATGTTTTTATACCGTATTTCTTGTGTTTTGCTATCCAATATTGAACTTCTCTCCCTATCATATTTCCAAACACGGCAGCCAAAAAAACTGAAATTTGCATATGAAATCAAGAAAATTCCATTGCAAATTGATTTTGTGATTGATTGTTCCATCACAAATAAGGTCATTGCAAAATTTTGCAACAGATTTGCAAAATTTCCGTTGCAAAATCTGTCACAAAATTGTAGTCAAAATTTCTACGAAG
The DNA here is from genome assembly GCA_019022655.1 of Acacia acuminata. NCBI lineage: Eukaryota > Viridiplantae > Streptophyta > Magnoliopsida > Fabales > Fabaceae > Acacia > Acacia acuminata. The sequence goes on from JAFJYI010000224.1 coordinate 964,640, forward strand.
TTATCATGCTTACAACTTTTTACTGAAGTTGGGAAAGTAATAATGTGCTATTTCTTGTCAAATTTTCGCTTTTTAGCTTTAGTGAATTTGATGAAAAGTTGGAATCCAAGGACATATGTATAGGTTGGTTTTATGTTAGATTACAAAATTTTGCAATCGTACATTTCTATTTACCGTAAAAATTGGTTCATTTTGTCTCCTCTAAGTTCTGCTTCTTATGCATTTGTTAATGGTGACTATTTTGTTAGCATGTCTGATAGCGGAAGGGCAGCTTAAAATAAGTTTTCTAAAGTTCCTTGTGGTTTTAAATGAAGTCTATTTGGTTACTGGCATAGTTTATTATGTGAACTTAGCTTTCTTGTACGGATTAGGATCTCTTAATTTTTGAAAAGGACAGGCAATTAATACACGAATTAGCATGGCCCTTGGGAGCATATATTCGATTTTTGAGGCCATTAGTTTTAGGGAAAATACCATTTGAATTTATAAAAAGACTGAGAGGTACTAAGGACCAATGAGGGATATGCAAATTCGGGTGAAATTACCATTTTGCCTTTATTTTAAAATAAATTTTAAAAAATAAAAACCGCCCTTGCCCGAGGGCCGCCGGCGAGGGGGTGGGTGGTTTTTTTCTTTTTTGGAGTGGGTTTTTTTTTTTTTTTGGAAAAAAATTTATTCATTGAAGTGTAGGGGTAAGGGATGGGGTTCGAACTCCCCACCCCTCACACATGCTTGGGACCAAGTGGTCCACCAGTTGGGCCACTTGGTTCCTTTAATATATATATAGATTAACAAATATATATATTCTTCTTAACATTTTTTCAGCGGTATTTACAAATATACCATCGCTATTTACAAATATACCATTGTCATTTACAAATTTTTTTGGGGTTTTTCATTCTTACCTCTGAAATAAGAACTTAAACTTAATGCATTGTTACAAATATACTATCGCTATTTACAAACATACCATCATCATTTATAAATATACCATCGCCATTTACAATTTTTTTTTTTTTTTGGGTTTTTCATTCTTACCTCTGAAATAAAAACATAAACTTAATGCATTATTACAAATATATCATCGCCATTTACAAAATTACCATCGCCATTTACAATTTTTTTTGGGGTTTTTCATTCTTGCCTCTGAAATAAAAATTTAAACTTAATGCATTATTACAAATATACCATCGCTATTTACAAATCTACCATCGCCATTTACAAAATTACCATCGCCATTTACAAATTTTTTTTGGGGTTTTCATTCTTACCCCAAAACCCAAAAAAAACAAAAAAAACAAAAATGTAAATAGCGACGGTATATTTGTAAATGACGATGGTATATTTGTAAATGGCGATGGTATATTTGTAAATAGTGATGGTATATTTGTAATAATGCATCAAGTTTATGTTTTTATTTCAGAGGCAAGAATGAAAAACCCCAAAAAAATTTGTAAATGGCGATGGTAATTTTCTAAATGGCGATGGTATATTTGTAATAATGCATCAAGTTTATATTTTTATTTCAAAGGCAAGATGAAAAACCGCAAAAAAAATTGTAAATGGCGATGGTATATTTGTAAATAGCGATGGTATATTTGTAAATAGCGATGATATATTTGTAATAATGCATTAAGTTTAAGTTTTTATTTCAGAGGCAAGAATGAAAAGCCCCAAAAAAAATTGTAAATAACGATGGTATATTTGTAAATGGTGATGGTATGTTTGTAAATAGCGATGGTGTATTTGTAATTACCGTTGAAAAAATGTTAAGAAGAATATATATATTTGGTAATGTATATATATATATTAAAGGAACCAAGTGGCCCAACTAGTGGACCACTTGGCCCCAAGCATGTGTGAGGAGTAGGGAGTTCGAACCTCACCCCCTACACTTCAATGAATAATTTTTTTTTTCCAAAAAAAAAAAAACCCTCTCCAAAAAAAAAAAAAAAAAAACCCTCACCCCTCGCGGTATTTGGCGCCCAACCGCGGCTGGCCCTCCCGGCGATCGGGTGGCCACCGGCGTCCCATTGACCCTTCGGCGAGGGGGGTTTTTATTTTTTAAAATTTATTTAAAACTAAGGGCAAAATGTTAATTTCACCCGAATTTGCATATCCATCATAGGTCTTTGGTACCTCTCAATCTTTTTACAAATTTGGGAGACTTCTAGGGGTTTTACAAATTTAAATGGTATTTAAATGGAATTTTCCCTTAGTTGTAAGTAATAGAAAATAATAATGAAGAAATTTGCCAAAACTAAAATTTTATTCGAAGCCATATGTTTTATTTTCATTAGATGGAAACTAAGGATGGAAATAAGTTAGGCTTTAGCTAAGAAAGCCTGCGATGGAGATCCAAAGCCTAAGCATCGGACTGAGCTTGTGTGTAGTTTTTTTTTTCCCCTTAATAGACCTGAGCTTGAGCCTTCAAAAAGCCTGACAAGGTCTGAAGCCTATTTAAAGACCTACTTATAATATAGGCCTTGAAATATGCTTAAAGCCTATGCATCTAAGTTCATATATAATTCATAAAGCCTATTTAAAATCCTACGTTATGTCTTAAAAGTTTAGAGATTCATTTTCATATAAAATAAAAGAGTAAGAAAGAAAAGAACACCTAGTAGCAATAACTGTCTAAGTAGGAATAAGAAAAATCAATCATTTATTGACTATGGAGATACATTTTTCAAAATCAACCAAGCACGACAAGTGACATGCAAAACTACATTTGATCTCTCTTTTTTTTTTTTTTGAATAAAATGAGATAAACTCCTCTTGCGAGATCATTTTTATTTAGGCATCACTAAAATAAACTTACTATAATTATTATGTCACATCAAATGACGTAAATCAAAGGAGAGATAGTGAACTAGCATTCCCATCTCGACCAATAAAAAAGAAGAGAAGTAGATGTGCTACATTGATAAATGAAAATGTTAAGTTCATGGATAAATGATTAAATGTGAAACTTAGGGTTAAGACTAAATTAATAATTATATATATAACTTACAAAATTTAGATGAAATTATATATAATTATACATTATAATATATTTTTTAATATAAAAAACTAAATAAGCTAGGCCAAAAGGCCTGTAGTAGGCCTTATGAAAATAGGATATGTTTTCCTAAATAGGCCTAAGACCTATTTACTAAATAGGTTAGGTTAGGCTTAAAGTAGGTTAGACCATAGGCCTCGATAGGGGGTCTAGTCTATTTTCAACCCTAATAGCAACATATATAGTTATGGCAACAAACCTACCTCCTCTAGCTAGATAATCTAGGGTACCTCTTCTAAATTAATTCAGATAAGACAAGCAGATTCTATCTTATAATGTTTTGAATAAAAATAGAACAAAACAGAGATATAATTTAAAAATAAAGTCATCACAATCTGCACAGAGGCGTTTCCCACATAGAGGGCCCTTATTGTGCTAGGTTTTGCATTTCTGACAATTTAGGAGGTTATATATTACATTTTTATCGTTCTTGCATTAAAAGTGTAATTAAACTATACTTAAGTAGAATTTGTGCGCTTTACCCAAACTATGAGACTATCATAGTGGTTTGTCTTTCCTTAATTCCATTGTTTCTTTTTGAGTCAACTGGGCAATCCGAATATTATGAGTTCAGAATGTGGCAAATTGAATTATCTTCATTATCTCTCACCTGAGTGATTCCAGCAGGTTGTTTAGACGAACAAATATGAATTTCCAGGAATCCTTATGAGCAGTGTGTCATTATCTGTTCGCACAACGTAGTCTAATTTATTCACATGCTTAGCAAATAGAACTGAAAATTCATACTGAATATTTGCATCACTCAGATTATGTTCTTGTATGTTGATATGTATGTATGTATGTATGTATGTATGTATGTATGTGCATGCATACACACACACACATATATACATATACACACAAATATGTACATACATGCCTTTAAAAAAAACAAAATTTATTAATAAAAACAGTTTTTCAAACAAGCTTTTTTTTGTTTTAAAAATAAAAAACCGTTTTTAAAAGCAAAATCAAACAAGCTCTTATTGTGTATATGTTGCTCTAGTGTTTCTGTGTGTGTGCATGTATAGTTTTGTTGTTGTTGATGAGGGGATACAATTGTGTAAAGCTAATGCTAGTTGGTCAAACGCAAGCATTGTTTGACCTTATTAGGTATAGTTTTGTCAACATGATATTTTTAAAAATTATTGGTGTTTATATTTATTCAATTCCTCTCTCTTATTTATCCCATATAAATAATTGCATACTTGAAAAACAGTTTTATTTCGGGCATGTTATTTTTAACAAATTTTAACTTATTTTTTTACTTAACTGCATAATTTTGTTGCCAAACTCTTATAAATAGGATTGTAGGGAGCATTAAGTAAGAAATGTGTTACATTTTACAATAATTTAGAGATCCTAACGATGAAGTAAAAGAAAGACAAGCATTTATTTGTTGAATGTGTGTTTTTTAAGCATTTGAGTTTGAAAAAATGATACTCGATCCCTTCGGTCTTTTTAATAAGAGCCTAAAATTCGAATTGCTTTGATTCATTTTATAAGTGCCGAACAAAAATTGTCTTAACATTTAATGATTTTTTTTTTGTTTTTTGTTTTTAAGTTTTACCCTTCATTAATTTATATATATATATATATATATATATATATATTACATTAATTTTAAGATTGTTGGTGCGCATATTTACTTTATTTCTCTTTCTTACTTGTCCCCATATAAATAATGACATACTTGGAAAAAAGTTTATTTCGAGAGCATGTTATTTTTAACTAACTTTAACTGATTTTTTTAACTATATGATTTGGTGGTTGAGCTCTTATAAACAGGGTTGGAGGGAGAATTAAGTAAGAAATTTGTTACATATTACATTTGGTTAGAGCTCTTAATGTAGAAGTAGAAGAAAGGCAACCATTTACAGGAAATAGTTTCAATACCAAGAAAATTGTGCCAAGGGTGTTGTTAGTGGCTTTTTTTTTTTTTTTTTTTTGGGGGGGGGGGGGGGGGGGTGTTTGATTCCCCAACCCTTTGGACCACTAAAATTAAAAATAAATAATTTTAATTTTATTCTATTTTTTAGAAATTTTTTATTATAATTCAAATTTTATAACTATAAAACAAATAAATTAATTTGAAAATAAGTACTATAATATAATAAACATAAACAAATAATAATACACTCGCAATGTATTTGACAATATTTCTAGATATAATTAACATTTCATTTACTACTATTTTTAACAAGTTCTAAACTTGGGAAATTCAACTAATTGGGTGAGGGTGTGGGAGATTGATTGCATTTATCAAGTTTTTACATAAAAGAGCGTAATCTTTAAAGGGATAGGATATTGCAACTACCAATTTTGGTCACTACTAAGTCACTACCACTTTTTCACCGTTATCAGACTCTCATCTATCTTTATCATTTCTCTTTCCTATTAAGATTAATTGGTAGTGACAATATCTTATTCTGGGTGGGAGCCCTTTTCTCTCCTTGGTAAGAGTCTTTGATTCGTCTCAGTGGCCTATGCCAGCGTCGTCATTTGAATGACGACAGGTTCCCTCTTCTTCTATTCTTATTTCCATCTTCCTCATCTTCTCCCCATTCATCATCTATTCTCTTTCTCGGTCTCGTTTCTATCCTTTCTTTAAGATTGAGGTGTGAGTCTGAGTTTTGTGTGTGTGTGCGCTCTGGCCCTCTGTGGTGTTTGGAGGTTAGTTTGGATTGTAGGAAGAGAAAAAAAAAAAATCAGAGGTGGTTCTGAATCTAGATCGGGTTAAGAAGAAAAATGTGGAGCCCTAGTGCCTAGTGGATAAACTTATTACCGGGGAGCATCTGAATAAGCCAACTATGATCTCTAATGATCAAGAAGGGTTGACAACTAGGGGAAACGGTGGAGATTCATGCGCTACATAAGAATCACCCCTTATTCGTATTTCACTTTGAATGTGAGGAAGATTATATGTGTATTCTAAAAGGGCGGCCATGGTCAATTGAAGGCCACCTTCTGAGTCTCCAACTTTACGAGGAATTCGTGATATTGAAAGAGGTTAATTTCAATTCCTCCCCTTTCTGGGTGCGGTTTCAACAGTTTCCTTTGGAGGCGTTGGATAGGGAGAATGAAATCATCCTTGCTAGTGCAGTAGGTGAGGTGATGACAGTGGAAAACTCAAAAGTGGACGGTGACTTACTGGAAGCTATAAACGGGCTTGTGTAATAATTAACCTAGCAGACTTGTTGACGCCGGGGTTCTGGGTGCCGTGGCAAGATAAAGACCCGGCTTGGGTATCAATTTGGTACAAGAGACTTCAAAATTTATGTTATCGATGCGGTCGTATTGGCCATGATAGTAAAACAATAGATCCAGGCGAGGTGGAGGTGGAAGCTAAGATGGGAATGAACATGGATATGGGAGTTGAATGTACATCCCACATGTTAAAACGATTGAATTATTCCTAGAGGTATGTAATAAGGAGTGGGCAGAAGCAACCAGAGGCGGACCGAGGTTTTAAAAAAGCGGGGCACATGCCCCCTTGATTTTTTTTTTTTTTTTTTTATAAAAAAAAATTACTTTAATTTAATTTTTTTAAAAATTCCCTATGCCTTCCGTCTCACAGCTGGCTCACTCTTTTTCTTCCTCTTTTTTAACCTAGCAATTGAAATTCCCTTTTATGCCTTCCTTCTCATACGCCGAACGCACTTCGTAATAGGATAGGAGATGAATGGTTGAATGATTGCTTAATACCTTATATTGAAAAAGATGTATTTGATAGCATTAATAATGAGACAAGTATGATAGAATTCCAAAAAATTAGGCCTAGAAGAATGATATTGTAATTATTTTTATTGTAATATCTTAGTCTTGTTTTTCTCTTTATATTCTTTTGTTTTTTTTAATGCATTTAAAATTTTGCTTAAAAATTTTTTTTCGGGGGCCTGCCCCGAAACCCCAAATCCCCCACCAATGGTGCCCCCTCTAATAATTTTCTGGGTCCATCACTGGAAGCAACAATGGAGTATTCCGGTCAACAGTAGCCATAGCTTCCAGTGTATAGAGGGTGAGAACGTCGCCATAATTGCAAATTCTGATTCTGAAGTTTCCAAAAACGGATCCCAAGATTGTAGGGAATGGAATTATTCCTCATAATATAAGTGCATCATGGAAATTGAAAAGGGGCGAAAATCTGGGGATCCGATTGCATCTGATTTGTGTATTGCGAGAGATAAGGAGGAAATTCTAATCTATCATTTCATTGGACTTGCTCCTTTGCTGCTTGACCGTCCGCTGCCTTCCTCTACTTAGACGCTGTTCTTTGGAGTAAAACAATATTTTACAATATTGATACTAATTGATTCTAAAAAGATATTTTATAATATTAATTGGTATTGAAATAAAAAAGTATTTAAGATAGTGACTAGGAACTAAAAAGATATTTGATCTAATGATCTGAAAAAATATCTCATGATCTTAAGAAATTATTTTAGAATCTTAAAAACATATCCTGAAGCATATTTTTAATTTTTCAAGATCTTAACATAATTTTTTAAAATCATGAAGTATTTTTTTAATACTAATTAATATCCTAAAGTATTTTTTTTAGTACCAATCAGTATTCTAAAATAATTTTTCAAAATCCTAAAATAATTTTTCAAAAATAATTTTTTTCACTATTAGTATCTTTTATGCACAAATCAATATCCTAAAATATTTTTTTTAAAAAAAAAAAAAGGCACTACCTCAATGCCTTGAACCAAAACGGAGGTTTTAAGCAAAGGACGCCGCAAAATGCGAATGTTAAGCACCAAAGAAGAGAAGCCACGTCCCATTTAAATACGGATCTGAAGGTGGGACACCGTGCTGATATGGAAAAAATTCCATCTTATTCAAAACAACTTAGACCTTAGGCGAGGGGAGAGGGATTCGAACACGGGACCTGAGGGGAGATATTACTGCTGTCCTCGGTGGTATTTATTTATTGATATTAATGATGGCTAAAAGCGGAATTACCTCTTAGACCTCGGCGTCGAACAAAAAATTCACTTTCCAAGATGGTAAAGCCCATACTTGACCAAGTCCGCTCCCAGAGCATGAACTTGGGCTTTAGCCCAATAAGTATGGACCAGGCTACACAAATTAACTACAGTATGAAATAACCCAGAGATGATGAGGCGAATCCAAAGGCTATTATTCCCTTTAGTTGACCGTCAGCAATTTCTTCGTCAGCAATTTCTTTGGATCTTTTTTTCAGCCAAAAAAAATATTTTTTTTAATTAATTTATGTGTTTAGATGATATTTTTTAAAAAAAGCAAAAGTAGGATCCATTTTTTTTCGATCCAAAACGAACCCTAAGCAAAGAAAATGTTTGTCCTTTGAGGAGGAATCTTCTGTGCAAGTTCGTAAAATCTCTTCTCCAGGTAGAGGCAGAAGAAGTCGGAAATCCTGTTATGCTTTAAAGCAAAGACTCCGAAACCATAATTGACCTTCGACGCATGACTAGGTAATGTGGAACAAATTCAGTATGAGATTGAGTTTTCCCTAGATCTGGGTTATGTTAAACAGGTAATGATGTTAACTCGTCTTCTAATTCATCTTCTCTGCACGCCCGTGGTTGGATGAGACCAAACACTGATTCAAATGAATCTCTTATGTTGGAATTATCAAGGTTTGGGGGTTTCCTTGATAGTTAAGAATTTGTGGACTGAATGCCAGAAAAAAAAAACCCATGCTATGTTCTTGATGCAGACTAAACAAAAACATAAGTTTGTACAGAAGGCTAGATGTGAATACGTTTTTACAGAGGAATAGCTAGTAGGTTCGATTGGTAGAAGTGGAGGGCTTTCCTTTTGTTGGAAGGATGATGTTGTGGTTAATATTTTGTCATCGTTAGCAAATACTTGCTTGGCTTCTAATTATATGATAATATTTAGAAATTAATTTTGGTCCTAATTATAAGATAAAGTTTTAATTTTTGTCAATTCCTTTTCAAAATACCTCTATTGATACTTTCTCAATGATAATTTAATAATACACCTATATATTATATAAAATGAGTAATGTTTACCACTCATTAATGCATACACTTCAATTATACTATTTTTTGTTGTTTTAGTAAAATAATTTTGAGCAATTTTTGTTATATTTAATAATCACAACTATTAAATTACATTTTTAACCTTCAATAGTAGAACAAATATTTTTAAGAGAGATCGACGATACTAGGTTATGTCAGAGCTCCCATGTCTGAAATATGTCCTTTCCTTCCATGGAGACAATGAATTAATGTTTAGTAGCCCCTCTGATACAAAATGGGTATCCTAACAGAGGAAATGTAAATGAATTAATAGAACGATTTTTTTTTTTTTTTCGTAAACATGGAGAGCTTCACTCCCCCCCCAAAAAAAAAAAAAAAAAAAACTACTAATTTATATAGTCTCCTGATTTTTATAAAAGAGCTACTAACTATTTTCACTAAATAAATAAAATGATATAAATTACTTAATTATAATAAATAATTAAATATGATATAGATAAACCATGGTCAATGTCTTTGTTGGTGAGCAACGTACAAACAGAGTATATGAAAGAAGGTTATTTTAGGAAAACAACTGCAATTAACTAATTTAACTACAACTCTTCGTAATATCCTGAATTTTGGGACTAAAAGATTAGAAATAAAACTGAGATGAGAAGACTACAAAGCTAATGGAAGCAAAAAGCATCAAGCTTATAATGAGGAAAAACTTAAGATAATTATTGAAATTATTTTGGACTTTCAAAATTTGGAAAAAATCTATGAAGATAATATTTCGAGGATATAAAAATATTATGGAGGGGATTAATTACGGAAAATTTGGCCAAAATAGTTTTAAAGCTATTATTTGGAACTTAAGGTTTATTTCCCTAGTTATTCAAGGAAAAATAATTGAAGAATAAATATTGGCTTAGAAATTTTAGAGTCAATATTTTAAGACCTAGAGAAGCCAATTGAAGAATAAAAATCCTTATATGGAATTAAGGATTAATTCCTAACACCTATATAATATTTGCAATTAAATAAGAAAATGACTAAATTGCAAACAAAAGTGTTGTAAGGGTGAAAGATGCTCAAATGAGTTATTTTGTGAGTGGGTCCACATCACTCATCCCTCCCTCTCGGCATGCTGGACATGTATGCACACATGCACTCACTCTCACTTCTTCACATTTGGACAGCGCATGACAGCAAATACACACACATCCCTCACCCATTTACTCATATTTGGATAACACTTATACGCACACTCCCACAATCCTTCCATTCCCTATTCCATTCAACCACAGGAAAGAAAAATAGAGTGAGAGACTGAGTGAGAACACGGAAGAGCTGGAGAAAAGGGAGAGAAGTCAAGAGGAGAGGGAACAAGACGGAAAAGGAGGTGCCAAAACTTATGTGCAAGCATATATCTAGACCAAAGTAAGTGTCTAGAACCCAACCTCATATGGATTTTCTGTATTTGGTGGATGATTTGGGAGTAGATTGTGACTGGAAAATATGATTTTGAGAAAGAAAAGTGAAGAACAAATTAACTACATCATAGAAATCATTCCTTCTTGATAGAATAGAGCTTGTGGTTATGATTCACTTGCATATTAGTTTTGATGCATGATTTGGGGTTTTTTGACTCTGCATGTGACTCACCGTAATAGAGCATTCAATGCAGAATTAAAGGTGTCAAGTATCTACAATTTTAGCCATGGCTTAAGCTTGCATATCCTCCATTCACTTCTCCTTCTTGGCAGCAAGAAAAAGGATCAATTGCATGTCTGTTTCTGAAGCTAAGGTTTGAGTGTTTCATTGAAATATTACACCTCTTAAGTTTTCAAGCAACACCAAGATCATGTCAATCAAAGGTCCAAAACCTGAGTTATCATTTTCCATAGTTTGAAAGAAAAACTGGATGAATTCTGTGTTTCCAGAAGTCTATGTCCGTATTCGGGTAGAATTGTGACTAGGTAAATGAAGTCCAATTTCCATGATATTTTCCATAATTAAAGTACATATAATAAACTTTAATTTGATAAGTCATATGCCTAGTTTGGATCCATATTTAAGGAGACATGAATTTTTGAAACTGAGCGCTATGAATTTGGAACAAAATTCCGGATAGTATGTGATTATTATTGATTCTGGATTTGTAGGCATGGAAATGACTTATGTAAGTCTTTATCCTTAAAAATGAACTCAACAATGATCACATGGACTTTAGAACCACTCCATTTGGACATTGTACAATTAGTTATGATTTTTCAAAGTTTGATCATGAAATTCTAGAAAATCCTATGTCCAGATTCAACTAAATACAATTAGTTATGATTTTTTAAAGTTATCATTTGGAAGAATTTTATATTAGTAAATAACGTTATTTCTGTATTGCCCATTGAACTTTGCACTATGACTCTAATAAATGTCGATATATGACTGGAGTATTTGTTGGTCGATTTCCTTAATGGCAAGTGAACCAGTCGAACAAGTAATAAAGAGTAAGTAGAGTATCGTCCCAAGAGACTGGATACCAAATGATGACATTGAATTGCATAATTAGTTTGTGTTTGAAAAGAAAATAAGTGCCCGTTTGGATGGACTTTTAAAAAATGTGTTTTTTTTTTTCATTGTTTTTTAAAAAAGTGCTTTAATTAGAAATTAAGCTATTTTATGTTTGGATACACAATTTAAAAAACACTTTTAAATAAAAAAGCTATTTGGATGTTAAAATAAGAAGTACTTTTTTATTAGTAAAATTATTGAAATGGACATATATAAGCACTTTTTTTTTTTTTTTTTTACATTCGTTTGGATAAGAAAGCACTTATGTTAAAATTTTAGAAATATTATATTCAATAATTGAATTTAAAATTATAATATAATTGAATTTTAATAATATTGAAATTAAATTGTTGATATAATTTTTCATACACCCATATAGATCAAAGTTGTTATCAAATATTTCTTTTAATTTATATCTTGAAATGACTAAAAAACAAAAATTAAATAGTATGCAACAATGTAAGATCATCTATTTGCATTTTCGTAGTCATTATGCCCGTGTCGAGATATCGACATCTGTGCAACCAAACAAATAATATCAATAAACAATTATGATCATATTGTCTAAACAAAATAACTCTGTTCCCATTATTTTCCAAAACAAATGTCTAATAAGTGCAATGAATAGACTATAACAACAATTCAGGTTTAGAGATTATGCCATATAATCTCATGTTTAACATCAAATAGAAATTCATGTTCAAGTTCAAACAAATATTTCACTGAACAATTGTTTCTTGTGTAGATGTTATAGGAGCTACTTTCGGTGCCATTCTAAACTCAAATGAAGGAATAGTTAAAACTAGCATAAATATGCATACACGTGTTGCTTCAACCAAGACAATCAGCAACATGTAGTGATTCAGAAAAATTGCAGCATGAAAAATAGCTAGTTGACAAAAACAACTCTAGAGATAACAACGCTGAAAACTTGTTATCAAGTCATGATAAGAGTTCAGCACTACTCTACTTTCTGATGCAAAAGTAAAGTACCTCAGCATCTATATTCATTCATGTATCCAAGTAACTTCGAAATGACAAAATCCAACTGCTTCTATATATACATGGAATCATAAGCACAAATTTCTCTAGTATGATAAAAATGCAAACACACCTATATTTTATTTGACCAGGTCTAGGACATTTTGACTGAGCACGTTCAAGAGGAAATATCAAATGTATATATTAGTCCTAAGAGCACTGCAGTGGCTGTAGCTGGTTCTGATATGGTTAGTACTGATAGGCGTGGGATTGGCTAATGTTGCTGGTGGTGGCTGCTAGGTTTTAATTTGCTTTATTTTCCCTGATATTCTGTGTGTTTCATTGTTATTTGGTTTTAGCTTGTGAGGGAGGTTGTGTCTGTAAACATTGAGCGTGTTTTCCTTTGATGGCTTTGGTGTGTGTAGTTTGCTTTTTGGCCAAAACTTGAGTTATGAAGATGGACTTTGGAATTAACAAAAGCAAGTTGGAAATGGTTTGAAGGTAAAAATTGGACATCAGACTATACCGCAAGTGTATGCCAAAGTTCAGTAATCTAAGACTGATGATACAAAACGGCAGTGAAATCAATAGCATAATATGCATACGATACAAGATGAGTAATTGAAATATAGAAAAGCTTATCTGTAATCACAACGTACTTGACTAAGCTTATAGAGAAGTTTTATTTAACTACTACAAAACCAGTGATTTTATATGGTAGTGAATCATAAAACTCAAATTGGAAACATAAGTATCAAGAAGAGTAATTTTCAAACTCACCACCAATTTGTTACTCCCAACTCCAGAAAATTTTAGAACACTCAAACAGAATGATGAATAGATGAAATTCTTAGGTATTCCATGAGCACCACATCTTTTGTCCAATATCCAATAAATTAAAAACAGCCTTCTAACTTCCTTCAGACATATAATCTATTTTAAACAATAGAAAATAGGCAATGTAGACAATCCATATCTACTCCAAGAAATGCAATAGGGAAGTCAAATTGCGGATACAAGTGAGAATTCACAAGATGCTTATGAAAGGTTGCTTATTGTACTATCAAAGGTAGGTTAAAAGAACTCTACGGAAAACAAAAGTTCAACAGTGTCAAAAACAAACTAGTTCTTGTTTTGGCCATAGAAAATGAATTAAATACTTTTCATAATAGATAGGGTCATTTTCCACATCCAATTCAACCAATCTGAATACTTTACATTACAGGGTAAGTGAAATTTAAACAGAAATTTTCAACTAGAGGCAATACTCAACATTGAATGGAGCACCAAATAAATGTGAGTGTTTGAGGTTTCTATATTGTGTTGAGAATGTCAGAGTCAGATAGGGGACCAAATGCTTATTAATTAGCAAACTGAGATTGTCGGATTCCAATCTCCAAGAGGGTATGATTCAATGAGATGTCAGAACATATTAAAACTCTGAAGTGTGGCGTTGACTGTTGCGTGATTTATGTGAGTGTTTTGAAGTCTGTATAAGGCATCTCTAAAACAACTTCAAAAGATCTCTAGTTTGAAGTTTAACAAACAGTTAAATTAGAAGAAAATATGCAACAAAAAATATGGCTAAGTGGTATAATGAGGATCCATAATTATACAATTTAGGTGTCCTCAAGCTTTGTATAAAACACTTATATGAACCTCGCTACCACAGCTCACACTATTATACCCCTCAAGTGGAAAATTATTCAAGCTACAACTAGCAACATACAAAACTCTTGGCTTAAACAAAATTGAAAGAACAGAAGGAGAGCAACCGGAACTACATAAGACATACACAAATACCAAAATGCTAAGGAGCAGCACACACAAATACCAGATAGAGACAATGCAAGACATAGTAAAAAGGAAAATCCCGCGACAAACAAACTTTGTGTGCGAATGGTTTGATATAGAGAAGGAGAAGGAGGTTTACCTGTAAGAGAGGAAAAGGAGAAGGAGACGGTGGGAACTGGCACGAAGGAGAAGGAGTATTCACGGCGGGAACAGGCGATGGTGAAGGAGAGACTCTCATACGACGCGAACAAGCGATCGGGCGAAGGAGATGCATACGACGTGAAATTTCCAGGGGGCATTTGTGGTCATTTTTTCCCCCAAATCAAAATAACCGGTCACTTGTTTTTGTTTCTCTCTCATCTACCGCATGAGCTTTTTTTTAAGCTTCAAATTGGAGCTTCAAGAAAAAGGAGAAATTTGGGCTTTTTTGTGACTTTTGCTTTTTTTTAAAGCCCCCCATCCAAACACATAAAATAACAAAAAAGCACTTTTATTTAAAGAAAAAAGGACTTTTATTATAAAAAAGCTCATCCAAATGCAGCCTAAATTTGATTGGTTTGAGTTTTGATAACTATACTTATAAATATGAGAACAACTAAACGATCGTAGTCATAAAAAGATATCAGTAAGAAGATAGACTAAACTGAGAATCCTTTCTAAGCATATCATTGCCCCAACTGCCCATATGCAATGCTATAGCATTCATATTGTGCAGCTCTCGCAAATGCTACAACATGAATACCCTATGCAAAGTTATTCAGTTAACCACACCATGTTAATCTACTGAAGCTCTCGCGTTCGATACATAAAATCCTAATCTGTACTTCTCCCATATGTCTATGATGATTTTTCTAGTTGGATTATCAATACAAATCAAGGTGTATAGTTATGAGCGGTAGACTCATTCCTGAAGTCTACAATAATAGGTCAAGCCTTACACCAGCCTGCCTAGCAATAACTGCTTCTCAGATGTCTAACCCCGACTCCTTCTCAATAAGCCGAGGCCACTGATCTAGCCCTTAGCCCTCGCTAATCGACAAAAAATTAAATCACTGATAAGCAAACTGAATATATTTAATTAGGAACTAGCAATTGGGTTCATTCTATACTTAGAAAATCATCCTCATTCAACCATAAGAAAGTTAGTTCATGACCGACGAGGGAATCACAAAAAGATAACAACAAAATAACCCATAAAAAAATAACTAGAATTAAAATAAAGAAATAGAAAACTTGATGGAGGTTTTGACGTGGAAAAGTTTCCGTCATGTCACAACTCCACGTCTTCTTCCATCTTATTGCAAGGAAGGATCTTTGGGTTCTCTTGGAGTCCTCGTGCTTTGCAATTCTCTCACTCTTTTTTTGAGTCTGGCTGTATATGATTGGTCTTTGACTCTCGACGACTTCCGACCCTCTTTAGGGCTGGTTGTTGTTTCCTTAAATATTCTGGTCTTAATTGTAGTGTACGTTCAACGATCGGGCCTTTCCTATTCTGTTGAGATCCGATCGTATCTTTCTTTCCAATCTTGGTAGATTGATTCTACTGATACTGTGGGATTCTTCAAATCTTTAGTTTCGATCCTCCACATCTTCTATTTCAATATGTCAGCAATCTAACCGTTATTTTCGACCTGCACTATATTTCCTGAAACAACCTTGACAAAAAGATCAGAACATATGCCTCGCATACCTTTACTACGTTCGAGATACTTTGTATTATGCTATAGTTTTCCGATGTTATAGGATGCATTGTATTGCACTTTTCCTCGATAAAAGTTCTTTTCTTAGCACATGTTTAGGATATGTGTGAAATGCATCCTTAAGTTCCCTATATAAGAATAACATCGTTAAATTCTATGTTATGCGATTTAATCATAAAACCTAAAACTTGTTCTTTCTTAGCACATGTTTAGGATGTGACTGGAATTTATCCTTAAGTCCCTTGTACCATGAATTAATGACTTTTTTCTTAGTTTGACTATAGTTAAGCTCATATTCACCATACAATGCAGTCATAAAATACAGGGAAAACATGGAATAACGCTCATCAAATACCCCCACACTTAGCTTTTTGCACTCCTGGGCAAAATAAAGACAGAGATAATAGAGTAGAACGTCAACTAAATAGTAGCAGGACGCCTATCCATTGAACCATGCATGCATTAATGTTCTTTAGGTCACGTCCCCGTGCAGGCAATCCCACTGCCCAGTACTAGCGGCTCGTGATGCAAGATATCATTTAGACAAGGAAGTGTCAATAGACTCTCAGATTCAGTGTTCACGCTCTCTTACATTAGGGATTTATCTTTCCCTCTTGCCACGCTAACCTAGAAGTTCTATAGCCTTGTTAAAATTCTAAGATTACTTCTTAGTATCTGAGCGTTCCTCCGTCAAAAGGGCTTTTTGAGTTGTAATGTTGTGGATGGACATATATGTGTGGAGATGGAATATGATGATCAATGCTATAACAGGATTTCAGACAGGTCTCTTAACTTAGCCGAGTGCCTTAATTGAACTTTGTTTTACCTTGCTGCTATTTATTCTAAGTCTTTTTTCTTTTCTTTTCTCTGTTATATATATATTTTATATATGTAAAATAAACTAAGCAAAACAGCCTCTTTTGCAGCATTTTTAGTGAAGGCACACTACCGTAGCATCTTTTCATAGTTTTCTTGATACTCGCTTGTCTAACAAAGTCTGCTGTAGCATATTTGAATAGGCACAAGGGGTAACAATATGGAGAATGATGTTCTATGGTTTGTGTATGGGAATGAGGGGTTAGACATGAATGCCTTTATCCTATGAACTATTTGCTCAGAAACCAGATAGTTTATCACATAATCAAGACAAAGCAAAGATCAATCATGGGTTAGTTGACATACACACTCTAGATTAGAAACAATTAGGCTCAAATAAAATCCTTCCATAGTGGGTTCTCTCTCTATTCTTCCTCACTGTCACTTTATCACACACCACATTAACCAGCATTGTCAATTTCCCAAGCCTAACTGTTTAGCTTCCTTCAGGCAATCATGCTATGCTTAGTTCTATATAAATTCATCCTACTGCTATAGGTTTATGTTTGTGCCCTAGCAGATAAAAATTTTAAAAGATTTTTCCGTTTGCACATCAGCTAAATTTAGGTTATTTGAGCACATTCATACATGAATTAGCGAATTGCACGCACAAATTAAATGATCCCCCCACACTTAATCGATATAATGCCCTCATTGTAGCATAAAAGAATCATAGTAAAAAAACAAGCAGTGCGGGGTGGTGGGATGGGAAAACAATATCGAGAAAGCAGATTGATCAACAACATCATTCACAAAAGGGCCCTGGGGCAAACGCCCAGGGCAGCATCAGATAATAAGTTTAAGAAGTCAAAGCGACAGAATAGAAATAAGAAGAACTTGATAACTAAGGAGTCGGTGGGGTTCGTGCACGAGCCGAGCCAGGACGGGGAGGAGGCCTAGGCAGTGATGGGGGGTGCGGCCGAAATCCAAACTGGCGGCCAAGAGGAGGTGGGCCCACAAGAGAACCTTTTGGTGATCCGATAGAATAGGAGTGGCGGCCGTGACTGGTGGAGTCGGGTCGATCAAACGCCCATGATGGGAGATCGGGGACGGGAACGGTGCGGGAGGAGCGGGATGGATGTCGTAGGGGATGCGGTCGTGGCCAAGAGGGGTTCAACGGCTGCCATGCGAGACGCCATAAAGTGGTTCCACCCAAGATCATTAGCAAATGGGTCTTAAGGGAAAGCGACATAAGGGTATCGGACGAGGACAATGAAGGATTGAGATGTTAGGGTGGGGGTTGATGGTAGGGGGCATAGGCGGTATGGACATCGCGACGGCGACGGTTACGCATGTTGAGGTCATGGTCGGAGGGGAGAATGGCCACGTTGGGGCGTGGTAATGGAGCAAACCATGCTAAGCGGGTGGTTGGGGGAGGGTAGGGCAAGGGGGAGATGGAAAGAAATGGTATATATGGGCATATATCGGGGAAATGATCGAACAACAACACAAGGTGGGATGGGTCGTTTAAACATGGGAAACCAAAAATATATGATCGTAAAACAATGTGGCGTACCTAGGCGGGTGAGGTGGCGGAAATCAAGGAGCGAATTGTGCAATGGTGTTGCCATGCCAAATTATGATTGCTGACATCCAAAGAGAAGCCCTATTATCAAGCAAATTATGGAAACAGAAAAACAGAGACAAAGTATTCGGGCTGCCTCCCTATGGCACTTGGTTTATAATCATCAGCTAGACTTGGAACGTGATACTTAGGGTGACATGAGGTCAATGGCTGTCTTGTCTCTCAGGGCTGGACCTGACCAGTAGTGCTTAACTCTCTGACCATTGACCCTGAATATGTCTCCGGTTGTTAGGTTTCTAAGGTCGGTTGCACCATGTGTTGCAATAGATTGAATTACAAAAGGTCCTGACCACCTGGATTTCAGTTTACCTGGAAACAATTTTAGACGTGAGTTGTACAGTAGTACCTTTTGACCCACTTCGAAAGTGCGTAGGAGCAGACGCTTGTCATGCCATCGCTTAACTTTTTCCTCATAGAGCATGGCATTTTCATAAGCGTGCAAACAAAATTCTTCCAGTTCATGCATTTGCAGTAGCCGTTTGTCACCTACTGCGGAGGCATCCATATTCAACCGTGTTATTGCCCAGTAGGCTTTGTGTTCCAATTTGACTGGAAGATGACAAGCTTTTCCAAACACCAGTTGGTATGGGGAACCCCTAATGGTGTTTTGAATGCAGTGCGGTAGGCCCACAAGGAGTCGTCTAGTTTTTTTGACCAATCCTTACAGTTGGGGTGAACTACTTTTTCCAGTATGCGTTTTACCTCCCTGTTCGAGACCTCCACTTGGCTATTAGACTGGGGGTGATATGCAGTGGCGATTCGATGTCTAACTCCATACTTAGCAAGTAGGGCTTCAATTTGGCGGCTGCAGAAGTGAGATCCTTCATCACTGATTATGGCTCTAGGGGTCCCAAATTTCGTGAATATCTGTTTTTTCAAAAATTTGCCAACGGCCCATGAGTGATTTGTTAGTAGGGCAGCCACTTCAACCCATTTGGATACATAGTCAACAGCGACTAAGATGTATTGGTTACCCTTCGATGGAGGAAAAGGACCCATGAAATCAATGCCCCAAACATCGAATAGTTCCATTTCTAGAATAGGTGTTAGAGGCATTTCATGATGGCAAGATATGTTCCTAGTTCTCTGGCACTTGTCACATTTTGACACAAAGTGATGTGCGTCATTGAAAAGGGATGGCCAATAGAAACTAGATTGAAGTACCTTGAACACCTCCATAGTTCCCTGTAGGGGGAGCACCTCCAAAATATCTTTTGTCTCTCCATGTATGGGAAGCATCTGATCGGGGCATTATTTAAATAGGTAGGGCTCTTCCCAGAAGAATTTCCTGCTGTCGTATAGAAATTTCCTTTTTTAGTGATATGTTAGGTCCACAGGAAGTACACCAGTGACCAAGAAGTTTGCAATATCAACATACTAGGGGGTGTAAATGCAGGCAATGGTGTAAAGTTGTTCATCTGGGAAAAAATCTTGAATTGGGATTCCTAGTTGGTCTAAAGAGCCCCTCCAGTCTTGATAGATGATCTGCTACTTGGTTCTCTATCCCCTTTTTGTCGCAAATCTCCAAGTTGAATTCTTGGAGTAGCAAAACCCATCTAATGAGTCTCGGCTTAGCATACTTTTTTGCTAGAAGGTATTTGATGGCAGAGTGGTCCGTGAATACTATTACTCTAATGCCCACTAAGTAGGATTGAAATTTTTCAAATGCAAATACCACTGCTAAAAGCTCTTTTTTGTAGTGGTGTAATTTACCTGGGCACTAGACAGAGTCTTGCTTGCATAGTAAATGGAGTGAAATATCTTGTTATGCCGTTGACCGAGTATTGCCCGAATGGCTGGCGTCGCACATGAGCTCGAAGGGTAAATTCTAGTCAGGAGCTAGTATGATCAGGGCAGTGGTAAGCTTCTTTTTGAGGGTTTGGAATGCCTCAAGGCATGCTGCGTCAAAATTGAATGGGGTATCGAGTTCAAGCAATGCACATAGTGGTTTTGTGATTTTGGAGAAGTCCTTAATGAAGCGGCGGTAGAATCTGGCATGTCCAAAGAAACTTCTGATCCCTTTGACGGTGGTAGGTGGCAGTAACCATTCAATCACTGCCACCTTCGCACGATCGAATTCAATTCCTCTTTTTGAGATCTTGTGCCCCAACACTATTCCTTTAGTTGCCATGAAGTGGCATTTCTCCCAGTTGAGAACTAGATTGGTTTCTCCATATCGTTGTAGGACTTTTTCAAGGTTCTGTAGGCAGTCGTCATATGATTCGCCGAAAACTGAGAAGTCATCCATAAAGATTTCTATGGATTTTCCCACCATATCAGAGAATATTGCCATCATACATCGCTGAAATGTTGCGGGGGCATTGCATAGTCCAAAAGGCATTCGTCGAAAAGCAAAGGTACCATATAGGCATGTGAACGTGGTCTTATTCTGATCTTGTGGTGCTACAACAATTTGATTATATCCAGAGTATCCATCCAATGAGATATATTTTCCCCTTCCGCCAAAGCCACTATCTGTCTTAATGATAACATATTATAGGCAATATTTGATCTGGGTGCTAGTCATTCCTTCATTGGTTATGATTGTGTTGAACGATTAGGACTAAGTACCCATAAATTGCCCTAAGATCTGGTTGTGTCAACATTGCTTGATGTAAAATCTATGATAGCTGATGTGTGCTTGAATTGTGTTGTAATTGTTGACCGTCATGAATCTATAGTGGACTTGATTTGTTTGTATTTGAATGGTATTGATGTGATACTGGGTTTAAATTAGCTGAAGGCGAATAATGTTCTGTTATATTGTGGTAACAAGAGGATTATATACTCGAATCCGAAAAGAAACTTTGATGTAAATGTAAATCTTAATCTCATCTGAGCGGTGGAAGCTGAGAAATATTTCATGAAGGGTTGTCAAGGGTACATGGTATTCTTCTTGGTGCCGGCAGAAACTGAAACCTCACTTGAGAATATACCTGTAGTAAATTAATTTCTTGCAGTTTTTCCCGAAGACCTTAGTAGACTACCTCCAGAGAGGTAAATGGAGTTCACTATTGAAATTATGCCCGGAGATGGACTGATATCTAAAGCCCCTTACTGTATGGAACCTAATGAAATGGTCGAATTGAAAAAAGCAGATGGAAGAATTGCTAGAGAAAGGGTTTATTTGATCCCGTGTTTCACCATGGGAAGCTCGGTGTTATTTGTGAAGAAGAAAGACGGAAGCTTGTGACTCGGCATTAATTATAAGGAATTGAATAAGGTAACCGTCAAGAACAAGTATCCTTTTCCTAGAATTGATGATATGCCCGATCAGCTATCTGGTTCATCAGTGTTTTCAAAAATTGATTTGCGTTCGGGATACCATCAGCTATGAGTAAAGGCTGAGGATGTACCAAAGACAGCTTTCAAAACCAGATACATGCATTATGAATTTCTAGTAATGCCATTTGGTTTAATTAATGCACCTACCGTATTTATGGACTACATGAACCAGATTTTTCTTCAATATTTGGACAAGTTTGTGGTAGTCTTTATTGATGACATTTTGATATACTTGAGAACTAGAAAAGAGCATGAGGGTCATTTGAGGATTGTATTAAACATCTTGAGAGAAAAGCAACTCTATGCTAAGTTGAGCAAGTGCAAGTTTTGGCTTTCGGAAGTTAAATTTCTTGGCCATGTTATATCAGAAGATGGGGTTTCTATGGATCCCAATAAAGTGGAAGCAATATTGAACTGGAAAAGGCTAGAGTCTACCGCTGAGATACACAGTTTTCTGGGTCTTGCTGGTTACTACCGCCAATTTATTCAGAATTTTCTCAAATGCTTTACCATTACAAAACTTACACGAAAGAACCAGCCATTTATGTGGGATGAATGCTGGAGGAGAGCTTCCAAGAGATGAAAGAGAGGTTGACATCCGCACTAGTGTTGATTATCGCAAATCCTAGTTTGAACTATGTGGTCTACAGTGATGCTAGCAAGCAAGGATTGGGATGTGTCATAATGCAGTAGGGCAGAGTGGTGGTGTATGCCTCTCGACAACTAAAGCCTCATGAATTGAACTACCCCACTCATGATTTAGAGCTAGTGGCTATTGTATTTGCTTTGAAGATATGGCAACATTATTTGTATGGTACTACAGTTGAGTTGTACTATGACCACAAGAGTCTAAAGTATCTGTATGATCAGAAAGAGCCAAGCAAGAGACATCGTAGATGGATGGAGTTGCTAAAAGATTGCCTCTAGTCACTCTAAAATTGCCTCTAGTCACTCCAACCGTGCCTCTAGTATTTAATATTGCCTCTAGTCACATGACTCTAGGCATCAACTAATTGACTCTAGGCACACATGCCAAACTCATCAACCAACAGTTAAGTGTGGGTGTACAATTACAACTTGTAAGGGGGAGTGAGTCTTAGTGAAAGGATCATATCGAGTACAAAGCATGTAATTGTGTTTGTAGTTATTTGGTTACAACTTGTAAAGATGAGTAAGTCCTAGTGAGAGGATTACTAGAGAGTTATAAAGTGTGTAATCAAGTTTCGAGATAGTGAAATCCCAGAGTGTTTCTGGAGACTAGACGTAGGTCAAGAGTTGGACCAAACCAGTATAATCTCTTTTGTTCATTGTTCTTCTCTTCTTCTACATTTAAGTGTTCTTGAGCAATTAGCGAAAGAATTTTATAATCACCTATTCACCCCCCTTAGTTGATATTCCATCTTCAAAGATCTCATAAGGTGAAATGCAAGATTATGATATTTCACTAAGTGGATTGCTTCGATACAAAGGGCGAATATATGTTTCGCCAAAGGCTGATCTAAGGTGAAAGATACTAGATAAGGCGCATAAGAGTAAATATACTATTCATCTAGGAGCAGTTAAAATGTAACAAAATCTGAAATCTGAATTTTGGTGGCTAGGGCTGAAAAGTAATGTAACTAAGTATATGACAAGATGTTTAACTTGCCATAAAGTGAAAATTGAGCATCAAAGGCCACTAGGGCTCCTATAAGGTCTGGAAATTTCTGAGTGAAAATAGGAAAGCGTTGCTATGGATCTGGTGGTGGGATTACCCAAGATCAGGAATTATGATGCGACAGGGTGATTGTCGACTGTCTCACTAAGTCGGCACATTTCATTCCCATCAGTGTTAACTATTCTCCTGAAAAGCTAGCAGAAATTTATATAAAGGAAATAGTGAGACTCTATGGTATACTAAAGAATATTATCTTAAATAGAGATCCACAGTTTACTTCTCGCTTTTGTCGAGCTTTACATAAAGCTATGGGTATAAAGTTGAGGTTTAGTACGGCCTACATCCACAAACGGATGGACAAAAAGAAAGAACTATACAGACGCTGGAAGATATGTTGAGAGCGTGTGCATTGGATTTTAAAGGACATTGGGATTGTTACCTTCCACTTACTGAGTTTGCTTACAACAATATCTATCATGCGAGCATTCAAATGGCTCCGTATGAAGCATCAAAAGAAATGTCAATCCCCATTATGTTGGAGGGAATTGTCCAAGAAGAAGTTATACAAGCTGAATCTTGTTGAAGAAACGTCATAACAAATCAAACTAATTAGAAAGAGGCTCCTAGCAACATAAAGTGGACAGAAAAGTTATGCTGACAATGAAATTATGGACATAACCTAAGTCTAGTAATTCCATATTTAGTTATAATTTATTAGATGATATTTGAAATGTCAAGGTTTGAGATTAGTATTGACCATTGTTCATAATGTGTTCTTATGGGAACCTATAATTCCCAAAACACACGAGGTTCACAAAATCTACTTAGATAAAGCAATAAGGTAGTAACTCTATATAATTTGAATCAAATATGTGATTTTTCCGTCCCGTATGGGACCAGCACAACTTGCGGCTCAATTGAGCGGAAGGGCTGACTATGGAGTACCTTCCCGGTGGTTAGAACTAGGTGTAGGACCTATTGGACCAGTAGTTCTTAGGTGACTATCCTAGTTGCATTCAGGCGACTTGGGGCACTTTCGATTGAGAATGCTGGTAGATTCCGGATAGGACTCTCGATAGTTCCCAATCAAATATTCCTAGTTGGGTGTCCCCATTGAGAAGTCCGATGTACAGGGGAACTCTCGGTACATGCCAATTCATTATACCTAGCGCTAGGGGTTGTGTAATATGTATATATAATCTACATTATCTGAATGTTTTATGTTGTGTGGACTATTTTTTGGGTCATATACTGCTTATACAATGCCTATGAAATTAACATGTTACTTTGGGGTTCAAATGAATCCCAGACGCTCCCAAAGGCACAGGTTCTAGGCATGGTCAAAGCAACGAACGTATTTCTAAAGGAAAGGCAACAAATACAGAGTATTGATAGTTATACATATAGCTGTAGAGCTTATAGTAGTTTTGTTTCAACTGGTTTTGAGCTGTAGCATATGTATATGTATTGAGACCAATGTTACTTTGGATCATTGTATTAAGAACTTTGTAAATTATTCCTGAACAATTCTAAGAATGTTTACTATTATTAGTTTACTATTCTATACCTATGTTGCTTACTATATATCGTTGTATTACTGTGATAAATGTTGTAATTAGAAGGGGTATGACAATTAAAAAGAGGAAGGAAATTATTTGTAAATGTCTTCACTTCTCAAGGTAGCAAGAGGATTAAGTCAACTGATTGCTTAGAGGAAGTGGATGGATTTTTAGTAGAATACGTGGCATCTTAGGTATTGCCTATGGTTGCTTTATTCAAAATCTGTGTGTCTTGGGTATAGTGTAAGGAAGAATGGCTTAAATTCAATCATACTAATGGAAGTATTGGCCAACGTCAATCTCCGAAATATTCTTGTGCAACAATAGATTCTATATCAGTTTATAAATAAGAAAAATTAATTTGGAAAGATGATAAACATGGGATAAAATTGAAAATGTAACATTTAGCATCAAAGTTTACTCATAAACTAGGTGTTTCATTGCTTCTTTTTGGAAGGGCCGGGAGTCATTAAAGACTATATTTTGGATTGAAAGAAAGCAGAGAAAATAATAATATGAATCCTTGTGGTTGGATAAAGGGGATAAAAGAGAGATGAGAGAGAATGCATGCCATGTAAAAAGATAATAATACCATTACTTAATTTTTAACCATTTTTTCAAGTAATGCCATGAACAAATTCAAATAAGAAAGTAACACTTTCAAATTAAAGACTAAAGTCAAATTAAAATGAAATTATTTTTATATTTTATTTTAAAATCAATATATAAAGTAAAATATATTAACTGACAAACCAAAATAATAAAAAATTTAAAATAATAAATAATAAACATTATATTTTTATATCTTGGTTAATTACAATAAAAATAATTTTATAAAAAATAAGCACTTTTTATTTTATTTATAATTTAAAATTATAATACAATAATTATTTTTTATAATTATAATTTATGAGAAGATGATATTTATATAAAAAAAGATAAAACAATATAAAAAAAATATTATCTACATCACGTCACTATAATGTAGTACTAGTATTATATATAAGGCCCATGGATTTTAGCATTAGGCGGCTTCCCATGGTATTTTGGTTTTCAAACGTAATTAAGACAAGCAACCAACGAGAGATTAGTATAAGTGGTAAGTAACTTGTATTGTTTAAGTAAAGTCTTGAATTGAGCCTTGTGAATGGAAAAAGCTCTGCTGAGAGACTCTCCCACCATAGCCAGGTTCGTGATGCGGGTCAGATCCGGATTAGTTAGGGTGAAACTGTGGATGCAGGATGGCAGCAAAAAAAAAAAAAAAAAAAAAAAGAAAAAGTAAAAGAAATTTTTCTCCAAAACCTCTTCAACTTTAGGGAGAAAATTTGGGGAAAAGTAGTAAAACTATATGGGTCTTACAACTTTTTTTCTTCACTTTTATTCTCCTATCTATCTTCTCTAATCTAAACAACGGAATAACTATTTTTTCTTCTTTTTTTCTTCTCGGATTTTCATCCTAATTTTCTCTCCTTTCAAACCCACTATAAAAGTCATTGTCAATTTTAGCTATTAACATATTGTCCCTTTGTTTATTACCAAACAACACCGTTCACATTGAATTGAATGGATATTCAGTGAAAAATCAAACCTTTTTGTAGTTGAGGTAAATTAAAGAATAAAATTTTATATTCTTTCCGATTTCCTAAGGACATCAATGTTTCTAGGAAAATTGGAAAACTATTATTTAATCAAACCCTTATTTGTAGGTTAAACAAGTGGTATAAATATTTGGATTGTTAAGTAACTTTATCATATTCCTTTTTAATAATGCAGTAGCCAGTAGGTAATTGATTTTTAACTAACTCAACTAATTTTACAGTGATATCTTCAAATTAGTTATAAATAACTCATACATTTATGACAGGATTAAGTTTTTAAAGTACTTAAAAATCACATATTTCACAAATCATATCGAAATTACATATGTTATAAACAAATAACATTTGCAATACCTATGATGCTTCTGCAATTCTTTATTTTTTTTCCCAATATTTTTCTGCAACTCCACTGAAATAAAAGACAAGTTAGAAGTGATTTTGAGGTTATACTGGGGAACGAATTATTCAAGTGGTGGCAAAGTAAATTATAGAATTCAAGTTGGGTCGTTTACATTGAAAAAGGCTACCAAAATTATTATTGATTGGAAAACACCTAATACAGTAAAAGAAAAGTTTTATTGCACGATTAAAAACATGGGTAGAAAGTGGGGTAGTAGAGATAAGAATTCTAATATGGATATTTACTCATACAATAAAAAAACAAGTTGATTTGGACACGTAAAAAGAAGATAATTGGATGTGTCGATAAGGAAAGTAGATTAAGCAACATGAAATCCTATGAAAAGGGGCATATGAAACCGAAGAGAACACTTGACGAAGTTATTGAGCAGGACCTCTTGATCAACAACTTATCCAATAATTTAGTTATTGATAGAACACAATAGTATCATATGATCATTTTCATTGTTCAAGACATTGTCATATATTTGCATATGTTTTTGTATGAATTCTTGAATCATTCTAATCATAATTGTGTTGCCCAAGTTATGATTTTAAAATTAATTTTAGATACTGTGACGCTATTTGGTGACACCAATGGACCACGGATTAACTAGGTATTGAAAGTCAATTTTGGTAATTAAATAGGCAATTCATTGAAAGTCATTGTAAATTCTAAGCTATATGCCTTGACATATTTATTTGGCCAAAAAAAAAGGTGTATAATATTATATTATATTGTCTCTTTTTCGTTACCAAAGATAACATTTGCTTGTAGCTGTAGAGATATTCAACGAAACGATATATGCAAATCCAGCTGTAATCATATGGTTGATGGAGCTTCAAATATAAATAATCCCCTTTAATCATATGGGTGAATTAAATAAGAAAATTTGTGTTCCTTTTTTATTTCAGAAGGACACATATGTATAAACTATGGTACACAGTGATTTAATCCGCCACAGGATTACACAATAAATCAAAATCTCTTCTGACCAACACAAGAAATAATAATGAGTCACTTCAAAAAAATAATTTCGAAATTTTGTCTCTACAAAATTAACTAACTTGAACAATTTTTATCTTAACTTCTAACATGTAGTGTTATTTTTTCTTTGTATATAAAAGTTATGTTTCAGAAGTGAAGTTATAAATATATTGTAAGCAAAGGGCAAATATTATTATTTTAGATATTATGAGTATTATATTTATAGTTTCTGCTTTGATCTCTTTGAAAGAATTTATTTTGTAAATAATATATGAAAAAGAATCTTGCTGTTTGTACTTTTTGGGACCAATCGAGTCATTTTCATCTAACAAAGTCTCAGCCGAACACACACATATACTTATATTTGCATGAAGAGTAAGAAATGCATTTCTTCATTAAAATTAGATATATTATATATGATGAGAAAAATCCTCTAAAAATCCTTTAAAATATACAAAGCCCCAAAAAATATCACAATTTGAAAATTCCAAATCAATCCACACTACCAAAAATATTTCAAAATGTTAGTGTTTTTACTATCTTACCTCTCACTTTTCTTTTCTTTTCTTTTTTTTTTTTTTTTTTTTTTTTTTTAAAAAAAAGGCTCATCACCATTGCTAGCGACCAATAGCTATTAGCCTTTGAAGTATTAATAGCCATTGAGAAACTAAACCATTTGTCTAAATAATATATAAAATAACTATTAAAATAAAAGGCTATGATTAAAAGAATTTACTACACATGAAACGTTTGACCATTTCACATTAGCGATCGACACCATTTTACAAATTTCATGCTTAGAACGATCCAAGTAAAAGGTTACGTTTCAAGGAATTTATTATACATTTAAAGATAATTGACTAAAGTATACATTTGGTCCTTTATGTTTTCATCTGGTATCATTTTAGTCCCTTAAGTTTGTAAAGTGCATGTTTACTCCCTTAATGTTAACACCGTTAATCTGACTTAACGGAAAATACTGACTCAACAATTTTAAGCGATGATTGTGTAATTAAATGTTGATTAAGCATGCTAATATGTTAGTATTTTAATAAATTAATATTTTAAATCCTATTAATTGAAAAATATTTAATTTTTTTTGACAAAAAAATATATATTTAATCTTCACAAATTGTGAAAAACCACAAAACTGTTTGTGAATATTAATTTTTTTCAATTAATAGGGTTTAAAATATTAATTTATTAAAATATTAACATATAAGCATACTTGGTTAGCATTTAATTGCACAATCATCACTTAAAATTGTTGAGTTTGTATTTTCTCGTTAAGTCAAACTAACGGTGTTAATATTAAAGGACCAAACATGCACTTTACAAACTTAAGAGACTAAATTGATACCAGAGGCAAACATAAAGGACCAAATGTATACTTTAGCCAAGATAATTTTACCATTCCCATTAGCAATTTACTTACAACACACCCGTTTTTTTTTTTTATATATAAATAACTTCACACTTTTAAAGATAAAAGTAAAATGGCATGTTTCAGGGAATTTACTATACTAGAAGCTTAATTTACTACACTTCAAGTGCATTTCAATATTTCAAATTAGCATTTAAAATGCTTCAAGGAATATATTCAATACACCAGAACTTTAATTTACTGTATTTGAAGCGAGTTTTACTATTTCACATTAGCAATTTACAACACCTTTTTACGTATAAAACATGAGTAAATCACTTTTTGAAATGATGAAACTTGCTTCAAGTGTAGAAAAATCCCTAAAACATGCCCTTTTTGCTTTGATCTTTTAATGTGATGAATTGGTAAAAACATGTTCTAGATCTCTATTTGAAATGGTGAAACGTGCTGTAAGCATGGTAAATTTTGCCTCCAGTGGAATCAATTATCTGACTTGGGTGACCTTTTATTTTGATAGTTATTTAATATACTCCTTCTGGTTCTAATTATAATTATAGAATAAAGTTTATAGTGCAATTTGTCTTATAGTGCAAATTGCACTACAAACTTTGTCTTATATGACTTGGGATGGTGCATGGGATAATCCTACAATATGACTATCTTTGGGGCAAACAAGCCCAGCTCCCGAAGTAAATGGTCATTAAATTTTTTGGTCATTAAAAATGCATTTCTGACTATATGTATATAATTATGTACATCAATGATTATGTCTATAAAATAGTACAACCAAATTAAGAAAATTAAGAGTTACAAAAAACTTAAGAAAACACAAGAGGGATTTCCTATTTTTCACATACACCGTGCAGCCATATACACAAAAATAGCGGCTGACTATACCAGAAAAGCTGGAGTTTATTTTTTTAATCATGATTTATTTATTAAATATATTTTATAATAAAATATAATGGATCACAAGATGTACACACCAATTGCCCTCCCTAGTTGCATTATAAATTGTATCAGATCTTGTTATTAGCATATCATGAACACAAGTACAGTTCAACAATGTCGTCTAAATACTTGCTAGTGTTCTTTTTCGGAGTGATGCTTCTCATCACTTCAAGCTTTGCCTATGATTATCAACCTCACGCTTATAAACCTCCATTTGAAAATTCACAGGCTGAGAAAAAGTCAACACCTACAAAAATTAGCGAACGAATTCCACCTTGGTCAGGACCACCTCCACCCCCACCTTCACCTCCACCACCACCACCTCTTCTATTTGAACTTTTTCACAAGCCACGCTTTTAAAACCGACCTATTTACATGTCATGTGCGGGAAAACGCCATGCCATCAGCCTGACCTACGAAAATAAGTGAGCATCTCAAGATCTTATGTTTGTTTTGGTATTAAAATTAGAGACTCATATTTATGTTTGTTTTGATATTGTAAAATAAGTATTGGATTTCTCTACAATTTGTCTTCAAGTGTTTGGCCTTCTCTGTTTTACGTTGGCCCCGTTGTTATATGTCCATGGCTATATGGACGATATATAATAAAATTGTGTGTTTGAACCTACTTTCCATCGCATTTACGAGTATAATTTATTAGTTATAGTACATGTATACATAAAATATTTATGTTCAGCATTATTTGTATTCATGTGCGCATATATTGTTTAGAATTGTTCATTTTTTAACATACATTGTCTATTTTTTTTTTTTTTTCGAAATCCATCCTTTATAATTCAACAAGAAATCTCATCAAATTAAATAGTAAATAATGGAACCATCTAAATTACATGAAGTTATAGAGAATATATATACCAACAACGGCTTGTCTACATAATTAAAAAATAAAGAAAATAGGAGGTGGCGGTTATTTTGAGAAGTTTGGAGCACACGCTTACTAAGTGTGGTTCAAGATTATGTTGCACAAATTTTATTTTTTGTTTTCTTTGGGCAGGGGATTCACTAAAAATCATTCCAATTCCAGGTTTTATTATATTGTTTCCTTTTCATTAATAATTATTAAATTGAATTGAAGAGAATAAAATGTATATTCTTTTTGGATTTCAAAGAAATCACCATATGTAATAAAGTTGAAAAAAATGATTTAATCAAAGCCCATATATGTCCGAGAAACAAGTGGTAGAAAAGTTCTAATTGGAAATTGGAAAAAAAAAAAAAAAAACTTCAAAAATACAAAGGACATAATGATGCAATGAAATTGCATAATCCCATTGACATTTGATCAGTTGAAAAAGGAACGTGAAATTCAAAAAAGAAAAAAAAAAAAAAAAAAAAGAAAGAAAGATACACATGCCCCCATATTGACAAAAACTTCAGATCCCTTGGTAGCAATCCCGAACTAACAACTGGCCACTGTAGCCCCTCATTGATGGCTAGTGAGCTAGCTACCAATGGGAGGATTTTATTTTGGCAAAGTGATTAAGATGTAATTTGATCCCATCCGGACTTCGGCCCCCAATGATTTGCAATCAAATATATCTATAGACACACACACATATGTGTGTGTATATATAGGGTAAAGAAGCAAAAATACACATGTGCTTTATCCTTGGGAGCGCCTAGCACCATATGTTTTTTGAGAGCAAAAATATACACGTGGTTACCATTTTGGAGGAAAGTCACACCACATGTTAGTTTACCGTTAAAGTGGAAGTGTTGACTAACAGGGCTGACATGGACAATGACTTGGCAAATTGAAGAAGCATCTGGAAAAAAACAAACAAACTGAACACAAAGCTAGGTCGAAGGAGCACCAGTGAAGAAGCATCTCCGACGATCACTCCTCTTCTTCTTCATCTCTCTTTGGATCTGTCATCGTCAACATTTCTCAGCCGTTGCGCTATCCTAGCTCTCTCACCCTTCGAGTTCATGGCACCAGAACCGGCATCGGCTCCATCTCTGATCAACAACAACATGCATTACTGGTATGACCACCGACCAATCCTCTTGAAAATCACTTGGTAAATACTTCTTTGAATTTGTCACCCTTTCCATTTGATCAGAAAAAAATTGATTCTGATTTGGGTTTAGGGTTACATGGGAGTGTCAATCTTTTTTATTCATTGTAAAATTTAACTATTTTTAGCAAAATTTGATTGAAATTAAAAACAAAAATAGATTTCCAATCATCATAATTTTTGAGAGTGTATATGGAAGTTGCCTCTTATCTTCTCTATCTTTTTTACTTGATAGAAAACTTTACAAGCTCCTAATTTCAGAGGATTTAGATCTGAAATAATCATTGTCCATCTTTTTATGAAGCTTCTGAATAATGGAATAGAAACCGTCTAACCTGATTCCTTGACTCAATCTCTTCAGAAATCCTAAACTAATTAATAGAAAAATTCAGGTGGTTGAGGACTTTGGGCATGGCTCGACACTTTATGAGCTTCAGCTGGAACTGCAAAATGGATGCTCCACCCCTTTGGCTGTTGAAGGGGAAGCGACAGTTTCTTTAAGTCAAAAAGAAAAAGTTGAAAATGAAGATTACATTCCAAAGACACCAGCAACATGTAAGTATAACCATAAGAAATAGGAAATGGACCCATAAAATCAATATCCCAAACATCAAAGATCTCACAAAATAGTATAGGGTTTTGGAGCATCTCATGCCTACGGGAAATAGTCCCTACCCTCTGGCAGTTATCATAAGACTTAAAAAACTATGGGCGTCATGGAATAAGGAAGGCCAAAACAATCCACAATCTAACACTTTCCTAGCAATTCGGTGGGGTCCAAAGTGACCACCACAGGCAGAAGCATGAGAAAAATGCAATATGGAATGAATCTCATCATCAGGCACACATCTCCTAATTACTTGGTCACTACAAAATTTCCATAAATAAGGGTCATCCCAAACATAATATTTAGATTCACTTTTCAATTCCAGAGTTTGGGCCCTAGTGGAATCAGTAGGTAAAGCACCAGCAACCAAGTAATTAACTAAATACGCATACCATGGAATCTTACT
Source organism: Acacia acuminata (assembly GCA_019022655.1). NCBI lineage: Eukaryota > Viridiplantae > Streptophyta > Magnoliopsida > Fabales > Fabaceae > Acacia > Acacia acuminata. The sequence goes on from JAFJYI010000224.1 coordinate 998,056, forward strand.
TAGCAGCTGTAGAAGGTGTTTTACCTACTGATTCCACTAGGGTCCAAACTCTGGAATTGAAAAGTGAATCTAAATATTATGTTTGGGATGACCCTTATTTGTGGAAATTTTGTAGTGACCAAGTAATTAACTAAATATGCATACCATGGAATCTTACCGATCGAGCAGCTGTAGAAGCTGCTCGTCAGGAAAATCATCTCGAATGGAGGAGGGATCAGAGGGAGAATGAGTGATACGACTCAAGTGATCAGCTACCAAGTTATGTGCTCTACTTCTATCTCGACTTTCAACATCAAATTCTTGGAGCAATAACATTCATCAAATGAGTCTAGGCTTAGCATCGTCCTTTTTCAAAAGAAACTTCAAAGCAGCTTAGAGAAAACAATTACTCTACTAGCTAGTAGATATGACCTAAACTTATCAAAGCAAACACTATAGCCAACAGTTCTTTTTCAGTGGTGGTGTAATTAGACTGGGCTGAATCCAAAGTCTTAGATGCATAGGCAATAACATGAGAGGCCTTGTCAACCCGCTGAGCTAAGATTGCGCCAATAACATAGTTGGAGGCATCACACATAAGCTCAAATGGAAGGAGCCGATTGGGAGGTTGGATTACGGGGGTCATGGTCAGGCACCGCTTCAAAAGATCAAAGGCGGATTTGCACTTATCATCAAACACAAACTCCGCGTCCTTATATGGAAGGTTAGATAAAGGTAGGGCAATCTGGCTGAAATTCTAGATGAAGCGCTGGTAGAAACCTGCATGACCAAGAAAAGAATGTACTTCCCACACAGATGTGGGATAGGGTAAAGCAGTAATAATATCAATCTTAGCAGGATCTACCTCAATACCCTTACTAGACACTATATGTCCCAAAACTATGCCTGACTCAACCATAAAGTGACACTTCTCAAAATTCAACACAAGATTGGATTCGATGCATTTATTCAAGACTCTAGACAAATTAGCCAGACGTGCATCAAAATCAAACCCATACATAGTAAAATCATCCATAAAAACTTCCATGCAATCCTCTAGAAACTCAGAAAAGATACTTACCATACAACGCTGGAAGGTGCCAAGGGCATTGTAGAGGCCAAAGGGCATCGGTAAGCAACGTGCCAAAGGGACATGTGAATGTCATCTTCTCTTGATCCTCAGGAGCAATATGGATCTGAAAATAGCCTGAGTAGCCATTCAGAAAGTAGTAGTGAGACTTACCTGCCAACCTCTCTAACATCTGATCAATGAAAGGAAGAGGATAGTGATCCTTACGAGTAGCTTGGTTGAGTCTCCTGTAATCAATGCATACTCTCCAGTTGTTCTGAACTCGTATAGGAATGAGTTCATTCTTCTGATTGGCTACCACAGTGACTCCGGACTTCTTAGGAACACTTGAACTAGGCTAACCCACCGGCTATCAGAAATAGGATAACTAATACTAGCTTGCAGAAGATTAGTCACCTCTTCCTTCACTACGTCCAGAATAAGTGGGTCCAGGCGTCTCTGGGGTTGTCTCACTGGCTTAGCATCCTCTTCCAATAAGATCCAATGCATGCACGTGGAAGGGCTAATACCAACAATATCAGCTAATGTCCACCAAATCGCTTTCTTATTGGCCTTCAACACGCTTAGCAGCTTCTCTTCTTGATAAGGTAGAAGGTTGTTGGCCACAATGACTGGAAGCTACTCATTCACCTCTAGAAATGCATATTTCAAATGATCCAGAAGGGATTTCAACTTTAGCTTAAGTGGCTACTCAGTGGATGGAAGAAGCTTGGTTTATTGAACAAAGTTTGTAGTGGGCACACCTAAAACATTTGAAACCAATTGCATAGAAGTAGCACTATGTCTAGGCAGCTCAATGTTAGAATTAGAGTGCAAATCAGAACCAGAATTAAGCATGTATTTAGGATGCACCTCAGGATCAGAATGCAACTCAAATTCAGAATCAACATCAGATTCCTCAAGCAAGTCAAAATCAGATGCAATAATCTCAGTGCAAGCAGGCACCATTAATAGTTAGAACAATCACACAGAACAGATTCACTCACAGATGAAAAATTTGGATAATCAGCACACCAATCAGCAATAACATCATCCACAACATCATCAATGCAGAAAATAGAATGCTCTTCCCTAGGATGTTTCATGGCATCAAAGATATTAAAATTCACAAGAATATCACCAAACTCCATAGAGAGAGTACCAGAATGCACATCGATCTTAGTCTTAGTTGTTTTCATGAAAGGCCTCCCTAAAATGATTGGGGACCTACTATTAGGAGATTCATCCTCCATGTCTAAGATGTAAAAGTTAGCAGGGAATAACAATTCATTTACTTTGACCAATACATCTTCAACCAAACCAGTAGGATGAGCATTACTCCTATTAGCTAACTGGACAATGACACCAATAGGACGCAAAGGACCAAGACCAAGAAATTTATATATAGATACAGGCATGAAATTAATAGAAGCACCTAAATCTAGCATGAAATCATCAAATCTATAATTACCAATAATACAAGGGATAGAAAACGTCCCTGGATCTTTGCACTTGCGAGGCATGGTAGGCTGGATGAGTGTTGATACATTCTGGTTCAAACTCACTCATTCATTCCCCTTCAGTCACCTCTTGTTGGTACACAACTCTTTCAGAAACTTGGCATATTTAGGAATTTGTTTGACTGCATCAAAGAGAGGAATGTTGATCTCTAATTTTCGGAATGTCTCTAGTATATCCTTCTCTTGTGTTTTTTTGGGCCAACTTCTTGGATTGAACTACTCTCTGAGGGAAAGGAAGAGGAATGAGAATGTCTTCCTCTTCACCTTGTTGCACTACCTTTTTATTTTTAGAGTCAATCTTTACATTTTCGAACTCTTTTTCTAATGTGGAAGTCACATCTGCAGCTTGTTTAGGTTCCTCCAATTGCTTGCCAGATCATAATGTAATCACACTCACATTCCCTTTTGGATTAGGAACCATCTATGAAGGAAGAGTGTTGGATCCTTGAGGTTGAAGCTGATTCAGTGATGCTGCCAACTGCCCAATTTGTGTTTACAAAGTCTGGATGGAAGTTTCAGTTTGATGTTGGAATTGCATAGTATTTGTGGTAAATTGCTTTATCATATCTTTAAGTGAGGAACCATTACTATTAGGCTATTGTTGAGCTTGCTGTGTAAGAGGTGCACAAATGGCTAGTAGATGAAGGGCTAAAATAGCCGGTAAAGGGGGTACAGATTACTAGAAATTCTGTCTGTTCTGTGGAGACTGCCTCTGCTGAAAATTTCCAGAATTCTATTGGTAATTTCCAGAATGATGTTGAAACTGGTTACTTTGGTTCTGATTTTGGTTCCAGCGAAAGTTGAGATGATTTCTCCAACCAGATTTTAAGTATTAGAAAAGGCATTATTTTGTTGGTATTGTGGCTTTCCTGGAAAAACACCCACTACAGCTATCAACTGGTCTTGATACACAGGATCATGTAAGGTAGGTCAAGAGTCAGTAGAATGATAACAATTAGAACAGAATCCACATGAGTACCCAATCTAAGGAGGGGAAGACTGTACTGTCTGTGTCACTGCCAACTGCCTCACCTGGGAGGTAAAATCATCAAGTCTAGCCTCTAATCTCTGAGAATCGTACTGGATTGGAGGTGTTTGAATCTGGTCAACAGGAGTACTATTGGCCCTGGTGCCAAATTGCTAAGAGTTAGCTGCCATAGTGGATATCAAGTCTCAGGCATCTTCAGGTGTCTTGTTACTCAGAGTCCTACCACTAAAAGCATCCATAAAACCTTTGTCTATAGGTAGCAAACCATCATAGAAATAGATAATCAAGAGTTGCTCAGTGATCTAGTGGTGTGGACAGCTTGCACATAACCTTTTGAACCTCTCCCAGTACTCATGCATAGTCTCCCCATTGGCCTGTTTAATGTTGCCAATCTCCTTCTTGATCGTAGTTGCTCTTAAGGAAGGGAAATATTTCTCTAGAAATAACCTCTGAATATCATCCAGCTTCCAATAGATGAGGGTGAAGGTACAATGAGTCCTTGGCTCCATCGTCCAATGAGAAAAGGAAAAGCTCTCGGCTTAATATGATCTTCATCAATGGCACGTGGTTTCATTGTGCTGCACACCACATGGAATTCCTTCAAATGCTTAATGGGGCACTCACCTGCAAGACCATGAAACTTAGGCAACAAGTGTATTAGACCAGATTTAAACTCAAAGTTAGCAGCAAGGACAGGATATTGGATGCACAAAGGTTGATAATTAACATCAGGTGCAACCAATTCCTTTAAGGTAGGACGATTTGCCGTTCTTCTGCCATAATTTCTGAGTTAGCAAAATTGATACTAGAAACACAATTAGAAAGATCAATAGAATGGACACAATCAAAATGGTCACAATCATGCTCAAGTTCAATGTCTAATCCAGTATTAATCCTATGACTTAGCCCAACAACTCTTCTAGCAGTAAGAATTGTTCTTTCTATTTCAAGATCAAATGGCAACAAGTCTTCTGGATTAGTAGTACTCCTGGTACTCATGCAACATAAACACAAGGTAGAATTGAAAGTCCCACAGAATTACGAAAATGCCACCAGACACTCAGAATTACGAAAATGCCACCAGAAGTGGTACAAAGTAGAAAAACACTAAGACAACACAAAAGCAAAAACACAAAAACAAGAACCTATGTTAGAAATTGACCAAAACAAGTCTAGAAACACTATCAAATGATTTTTAAAATTTATGGGGCTTGGACAAGACAACTCCTACACCATTGGGGAACCTAAAATTGGAATAAAAAAACTTAAACAATTGAAAAAGTGGTCTAAACGATGGAATTTGGCATAAATCTCAAGATCACAGTGCCTTTGGCACTGTATTCATTTTAAAATATTATTTTCCTTCAGCTCACCAAAAATCAGCCTAATCGGAGTAAATCAAACAATTTCTGAAATACCCATTATGTCCCAATGAGACCAAAAAAATATGAAAAAGTGGTCTACACTAATCTATTCTAATCTACTGTTAATGATTAAACTGATGCAAACTCCCTGGGAATGGTGCCAAATTTTGATGAGAGTTGCCAAGCCCTCACAAAATAACCAGGATTTAATATTTGTAGTATAGGAAACCTAGATCGTTTCTCTCAAGGAATTCGCAGTGGGTTTAAAATCAACAGTAAACAAGTAACACAATAACCATAATGGGGGAGTTTTTCAATGCAATTTAAATGAAGCAAAGACTAAAACTAAAAGCAAGAAAACAAGATTAATTAGATTAAAAATGATTAACCTAGATTGAGATTCCATACCCTTCATCGGACAAAAAGATAATAACTAAACTCGTGATTGATTCTGGACAAACCGAAATCTCTGCGTTTGTACAGATATTCCCTCAACTAGACGATCACCTAGCATCTGATCAAACACATGGCGAGCTCGTTGTGCGATCGCACAACACTCTCTGTAACCCGGTCCAACCTACGTCCTTGGGATATCAATCTAGGTATTAAATCTAATACCTAATCCACAATTATAATCAGATCCGATTAAAATAAACAAAAACGAATTACGTTACTGATTGTAGGCAGCTCCTCTAGATTTGTGGAATCCTCAATCCATGGGTTAATCACAAAAGCTTAGCCAAGCATGGCTGGGCAAAACGTAGAAGAAAAGATGAAGAAGAATATAAACATGATGAACGATTCAGAGAAAATAGTACACTTATAATACAATCAAAAAATCTCATAAAGCGTAATATCTCATATGTTTTTAGTAGTCATCCAATTTAACCTAAAAAATAGAAAACACTAAGGCTACAAGATTGGCCCCAAAAATAGGAAACCTATAATAATTGGTCATTTATTACAAAATTCGGGCAAAATAAAAATCCAAAAAAATGCGTCTGTCTTTAGCTCCAATTTCTTCCATCTTTATCTCTCTGAATCATCTTAAAAATGAAAAAAGAATGAGGCTAATTTGATATCCAGATCAAAAGTTATGGCGAAAATAGTGAAGCACTGTAAATCTAGAATTTTATTACAAAAGATGAATTAAATCAAATTAAAAGCTCAAAGCCCAATTGAGTAATAAGACTCATTATTTATCAATCAAACATTCCTAAATTATTAACAAAGAGATACAAATAAGTGAAATAATATTCAATTATCAAATATCCCCAATTTCAAGTAAATTATTGTATTGAATGAAGTAATGTGAAGTTAATGGAATATATGAATTTTCATTAAGTCCCTAGATAATGATTTTTATTTTCAAGTAGGAATAGTTAAAGTAAGAGAAGGATGATGAATTGTTTATTTAAGTTTGGTTAAATTAAATTGGTCATGGACAACTTAAGGAAGTAGATGACAATGGAAGTCAAAAACATATTTTACCCTTTTTACCCTAGGTCATCGATCAAGAGGGAAGAAATAGGAAGAAAATAGTAAAATTCCAAATAAGCCCAAGAATGTTACATGTTATAAGCCAAGAACTTAGGACCAATGGGCTAAGAGTTGAGACAATTTTTGAGAGCCCAAGAAGAAGGCCCATTTCGATAAGAGGGGAAAAGGAAGAAGAAAAATATGTTCATGAAATGATGAAGCATCTAGAAGGAAAGAAGCTTAGTGAAGAAGCCAACTTTGAAAATTTTAAAATCAATGAAGTTATGCTCATGCAAGCAAAGTGACATCATCCACATTACATCATCAACTTCATAAATGCTGGAGCCAAGAGAAGGATCTAGAGGACGCAAATATTTTTCACAAAATACCCCTTGAATTTTGGATTTTGACGGAGGAGGGAGAGAAATCAAGACATGTGATGTGATTTAATTAGGAAGCTCATAAAGTACCTAGAAGGACCTAGAAAAATTATGGAAAAATGGGTTAATATTTAATTGGGAAAGGAGGGTGATTGGAAATTTATTTAAGGGAAATTAAAGGCCAAAAACTTCCTCCCAACAGCCCCTAATTTTTGACCAAGGAGGGAAAGAAAAAAAATGGTTATAAAGCAAGCCAAGTTTCTAGAAGCCTATGGAAAAATCAAGAAAGAAAAAGCTTCTTGAACAAGCTAAGTTTAATTTGGAGGGCAAGTGGGGGAGGTGAGCATTTTAAAACCCATTCATTGGACATTTCAAGATTCAGAGAGAGGAAGAGAGAAAAGAAAAGCTATATTGGAAGCTCAACCATTCTAAGAGAAGCTAAAGATCAAAGACTAAGATAAGTTGTTGTAGCTCCTCTTCTTACTCTCTTCCACATTCTTCATTGTGTCAAGATCTTAATAAATGGCTCTCTCATCTTGTTGGAGAAGTCTAGGATGAAGAGATCTTAGAGCATTAAGAGGATAAAGGTTCAAGGAAGTTAAAGATCTAAGATCAAGTAAGCTTTAACTTTAACTTTCTTATGATTTTCAAGTTGCTAAGTTTGAAAATGGTCATGTCCTTGAGCGCACACACACACACACACACACACACACATATATATAAGGGGCTTGTTTGGTTAATGAAGATAATGAATATAGGACTAAAGTTAAGATTCATAGTCTAGAAAGATAGATCAAGCATGATTAAGAAAGAATATGTTGTTAAAACAAAAACTTGGTCTGTTACTTGTTCCCATGATTTTTGGCCAGCTACTTGCTTATGAAGATATGATTTGATTTTGAATATTTTGATGATCTTAAAGTGTTTAGAATGAGATTTTCTATGAGGACATAAGTTTTCAAAACAATGAAAATTGGAATGTGAAAATCATGTGGAACCAGTCAGTTTATGCAAGGATTTTGGCATAGTAAATGAACTCCTAAAATCATGCAATTTTCTAGAAATAAATTAGACATCTCAAGGTTTAATTTGATAGTTAATTTTGTAACTTTTGAAATTTTTTACTATTAGAAACGAATTTTTGAAAACTGACCTTAAAACTGGGAAATAATTTCTCTTGGATATGATTAGTTTTGATGATGCCTTATATAGATGCCATTATTCAGAGCAAAAAGTTTATATCATATACATTGACTAACTACTTTGTTTAATGTAGGTTAGTCCAAGTTTAACACAATGAAGAATGATCAAGAATGGAGATTGAAGAAAGAAGGACTTGTTAAATATTATGAGAATATCAATATTCAAGTCTCTGTGATCAAACAGAAGTTGGAATGGCTCAATTCAGAGTTAAAATAAGCCAGTTCAAGCTTCCCAATGAATAGTAGTTTGTTACATGACATTGCTACGGTTCCAGCTCATATTCTCACATAAACAAGATCATGCTCAAGCACAAAAATGCCATGCTCGAGCAGGGTACTGGAGCAAAGAAAATCTGGTGCTCAAGCAACATCATTTTTCAGCATTCTGTTCAGCAAGTTGCGAAAAATATTTTTGACTATGAATGGTCTAAAAGGGTGAAAATGGAGCAAAATACCCTAAGAGGGGGGGTGAATTGGGTATTTACAAAAACTTTTAAAAATTGTTCTGTTTTGTGACAGTAAAACAAAGATGAACAGTGAGTAGAGAAGAAGAGCTAGACACAGAGATTTATACCGGTTCGGTCCAACCACTTTGACCTACATCCAGTCCCCAGACTCTCTGGGTTTTTCACTATCACAATTGATTACACACTCTGCACTCAAGAGTAGTTCTCTCACTAGAACTCACTCCCCCTTACAAGTTGTAATCAATGCACCCAATCACCAAGTCCCGGACTTGTGATTCTTTACATTAAATGTTTCTGAGATAGAAACTCTATCTAAGAGTGGATAATGATAAACACTAAAGCTTATAATGTCAAAAGACACAATACAAGTGAAAACATAAAAGTAGATGAAGAACTTTGAATGCTATGCGTTTTCAGCAGATGTGTTGGTTAAGAGGACTTGAATGCTACTCTATATATACTAAGAGAGCATTAATTGACCATTGCAATCTTGATTATAACCGTTGCCTTCATTAGACAAGGTTCTGGTTTAGTTTAGGTCTTCTTCTCTCTCTAAACTGCCCTTAATCCAGCTATGCTCGTGTCCAGAGGTGAGTCTCTGTGAATTTGTCCGTTGGAGCAGCAGCTACTGAATGTGGAAATCATTCTTTAATTCTTTGTAAGCATGTGTAGATGGATTACCCAAAAGTATGCAACTTTCTGGGTTTGCAATTAATGTGCTGACATCACTTTTGCTTTTGCTTTAAACCTTCAATGTACATTCTCTAATCATGCGAAACTCGGTAATAAAGTGGTTAAACATGTCTAGGAACATTAGAGAATAATCATAGGAAGTATTAAGATCAAACAAAAAGATATAGCAAAATCGTCAGATTTGAATTTCTGAAGGCGTGATGAAACCTTGAGGTTTTTTCCTCAAACCTCGAGGTTTTGGATTGTAGCAAGTGAAAGAGGTTCAAGTCCAAAACATCAAACCTTGAGATTTCTCCAAAAACTAGAGGTTTTCAAAGTAGCAGAAAAGCGTCATTGTCTTGAATGTCAAAACCACGAGGTTTTCTCAGAAACCTTGAGGTTTCACTTTGAAAGTGAAACATTGCAAAAATGCGCCAAGAGCAAACCCGGAGGTTTTCGGAAACACGGAGGTTTTCAAAGTCGATGAAAAGCATTTGCTCTGGATGCCGAAACCTCGAGGTTTTCTCCAATACTCGAGGTTTCTCCTAAATTTTCAAAATTCTCGGTTTTGCGCCAAAAAACAAAAACCTAGAGGTTTGAGAGAAACCACGGAGGTTTTGAAAACTTGAAAAAATGCAGAACCTCTCTGCCGCCTTGACAAAACTCGAGGTTTTCTTGAGAAACCTCGAGGTTTCTCACAATTTTGAGAAACTTGAGAAAAACCTTTTTGGCTCAAGTTTCACGGAGGTTTCCCATAAACTTCATGGAGGTTCTATAGAGAAAACAAAGGGTACTTTTGGCGATAAACGAGTTTTCATCTGTTAGTGTCGGAAGGGCAAATCCTCGAGGTTTCTAGCCAAACCTCGAGGTTTCACACAATTTTGTGAAACCTTCAATTTTCAAGTTAAAAACGGGATTTTGACAACGAGTTTGCCTCTAGCGGAAGAAACTTCATGCTTTGTTTACAATCATTGGAGATCATCAAAACCTATAGAGAACTAACAAAGGGTACTTTTGGTCAAAAATAAACATGATAAGGGTCAGTTGGCTTTTCAAACCACCTCAATCAGATTTTTATAGAATTAGTTATGAATTTTTGAAGATTGTTGTTTGTGTCTGGAATTTTGATCAAGGCTAAAAATAAGAAGGATTTTTGCCAATAATAAATTCCTTAATAAGAAAAGGAATTTACGGAATATGGATACTTGAAAAGGCCTTGTTTTAAATTAGCAAAGTAAAATATTTATGGAGAGGATTTGTTTATATTTATATTTTGTTATTCAAAGTAAAATATTTATGGAGAGGATTTGTTTATATTTATATTTTGTTATTTTAGAGCTATCTTCGATATTTGTGCATTGGAAAAAAATATTATTTGTGGTCGACCGCCAGATAGTAACCTTAATCCTCATATACTTTGTATGTCTTTGGTATGTATGTTTTACCATGGATATTGCATGCATTTGGTTATCATTTATTTCAAAGCGCTATGGAACCAGAACATGTTGTGTGCATTAAAGGCCTTGTTGTGTGTTGTGCCCTGTCGTCTGTGCTGTGTGCTATTAAGACTGCTGCAATCCGGATTTGACTATGTATCTTGCTGTGTGCATGATACTGAATGTTATACGGTTTGTGTTTATTTATGGTTTTTCCTACATGCATTGTATATACGTCCTGTATGAGATTAATGGTTACTCTGGGATTCAACTTTGAGTCCTAGGCCATTTTAGATCACCAGATAGTACTTCTAAGACTGAGCCCGGAGATAGAGGTAAGATTGTGGACCTAGGTTAGAGTGTTGATGGTGGAGGCTTATGGTGACTCTTTTTGGTTGATTGTTTTGGTTTCTCCTGGATAACTTTATTATGATATAATTATTTTGGTTTCATAATTTGGGATGACTGTATATTTAATCCCTCCGGGGAAATTTATCTTTCAATATTTTATTTTACCAGTATATAGTTTTCCAAACTGATGCCCGCTCTACTGCTAATACTCTAATGCATGACGTAAAATTAACCTGGACGAGTAATTTAAAATTGTATAAAAGTAAAGGATCACACTACTCACCACCTGAAAAGACAAGGCTGGTAGGTGTGTAACATTTTCTCTCCATGTCCCCTTCCCTTATTTTTATTATATGGTTCCTTCAATTCACTTCGTCTCTTTTGCAGCAAGATTCAAAGGAATAAAGGTACATGCTCTTACTATACATATTTTTGAATCCTCTGTTATAAATAATATGTTGATCATACAATTAATGCTTGTCTTTGCCTGCTCACTAATAATTGGGAATCCACTTTTATTATAAGTTAAACCTAAAAATAAAAATATTTCTTTTATCAAAACAAAAATAATATAGATTTTGAAAAGGGATTTATGTCGTTTGAGGCTTTTAGAGCCTCCTCAAGCACAAATCAATTATTCTTCTGTTTGAGATAATGGGAAATGAAAATGGAGCTAAATACCCAAGAGGGGGTGAATTGGGTATTTCAAAAACTTTGATAAATTGTTCTATTTTGTAACAGCAAAACAGGGATGAACAAAGTGTAGAGAAGAAGAGCTAGACACATAGATTTATACTGGTTCGGTCCAACCACTTGACCTACGTCCGGTCCCGGACTCTGGGATTTTCATTATCACAATTGATTACACACTCTGCACTCAAGAGTAGTACTCTTACTAGAACTCACTCCCCCTTACAAGTTGTAATCAATGAACTCCCAAATCACCAAGTCCCCTGACTTGTGATTCTTTACAATAAATGTTTTACAAATAGAAACTCTCTCTAAGAGTGGATAATGATAAACACTGAAGCTTATAATGTCAAGAGACACAATATGACTGAAAACTGAGAGGTAGTTGAAGAACTTTGAATGCTATGTGTTTTCAGTAGTTGTAGTTGTTGAGAAGACTTGAATGCAACTCTATTTATACTCAGAGTGCATTAAATGACCATTGGATTTATCAATATAACCGTTGCTTTGATTAACCAATGTTTTGGTTAAGCTTTGGTCTTCTTCTCTCTAAACTTCACTTAATCCAGCGGGCGAAGTTCGAGTTGACTCTCTCGCAAATTCGCCCATTGGAATAGACTACTAGATGTGGAAATCATTCTTTAATTCCTTGTAGGCGTGTGCAGATGGATTACCCAAAAGAATGCAACTTTCTAGGTTTGCATTTAATGTCGACATCACTTTTGCTTTTGCTTTAAACCTTCAATGTACATTCTCTAATGCATCGAAACTCAAAGCAATAAAATGATTAAACATGTCTATGAACATTATAGATTAATCATAGGAAGTATTACGATCAAACAAGAACATATAGAGAAATCGACAGATTTGAATTTCTGACAACATTAAGAAACCTCGAGGTTTGGACTATGCTACTTGAAGAAGATTCAAGTCCAAACCATGAAACCTGGAGGTTTATTCCAAACCTGGAGGTTTCCAAGGATACAGAAAAATGTTTTTGTCTCTGTGTGACAAAACCTCGAGGTTTTCTCAGAAACCTCAAGGTTTCACTTTGAATGTGAAACCTTTGAAAAATTTGTTAAGACCAAACCTCAAGGTTTCTCTGGAAACCTTGAGGTTTTCAAAGCAGTGGAAAACGTTTTCTCTCTAGAACCCAGAAACCTCGAGGTTTTAAACAATACTTGAGGTTCCACTTTAAATTTCAAATTCTCGGTTTTGCGCCAAAACGAAACACGGAGGTTTGAGAGAAACCTGGAGGTTTTCAAAACTTGGAAAAATGCGAAGCTCTGCGCAAGACAAACCTCGAGGTTTGTCCAGAAACCTCGAGGTTTCTCATTTTTGAGAAACCTATAAAAACTCTGATTTAGATCAAACCTAGAGGTTTTCCTCAAACCTGGAGGTTTTGACAAACTGGCATTAAACTGAGTTTTCTCTGGAAGGGCAAAACCTCGAGGTTTCTCACAAAACCTCGAGGTTTCACATGACTTTGTGAAACCCAGATATTTCAAGTTCAAAACCAGAGACTCGAGTACTCCTCTGTGAGGCCAAACCTCGAGGGTTCTTGGCAAACCTCGAGGTTTGCTCTTACAGTGAGTTTTTTACCAACCGAGAGCAAAAACCTCATGTTTTGTTTACCATTGTTGAAGATCATCAAAACCCTTAGAGAACTAACATTCTCCCCCTTTTTGATGATGACAACACTTGTAAACAAACATCTTTGAGAATTTGAGAGATTTTTCATTTTGAGAATAGACTTAAAAATTGATAGATTTTTGAAAACTGTCATTTTGAAAAGTTGGCCATTTGAGGATACAAGTTTGCAAATGTCATAATGTAAACACATGTATAAATCAGAGATGGGCAGCAGAGACATAATGAGTAGCAGAAACATAAAGATCATAACTTGTATTTCATTCCAGTAGAAATAAACCGGTACAAGGCAGAATAGAATACAAGACATAAGGCAAAATGTACATGAGTAGAATGAAATAGCAAAATGAAATACAAGATGTCAGAGAAGGAATGCTAAGTTCAAAATGCAGAATGCTCAGTTCTCCAAAACTCTCCAAAAAACTCAAAGTTCAATCCTTGCCATTCTCTCCCCCTTTGTCATCTTCAAAATGGAGGTTGACTAAAGGTGTGGAAGGAGGGGAAAGATGGAGAATTTCAGTGGAAGGAGTGGCCATGAATGGTGAATGGAGAACCTCAGTTGCTGGTGTGGTTGGTGAGGGAAGAATTTCAGTGGCTGGTGTGGAAGTTTCAGCTGGTGTTAACTCTTAGAAATTGACAATATTCCAGCACATTTTCTCTCTCCTTTTACCTATTTTTGGTTCAAATGTGCATTGAAATGAAGTTATAGAGGAAAATGTGCATATCAAAGTATAAGGCAAAAAAAAATCAAAGAAATTCTTGCTATTATAGAGTTTATGGTTCAATTGAGGATTGATAATTGTTTCCTCTTTTGTAGGAAGAGGAGACAAGTTTTGAAGCTCTATAAGACTCAAGAAACAAGGAAAGAAATAAAGGAGGTGAAGCATTGCAAAGCTAGAAGAGCCGTGCAACCTGGCCATGGAAAGTCATTAACCGCGCGACCAAGATGCGCCGCGGAAAGTACTTTCCACGGAAAGTGGCAACTGGCCGCGGAAAGTCGAAAAAAATGCAGAAAGTACAGCTGCGCGTTTTTACATTTCAGAAACAGAAAAACCCTATTTAACCTAAAGGGAAGGGCCGAAAAACACACTCTTGACCTAAGGAAACAAGTGGGCACACAAGGGAAGAGCTTGGGAGAGAGATTTGGACAATCTTGGAGGCTTGGGTGCTCAACCTAAGAGAGATTTTGGGGATTTCACCTTGGTTCTTCCTCTTTTCTTCTCTTTTCTTCCTAGTTTCTTCATGTATTCAGTTTCTTTGCTTAGACTCTCTTTGTATTTGAATATGAGTAGCTAAACTTTTCATTCTAGGGTTCTTCTTACCCTTTGTATGGATTAAAACTTGAATATTCCTCTCTTTTGGTAGATAAATATACACATGTGTTGATTTCAACCTTGGCTTAATGCTTCTAAGTGATTGGCCTCCATTTAGATGATTTATTCACATAGGTTTTGACTCGAGAGAGCTAATCTAGGTGTAGAACTTGATTGAAATCATGCTTGTCTTGAAGTTTACTTGATAAATGGATGGTTTGTTGGTAGAATAGAGATATATTTACTAACCTTGCATTGTCACATTAGGGTTGTTGCTTAAAGATTGATTCTCATTAATTGTAGCAAGAGATTGTGCATTTTAATGAGAAGAGAAACTTGATTTTGACTTGAGAGAGCGGGTCAAGTATTTGTGAACCTTAGACTAACACATGTATGTATTAAAATGCTACTAGAGAGGTATTTGACCAAGTTTTATGAAATGCAAAAAGGGGAAGAAGAATCCTAGGCTCTTTTATCCTTGAAGTCAAAAGTCATTTGCCTTTATCAATTCTAAGTTTTAGAAATAGTCTTTAAAAAATTCTCTTTCCAAATCAAAACTTTGTTCTAGCTCAACTTGATGAAATTCACTAAGCCTCTTGCTTGACCAATTTGTTAAACAAATCCTTGTGGGAACGATACTTTACTTTTCACTTTATTACTTGCGAAACTCGTACACTTGCGAGGCGAACAATGGAGAAGGGAAGATGGGAGTCGATGGATCAGGAGAAGTGGCGTGGATCTAAGGTGAGGTGAAGGTGAATGAAGGAGAGGATGAACCAGAAGCAGGGCCAGAAGTGCTAGGACCAGCAGCAGGACCAGGAGGTGAAGAAGAACCAATGTGCAAATGCTTCACAATCTT
This sequence comes from Acacia acuminata, assembly GCA_019022655.1. Lineage (NCBI taxonomy): Eukaryota > Viridiplantae > Streptophyta > Magnoliopsida > Fabales > Fabaceae > Acacia > Acacia acuminata. The sequence continues at coordinate 1,013,475 of JAFJYI010000224.1, forward strand.
GTCCATTTTGTCACCGAGATACAATCGAGTGGCTAGCTTGGAATCAATTTCTTCACCTTTTCCCTAATCTCGGTGATTGACAGAGACTTCAAGATGCTCCTTCATGGCATCTTGAATTTCAATAAGGCCATTATGCCCACGAGTCATCTCAGCCCTTAATTTCCCTATTTCAAACTCCATTTGAATTGACATTTGGGCAAGAGCCGCATCCACAATTTCCTTTACTTGTGAAGCAAAGTCAGATGGCAGTGAAGATCGTGGAGGTGCTGACTGAGCCTCTTGAGCTTAAGACCTTGGATGTGATCGTGAAGGAGCTTGAGATTGTACAGATCCTTCCTCCCCAAACTTAATCTTCATTAGATTCATCTGTGTCCTTCCAAAGAATGGGGATACTCCGGTGTATCAACAGATCCCACATACCGATTTGGTGATAGAAGAGGATAACAAGAGATTAATGAAGGGTATGGTATATGAGATAGTTTTCTTTTGGAAAATCAGAATTCAGTCATCCCCGGAGAAGCCCGGTGACCAAGGTTAAACTAACCTTCTTCACAAAGGTCGTAAAGGGTCTGTAATCATGCTGAGTGAAGTAGGTGTAATTTCTACCCTTGGGAATGAAATTCCTAGAGTAGACATACCATAGAACTCAATTTTCAGCAGGCATAGAACCAGGTGAAAATGAAAGCCTAACTTGTTGGTCAGGAAGGAAGGGCTCACCGGGTCTAAAAGTCTCAAAGACTTCCTGATTAATGTAGGAAAACTTAGGAACAAGTGGAGGATTGGCAATTTTTAGTATTTTATTGAGAATGGAGGCAGACAGGGTGAATTTGACATTTCTAACAATAGTGGTGACTCTCTCCTCAATCACCTCACCATAGTCCCCTAGTTCATTAGTATACTCCATATGGTAATAAAATAGCTTAACAATGTTTGGAGTATAAGGAGCAGAAATGGAAATGAAGGATTCATACTGCTTCAACCAAGGGGACAATTCAAAATGACATTCTCTTTGAAATTGTTTCAGCTCAATGGCAACCATAGGACGAGAAAAGTCGATGTAGATATGCTTCCTGAATTTTTCATTTTCTTCCTTAGGAAGAGTAGCAGTGGTTGTGACAAAACCTTCAGGTGGCGAGAGATTCTTGTATATGTCTAAAATGGCATTCTCCATAACTGAAGGCACATCCCCTTGTTCATTTTGAGCAGAGGTTGTAGCTTGAGACGATTGTCCAGTCTCGAACACAGATGCTCTCTTTGTTCTTGCTGGTTTTGACGGTTTGGGTGGTTTGGGAGTCTCAGAAGCCTTTTGCCTTGCCCTTTGATTCTTTCTTCTTTTTCTTAGATGGTTCTTCAGGCTCCTGTCCCTTTTCCTGGCCTTGAACCTCAGGTTCTTTTCTCTTCTTGGATGTAGGCTTGATAGGTTCCTTCTTCTTCTTAGCAGGTTCCTTGAAGGAAACCCTTTTACTTTGAGCCTTTGGTTCCTTTCTTCCCTTTGAGGGTGACTGCTCTTCAGAAATTTCACCTTGAACACCTCTAATCGATTTGTCTATACCATAACGAAGACGAGTAGACCAAGTCTTTATCCTCACTGGGGATTCAAAAGAAGGAGGAGGTGTTTGCACAGGTTGACGAGGAGGAGGAGGAGGAGACCATGATTTTGTTCCTTCTTCACTGGAATCAGAAGCAGAAACGGCTTGGGAGTGTGATTTCGAGGCCATTGGAGGGATTAAAAAGGGGAATTTGGTCGGGAAATGGGAGATTCGGAGAGAAAAGAGAAAACGAGTCTAAAAATCTAGAGGTTTAGGCCGAGGTTGGAGAAACATGAACAGTGCACGCATATATATAGACCCTAGCAAACCTCGAAGTTTTATGCCAAACCTCGAGGTTTGGTGTAAAATCACCAACCTGGACTTCAAAGGTGTTTCTGTGAACCTTTGAACTATCAGCACCCAAACCTCAAGGTTTTCTCTAGAACCTCAAGGCTTTGCAGTCCTTTAGAATTGGTCAGCTCTCTGACTCATGAATACTCGAGGTTTCTCAGAATACTCGAGGTTTCATGCCTTTGTTGTTTTGAGTTTTTCGAACAAAGTCGACTGAAAAACATGAAAACTCGAGTTTTGGGGGCAAAACTTGAGTTTGGCTTGTCCGAGAAAAACCTCGAGGTTTTCTTCATATTTTGTGAAATAGTTCAAAACTCGAAGTTTTGGGGTCAAAACTCGAGTTTTGATAAACTCGAGGTTTTGCTCTTGATTTTCAAGTTTTGGATGACGGTTTTGATGTTTTGGAGTAAAAAACCAAGATCGACTATGCACCACCAAACCTCGAGGTTTTCTCCAAAACCTTGAGGTTTTGCTCTTCGACAGCAAAACCAAGATTTTTTTCAATATCCTGCACAAAGCAAGTCTAGATACTCTGATGCTTAAGTCAGTAATAATCAAAACCATAATTTTAACATCAAATTTGAGTAAGAATTACTTACAACTCATTGGGATTTACCATTCCCAATTCTCTTCTTATAAAATTGAATTGCTCCTTAGCTAATGGTTTGGTGAAGATGTCGGGGGACTGGACAAGTTGAAGATGAGTTGGGATGAACATGACTTTGACATCTTTCTTTTGAACGTGATCCCTTATGAAATGATGCCTCACATCAATATGCTTAGTCCGAGTATGTTGAATTGGATTCTTTGCCAAGCTTATTGTGCTTGTGTTGTCACACAATATTGGGATTTCCTTCAAGTTGATTCCTAAGTCTGATAGTTGTTGCTTGAGCCACAAAACTTGAGCACAGCAGCTTGAGGTAGCTACATATTCAGCTTCTATAGAGGACACAGCCACACTGGTTTGCTTCTTGCTGAACCATGAAACAAGTGAACCACCAAGAAACTCACATTGCCCACTTGTGCTCTTTCTATCGCCTTGTACCCAGCATGATCTGAGTCTGAATATGCCACCAAATGTTCAGGTTGACCTTTGGGAAACCACAATCCAAGAGTCTTTATGTCAGCAAGGTATCTGAAGATCCTCTTCACATTTTCAGCATGAGACTCCTTGGGAGCAGATTGGAACCTTGCACACATTCCTACACTAAATTGGATGTCTGGACGACTTGCAGTCAAATAGAGTAATGATCCAATCATTCTTGTGTATCTTGTGATGTTGAAATCCTTGCCTTCTTCATCAGCATCCAATGAAGCAGTTGAGCTCATTGGAGTGTCAGCTCCATTGCATTGATCCACCCCAAACTTCTTCAACAGATCATTGAGATACTTCGTCTGGGATATGAAGATTCCATTCTTCTTTTGCTTGATTTGCAGACTGGGGAAATAGTTGAGATCTCCCATCATGGACATCTCAAACTCTCCCTACATATTCTTAGCAAACTCTTCACACAAAGCATCATTAGAAGCACCAAATATGATGTCATCAACATATATTTGCACAGTTAGGATTTCACCAAGCTTATTACTCTTTATGAAGAGAGTTGTATCTGCTTTTCCTCTAATAAAGTCTTGATCAATAAGGAATTTGCTTAATCGCTCATACCAACCTCTAGGAGCTTGCTTAAGTCCATAAAGAGCTTTCTTGAGACGATAAACGTGATCTGGATGATGTTCATTTTGAAAACCAGGGGCTTGTTCAACATAAACTTCCTCTTGAATGAAGCCATTTAGAAAAGCACTTTTTACATCCATTTGATAGAGCTTGAATCCTTTAACACAAGCAAAGGCTAGAAGGACTCTTATGGCTTCCAATCTTGCCACTGGAGCATAAGTTTCTTCATAATCAATTCCTTCTTCTTGATTATAGTCTTTAGCAACCAATCTTGCCTTGTTACGGACAATGATTGCTGACTCATCTCGTTTGTTCTTGAATACCCATTTAGTGCCAATGATCGGATGATCCTTAGGCCTGGGCACCAAATCCCAAACTTGATTTCTATCAAATTGATGTAACTCCTCTTGCATTGCTATCACCCAATCATTGTATCGAAAGGGATTCATCAATCTTAGAGGGTTCAATATGAGAAATGAAAGCGAGAAAATGTTACTTCATTTAAAGTCTGTTTTTGGTTCTTACTCCTTGATTTACATCACCTATAACTTGGTCCAAAGGGTGATTCCTTATGAACTTCCAAGCTCTAGGCTAAGACCGATCAGAATTTTCAAGATTGTTTTGGGGATCAGCTTCAAATACATTTTCAGGATTTTCAATGGATGCAGGAGTAGTTTTCGAAAAGAATTGATTTTTGAAAACATTTTCTTCATCATCATCCAAAGGTTTATCAGATTTAGATTCACATAAAACAACATGCATAGACTCTTCAACAATACGAGTACGAGTGTTAAAGACTCTATAAGCTTTATTCCTATTAGAAAAACCCAAAAATATACCTAAAAGATCCGGTCTTAAAATATGACCGGTGGCACTTTCATAAATATATAGAACACTTTTAAGACCGGATTATAAAAGATCTGGTCTTAAAAGTATGACCGTGGCAATTTTGTAAATATTTTGAGAAGACGCAAATCAGAGATGAGTCCGAGAATGCGATGATTTATTCCTTCGCTTAATTGGAATTATATACAGATGCTAATAAGTAAATAATCTTCTGACCTAGGTAATTCCTATAATCTAGGGATTACAATCAGAAATATAATTACGAAATTCAAAAAACCATAATCTGCTAACTTAATTCCTAAAATCTCTCTAACAACTTAATTAAGATAATTGCATAATATAATCTGGGGATTACAATTAGGAATATAATTACGAAATTCAAAAAATCATAATATGTTAACTTAATTTCTAAAATCTCTCTAACAACTTAATTAAGATAATTGCATAATATAATCGTATATGCTAACTAATTAAATCTGAACTTCTAACAAATATATAGAACAGTTTTAAGACCGGATTATAAAAGATTTGGTCTTAAAAGTATAACCGGTGGCAATTTTGTAAATATATAGAACACTTTTAAGACCATATTATAAAATATCTGGTCTTAAAAGTATCACTAGTGGAAAAAAGGCTTTAAGACCGCCTCATTTAGACCGGAGTATTGAAGCTCCAGTCTTAAAAGTATGACCGGTGGCAATTTCGTAAATATGAAGAATATTTTAAGACCGGATGTTTAAGAAATCCAGTCTAAAAATTATACTTTTAAGACCGGATTTTTCAGAAGTCCGGTCTAAAAAATCCTTTTAAGACCGGATGTTTAAGTCCAGTCTAATAAAAAAAAACCCTTCTCCAAAAATCCGCCCTCCTATCCGCGTGTTTCACTCTCTCACACACATAGAGACGACCGTGTAGAGACTCGTCAACTTCATTCCTCCGGCGTTGACTCCGTTCTTCCGAGCATCGACTCGTTTTTTTCGAGAGTGTCGACTCCGTCACCGGTAAAGAAGTAGTGATTTCTGAAGATGACGAAATGTCCACCAAGATTTAACTTCCCAAAATCACGAATCCAGATCTAGAATTACCTATTCTCGTTTACTTGTTTTGGGGAATGGTTCCGATCTTGTCTCGTTCTAAAGAAGAGATCTGGCTCAATCTTCATGCCGATTTGGGGAATGGTTCCTCTGATTTAGGATTTTTTAGATTTCTTTATGTATTTTCTTTCTTCCAAAGAAGTAGTGATTTCCTCCGATCCGGCTCAATCTTGTTTAGATTTGTATTATATTGGTTGAGACTTTTTTTCCCCTTTTTGTGATTTCCTCTATTCTGGCTTAATCATTTGTTTAGATTTGTTGATTTTGGATCCTTTGTTTTCCTTCTCGCGATTGACTTGCTGAAATTAGGAATTTTGGGTGCTCAGTTTCAACGAATCGTAGAATTAGGTTTTCGAGCATGAGTCTCCCATTTGCTAAAGGTTTTATTTTTGTATCGACTTTTTTTCTTTCCCTGGTTTGTGCTTGTTCTTTGGTTAATTGGCGAAGGAATTCAATTTTTCATTGTATCGGAGTGAGCACGAGCCCTTCTTCTTCATCATCAAGTAGCTGGTGGCCTCCAGCAGAGGTGGTTTCGGTGCTCTGGGGAGAGAAGATTTTTTTTTTTGGTTTTTTCCAACTTTTTAAGGCCGGACGTTTAAAAAATCCGGTCTAAAAAGTATTATTTTTAAGACCGGTCGTAGTAATAGACTTTTAATACCGCCTATATCAAGACTGGTTCCAGATCCGATCTTAGATGGTGTTTTTTATCCGATCTTAAAAGTGTTTTTTCCACTAGTGTGGGTAACAACTAGAATGTAGTCTTCATAGTAACCTATAGGGTTCTAAAAACCCCCCAGGGAGACTGCTAGAAACTTCCACTCACCTATGGCACTCACGGACCCAGGTATAAGGCCTAAAATGTGTGTGAGGAGAATAATATGTGTTTTGTGTGTGTGGAGAGTATACCAACTTGTGAGCCTATATTTTCCCAACAGATCACAAGATATATAGATAAAGAAAAAGAACAAATAAATAAAATAAAATGATAAATAATGTAATAAATAAAAATAAATAAAAAAAAGAAAGAAAGAAAAATAAGGGTAATCAAAATAAAATTAAGGCGATATTATTTTAAAATACTTAACTTAAATAAGCTTGACTCTTAAACCGTCCTCATTAGAGTCGTCAAGCTGTAGTGCCTGAAATTTTGAAAAATATGGAGCCACTACCAAAATGTTAAAATAGTATAATTTTGAAAACTCTTTATTAAAAGAAGAAAACCAGATAGGGTTTCATAGTCGATCATGCGTGGAGAATGTGTTAGATACCCCACAATACTCCGTTTAGAAGAATGGTTACCCTAAGTCATCTATTTAAAAATGAATATGGCCTTTAATTTTATTATAATTACCCAAAAAGAAATAATAAAAAAAGAATATTTATAAAAAAATAAATAAAATGAAAACTAAATAAAAAGTGTTTATATACAAAAATGAAAACAAAGGGCAAATAAAGGAAAACAATATTTATTTACAAATTTGGACTAGACCTAGGATGAGGACTTAGGGCCTACATACCCTTTAGAGGGATAAAGTACATATAGTTTAGGGTTGAAATGTCTCGTCAATGGGTTGGTGTCTTTTAGGAAAGTTTTTATCTAATTTTATTAGTTTTATCTTGATAAAAAAGAAATATTTTTATTTTTAGGTTTAACTTATAAGAAAAGTGGATTCCCAATTATTAGTGAGCAAACAAAAACAAGCATTAATTACATGATTAATATATTATTCATATCAGAGGATTCAAAAGTATATATAGTAAGGGCATGTATCCCTGCTGCTTTGAATCTTGCTACAAAAGAAAAAAAAGTGAAGGAACCATATAATAAAAATAAGGGAAGGACATGGTATGAAAAGAGAGTTATTGGTCAAGCTTACATTACCATTCACACTTTATATCCCAAATACCCATCCTGTAATATTCTGAATTTTGTGCCTTGAACCTCTAGATAAGCCTGTTATGGACAGACAACTAGACCCAATTCAAGAAGTATGATCTCTACAAATCCTGAGATTTAAATCTTGGAAATGTTATACGGGATTTTATTATAGGATCAGGCCCTATTTTTCAGCCAAGACCAAGAAGAAGGAGGGCATGAAAATTGGATTTCCATGCAAGAAATGTTAAAAATCAAGGTGATAAATACACCTTGTACTTGGAAATTGACAAATGTCTAAGCAAAGAAAGAGGATGGATTTAATGCCTTTGACTTATATGGAAGAACAATTAAATGAAGTTGACATGATTAAAATAAGATGGATATATTTGGCACATGTGTAATTAAAGTCAACAAAGCTTATCTTAAAAAGCCACTTGTCTCAACTGAGTGACAAGATGATTAGTAAATGGACACCTCAACATGATCAATTAATGATAATTAATGAGCTACTATTCTTCCTCTCCAAGGCATGACTTTCGGCCAAGCTAGAGAAATGGAGAAGATTCAAGAAGTTTATGGAAAATTAAATTGTAAAGTAAAGAGGTGTAATCTTCAAGTTTCTTACTTAGACCCTCGCATTTTTGCCAAGTGTGCATGTAATTACTGTAAGAAGGATGACTCAAATGTGTAATATCCTCAAATTTAGGCCTAGAGATTTAAGACTTAGCCTATGACAGGTAGACGACTAAGCCCAGTTCAGGAAAAGCTCCAAGTTGTGTGAGAGATAGAACACCTCTAAAAGACTGTGTTATGTGGTTGTACTGGGCAAAGGACCTCGTATGCGTAGGCTGTAGAATTAAAGTAGCGATGCATGATTAAGTCAAGAAGCTTACATAGGAAGCTACCTCTTGCTTTTTTTAAATATACTTATGTCAAGCCTATACAATTTGATGACATATTCAATGCAATTTAAGGACTTAATTATCTTCCCAATAGGCCAAGGATTTCGGACAATAGAGACATGAAGAAGAAAGAAACAAATAACACAAAAAAAAAAATTTAAAAGATTAAGAAGATAAGTTCATAAAAGTGCCAATTGTTCTTGTAGGATTTAAATATGGTTTTGAAAATGACATCTAACCACCTTTATTTATGACATTTTTAAGATCAAATATTTTCCTCCATAAGCCTCAAATTCGTCCAAAATAAGGAGAAAGAGAAAGTCAACAAAACTTGCAAAATAAGCCAAGCTTAAGGGATATTTTGTAAGGGCGCTTTAGTCATTTGATTTAGGAGATTTTTAACTACCTTCTTGATATATTTAAGACACTTTGCACTCCCTTTTTGCATGAGTATTTCGACCAAGAGAGGGAAGAATCAATAGAAGTCAAGAATTTTCTAGAAAAAGGGAGAAAATTCAAGAGAAAGGAGGATAAATCCAAGGGTAAAATGGTAATTGGTCAAAGAAGATATTTTGCTTGGTTCATGACCACTATATAAGGACTCCTTCCCCTCATTTTGTGACACCAAGTCGACACACACACAAAGATCATGGAGAAGAAAGAAGAGAGCAAGTGTCAATCCAAGTTAAAAAGAAGAAGAAGAAGGCTTCAAGGTAAGTAAGCTAAGATTATGTTAGAGTAGCCTTATATCTTCAAAAATATCTTCAAAGTTCTCATGAACAACTTTGAATGGTGTTGTTAAGCTCAAGGCCAAAATACATAATGTAACACTCCCGGGGTGTCGACATTCTTTACCTTAATTTACGCAGTAGTGTGGCAAAATCAGAAATAGTTCGTTATACTGATACAGCGGAAATTACCTTTGATTACATGACAGGGGTATTCCCAGGGTTTATACCCCTTACATTCATTACAAACAGTGAAAATTAAAACCAACTAAACACTAATCACTGTCACCTTTTGGTTCTTCAAGATGTCCTTCTGCTGGGCCTTCTTCAAGCAACGCTCCCTCATTGAACCTCGAGCAACACTTCTCTTCCCTGTGCTCACCTATCTATTGGTTGGTAGTGGAGGGTGAGATTCTGAGGAATCCCAGTAGCAGACAATACCAAACAATGCATGTAAGATAAATGCTAATGTATGATATACTTGCCTTGCACAAGCTCATGTTAACATAATGACATATCTGCATGCTCAATGCTTCATGCATCATACTCATGGCCATAGCATAATCATAAACAGAGCTTCAATCATTCAAATATTTTAAACATAGCAAGCAATTATAGCAATCAAACATATACATACAAGCAATAATATCAAATACATACAAGTAAGGTAAGTCCACTACCTTTTAAGGACTACTATCCTTACACGAGTTCCTCTTTTCGCTAACCGTCAGGGTTGCTTGAAGTTCTTTTCTTCATTCTCCTTATGGCGCTAATGATATAACCATACTTTTAGAACCAGGGACAATGAATGTTTATTTTTCTTTTTAACCCTTTCTGCAAAACTTATTATTTCTGGCCCTTAATTTACTCATTTATGAATTAATCTCTTAACTGGCCAGAAAATCCAGTAACTTCAATCATTTTTAATAAATTTCAAAAAATTCATTTTGACGTGCTTCCAAAATCCACATGTTCCTTGACAAGTCTATTTTCATAAAAAATAATTCCCAAAGTCAGAACATGCCACATTAATCCCAGATTTTTCATTTTTATTCGTTGTGCAATCAAACTTCCAGAATTCATAACTTATCTTTAAAAATTCATATCTAGAGTTCTAGATGTCCAATTGAGGTGATTCAAAAACCTACGAACTCCTAGTTAAGTCTAGGTTTTGAGAAAATTTATTACAGCATTTAATAAGTCTCCATTAATTCCCAGTTCCTAAAAACATAAAGATTGTCCAGATTTGTTTCCAAAACTCAGGGTCATTTTGTACAACTTATTGCTCTTTGACCAGAGCTTAGAAAAATACAAAATACCAACCATTTTAAAGATATGCATGTCCTTTATCTTCTGGAATATTTTCAGAATTTTTAAAGGTCATTGACTCAGTCAAAAACGCATGCAAAGCTACCTGACTCCAGAGACCAAAAACTGGCAGTTTTCATACTTTTGAAAAGCTTGTGATTTTATGTTTAAAAATGCCTTTCAAAAATCATTCTTGACCTTTTTCACACACAATTTTTCATGATTAACACACTGGTAAACTTAGAATCATGAAAATCCCTTTGTTTCCCCAAGTTCTGGTTCAGTCAAAGTGAGGGTTTCTTACCAATAACTCCAAAAATCATAAGAGAAGATTTGTGTTCTTACCACAAGTGCTTGATCTTGAACTTGTGGTCACTTCCTTTTCTCTTTTTCCTTCTCAACCTTTCATCCTAGAACCAAGAAATTCATGCATGTGAGTCTCTTCTCTTTAATCAAACATGCATGAAGGTTTTGAGGAAAGATTGCAATTTCTTACCTTGTTATTCTTGTGTCTTCTAACCGTGGGCTTCAAGATGAATGTGGAAGATGTTTGTGATGATAATGGTGTTGATGATTGTTGTTGGTGGTATTGATGATGATGGGGCTGATCTATGTAGGAGGGGAGGAGGGATGGATTGGGGTTGAAGAGGATGAATATTGAAGTTGTAAAAAGAGGGAGGGGTACAGTTTGAGTTTGAGAGGAGTTGAGGAAATTTTTGTGTTGAAGAAATGATGAAGAAACGGTTGGGATAAGGGAGAAGATGGAGTAAATGTGATTTGATTATTGTGTGGGTGTGTACATCACGGATTCAAGAGGGAAAGAGGTTAAAAATATGATTTTGTGTGGTTTAATGTGTGTGTGATGTGTCATTTGGCATGTTTTCCAAGTGTCAAGGTGAGAGGGAAACATGTGTTGACGCATGTGTGTGAGTGTGTGCATGCTTGACACTTGTCATCATGCATGTATGCATGTGTTGGCTTGTGGGTATGACGCCATGTGTCCTTGGTAAGTGTGTGTGTTCTCTTGGTTTACGTGTTTGAGTTTCGGTGTTGTTGTCTCACTTTGTGTGTTTGGGTTTTGGGGTTGTTGTCTTCGTTTGCATGTTTGGTTCTGGGGTTGTTATGTTGGTTTGCGTGTTTGGTTTATGTTGTGGTGTGGCACGGTTTTCAAGGAAGTATCCGGAATTCTTGCTCGAGTTTTTCTTGGGATTGCGACACGAATACCGAAACCCGACAAACAATGCCACATATCAGTGTTTTCTTCAAAAACGCAGGGCATACCCTACTACCCTGGAAATGTCATATTCTTATTTATACCGGCATATTTTCACTCAACTAATTGTCCTATACCTAAGGACATAGTTGGGTGGCATCTATTCCAACTAGATGTACACTGTATAAGTGCGCAATGCCCCTTTTTCACTGACACTTAAATTCCATGGCTCATAAAAACTAGGTCCACAGACCCGTATAGTCAAGTTACCTGGTCCCTGAGAGATTTCCTATCTCTCAACATTCTTGGGACTCTTCTCGAATTGGCCTTAGTTGTTTACCTAATTTAGCCTTATTCTCAATTCTCGGGGCCCAAAATTCGGCTCGAGGCAGTAAGACCCTATGTGCAAGTTTGCATGGGACCGTGACCCTGGGCTATAAGACCTGTGATTCTTAGTAACTGTGTGGAAGGTTGTGTAATATTCTTTAAATAATATTTAAAATAAAAATTTATTTAATTAAAATAAATTAAAGAAAAAAGAAAGAAGAGGAAAGTAAAAATAAAAAAAAAAAAGTATACATTGTATACTTTGGTATGTGTACGTTGCCACAATATTTTGGCAGTGACCACCGCCACAATACGTGGCGTGGAAGGAGTATTATTATCATTATTTAAATAAATAAAAAATCTGATTCTAATCCACCGCCACAAATCCACCGCCATTAGTCATCTATATATATGTATGTGTTGAGTGTAAATTAGATAGTATGTGTGTGCGTGAGATTAAGAGGATCCGGGAGAATAGAGAGAAAGGCGAGGGAAGGAGGAAAAAGGAGAAGAAAGACAGTCTATTTGAGGTTTTTAAGGTACGTTATTTATTTTATTAGATTATTTAGGTAGTTAAATTAGTGTTTTTTCAATAAGCTTTTTATGAAAGTTGATCTACTTATTTTTCTCTTTCTAAAGAAGATAATATAGTATTGATTATTGAAAATTTTAGGATTTGAATATTAGTAAAGTCTTGAGTTTTGATAATAGAAGGCTATATATATGTCAAGCATGATTAGTAAATGACTTTAATCGGTTTAGATTTGTTAGTATGTTGTTATAGAAATTGAGCTATTTTCTATGCAAAAGAATTTAGGATTTATGTCATATAAGATATTTAAAGTGCTATTTTTAGAAAAACTAAAGTGAGATAATGATCTAGTTAATTATCTAATTATGAAATTAGTAATTATTGTTAATTCTATTAACATATAATTATGTATTTATTTTTAAAGGGGACTGATTTCTCTCACGGTTAGTGTTGTGTCAAGAACTTGAGGTAACCACTTTCCACTCATTGTACTTGCTTATATGATGTTTCGTGAGTGATTTTTAATTTATGAAAGTTTTGTTTTTGACAAAGTTGCCTTGTGGGATTTATTTTTGGAACGATTAATGATACTATATGTTATGGAAAATGTACATTTTATGGTTTCTTGAGCTGAAATAATATTATCATCTTATTGATTATTGTGACGATGTACCACTATCATAAAATCTTGTTTGGAATTTCATATATTCATCCCAAGATTATGATGTTGTGGAACTGTGGTGGTTGTGGAGTGATGATGGGAGTTATTGTGTATATAATACCACGTGGTATGCCACCACTGAGCGCACAGTGGATGGCCGGATATTGCCCTTGGTATCATCCTAATCCTTTGGCGGGATTAGGTCGCCCTTAGGAGTGACACCTTTCTATATTCGAGAGAAAGGGAACCCATGGTCCGATATGAGTTTACGTAGCCTTTGGCGGGCTACACCTCATTATTGGTGAGCTTGGAATAATCTCGTCAAAGAGATGAGACCTATTATATTGTAGCCCATGGGTTTACGGTTATAAGGAGGTTATAAGGAGGGTTGAGGGAGTTACATCATATTGAATAATTTTAATTGGTCTGGTAAGTTACTTAGAGTTATTGATATACGTATGGATAATTGGCCCACTTAACTATCTTGTAATTACTCCTTGTATACTTGTTAAATTGGATATGTGGTTACTGAGTCTTTGTGACTTATCCCGTCTTTATTTATTTTTCAGGTGAGAATTTAGGTGCTAGTACTAAGGGGAAGAAGGCATTCGAGACTTGATCCAAGTTATCAATCTTGTATGTCTTATTTTGTTACATGAGTTTAATTTGATGTGTATTCCCAAACTTTAGGGCCTCATTTGGTACGTTGCATATTTTGATTATTCCGCTGCATACTGGAACTTATGATATGAACAGTGGCTGTTGATATGAATTTTACTATGGAATATTTATTTTGACTGGAATTAAGTATGTTTAGGTATAAAATAATTATTTAAATGGTAATTTTAGCAGGATGTTACGGGTTGAATAGCATGGTAACTTTAAGACTAGTATGTCTAAAGTATATCTTGAGGCTGGCAAAACATTTGATCCGTACCAGGTAATAATGAAGTGCCTAAGGCCTTAGGGTGAATCCCTAGGTGGTAAGGCTAGAAAGTCCCGCGCTATGATAATAGACTAAGCCGAAAGGCCAGTATATGATAGACCAAGTGGCAAAATGAACAAGTAGTAAGGCTTGTGTAACCAGGCGTTGTGAAAACAAACAGTTGGTCTTGTGTGATTAAGCACTACACCTAGGTACAAGATAAAAGAGACTAGTATATGATTGCGATGCGGGCTTTGGGAGCATGCACACCCCCAGAATAAATGAAATTATTGTCTGATGGTTATGTTGTAGATCTTGTTAGTATTTATAGAAAAATAATAAATTGAGCGGTCAAAATGATTCCCCGAGGTATAAATGTTCGAATTTCGAGGACAAAATTTATTTTATGGGGGGAGAAATGTAATATCCCGAATTTCGGGTATGGAGACTTGAAAATAAGCCTAAGTTAGGCAGGCTAATAAGCCCAGTTCAGGAAGTGTGAAATTTTCTTGGATAGATAAAGATCCCCTACTTTTTTAGGAAATAGGAAAAGAAAGAAACACTAAAAAGTCATCTGATCAAAAAGCAAGAGTCAGTGTAATGATCACATTGGGACATGTGTCACTTCAGGGGTAAAAGAGGAAAAGTAAGGGCAAAATAGTCAAATCCTTACCCTTAAGTAATCAATTTTGTCCACCCTAGGAGAGAGAATAGAAAATCATATGATTTTAGTCATAATCAGGCCCAAACACAAAATGCGAGTCCCACAGGTGATTAACCGACAAAAAGGGAACCGACAGAGGCAAGTTAGGGGCTTCTTTTGGACTAAATGGGACAAATGTGGGGCCACTTTGGGAATTTAAGAAGGCGCCACACATGAATGTCCATTCAGGGGAAAATATTTGAAAAAGATGAAGAAAAGTGCAAAGGGTAACACCCTGTTGACCAGTGGGACCCACACGAACCGGTAGACTAGGAACTGGACTGATAAAGTGGGAAAAAGGGAATTAAATACAAGGATCAGATATGTGGGGCCCCTTCGGCGCCACATACCCCCTCTAATTATTAAAAATATTTTCTTGGAGAAAAAGTGAGAAAAATCAGTGTGAAAGTCAAACCGCGAGTCCCACAACCAGAGAAAAAGGGCAAAATGAGAATAAATCAGCAAAAATTAATTAGGGCAGACATGTAGGCCCAAAATGGCACCACATGTGTCCTCTGGGCAGACAAGAGCATGTGGGAAAAATTTGGTAATTATTAAAAAGTTCTGGGCCACAATTGTAATTTCTAAAAGTTTCAGGCCAAAACGGGTAATTTGCCCCAAAAGAAGAAAATATCTAGATATTTTGTAGAAGGAGCTGCCACATGTCCAGACCCTAGAAACCCCTGGAACTCTCTAGATTTTCTTGGAGGAAAAGTCAAAAAAAGAAAAAGCCAGATGAATTCCATTAATTATTGGACAGGGTTTTACCACAGTTTTTGGGACTGATCAGTTTCTTTTTCTATTATTAAATGCACATCTTTTCTCTCTCCTAGACCAAGGGGAGCACGAAATTTGCAGAGGAAAGAGAGAGTGTTCATCCAACGTCCATAGCCAAGATCAAGCTCCAAGCACCTAGGGTCATCAACCCAACTTTCGATTCAGGTAAACACCGAAAACCTGAACCTTTGAAACTTGAACTTGTGATTTTCGTTCAAGGGGTTAGGGCTTGGTGTTGCAATCTGATTTTTGAGTTTTTTATGGTCCCAAAGTGTTTAAAACATGATTTTGTGTGGGGTTAATCTATGGTTTCATTTTCCGAACTCGAAAACACCGAAAAACCCCTAAGAACAAGCTTATCATTGATTCTGGAAATTCTGGCAGCGAACCTTCAACTGAGCTTTAGAAATATCACATGAACTTGGTTTAATCTGAGATTTTACAGGGAGAAATTAGACATCTCAAGGTTCACCATGATGTATACTTTTGTGTTGTTTGGAGTTTTCTACTGAGAGATAAAAATTGTTATAGTTGAACCAGGGAGCAACTGTGCGAATCTGGACTAGAGAGTGAAACATTGGCTACATGCCAAAATACAAGCACTTTCAGGATCTGGTTATATTTTTCCTTACAAATAGACTTTTTAATGGTTTAAATGGCGCTAGTTGCATGCAAAAATGATATTTTTGGAATTTATTAAAAATCCTGGAAGTTGGGCAAAAATCAGTGGATTTCTGGAAATTCTGTATTGAGCTCGATTTTAGCAAAAATAAATGTAAGGGTATTTTTTTCATTACTGAAAATGGTATATTTTGATGTATTTAGGTCAAGGGTATTTTTGGAAAATCTCCAGGCATAAGAAGTTTGTGCTTCCGGGGCCTGTCTTGGTAAGGCGGCCCAACGGGGTAAGAACGTGTTACTGTGTGTGTTATTGTTTGCATATTATGGTATTTGGCATATTTATCTGAGTATACATACTGATATGGTTGCATACATACACATCACACATTAAGTGCATGAGTATTGATGGTTACTCTAAGGGCCACTACTGGACCCCAGACTCTTCTGTAGTCATAAGAGGACGTGTCTGAAGTGAAGATCCTTTTTGGAAAGGTAGGGCTTGGTGGTGCAGTGAAGAATAGGGAATGCCCTATCACATTTTGTACTTTACATTTGGATGATTGTATATATTATTTTGGTATTTATTTTGGATAACTGTACCCATAACCCTCCGGGGACTTATATTTTCTATTGTTTTTACTTCTACCAATGTAGTAGATAGTCCAAACCGGTTAAATGCTCTGTTGCGCTCACTCTGATACACATTATATGGATCTATTAATGAAGGAAAGGTAACTAATATAAGGAATCCCTCTAACCCGCCACCCAAAAGGGCGAGACCGATAGGGATGTAACAATACGCATATGAATTGTGCATAATTACTCTGATAAGTGGTAAGATATTGGAGGGTGTTGCTCATCCAAATCTAGTGGCAACCATGGTATCTGCAAGTATCATATAAGAAAAACATTTTGATGCTTAGTGCTGGTTTTAATGATGAAGAGAGCATATTGATGGTGCTACGAAGATAACAAATAAGAGAAAAATATCAAGGAGAGTACATATATAAACTAAAAAGTGAGGCTATCATTCACAAAGGATAAAAGAGAAGGAGTGTAATAAGAATCAAATACAAATGAAGTATATCAATCAAAGTTATATATTTGATTCTACCCTCTGGCCATTGATTCTTAAGCTTGCATATGTGATATTAATCACAAGAGTATAGGCTTTCCTTGTGTTTTTGAGGGAAAAAAAAAAGGTAAGAAAAGAAAAATAGGAGAGAAGGAAATTTTTTTAAAAAAATGAATTAATCGTCATCATATTAGATTCCTACCTATAGCCCTTGGTGTTGAAGCATCACATCACATATATGACAACAACTTTAAGAGCATAGTGTCACGCCCGGAAAGGAACGCTGGATAATTCGCGTGAACGGACACTCTGCATTGAACTAGGAGGTTTAGACTCCAAGTATGGACAAGTCTAGAAGCTCCTAGAATGTGGTAGACATGTATAGATATTGGTAGAATTTTGTAGAGAATTCTAGAGAGTCCTACATTATTGTGGATACTTGTACATGAATATAGAATTGTAAAGAGGATTCTAGAACTCTCATGAAAGAGAGAAATATCTAGATATTCTTAGGGAAAGTTCTGGAGAATCATTCTCCGCCGTAGGATCTTTTTAATCTTAACCGTTGATTAAGGAGGTTGTAGGCTATAAATAGGAGATGCCTCCTTCATTTGTAAACATCCAAGAGTCTTCAAGCAATTGTTGTTTAAGAGCTTCTCTCTCTAAGTTCTCTTTCTCTCTCTAAGAGTTCTCTTGTTCTTTGCCTTTCCTTGCCTACTCGAGGGGATTCGGCTGACTTAGCAAGATCAAGAGGGGTGATCAAGCTAAGGCCGGCACGGTATTTGGGTGATCAAGTCCAAGGCCGTGACAATAGGCTTTCCTTGGGGGTATGAGAAAAAACAAGATAAAAAAGATTAATAATAGATTTCACTCTCGTTAGTCACATCTAACTATCCCTTACCTCTTTTCTCTCCTTACTTACTTTTGTCTTTCCCCTCCAAATTGTTTTCTATCTAACTTCAACCCTTGCTATCATATTTATAGCTTCAAAGTAGGGTTTTCCTCATAAATGCTTTTTTGTTTTTAAATTTTTGTTTATTATTATTGTTGTTGTTGTTGTTATTTTGTTGATAAAACTTCCTAACTTCACCCAATCACCACAATGAGAGTTTTTTTGAACCTTTTTATATTTTTTTTTTTTTTCTTTAAGGAATTTCCTATCAACGTAAGGAGTAATCGGTAGCGTAGTCCCTACGTAAGCTATTGCATTGTTTTGCCCTGTCCTTTTTTTCTCTTCTTTCTTTCTCCCAGGTAGTTTGTTGCTCAAACCAACGATTCTCTTCTCAAAGTAATAGAGAGATTCTAGTTAGACTTCTATCAATGCAATGAAAGAACCATCCCTTCTGTCCTGTCAAATAGAAATATAATTAGACCCAAAAGACTTCTTTACCACTTTTGGGGGTGGGGGTAAAGGGGAGGTTGACATACAACTGAGTAAAAGTGGTTTATGATTGAATCTCATAGGCATTCTTATCATTTGGTAGATCCAAGTCCATGGCCTATTTCGGGTTCACTCTGAGCTTTGGCAACCACCGTAGGAGGTGTGATGTACATGCACCCATTTCAAGGAGGTGCAACACTTCTCAATTTGGGCCTTATATTTCTCACTAAGACTCAGTCTTTGCAAGTCTCGCTTTAAAGGCTGTAAGCTGAGTTCGCCTACGATTCTTTGGGTCAAAACAATACCTCGTCCAAGGAAACCACAACGCGCCTAACCAATTAGCTTGTTGAAGTCCTCAAAACAAGTGTAAGCTTCGCTGCCCGACAGTATGGAGTATTGAACACACCGAGGGACAGGCCCTAAAGCGAAGGACAGGAACGAGTGGAAGAAATTGGGGAAGGGGAGCTTTATGCCCTAAAGTTGCAAAGGCTAGTTCAAGCTGAGGTAGGAGATCCATCATCTCCATACGAATAAAGCAGCACAGGTAGCAGTGGTTGCTCCAAGAACCCCCTTTTCAACATATTCGGAGCTTACCCCAGAGATCCCACCAACCCAATCGACCCCCTTTACCATCGTAATCAAGCGATTGCTTAATGATAAACCAAATGAAGACCCAATCTTACAGAGGAGACATGGTAGGCGATTGGTAAGCCGATGTTCTGATTCATTTTTCTAGTTTTAGACACAGAGAATGGCATGGCAGATTGACTTTGTCTTGCAAACTGACTTCAGCCATAGTGAACAGGGGAGGCTGCTCACTTTGATAGCCCTACCCTAGTGTATGCACTCAAGCAGAGTAGACGGCACGCGTCACCAAGCATACCGCCCGAGGTTAAGGGTTCATCAGCGAATGGAGTTAGGCCAATTTCCTAGCCTAGTTTTAAGCAGAACAGCACCATCCTAGTCTAGAGTAGTACTTCTCTTATGGGCTCTAGGAGAATCTCCGCCTAAGGCGAATAGGGCATTTCGAGGGTGGAAGGAGGAATAAAAGAAGTGATAGGTTTTGATATCTGGAGTGGGGCTGCTGGATGCTTCTGATCAATAGATCAGGAGGAGGAAAAATCAAGGCTTATGATGAGCATCTATTTGAGTCGATCATTTCCAAGAGCTAGCTACCACTTATGTGATACCCGTGGTTGTTTTGACCCTCTCAATCTGGCGACTTGCCAGACTCCGCAGCTTAACTCCAGAAAATTACCAACAAGCTCTTATAGTTGAGCAGTGCTCATCATTCAGAGCACTCACTGCACCCGATAGCGTAGACAAGCGATCTCAACAAAAAAGCATAGCTCAGTGACGACTATCAATTTTCTTTATTTTCTAATTATAGTGGAAGCCTTTAGACTCTCAATTCCTTTCTTTCGCCTAATCAAGGATAGAAAGTGGCACCTCCTAGAATAAAAAAGATAAGGTTCATCCCTCCTCACCTCAATGCTATAGATCAGAACCCGTTCTCTCCACTCCTGGTAGCCGAGTGGCTGCTCGACCTCTTTCGCCTACGAGCATTTGTACGAATCAAGGAGTCTCGTACAAAGGGTTGAAAAGATGGGTTTCACCTTCTTTCAGGTGGGTTAGTGCTTATCTGTTCGGGCGGAGGCGTACAATGAAAAGACAGAAAGGAGCGAATAATGCCAACCAACCAACTCGACAAAGACAAGACAATTATTGAAGAAAACGGGTGGAAGTGGCCGACGGTTAGATCTTTCAATAGGGCTTGTTTAGTGTTCTCTCGTACAATCCCGATCGAAGATTGAGATTGTATTAGACATCAAACAACTTCTTACTTTGTTTCCTAGCATTCGCCCCCAACTAATAGAGGTTTTGGAGTTACGAGTTGTTTTATCCCTGAAGGGTTGGTTAAGAGCGATATTCCCCCGGGCACGAATGCAATACCAATGGAAATCTTTCTTCCTAACTGCCTACTTCCCCTGCTTTAGACTTCAAAAGTGGCTTGCCGAAACACAGAATAGATCCTATTCGTGAATCAGCATGCTGCTAGTTAACCAAGGTTCACTTCAGCTATGGTGCCAAATCCATTGCATTGCTTTGCCATCTTAGCAGCTTTCTTCTCACAGGTGCGGTAGCAATACCTAAAAAATAGAAATGAGTGTGGCGAGGCAAGAAACTACCTCGCATCTTGTCGCGTGAAAGGAGATTAAATCATGCACGGCCTACTTCATTTCGGTCAGCTGCCCTCAAGGAATGTAGTTGCTCGACTAAAAGGATAGGGTATTACCGCGATCAAGCTGATTTGACTATTGAGAATCTTGCATTCTTACTTGCTCATAGACTACCAAGAACTAAGAAAATACTAGACTAACCTAGTTGTCTATCTGAGGTGATCAATCTACATCTTTCCTCATAGCCCTGGGGCTCTATCTTGATCACCTACGTACGAAATCTGAGGGACTAGTTCCTATGGAGATTCCCCTTGGTCTAATTCCACACCTTATGATGTCTTTGATGGGAGGCCTGGTGTAAAGTGAAGATTAAGGGAAATAGAGAAAAATTCCTTTTTGGGGTATTCCGAAGGTGTAACCTAGGCAACGAAAGAAAAAGGGGCCCGATACGGATTCCGAACCCATATAGGAAATCGCCACTACATCGTTTTGTCAAAGCGCAGTAACGGCAGTGACTGAAGTGACTCCTAATCATTTAGCTTAGGATTGCCTGGCCGGTTCACCATTAATGATGATCATTTTTCAAATTTCAATTATAATCCGATTGCCATCAATGTCATTTGCTTATTAATTTAGATGTGTATGCATCAAGGAGGATTTTTTTTTCCTTTTTACCTTTTTTTTATTTTATTATTTTTTTGAGTGGGCCTGGATAAAATGTATGTTCACAATAACTAATTAAACAGCTATTTTCAATTCTTTTTCCATGCTCCACCAAAAGTTCATCGAACTCTTGAGGTGCAGAAACAATAAGATTAAATTGCTAAAGTAAAAGTTGTGAATAATCTGAAAGAGGGACATAATTAATTGCTAAACAAAAGTTGTCAATAACTTGTACTCAAAGCTAAGTAGTTAACTTATGTATATATTTTTTGGTTATTTTGATTGCAAATCATCGGTGGCTCCGTGGACATCTATTATTTTGACATCCAAGTCAGGATGGGATCCAATCTCATCTTCATCACTTTGCCAAAATGAAATCATCCCATCGGTAGCTAGATCACTAGCTGCCGATGAGGGGCTACGGTGGCTGGTTGCCGGTTAGGGATTGTTAGCAAAGGATCTGGACTTTTTTAAATATGGGGCATGTGTATCATTTGGCTTGAATTTCGCATTCCTTTTTCAAGTGATCAAATCTCAACGGGATTATGCAATTTCATAGAACCATTATATCTTTTGTATTTTCTATGTTCTTTTTGTTTTTCGTTTTTTTCAATTTTCCAATTAGAATTTTTCTACCACTTGTTTCTCGGACAAATATGGGCTTTGATTAAATCGTTTTTTTTTTTCAACTTTATTCCATATATTGATGTCCTTGTGAAATCCAAAAAGAATGTAAATTTTATTCTCTTCAATTCATTTTAATAATTAGTAATGAAAAGGGGACAATATAATAAAACCTAGAATTGGGAATGATTTTTAATGAATCCCCCCCCCCCCCCCCGGGCGGGCGGCCCCCGGGGGGGGGGGGGGGGCTATTCAATATAATCTTGTACGTAGGGGGAAGCTATTCAATATAATCTTGTACATACGTCTATGCTCCAAACTTCTCGTAATAACCGACGCCCGGTGAATTTTTTTTTATGAAGACAAGCCGTCGTTGTTGGTATATATATTCTTTATAATTTCATATGTAATTTAGATTATTACATTACTTACTATTTGATGAGATTTCTCATTGATTTATAAATGATGGATTTCAATAAAAATTTAAAAAAAAAAAAAATTATAGACGGTGAATGTTAAAATGAACAATTCAAACCAATATATGCGCACATGAATACAAATAATCCTGAACATAGATATTTTATATTTACTGTACTATAGCTAATCTACTCGTAAATGCGATGGGAAGTAGGTTCAAACGCACTTTTATTCTATATCGTCAATGGTGTGTGTGTGTCTATATATATATATATAATTCGGAGAATAGAATGCAGCCATATAGCCATGCATATATAACAACATAAAACAGAGAGAAGGCCAAACACTTGAAGACAAATTGTAGAGAAATCCAATACTCTCATTTTTATAACACCAAAATAAACATAAATATGATAGCCTCTAATTTTAATACCAAAACATACATAAGATCTTGTGATGCTCACTTATTTTCGTAGGTCAGGCTGATGGCTTAGCGTTTTCTCCACACACGACATATAAATAGGTCGGTTTTAAAAGTTTGGCTTGGGAATTCGAAGTGGAGGTAGCGGAGGTAGAGGTATTGGTAGTGGTGGTAGAATTGGAGGTGGAGGTGGAGGGGTTACTGGCGGTTCATAAAATTGTGTTGATTTTTTCTCAGCCTGTGAATTTTCAAATGGAGGTTTATAAGCGTGAGGCTGATAATCATATGCAATGCTTGGAGTGATGAGAAGCATCACTCCAAAAACGAACACTCGCAAGTGTTTAGACGACATTGTTGAACTGTACTTGTGTTAATAATATGCTAATAACAGAGATTTGATACAATTTATAGTGCAAGTAGGGAGGGCAATTGGTCTGTACATTTTGTGATCCATTATTTTATTAAAATATATTTAATAAACAAATCATGATTAAAAAAAAAAAAAAAAAAAAGTCCTGGTTGGCTGGTGTAGATAATTATATATAAATAAATAATTATTTTATACTACTCGTATCTAACTTATTTTAGTCAAGAAATACATTTTTAGTGACCAAAAACTTTAAAGACCATTGACCTCGGGAGCTGCCTGGGATTGTTTGTTCCAAAGATAGTCATATGGTGGGATTATCCCACGAACCCTTAGATCCCAAAGCCTTTAATGACTATCAAAACCTCAAAATTATTTTGTTAAAATAATGCAAAATAATATATTAAATAATTATCAAAATAAAAGGCCACCCCTTTCTGAGAATTGATTGCACTAAAGGCAAAATTTACTAACTTAAAGCAAGTTTCACCTTTTCAAATAGAGATCTAGAACATGTTTTAACCAACTCATCACATTAAAATATCAAGGCAAAAAGGGCATGTTTCAGGGAATTTTCTGCAATTGAAGCCAGCTCCATCATTTCACATAGTGATTTGCACATATGTTTCATGAGATAGGATATTCTTACTACCTCTTTATCTTACTACCATCTTACTACCATTTTGTTATCGTCGGATCTATTATTTGATCCAACGGTCCAGATTTACCCTACTTAAAACCTCCTCCCTTCCTCACATTTCTCTCCCTTCCTCTTCCACTCTCCAGACCGGATACCCAGTGCATCACTGCCAGGACGCGTCCACCATCGCCACCGTCCCTGCCCCTCCTCCACGCCGCTCTTCCTCACTCCACCACCCCACTACTTCTGTGCTAGGGTTTCTTCCTCTTAAGGTTTTCAAGATTTCTCCCAAACGGCCGATAGGAACGTAGCATAGGTCTTAATTACCATTACCTATACGATTTCAATTTCTGCCATATAGTAGCACCAACGCAGAAAAAGCAAATCATGTATGTAATTGAGAAAAAGTAGCAAGAACGCAAGAAACAGCAAAAGCAGATCATATCCAATGTGTTACAATTTGCTACGATGCGCTGGATCAAGAGGCCGGAAGGGAAAGAGAGAGAAATGTGAGAAAGGAAGAGGGTTTTAAGTAGGGTAAATCTGGACCGTTGGATCAAATAATAGATCCGACGGTAACAAAATGGTAGTAAGATGGTAGTAAGATAAAGAGGTAGTAAGAATATCCTATCTCATGTTTCATACGTAAAAAGGTGTTGTAAATCGCTAATGTGAAATAGTAAAACGCGGTCCAAATATAGTAAATTCATATTATAGTGTAGTTAATTCCTTGAAACATGCCCTTTCACTTTGATTTTTCTAAGGTGGAATTTGTATATATATAAAAAAAAAAAAAATTTAAATTGCTAATTTTGAAATGTTGAAATTCACTTGAAGTGTAGTAAATTCTGCTTCAAGTATGGTAAATTCTCTAAAACATGCCAGTTTTCTTTTATCTTTCTAAGTGTGTAAGTTATCAAAAAAATATACTGTTGTAATTAAATTGCTTATGGTAAATGGTAAAATTATCTTTAAATGTAGTAAATTTTCCCTATGGTATAATAAATTTCCTGAAACATAATCTTTTACTGGGATCTTTCTGGGTGTGAAATTTGTAAAAAGGTGTTGTAAATTCTTTTAAATAGATCCTTTTATTTTAATAGTTATTTTATATATTATTCTGCATTATTTAGATAGATGGTTTTGTTTCTTAATGCCTATTAAAGCTTCGAATGCTGATGCCAATTGGTCGCCAGCGTTGGTGGTGGGGATTTTTTTTTTTTTTAAAGTCAGGGGTAAAATCGTAAAAACACTTAACATTTTAAAATATTTTTGTTACTGTGGATTGATTTGGAATTTTGAAATTGTGATTTTTTTTTTTTTTTTTTGGCTTTGAATATTTGAAAGGAATTTTAGAGAAATTATATATCTAACTTATTTTAGGGAAGAAATGCATTTCTTACTCTTCAAGCAAATATAAGTATATGTATGTGTTAGATATATTGTTTTCGGCTGAGACTTTGTTAGATGAAAATGATTCGATTGGTCCCATAAAGTACGAAAAAAAAAAGATTCTTTTCATATATTATTTAAAAAATGCATTCTTTCAAAGAGATCAAAGCAGAAATTATAAATATAATACTCATAATATCTAAACTAATATTTTCCCTTTGCTTTCAACATATATATAAATTGACTTCTGAAACATAAATTTTATGTACAAAGAAAAAATAGCACTACAAGTTAGAAGTTGAGATAAAACTATTTCAGGTTAGTTTATTTTGTAGAGACAAAATTTTGAAATTATTTTTTGAAGTGACTGAGATTATGACTTCTTGTGTAATCCTGTGGCGGATTAAAATCATTGTCTACCAATTTTATAGTATATACATATGTGTCCTTCTGAATAAAAAAGGAATACAAATTTTCTTATTTAATTCACCCCATACCATTAAAAGGGGATTATTTATATTTCAAGCTCCATCAACCATATGATTACAGCTGGATTTGGATATATCGCTTCGGGGAATATCTCTTCAGCTACAAGCAAATGTTATCTTTGGTAATGAAAAAGAGACAATATAATATTATATAACCTTTTTTGACCAAATAAATATGCCAAGACATATAGCATAGAATTAACAATGACTTTCAATGAATCGCCTATTTAATTACGAAAATTTCCTGATCCATTGGTGTCACCAAATACCGTTACAGTATCCAAATATAATTTTAAAATCATAACTTGGGCAACACAATTATGATTAGAATGATTCAAGACTTCATACAAAAGCATATGAAAATATATGACAAATGTCGTTAACAACGAAAATGATCATATAACATAAATTATTGGATAAATTATTGATCAAGAGGTCCTGTTCAATAACTTTGTCAAGTTTTCTCTTCGATTTTCCTATGCCCCATTCCATAGGATTTCATGTGCTTAATCTACTTTCCTCATCGGCACATCCAATGACCTTCTTTCTATTTGTCCAAGCCATATCCATATCAAAATCCTTATCTCAACTACCCTACTTTCTACCCCTGTTGTCCTTTTAAAAGCCCAACAATTACTAGTGTATAGCGATGAAACTTTCTTTTTACCTTATTAAGTGTTTTCACATCACTAATAATTTTGGTAGCCTTACTCTATTTAAACCACCCAACTTGAATTCTAAAATTAACTTTGTTGCCTGTTGAATAATTCGCTCCCCAAGTTAAACCTCAAAATCACTTCTAACTTGGCATTTATTCCAATGCCGTTGAAGAAACATATTGGGGGAAAACAAGATTTGCAGAAGCATCAGAAGTAATGCAAGTGTTATTTGTTCACAACATACGTAATTTCGATATGATTTGTGAAATATGTGATTTTTAAGTACTTTAAAAACTTAATGCTTCTATAAATGTATGAGTTATTTATAACTAATTTGAAGAGATCAATGAAAAATTAGTTAAGTTAGTTAAAAATTAATTACCAACTGCATTTACCATATTCCTTTTTCATAATTCAGTTGGTAATTAATTTTTAACTAACTTAACTAATTTTTCATTGATCTCTTCAAAACAGTTTTTTTTGCGGCGGAATTTTTCACTCGCAAAAAGAGTAAATTTCCGTTGTAAAACGATTTGCGGCGGAAAAATTTCCGTCGCAAAAATCGCCCACGCAAACCATTTTCCATCGCAAAAATGCATATTTCCATCGCAAAATTTGGATTTAGCGGCGAAACACTTTTCCTCGCAAATATTGAAATTTGCGAGGGAAAACTTAATCCTCGCAAAATGTTGGATTTTGCGAGGGAAACCGTTCCTCGCAAAATCCAACATTTTGCGAGGGAACTTGTTCCCTCGCAAATTTGAAAATTTTGCGAGGGAGCCAATCCCTCGCAAATTTGAATTTTTGCGAGGGAACGTGTTCCTCGCAAATTTCAACATTTTGCGAGGGATCTTGTTCCTCGCAACCTTTTTAGATTTGCGAGGGAAGCCTCGTTCCCTCGCAAAATCCAACATTTTGCGAGGGAATCTTGTTCCTCGCAAAATGTGGGGTTTTGCGAGGGAAAGATGTTTCCCTCGCAAATCCCAATTAATTTTTTTAAAAAATAAAATGATTTTAAAAATTTAATTAATTTCATAAAAAAATATTAAAAATTAGAAAAAATAAAAAGATTTATATATGATAAAAATATATTGTAACAATCATAAAAGTTTGCATAGAAATAACAAAATATTACAAAGTATAATGTTTCAACCAAAATAAACTAAAAGAAAGTCTAAAATAAAGAAGATCAGTCGGGATCATCACCAGTATCGCCATCACCATCGAGGCGGCCCGCACCCTTGTCCTTCAAAAGGAGTGGAGAAGTTCCCGCAACTCAATAATCATCTTTTCTTACTCCTTCACCTGCGCTTCTTGCTCCTTCACCTTCGCTTCTAACGTCTTCACCCTCTTATCTTCTACAAAAAAATCGGTGTAGGTTTGAATCGATCTT
Organism: Acacia acuminata; assembly: GCA_019022655.1. Lineage (NCBI taxonomy): Eukaryota > Viridiplantae > Streptophyta > Magnoliopsida > Fabales > Fabaceae > Acacia > Acacia acuminata. Next base: position 1,041,246 of record JAFJYI010000224.1, read on the forward strand.
GTTTGCCATCTACACACCAAAAATAAAAGTGAAACATATTCTCGTTTAAGAGCAATCTGCTACCAACATTGATGTCACTACTACAAAATATGGATATTACTACCCTAAAAGACATCCTTTTTTTAAAAACGGAAGTAAAAAGTGAAGGTGGTGGCATTGTTGTAATTATTTACTTGAGTTTGAGACTTTAGACCTCCTGAAATAGGTTCAGGACGTCAAAAAATTATTTTTGGCATCCTGAAATTCATTCAGGACGCCTAAAATCAGGATTTTTGGCACAATTTAGGATATTTGGGGAATTTTTAGCGCCGAAATTTTTTTTGGCGTCCCGAAATTCATTCAGACGCCTAAAATTAGTATTTTTGGCGCAATTTGGGATATTTGGGGCATTTTTTGGCGTCCTGAAATAGGTTCAGGATGTCAAAAAATTATTTTTGACTTCCTGATAAAATTTCAGGGCGCTGTAAAATATTTTTTGACGACGATATTTTTTCAGACGCCTTTTTAGATTTTTTTGGCGTTCTTAATTGAGATTCGGGACGCCCAAAAGCCCACTTACGCCCTTTATTTTGTCGAGCCCACGTTCCCTTTTAGTTTCTAAGCTAAATCCCTCTTGCCAAATAGATAGAGCCCGCGTCCGACTATTTCCCTTTGCTTCCCTCATCACCGTCGAACCCTAAGTGAGTCGTTGTCCGTCTCCTTCGTCTCTTCGCGGCTTCCGGTGGTTCTCGTGCTCTGTTTCCGGCGCGTCCCCCCCTTCTCCGACGATCTCTAGGTACGCCCTTGCTTTCATGGTTCTTCAACCGTGTATGTGTAAAAGATAAACGTGTGCCACCGTGCTTTTGCTATCCCTGTCGATTCGCTGACACTTCCAACAATGTTGTGATTGAGGCGTTTCCCTTAGGGTTTTAATCATATAAACTATTTTGTGATTAAGCAAATTTGTTTTCAATTGTTCTATTTCGTCTTTCCTTCTGGGCTTCATTGTGTTTTATTATCGTCTTTGGGTTGTGGACTTTTCTATCATTGGTGGAACTCTGAAATCGAGCAGACTAATTCATGGCACTAATTCATGGCTGTAGATCTAGATCTAGATTGAAATATGTTACAATCACAAATGACCATTGCAATTCCAACATTCCAAAAGATCCAAATATACTTGTACAAGATCCTTAAAACCAGTTAAAATCTTTTGGTACTTTTTAATTAGAACATCAAGCACCTCGAATTTAAGGAATGATCAAAGATGCAACAAAGGATATTCAAGCGGGAAGGAAATTCCTCTCAAGTATTTTACTTCTCCTTGTTGTATCTTTAAAACATACCCAAATTTAGGGAGCAGTGAAAAAATGTAATTTGAGTTTGCAGATTTGCACAGTGTTTGCTGTTATAAATTTAATTTGAACGCCCAATAAAAAATATGTACCAGGTATGAAATTTGAATCATAAACTGTGGCGTCCTGATTTAGAATCAAGACGCCACAAATCTGATTCTAAAGATTTGTGGCGTCCCGATTTCAAAATCGACGCCACTAATCATTAAGAATCATATTTGTGGCGTCGATTTTAAAATCGGGACGCCACAAAACTAATTTGTGGCTTCCTGATTTTAAAATCAGGACACCACAAAACTGATTTGTGGCTTCCTGAATTAACCATAGGACGCCTTTTTTAAGGCGTCCTGAATTAATTATAGGACGCCTTATATCTAATTTTACAACTACCCCTGGTCAGACGTCCTTCTGAAAAAGGACGTTAATTGCCTCTAATTTAGGACGTTAATACGCTTTTTTGTAGTTGTGTGTAGCAATTCATGTATGTCTTATTCTTCCTTAGCTGGGATGGGAATTAATAACATAACCTTTTTTCAAACTTTCATGTTGCCAATCTGTTTGACCTAAATTAAATGTTCTCATTCAACTAATAAAGGATTTAATAATTTCCAAATTTATTTGTCTTCAACGTTTCTCTATATGGGTATTGTTTCAAAAAGTTTCTCAAGTGCATTCAAACTAGCACACTTTCATATATAACAAAAAAAAATGATGGTTTTATGGCTATCATACAAGATTCAAACCATTTTTACAACCTTCGGGAAAAAATCCTCTGTCCTGACACAAATTGGCTCACTAAGTGGTGAATCCAAAGGTTTTACTTCAGAAACTTGGGTAAAAATTCTAAAGGTTTACGATTTACCCCACTTTGAATCATCAAGGTTTTTAACAATTGCTTCCAATTTAATAGAACATTAACAAAACCTCCCCAGTTTTCAAGACAAAGGCTTCAAGGTCAGTGCTTGTAGGACATTAGCATTCACATGTCAGGCCATAAAGGAGACGTTAAAAATCCCTAACCAAGTTCTTTTACTTTATAAATTGAAAATTGTTGTCAACGATCACAGCAATCCCAGATAACACGGTATTACTCAAGCATAAATAAGTAAGGAAACAACAACAATAGAAGAGAGTAAAATTAGCATAATCTCCTACTTTCACAACCAAATAGCATTCATGTCGACTAAAGCAAATGATCCAATGACAGAGGTTAATGACAGCAACAAATTCCAAACCACACCAATCAAAGCTTAACGCATCTATGACAGCAAAAATGATGTGGATCTGTATATATTTAAGCCTTGTAATGCATATGGTTCAAGTACAGAACTTTAAGAGGTAAGATTACAATACATCATCAGCTTACAATCAGATATAAAGAACTTTGTCTTATTACATGGAAAAGTTACTTATTACTCTGATATAGTTGAGATCAATAAGCTAAGAATGAAAAAAAAAAGATATAAAGAGGCATACTTTTTTTCCCAAATATTTAAAATGGCACACCAAATTAAGTTTTTCATGGCAAAGACAAAACAAAACAAATTACCAAGAGTCGTCCCCAAATTATCCGATCAATTAACTCAACCAAAAAGAAAAACGAAAGCACAGATAGGATGAGCAACATACATACCCAGGATGTTCAATGTCGGATGAGCATAGGAGATCCAAGCCCAGATCCACACTCCAAGCTTCCCTAGCTCGACCTTGGTTGAATGCACAGATCGGCCACAACAGTCTGCCGGCGAGACAGAGAGGATTGACACCTTGGGTAAGAGTTGAGAACTTGAGAGACGCCGACGGTGGACGGTGGTCGGTGAGATGCGAGAACCGACAGCCGAGAGCCGTCGGTGCGGTGACCGGCGGGTTGAGAACTTGAAAGTTGAGATCGAGGTGGAGTGACGATCGACGAGTTGAGGTCGAGGAGGAGGAGGACGCGGCCATGAGAGTGAGAGCGAGACGCTGATGAGTGATGAAAGGGTCGAATGGAGGTCGGAGGATTGTGATTTGTGAATGGAGGGAGATTGGATTATTGCTTTTTTTAGGGTTCCCGGTGATCCCGGCCCTCATTTGTATTTAAAAAAATTGCAGATTTCACTCTTTATAATTTAATAATTCAGTCAAATTCTATACTCCTAGTCTTTGATATAAGACACTTTCAACCATATCATTTTTTTTGTTAAAAAAAAAGTTGATTAATTCATTATCAAACTAATTAAATATCAAGAAGACACTTTCAAACTAATTAAAAAAAAAAGTTGATTAATTCATTATCAAACTAAGTTGATATAAGACACTTTCACGCTTAATTTTGATTTCGTATAATTAAATATCAAGAAAGTATTTGATGTCGATTATTTAATTTTTGCAAGATTTTTTCTCATAATCAAACTATTTAAACTAATTAAAACTTATTGATAGTTCAATTGTGACCAAATACAAGTAAGTAGTGTCTTCAATCATAAATATAGGATCTAATTGAAGAATTGATATTGATCTTATATATATTATTATATCTCGATTTTAAATATAAGATAAAGTTTGCGTATGATTTATACTAAAAGCTTTGTCTTATCTTTGAAACCAGAGGGAGTACTTTTTTTTCATGTTGGTCAATTTTTTTTTTTATCCCTATTGATACACCATCAACTGTTATCAGGTAGGAGAGGGAATAAGAAATAAAGAAAGATGTATGAGTGTTTTAGGGAAAAAAAGTATCATGTTAACTAATTTAACTAAAATTTTGTAATATAATCAAATTAAATAAATGGGTTTAATAGAAAAAACAGAAATGAGTAATAAAAAAAGGAAGAGTGGTTGGTAAGATCAAAATGGATATAGTGCATTGGAAAAGGTAACGTGGGTGCTCCAAATAGTTATGTCGCAGTGTGAGGAATTAGGCTCACATACATGTTAAAGGTAACTAAACCATGGGCCAAAATTATAGAACTACTAATAAGTACAATTTGTGCCAAACTTCTAACCAAATGCCTTCGCTGATTAATCAAGAAAACGTTTCAAATAATCTTTTCTGAATTTCGCAAGTGTGTGCTAACTTAACTGTTCAAATAATCCTCATTTCCAACCTTTGCCTTTTGCATTTATCAAGTAAAACTTCACCGTCCCCGATCACGTTCTACCTCCATCGACAAAAAGTAGCAACCTATATAATTCATGTATAAGCGACATTTGTCTATAAATTCAACCTTTTACCATTTAACCCTAAGCGACATTTATATATAATTCATGACAACATCGCACGTTGAGATAACTATAAATTAGAGATAAGATTACAATGGTCATATAGTTTATGATTTCAATGGCTTTTATTTTACCATTTAGTTGCAATAATTATTCGCTTATTTAAACATTTTTAATCATGTGATTTCAAAATTTCGATATATTTCTTATGAAGGTTTTTATTAATTTACAAAAAATATGTCATCTGCTTTTTTTTTTTTTAATTGATTAAATGGTAAAAAGGAAGATATATAGAAATAATAAATATTTTAATTATAAGACAAATGTTTATCAATATATTTCAAAATACTATTCTTTAGAAGAAAATTGTCTTGATTTTAATTAATATGACTTAGTCGAATAGAAGCGAAAAAGAGTGAGAGAGTTGAATTTTAATTAATTGTCTTGGCTTTACTTTGCATAAATATATTTTTTAACAAAAAAAAAATTATCCGACCATTTTGCGAGGGACCAAAAATTCCCTCGCAAAATGGTTACATTTTGCGAGGGAAAGATTATTCCTCGCAAAATTGGGGACATTTTGCGGCTAATATCCCGCCAAAATTTGTCAATTTTGTGAGGGATAAAGTGGTCCTCGCAAAATTTCGACATTTTGCGAGGGAACATCCATTCCTCGCAAAATGTCCTCAATTTGCGAGGAAAGATTATTCCCTCACAAAATTAGGGACATTTTGGCAAAGCAAATATCCCCCAAAATGTGTCAATTTTGTGAGGGACACGTGTTCCCTCGCAAATGGGTCAGATTTTGTGAGGGATCTAAAATTCCCTCGCAAAATGTCACCATTTTGCAAGGGAACAGAAATTCCCTCACAAATGGCTGATTTTTGCGAGGGAATACTCGTCCCTCGCAAAAATCAGCTTTTTGCGAGGGAATTAATTTTCCCTCGCAAATTTTTCTAAATTTGCGATGGAATTTGTTTCCTCGCAAATTCGGTCATAAATCGACATTTTCTTGTAGTGAGTTACTTAACAATCCAAATATTTCTACCATTTGTTTCACCTACAAATATGGGTTTGATTAAATAATAGTTTTCCGGCCAATTTTCCTAGATACATTGATGTCCTTAGGAAATCTGAAAGAACATAAATTTTATTCTTTAATTTACCTTAACAACAAAAAGGTTTGATTTTTCACTGAATATCTATTCAATTCAACATGAACGGTGTTGTTTGGTAATATAAAAAAAGTGACATCTTAAGAGCTAGAATTGACAATGACTTTAATATTATTATTTCCTACTTCCCTGGCTTTCTTTCAATAAAAAATATAGTCTTAATGACTCCCGACTCTGCCAAAAAAGAAGCAATGAAACACCTATAGTTTTATGAGTAAATTTTGATCCTAAATGTAATACCTAGTTTATGAGTAAATTTTAATTATAAATGTAAGAGTACTTTTCTTTTCATTTTATTTCTCATGTTTATCATTTTTCCTAATTAATTTTTCTTACTTGTAAACTGATATATAATCTATTTTTGCACAAGAATATTTATGATATCGACGTCAGCCAATACTACCATTAGTCTGACTGACATTAAGCCAGTTCTCCCTTACATTATACCCAAGACACATATATTTTCGATAAAGCAATCATAGGCAATTCCAGAGAAGCCACGTATTCTACTAAAAACCCATCCACTTCCTCCAAGGAACTAGCTGACTTAATCCTCTTACTACCGTGAGAAATCAAGACATTTACAAACAACTTCCTCCTCTTTTTAATGATTTGCAGGGAGTGAGACACCTGAGCTGAACTCTTCACTGCCTTTGAAAAAGTGATTTTTAACATGACCAAACCTTCAATCTTAGCCGCCATCTATATGTTATAAGGGAAGACCAAATATCTGAAGCCAAACATGTTATAAGGGAATGTCACTCTAGAAATAGGCTTGTTAGGACTCCATGCAAATACTTCGACCTTAAAGCCTTGAATCGCTGGCTTAGGATGACCGAACAATTTGTAGTTGTAATACCCCACTTGTAATATCCTGAACTTTGGGCCTAGAGACTCAAGGATAAGCCTACATCATACATATGACTAAGCCCAATTTGGGAAGACTCCCAAGGATGTCGAGAGATAGAATAGCTCTTAGGACCTTTGTGAGTCGGCCATACTAGATAGAGGACCTAGTATGCATAGGCCATGAGATTAAAGTGTCGATGCAGAAGGGCACATAATGTCTATTCGGTGTCATCAGGTTTGTAGAAAGATGTCACCTAGCTATGTCATAAGGCATGGGATGATTAGTCGAGCAAAATGTGCTAGTATAGTAGTGCACAAGGTGCTTCCAAGGCACATAAGTGTACCTTGTGTTTTTGGGGGAAGGCACAAGTATGTGGTGCCAAGTTGAGCCTCCTTACATAGTCGTAGCGGGTGTCATTTGGTGGGTCAGAGTTCGGCCAAAGTGAGCACCGATAAAGTAGTGTTATTAAAGAAACTTTAATAAAGTAAGTCATAATGACTAATGATCACACAACTTTTGCATTGGTGCAATAGGAACATGTCACGTGTCGTCTCATCATGACACACTTTTGCGTTGGCACAATAGGAAAATGATACGTGTCCCCTCATCATGACAAAGTACAAAGCTACTTTTGTGTTGCCATCACCTGGACACGCCATGTAATGTTTGAGTCTAGGGAATCTACCAGTCTCCGACCTAGTCATGAACTTGACTTTTCTGAACACCTGACCGGAGTCAGGGGAGGTGCCACCTCACCCCTTCTTTTCTTAAGATTTTGCCACCTCATCTCTCTCCCTCTGGCTTATTCGGTAACCTCTCTCTCTCTCATTGGTTGAACAAGGACACATGGCACGCTTTAGGTCACACATGTGTGACACATGTCATCATAAGACCATTCTTTCTCTCTTCCACACTTATATTTCATCTAAACAACCCAAGATGGCAGAAAAAAAATATAGAGAAAATGGAAGGAAAATGAAAGAGGAGAGAAGGCAAATGAATAGTGAAAGTTCTTGAGCTCCATAGTCGATTTCACCTCCAATTTTGCGTTTTTAGCTCCCGAGGCCTTCTCTAACATAACGTTGTTCCTCTTATTGAGACCAACAATTCTACTCTCTCCCCCACTAAGTAACACCTAGACTCATGAATCAAGGGGACTTTTAAAAGGGTTGCAATCATGGAAATGGTATCATGGAATAGATAATGAAACAATAAGTACTATGCATGGACAAATGTGTTCAATGAGATACATTTTTCTTAAACTTTAAGCTCAAATTACCATATCATGGGAATGGTATCATGGAATGGATAATGAAACAATAAGTAGCACCTAGACTCATGAATCAAGGGGACTTTTAAACAGGGTTGTAATCATGGGAATTGTATCATGGAATGGATAATGAAACAATAAGTACTATGGTTATTTGAGCTTACTCTCTCCCCCACTAAGTAGCACCTAGACTCATGAATCAAGGGGACTTTTAAAAGGGTTGCAATCATGGAAATGGTATCATGGAATAGATAATGAAACAATAAGTACTATGCATGGACAAATGTGTTCAATGAGATACATTTTTCTTAGACTTTAAGCTCAAATAACCATATCATGGGAATGGTATTATGGAATGGATAATGAAACAATAAGTAGCACCTAGACTCATGAATCAAGGGGACTTTTAAAAGGGTTGTAATCATGGGAATGGTATCATGGAATGGATAATGAAACAATAAGTACTATGGTTATTTGAGCTTACTCTCTCCCCCACTAAGTAGCACCTAGACTCATGAATCAAGGGGACTTTTAAAAGGGTTGTAATCGTGGGAATGGTATCATGGAATGGATAATGAAACAATTAGTACTATGCATGGACAAATGTGTTCAATGACATACATTTTTCTTAAACTTTAAACTCAAATAACCATATCTCCTTGCCAACCAAAACAAATGTTTTGTTCTTTATTTCTTATTTTATATTTTTTATTATATCTTTTTCTCTCTTTTTGTCTTCTCTTTCTCTATTTTCTTTTTTCTTTTCTTTTTTTGGCTTTTCTTTCATGCCTTTTTCTTCTTATTTCTTTTTTCATATATAATGTATGTAAATGACATTTCTTCATAACTACAATATTAATGGCAATTCAATGATGTTTGGATGCTAATCTAATGCAAACGAGATACATACATAGTACTTGTTAATAAATTATGGAGTTTGGAATGTAAAAGCTCAAATGAGGTTAACAATGGATTAGCGTATAGCTAGGGTTTGTGTTCAGATAAAGGGTGATAAAATGAACACCCCTATCATGTTCATTAATAATACACGTGTGATGATGATGTCCCAAACCCTGTGTGTTCAACAACGGTGAGGTAAGTGCTACAACATTCAGCTTATACGTTCCAGTTGATTCCATGGGTAATTTCTGTGGGTAAAAATTACTCACAAAATTCCTATGGGTGATTTCTGAAAGAATTTTTTCCGTCCCTAATTCCATTGGTAATCCGAAGTTTTTTGTAATGAAACCGCTGGATCAGAGAGAAAGTGGGATATGATAGAAAGGACAATTCAATATTAATTAAAGCAGAAGGTAGGAATTATGACTATGGGTGCATTTATGTGCTAAAAGTAGGATGTGCAGGGGAGAGGGAGTATCACATGTGGAAGAAACCAAAGGAAATTAAAATATATATATATATATATTGTTATTACTTAAACCTTTCTCCAATGCTTCTTAACCGCCGAATGTGATAGGGAGCAAGTGAAATCATAAATTTTTCCCCAAATTCTCCTAGTGCGCCGGCCAAGAAGAGATTAAGAGAAATATAAAAGAAATCCATGGATAAATCTAGAATAATGAAGAGGAATTTAGAGATTAAGTGAATCAGTTTCTTTTTTCTTTCTTTCTTTTTCAAGGGCCTATTTAAGGACTTGCTCTCTCCACTCTTGGCCACTGAACGAGTAGAAGAGCAAAAGGGGAACTAATAAAAGGTGCAAAGAAGAGCTCAAGCAAGCATCTAAGAGGAAGGTAGGGTTTCGAAAACTTATCCCACCTTCTTCTACATTCTTTCACGTAAAATTAGAGATTGTTGAGAAAAGTTTCCTTCTAATGCGTTGAAGGATAAATCTGAAAGGAAGAAGGAGAAACATGACAGATCAAGTTCCTAGTGGGAGAAATACCAAGAACAAGTAAGCTATAGTTTAACCATCTTATGGTTTCATGATTTCTTTTTTTAAGTTAAAAGTGGTAGCACCTTGCATTTTTTATCATGGAATTGGACTGATTAATAGATAAAAAGATGACTAAAGGATTGAACTTAAGGTTTAAGGTTTAGGAAGAAAGGTTATTATGATAAAAGAAAATTGGTTGTTAAGAAAATGAATGTTATTGTGAAGTTGAAGAGGTAAGTTGGCAGACCTTAAAGGCATGAGCAACTGATTCTTGGTTGATGATTCTAGTGCTCCCAACATGTTCATAGTAAGGTGTAGTATAGGATTAAAAGATTTTTGTTTTTAAGGTTGAAGAAGGCCTATTTTTATGTCAACAAATAAATTATTCGAAGAAGAGTTACTTATATTTATATATTTTGGTTATTTTCGGATCACTTTGATGTTGGTGCACCAGGAGAAAAATTATACTGATAATTTTGGTCAACTACGAGGTTGTAACCTTAATCCTCATATGTCTTGTGTTACCTTGTATGTTTGTTTTTCCATGATTGTGGACCTGTATCTCCTGAAAAGGGACATGCGTTTGTGTGTATTCAGTGTGGTCTGGGTTCGGAGCCCAACTACTGTGTCTTTCCTAGCGCTATGTGTGACGCCCGTCCTAAATACGCCTTTATTTATCAAAGTTATAGCGCACATGCATCGAAATAATTTGGACGACTTAATGGCGGAATAAAAATTTTCATAAAATATCTTAGCTTGAAAATATGAGGATAAATTTTTTCGCAATTTCGAACCCATCCCACAGTGGGATGTTAATATAGTTATCCAAAATAGACAGACGATAAACGTTAAAGTACAGTCTAACTACTCATATTTTTCCAACAAGTTCCATCTATTGTAACCCTTACAGCTGCATCTTGCCTCTTGATCCTGAATCAATACCTGTCTCTTTCATAGGGTCTGGAGTTCAAATGAATGAACCCCAGGGATAACAGTTAATCTCATATGTAGGTATGAAATGTAAATCACAGTATAACACATGTATAAGCATAGAAGAATTCACAGTAAATAAGTCGCACTGTAACCGCAGTTATTGCCCGAGGACCGCAGCCCTTTAGGACACAAGTCCTATGAGACACACAGCCTCAATCCATAGCTACGATACACACATGCAAAATTATCTATCAACCATGATCTGTCATACATGTAATACGTACATACAAGCTAATAAGATAACAGTTACCCACCCCAAGCTTGGATCCTTAATTTGTCCGAAGGTGCTAGGATCAATAGAGGTGTCAAGGTATGCCTAGCTAGATTTCAAATGCAGATATATATTCTAGAGAATTAATCATGACATTCTCGAGAACTATCGTACTTCAAGGGCTATATCTCGGGAGAGAAGGGTAAGGCTACTACGAGGGAGTAGTCACAGGCGTGAAGAAGATTTATTTTTTATCATAGATATTATTTGGCCCCTAAGGTACTAGAAGATGACTGTATATTTAACCCTTCGGGGGTTATATTTTGTTACCCGTATTCAGAAATCCACCAAGAAATGCGTCACAATAAACTTTGAATCATTTGTGTTTAATCATTCTCGAGAATGCATATGTTGAGTGGCTCCGTGAGTCAAGGTACCAAGTTCATTCATATTCAAGAATCATGTCCTCGAGATCAAAGACGCGATATTTGTGAATAATAGCATTCTAAGTATTGGGCCGTGTATCCTCGAGAATCATATTGCTATTCTCAAGAATCAATTGAAGTAGGAGCATGATTGTTGTTGAATTGAGCAAACGACTAAACCCAAATGGATCAAGAGAATGCATCTTAACAATATTATGAAAGGAATTTTCTTGATGTTTTAGTGGAATGAAATAGTGGAATTTCCCTGAACATTTAGTTTCTCCAAAATTTTAAATTTTGGGATATAATGTAATATACAAATTTTTGTCATGGGATTAATATTCTAATGACCAATTAAGGTCATAATTTTGGGCAAAGGAAGGTTATTTGAATTTTTTCCTTAATAAATATAAGTAAGAAAATATAAATGACAATTTAAGGTTATTATTTGCCTATTTAGGAGATTACTTGTTGATCTTGGTCAACAAGTGAATTTTTGAATATTTTGTGGCTACCTTGGGGTTATTTATGAATGAAATTTGGATATTCTATTATTATTATTATTATTATTGAAATATTGGAAAAGGGAAAAGGGAACAATGATTTTATATTGAATTAAGGAATAGTCAAAATTCTTAGACACGGCTATCACCCAAGAGGGAGGTGAATTGGGTGTCCGATAAAACTTTCGAAACTTTGAAAATCTTTTCAAAACTTATTGAAAGCGGTTTATATGACAGTAATAATTTATAAAGTGATAGTCGATCATTTAAACATATATCCGGTAATATAAGAGAGGAGGGAAGAAAATATGCAAACTGTGATTTATACTGGTTCGGCCCAATCCACCATGACCTACGTCCAGTCCCCAGGTTCCTCCTGAGATTTCAATCCACTATCTCCCTCAAGCTTTAATCGGGTGCTTGAGAACCACTACAATCTCACAAGTTTATTTGAGCACTTGTGTAGCCTTTACAAATCTCTTATCAAGATACTCCCCTACCCTTTTGTAAGGATACAATCTTTGTAATGAATGATTACAAATAATCTTCTCTCTTAGAAGTGATAAGATGAACACGAAGTGCATTACAAATAATCTCACTCTCTAATAAACTATATGATCACTGAGAAGACACAGAGAGAATGAGATAAACGTCAGAAGGCATTTTGACTGAGAGGGAAATTTTGTTTTTGCTGACCGTTCGTTAATCGTCACCCTTCCAATTTGAAGACTTCGCAATTTATAGGTATTTGTGTTTCGACCGTTGCGAGTATTGGACCATTGATCTATTCTTCTAGTTTAGAATATGACCGTTAGAAAGAGATTAATGAGCTGTTGAGAGTAATAAATATATTCGTTCCTCTGTCTCTTCGTAATCTTCTGACGTTGGTCTATATACTCCGTTGACATTCTTTGTTCGATTTGTCCGTTGAGACTCAAATAGAGTGTTGACTGGAAATGGTTGGAATGCTTTATAGTTGCTCAGAAGTCCAATTTCCACTTTCGTGCTTCGTCTCTGCTTCGTCATTTAATGCATCTGACACAAATTTGCTTTATGAAAATTTGATGATTAAAACATGCTAATCATATCGAAAAACACTAGCAAGCTTGATTAAACTTGGTTAGAAGAAGTATAGATCAATAATATGAAGTACCCAAGCTATAATAAATGATTTGCAATTTACAAGAATAGAGATTTCAAATGCAGATATATATTCTCGAGAATTAATCATGACATTCTCGAGAACTATCGAAGTCCAGAGCGCATTGAATCATTTGTGTTTAATCATTCTCGAGAATCAGTTCATTCACACTCAAGAATCATGTCCTCAGATCAAAGACGCGATATTTGTGAATTATAGCATTCTAAGTATTGGACCGTGTATTCTCGAGAATCAGCAAAGGGAGAATAATAAGATCATCGAATTTTTACCACAAATTATCGAGAATCACATCAGAGAAGCATACCAGAGAAGCCTGCGATGTTGATTCTGTCACATACCATTCTCAAGAATCCTTGATCCATTCTCGAGAATCAATTACACATGGAGATGCAAGTGAGTTAATTCTGATTCAAATACTTGGACTCTTTGAAGCCTTGTTTCCGTGCAAGAAGAATCTGCTCCAAACTCGTTGTATTTCGTCCTTTATCATGAGATGAATGGAGGTTGTTCTTGGCCAGTGTTTTTTACAGCATCTTGAACTGACCGTCAACTTCAAAATATCATATCTCCTTCAATTGATCTTCGTTTTTCGTGATCTTGATGTTTTTGGAAAGGTATGTGAGTCTAGTTTCAAATGGAACTAGTTTTAGCTCATTTGGATTTGTCATTTGTGAGATACACTCAAAATACCGAAGATGGGTCTGGATTGTGACGTTGATTTCACTGTCATTTTATAAAATTCATAGCTCCTTCATCTGACCTATTTTGGAGTTATTTTTAAGTCCAAATTACGCATTGGAAGTCTAGTTTCATATGCCACTAGTTTCACCTTAATCCGATCTCTGGTTTGGGAGATATCATCGAATTACCAAACGTCGCCTGAGTGGAACGTGAAATAGAGTTGAACAGAGTAGCTAAAACACGACCATTCTCGAGAATTACAATACCATTCTCAAGAATCACAGTACCATTCTTGAGAATTGATGTTTCATACTCAAGAATGACTTGTAATTTTCACATGAATAGTACCATTCTCGAGAATTACATTGTCATACTCAAGAATGACTTCAGGAAGTTTATTTTAACTCCGAATTGAACCATTCCAACTTCCATTTGATCATGGAGACTTCAAGTATCAATCTAGGAACTTGAATAATGATATTCTCATTCCATTCAGTAAGTTCTTCTTTCTTCCATCTCCTATCTTGATCATTCTTCGCCATTTAACTTGGACTCATCATTCTTTGTAAGTTCTACCTTCTTCAATATCTCATCTTCTTCTCTTCTCTTGATCATTCTCCACAATTTAACTTCTTCTTCAATATTAAATATAAGCATTAGTCAAAGTAGAAGATAAATGTAGTAGGGAAACCTTTTGCTCTTAATATTGATAAGCATATTTGTCATCATCAAAACTAAGCATAACTAACAAAAATAATTGATCAAGAGAGCATGTGATTGGAGGAAAATAAAGATAATTTTGGATCCCTTTCTTATAGATATATTTGGGTCAACTCAAGGAAATTCCAAGGAGATAAAATATGTCTTATGAAATAAGAAGATAATCAAAGAACCACAAGATGTCACATCATGTGGTAGGTGAAAATTGTGGAAGATAAAGGTGCCAACAATGCAAGAAAAGAAAAGGTAAAAGAGCAACCAAAGAATAATAAAAGGCCACATCACATGGTAGGTAGATTATGTGCACATAAAAGTGCCAACAAGGCAAGTTAAAAGTAAAGAAAAGGAGTGGTAAAAGAGTGACAAAGAAATAGGTAAAATTATGGAATTACATGAAGCCAACAAAACAAGTTTGAAGGGACAAAAAGTGATGATTCCACCCTCTCTTTCACCACTAATTTTAGCACACTTGGAGAAGGACATTAAGCTAGTATTTTACCATATGTTAAGGTAAATCTGGAAGTCCCCAAAGAGGCCATATTCGGCCATACTAGACCTAGTATGGACCTAGTATGTATAGGCCATAGAATTAAAGTACCAGTGCAATAGGGCATAAGACACTTTTACAGTACTAATCAGTTGGTAAAAATGCCACTCAGCTATGTTCTAACATATGGGACGATTAGCTCAGCAAATATGTGCTGAAATAGGTATGCACATGGCATTTCCTGAGCAGATATGTGTGCCCTACGTTTTTGGGAGACACCGGTATGTGGTGTCATTTGGTAGGTCTCGATGTGTGCGGTGTAATCCTAAGAAAACCCCCAGCAGAATCCCGGACAAGTGGCACATTCTGGGCCAGGCATGTGGCGTATTCTCGGCCAGACAAGCAGCACGTTCTAGGCAAGACAAGCGGCACATTCTAAACCAAACACACGGCACATTCTGGACCATACCTGTGTTCTATATATACTCATTTCCCCTTATTTGTCTTGGGACCATTTCGGCCAAAACATGGAAAAGAAGAGGGGGAGAGAGAGAGACAAAATAGAGAGAGAAGGAGAAGCAGAAGGAGTAGGAAGAAAGAGAATTGGTAAAGCATAAGGTAGTAACTTTAATCTCATATGCCTTGTGTATCTTTGTATGTATGTTTGCCATGATTGTGGACCCATGTATCGTAAGGGGGACATGTGTTTGTGGCTGTAAGGCCTAGTGGAATTGAGGTCTTTGGGTCGCTACTGAGCCTATTATTCATTCAGTGATGTTGGGTTTGAGACTTGAATATAATTGATTTTCCAAGCATTATGGATTCGAGGCTTGCCTTGTTGAGTAGTCTTGCATTTGTTTAGGACTTGTTGGTCCTTTCGCAATTAACATTGCATGTGGTATGCTGTTTTTATGTTACTACGCGTGATTGTACTAAATGCTTTATGATATGTTCTTTTCCTAATTATGGTTGCTTACATACTCTGTATATGCTTTGTATATGAGATTAATATGTTACTCTAGGATCCTTCGGGATTCCAAACCTTGTTACTACCTGTGAATTTTACAGCATACTGGACGTAGCTCCTAAGATGAAGCGGTGGATGCTAGTAAATGAAGGTGCCAGACTGGTTTTAGATTATTAGGGGAATAATTGTAGAAAATTTATGTAATTATGTTTAAAATTTATAACCAAGATTTGTAATATATTATCACTATACTATGCCCAAACTATTTTACCCGCTATCTTGTCTTTGATGTATAATGTATTTTTGAAAGGTTGTGACACTTAACTCTCCTTTACACTAATTAGTCAACAGATTCTTGTAATGTAGAATCTTCAAATCAGACTTATCAAAGTATAGCCGATTGAGTTTCTGCCAAATTTGAGCAGTTGTTTCTAGACCAACCAGATCAAGAAGAATAGAAGAAGTTACCGATACTAGCAGCCAAGATGCGAGAGCAAAGTCAAGTTGTTCATAGATATCAAATTTTGGATTATCGATTTCCATACCAGTCTCAAGATCTCAAACATGTTGGGCCAGAACTTGAACAGATCCGTCCAAGTAAGAAAATAGACGATGTTGCTTTGCCATGAAGTACATTGTTGCTTCCATATTAGATAGTTTGAATTGTTGAGTTTCACTGTGATCTTCTTGTTAGTGAAGCTACGAATGTTGAGGCCCAAATCGACGGACACCGGAAAAGCTGTTGTGGACATTGTTTTGGTGATTTGTCAATCCAAAATTATTGGAGAGTGATCACCGCCAATGCCTCTGGTTTCTTTTGACTGGAAACAAAGCTTTGCTGGTGTGGCTAGAGCTCTGATACCATATCAATATCTGAATACGAAATATGATTCAAAATAGTTGAATCAAATTCAATTGATAATGAGCTGATCATTTACATTATATAGACTGTTGAATACGGAATAATACGAATGAGAAGAATAACAGAAGGCATAACAACTTGAAAAGTTGAGTGACACATCATGACAATACTATAAATAACAAATGACACATGGCGGACATATTTAAAACTAATTTGCAATCTCTGAATATTCTATTAACACAAGCAATTTTTTATCGTGTTGTGGGAAACATTAGTAAATCATTCATAGACACAGCATCATTCATGGACACAATAACATTGTCCTGGAAAGGAGTAGATTTTGAGTATAGAAAGATTCTTGGACTCATGAAAACTATTGATCTCTCATGGAATCACTTAATAGGAGAAATCCCAAGTGGCATAACTATACTTGTGGCAATGGCTTTCCTAAATCTGTCTAGATATAATTTGAAAGGACCCATTCCTTTCAACAAGGGTCAAATGAAAGATTGGAATCACTCGATTCATCGAGGAACTCTCTTTCTGGTGAAATTCCAATCAGCTTCTCAAATTTGAGTTTTCTCATTGTCTTGAACTTGTCCTTCAACAAAGCATTGATGCAGATGGAGACAATAATCTCATAAGCTTTGGGTTTTATGTGAGCATGGCTCTTGGCTTCATTGATGTATCTTGGGGAGTTGTGGGACTTTAATTCTCAAAAGTTCATGGACGCATTCCTTTTTTCGCTTCTTCACAAACATAAACGACTGGATTTATGTTCAAGTTGCTATTCAGAAGGCAAAGATAAAGAGAAGATTCCAAAACTAACAGTTTCATTTTTATTATATAATTGTGATACTCTGGTTATATGATTCATTCGCTGATTATATGATCAATCTTGAGAAATGATTATATGATTTCTATGTTAAGCTCAAAGTTTTATACTCCCTCTGGTCTTTAATAGAGAACCTATTTGAAGACTTGATCTTGGTTCTTAATGTAAGAGTTAGTTAACTTTTGGGGGAGATTAAGCAAGCTAAATAAGTTACTTAATCATAGGCATATGTTGTGTATCATTAATTATATATTAGTTTATAAGTCAAACAAATTAGTTTGGAGAAAACCGGCGGTATATGAATACTTTAATGTAACTCATTGTCATTTAGCTTCCTTAATTTCTTTAGAAAAAAAAAAGTTAAATTTCTCTTATATTAATGACCAGAGGGTAGTATATATTTTTCATATTTGTTAATTTTTCTAACTTACCCCTATTGATGCTTCCTCAACAATAATCAAGGAGGAGAGGGATGGAGAGAATTAAGGAAGATGACATTAGTGTTTTAGAAAATACTTATCATATTAACTAAGATAACCAACTCATTTAATGTAATTAAATTAGGTAAATGTGTCTTATATTAAGGACCGGATAAGAAAGTATATTTTTATTCCAAAAAAAAAAAAAAAAATACTCAAAGCTAAATTTTTTTTCCTCTCAACGTCATGCGTATTATAATTTCCTTCAACTTTTCCTTATACAAGAGCTAATGCTGCTAACATAGCAAAGTTAAAAGAATTTAGTAAAGAGGAAAAAAGTATATGTACCAAATTAAAAATTGAAGGAAAATATAGGCATCTGCGAAATAGTTCTCCCTCGTTTTTGGTCCATGACACATGTATGCCTATATATAATACACATTTTGTATAATTCAAGAATATGTGATAACTGTGCTTGATTACGTAGAGATAATATTGGATAACTTTGACGATTGGGATGGTGAACGAACAAGACTGGATCGGCTATTTTAATTTCTTGTTTTTGTTTAGATTTTTTCTCTTATCTTTCGGTGAAGGATGAAAGCTAGGTCACTGGCCGGCTGGTGTCAGTGTAATTCCCTGATCCTTGTTGATAGTGTTTTGCAAATAAAGTGAGCATTTCAAATGTTCAATAACGTTGGGCCAAAGATTTTTTTCTTTGTCCTGTTTTCAGGATAATCGCTGTGAAAATTACAACTTTGCGGAAGGATAAATTCTAGTTCGAAGAGTATTTCATAAGGAACAGAGTGGTGATAGAAAGTTTTGAAAATGAAAGGAACAAGAAGCTAAGTACATATGAGCATACACGGTAACGGACATAAGTCCTTGAGAAAACCACACCCTAAAAGGTAGGGGTTGAGGATGGGCAACACAAGGTCTTATAAGGTCCCTTATTTAAAGAAACTCACCCGGTATAGGACCGTGGCACCCACGAACACACATCAACACAGTAGCAATGCATATACTTGACGGTATTTTTGCATGCATCAACGAAATAAGCATCAATGGCAGATTAGTGAGCATTGTTAAGCAAGAGATCTAACTCTTTGGCAAATTTCTCCATGCTTTCTTGTGGCAAGCAAACAGGTACTATTCTACCTTCCTCGCCTTTACTATTGGTATATCCAACGTAAAACGTGAAACCTTGAAACGTCCCAAGTCCACTCAAAGCAGGCCCAGCATAAACAGCCTTGCCCCATCCAAAATCAACATCTTTGAATCCAAGACGTGAGAAATCTGCAACAATAAACGATCTCACTGTTGTGAAACTTGGTCGTCCTCTTGTAACCAACAGATCAGCCACCGAGTGAAAATACTCCCCATTCACTACATCCTTTGCTTTTCTAACCAACTCCAAACCATACTCTAACGGACTCTCACACAGTTCTCCGGCCATTGAAACCGCAGTCGGAAACACGACCGCGTTCCCATAGAAACCTTTTGGTAATGGAGGGTTGAATCTATCGCGTCCCATACGTGCATTAGCGAGGAACATAAGACGTACATCGTCTTGTGGGTCTAGTTCTAAAGCTTTTGTACGACAATGCCAGAGACATGCCGTGACAAGATCGAATGAAGTTGATTGGGTGAGGTTTTTGGGGAGTAATGTACGGAGGGATGAGATTTCGGTTGGTCCGAAGAAGAAAGAGCGATGAACAATGTTTGTGGAGGGGATAGGTTTTCCGACAACTTCATCGTACTCATGATGAGTGCATGTAACGTTTGGTGAGTCTCTTGCGTTTAGACGTTCTCTGTGCCACACAGGTTGAATCGAAGGTTCGGTTGCTCCTTTGGCTATTTCGGCGAGGGCATTTATGAATTGGGCAATACCAGGACCATCACTCATGCTATGATTCATGCGAAGACCAAAGATGAAGCCACCACACTTTAGACGTGTTACCTATAATTTATGGAGATAGGTCATATATGAGTATAGCAAAATTCATAATACATCCAATGCTAATATGAGCAGGTTTTAATTAATTTGATTCTAACTATAACTATAAGGTTTCATTCCTTCTTAGTTGTCATATTCAATGTTTCTTTCCTATAACTCCCCTTTTTTTATTGAGGAACTTTTATCACTACATGTTACCTAATTTGAGAGTTAATTTTTGTCCTAAATGGTAAAACTATTTCTGATATTTTTTCTAATTTACCCTATTGATGCTTCCTCAAGAATAATCAAATAAAATAGAGATGAGGGAAATTAAAGAAGATAATAGGGTGTTTTGAAAAAAATAAAAACTAATAACTAAATTTCTTAATCTAATTAAATTAGATAAATAGATCTTACATTAACGATTGAAATGAGTAAATTTTAATCCCCGAATGGCAATTGAACAAGTACTGCAAAAATTCACTTTATAATACTCCCCCCGGTCCTAAATGTAGAAGCTATTTGTAGGCGTTGCTTTTGTCTTATATTTAAGAACACCTCATACATGTTTCATAAGTACATGTGATCTACATATCTAAGGAGTTAATTTTTTTCAACCGTATATCTCGAACTAACTATAAAACTTTCTAAATAATTAAACAAACCCCTCTAGATAATGACTTTTGATTTATTGATAGTAATTTTGATATTTTACAATAAATAGATAATTTTAAATAGTCTAATTAATTTATATAAAATTATTATTAGGTGCTTATAATAAGAACCAAGGAGACTAATTAATTATTTTTAAAAAAAAATATCACATTAATTCCACATACTAAAGAGGTTTTCATTTTCCAATACAAAATAATTAAAGGAGTTAATTTAATGAAACCATGCAACACACATTTATGATAAACAACTAACAATTAATTTTGTTAACCGTTGTAAATTAAATAAGTTATTTTGTTCCCACATTTAGAACCAGAGGGTAATTACAAATAAGCAACTTGCCTAATTTTTCAAGATTTCAACTTAAGAGGTTATATACAATGTTTAGAACCAGAGGATGAAGTATATACTTTAGCAAACAAAACAACAACAAACAGAGAAGTGTATATGAGACCTGAATAAGCAAAATGGGAGAGTGAAGGTTTCCATCTGAACCAGGGGGAGAGTAAAGAAGCTCTTCAAAGCATGGAAATGGAGGATGAAGATCAACACCAAACTGTTGAAGGGTGACGTCAGCATCTGCCTCAATGAACATAACACCTTCTTCATTACAATCCACCATAAGCTTACGACCTTCACCTTCCCTGAGTCTTCCTGCAAAAGGATAATAAAACACAAGTGTTTGAGCCAATGCTTCTCTGATGACTTTGACTGGGTCCTTCCCTGCCATGGAAGGTTCAGGGCGATAGAAGTGTACGAATGGAGTTTGGGCTCGTAAACCAGCTTGGTCATCTATGTCTGAAAGAAGCTTCACTTCATGAGGAGTTGGCTTCGCCGGAGTTATAAGCTCCGGTTGCCTCCTCCTCACGGTGAAGACGAGATTGGAAGGAGTTTGTAGCGCCATAATCTTATAAGCTGATCTCAAAACCCAAGTGGGGAATTTGAAACAAGATATGTAGACGATGAGTATACAGAATTAGGAGCTTGATGATTCATTTGGATGGTTTGTTTATGAATATATATACTAGTCTAACTTTTTTTTTTTGAAGGCTCTGGTTAAAGGGAATAAAACATTTTATTAGAAAGGTCTGGGTCAATTGGTTTT
This sequence comes from Acacia acuminata, assembly GCA_019022655.1. NCBI lineage: Eukaryota > Viridiplantae > Streptophyta > Magnoliopsida > Fabales > Fabaceae > Acacia > Acacia acuminata. The sequence continues at coordinate 1,062,951 of JAFJYI010000224.1, forward strand.
TCTATTATATCTAAAAGTAGTAACAACCAGACAAGTTTTTAAATCGGTTGAAGCAATAGATAAGGATCCTGGTCTAATTGAGGCTAAGCCGGATCCCACCGTTGATGATTAAAACAATGTAATTTAATTATAATGTATAAAAATTATTTTATATACAACATTTTATTAGAAAGGTCTAGGTCAATTGGTTTTTCTATTATATCTAAAAGTAGTAACAACTAGACAAGTTATTAAATAGGGAGAAGCATAGATAAGGACCCTGGTCTAATTGAGGTTAAGCCGGATCCCATCGTTGATTATTAAAACAATGTAATTTAATTATAATGTATAAAAATAATTTTTATATATTTTATTAGAAAGGTCTAGGTCAATTGGTTTTTCTATTATATCTAAAAGTAGTAACAACTACACAAGTTATTAAATAGGGAGAAGCATCAGATAAGGACCCTGGTCTAATTGAGGTTAAGCCGGATCCCACCGTTGATGATTAAAACAATGTAATTTAATTATAATGTATAAAAAAACATTTCATATATACATATACACACACATATATATATAAGGAATTAAATAACTAAATGAAACATTATTCATGCATAAATCACAAATAAACTAACAAAACAAAGTTACAGAAGTATAAATACGATAAGTTGCTTTTTTTTTTTTTTTTTTTTTTAATAACTCAAAACCACATTATTTTAAGGCTCAGCAAGAGGAAAAAACTCATATGAAATTCAACTTGATTGATCCATCCGAACCATTAGATTGACAGGTATTCCCAATTTAGTTGATTAACTAAACTGGGCAAATTACCAAATCACGCATCCGGAATATAATTATTACAACTCTAATCCTTATTATAAATCTAATTTGACCAACTCTCACATACCAAGAAATGGAACTTAAGATATTTAATGTCATAAATTATTGAGTTTTCTAAATTTACCCTTATTTAATTATGACTATTGAAAAAAATATTATATATTTTATCTCACCTACATTTTCAATAAGGGTAAAATTGGAAAGCAATCATTAACGATTTTAAGTGTAAAACTTTAGGACCAAATTTTTTACAAACTAAACTTTTAGCAAAGGCTAAAATAGTATATCACAATTGTAATGGGACGGCTCCATATCCCCATAAAGCTTGGCCAAATAACAAAAAAGAGAGCATAAAACAAAATATGAATAAACAAAGAAGACCTGAGGACTGATTATTATAGGAGGTGACAAATTTACCAATTACCATATCTATGCGAATCTAGAAATTGAGAGATTCCTGGTTCTTGGATAGAAGCATGTATTTTAATAAACTAATATTTAATACTATTAATTGATTATACACATTGTTTTGTGGTTTTTCACCGAATTACGACCCCCAAAAAAAAAATTACACAAATTACGATGCATAATGATTAATATCATCTTGTGCATATGAATCTTTTGTGTGGGTTAGGCTTCATTTGTTTTGTTAAGGTTTAAAGGGAGATATTACGGCTTAATTTTCAAAAAACTTATCGACAAACAAATTATCTACCAAAAATAAATTGAGTTCAACTTTATATTTAAATTTAGAGTAAAATACTCTGACCACCCCTCTGTTTTATTTTAATTACCAGACCTCCCCTCTATTTTGAAAACCCATAAAGACCTCCCTTAAAACTAAAATTATGTTACACAAATCTCCCTTATATTTTGAGATTATATTTCTATCCACCTAAACCGTTAGTTGACCGTTAAGTTTGACTTTTGAACTTTTGTTTTACCAAAATACCCTACTTTAACATTATAATTATTTAAAATATATATGTGTATGTGGGCAAAAAAAAAAAATTTATATCACCAAATTTTTATCCTAATATTTTTTTTTTAACTTTATAATATGTTAAAAATTTATGAAATTTGAGATTGTAAAATTTATAATTGTAATTTTTTACCATATTTATTAAAATCTTATTTACTTTTAGTTTCTTAAATGACTAAAAATATATATCAAATATAATAAACTATATATGTTTGAGGGATTGTATTAAGTCATTTAAATTTAAATTTTGATATTTTTTCTACAAACATTTAAAAAACTTACTTAAATTTTTAAAATTTTGTGATATTTACAAGTTGTGAATTAAAATTTAGGATTTAGCATTAAGGGTAAATTAGTAAATAAATTTTATAAATTTCAATTAAAAATATATGTTTAGAATATTTTTGCAATATTCTTAACAAAATTAATGGCTTGGACTTAAGTGCATGTTACAAAATAGAAAGGAGATCTATGTAATTAAGACAAAACAAAAGGGTGGTTAGAGCATTTTACTTTAAATTTTAATTGAAAACTTGTAAATATCACAAACTTTTAAAAATTTAAGTAAGTTCTTTAAATGTTGGTAGAAAAATATCAAAATTTAAATTTAAATGACCTAATACAATCTCTCAAATATATATAGTTTATTATATTTGATAGAAAATAATATATTTGATATATATTTTTAGTCATTTAAGAAACTAAAAATAAATAAATTCTCAATAAATATGGTAAAAAATTAAAATTATAAATTTTATAATCTCAAAATTCATAAATTTTAACATATTAGAAAGTTAAAAAAATATATTTGGATAAAAATTTGGTGGTATAATTTTTTCCCACATACATATATATATATATATATATATATATGTTAAATAATTCTATTGTTTAAATAGGGTATTTTTGGTAAAACAAAAGTTCAAAAGTCAAACTTAACGGTCAACTAACTGTTTGGGTGGATGAAAATAGAATATTAAAATATAAAGGAGGTCTATATGGGTTTTCAAAATAGAGGTGAGGTCTGTGTAATTAAAGTAAAATAGAGGGATAGTTAGAGTATTTTACTCTTAAATTTATGGTTGATTACTGATGATTAATGAGTATTGAACAATTTGAATAACAAGGTTTTGAAAGCTTCCTTGTTATAGCTATGTTCCACAGACAGACAAATGAATAATAATAAGTCTCAAAAATTTGATTCATATTATTTCTAAAATTAATTAATTATTCAAAAGATCGATCAAACATCCTAAGAATAGATATACCGATATTGGTTGGTTTGTTACGCAGTTGTTTTTGTTAAAAAAAACTAGGGGCTGCTAAAACAAGTAGCTGGTTTTTCTATTTTTCTTTTTTTCAAAGCACAAGTTGTATTACCCAAAGGAAAAGCAGCACGTGGTGGTGGACCAAATAAGCAACTCGGCTGCGAGGAACATTACAAGTCAAAAAAGAGAACTTGATTGTTATACTTTAATAATGGAGATTGGAGAATGAGCATCAAGCAAATTGGATAATTAAACCATTGAAAATTAAGGCATGATACTATGAAACTTCATAATTTAAAAGAAAACATGACTAGAGTAGGGGGAATGATTCTTTTTTTCCTAAAACACTTTGGGCCCCCCAGTAGAAATTCAAACTCAATTCACCTATTTCTATAGTCTAGCTGTTTCACCATTAGACTAAGAAACCACCCCTCGTCCTTGGGTTCAACTGACGAGACTTTCTCACCTAAATGGAGGGGGTTCGATCCTAGAGTTGATCGAGTCTTCAAGGAAGACGTTAAAGTACATGAAGTAGTGGAACGCTTATTTAGGTAGAGTGTGGAGGCATGTGTACTCTCCGGCCAAAGATATCCATGTGAATTTGCCCAATGCTCTTACCTTGGGTATAGGAAAGCCCTAACCCTTTCCTAAAATTTTTTTGGGTTTAATGTTTCTACTTTTGCTGTAAAAACATTTTTTCTGTCACACTCACATCAAAGTGAGTATGTTCAGGGACCCACTCACTTTTATGTGAGTGTGAAAAAAAAAATGTTTTTGCAGCATATACATACATACATACGTGCCTATGATAAAAGAAAATATGAAAAGAAGCTTTCATAATTACCAACTTGTTCATGTTGGTTGGACAAAAGAAAATGCGACATGCATGGACCACCTAAGCATCTCACAAAAGCAAATGCTCATTTTTCGTTTCTCTTGTTTGAACTCTACAACTATCAATATAATAATAATAAGCCGTAGCAAGATATTTTTTTTATTTGTCTTAAAAAAACACGACCACAAATACCGCATATTTTTCTTCTTATTTAAAAAATGAAGAAAATTTTTCATTCGCCCCAACTTGATGGGTATCTTCGGAAAAACAAGCATAAGCCCCCCGAAACATCTGGCAATAGTGCCAAATGTGGAAAAACCCATTTGTCGTTTCTACTATTCATGGCTTGTTTTGTTTCTACAGCTATCATTATATTAATATAAAATATAAACTTTATGATTATGGAATATATTAATTATAAATAATAACAATGTAATTAATTTTATGTATTTGTTAGTCAATGTATAATAATAACTTAATAAGCCCCACCAAACCCATCATTTTGTTCAAATATAAAATATATATGAAGAAAAGCTGTCATTCTCACCAAGTTGATCAACTTGATCTTCGCCGGATAATTAATAAACTTTCTTTTTCCAACCTTTGTAAACATGCATGAATCTAAAGAAAAAAATAAATATTGCTTAGATTCTGACCCAGGAAAAAGAAATAACTAAATTCACTCACCATCAAACAACTCATTTATCATTTATATTCAAGTTTCCAATTTGTATCTAAGTACACGTTGTTACCATGACCTTTTGGGTTGTCTTGTACTAAGTAGGACAGTCCAATACACAAAACTCTCACCAAGTGAGTCTAGAATGGGGCAACAAGTAAAGTTACTTTTAGGATTTGAACCTCTAGATTATATGACAGCAATTTTACTATCGTTGCAATACTCACCCTTTTTTACTCAAAAAGCCTATTAAAATTTACTTTTTCATGAAAAAACAAAGGAAAAATCATGAGATGTTACACACCTACCGGCCTCGTCTTTTCAAGTGGCGGGTAGTGTGATCCTTTATTTTTATTCAATTTTAAAATTACTCGCCCAGGTTAATTTTACGCCATTCATCAGAGTATTAGCAGCAGAGCATGTATCGGTTTGGACAACTATACCGGTAAAGTAAAATACTGAAAGGTAAATTTCCCCGAAGGGATTAAATATACAGTTATCCCGAATCATAATTTCCAAAATAAATATATTATCGTAATACAGTCATCCAGAAAACCAAAATAAATAACCAAAAAGAGTCACCATTAGCCTGCACATAAATACACCAATCCACTCATGATCTTACCTCTATCTCCTACTCGAGTTCTAGAAGTATTGCCTGGTGACTTAAAATGGCCTGAGATTCAAAGTTGAATCTCAGAGTAACCGTTAATCTCATACAAGATGTATATGCAATACATGTTTTAAAAAAAAACTACAAATAAATACAAACCACATAGCATTCAGTAACATGCACACAGCAAGGCACACAGCCACATCCGGAACTAGAAATCCTAATAGCACACAACACAAACTACAGCAGTCCTAATAGCACACAGCACAGACCATCAAGCACAGCACACAGCAAGGCCTTTAATGCACACAGCATGTTCTAGTTCCATAGCGCTTGGAAATAAATGACAACATAATGCATGCAATTTCTATGGTAAAGCATACATACAAAAGTCATACAAAGTTTACGGGGTTAAGGTTACTACCTGGCAGTCGACCACAAATATCAATAATTTCCCCAGCACACAGATAATAGAGATAGCCTTGCTCTTGGATCTTAGCTTTCTTGAATCTTTGTCCTCTTTGAATACCAAGATCACTTTGGCCTAGGCTCCTCCAACAAGATGAGAGAATGATTTGTTAAGATCTCGACACAATGAAGAAGGTAGATCAGAAGAGAGTAGGAGGTGAAACTACAACTACTTACCTTGATCTTTGATCCCAAGCTTCCTCTTGTTCTTGAGATTCTTGTGGAATGGTTTCTTTCTCTCTTCCTCTCTCTCAAAATTTCAAACTAGCAGCCCTAAATGAGGAAGATATGGGTTTTTAAAATATCCAACTATCCAACTTGCCCTCCAAGTAAAGATTGGCTTGCTCAAAAAGCCACTTTCTCTCTTGCTTTTTTCCATAGGCTTCTAGAAAGCTATATTTGCTTCATGATTTTTTTCCCCCTCTTCCCCTCTTGGTTCGAAAATTAAGGCTGTTAGGAGGAAGTTTTTGGCCTTTAATTTCCCTTAAATAAAGTTTCCAATCACCCTCCTTTCACAATTAAATATTACCCCATTTTTTCCATAATTTTTCTAGGTCCTTCTAGGTACTTTTTAGCTCCCTAATTAATTCACATGTCTTGATTTTTCTCCCTCTTCCCTTGAAATCCGAAATTCAAGGGGCATTTTGGGAAAAAATTTGTGTCCTCTAGATCAAGATTCTCAAACCGGGATCGGGTCAAGAACCGGTATTGGGTTAAGGGTCAATGGGTCAAACCGGAGTTGAACCGGGACCAAACCGGTGAAAAATTGATTTCCTTTTCTTTTTTCTTTTTTTTTTAACTAACACCCTTCATTTTTTATGTTTAAAATAAATAAAATATCACCTCCTCTCCCTACTGGCAAGGAAACAGTGCGTCAGATCCTAATTAATAAGCTAGTGGCTCACGTGACCCACCAGTGGTTCAACCCAATATCCAATGGGCCTTTTGATTTTTTTTTTTTTTCTTCACTGGGTTGTCGTAAAATATGAACTTGAAATGAGTACAATCAGTTTTAGATGGATAGATGTTGCCACGTAAAAAGTTTTCCCAAACCCATGTCCTTTTTTATCCCAACAAAAAATTAAAATGCATAGCTTAATTCATGGGATTTCACGTCGGATAGTACATGACTCTTTCAAGATGCAGAGTCTCATTTCTCACACAAATATCGACACAAGTCACACTCTTCAAACTTCATTTATTTTCAGTCCTCTCTCTCTCTCCATCTTCACCACTTAGATCTATCTCTCCCTTGGTTGCTCTCGTTCTCCTTCCCTCCACATATCTCCCATCATTCGTTGCTGCTCCTTTGGCCTCCACAGCGACCATCACCGGCGTCTTCCCTACTTGTGGAGAACCTCTACATTTTGAAGCACAGAGGTATGAACTCGTCGCCAGCCACCGCCGACATCCACGACGTCTTCTCTTCAGACCTACCTTCACCTTCTTTTTTCTCCACCACCTTTTGCTCTACTCGCTCTTTTCTCACCGCCGGCTTGTATGAAACTCACCGCCAGCACCGCCGACACTCTCTCCTCCTTCTCGTTCCTTTGATTTTTTTTTTTTTTTTTTTTTTTTTTTTTAAACTTTTTTACTCTAACTCAGTCAACTCGGCCGATTCAAGGCCGACTTGACCGAGTTGACTCCGGGTCAACTCGTGACTCCAATTTTACCCCTAACTTGGACCGGTTTTCCGACCGGTTCGACGGTTTTCGTCCCGAACCAACTGGTCCGATCCGAGTTTCAAAACCATGCTCTAGATCCTTCTCTTGGCTCAAGCATTCATGAGATTGATGATGTAAGGTGGATGATGTCACTTGGCTTACATATGCATGATGTCATTGATTTTCAAATTCAAAGTTTAGCTCCTTCATCAAGTCATTTAGCTTCTAGATGGTCCATTAATCCATGAACATATTTTAATTCCTTCCTCCTCCTCTTTTAAGTGAAATGGGCCTGCTTCTTAGGCTCCAACAATTGTCTTGCCCCTTAGCCCATTAGTTCTTAAGTTCTTGGCTTGCACATGTCACATTCTTGGGCATATTTGGAATTTTACTCTTTTCTTCCTATTTCTTCCCTCTTGTGCAAAATACTTAGGGGTAAAAAGGAAAAATATTTGTCTTGACTTCCATTGTCATCTATTCCCTTAGGTTGTCCATGTCGAATTTAATTTTACCAATCTTTAATAAACAATTCCTCATCCTTCTCTTACTTTAATTATTTCATGCAAGAAAATGAATATTACTACCTCCAGTCCTAATTAAAGGAACACTTTTGTAGTGCAATTTTGCACTACAAAAATGTTCCTATAATTAGGACCGAAGGGTATACTAACTAAGGACTTGATGAAAATTCATATATTCCATCGACATAATAATAATTCATTTAGTACAGTAATTCACATGAAAATTGGGGATATTACAACTCTTCCTTTCTTATTTCCTCCAAAAACGCAAGAAACCCTTATCAGTCCAAGAAATGTCATGTGCATATTTATTTCAGCACATTTTTGCTCAGCTAATTGTCCCATGCCGTAGGGTATAGCTAAATGGCATTTTTATCAACCAATTAATACCGTATAAGTGTTTTGTGCCATAAATGAGGTAGTTGAATGTCACTTCACAAAGTCCAATTGTTTCCTCCTTGTGACCCTTGTTAACCTAGGGTCCCATAGGCTTTAATTATGCCTAAGCATGTATTAATTGCAATGTCCTTTGACTTTAAACCAAGATATTTTAGGCCTTCATAAATGCCTTTTGTACTTTGTAATCATGAAGGGACACATGTCACCATTCTATTTGGCCAACACAAAAGTAGCTTTTTCACTTGTCATGATGAGGGGACACGTGTCATAATCTTATTAGACCAACACAATAGTATATCATCATTAGTCATCATGACCTTACTTTATTAAAGTTACTTTAACAAAGCTACTATATCGGTGCTTGCTCGAGATCCTGCTCGAGTTTTACTTGCGATTGTGACACAAATACCAAGACCTTACAAATGATGCTACATACCGATGTTTTCTAAAAAAACGCAAGGCATACTTGACTGCCCTAAAAATGCCGTATACTTACCTATACTGACATATTTTCGCTTAACTATTGTCCTATACCTCAGGACATAGTTGGATGACATCTTTTCCAACCGGATTTACACAATATACGTCTTCTGTACCCTTTTTTCATTGGCCTTTAATTCTACGGCTTATACATACTAGGTCCACTGACCTGTATAGCCAAATTACTTAGTCCCTGAAAAGCTTCCTATCTCTCGATATTCTTGGGACTCTTCCCAAACTGGGCTTAGTCGTTTGTCTTATACAGGCTTATCCTCAAGTTTCAATGCCCAAAATTTAGGATAGTATATGAGACCACTGAGTAAAATTCAGAATATGACAACAGACATTCTCATGAGGGAAAAAAACATTTAGGAAAAGAATAATTTTTCCAAATATAAGAAAAACCATTTTCATGAAAAGTGAATATATCTAGTTGTTATCATGACTTTCTGTTACTTGTTTTTCGTGAAAGCCATCAGCATATATAGGCTTGTTTGGATTATCATTGTAAAAGTAACTTTTGTTTTATCTAACTTTTGTAAATTGAAGTTAGGGTGAAAATCTATTAATGTAATGTGACTTAGTTTGGATAAATACATATTAAAAAATGAAAAAAAAATTGCGAAAAACTTGTTTAGATTATATAATAAAAATCCATTTTTAGAATTAATGTTTGAATACAAAGAAAATTCAAAAGCCAAAAGTCCAAAAAAAAAAAAGTATCCAACAAGCTTTTGATTGAGATAGTAAGCGACCTCTACTATAGATTCACATATATATAACACTTAATAGCAAATAAATGTCATCTATGTCAAGACGGAATATATAACACTAAAACTTAATGTTTAAATATGTGCTTCATCATATATTGATAGGTAGAATTCGCAAAACAAAAACATAACCGTTATTATTATTAACCGTTATATCTTTAGTGACAAACATTATGGTTCTTACAAACAAACCGTTATTTAACGCATACAAACAATTTGTCTTCCAAACTAATATTAGGGGAAACAAAAATATAATGGTTGTAATTATTAACCATTATGCATTTAATGACAAATATAATAGTTCTTAATTATGAAATAACCATCATGTAACATTTAAAAACAATTTGTGTCTTCCAACCTTATATCAGTAAAAATATTATATATATATATATATATATATATAAATATAATGGTTATAAACTGACCATAAAATATGAATGACAAAAACAACGTTTCATAACAAACAACCACCATATCAAAAAATAAATCTAAAAAGTACATTTTCACAATCTCGTTTGATCAAATACCAAGTACTACTTTTCCTTAGTCAAATACTTTTTGATAAACTCTATTTAAACTGACCTATTCCTTTTTTTTTTTTTTATTACTTTTCTTTATCACCACATCCTTCTCTCTTTCATTATGGTCATTAGACCCTAGAGAGCTCTTTCAATTCACCCTCTTCCCCCTCCTCATCATCCTCACCCTCCTCATACACCATCTCCACAAGCTCCTCCTCCTCCCCCTCCTCCACCACCACCTCCTCCCCTTCCTCTTCTTCTACTCCTCCTCATATGAAGGCTCTGCCGCAAACGTTGACCTGCCCTAACCACTCCACAAGGCAACTCGCTACATAGCCAACAATGTGAATAGGATATAGGAAGTTGAATATCGTCCTTTACAACAATAAGGCTGTATATTATTACTTCCAATCAAATCATTCATCTCCTTCCTCTAACGTCGATGATGTGCTAAGCAAGGGGATGGGTGGGAGGAGAAAAAGCAATAGTGGTGATGAATGAAAATCACTTTTATTTTTTTTTTCTAATACTAAAAAAAAAATATTACTAGGAAAGTAGCCCAAAAATATAAAATAAAAAAATCAATTGATACTTCACAACTATTACTAAATAACTGTTACTTATGTTAACCATAGCAACTTACACAGGACATGTTCAATTCTATTTATAACCCTTTCCATTTCAAATGACATGTTCTGCTCAATAACCCACAAAACCCTTTCCATTCTACTTCTGTTTAATTTTAACAAGAAATTATCTTTAATACTAAAGGACGCGTTCAACAATACGATAATCCATGAAACTCTTTCTATTTAAGTGTCTAAAAACTAAACTTCATTTCTCCACTTCTATTTCAACTTCTCATATTCAACTTCTTATTTTTGTTAGTCATCGATATCATGCACAAATGCAAGAGATCTTCTGGTTCATCATCTTAGGGTAAAACCAAAAGATGGTTTCCCTCCATCCACAAGAGCTAAAAGGCTTATCCATGCTAACTATGAACTCCAATGTATAGTCAAGGTTTACATGAGGGAGTAAGGATACTTGGACAAGGGCTTGAAGGAACAGACCTCTCTCATTCGCTCTCTGGAACAGAAGGTGAACAAATTACTTGAAAATGAAGAATTTGATGATGCATCTTATTCTTAATCACTATAACTATTTATTTTTTGTTTGTTTATTTGCATTGTAGTTTTTTTTTTCTGTACGTAATATGGGGTTGAATAATCAAACTCAAAAACTATTTCTTCTTTAACTGTGATTAAATAGTTAGCTGCTTAGGAATTTGATTACATTTTGATATGTTAGTTTCGGCATTTCATACACTTGTACTAGACTTTCATCCCCATGACAAGATTAATTTCATCCTCCCTAATTGTGTCAATAACTAGGGTGAGAAGATGAAGGAAGATGTGAAGCACTATGAAGCGAATTTATTGATGAATAACTTCATTAGGACGACGCCAGACTAAAAGAACACTTACTCCTTAGTGCCTTACATTCAAGGGTACGTACATCATTATTTTCTTAAATTAGTTTTAATTTATTTTGCAACTGTCCAGATGGTGTGATATATTATTGTACTTAGTAGACATTGGATGTTCATAGTACTAAATCCATTTTGCAAAAAGATTTGGTACTACTCTCTTGGCGAGGATCTAGCAAAGAGACCATTCAAACAAGAGACATTTAACCAGTGTTATCCATTCATCATCTTTTATAATTAAGTTTAGCTTGCATGTTTCTATATATATAATTTTTTATTGTATCTACTCATAATGGTGTATAGGTAGAAGGCATTAAATAATCTTGAGTTTAGCAGTTGCAACCTCACCAATGGCTGCTTCAGAAATGCTTTCAAGTGGCTGAGACCAAAGGTATATATATTATTTAACAATAACTATAGTATTAAATTGAAGCACACATATAATTTACTTTTGACTAGCTGGATCATTTTTCTTCTCTTATTTTTATAGTGCCACGGCAATCAAAAATTGTAATGATTGTGGGTACTACATGATGTGGTTCATAAAGGACATAATCACACACAATCCTAATAATAATGATCCTAATAAGGTATATTATATGCTCAATTTGTTCGTATATATGTTCATTAGCTATATATAAAAATATCTAATTTTATCTACTGTTTCCTTTTAGCATAGTATTGTTATGCTTCATGTACGATGGTTAGCCCGTCACAAATGAAAGAAGTGGCCAAAGAGTTGGCAATATCTCTGCAGCTTTAGTGGGATAGGAAAACCTACCATGAATAATGGTAAATTTATGGGATAAGGTCTTAAATGCCATGGAAGTTTTCACTAAGGAGCAATTTTGCCCTGGAAGTTTTCACTAAGGAGCAATTTTGCCCTTCCGTCCGCAAATATTAAATTTGACTATTAAATCGTCAAAGACCACACATGTTATGCCTTAAAAGGGTCAAACTTGGAGTCGAGAGAATGAGATCCTTGAGATGTTGAGCTCAAGGAGGCGAATTTTTTGTGAAGCCGAACTGGTCAAAAGGATTGAAAGGTCGATTGTCACAAAACCCAAAGGAAGCATCACTTATGATCTAAGCAAATGATCGTCTATACAAACGTAAATATTATAACTATTGATTTTTTTTACTGAACCAATTTTTGGAACAATTCATTTCTCATTTTGTGTTTCATTTGCGTTTTGTGACAGACCTTTTGTTTTAAACATGGTGAAAGATCCAAATCACATTCTTCTTTCAACTTAGCCAGATCAACAGAAACAATTGGGTAGAATATTTTGGAACCATAACGTTCTTTAAATTTAGCAGTGTCATCTTCTGAGAATCTAACTGATTCCTCTAAGAATCCTCTAGGCCTCGTAGTATGAGTATAAATTTCAACTAAGGCTGGATTCTTGGTAGATACCTGAGGAGCAGATTGATCGTGTTCCTGAAAATGATGAGAGATGGCTTCCCCAGGCGTAGGAACGGAATGCTGTGTAGATTGTTTCTTTCTCAGTTGCAGTTTTGCCCTTGAAGACTCAGTAGGCTCTATAATTTTCCTTTTTCCTTTCCCAGACGCTCGTTCTTGGTCGACAGGCTTTTTGGGACCTTGAGCTTGCTTCTCAAGGACAATTCCTTTCGGTCTGGGTGGAATTGAGGTTTGAGTGGCGGCAACTCCACGAATTGATTTATCCACCTCATGTCTGAAGCGATTTGGAAAGGATTTCAACCTTACAGGTCGTTCTGATTGAGGCTGAGAAGAGGATTTGTTCTTTTCTTGGTTGGATTCTTGAGAATTTGCAGAGACAGTGCGTTTGGAGGTCATTTTTGCAGAGTTTCATCAAGGAAGATGAGAGAATTTGGGGGATTTAGGGTTAAGCTCGAGATAACAGTGAAGTGTAGAGGAACAATTGGGTTTTTACTCAAATGTAGATTGCGACAAACTTGAGGTTACAAGTGTAGGCTCGAGTTTGCGTAAACTTGTACTAACCTGGACTTCAAGAGCGTATGGGTGAACTCTTGAACTTCACTTCCAAACTCGAGGTTAATACTTACAGGCTCGAGTTCGTGAAATCCTCTTATCTTGGTTGCTCTCTGTATCCCGTAAACTCGAGGGTATAAGTTTTAGGCTCGAGTTTCTTCATGTTGTTGAGTTCAGGGTTCCTCTCTGTCTGAGCTAAACTCGAGGTTGCTTACTTATAGACTCAAGTTTGGCTTTAACTAGACTCTCATTTCCTCTCTGGCTCTCTCGAGCTCGAGTTCATCATTAATAGGCTCGAGTTTGCTCCTCTTGACAGCAAACTTCAGTGGAAACAACCTGCATAAAACATATTTAGATACTCTAATGCTTAAGTTAGTTAACTTTATATCATCAAAACCATAACTAACATTGAGTGAAAGATACTTACAACTCATTGGGATTTACCATTCTCAATTCTCTTCTTATGAAATTGAATTGCTCCTTGGCCAATGGTTTGGTGAAATTGAAATTGAAGCCCTCCTGAGTATCTACCAAGTTATTGTGTCCTTGGGTTCAAACTGTTTTAACCATGGTAGATACTCAGGAGGGCTTCAAAGTCGAGCAAGAAGCACTGAAGAACCAGATTGGTGATCATTCAACTAGTATCTCCACTCTTCTGGTAACCATGATGAGCCTCAATGACAAGATGGATCAGATTCTAAAGAATCAGTCTATGGGTGCTTCTGGTTCTGGTATTGGCATTTCTACCTCAGTGGCCCTAGTTCAACTATGCCCGATATAGCTCCCGAACTGTCCTAGCCACCGCACCGACCACTAAACCACTCACTACTCCAACCACCATTGAGCCCACCATTCAGATCGAAACTCCTTCTCATCCACAGATTCTTCTCACCCCACTAATCCACCCTTGTTTCTTGATGACAAAGGGGAGAAGAGTGAAGAGGGATAGCACTTCATTTTAAAATTTATTTTAATTCATTTTAAAATTTCTTTAATATTTGCTTTTGAAACTCTAATTTCTGTCTTAGTTAATTCTCTTATGAAAAATGTTTTGTTGCTAATCTCTGGTGATTTTACGCTTTCTTTGTCCTTCTAAGTTTTGTAAATTGTCTGCTGTTTCTGCAACTTGTGTGCTGCATTGTAAGTCAATTAAATCTTTCCAAATGCTTAATTCAGCTTTCAAAATAAACTTAGACTAATGGACATCATGATGAAATGCTTATCTGATTTCAAAACAAACAAATCAAGTTTAAAATCTTTAAGTTTGAAAAATGACAGATTGTCTTCTATATGCACAAATGACCAAAATCTGATTTTTAAGCAAATGAATGTTTACAAGTGTTGTCATCATCAAAAAGGGGGAGAATGTTAGTTCTCTATATGTTTTGATGATAACTCGACAATTGTAAACATGTATGGATGTTTTTGGACAAATTAAATGATTGATGAAACTTGTTGATTTTAATCCAAAAACATTCTGTCAGCGCCAAACTCGAGTTTAGATTTGGTAACCTCGAGCTTGCTACTGACAGAAAGCCAAACTTGCCAATTTGCTCTTTCAACTCAAGACTGAACCAGAGGTTTAAACTTGAGAGTTTTCCAAAGTTTACTCATATTTTGTATTTTGACTTGAAAACTTTTTTAAACTCGAGACTACAGTTTCTAAACCTCAAGTTTGCAACTTCTAGAGAAGATTTCAAAGAGTTTACATAACATGTAAACTCGAGTTTGTAAAGACAAACTCGAGCTTGCCTCTGGCGGGAAGAATTTTCAAATTGAGAAATTTTAATAAACTCAACACTACTTCTCTTTGAGTAAAGTTTTCCATCGCTTTGAAAGTCCTCTAGAGTTTACAAACATGTAAACTCGAGTTTGTAGTTGACGAACTCGAGTTTAAGCTTGGCCGAGAGCTTTCATTGTTTTTGTAATTAAGCAAACTCGAGATTGCATTTCTAAACCTCCAGTTTGCTTCAGGCCAAGAGTTTTTCAAAAGTTTCCTATGTTGAGAAAACTCGAGTCTAAGTTTCTAAACTCGAGTTTACACCTTACAGAGAGCAAAATGATTTTACCTTAAGAAAACTCTAGAGTTTGCACTGAAAACCTCCGGTTTACACTTTGAGAGTTAAAACTGATTTTAGACATGAACAGTGACAAACTCGAGCTTACCCACTAATAAACTCGAGTTTATATTTCACTCAAAATGTGTTCCAAAACTCAGAATCGTGACTTTCCTCTCTGGATGGAGGAAACTCGAGTTCCTAATATGGAAACTCGAGTTTTGGCCAACCTGAGAGCATTGTAGTTTTTTGATGTGTTGAAAACCTCCGATTTTGAAAGCAAACCTCCAGTTTAGATGTTTTGGACTTAAATCGTTTTTACATGCCAAAGTCATGAACTTGAGTTTAGATAAACCAAACTCGATTTTACATCGCTGATTCTGAATTTCAGATCCTACGAATCTGTAAAATCTTCTTGTTTGATCTTAATACTTTCTATCATCATTCTTCTATATTCCTAGCTATGTTTAACCACTTTGTTAGTGAGTTTCGGATGATTTAGAAGATGTTTATTGAAGGTTAAAAGATAAAGCAAAAAGTGACATCAGCTCATTAAATGCAAAACCCAGAAAAGTTGCATACTTTTGGGTAATCCCTCTGCACAAGCTTGCAAGGGATTATGTCTGCTTTCCACATCCAACAACTGCTACTCCAACGGATTAATTTGCAGAGAGGCAACTCTGAACTTCTGCACAGCTAGATTAAGTGAAGATTAGAGAGAGAAGTAGACCTAAACTTACCCAGAACTTTGTCTAATGAAGGCAACGGTTATATTGAAGATTACAACGGTCATTTAATGCTCTCTTAATATAAATAGAGCAAAGATTCAAGTCTTCTCAACTAACACATCTGCTGAAAATGAATTGCATTCAAAGTTCTTCAACTACCTTCAGTTTTCACTTGTAAAGTATCTTCTGATACATTAAGCTTCAGTGTTTATCATTATCTACTCTTAGAGAGAGTTTCTATCGTAAATCATTTATTGTAAAGAATCACAAGTCCGGGGACTTGGTGATTGGGTTCATTGATTACAACTTGTAAGGGGAGTAAGTTCTAGTGAGAGAATTACTCTTGAGTACGAGTGTGTAATCATTTGATATAGTGGAAATCCCAGAGTCGGGGACCGGACGTAGGTCAAGAGGTTGAATCGAACCAAGTATAAATTCGTGTGTCTTGCTCTTCTCTCTTTCACTCCGTTCATCTCTCGTTTTTCTTTGTCATAAACAGAAAGCGGTTTGCTCCACTTTCATTAGTTCCAAAACTCGAATCGCGACTTTCCTCTCTCGGATGGAGGAAACTCGAGTTCCTAATATGGAAACTCGAGTTTTGGCCAACCCAAGAGCATTGCAGTTTTTTTTTTTTTTTTGGCTTTCTGTCAGTAGCAAACTCGAGGTTACCAAATCTAAACTCGAGTTTGGCGCCGATGTAATATTTTTGGATTAAAATCAACAAGTTTCATCAATCATTTAACTTGTCCAAAAACATCATACATGTTTACAATTGTCAGTTATCATCAAAACATATAGAGAACTAACACCTTTCAGTCCCTTTGACCAGTTAGGCTTCACAAATTTTGGCAAAGCATTGATTTCAACATCGAAGGATCTCCTTTCTCGACTCCAAGTTCGACCTTTTCAAGACATGACATGTGTGGTCTTTGATCGATTTAATAGTCAAATTTAATATTTGGGGACATAAGGGAAAAATTGCTACGTTTTGTAAACTTCGGGCAAAATTGCTCTTTAGTGTAAACTTCCGGCAAAATTGCTCCTTAGCGAAAACTTCCGTGGCAAAAATGATACTTCCGGGCAAAATTGCTACGTCTTATGAACTTCCGTGACATTTTTTGTCCAAAAAAACTTCCGTCTTACCGGTGCTCGAGTGAAAACTTCCATGACATTTAAAAACCCTTATCACTAAATTTATATATACTAATTTGTTTTTTTAAGCTTGTAGTTTTAATAGTATATATAAGTACATGAATAACTGTAAATTTATTCTGATTTGTTGTATCGTCTGCGCCACTACCAAATTTATTCTAAGATAATCATCAAATTCCTTTTTCTTTTTCTTTTTTCTAATTTTATCGAATATATTATTGTTATGTAAATGTGGCAAACTTCAATGTATTGTTTGATCTAATATTTTATTCTTCTTCTATTTCATTGTTGGATGGTTTGTTGCGCTTTTACTAGATATGCTTTTTAAAATTTTAAAATATATATATATATATATCTTCTATTTTATTGAGATATGGATTTTATTATGAGATTTCATAAAATCGTAGATTCTCTTCTTTGATTTTATAATATCCAAATCCCAAAATCCTTATATCAAAATCTTCGCAAAAGAAGCTGTCCAAAAAAATAAAATTTAAAAAGGTCAGAAAAATCCAGATCTCAATAACGCTTCTTCGCCATGATTTTCAAATCTGAATTTTTCTTATTTTTTAACTTTTAATTTATTTTTTAGACTTTGTCTATTATCCAGTCTAGAAAGTGTCAAACGTTTTAAACCACTCGATATGAGACCTAGCCTAAAATTAGTCTAAATAGTCATTTTTTACCAATCTAAAAAATCTTTTTTCTAGCAGTGACATGGGGAATACATCTTTAGGAGTATGTAAAAAACTTTAGCTAAGTGCAACAGCCTTCCATGGACGCTTTCATATATAACATGTGCAATTTTTCATTTTTGTATAATATATCTTTAAATGTGTGCAAAAACCTTCCATGGACATTTTGCTATAACAGCCCCCTTTTTTTCATTTTAACTCACTGAGAATCCAGAAAGCTAACACACTATCAATTATCATTACACTTCTCACTCAAAAAATTATCATTACAAGTTGTATCTCAAGTCACGGTTATATACCAATACAAAGATCAGGCAAATAATCTGACCAACGATTTAATCTTATCATATTCAATTCTATAATGCTCCTTAGTCTTCAATATAAAACTTATTTATTCAATTTTCAGAAATTAAGAAAAATAAATAAATTACTTAATTATAACATATGTGACTTTATCCTTTTAAAAAACTCATGTATAACATTAGATTATATATTTTAGTTTATAAGTTAGACAAATTATTTTGAAGAAAATTAGTAAATATAAGAGATAAAAAACGAAAAAATTGTCTAACATTAAGCACCATATTCCTACGTTTAGTCTAAAGTATACTTTAGTCTTTTAAGTTTACATAAAGTATATTTTTTGTCCTTAACTTTAAAATATACTTTTGGTCTTATAATTATAATATCTTTAACGTTACTAACAAAAAATGCCCACATAATAAACTCAAATGATTACTATATAACCTTGAGTGATAATTGTATAACTAAATTTCATTCATCTTAAATTTAAAATCTGTGTAAATTAAAAAATAGATAAAAACCTAGTGTTGAAGTCAATATCAAAACCTCTATTATATTAAAATATATATATTTTAATAATCAAAATATCAAATCCTTGATTTCATTTGCAATGATTTGCCAGTTTATTTTAGTTTAATAACCTAAATGTATTATATTAATAAATTAAAATTTAAATATACTTTGTCATTCTACTGTGATCATCATTTAAGTATGCTACATTAACATTTTCCATTAACAACAAAAATAATGTTAGAAATATAGAACCAAAAGTATACTTTATAGAGTTAAGGGATGAAAAATATACCACATATAAAATTCAAAAAACTAAATATACTTTAGCACCAGATTCCTACATTTAACCGCCGTTGTTAACACACTAGAAATGAACTTTACAAATGCTCTGATAATTATCAAATATGGAACATGCTAAACATAGTGGAAAATTTTCTACCTTGAGAACAATATCAACTTTCCTGCCATTTGAGACACCAAAATTTCATGAAGCGTTCTTTAAATAAAATATCTATAAAAGGATATGTTAAAGATTACTGAATAAAAATTACAGAATTACAAAACCATTTGAGACATATGTGCCTCATCAGTATCGTCCTCTTCTTTGCTAGTGTCAATATGTTTGTCCTGATCAGAGCC
Source organism: Acacia acuminata (assembly GCA_019022655.1). Lineage (NCBI taxonomy): Eukaryota > Viridiplantae > Streptophyta > Magnoliopsida > Fabales > Fabaceae > Acacia > Acacia acuminata. The sequence continues at coordinate 1,082,524 of JAFJYI010000224.1, forward strand.
TTCCAGCAATTGCTGATTGCTTTTTGTAATGCTTTCATCACTCTGTATCAAGGAAACCTGATCTACAAAGTTATAATTCCTTTTGTAATTCCAAACAAGCATGGAAATGTAATCCTGAGGGGAAACAAGGCCTTGATCCTTCATGCAACTCCTTTGTTCCTCCAAAGTCTTCGGATCCCCGAGCTTTATATATTCCAGCAACGCCTTTTCATGGTCCGGTATCCAATTAGCTGGAAATGGAGTGTAGTCTGTCTCAGGAACAAGAGATATCCTGGTATATTGGAGGCCATCAATTGATTCCGCAAGACCCATCCTCAGCAAATTCTGGTACTCAGGAGACTGGCCTTTTCTCTCCTTTAATGGATGGCTCAAATTTCGAGAACCAATCTTGTATACTTTTGCTCGTGAACGGAGCTTGTATTTTGCAGCATATAGCTTTGCGAGAGAACCTCGTACTATGTAAGAGCAAAAGTTAACGACCTTTTTCCTATTGTCTGCAAACCTGTACCATTCAACCATGGTTGACAAAAACTTGTTCATTTGAGCATTGGTGTGAGCTTGAGTGGCATGAAACATTCTAAAACAAGGCTGTGGATCTGGATCTCTATCTCCCTTCAGAAAGTTCAATTTTCTGAATTGCTTAATGCATTGCTTTAAACTTGCGGTGACCGATAAAAGGGTTCCTACACCCTTCTCACTGATGATCTTGCCACCAGTTGCAGTGTATCGAAGGGTCGGATAGACCACCCTCCTGCATAATACATGATCAAGAAACATAATACCTTTAGTTATATGTTCTATAGGGAGGTTCTCATTATCAAGCTTAAGCATATACTTCTGATCACAAAACTCAATCAATTGCTTTCTCAGTGTTGCTGCGTCTGCTCTTGGACCCCGAACACCAATTAAGAAATGCCCTCCATAACGAATATAATCCATTTTCCGGGTTTTATCAGGTCCACTTGTGGGCACAAATTCTGGCCAGGATGTGTTTCCTTGCTCTGCTTCACTTTCAGGACTGTTCCATATGACATCACTCTTTGATGGACGATAAAACTCTTTGATCTTCCCTTCCATCCAGCGGTCCAACTCATCAAAGCAAATATTGGCCAACAGAGGACTAAGAATTCCGCAATGCCCCCAATTTGGCATTTTCTCTGCCTCCTCAGGGGCAAATCCAAAAAACGTTTCTAACCAATAAGGATCAGGCTTGGGCTCATCTTCTGCTAGCACCCTTTTCTTCTGGTACTTTCTCTTCTTTTTCTTCTTCTTCTCTCCATCATCAACTTTACTGGTGATGACTGGTGTTGTCAATGCTGTTTTCACTAGATCAACAATCTTTTTATCTCTCACATCCCTCATTAAAGCATTTATCACTAACCCTACCTTCATTCCATCCAAAATTGTACTCAAATCACCCTTTATATACCACAAGTAGCCAGCAAAATTCCTCCTAATTACCCTCAAGACTGTGTGTGCTGTCCTTCCTGGTCTATACGCAAATGACTTCTGTGAAAACCGAGCTTCGTAAATTGGCTCCAAAATCATAAGCAAAACCTCCTGAACAATTTTATCTTGAAATGGTGCTGGCTGAGTAGTTGTTAAAATTGCTTTAATCTTTCTCTTTGACAAGGATTGATAATCAGTCTTATCCCTAGGAGATTTTATAAAGAAGTCCAACCGAGCCCCCATTTGAACCTGTCATCAAGAACAGCATTTCTAAGTGCCAACAAGTCCTCCAAAGCCGACCTTTGCACAGCACTACGAGGGAGATAAGCACCTGTCTCATCAGCACAAACCTTCTGGTATGCCAATACCCACAATTCAAACCGACGAAGATATGAGGTCAAGTTGGTGACAACCCTATCAGGTTCACGGTAATTCTCAATCCACATTTGACAACAAACTGAAACCCCATCCTCCTTCATCAAAGTGGAGGGATCATTAGGATCTGGTGCATGTGGGCGCAATGGAGTAAAGGAGGGCGACCGATAGTTGGCAAAACCTATATGATTTCTGCAACTAGGTTGAGAAAATATCCAAGTGGAGTTGCCAAGCGTCCGTAAAATATTGGAATTTGAGATTAACTGGTGACTAAAGATGGCTATTCGTCGATGCATCTGGCTTTTACAAGAGCTCAGCTACTTCAGATCATTTTAAGTTTACAATGAAGAAAAGGATAGAGAAGATCCACAGGTCTCACTTGCAATCAAACCTTAGCTCTTCAACTGAGGATGAAATCACAGGAAAATAGTAATGAAAAAGATTAGATATTAAACATAATCAAAGGGGATTGGAACTCACAAATTAAATTTGTGGCTTTCAAAGAAAGGAAGAAATAAAGACAGTAGAAATTAGAAATTCAAATGGCAAATTTCAAAAGCTCAAAAAGTCAAAACAGAACCCTGCTCTATCATATAAATTAAAATTATGTATATTAATGTATATGATTTATCCAGAAGGTATTAATTAAAGAAAGAGCACAAGAAGAGGAAAGGTTTTAAATGATAAACAACTCAAGGCTACTTCTAGATGAATGATAAAATTTTTACCCACACAAGCAGTGACAGTGGGGTTAAGCCAAGGTGAGGAGGCCCTCCTAACACTCTGTCCCAACTATTTCCATGGCTCCCTCTTCCCCATAACAGGGGAAAATTTTCCCCATCCCTATTCCATGCAAGCAAGGTGGAACCAACAGAGTGGCCAAAAGCAATCAAAAGAATTACAAAACCTATGCAATATCCCATATATTAGGGAAAGCATAATGATAAAGATGAACTACACATTCTAAAAACACAATCAGAGTTCTTTCTTTTATTTGGCAAAAGCCTTTGACAATAACTTTTGCATACTACAATAGTACAGTTTTGTATGCACATGCCATTGTTGACCTTGAAGGCCATGACTGAGTTGTTTAATATCGGTCCATGACAAGTTCAGAGTTTAGCTTTCAGCAAAACTCTGTCAAAATCCCACAAAGGAATGGAAGACCGAGAAATAAAATAAATATTGGAATGCTTGTGAGTCCAGGAACCACTCATATGCCAAAGCCCCAAGTATCAGTATCAGATACACATTAGACAATGAACTGCTTTGGATAGGCTCAAGCTTCGATTCATATGTGGGAACTTTGTAAATACGTTCTACTTTTGTATTCCAAAAAATTAGACAAAACTCTTTCATACAGAAGCCACCATAGGCTTTGAAGGTGGAATACAAAGACATTTGAAAATTTATAAATGACAATTCTAAACAACCTTTTTATATGCATCTAGACAGCAAAAATACCAGAGGAAACAAAACAAATATAGTAATGTGCATTACCACGATATGATGCCTTGAGCATATTCTGAATATCTTTTATAGGACAATTGCTTGACTGTTTTAAATTGAAATGTTATAGCATTTAGAATAGACTGTAGCCAGGAAGTTTAAAAGCAATTCTCATATCCATTACTTTTCTTAACCTCTCAGCATCTCCAAACCTTCCAACACCAGCAAGAGTATTGGACATAAGAACATAATCCCCAGCATATTCTCTCTCCATCTCCAGTATTTTCCTCATCACCCTCTGACTAACTTCAACATTTCCATGAAAATTGCAAGCACCTAGAAGCGTCCGCCAAATCACAACATTGGCAACCTCATGAGGTACCTGCAAAGCAATCTTCTCAGCTTCTTCCAGCCTACCAGCCCTTCCAAGCATATCTATTAGACAGCCATAGTGCTTGGTATCTGGAACAAGTTGACAATCATTAACCATTTTATGGAAAAACTTGAGTCCCTCCTCAACCAATCCTCCATGACTACATGCATTTAAAACACTCAAAAATGTCACATGATTTGGCTTCATCCCAGCCTTTTCCATGGTTTCAAAATACTTGACAGCCTCTCTTCCGAGACCATGCATTGCAAAACCTGAGATCACTGATGTCCATGATACCAAATTTTTCCTGTGAGCAGATATCTCAAGAAAGAATCTGCTTGCACTTGCTATGCACCCACATTTTGCATAAGAGTCTATCAGTGAATTCATGATGCGTATATCAGAGGCATTGAAGCCTCTCTTTTCTGCATAGCCATGGACTGATTGACAAATCACAATGAACCCAAGATTTGAAATGGCTGGAAGAATGGTCAGAAGAGTCACTTCAGTTGGTTTTATGCCATCACAAACAACCATTTCCCTAAACATAGTCAATGCTTTGATAGGCTTATTCATGCGTGTGAATCCATCCATAATAGTTGTCCAAGAGACAACACTCCGAGCTGGCATTTGATTAAATAATGACAAGGCAAGGTCAAACTCTCCGCATTTAATCAATCCAGTAATGTAAACATTCCAGGTAACAGTATTTCTTTCAGGCATTTTGTCGAACACTTGTTCAGCTTCCATTAGGAGACCCCAGGTTGAGTACATATGAAGTAAGGCAGTTTGTACATATAAGTGAAACTGAAAACCAACTTTGAATATGACAGAATGAATCTGGATTCCAAGGTGAATGCATTTTGAATTGGCACAGGCATTACAGAGGAAAGCATAAGTGTAGCTGTCAAAGGAACAGTATGTCATAAATGCTTGGCAGTTTAGGGAAGATATACCAAACCTAACAGCTTCTTCAGGAAAGGGGCCAAGAGAGTAACAGCGAATCAGAGTGTTGAAGAGAAGCAAACAGGAAGAGGTGCAATAAAAAGGGTACACAAGCAACCCAGAGGTAATGATACAAGAGTGGACCTGCTGGGCAGCTTGGCGGTTTGACGGGTCTTTGAGTAGAAGAGAAACCAACTGCTGCGGATGCCTAGCTTGGGGATAGCAGGAGGACACATTGAATTCAGAATAAGGATGGCGATGAAGAATTTGGTGAGACCTGGCTGCTAAACAAGCTGACACAGGGTTCCTCCCCTTCAAATTTGACAGAGGAAAGAATGGTCACAAAGACTGAGTTTAACTAAGATTAATCTTGTTGGTAATTGATAATTAAGGAGAAACTAAAGCAAAAGCAAACAGTCGCCAACCTAATTCTGATATAATTTCTACACAAAGGCCATAGAATCTCTTCCAAATTCTAATGACTGCGACCCAAGTAAAAAACCCAGCTTAGCTATACTAGGGAAACAATAGACGGCATCACCAACGAGTGTTCACAATCATCCAAACTAAAATTCCCTAAAACCACAGCTATAATATATTCATTTACTAGCATGATGAAACCTGTAATATCTATTTCCAACAATTGCTAGTCCACAATCAGGGAAGAACCAAAACTTTAAAAGTCTCTGGCATCAGTGTTGGGCACGCATCATGTACCCAATAAACAAAGCATTTTCAAATGAAATATAACAATTTCATGGAAAGCTTACCGCAATAGGGATTCGGCTGGATAAATAATTTCTTAGCCTCTTATTTCCATCGGGCTTTCGATGTATCCGTTGCTGGAGGAGGGAAGCCAGTGAAGCTCGCATCTTCTTGGTGGTCTCTGGAACCTCTGCATTTTGGGCATCAAAGCTTTGCCATTAATGGAGGTAAGAAGAAGTGAAATCGGATATGGCCAATTACCAATGTCTCTGCTCTGCACTGCGTATCGTCCTAGTCTTCGAGGCAGTTTCTATATTCAACACCACAGTGACTTCGAACCATAAACCTGCAGGGCTTAAACCAACGAATTTTTTTTACTTTTTTACACTTCCGTATTAGAAAAAATTAATATTGTGGCCCCTATAATTTAAGATAATTTTCAATTTGATCATATAGTTTCAAAATTTTCGAATTGCTCTGCAAAACGTTGATCAGTAGGGATGGAAAGGGTGACATTAAAGCATTTAAGGAATAAGAAATCAGTGGGGATGGAAGAATGGAATCTTACCTCTCTCTCTCTCTCTAGATGATTATGCACTTATGCAGATATTGGCAACGGTGGAAGACGGCTAAGAGGACCACGGGGGTCCACGGTGAAGAGGACTTCGACGAGCACAATGGGCGATGGGTGAAGGATGAGGCCACTCTGTAACGACTTATCGCGAGCAGTACAAGGACGGTGAGATGCGTGAAGGACGAGAACGGTAAGAAGCAGCGCCGGCGAGGATGGGGTTGACGACTGAACACCAGCAATGAAGAACGGCGGCTGAAGTGCCTGAGTACTATGGAGTAGGTTCCTGAAATTTCACCAGGAAGATAAGGCGCATGGCCTTGGAGATGCTTATTGTTTATGCAAAAAAATAAAGGGTTAAGTATCAACAATTTTTTGTGTAATTTCATGATAAAATTTTGGACGTAGTAATATTTTTTGTATCTCTAAAGTTTTTTTTAATAATAATCAATATTAACGGAGGGGCGGCATTCTTATCCCCTTTAGGGGTCAAAACGAAATGAAAATTGATGCCGCTCTTCCATTAACTTATTAACGGTCAACTAACGTTTTTACGCGAGAAATTCGTTAATAGTTTGTGTAAATAAAGCGGGCAGTGAAATTATTTGGAAAAATTTGTTTGAACTACATTTAACGCACTCGTTTGATCTTACTCGCAGACAAATTCATTCTTATTTTTTTCGTTTGATTTATTCGAAACATCTTTTCTAGAAAATTCCGCAAGTGAGGAATTATTGTTTGATTGGGGAATGTTTGCGATGGAGAATGCTATGAGGGAAGAGGGTCCGGTTTCTCTATTTAATCCTCATCTCCTTAGATCTCTTAGTATCAATCGCGATTCTAAAATATATTTTTGTTTGGAAAATTTTTTTTTAAGATCCTAACATAATTTTTTAAGATCGTTTGAAGTATTTTTTTTTTTAGACAAAATATTTTTTCCATCTTCAAAAAATATTTTTTTTTTAATTTGTTTGAAACATTTTTTTAAAAGAAAATTGATTGAGGTGGGGGATTAGGGTTTGTTTGATTGAGGGATGAGGAGAAGAGTGATATGGAGAGTATCCTCTATGAGGGAAGAATGTGTAGGCTATGTTTACTTTTTTAAAAAAATTAATTAATTGTCACCCTTACTCTCTCCTGTCATGATTATAATTATAAAGGGTTAAAGAGCAATTTGGCAACAAACTCTTACCTTCAAGAACACCAAGTACAAATAATTTTTAAGGTTGACCAAAAATACCCAAAAACGTTTAAAAATGTGCGATCAACACAAAAAAATTTTAATCCGGGAGTGTCCAAAGACAAAAAAGTTTTATTTCATTTTTTTGTTGACTGCACATTTTTAAAAGTTTTTTTAGTATTTTTGGTGTACTTAAAAGTTATTTCTGTTGGGCGCTCCTGAAGTAAAAATTCGTTGACCAAATTGCTCCTTAACCCTAATTATAAAAATTGGGTTGACTTTTTTTTTTTTTTTTTGGAAGAAAGGGTTAAGTATCAATTTTGCCCCTAAAGTATACTAATAGAGCAATTTTGCCCATGAAGTTTTTGGGATAACAATGTTGCCCCAAAAGTCTCAAAACGTAGCAATGTTCCCCTACTTTAATGTACTGTTAGTTGACCGTTAAAGCAATTAACAACCATTAGGGCAATTAACGACCATTAGAGTAGTTAACGGAGGGGCAACATTGCTACGTTTAGAGACTTTTGGGGCAACATTGCTACGCCGAAAACTTTTGGGCAAAATTGCTCCTGGGCGCATACTATAGGGGCAAAATTGATATTTAACCCAAAAATAAATCATCATCATCTTCCCGAGACTCACCCATCATAATCAAGTGCGTGACTCAGTCGAATTTGGATTAATCGGGTAAAGCTCTAGATACTAGATGGGTACAAAATAAATAAATAAATCATCAAAATTTAATGTAGTATTCAAAACTATTAAAACTAATATTCTAAATATAAAATGACTTTTTCAAAAAATTAATAAAGCTAATTAAATTACTTTAAAATAATTATATTTTTATCTTTTTCTCCAAAATAAATTGTTTAACTTATAAATTAATATATAATCTAATAATACATCATATATTATATAATTAAGTTATTTATTTAACTTCTTTAACCTCTAAAAAAAAGACAATTGAGTCTTATATTTAGGATCGATTGAGTATATATTATATACTTTATTTATTTATTATTTTACAATGTATTGTAGGTGTAATTATACATTTTTAATTATTATATTATACAATCCTCTTATTCTTAATATAAGACATAATTAACTAATATGTTTAAATGAGGAAAGTTAGTTAAGTTACTTACTATGACATTTTTTTTTTTAAAATTCCTAATCATCTTCCTTAATTTCATAATTTCTCCCTTACTTAATTATTGTTAAGTAGGGTTACACAATGAAAAGACTAAACCAAACCAAAGCCCACCGAAGTTTGGTATGTTTTCATGGACGGATTAGGTTTGGCAATCCATGATCCCGTTTGGTCCAATGGAAACTCAAGGTTGAGTTTGGTTCAATGGAAACTCAAGGTTGAGCTGGACTAGACTTGGTGAACTAGTTTAGGGTCACCAATCTTTCTTTTATTTTTCATTTTTCTTCATAAGAACTTAAGAATTAAACCTAATAAATACAATTAAGATATAAAAATAATCTCAAACCAATAAAAATTAATCGCAAACCTTTAAGAGAATTCCAACAACATAAGATAAAAAGAGGGTTAAGGTGCAAAGCCACTTCGGAAAGTATTCAAAAAAATCTCAATGTTTTCTTGAAAGTTTGATTTGTTTCAATGTCATCTCGAAAGTCTAAAAACGTAGCAAAATCGCTCCTCATTTAACAATCCAAATGTTTGACCATTAGTTGATCCTATTTTGCTAATATAGCTTGTCAATGTTACATCCACCTCAATTTTTATATGGACAAGTGTGTGGGATGGTCCATGTGGCACTCTTTGGGAAAATCCTATTTAAATCCAAGTGAAATGTTATACTCAGACTTACAGTTTTAACATTTTCTTAATCAAACTAAAAGACCTAATTAGGGTTTTAGAATCTTGTTAAATGACCCTAATGCTCCTATATAATTAATCAAAAAGGTAAATTGAAGGCCGAACATAACTTGGCTCAATTTGAATGGCATCAACCTTCATATTGTTGACCAAGTGATAACTCTCCATATTTTGTATATTTAAAATACATTTTGAAGATATTTGGAGAGTTATCTAAGCATTTTTAGTAGATTTCTATGACACTAGATTATTTTAAGAGAAATCAAAGTGGTGCATTATTTAGGGGATTTCATTGTAAATACCATAGTTTTCAAATTTAAATAGAAATAGTTTAGTTTAAATAAAATAATAACAAGTTACTAAAATGAAATAAAAGAAAAAAATATGGTTTTAGTTTATTATTAATAGTATATTATAATATTTCTTTTCTTCTTTCATGGACAAGACCGTTTCGGAGTTGAATGTGGTAATTGATTAAAGGGAACAATGGTTCAGCCACAACGTTTGGAGAAAATGGGAATCATTGATCCAACAATTAAAAAAAAGCCCAAGGGAGCAACGACAACGTTTTGGAGAAATCAATTGAATCAATTAAAAAAACCTAAGGGAGCAGCATTTAGGAAAGGGGGATTTCGCTGGAGCGGAGGCGGAATAAAAAGGAAAGACAAAAACACTGTTCAGCGATTCTCCATTCTTTGGCTTGGGGCGTGCAGAACGAGAGAGAGAGGCGGCTGGTTTTGACGGAACTGACGCGAGTTTTCTGGGGAGCATCATCGTGATTTTTGCTGGGCAAGGAGCGAGAGCACAGGAGCTTCGCAGACCACGCACAACAGATCGAGAAGCGGCCAAAGCGATCCGAACGAAGAGGCCTTACTCGATTCTTTGTCTTTGGTTTTGTCATTCAAGTAACTCGGTTTAATTGTTTATTCTATTCTAGTATGTTGTTGGACTTGAGTTTTAATCTTCTTTGTGATGATGTTTGAAGCCATGTGTGGCTGAATTTACTTTGCAACTTAGAGTATTATGAACTTGTTTGAGACTTAGAAATTGTTCCCACTAATTAGTTTTGCTTAATGGTAATTCAGTTTATTTAATCTTATTTTGATTATTCATTGTTTAGTGATTGGCCACCATTAAACATGTTTGGGGATTTAGGATTAAACTTGACGAAGGAAATCTTAAATTGACCTTGGATTAAATAATGTGGAATTAGATTTTAATTTAATTTGCGTCTAGGATAGATATATACCTAGAAGCTCCACATAATCAAATTAGAGTGAACCCGAATTGAATTGTACCTTAATTAATTGTGTGAGACATTGCATAATTATTTAAGGTAGGTGTATAAGTGAACCGACAGCACTTATAAACATTAATACTCTAGATTAGCGATGAAGTTAAGTTAGAATTAATTTAGTGGGAATAAAATCTAAGAAACAAACAAGGGATTAGTATCTCTAAGTTGTCCCCCTTGATATTTGAATTCTCTCTCTGTTGAAAGTTCTTGTTTTTATTAAAATTCTTTTTATTATTATTGGAAACAATTTGATTTTCTCAACTTAAATGAAAAAAGGAAATTTAATACCTGATCACTAGTTTGATCGAAGTCTCGTGGGATGACCTTGATTTACCACTCACTATTTTCATGACCCGTACACTTACGGTGCTTAGTTAAATTTTGGTAGCATCACCAAGGTCCCTCTTTTCTTTTCAATTCAAATTGAAGCGAGGTGCATTAAAAGTTCAAAACAATAAAGAAAGAAGTTGAATTTATTTAATGAACTAAATATTGTACTTTCACTGAGATACTGTATAATAACCCTATATCTTTTTTCGAATGCATAAGAGTTAAATTAAAAAAAAAAAAAAAATTCACATGAATTGAGAACTACAGATTGAAAATTGGAAGAGAGTTATTTTCATTTTTATTCCAGGAAAACAAATGAAAAATGTTAATGAGAACAATCAGTTTACAATCGTGCCTGCCTTCTATTTTCTTGTCAGCTATAAAGGGGTATTTCGGTCATTTAATATGATTCTAAAATCTTTAATTAGACCTCTTAGCTTGATTAAGAATTTGTTAGTAGTATATATCTGAATTTGGATTATGGAAGTTGGATTTAAATAGGATTTTTCCAAATTATTTTCACTTCCTCATTGTTCCTCCACAACACTGTTCATCTACTCCATGCTGGTGCAACCAAAAATCCTCACTAGAATCTGACCTCCAAGCATCAGCTCCTCCTTCATCCACCTCGTTTTGGAACCTTCCCTCCACAACTTCATCTAGGCATCAACTTCTAGAGCCTTCCCTTCACTCTTTCTTATCCACTCCCTTTCTTTCACACTCCATGCCTCCTCCCTCACTATGAACGCCGACGTTGCCGCTAACCCATCCTATGACCTTGGATCTTGTTGTCAAAGCCTCTCTCCTCTTGATTCATGGCTTGTCTTCCTTAGATCTCACTCTCTGGTAGCCAACAACCTCTCATCTTCATCAGATCTCAGTCGTCTTAGCCTATCCTCTCTAGACTCGTAAGCCATGCCTGATACATATCTGAATCATCCACCTTTGTTCATCTTTCATCTTTCCTTCTCCTCTGACCACTGTCATTGGTCTCAACAATATGTCAATATCCATATATATATTTTTCACTTCTGAAATTTTTATCTTCTTCACCCAAATGTCTAAAACTACCTTCTTCTTGTTTGAATAGGTTTTGAACTTTTGTGATTGCTTTTACTTGATTTTTCTCCTTTCTTGATCATTTTTCTGGGTTTTTCATTATCCATTGGTGCTTGAAGATGATTTCTTTTTTGTATTTGATTTTTGGTTATTTCCTTGAAGTCTAAAGTTAGATCGCTTCTTAGGTTAGAATATTTCTGATTTGGCATGAAGTCTGATAATTTTTCAGGATTGATCTTGTCTTTTGATTCTGAGTTTTGTTTCTTTATCCTAGATTTTTTTCAACTCCGATTTTTTTTTTTTTTAGAGTGTTATTTCTACTATTGGGAAGACACGGGTGATAATATGCACAGCAAAACCATGCGAGACCATGTGGTATATTCAATCAAACAAAACAGTTAAACTTGCTTCTTTTAATGTTTTAAGACTTCTGAGATGACATTTAGACAAAAATATTTTCAAGAGAACATTGAGATTTTTTAAATATTTTTTAAGCAGATTTACACCTTAACCCAAAAAAAAAAAAATGCAACATCTAAGTTGCAAAATATTAAAAAAACATTCACCTGGACCAGATCAAGTAGTCTAATCACCAGATCCAGAACCCGGTTCATCTTGCTAGTCATCTAGTCTGATTTCATTGCGTTACTTATTTATAATTTATAATTTATTAATATATTGATCAGCATGACAGTGGAAATAAATTATAAATTTCCAAGAAACAAAAATGTTTGACTCTAGAGAATTCTTATAAATTTACTATTCATCTACCTGAATTCTGTTAGTGCCAATGTTTCACCCAAGAGAGGTGAATTGGGTGATACTAAAACTAAAAATAAAGCAATTAACAACTTAATAAAAAAAATGAGAGTTTGAGAAATATCACCAAAGTGTACACATAAGTTTATACAGTTTCGACCTTAATTTATTGACTTACATCCAATCCTAAGAGCGTCTCTAAGATTTCCACTATATTCCCAAGATTCGATAGGTTCTTGACACTACAGTACAAAGAAAGTTCTTCAAGAGGATGCTCACTCCTCCTTACACTTTATAATTTGACGACCTCACTCAAAGTCTTACCACTTTAGAATTTACATAATTGAATAAGGTTGGTAATCTCTCTCACATAGTAAATAGATAAACACTGAAGAACAAATCAAATATCAGAATATATCAAGGTTGCGTGCTCGTTTGAAATAGTGATTGGAACATTTAAAAATAATTTTTCAATCGTGATTTACAGTATATAAAGTAAGTATATGAGAGGAGTTTTGTATCAATTTATGTGAATAAACACTTTTTAGATCCCCAAAAGTGAAACAATTGTCATGGGCTTCTTTAATGCTCCGACTTGAAGCTATTTATAAGCGCTTGACATTAATGAACATTATGAGCATTCAAATTTTTATATAAGATGAAAGTTCAAATCATGTAGCAATGAAGGTTTGAACAATGCGACTAGTTGAGTTTTGAAGAAAACAAAGCTGGTTTGAGATTATTATTTTTAATTTAAGAAGGGCATTTTGGTCTTTTCATCAAAAATTAGATCTCATTTCCATAACGTACATTTAAACTGTAACGTCCTCACAATTAGCTTAGCATAATAACTAATTAAGGGTTGATTAACAACTAAGTAATGCTCCATCATTTACCAAAATATACAAAAAATAAATCAGAGTATGCAGAATGAGCCCTAACGTGGCAATATACAATCATCCAACATAAACCAAAAAGACAGAAGCACTACTTTTCGCAGAGTAGCCTAAGCTTCTGAGGTCTTCCCTTGTGGACCCAGACGGGAACTATCACCTGAAAAATGTGGTAACCATTAATCCAACTTATTACGAATACCAATATGTGCTAGTGAGGTGCCAAGTGGAACAATTTATATACAAAATATTAAAATAATAATTCACCAATATCCACATCACAAAATTTCATATCATAAATTATGTATCAGAAATTTATATATCACAGTTTTCATTAACAAATTCCCAAGATGCCTCCCATCAATCCAACCGAACTGCCTTATTTCCTCCGACTAGACCCATGGGCTAAGTTACATCCATGTTCTTGGTTACTCAAAAGCTCACTGGTCATGTGATGAGGACCGGCCAAAATCCTCGAGCACATGTCCTGCACCATGGGTCTAGTCGGAGGAAATAAGGCGGTTCGGTTGGATTGATGGGAGGCATCTTGGGCATTTGTTAAAGAAAACTGTGATACATAAATTTCTGATACATAATTTATGATATGAAATTTTGTGATATGGATATTTGTGAATTATTATTTGTAATATTTTGTATATAAATTGTTCCACTTGGCACCTCACTAGCACATATTAGTATTCGTAATAAGTTGGATTGATGGTTACTATATTTTTCAGGTGATAGTTCCCGTCTGGGTCTACAAGGGAAGACCTCAGAAGCTTAGGCTACTCTGCGAAAAGTAGTGCTTCTGTCTTTTTTGTTTATGTTGGATGATTGTATATTACCACGTTAGGGCTCATTCTGCATACTCTAATTTATTTTTTGTATATTTTGGTAAATGATGGAGCATTACTTAGTTGTTAATCAACCCTTAATTAGTTATTATGCTAAGTTAATTGTGAGGACATTACAATTTGGTATCAGAGCATATGATTCTGATAACAGTCATGCATGCACTACATATTGTGGCAATATACAATATTCACACATACCTTCCCTGTTTAGTTGTTCTATTGTGTTGCTTTATCATTCATTTATTAGAGTATGTTTCATCCTTAGGTGGGGAGAATAGTGGACACACGAAGGACTCACTTCGCCGCTAAGCGACCTCCAAATGCTCCCGAGACACCGATGTCTTAAGAGAACAAGGCTCTTTTATATCGATTCAAAGATACATTAATGCTCCGGGGATGGGGGTCTTTGACTGAGTCCTTGACGGTGGTGGTTCATTACATAAAAAGGGTGTAGTGGATATCAAGGGGACAATACTTAGCATTTCTAAGGAAGCCAAATAAATTGATACTTGGATAATTTTAAGTGACAAGTTGGAATTAGGGTAGAAATTTTGGTAATGGAATTGTCTGCTCAAAATTTAGAAGTCTAATCAGAATATAGGTTCTAACGATAGGTTAGAATATCTGCTTGAGTTTGAACTGATGAAATAAACTTGAAGCTTTAAAACAGTGGGTAGAGCAGAAGAGTATCTTTTTCCTAGGATATAAACAATTCTCTTCAATTGACTGTGATACTGCTACTGGCCACGCATCAAGATCTTACTCAAAGATATTACTTGGGGCACCTTTTATTCTAATCTTAGATGAGGGACACAGATCGAGGAATGACAATACTGACATAATTCAGTCCCTTAACAAAGTGAAAATTTCTCGAAAAGTTGTGCTATCTGGACGTTATATCAAAATCATGTCAAAGAGGGATTTCTGTGACTTGGTCGAGAACACTTTGCAGAAGGACTCTGACTTTAAAATGAAAGTGGTCGTCATTCAAGATTTGCATCACGTGCTTCATTACTACAAAGGAGATTTTCTTGACGAGCTTCCTAGCCTTATGGATTTTGCAGTTGTACTCGATCCTTCTTCTTGACAAAAGCAAGAAGTCCATAAATTAAAGTACATACTCGAGAAAATTTATGATAAGTAATTGTTGTTTATTTTCACCAAAGATTAAAGCCCTTCGCAGAAAATTGTGCTGAGAATTCTGCTATATCTAATCTCATAATGGAAGAGAAAATAAGAGGGTTCAGGCTCCAGAAGTTGGGGACTTTGAAGATAGCTAAGATGGCACAGAATGTAGAATCTGTCATTAATCCTAGGGCTTTTATTGTTAAGTCAAGATATGATCCCCATATCCTATCAGGGACTTGAGGTTAAGTGTGCTTAGGCAAGAGAAATCTCGGGATGGGTAAGCTCCTGGGAAGTATTATAGGAATTTAAGATTCCCTTGATTTAAGGCCTTAGTACTTTGAGGTATGACATATGGTAATCCATAGAGATACTGTGAGGATGTTAGATTGAATAAGGAAATGATTGAGACTAGGCTAGAATCTAATCTAAGTTGAAATAGTGCCTAGGTCAAAATGTGAATGAGGTTGTACTAAGGTTCCAATACATGGAATAGGAATCCTGTGAATATTGATTGATGATTAGATCGAAATGTGATTAAGGTTGTACTAAGGCTTTAGTACTCGAAAGTAGGAACCCTGTAAGTGTTGATTGATGTGGTGCTATGAGCAATGCTTTGGGTATGATTGAGGGTTGTCGATTAGATGAAAGAATAATGTTAGAATAGACCCTTTGATATTGAGGACTAAAAGGGAATTAGAACCTCGTGTATTAAGTTTTGGTTATGAGAATGACTACATTTGAATGTTTCGAGGCTTAGACTAGGAATGAGAATTTTGATCCTAGTTTGTAAATTTGGTATTATTGAGGCAATATTATTTCTTGGCTCAAACAATGTTTTGGGATTGTGAATCTAATAATTATTGTTGTTTGGGGTTATTTGAGGATAGTGCCTGAATGTTGTAAGCTATGAATCCTTATGATCGTAGCGTGTTTATTAGCTATGGTCGAGGTTTCAGTATTTGGTTAATGAAGCTAAGAATCAGATTTGATAACAAGAGATTCTTTAGGCATTTGATTGATCTGTATAAATTAAGGCAGTACCCATGAGTATGAGGTATTTGGAGGTTACTAGCTAATAAGGGATGTTTTTAATCTCATGATTTTTCCCTTGGAAAAAATGAGTAATAGTTTCTTCCTTGGAGGAGTCAAGGAGTAGCTAGAACCTCGGTAATCACAGGTTATAGTTCATGACCAAGACCAATAACTATAGATATGATAGTGGCTAATAGACCCCTGAGATGTGGGTTGAATACCTAGTATGGAAAAAAAATTGGATTTGAGAGTATGCCTGGAGCTGGCTTATTATTGGGGGTTCATATCAAGAGACCCCAGATGAATTTGTGTGATTAAATGTATTGTCATGGGGTGATCCAGCGTCATATGTGTGTTACCATTTAGTGAAATTGTGAAATGAATATACTGTGGGCAATGAGACTTATTAAATTAGTATGACTTCAAGTCATTAAGTTTGATTTGGGTTCAATGAGAGGCCCTAAGTCCTATGTGACTAATGTGTTCATAGGCTGGAAAAAGCCCACAATTACTAGACTAAGAATACTAGACAGTGTCCCGAGAAAGTTGCAAGCCTGAGAGTTACAGGCATTATTTCTGGAATGACGGGCAAATGGAATGGAATGGATTGAGTGTCTTATGGATGGCTCGAATAGCCAAGGATAGAGTCTGAGATGTAATCGGAGTTGATGACCTTCTATGTCAGTTGTTTGGTTCCTGGTATATTTAAAAATTGAATTTTGAGTTTGCCAATGCACCTGTTATATTGTGAATTTTTTTATTGAATTTTCTGAACTGAAGTTTTAAATGAAATATGTTCCATGGAATTTTAAACCAATTTGAAGTGGTTGTTTTTAAACTATGTTGTCTCATAGATAGGATCCTGATGGAACCCAGATTTAAAATTGAATTGTGAATCATGTTTGTGGTGGAACCAGTACGGAACTGGAAGAGGCTAGAAATTGTTGTAGAAATACTCAGTTTGTTGGATTTTGCCAGATTTGTTTAAGAATGTTTGAAATCACTGGCCAGTTATAAAGCTCATTTGAATTGAAAATTTATTTGATGGGATATGAGAGATTGACACTCGCACCAATGGTGAATATTCCCAATCTGAGTAGTTCCACCTTGAAGAGGCGTGTATTTCGCTGTGTTGGGCCGGCACTAACCGTGATTACAAACTGGTCAGCTAAGAAAGCGATGCACAGTAGTGGTCGTGACTACGGACTGGGTTGACTGGGAAAGAGGTGGAGAGCCTTTATTAGATATGCCAGGGTGGACACTGGGTCCCTTATGTGGCGATGGAAATTATCCCACATCAGCCGGCAAGCGCGTTGTCACTTTGATGGTTTGTATGAAAGGACTGGGATATGTCCTCGTGAGGCAGGGCGAAGTGGTGGCGTGTGACTCTTAGTTGTTGAATTTTGTGAAATAAATTATTCCTATGTTAAACCGGCAGAAAATCTGTTTCTTGGATTTGGGTCGGTAAATAGTGTATTTTTTCGAAATTAAGCAGGCAGCGATTATGGTTTATTGAAAATGTGAAACTATTGTTTCATGCAACTATAAAAATGTACTGCAACCACAGAAATTTTAAATCTTTGAAAATTAGAAGTGGAATATGAGATAATATAGAGGAATAAAAAGTAATGGCGTCATTGTCATTTGCTAACGTATTGAAATGAAAAGCAGTGCAGTTGGTAATTGTGTTGATACAGGAACAAAAACTGTTAGAATGGTCTAGAGATATGAACCGGGTAGGTAAGATAAGAATTCCCAGCATGCTAAGCAAGAGAAAAGTGGTCTGAGTGCTTAAGTTGAGGAAGCTCAGACATGGAATCGACGAGCAGAGGCTCAAGTTTGTAAGACCCGGCGTGCAAAGGTTGCACGGGGCGGTGTCACTGGGCTGTAAGATTTGTGTGTTTAGCACTATGTGGAATACTCACAAGTATGGTGACTTTGGGACTAGTATGTCTCGAGAATGTTGTGAGGCTGGCAGAATGTTTAGACTGTACCGGGTGGTAGTTGAGATGCCTATGGCATAAAGGTGATTTCCTCAGCAGTAAGGCCAGGATATCCAGTGCTGTGGTAGTAGAATGAGCCAGAAGGCGGTTTATAACGGGCAGAGAAGCCTGAGTAACCAAGTGCTCGGAGAATGGACCAATGGCTCCTATATAGTTGAGAACTATACCTGGGTACATGATGTATAAGAATGTGGTATGATGAGTTGTGTGCTTAGTAAGCATGCATAAGAGAGAGATAAGTGGGGTGCCTAAAAGGATTTCCCAATGTATGGACGTTCAAATTTCGAGGACGAAATTTATTGAACGGGGGAGAATTGTAACATCCCAAATTTTTGGACTAGAAGGTTGGAAATAAAACTGGGATAAGAAGGCTTCTAGCTAGTAGAGTTCAAAAGTCTTAAGCTTATTATGAGAAAAAGCTTAAGATAATTATTAAAATTATTTTGGACCTTGAAAAATTTGGGAAGATTATGAAATAATATTTCAAGGATACAGAAATATTATGGTGGAATTAATTATTGGAAATTCAGGCTTATTTTTCCCTTAATTAATTTATTTTGGGAAGAAGAATAATTCAAATAAGGAACAATGTAGGCCTAGGAACTTTAGAATTTATATTTCATGGACGGGGAAGAATTAATTGAGAAGAGAAAAAACAATTCATCAGGTTTTAATTCAACAACAAAGCCTTTTCATAGATGCAAGTTGGATAGCAAGACATACACTTTAATTCATTCGGTCCTCCTATTCAAAAGAGCACCCAATTTATTATCACTTTTGGCCCAAATCCCATATGCTATCATCAGATGAAGAGCCCAACACGTAACAAATCAATATGTAACAACAATAGATTTATGTCTGGACCCATTCAAAAGTTATTGACTCATATTCATCAACCCATTATACTCCATTCAAACCACAACAAACCCATAAGCCCATATGCCAACAAAACCTTTAGCGTATTATTCCTATAATAATATAATCTCCTTTTGACCCAACAATCAAATGACAGTAACACGAAATGCAGCAAGAGAAAAGGTAACCAAAACAATTTCTCAGCGGAAATCACGGGAAGCAATCACCAAAACAGATCTTCATTCTCTTGACTACCAACTGTTCACGCAAGGAACAGTAAAAGAAAAGCAGCAGAATCAGTGAACCCATGCCTCTCCAGCTCCAACCCAAACTGCCTAAACGTCTCAAGCTCAATACCCAGCGTGTTCTTCCTCTCGGACTAGACATTTGGGTCTCTATAAATAGGTTTATCCATGCTTCAGCTTCCTCCATCCATTCATGAAGCTAAGTGGAGAGAGTGAAACCAAGAGGAAGTGCCATGACTCCTTACTGAACAGAAACGAAACGAAAACAAAGGCAGAGACATGGAAGACAGGGAAGGGACTAAATGCTGCATGTAAGCTCAAGTGTCGACCAAGGTGAATCTCTGAATCTCCTCCCATCTAGCTACTGCATATTTGCACGATTGGTTTCTGAGTTTGATGCTTAAGTAACATGGTTTTTCTTCTGCAAGTTGCATTGCTTTCGGAGCTAAAACATAGGCGTTTTCAGCATGTTCCAAATGTCCAAAATGTCTAGATAGCCACACAAAATAGTAGAGCATAAAAGAGGATGATTAAATGGTGTATATGCATGTGTGAATATGAGTCATATGCATTAAATCATAAGCTGATGTGTTTCTGGAAATTTGAACTTGGCACTGAAACGGTAAACTTTGGGTAAAGAAAAACTAGGGAAAATGAACTCCTTTGACCCTGAAATTTTGTAGAGACTTAGTACACATCATGATATTTAAAACTAGCTAAAGAACACCCAAAACGGATGTGTAGAATGAGATATATATTTTTCCAAAGTTTAGCCAAAATCTGGAATGTTTTCTACACTTCCGGTGAACAGTAATTTTTGGGCTTGATTTTGAAATGGAAAAATTTTCCTTGAAATTTTTACAGTAAATAGTAGACATCTCAACCTTTCCGAAAATCCAAAGAACACCTTAAACGGAGGTCTATAACTCCAATTATGATTTTTGGAAGTTGAGCTAAAAATCTGGAAATTTCTAGTATGATTTTGGAGCAGTGAAATGACGTTGGAATTCGGACCAAGTAAACCTTTGATTTTTTACATGAAATTTTTCAGCTAAATAGTAGACACATTGAGGTTTAATTTGATAGGTAATTTGTCGAATTCCGATAAGTATTGAAGGAGTTATTGTTCCTCAAAGATTGGTCAAGAAATCTGGGAATTCTGGACGTTGTTTATATTTTTCGAAAGTTGAGAATTTTCTCAACCATAAATCAACTTGGTGACTTTAATTTATGAAAATAGACTTATCAAGGTCTAAGTAAAAATTGGAATCACTCCATTTGAAGTTGTACCGGTCCAGTTATGAATTTTCTAAATTCTCAGAAAAGTTAAAGGTTGAATTTTTTATAAGTCTTAAAATAGTCACATAAGTTGTTGACTTGTGCATAACCTTCCAAGTAAATGTTTGTTTTGGATAACTTGTCTATTAAGGGATAAAGTGACAATGACAACCCTTCTTAACATTTTTTAAATGACATGACACTTAATAAAATAGATGAATAAATAATAATAAATATTATTATTATTTATTAAGATGGGAAATTAATAATTCCGATGAACTTACTTTAGGACATTGAAGAAGTTCGAATTTCTAACACTAGAGATTGTAGTTATACTCATGAAGTTGAGATTGATTTTTGGCGTGTGTTTGAGCTCTTGGATTAGGAGCAATGTAATAATAGATAGCTTCGGTGAGAGGTAACCACTTTCCACTTGTTATATGTATTAGTATGTTGCTTGTGAGTATTTTACGATATGATTATGAATATCTTATTAGGAATTGCCTTGTGGATCGTATGATTTGAATTGTGAAATAAATGCATTATATTTATATATGTATAAGAATTGGGAATTTAGATATTGTGACATGTATATGAGAATTACTTAAATAACATGATATGAACGTGCAAATCTTGGAAAATTTCTGTTGAACTAATTATTGTGATAATTATGGTAAGGGTTGAATTGGGAAGAAATTTAGTAGTTATTCCACCACGTGGTGAGGCCTCCATTGGTGTACGATGGTTGGCTTTCTATTGTCCCACGTGTTCAATGAGGGACTGGCCCACTAGTTCAATGAGGGCTTACGACACCCCACTAGTTCAATGAAGGGAAAAGACCCATGGTCCGGGACATGTGCTCGAGGATTTTGGCGGTCCTCATCACATGACGGTGAGCTTTTGAGTAACCAGTAACATAGATGTAACTTAGCCCATGGGTCTAGTCGGAGGAAATAAGGCGGTTCGGTTGGATTAATGGGAGGCATCTTGGGAATTTGTTAATGAAAATTGTGATACATAAATTTCTGATACATAATTTATGATATGAAATTTTGTGATGTGGATATTGGTGAATTATTATTTTTAATATTTTGTATAAAATTGTTCTACTTGGCACCTCACTAGCACATATTAGTATTCGTAATAAGTTGGATTAATGGTTACCACATTTTTCAGGTGATAGTTCCCGTCTGGGTCCACAAGGGAAGACCTCAGAAGCTTAGGCTACTCTGCGAAAAGTAGTGCTTCTATCTTTTTGATTTATGTTGGATGATTTTATATTGCCACGTTAGAGCTCATTCTGCATACTCTGATTTATTTTTTGTATATTTTGGTAAATGATGGAGCATTACTTAGTTGTTAATCAACCGTTAATTAGTTATTATGCTCATAAACCTTATTTCCATATTCATATCTATTTCCATTAAAATCAATTCTAACAAAACAAACGCACCCCAAGGCATTTCACTCAAGAGAATTAAAAATTTATTTAGAATAATTTATGGGAATTTCACTTAAAAAAAGGGCATTTTCTTGAAAAATTACCCCTAATAAAATTTAATTTTTTTTATGAGATCATAATGGTTCCCATTAAGGAACTCCAAAAAAAGCATTTTATAAGAAATTAATTGCATACAAACTTCATACATTTATTATTGTAGTACCATTATATTTTGGGTCAAGGTACAAATTTACCAACCAACTATTACCCAAGGATACCGACACAAATAACTATTGAGGGGACCAAAATTGCCAATTAACAATTAAAAAGTGAAAAAAAAAACACAATTTGGAGCAGATTCGCCAACGAACTATTACCCCGTCACTGTCTTGGTGTCTCCGTCTTCCATTGACTATCACAGTGTCGGCGACGTCAGCATTTCCAAAGCTTCTATTGTTGCTGGGTGTTCCACTCACCCTCTTGAACTCATCCAGTAGTCCACAGCGTTCGACTGGCACGCACCTTGCACCTTGGTTCTATCCCTTCGATGCCACAAGTAGCAACCGCTGTTGCCATAATGTCTGCTCCCATCTCTGTTGGTGTTTTATTTTCCAACAAGAAGGCTTAACCACTCTTTTCTCTAGCGTTTGCCATCCTTTGTCCTATGCCAGTGCCCAGTGCCTCATATTTTAACTTAATTATTTGGTGTTTTTTTAAAATTGTTGTTTGGTTTTTTTGTTCACTTTTAATAGTTATTTGGTGTTTTTTTTTACTTTTTAATTGTTGATTGGCCATTTTGGTCCCCTCAATAATTATTTGTATCAGGCACTCCTCAGATAATAATTAGTTGACAAATCTGCAGCTTCACCCTTATATTTTTTAGGTTTTAAATGAAAGGCTAATAATAAGCATTGATTGGATTCCCCGCGCACTCGTGTGGGATCTTGTTCTCTCCGTCATTCGTGAGAGCGATCGGGGGTCGGTTCGACGGTGGTACGGCGGTTCGGCGGCGGCTAGGGGAACGGTTAGGGCCTGTGAGAGGCTAGGGATTTCTCGCGGGAGGAGGTGAGGAGGAACAGTGAAGGTCGAAGGGAGGCTAGGGATTTCGCATCGGCGGAGGTGAGGAACAGTGATACCTGAGCTAATTCTCTACACGATATCTTCCAGATCCCGTTCCATGGAGAAAGCTCAGATCTCATCGCCGATTGTATGGAACGATTCAGAGGCAGAGAATGTTCTAATTGGGAAAATCCTGGCGAATAAATCGTATACGAGAGCCACTCTATTGTCAGTTCTGAGTAAAGCGTGGAATATCCAGACATGGCCTCGATATAATCGAAATCACCGGGAAAGCATTCATGTTCAAATTCGAAGTGAAGGAGGAGTATGCCGGGATTTTGAGAGGTCGCCGTGGTCCATTAACGGCAATCTCTTGAATCGATGGAAAGACCTAAATACAAGGCGTGCGAGGAGTTCGATTTCAGCCACATCCATTCTCGGATCATTCACAACGTTCCTCGGAAGCGTTGTGCTCGAAGAATGCCATCTCCTTAGGCGAGCACGTTGGGAAGGTGTTGATAGCGGAAGATCCACATTATAATGGCAGTTCTTACGTAATTTTCTTCGTATTCGTGTTCTAGTAGATTTGAAGAAGCCTTTGGTCGCCGGATTTCGGTTACCTAAACCCGATGGTAAGAACGTGTGGATTTCGGTGAAGTATGAGAAGCCGCAAAGCTTCATTACGTATGTGGCGGCTAGGGCATGACGACGGACGCGATTGTAGCTCGAGAGAAGGAAACGGAAGGCTCTGAATCAGCTGATTCACACTTTGGTGCTTGGATGTCAACGCCTGCTAGTCGCAGTTGGGAGGAAACGCTTGTGGTATTACAGAACGAAGGGACAGAAGCAGAGTATACTAGAAGGAAGAAGGAGGAGATAAGCCTTAGTAGATCAGATGACTCTCGCCAAGGGAGGGCTAATTCTCCCAAAGCAGAGGTAGAGGATCTATTTTCTATCAAGTTGTCAGATGCTAGCACTATTGCTAGGGATGAGATCCGAGAGTCAGTGCATGAACCTGAGGTTTTGGAAGCCACATCTGCTGTCAATCTAGTTTGGAATACCTCGGCAGCAACTGTTGGCTCTAACAATGATATGGCTAAGTCATCGGCTACAGTGTATGTTGATTTAGGGAAGGTTAATAGACATGGGGAGACCGTGGGTGGACTAAGGAGTGACACGGGTGTGGAGTCTCGCTATGATGCACCGTTGAAAACAGATCCCCTAGTTATCAAGTCCGAGGTATTGCCAAGTCCTCATTCGGATAATCATTTGGCACCGGTCCCATATAACGCCAGGAATCGAGCGCAAAGATGTCGCAGCATGAGTTGTCTCGGCACGAAGAGGAGGGCTAATGATGAGTGGGAAGTTAAAGATCCTAAGCAAAGGTGCGTAGGGACAGAAGGCTGCAGGCCCGAAGAGAATATTTCGGCCTATGCGAACAACTTAAGGAAGTTAAAAGCTCGTAGCAAGAAAGGGGCCGGGAAGAAAACCGAGCTAATAAGGAAATGTTCCTACGGAGGAGGCGAGCCGAGGAAGAGATGGAGATAGCGGTAATAACTTGCGGGGAGAGCTCTTCCTTCATCTTCAAAGCAAAGCGACGGTAAGAGGAAGAAAATGATTGCTGAAGGGTCTGGTGGCTGGCCTCTAACAGCCACCAAGCCGTCATGAAACTCCTAGCTTGGAACTGTCAAGGGTTAGGGAGATCCTTGACAGTCCGAAATCTGAAGGATTTGGTGAATAGACATCATCCTTCACTAATCTTCCTAATGGAGACGAAGATCCACTCGTCGAAAATCATGAAAATAAGAAAAAGATGTGGTTATGAACAGGAGTTGTACATTGAGCCGAGAGGGTTGTCAGGTGGACTGGCGGTATGGTGGCTGAATGATATCTCTGTGACAGAGTTATACAGGTCAAAAAATCTGATACACATGTTGGTGGATTCCTCAACTGCAAAATCCCCCAGATATGTTACATTTGTGTATGGACCACCGGCGGAGGGAGAAAGGAGGGTTGTTTGGGACCTGGTGTGTAAATTGGCAGCTGGGGTATCTGATTCATGGTTATTGCTGGGCGATTTCAACGACCTCCTAACACAAGCTGAGAAGGAAGGTGGGAATCCCAGATCGTTGAGGAAAATCTTAAATTTTCGAGTTTGTTGGTCGACCGTAATGTCGATGGATCCGAGTTTCGGGGCCAGATTCACATGGTGCAACAAAAGACCTAATGCTATTGTGCGAGAAAGGTTGGATCGAGCATTGGGTAACGTGGAGTTTCGTGTAAACTTCGACCATGCCACGGTGTTCCACATTGATCCCATTGGTTCGGATCATCATGCGCTTCTAGTTGACTGCTGCCTCAATGAAAGGAAGAGAGCAAGATCGTTCAAGTTTGAAGCCATTTGGGCCCAACATGATGACTTCCGTAGTGTGGGGAAGGTTGGCGGGGAGGGTGCTTTGGTTACTAATGTCGAATGGAGGACTTGGTTAATAGGCTATCGGTTTGTAAGAGAAAGCTTATAACGTGGAGCAGGATTGCATTTCCAAACTTTAGAAGATCCATCGACTTGTTGAAACAGAAGCTGAATCAGTGCATGATTGGCGTACTCACTCCAGAAAAAATGAACGAGGTAGAGGACTTGACGAGGCGATTGAAGACGCTTGGGTAAATGAGGAGTCCCTCGGTGGCAAAGATCAAGAGTGTCTTGGCTCAAGTGTGGTGATATGAATACAAAATTCTTTCACAGTTGTGTGATCCAAAGGAGACAACGAAACAAGGTCTTGAGGCTGCTGAATGATGATGGTGTCTGGTTAGAGGATAAGGAGGTGATTAACAAGACCTTCAGCAACTTTTACAAGAAATTATTCTGTTCTGTGGGCACCCGGCCTATGGATTAATGGGAGGCATCTTGGGAATTTGTTAATGAAAATTGTGATACATAAATTTCTGATACATAATTTATGATATGAAATTTTGTGATGTGGATATTGGTGAATTATTATTTTTAATATTTTGTATAAAATTGTTCTACTTGGCACCTCACTAGCACATATTAGTATTCGTAATAAGTTGGATTAATGGTTACCACATTTTTCAGGTGATAGTTCCCGTCTGGGTCCACAAGGGAAGACCTCAGAAGCTTAGGCTACTCTGCGAAAAGTAGTGCTTCTGTCTTTTTGATTTATGTTGGATGATTGTATATTGCCACGTTAGAGCTCATTCTGCATACTCTGATTTATTTTTTGTATATTTTGGTAAATGATGGAGCATTACTTAGTTGTTAATCAACCGTTAATTAGTTATTATGCTCATAAACCTTATTTCCATATTCATATCTATTTCCATTAAAATCAATTCTAACAAAACAAACGCACCCCAAGGCATTTCACTCAAGAGATTTAAAAATTTATTTAGAATAATTTATGGGAATTTCACTTAAAAAAGGGCATTTTCTTGAAAAATTACCCCTAATAAAATTTAATTTTTTTTATGAGATCATAATGGTTCCCAGATTAAGGAACTCCAAAAAAAGCATTTTATAAGAAATTAATTGCATACAAACTTCATACATTTATTATTGTAGTACCATTATATTTTGGGTCAAGGTACAAATTTACCAACCAACTATTACCCGAAAGCCGACACAAATAACTATTGAGGGGACCAAAATTGCCAATTAACAATTAAAAAGTGAAAAAAAAAACACACAATTTGGAGCAGATTCGCCAACGAACTATTACCCCGTCATTGTCTTGGTGTCTCTGTCTTCCATTGACTGTCACGGTGTCGGCGACGTCAAGATTTCCAAAGCTTCTATTGTTCGAGTGTTCCACTCACCCTCTTGAACTCATCCAAGAAATTCACGTGCTCGACAGCACGCACCTTGCACCTTGGTTCTATCCCTTCGATGCCACAAGTAGCAACCATTGTTGCCATAATGTCTGCTCCCATCTCTCGTTGGTGTTTTATTTTCCAACAAGAGAGCGCTTAACCACTCTTTTCTCTAGCGTTTAATCATTGCCCCATGAGTTCCTCATATTTTAACTTAATTATTTGGTGTTTTTTTTAAATTGTTGTTTGGTTTTTTTGTTCACTTTTAATAGTTATTTGGTGTTTTTTTTTTTTTACTTTTTAATTGTTGATTGGCCGTTTTGGCCCCCTCAATAATTATTTATATCAAAGACTCTCGATAATAATTAGTTGACAAATCTGCAGCTTCACCCTTATATTTTTTAGGTTTTAAATGAAAGGCTAATAATAAGCAAAGCGGGTGCTGGAGGATCTCGATCTGCCGCCTTGGACCATACATGACTCTCTCTCCTTTGTCCCTTTTCTCTGTTCCCTGACCCTTCTTGCAGTTTTAGGATCCCTTCGCCTCTCGATTCTCTCGTCGTTCTTCCCTGTTCTCTTGGTCTTCCTTTACTTCGACTCTTTCAGGTATATTAACCATTCAATCTATTTCATCTGCTTTTGAATTTCCTCGTTTTCCTTCTCTTTTCCTGAATTAGTTCGTTCGACTCAGATCACATTAACCTTCAATTGCTCTTCACTGGTTAATTTTTCGTCAAAAATTTTAGGAAAAATTCCTGACTCATTACTCTTTTTGTATCTGCATTTTCTAGGGTTTCTTGTCGGGGCTTGGTCTTAATTGAATTTCGGTTTCCTTGCGTTTGATTTTTTTCTCCAAATTCTTTCCATCGGTTTCGGCCTGGTAATTTTTTAATCTTCTTTCATTTTTGGGTTTGATCTTTCAACCCTTGAATTGAAGTGTAGGATCCCATTTTTTTATGGAATTTGAATGCCCACCGAGTACCGAAGTTTCAAACAGATTGGTAGAACTTGTGTTAGATCCCGGCATTGAGATAGCTGAGTCAAATCCGCATACTAACAAAACCGAGAGTGACGAGACTGCAAAACCTGGTAATAGCAAATCTGAATATGTGAGGATTGACAATTTTAAAAGAGTATCGAAGTTTCAGTCCAAGAAAGGAATTATAACCTCATATCATAGTGATGTTGTTGTTGACTATTGTCGGTCATTAAGTGATCTTCCTCTGGCCTTGATTTCTGAAATTCTGAATTACCTTGATCCTAAAGAGCTTGGTATTGTGTCTTGTGTCTCCACAATTTTCCATAGACTTGCATTTGAACACCATGCTTGGAAGGAATTCTATTGTGAGAGGTGGGGACTTCCAGCAGTTCCTGCGGTTCTGGATTCAGGAGTTACAGATGAGAAGTCATGGAGGGAGCTTTTTGTGGAAAGGGAGTTTAGGAGTAAGACTTTTATGGGACGTTATAGCATTGATGTGTTGTATGGCCATACTGAGGCGGTTCGGACTGTTTTCCTGCTGGCTTCTGCAAAGCTTATATTTACCTCAGGATATGATTCAGTTGT
Organism: Acacia acuminata; assembly: GCA_019022655.1. Taxonomy (NCBI): domain Eukaryota; kingdom Viridiplantae; phylum Streptophyta; class Magnoliopsida; order Fabales; family Fabaceae; genus Acacia; species Acacia acuminata. Next base: position 1,111,045 of record JAFJYI010000224.1, read on the forward strand.
GAGGATGTGGGACATGGAGGATGGATTATCTATTGCATCATCAAGACCCCTTGGCTGTACCATTCGTGCTGTTGCAGCAGATAGAAGATTGCTAATTGCTGGGGGTACTGATGGGTTCATTCACTGTTGGAGAGCAGTTGAAGGATCCCCCCATCTATTTGAGCTTAGAAGCACAAAGAACCAGAATACTGAGTTTCGACTTTGGGGACATGACGGTCCAATAACTTCACTTGCTTTAGATTTGACTAGGATCTACAGTGGTTCTTGGGACATGACTGTTCGACTTTGGGATCGTTATTCTCTGAAGTGCACACAGGTGCTGAGGCACAGTGATTGGGTCTGGGGTCTTGTTCCCCATGATACTACAGTTGCCATTTCATCAGGTTCAGATGTGTATGTTTGGGATACTAATAATGGAACTTTGATGACCATTATTCATAATGCTCATGTTGGTAACACTTATGCTTTGGCACGAAGCCATACGGGTGACTTCCTCTTTACTGGAGGAGATGATGGTGCGATCCACATGTACGAGATCATGAATGATCATGATGAAACCAAAGCTTGGAAAATTGCTACATGGATTCCTCACAATGGTCCTGTGTATTCCCTTGCCTTTGAGTTTCCCTGGCTTGTTTCAGCATCTAGTGATGGCAAGTTGGCTCTTATTGACGTGAGAAAGCTGCTGCGAACTAGCAGGAATGCTCTGGGGAAGCGAGGTAGAAGGGCAAAGCATCTGCGCCAGAGTACAGTAGAACCCCCACAGAGGATGCTACATGGATTCAAGAGCAATCTTTTCTCAGTTGATGTAGGTGCTGACCGAATTGTCTGTGGAGGTGAGGAGGGTGTTGTTAGGATCTGGAATTTCACACAAGCTTTGGAAATTGAGCGCAGAGTGCGTGCTTTAAGAGGGATGCGATTAGAAAACAGAATGCGGCGAAGAAAGCTGCAAGCTGAGGTGAGCAATAAAAGTGGCAGAAATGATCAATGTTCAGTAGCAGCAGCCAAGAAGAATTCAGGGAATGGCATTTGGCCTAATAAGCGTGGGGTGAGTGGAAAGCTGAAGGCATAGATTCTAACAGCATGAAGCGTTTGTTTGTATTCTCATTTAGTTTTAATGCACATTGATGGATACAATATTTGATTTAGTAGCAGTTGTAACTTGATTTCGATCCTGTAAGTTTGTGAAGTGATAGTTTCTCTGAGGCTATGGCCTTTTCGCATGATTGTAACCTGATTGATGCATCATGTATGTCTCAGCATCTATCGCTTCTACAGTGCGGCATTTTTGAGTTATCAGAAAGAAGAAAACAGCTAGGGGTATTCACCATGTATGTTTAACTTGCTTAAGGGACAAGTCGGAGTTTCCGATGATATTTAAGTTCCTAAAGTAGTGCGTACACTATTAAAACTCATGCAGATGTTTGATCATGTTGACTGCGCATTATGCTTTGGCAAAAATGAAAACGGGGGGCGGTTAATCTCAGTAGCCTAGGACACGGATGTGTACCCTATTAAACTTGATGCAAATATTTTGATCCTTGACATCTATATCTATGCTATATGTATAATAATACTTCTTCCGTTGAAAATATAGGGTTACTTTTAGAAGAAATTATCAGTCCATAATATGAATAACAAAGAGTTACTCCTGGGTTCTAATTATAAAATATAGTTGACTTTTTTGAAGAAATTAATGAAGTTAATTAAATTATTTTAGAATATTTTTATTTTTTTCTTCAAAGTAATTAGTTTGATTAATAAATTAATATATAATCTAAAGATACACAACGTAACTTATTTAGCTTCTTTAATCTCTCCAAACAAAGTCAACTATGTCTTATAATTATCACCGGAGGTAGTATTAAATATTATTTTTCAAATTTTTTTGCCAAAAAAAAAAAAAATACTATTTTCCAATTTCATCTCTAGTTATTTATGGTACATGTTTTTTGATCAATATTTATGGTACATGTTAGATATTAGGAAGGACCGAACGAGGGGAGAATTGAGAAACATTTTGAAATTTTTTTCCAAAACAGAGTTAATAAGCTAAATGCTGTACCTTCAGATTTGAAAGTGACTTGTGTTGGGGATAGAGTTGTCAATCGGGCCGCCCTCCAGGTCGGAGTAAGAAAAACACATGTTTTTTCAAAGTCCGGCCCGAGAGCACCAGTAGTTGGCGGCCCGGCTACCAGTAAAATTTAAATTACTCTTCCAAATTTTAACTATTTTTTCTCCATTTTTTTATTTAAAATATAATTAGTAAATTACAACACAAATCATCTAGTAAATAAGCACAATCACTAATTCATAATCAAAAGCAAACCATGTTCACAAATAACTCATATAAAACATAAAAAGCATATCACTTAGCGACATTAGTACGATTCTATTATTGTCGTCATCTTCGTCACTATCATCAATTTTAACGACATTTGATTGTTCTTCACTTTGAGTAATAGCCTCTCGGCTCATGAGTAAGAATATCATGGAATTCTTTTCCGTATCATGAACACATTCATAATCTTTATTTGCAACAAATAATAAATCAAATCATAAAATTAGAATATAGTTATTATGTATTTATAGTTAAATGAATAAATAACTCTATAACAAATACAATATATATATATATATATATATATATATAAATTAATAAATTTAAAAATGAAAAAAAGAAAAAGCTACGGGAAAGGGGCCGCAGTGGCCGGCCCGAGGTCCTCAGGGCCGTCTTTAAGCTTGAGGCTGTCTGGGACCCCGGCCCCGAAGCTAATTTCAAATATCTCGTCCATTTTTAAGCCCGATCCTTAAAAAGTCAGTAGGGGCTTAAACGGGCCAGCCTGATGGGCCTGGCCCGTTTTGACGGCTCTAGTTGGGGATAAGGGGATTTACCTTGAATTATTATGTGTAAAGTGTTAGTTTAGCTTTTAGTTTGATAATGGGTTAAAATAGATAGGTCTAAGTATTTAAATTTATATTTGTCTGAATAATGAGATGCTTATCGTTGATTTTTTTTTTTTTTTTTTTCATTAACAAGGGTGAGGGTGGGAGGTTGATTCAAAAATTTAAAATTATCAAAGACATTAAGTGAAAGTTGGAATGTTATGATTGCATTGGACTCGAAGATACTTATTGACATTACTTGTAGCTTGATATTTACTTGGATCCAGAGTATGATGGCATTTACTGAGAGTCTGAGAACATGAGATTATTTCACATCTCTAGAGAACAAAACTAGCTCACAGATGAGGACGGTATATCAGATATGATCATATGGAAGGAGATCCTCTCATTGTTGATTTTCTCATGAATTAGTTGTTGATTAAGAAGAGGAGAAAAAAATTTAGAGTATTGATGATGAGATAATGAGAAAATAGAAAGATAATGAGAAAATGGATGATGGGAGAAACTTAACCCACTTCATATTAAGAATGTTTCCAACTCATCTACGGACTTTAGGGCAACATGAGAATATGGGATCCCATCCCCACTTAAGCTAATCTGTGAAATAATAAATAGTGTAATTAGGAAAACTATCTAATAAAATAAATAAAGGGTTAAAGATGTAAATTTGCCCGAGAAGTTTTTGTAGAGGAGTAAGTTTTTTTTCAATATTAGAAAGTATTAAAATAGAGCAATGTTGCTTGTTTTCGTTTATAAGTTAATGGTTAATATCAATTTTTTTTTTTAGTTTTTTTAATATAAAATTCCTATATTATAAAATGAGAAAATTATAATAAAATAAGAAAAATAAATTTATTAAGAAGGACCATAAAAATAGTAATTATTTTGAAGGACTAGAAATTTTTTAAAAGTAAATTAACTTAGTCAGGTCAATGAATTTCAATTTTTTAAGATATAAACATTATGATTAGGGCTATAATATTTTTAATGGTATGGGAAAGTAAACCTAAAGCACAGATCCCCATTTCACGGGACCAAGCATTTTTTTACCATTTGAATATTTATAAAACATAAATTTGAGATAATATTGCCAAATCATTAAACAATAAAAATCATTGATTTAAAAACCGATTGATTAGAGAAAATTTCTAAGGACAATCTAGTCTTTTTAATTTAATATTTTAATTTCTGGTCCTTCAAAATAATTACAATTTTTATGACATAATTTTCCCTTATAAAATTTATGAGGTGACATTAAACTTGAAAAAAATTTCAGAGCAAAATTTTCCGAGAAAACTTTTGAGACAAATTTACATTTTAATTTGCAAAATCTATTTTGAACAATATGTTGCTAAGTAAACTAAATAGCTATTTCATCTCAAAAAAGAAATTGAACAAACTAGAAGGAAGTAAGTGTTTACTTGGACAATTTTGTTTAAAAGATATTTAAAGGTTATTTATGATTTAATATTTAAATTTCTTTTTCAATTTAATATAAGTTTAACAATAAAAATAATCAACAAATAATCATGGAAGAGGAGGATGACTTACATATTCTAGAATACCATGTCATTTAATTCTATCCAATTAAAACATTACAATTCGGATCATTTTAATTTCGGTTGGCTGATGAATCATCTTTAAAAAAATTAAATTTTATCTTGTTTTTAAGAAAAATAATGAATGATCATTTTGTCTTAGTTTTTTTTTTTTTTCAAATTAAGATTTTTTCCATAAAAACAATATAACATTTGAAATTTTTCAAATGAGTCATTAGTCAACTAGGTAAAATGATCTGAATTGTAATGTTTTTATTGGACATAGTGCAGATGATATAGTACTCTGGCAGTATATAAGTATTTCTCCAAAAAATTTGCCTTGACAAAATTTCTATTTGATTAAAAAAACGGAGACAATAATTTCTATTCGTATCATAATTTTATTTGGTGGTAATGTTTGACTGTCTGTTGCCAAACGCAACGACTATGACAGTTTTTATTCCGATACAATTCAATTTAATTTCCATTATATTTCAAAACTGATTACAAGCTTTATTTTTAGGGAAAATCTCTTTAAAAGTCATTTGAAATACTCAAATTTTAATTTTGAGTTATTAAATTTAACAAATTATTAATAAGGTTATATAACCTAAACTTAAATTTATAAATTAGATCAAATGACCTCCATAGCCCCTAAATTATTAATGGCTCAAATAGCTACACAATAAACATTTAATTAATTATATCCTTCTATGCAAAATGCAAACCAGACGTCCAAACCTAAATTTAATTTTAATATTTTATAATCATCCTTCTTTATTTTATTGAGGGTAGAGTATCAACAAGATTGATTTAGCAAAGAAAAAGACAGCTTTAATGAAAGTTTCAAAAGAATTCCAACATACGTTTGCAGATTTCGTCTTTTATTATCTTATGTATTTATATGTATGTATTATATAATATTTTAATACTTTCTTATCTTTTTTATAATTATACTCTTTTTTTTTTGGGATGAGAGGAAAGTAAAACTTTTGTTTGAGATAACTGAAAATAACAATTTTCATTTTAAGGATAAAAATTCAAAAAAAAAAATAGTATTTTTATCTTTCTAATGAGATTAAATTGTGTTGAATGAAAATATGAGATTATGATTTAAAATTTTAATAACTATATATATGTAAAGGATGATTAATGACTAATTTTATCGATTTGGATTTATTAATTACTTATGATTTTATAAATTTCTCTTTAAAAAATATTATATTAATTATTATTATCACCCATTTGTATGTTTTTTTAAAAAATATTTTTGGTTCATATTATATTTCTTTTATTTTCTCCAATTATTTTGTTTTGAGGTAAGCTGGGAAAAAAATAATTAATAAGAATCAATGTTTAGTGAAACAAGATACTAATACACCGACATCAATATATATTCGGTCACCGAATTTTTTGTAGGTTGAAAGAAGTAAGTAAGAATAAACAGAAAAGCATAGATCAGATGTGTTCTTTAAGAAGAAAATAACTTGTAAAGCGATATTTTAAGAAAATAATCGAAAGTGATGCACCTTCTAATAACTTCTTTTAAAGCTAGAATTTTTATGAATTATCTTTTGATTTTTAATTTCTATTATTATTTATTTGTGTTTTTAATGTTACGCGATTTTATTTGTTATATGTTTACGGACTAAAATAATTTTTGCATTCGGATATGACTGTTTTATTTTCCAGTTTTTTATAACTTGGCATTGGGTTGACACACGCTTTGAAGCAGGTGACTAACAAAGATCAAAATTTCGACCAGCGTACCATTGCTCAAACAAGAAAATCATGCTTTTTCAATGGAAGAAGAAAAATAGAGGGAGGAAGAGAGATTTGAGACTGACAAGGAATGACATTAAAGTCATTTTACTAACATTCTAAAATCCTAATATGGGTCAATTAATATCCTTATCAAAGATTTGTCAAGTTTAAAGGTTTAATCTAGGATTTCAATATTTCAACTAATTTGGGATTGATGAGAGAGGATATTAAAGTTTTTTTATCTATTCTAAAATCCTAATTTGAGTCAATATCCTTATCAAAGATTTATCAAGTTTAAAAGCCTAATTTATGATTTCAATATTTCAACCAGCTTTATATGGGATTTACTTATTTTTATTTATTTATTTATTTATTTTTGGCCAATTTTTACGTATAATCAAATAAACAAGAAGCAGGACAAGTTCACTCTTCTTAATTAAGCATGCGATTGACTCCATAATTTCAAACTCTTCTTGTTCAAATGGTTTCAGAGTCAATTGACGAGTTCTTGAAACTTGAAGAGAAGAGAACGCCATTGAGTGCGAAAAGAAAAATAGGAAAGAAAACGAAAAAAGAATGAGATGGTTTTCGATTCCTTCTCTTCTTCCTGCCATCGTTCTGCTAATCAATTCACTTAGCCGACCAGTTCACGGCCGATTCGCAAATACATTCACCACCAGTTCGAGAATCGGCTCGAAGAATGTCTCGGCATTGTATGTGTTGGGCGATTCTTCCGTTGATTGCGGAAACAACACTCTGTTCTATCCCTTGCTTCATTCTCGTTTCTCTCTTTATCCCTGTGATCGCTCCGGTGCCTCTCTTCTTCCTCAATTACTCGGTAGTTTTCTGTTCTCTTCTTCTTCCTATTTCTTGTTTCTTTTTCTTGAACCTGTATACTCTGCATCTCAATTTCTTGACAAAATTGGGAAGTTTTACCTGCTTGGATATGTAGTTTTTTAATCCATATATAGGAAATCTTGATCAAAGAAACCTCCATTTTGCCAATGATTTGAAATTAAAACGATGAGATCTTAAGCAATTCTTGCAACTCATTGTGAGTGATGATCTTCTGTTCGATGAATTTACGCACGCTCTATGACAATTAGTTGAATATTTGAACGAGATTCACTCAGGCAACGAAAATTCTCTTTTCCAAATCTACTAATTCCATTTCCTTCTGATCCCTACTTTCATGGGACCCTAGTTAGCTTTTCGAACAAAGGCTTAGCAGTAGTAAAATTCTTCCACTCTCACTTGTACTAAAAATCTATTATGTACTCAACTGGATGCAGTGTTTAAACGTATATCAATGAATTCCTTCACTCGCTCTCTCTGTAATGATTTTTTATTCGCCAATTTTGTGTCCACTTAATATTTTATACGTACATGAGAATTTATGTTACTTGTAGCGTGTAACTAGTCAATAGAGAATTGCCAAATTAATGGTGTGTTAATAGATGATTTTACTGCATGAAACAATCACTATAATGATTTTTCATTGGCTTGTTCATTAACCACTGATACATTATTATATGTACATCAGAGTCTCTCTTCTGATGAAACCTTTTTTTGCAGGGGAAAAAATGGGATTGCCATTAACCCGTCCGTTTTATAGTCAAAATGGGTCTCTGAATGAGGTGATTAGAGGCCTCAACTTTGGATCAACACAGGCAACAATAATGAGCAGAAGAGGCAGACAGAGCCACCAGTCTCTCACTCAACAACTCCGTCAACTTTCTGAGACTTTACAGTTCTTGCAGCTACATCTTACAGAGGATACCGCTCTTCAATTCACAAAGTCTTCCATCTTCATGCTCTCTTTTGGCAAAGAAGATTATACTGATCTCCTCCTCCGTAACATCTCCATCAAAACGTTCAATCACAATGTCCACGACTTTGCCACCGTTTTGGTCAATCAAATGACAAATGCTATGAGGTATCTTTATGATGTAAATGCAAGGAAGATCATATGCTTGGGAATACTACCAGTGGGATTCACCCCACGTGTGGCCTGGACGTGCAATAAGGTATCAAAAGCAGGACATGATCATGGCAAGGGTTGTGTGGATCATGCCAATAAGTTGGTCTTGGAATATAATGAATTGCTTGCTAAGCGTATAGAGGAGCTTACTAAGGAGTTCACTGATGCCCAAATTGTGTTTTGTGATCTATACGAAGGACTGATGGAGATCTTGAACAAGCGAAATCATTATGGTATGCTTTCTTTTTTCACAATTAGTATAAATTGTCTTAAAAATGAACCATATTGGTTAGAGATGCAGAGTTTTAATGCTAGACTAGAAAATGGATCTTGAGTTGTCTGTCTGCAGAATCCAGCCACGTTACTTAAGTTACGTATTCATGCATCTTTAGTTTTGGAGGACCCATAAACAATTTTCGTGATTTTTGAAGACCGGCAAAATTAGATGAAGAAAACTGTGAAACAGTAAAAAATTCAAACGAACCTCATGGATGACATAATTTAATATTTTTCTTATTTGTTTATTTTTTTTTTTTTTTTTTTTTTTTAAAAAAAAGAAATCTTTGATTTTCTATGACTTGTTAACAGTCTTGATGAATACGAGTACTATGCCTATGATAGCGTCTGTCATTAGCAGATTAAGACCGAGTTCACATTAGGTGCTCATGGAATCAATGAGCACCTAATGCTCAGCCTAAACACGAGGCCGTTTTGCCTCGTTTCAATTTTTTCAGAGTTCAGCATTTCTCCTCCCCTACGTGGGCCCCATCTTTCTTGTTCTCTTTCGTAAGAAGGTCACCGTCCCTATGGTTTTTTCAATTTTTTATTTTATTTTAAGCATCTTTATAATGAAAGTATTAAACATGGCAGATTTTTTAAAATATAATATTTTAAGCATCTTTATAATGAAAGTATTAAACATGGCAGATTTTTTAAATATCCAATTTTAAATATAAGACATAGTTTTGTAGTACAAATATATATAGAACCGGAGGTAGTAATTTTGTTGTTCTATTTATAAAGCATAGATATGAGAAGGAATTTTTTTAAATTTTATAAGTCATACCATGATACTTTTCTCATAAATATATAATTTTATCCTTTATTTACTATTATGTAAAATTTGTAATTTTGGAGTAAAGTTATTAAATTTTAAGATAGATTTAATAAGATTTAAATTTTTTTATCATTCTAATGAAACATATTGAAAGTGACTTAAAAATATAATTAGATTAGTATATAATGATTTTTAACTAATTCAGTATATACTTTACTCTCAATCACTACGAAAATTATGTGAGAACTTAAAAGTATAATGGTGTGATTTATAAATTTAAAAAAAAAAAAAAAACCTTCTCTATGCTTTATAATTTTTTTGACCTGATCTGGGCTTTATAAATAGAATTACAAGACTATATGCTAATAATCTGCCATGTTTTATATATTTTTATATATTTTTTATCATAAAGATGCTTAAAATAAAAAGAGAATTAACAAGAAAGATGAGGGATGGGGCCCATGTGGACTGAAAACTTGAATTAAGATCGTTTTTTTCAATAGCAGATTGAGCACTATATTATTAACCATGATGTTTGACGTTCAAAGTCTTATCTAAAGCATTTGTAGATTTAATATCATTGTCAGAGGTTACAAACCTATCATGCATTTCTGATTTCCTTAGTGTGTGAAACTAATTACTCCAGTACAATGTTCAAGGTTTGAATTCAGTTAGATGAATATTACATTTATAAGAATTCTCCAAAGTCAAACATTTTTGTTTTTATCACAATATATTGATATATTGATCAGCATAATAGTGTGGAAATAAATTATAAATTTCTCTATCTGATGTGTGCAGGTTTTAAGGACACAAGAAATGCATGTTGTGGACTAGGCTTGTTCAATGCTACGATTGGTTGTATCTCCATGGACACGGCCTGTGACCAAGCTTCAACTCATATTTGGTGGGATTTGCTCAGCCCCACATATGCAGTGAATTCCATCCTAGCCAATGCTGCCTGGTCTGGCCATCCCTTCTCTGGCCTTTGCCACCCTTTCACTATCCATGAATTAGTCACCAAGTTCTGAAGCTTCTTGCTTGAGAAATCAGAGCATATCCCCTTCCTTTTCTTCTATCAGAGTAGATCTTACCTTCCTATCCCCTATTTTTTCTTTTGCAAAATAACTTTCAAATTTCCTTCTAGTTTGTTTTGTGTATGTAGCTTTTATGTTACAGAACTTGGTTTTCTTACCACATTTTCAAATTTAGCCTCCCTTCCTCCGCCAAGGAAGTCCTTTAACCAATTTAGATATATGAAGAAAAGCTTTACTATTTGGTGTTTTCCCTGTCTCATGTGAAATAATCTCAAAAGGGTGTGTTCAGAAAAGTGTGGCTTCGCATGAATATTAAAATAGCCCATTATGCCATATCACAGTGCTGATTCTTGTCTTTTCTGTGAGCTAATACTGCAATGAAGTGTGAATTCTTTAATTTCAAGTTGAAGCTTTGGCTTCATGTGGTTTAATAGTAATTTTATCACAAAACAAAGTAAAATATAATTATCGTTTTCCTTTTCAGCTGCCCAATAAAACCTCACTAATGGATTAGTTTATAGCTAATTTCAGCTTGTTGTTCCTCTTTTGGCATTGATTAGTTTCGTTATCTGAATCCTAAATTGCAGCGCTCATAGCTCAAAAATTTTGCATGGCAGCTTAAATTCACCATTACAATGCACCTTTTTACCTTCATTCTCCACTAAAAAAACCAAGCTCAGAATTTAAACCCAATTTCCGTTCTTTCAAAATCTCAGCCTCCAAATCCAGTACCTCATCCATAACCGGCCAAAAGCTCTGATCCACCGTGATTGGTGGCGGCCCCGTGGGGTCATCTGCCACTAAGGCCTTAGCGGCCAACGGCATAGACCTTCCTCTTTGAGCGCAACCCGCCATCGGTCGCCATGCCATGTGGCGGTGCCATCCCGCTCTGCATGCTCGAGGAGTTCAACATCCCACTTGAGCTCATCGATCGCCATGTCAATCGCGTCAAAATCATCTCTCCCTCCAATATCGTCGTCGATTTGGTAAAGACCCTAAAGTCTCACGAGTTCATCGCCATGCTCCGCTACGAGGTTCTCGATTCTTTCCTCCGATCACGAGCCCAATCCTCCGGCGCGAATCTCATTGCTGACCTCGTTACAAATCTCGAAGTCCCAACCTCAACAATGTCACCCTTCATCGTTCACTACACCGCCAAGAACAACACCCGCCTATCTTTTGTCGTCGACGTCTTGATCGGTGCCGATGGCGCCAACAGCTTAGTGGCCAAATCAATCGACGCCGGGAGCTACACTGGCGCCATCACCTTATAGGAGAGAATCAAATTACTAGACGAGAAAATGGAATATTACGAGAATCTTGATGAGATGTACATATGGAGCAATGTCTCGCCAGAATTCTACTCATGGGTTTTCCTTAAATGTGACAACGTGGCAGTTGGACCCCTGTGTAGACTGTGTTATTTAATCATTTTCAAAAACTAATTAGGAAAAAAATAAAAATAAAAATACTCTAAAAAGTAATTTAATTAAAGCTTCTTTAACATTAATAAGTTATACCCAAGAGGAATCAAAGAAAGGGTCAAGCTAAGATCATGGTGGAAGAGTGATCAAAGTGGAGGCCCACCCGATACCCAACACTCTTGTCTGGTTCGAGTTAGAGGATGTGAGGCACTCGTAGTTGACGCTTCTGGGTATGTAACCAAGTGTCCAGGGGAAGGAATATACTTCACTGCAAAGTCAGGAAGGATGTGTGGAGATGCCATCGTAAAGGCATCAGAAGGTGGGATGAAGATGATCGATGAGGGTGATTTGAGGAGGGAGTGTCTGAAAGGGTGGGATGCGAAGTATATTAGCACATTTAGGTTTCTGGATTTGCTTTAGAGGGTATTTTATGGTAATAATGTGTGCAGGGAGGCTCTGGTGGAGCTATGTGGGGATGAGTACGTGCAACTAGAGTTGTCAAAACGGGTTGGACCTCGTGGGCTAGCCCATTAAGCCTCATTTTTAGCCCTTTTATTTGCAGCCTCCATATAATGAGGTTATTTTTTACCCTAACCCAACATAACCCCCACTCCTCTTGGGTTATGATGGGGCCAACCTATAGGCCAATCTATTTTGGCGTTGAGCAAAGAAGTGATGCCCATAAGGCCATAACTGGTGGAACGAATCCTGCCACGTGGATAAGGAGTAGGCAGAGTTATCCATCAATCGCAAGGGACCGTCACAGGGAATTACTACTGATTCGGACTGAGGGGGTGGGTGGGACCCGCTTTCCTATCCTAACATTATTTTAAAACAACACTACATTTACTCCCTCTTTTACTTATTCATATATAGCCCCTGGGCTGAGTGTGAGAAGGGCAAAACAGTCAAGCTCCTTTGGTTTGCATTCAGCTATATATTTGCCTTTGCCCAGTTAGTAATTCACATCTCCCTCAAGGTACTTACCCAGTTCTAATATGCAATTCCTGAAGAACATGCCTGCAATTGTGTTGCGTCAATGTCCTTTACTCATATAAGCAACCTTCTTTTCAAAATAGATTAGTCATATAATTTTATCCTTTTCTAAAATGATTTTTGGCTCGTGGACTGGCCCTAATCCTTAGGGTTATATAATTTTCCCCGTGGGAAATTTGTTTAATATGCGGGCTTTTTGACCCTAACCCATGCGGGCTAGGGGCTTAACGGGCTGGGGTGGCCTGTTTTGATAGCTTTACGTGCAACGCATGAGTTTGAGAGTTATTTGTATACGAAGCTAGCGGATGGGGATCGATGGAAGGATGTAAAGATGGTGAAGAACACTATTTGGGAGCTTTATGAGAAGTAAGATCTTGGGAAAAGAGATGGAGAGATTGGTAATATAGAGATCTTTCTTTTTTATTTTAATAATTAATAATTAACCTAGAAGCAATTTTGCAGTCCAACAACGTGTTTAATTTGAGGGGAGGGGAGGGAGAGGGAATTTTTTTACCAAATTGCCTATGGATTGACTAGGCCGTCTCACTCACCCAACCCATATCCTTCAGTTCTTTTGCTTATGACCGCACCTTCATCGCCGACCTCATCGAGAGGAAGGTTGCGGGGTCCAAATCTGTGGGATAGGAATTTTGACAAAGGGGCAAAATCGTGGGATTTGTTAGAGATAATAAGAAGTTTGTTATTTGGGGCATCACAAAGTTCTCAGAAGAATTGGCGGTAATGGCTGCATGGGGCGAAGGAAACGACAAAGTACTCCAGATGAGGCTTCGCATTGAGGGAGAGGTTGGTGAGAATGAGCTACTCAGCGTGAGGGAAGGCTGGGGAACTCGAGGTTGACACCGATGTAGATGCGGCCAGAAGAACCGAGATCGACAGTAGTGATGGGGAAGTTGGAAATGGGGGGCGAGTGAGGGATTGAGCGGAGGAGACAAGGGAGAGGAGGAAGTTGGGGAGGGGGAGGGCGGAGGATTCCTCCAAGGATCTAGCTTCCATGCGCACAGGCCAATGACCGTCTTTAGTAGCGAATGAATCACTGGAAAACCCTCTCATGTCACTAGAATGCTTCATTTTTCTCTGAAAGTTCATCCAATTCCAGCCAATACAGGAGGTGGGGGTGGTGGTGCACTGGAATATTAAAAAAGGGGTAAAGGAGTGAAAATACATTTTACCCTCGGGAGCGCCTAGCACTATATACTTTTTTCGAGAGAAAAAATACACATGTGGTTACATTTTATGAGCAAAAATCACACCATCGTTAAAATCTAACTTAACGGTGTATTTGCAACAGAAAATGTCATATTTACAACAATATTTAAACACCTGGATTTTGAAGATAGAAAAGTCATTAACAAAAAAAAAAAGAAGTTATTTTACAACAGGAAGTGCTGTATTTACAACAAAATTTAAAATTTGACTATATTTACAACAAAAATGTCATATTTACAACAACATTTAAACACCTAGATTTTGAATATAGAAATGTCATTTACAACAGAAAAAGGCTAGATTTACAACGGGGAAGTCTTTGTATTTACAACAACATTTAAAATCGGCCATTTACAACAAAAATCATATTTACAACGGAATGATTTACGGAAATCTTTGTATTTACAACAAAATTTTAACAGTGTGTGACTTTTGCTCCTAAAATGTAACCATATGTGTACTTTTGCTCCCAAAAAAAGCATATGGTGCTGGGTGCTCCCGAGGATAAAGTATATGTGTATTTTTGCTCCTAAACCCTTAAAAAATTCTCATGGGTTATTTAGTCAAGACAAGATAATAATTTCCCATCTCTTCCCCCCTCCCCTCAAACTAAACACACCTTAAGTTAATGGATCTCCCAACCCAATTTAAGGGTTGAGACATTTCTTAATTTTTAATGTTATTGTCTTACTGTCTTGCTGATTTTTTCCCTTAATTGAGCTTACAAGTCTATTTACACTGAACTGAAATATTGGTTCAAGGATACAAATCTAATTCGCCACAGTGCCATTGATCCCCATAGGCTTAAAACAACTAAAATTGAGCTAATATAATGTTTAGTTTTTAATGTGCATTTTAATTTTAAATTAAAATTTTTAAGTATTTGACTTTTCTTAATACTTGTTAAATTCAACCACGCAGTCATACTCTCCATAGCCACCACATTTCACTATTAACAAACAGTTTCTCGCGGCAAATGTTTTTAGATTATATAAGCATTATAACAACAAAAATATATTACTCTCTTGTAAGACTAAATTAGAGAGTTGATTTGGGTCATTAATATGATGAAATAAGAGGCTAAGCAATTATTCATCCAGCCGAATCCCTATTGCGGTAAGCTTTCCATGAAATTGTTCTATTTCATTTGAAAATGTGGTGTTTTTTTGCAATTTTATGAAAGGATTTTCCATTGGGTACATGACGCCAGCCCAATACTGATGCCAGGGACTATTAAACATTTTCAGTTTGTTTGGGGAAAGCATCATAAGTCAAAAACAGCTCATCAGAAGCTCTTGAAAACTTTTTTTTTTTTTTTGGGTTGGGAAAGCTTCACCATGTGATAGGATTTAAGAGTTGAAGCCACTTTTGGGTTAAAGCAACTGATCTAAGCTTCTGATCCCATCTTAGACCTTTTATTTTTAATTTTTTATTCCAAATAATCATTTATATATATATATATAATTCATTGCTTTTCAATCATTTTTTCATCTTAATTATCTTTTTTAAAAGCTATATTAAACTGGTGGCCATAGGGAAAAAAGTCACTTTTTACCATTTTCGTTATCCAAACACAAATCATATCGAAAAATCCAATAAAAAAATAAAAGTCACTTCTACTACCACTATATCAAATGGGTTCTTTAGTTCTTCCCTTATTCTCATTAGACCAGTGTTTCCGGCCCGTGGGCGTGACCCGTCAAGCCGCCTGTTTCTATTTTTTTGGAGGTGGATATAAAAAAACACGCGCCCATAATACATTTTCCCGCCATCATGAAAAGCTCAGAAACCTTCTTCGATTCTGAAATATGAAAACCTAAAATTGTCTGGTTGGAGCGTTTCTTCTCGATTCCCACCGTTGCTCTCTTTGTGCCAATTTTCGAACTGCTTATTGCCTTCTTCTTCCCCATTCTTCTTCAATATTTTCAGACCTGCAGTTGCTCTTCAATTCTAGGTTTGTCACTATCTCGTTGCTGCTTTATGCTTTCACTTCTCTTCCTTCTTCTGCTCCGCCTCGTCCGTGTTTCACTTCTATTCGACATATATATATTTTCCTTCATTGGGCTTACTGATTTATGATGGAGTGTTTTGAGCTTTACCTTAATTTTAGCTTCGAAATTATTTGGCGCCTTTGAGAACATGGATTTTCTGATTATAGGCTTATGTCTTGAAAATTATAGATGGTGGTTTTTTTCCCAATTATGACCTGAAAGTTATAATAGTGAGATTTCTGACTTGAAAACTTCAGGCTTATGACTTGTATTTAATTTAGTGTCTAATTTCTTATTATTTGCGAAGAACCATGAATAAAAGGCAATGAATAAAATTCTAACCTCAGGGCAGCAATTTTGTCTCATTTTAGAATCTAAATAGCCAAGTAAGACCAAAATAAGTTACAGGGCAAACATTCTGATTTGTAACGAAGATTTGTTTAGATGCGTTAGTTTGATTTGGCGTTAGTTATACCAAAGATTTGATCTTTGTTTTGACTTTCACTATTCTTTCAACTTCAACAAGTTATTCGCATATTTGCTTCATATTATCTAATTATCTAATTCAATTATATCGTCAAACCAAAAAAAGGGGGAAAATTGAAGTTTTGAATCAATCTGCAATTCTTTTTCTCCCAGAGATTTAGCAGCTTCAAAATTTGGCCAAAAAAAAAAAAAAGTTGGTTGAAGTTAAATAACAATCAAGTAAAAGATATAACAACCTCATGAGTCTATAAATAATGTGTATTTTCTCTTTTTCCAGTTTCTCATTTCTTTTTCTTCTTTTCTACTTAAGTGCTTTACTTAAGAAGAATCACTTTACTGAGCACAAAAATATTTTGATTGTGAAAAAAGATTCGGCTTGGCTCTTAATTTTTTTCTGTGACATAAAATCTCGTGCAAAGGAAGAATATGATTATGAAGAGAAGTGAGACTCATGTAAGGGATGCAGAATCTGAGACTGTTAAATATGGCTTGAGTGGATTTTCTTAGAACCCATAAACTCAATCATGGTGGGCTGAGGCACTAGTTTGGGATGTCAAGGTTGGATCCTTATATTTTGTAGATTGTTAATATGTTATTATTGATTTGTTGTCTAACATCAAATGTTGAATGCAACTTTTTATTATTACCTCTGAAATTTTGAAGGTTTCCAGTAATCTCAAGGTCTAAACTCCTTATTTTGATGAGTTTGTACCAGGGATTTTGAAGTAAATGAGTGAACAATCATGTCTCTAAAACCCTGATCTCATCTCGGGTTTTCTTATATCCCTGGAGAAACATGACGGAGTTAGGCTGGAAGCATCATGCCATAATTCAAGCTTTGTTGTCTCGTGGGCCGTTGAAGGAAAAGGACTTTTACTCTATGTTCAATGGCCTCACAGGGAAAAACCCAGGTTCTAAAAATATGATTTCTTCCTCTGTAAATCTTAGGAGCTTGATTATCTGAGCCCACATGTTCTTTTTCCTGAACTTAAGTGTTTTGCATCCGTAATTTAATTCAATTTATGTTTTTGACTCTCGATAGGGGAGTCCAGTTCCAAAAGTCTTCACAAGGGCTACTTTCCTTAAATTAAGGTTTTGACATCCAGGAGGGAATTTTTGTGTTTTGATTGGTATTAGGGCATTAGAGCTTATCATAGTTATGGTGATAACTGCAATTTCTCCTTTAGAGATTATTTGGCTTGAGACTCCCATTGTTTGTGTAAAGTTTAGTAGTAGGCCCTCCTCTCCAATATTGGGGTGGATTTTTTTTTTTTTTTTTTTTTTTTTTTTTTTTTTTTTTTTTTTTTTTTTGGGGGGGGGGGGGGGGTTGCAATTTCTCCTTTAGAGATTATTTGGGTTGGGGCTCCCATTGTTTGTGTAAAGTTCATTGTAATGTTCTGTCCAATATATCCATGCTTTGTTTTAACATTCCAAAACTACCCTCCTTGCAAAACACAAAAATAAACCTCATACTCACTTCCTCATCACACACTTAGCTACTATCTTTAGTTCTCTCACTCACTTCTGTGTTGGCCTCATATACTTGCCCTCCTGCCATCAGCTCACCATCATTAAATTAAAATACTCTTGATGCTTATCTGGAGAGGGTTAAAAGAAAAAGAAATGTTGATTAATATAAAATCCAAACGAACAATGTGGCAAGATTTGAAAATTTGGGTGTGGGTGGGTTAGGATGGTTTCAAAATCATCCTGATCAATCCACCTACCACTCTGTAACCATCCTTCTAATCAAGCCCTTAGAAATGTTCTTTGTCATTTTTATTTTACTTTCAATGAAGCTTTGCATGATAAGTTCTGAACATCAAATCTGATACAGCATGATAAGCATTAATGGCTCCAACTGTTGAAATGATGAAACTGGAAATGAGCTGAGAAATGTATAATTGCAAAGAACTTTTATTTCATGACTGAGAAAAGGTTTGTTTCATGTACTCCTTTAGAAGCTTTTAGTCAAGTTGTTGATTGTAGTTGTCATAATTAATGATACAGGCACTGATCAACATGCACTGCAACAGTATCTTCTGAAGATAAACAAAGCACTTTCTTTTATTCATTTAGAGATGCGTCGCTGCATGGATCAATATGATGGTCAGGTTTATTATGGAGTGGTCAATACTATTTCAGATGAACAAGCCAAGTTGGGGACGAAGTATACAGTCCCACAAATTGCTTTCTACAAGGCTGTTGTAAGAATTGCTGCATGTGATTCTGTTTTTTTTTTTTTCCCCCTTTCCGTTTGCTGCATGTGGAAAAAAGTATTCATATCTAGTAACTGCTTTGTTAAGGCCGTTGCTTCAGGTGCCCAATCTAAGCAGGGAATAATGTGTGAGATTCTGAAATTTGTTGAGGATTATGAATGGTCTGGTCAATAACTAGGGGTATTAATTTTAAAATGTAGACAGTGATGTTTTATGGAATTTTTCTCATAGTATGATTATAGGGTAATATGACATTCATACAGTTCAAAGCTGCTTTCTGTATTTTAGGGAAAATTTGATGCTGGTAGTGAGTGCAGCCTATATAGGAATATAGCATCCTCATGTACACTTTCCAGGAGGGAGACTTGGGGGAAAATGTTCTTAGGCATTCAACAGTCTTTATCTTATTTCCGCATTCTCATTTCTTTTTTTCTTCCAAATATTATTATTCAAAAATTGATGAACTCAGAGAAAAGGAAGAATTGTAATCATAACTTATATGCAGCTTCTAAATAGGCAGATTTAGGAATGAATACAATCTTCATCCTGCTCTGCCAAATCATTTTCCATTGATCTTTATGCAAACTGACTACAATATATACATGTAATATGTGCTTGCACGCATCTGTTTCAACAGTACAAGGTCATTCACACCTTTTAATTTCTTATTTATTTTTGAAGAAATCAAGGATAGTGCATGTTCTTTATTGAAGTATCTGTTTTTATGAGAATTCTGGAAAATAATCCATTATTAAAATATGATTCACAGCAATTCATCTCACATGGCTTTTTTGCATCTCTCTTCCTCCCTTTCCCTCCATTTGTGCTAATGTACAGTGTATCCTTGTCCATCTGACAAAAGAATGGGTGATAATGTATGCAAAATTTTTGCCCCCATAATAGCATCATTTTTTGCAGATTAATAATTTCACCTCTAATATTATGGCATGTGATACAATAATTTATTGGCTTATCTTAATGTCAAATGACAGATTGAAGCAATAGTGCAAGATGCTACAGCTCAAGGTGTTGTCTCCAACATTGATGCTCTGAACTTTAAACTGGATAGTCAGGTTATACATTTTCACTTGCCCGCATTTTTCTGCCTATAAATAATTGACACTTGTTTTAATTTATAGGTGGTTGTTGCCCTAGTATGATCAAGTGTGGAAAAAGTTGTTTAAAAAGAGCACTAGCAACTGGATAAAACTTAAGAACCCAATTTCTTGGTTTGTACATCTATGTTTACTGACCTGCACTTTACTGTGTGACCAAACTGTCCTTGTTTAGCTAGCTGAACCTTTCAAATATCTCTGCGTAGAAAATTTATTTTTTGCCCTTTTAAGTTCATTGCTGTTGTCTTTATTTTGGAAATAAAGAACGTAATTGATTATGGGTTCACAAAACGGCAATCCACATTAAAGTTTCTACTTCAGCTAATAGCTGAAGTAATGAGTTTCAACTCTCTTAGTTGAAGTTGTTCATTTCTAAGTGAGGTTTTTGGAGTAATTTTCGATCGTGATAATTTTTTCTTTCGGGGCAACCATATACATGTCATAGGATATTGCTGCCTGAGAAGTTGACTGATGAAACTTGTGCTACCATACATTTATTGTTTGGAAAAATTGATGGAAAGATGATCAAATTTTTATGTCCTTCACTCAAATAGGGAATGTGTTGGTATATCTGATGCAACATAGACAATACTTTAAGGTACTGCAAAGTTAACTGCTCTGTTGTGCTTTACAATTTTATGGTTTGAGTACGTTCAGGTTCCAGTTCCATCAGAATCTCAAGGTGGCCAGCATCAAGTCGCATCTGCATTGAAGTATTTCTCAATGTCTCAGAAGGCAAAAACTCTCGATGAACTTGTGAAGGACCAGTGGCTCAATTTGACAGCAGATGGTAATATTACGCTTGGTGTGAAGTCATTTCTTGATCTCCGGAGTTGGTTCCGAAATAATGAAGTTCCATCATGTCATGTGTGCAATGAAGCTGGAGTGAAGGTTGTTCCTATTGCATTGCTTCAAAATCTTTTTCTGTTTATGTTTAGATTATTCTGAATAATCAGTGGGGATTTTCTATTTTCTTTTTCCCTTATTCATGAGCTTTTATACTTAGAACAATCTTATCTGTTCAAAATATAAGTTATAATTTAATTCATTTTTTCTATTTTTACCTCCGATTAATTAGTCTCTATCGTCTTGTTTCCCACTCATTCTGTATCTCACTTACCTTCTCCATAAATAAGGGTATATTTGAAAAGAAAATTACATCTCTTTCATATTTATTCCCTTTAATCAATTTTAGCCAACTTTTTAATCTAAGTAAGTCAATTATTTGTAACTTATTACTTATCTATAGGACTGGTGGAGTAGTTGACTAACCAGCTGTCTTGTTTGCACTGAGAACAAGAAATGAATATCACTAGATATTTTGATTGTGTCTGAAGTAGCAGGACTTTAATTTATTTGATTAATAATATTTTGGTTTGGAATACCGTTCATTTTTTGTTTTACAGGCAGAATTATGTCAAAATGAAGCTTGTACAGTTCGAATTCATCTCTACTGCTTGAAGCAACTTTTCGCTCGAAAACAGGTATAACTCTTGTTGCATATTCTCTAGTTTATAAGTCGCTTTTAACATGTTTTACCGGAATCAAGAAAAAACATTAAAACTCATCAACTCTCTTAAAATTTAATAACATTTCGACTTTACCCCTATTTAATAAATATCCCACTCTAGAATACACAATCTACATGATAATAAATGAAAAGTAAAATTACACATTTATGTGAAAAATTAATGATCTGACTTGTAAATAAAAAGAAAACCTTTCCTCTCTTCCTTTTAAAAAGTTAGAACTCAAGAAGAGTATGTCTTCCCACATAGAAAATGTAGTATTTCTCTGATGATGACTTGTGATTGGTTACCAGAGAGAGAAGGTTTGTCCAAGCTGCGGCAACCACTGGCAACATACAGTACCCAAGGAAGAAGCTACCCAGATTGAAGGTGACGATGACGTACCAAGAGCTAGCCAACCAGAAACTGGATTGAGAATTGGTTCGACAGGAAAAAAGCGTAAAAACAATAGGATTGTTGAGGAAGATGTTGCAGGCAGAAATAATGGGGATGAGCAAAATGAAGGAACAGGAAGCCAGCATGGTACTGCAGCACAAAAGAGGCGTAAAACCAATAGAATTAATGATGCAGATGATATAATTGGATCTGGTGTGTCTCAGTCTTCATCATCTACTACTGACTTTAGAAGAGTAACTCGAAGGTCTGCTCGTCTAATGTGAATACTGGCTCACCCTTTTGACATGTATATTTTGTTGCCGACAACTGTGCGTCTGTGCCCATTTAGATCAGCCTGAGTGGAGAATTGATTTTGCGCTTTACAAGATAAGAATGTGAGTGTAGTTTTGTCTGGTAAAGTGCAAAATTATCTTAGATGGTGCTCCCAAACAAGCTGTTGACATATTCTGATTTTTCAACTGCATCATGGAGATGCTTCCTTAATTAATTTGCAGTGAATGCCATTCCTGGTAAGAGAGGATGAATGAAACTCTAATGCTCCCTCGGGTCCATTTTATAAGGTTTAAAAGGAAATTTTGATCATTTTTATAAGATGTTTTGATAGTCTTAATGAGCGATAAATTATTTTTTGTTGATATTTATTCATATTAAATAAGCGTAGTGAGACAGTAGAAATTAATATGATGGAGTTATGTGTAATATTAAAAATCATTTTTATTTAATGTTTTAAATTATTTTTACTGGTCAGTAAGAAAGGTCTCATAATTTGGATGGGAGGAGTAAACAACTAGGGGGAGAAGAATTCCTGTAACTGATATACCCAAATGAAACTGGACATCATGAGAATATTTATACAAACGAAGCAAAGTGGATGGGGGAGTTCATTTCTCACGTAACAATATTATGAACACTTCTCAAACAAGAAACCATAAGAAAATTCTAATAATTATATCTTATATTTAAGACTGAGGAGTAATAACTAAACCAAATTAATTTGTAATCTCATTTCTCAAGGATTATAACAGAGAACTTCTCATGGTTAAAAATTTGAGAAAATTCTTAATAACCAAAACAAAATGAATGGGAAGTTCACTTCTTACCAAAAGATATTGTGAGAACTTCTCATGGATAAGGAACCGTGGAAAAATTCTAATAACGTCCTTGTTTGGATGAAATAAATATGAAAAGAATTTTAGTTTGTAAGGCCTAAGAGTTTTGTTTTCCAGAGCTTCCAAACACTCAATAGAGCAAAATAATTTAAGGCAAAAAATAGAGCAAAATAATTCAGAAGTTCATTTCTTATGAATAAAATATTGTGAGAATTCTTCAGATGAAGCCATCAGAAATTCTCAAAGAATATTTCTCTGAGAAAAATACGTCGCGAAAATGCCCCTACACTCTCATGGATATTTTTCTCATGGGTAATAATTTGTTCCCGTGAATATTCAAGAAATGTTCACCTGCTTTTAGAACAATTTTATGTTCTGAAAAAGTTAAATTGTGGCTTTTGGTTCCTCTAGTTTCATAAGGACTTGCTCTAAGTGAGACTAAGTGCTTATCAAAATATATTTTCAAATTTACCCTTATGCATTATGGCTTTAAGAAGGTGGTAATAGAATCGACTCTCAGGTTATTGTTCTGGCATACGATATTGTCATTATCAATATTGCTACCACTTTTTCGTCACTGAGAATCTTAATAAGACTACAATCAATTCGAAAATAGGGATGCTATGAAGAGACTTATATTTGAAAGCTGTATATACGCTGTAAATTTTGAACAAATAGATCATCACAACGAATATGAAATCCGAAAGGATACAAAGAACTTGAAAAAAAGAAATAGAAAAAGGTCAAAGAGATATTACATTGGTGTAATAATCAAAATCATCAAAATTATTATTCTCAACCCTCTTCAAAAGCCTGAGCAAACTCTCAGTCGCCAAAATGGCCTTGGGATTCACATCATGCAAAGCCCTCGCATACAGACACCTACAAGCTTCACTTGCTGCGTGAAACAGTTCCTTCTCCTTACAATTATTCGGACCCATCAAACAATGTCCCACAATCCTCAAAACTGGCTGTAATAATTCCCATGGCAGAGGAATCCTCCCTTCCTTCTTCTTCATCATCTTCCCTTCCTCTTTTACAATCGTTTCTGTTTCTTCTTCTTCTTTTTCTCCGTCGTCTCCGACTTCCTCGTCGTTCGGCTTATGTTGGGGTTCAGACCCGAATCCTTTGTACATGTCTCCGTCTTGACCAGCCCAAATCTTGCAGAACTCGCAAAGTTCGATTTTTGATTTGATGGGCATCTGCGAAATCTTGCTGAAGTATAATTCTAATGTGACGCCCACGATCCTGGCTCGCCGGGTGGACCGTACGGTGTCGTGGGGTTCGAGGGAGTGGGATACGACGGCGAGGTCGAGGTTTGTGGCGTTGTTCTTGACAGTGGATTTGGATTCATTATGGTATATGCTTGGGTGGGACAAATCTGGGATCGTGACGGTGACGGCTTGGCCATCACGGGAATTGGTCTCGGAGGCGTAGAGGGCTAAGAGGACGGCCTCGAAGCCGGCCTGAGGTTCCCAGTGGACGGTACGGGAGTGGTAGATGCCGGTGATGAGGGGGAGAAAGCGGAGGACAACGAGCTGGAGTTCAGGGACGCAAGATTGGAAGGTGTCGTAGAGCCAGCGGCAGAGTTGGTTGTCGCCGGAGCCTGAGTTGGGTTCCCGGAGGTGGGCGGAGATGTGGGAGGAGACGGTGGGGTCGTGGAGGAGAGAGAGAGCAGGGTTGGTGGAGGAGCAGAGGGAGGCAGGGACGGAGGCGACGATGGAAGAGAGGGATTGGATGGCTGATTGGGCTTTACGAACGGCGTCCGGTGAGGGAGTGGCGGCGGCGGCGTCGTTCTCGTCGGACATTGGATGCTTCAGAGTGAGGAATGGGAAGCGTTTCGATTCAAAGTGAAAGAGAATGATTTGTGATTTGTGTGATGTAAGGAGGGAGAGGAACACGTAAATGTGGGAGAGATTATAGGATCATAGTATCTTTTGTCGCGTCCCAAAATGAGAAATCATTATAGACAATCACCACGTGATTTTTCACATTTTAAAGAGAAATTTTATTTTAAAAAATGGGGATTGTGAGATGCTAAGCTACATGAGCTGAAGGAGAGGAGGATGTTGACAGTTTAGTATTTTAATTTTATATTTTGATATTAACTTTTTGAATAATTATAATTTTTACAATGACCTCTCTTAAATATTATTTTTCTATTTACTTCACTCTCATTTTTCCAACTATTTAACATCATTTCAGTATTCTGGACATTTTTATATCATTTCTCCAATCATTAAGCATCATTTTAATATAAGTACATTTTTATAAGGGGTTGGTTGCAAATCTCCTTATGAAAATATTCATGAATGTATGTTTTTTAAGTTGTCACCATGAAATTTCTTAGGTGTAAAAGTGTACATGAAGACTAAAAAATATTAAAATAGTGTAAAAATGACAGCCATTTAATTTTCGGAAAATTACACTCAGGTCCCAAGGAAGCGAGAGATATTTATATTTAGGTCCCTTGAATTCATGAAATTACGAAGTCCCTAGGGACTTCGTGTAATTATTTGTCAAGCAAAATTACTTTTTTGCCCAAAGGAGAAATAGCCTCTGGACCTTAGAATTAAAAAATCCAGGTTTTCAAAAGTTGTTAAAATAAGAATTTGCTGTTGTAAATATAAAATTTTTTGTTGCAAATGGCCTCTGCGGACCTCGAGAATTGAAAAAAATCCAGGTTTTAAAAAGTTGTTGTTAAAATAAGAATTTTGTTGTAAATATAGAATTTGTTGTTGCAAATGGCCTCGGGACCTCGAAATTGAAAAAATCTAGGTTTTCAAAAGTTGTTGTTAAAATAGGAATTGGTCATGTTGTAAATATAGAATTTCTTGTTGCAAATGGCCTACGGACGAGAATTGAAAAAATCCGGGTTTTCAAAAGTTGTTGTTAAAATAAGTAGAATTTTTTGTTGCAAATCTGGATTTTTTTGAACTTTGAGGTCCAGAGGCGTTTTCTCATTTGGGCAAAAAAGTAATTTTGCTTCCACAAATAATTACGAAGTCCCTAGGGACTTACGTGTAATTTCGTGAATTGAAGGGACCTAAATGTAAATAACTCTGTTCCTTGGGACCTGAGTGTAATTCTCCCTTTAATTTTTGGGTGGACCCACATTGTTGTCTAATGTTCTATTGTAAAAAAAAAAAAAAAAAAAAAAAAAAAAAAAAAAAAAAAAGGACGTTAGGTCCTATTAGCGATTAAGCTCTTGTTGCACAATTTTGAAATCTTTGTGTACTTTTGCACCTAAGGGAATTTTATAGGGAAAATCCTTTTCAAGGCCCATATTACCAAAAGAATACCGAAAAAGGCCATAATATTCTGAAAATACCCAAAAACGCCCTAAGATTCTGAAAATTCCCAAAAAGGCCCCAAGATTCTGAAAATTCCTAAAAAGGCCCAAGGTGAGTTGTTAATGGAAATTTGATCGAGTTGTTAGCGGGGGCTGATTTAGTTGTTAGATGGGTGATTTAGTTGTTAAAAATAAAAAATTTTAACAACTAAATCACCATCTAACAACTAAATCATCCGCCCCGCTTAACAACTTTGATCCCCCATTAACAACTTCGTAAATTCGAAGGGTCTTTTCCCGAATTGTCGAATCCTTGGGCGTTTTTGGGTATTTTCGAATGTTAGGGCCTTTTTCGTATTTTTTGGTAATATGGGCCTTGAAAAGGATTTTCCCAATTTTATAGAACAAGTGTGCATTTGCAAATACTTCATAAGTAAATTTGCATCTTAACCATTTTATAAATGAAAATTTTATAAATTAAACTATAAAGCCCAATTCAAAAAAAAAAAAAAAAAAAAAAAAAAAAAAAAAACATAGGAACCTGATTTAAAATTGAAGCAACACTCATAAAAAAAATAAATAAAAATGAAGCAACATATACCATGTGAATTAATTCTTGATCTAATTACCAAGGACACAATAAATATCTGTGTATTTTAAATCTTGGTGTTAATAACTTCCGTCTAAAGGTCCCCTTTTTTTATTTAACTTCTCCATGCTCAAGGACAACATAATTTTCCACTCTTTTACATTACAACCATTGATGTTTGTATGAGTGTTTGATGATGAGTCAATGAATTGGTTACTACTAAATGTTGTATAGAACTATCATGTTTTGATGTCACAACTGCTAAAATTTGCAAATGTAGACATAAAGTAATGAAATTCCACCCCTTGAAGTTATAGATCTTATGACAAACTACACACAATGTAATGAATAGAAAAATAGATACAGAGAATTTGCATAAAAATAACATTTTGTTCATTTCAATAATGTTATATACAATTTGCTTCTGATTTACAGAAACAATCTGTGTGCATTGTAATCTCTTTACAGACTTATTTTTTTTTGGTCAAAGCTCTTTACAGACTTAACATGTCATAAATCTAACTAAATACATAATCTTTTTTTCTCATATAGAATAATAAAATGCACATTGGACTTCGGCAGCGTTTGGGGACAGAATTGCACAAGAAACCTTAAGAATTTTTAATTTTTAGGGGCAGCATTGCAGAGACTTTACATGTTCTTCCTTATTTGCTTCAATCGGCACTTCCACACGTTTTGCACACCTTAAAAGACAAATTTCTGTAGAATGGTGCTTGTTTTGCTTCAATCCTCTACCTGGAACATATGTGCATTAAAATACTAACTACATGAATCAGATACATTCATTGATAACATTATAGCATGCCATTGAATTTCAAACTTAGTAACAAATGTCAGAATTATTAGGCCCTGATAGAAGTTCATGGGCCAATGCCTATAAAGAAATAGGCCAGAATACACGAGACAATGGTAAATATCTGTGACAAGGGGTAAATGTTTATCCATTACCGTATAATACTAAGTGCAAGGGATATGGATAAAAATCAAAACACATTGCGATACATTCAAGCTCTCAAACTCAATGAAACCCTGCAGCAAACTGGAACTAGATGTTCAAACACAATAACAGTTAAAACACAACTAAACCAAAAAATTGTCGACTTTCAGCTCCAAAAGCATTTGTTAGGCAGCATCAACACAAACACACAGACCAAAATTGTTTTCAGCCCAGGAACTCACAAATTCAACCAAAGCGATCCAAAAAAGACAGATTAGCAAAAACACAATGCACAGATAAAAGAGGCCAACAATTTGAAACTCGTTAATTTAATCCAGTGAAGAATGTCACTAATTAAGCAAAGCTACGTCATGGTAAACAAAATCAACAAAAAATGTCGCCAGCAATTTCGAACAAGTGATCAACTTTGATGTGAAACAACTGATAATCTGTAGTTACAAGATTTGAAAGGAGGTACCCGTAAAGAGTAGGGTTTGAAGGATCTTGCTTGATAGCAGCTTTGAGATACTTCCCTGATTTGAAAAACTCATTGCCCCGATCTTTCACAGACATTTTTTCTCCTTAAGCTGAAGCTGGGGCAGCCGCCATTGGTATTCTTCAAAGAGAAGAGGCTCAATGGCAAAAATTTGGAACTTGCCTACGTTTGGAAAGCATTTTCTCTTTGAGCATTTTCTCATTCTGGGCTCTATTCATCCCAAGAGAAATGCAGAAACAACATCGCTTGGCAATTGGATGAAGGGAGCTCATTCCAGGCTTCATTGAAACAGTGCGCATATATAATGAGCTCTTGGAGCTCATGATTGAGCTCAGCGCCGAAACTGAGTCCTAATTAAGCCAAAATCTTGCGCTTTCTCATCAAGTCTGACTTTTTCTGCAATACAAGCCGAGCTAAATCTTGTTTTCCTTCTCTATTTAACCCATAAAATACAGTTCGAAAGTTGATAGTACTGGGAACAATTCCACTATCTATCATTACAGATATCAGCTGCAAACCTTCTTCAGATCTACCAACCTTACAAAGGCAAGTAAGGAACATGGAATATGTCTTAAAATCTGGAAATGGACCTTTACATTTCATATGATAGAAGATATTCCACGCATCATTAACCTTCCCCACATTCATATAACCACGTATAAGTGCTGAATAAGTAACAAGTGTTGGTTCATAACCATACCTTCGCATTGCCTCAAAAGTTTCTATCGCCTTTCCTATCTGCTTCTCTTTAAAGAAATGAACTATCATGGAAGTATAAACATGGAAGGTAGGTGTTATGCCAGCCTCTTTCATGGAATCCACCTTTGCTATTGCCTCTTCTAATCTTCCCATTCGTAATAGCCCATGGACAATGCTTCCACAGGTTAATTGATCTACAGTAGATTTCTCTTTCTCAACTTTGTCAGCTACTTTCAAAGCTTCTTCTACTCTTCCAGATCTGCAGAGAGCCCTGATTAACAAGGCATGGCTGAGAGGAATTGTGTAGCCAATTTTTTGAAGAGAATCTGTGCATTCTTGTGCATCCATTGTTTTGCCAACTTCACATAAACAACCAAGGTAAGTTGTAACTAATTCTTGGTCAGGAACACATCCTGCAGAAATCATCTCCCTGTAGATTTTGAGTGCTTCATCAACCTTCCTACCTTTCCTCCCACAAAGGGCAATAATCAAATACTTGTACGTACTCGCACTCGGGATATAACCATCACCTTTCATCTCTTCGAAACAATCCATAGCCATCTGCGTCAAACCTGTTCGACCATAAAGCATTATCATAATTGTCCAAGTATCTGATGTTATCATATAAGAGTTTCTTCTCATCTCAAAGAATAGGTTGCGCATGTGCTTGAAATCTTTCCCACTTCCTGCAATTTTGATCCCCATGTTGTATGTTTCTGTAGTGTGTCTATAACCAACTTGCTTTCCCACCCATGAGAAAAATTTAAGCACATTGCTAGCATGCATGTTGCAATTGTGCAACATCTTCAAGACAAGTTCTGGGGTGAATTTAATGGTGCTTTTCTCCAATTTTTCTTTGACCAAGGACCAATCCTTGGAAGATGAAAGAATCTTAAGCAGTCCTTGAACATCCTGCTCTGTATGAATCTCAACTTGTGGATTTACTAAGGAGCAATCCACTTTTTCCATCCTTGATTGGTGAGTTATCACATCCATGCTGAACTCAGTTTTTACTGGTTTATGTTCTCCAGATTCCACACACGTCTGAGGATCAAGTTTAGAAGCTCTATACATCTGTTGAACTTTCTCTTTCACCCCAAGCTCCCCCTTCCTATCCAAATAAGTCATAACCCAATGGAATATTTCATCTCCAATTACAATCTTTGAAGCCATCATTTCATTTAATAATTTGACAATGTCATCTGTCCTTGAACCCTTACAAAGCTCCTTGATAAATATTGAATATGATTTCCAAGTGGGCTTGAGGCCCTGGCATTCCATACTCTTGAAGAGTTTCCATGCTTCAGATATACGATTATGGGAAACATGACCAGCAACCATAGCTGTGAGTGCAACAATATCAAGCTTCATTTCTCTTCCACGCATCTCATCATACAGCTTGCAGGCTTCTTCATAGTGATTCAACCTGAATAAATTCTGCATCAGTTTTGTATATGTGGAAATTGGAGGAGCATGACCAGTTTCTTTCATACTTTCAAATACATCTAGTGCTTTCTGAACCTGATTTCGCTGCAAATATTCATTTACGATGATCCCATGAACCTTGTGATCAATATTTCCCTTTCTCGTCATAATTTCAACAATTTCCAAAGCATCAGTAATTCTATCAGCCATACATAGTCCTCTCACCAAGGTCTTGAGATATTCAAGTTCAAGGGCAAAATCCTTGTTTTTGAGCTCACGGATCAATTCCAAAGCTTCTTTAATTTTCCCAAAATTGCAAAAACTCTTCAACACACAACCATGAACTTTACTTTCTGAGAGCAGAGATAACCTTATCATGTCATTTCCAACCATACGAACAGCTGTAATATCTCCTAATCTTGCCATACAGTTCATTAGCATCTTATACACTCCAATATCAAGCACCATATCCTTATCTACCATGTCCTTATAGAATTCCAAGGCAAGTTCACCATTTCCAGCAGTACAAAGTGAACTTATTATCGCTTTATAGGCAATAGCATCTGGTTCACAACCAGATTTTATCATATTTTTGAAGGCCAACAATGCTTCCCTAATTCGCTTCACCTTCCCATACTGGGATATGAGAATGGTCCATGTACGAATGTCCTTGTTAAGAGAATAGTTGTCCATTTCCTGCAGCAAGTTTTCAACCAACCTAAACTCTTTTGCTTCTCCTGCAACGTACAACATGGTATTGTAAATCTCAGTTGTGTAACTAAAGCCATCCTTGAGCTTCACCCATTTGAAAAAGTTCATAGCCAAATATGGAACCTTGAAGCACCTTTTCAACACTTTTTCAATGATATCTGGTTTCATCACATAGTTCAGATTATCTAACCGCTCTCCCATGGAAGCCAAATCATTTTCCCCACGAACAATTCTTGTGATCTCACCAACTACTCGGCTCACATCATCTTCATCCAAATTTCCTAACTTGGCATCAGTTAGAACCATAGTATTCTCTTTCTCCTGCAATGCATTCCCTTTGGCATTTCTACAAACATTCTGACTACAAGCTGAGTGAACTTTAGAATCTTCTTCACTGCCATGAGTTTCCCCAGATTTCAATATTTTAGAGAAGGCATCACCCAGAATCAAGTCATTTGTACCAAAAATCTCCATAATATCATTGAAAAATGCACCAAAGTTGGTAGTGTCTCGCGGCTCATTTGCAATTTCTTGGACATTTTGAAGCCGGTGAAGCTTAGATGAATTGGAGACGTTCGAGAGATATGAAATTTGCATTTGCGAAAATCGAAAGTTCAAATTTGAATGCAGGAACCGGAGAAAATTTATTGCTCTCATGGCAAACGCTTTCTGAAACTCTATGCACCTTCATCAGAAATCAACAAAGGTATCGGCAAATAAAAAGGAAAATAAAAACAAAAAGAAATGAACAAAAGGTCAAATGAATATATCAATAGATTATGTCAATTTAGAGTTAGGATGAGAGTACTAAGGTACTAAAAACCGAAATAGGGCGACCATGGGGATTAAAATAAAATAATTTAATTAAAATGGGAATACTTCTTGTTACAGACTCAAATATGAGGCCCATCCAAGGTGTGGCCCAACAAAGGGCAACCTATGTGACAAAGATAGGGCGGCACAATGTATGGGTTTGGAGGCACCAGAGGCCCACAGGTCCAAACCCTAACCCTAAGGTACACTCTATAAATAAGAGGTAAACCCTAAAGGTATGCACACTCTTTCTCAATTTACAATCTTTTGCCGTCCGTGCACATACCCTACCCTTTTTGGCTAACGCCTAGTTGTGTACATGATCTGCTATTCTCATACATATCTAATCCATAGATATCTAGGAGAGTTTTAAATGATCCTATATCAATATACTAGTCCATCGGGCTACACATCTATGTTTTTATATAGAACACTTGCAATACCCATGTGCAATATCTTATAATGCTCAATTTCAGTCTCAGACTCTCAGCACAAACAATCCAACAAAAGCTCAGCAATCAGCCAAGGCATTAGAATTTTATAATTAGAAATCAGCAAACAGAGTTGCAATTAGCAGAGAGGCGAATTTCTTATATTGGCAAAAAGAGTTATAATTAGCAATCAGCAAACAGAGTTACAAGAAAATTAGCAAAATTACAAGGTCAGAAATCATAGTTATAATTAGCAATCAGCACAGAGTTACAACATGATTTCTTAATTGGAGGCAAACTGGTTTATTATTTAGGTCATAAGCAAATCCAAAGAGGCAATTCCATATGCATTTGGCAGGGAACATAGCACAGACCCACTGATCAGGTAGGATGAAAACTTTGATTTGAGATGAAAAAAAGAAGTGGATTTCTACTGTCGTATCGATTCTGAAGAAAGGAAGAATACCAGAGTAGAGAGTGAGTGGGAGGGAGCGCCTACTAGAATGGAAGAAGCCACACGAAGAGGGAGATTGAACTCTGATGCTCTGCAAATTTATGGACTTCGCCTAGCCACAGGAAGAGGGAGATTCAAGAAGTTAAAGACAATTCTGGCCGAGAACGAAGTAGCAGTGAATGACGGTGACGAGCAGAGGAGCACGACGGCGTCTTCGTGTCCAACTCTAAAGCCCTGTCTCTGACGAAGGTGATGGTGGGTGTGAAATCTCCGGCGAAGCTCCCGCGGTTCTTTCCCTCTCGGTCCCAGAAGAAACTCGCGCCGGTTTCCAAGCTTTCCTGCTCACCGGCGGACGAAGGAGGTGAGGTGTGGTGGTGGGCGAGGGAGAGGAGGACGACCGGCGTGAGCGTGAGGATGGAGGAAGGTGATGACCAATGGTGGAGGAGGTAAGATATCGTGGCGTTCCAAGGTTCTCCAACAAGTCTGCTATCTCTCTCATTCCCGAAGAAGAAGAAGCCGAGGTCTTCCCCGACCACTTTTTTATTCACTCCTGCTAATTATAATATCTAATTGATTTTTTTACTCCTAATTATAATATCTAATTAATTATTAATTTTTTAGAAGAAGTTAATGAAGTTCATTAAATTATTTTAAAATATTTTTATTTTTTCTTTAAACTAATTAGTTTGATTAATAAACAAATATATAATCTAACGATATATAACATATAAAATGATTAAATATCTTATTTACTTTTCTAGTCCTTAAAAAAATTAACTAGGACAGAGGTAGTAACATCTTTTTGGTCAAAACGGATCAAACTGCAAAACTTTGAAAGTTTTGTGTAGGAACTAAGGAGAAACCTGAAAAACAATTTGGGGCTAACCGCTAACTAGTGTTTTAAAACGTATGGGCATTATTTGTAATTTTCTCTTTTTCTTTCTCCATGAATTCACCCTTTTCAGAATAAGGAAAGAAAATAAGATTCATATTGAAAAAATAGTGAATTTAAAACTATATGTATCAACTATTTCCTTTCATCATTAATATAAAATTGACTTTGTAGTTTAATTTATGGGAAAAGTATTTCTCCAGTCACTGGAGATAAATTTATCTCCGGTGACCTCTAAAACTACATCGTTTTGAATTAATGAAGGGTGTTTGGTAAAATTTATATAATAAAAAAGTAAACAAAATTACGAAAGCACCCTTCATTAATCCAAAATAATGTAGTTTTGGGGTCACATTTTGGAGATATAGAAAAATCCTTTACCCTTAATTTATTCATTAAATCAAGTCTTATATTAAGAACTAGAGGAAATATTATTTTTGGAGTTTCTAAAGTAAGCTCACCAACATAATATATATACATTTTAGCCCATGCACCCTCAATCATTTTGATTTCTTACTTTTAATAGTTTCATATTTCATAATACAAGGTGTTTTGTAGAAAAATTACTAATCATTAATTTTGTTCCAAAATATTCACTAACCTATATAATATATATGATGTGTTCGAGTTGACAAAATGTTAACTTATTTTAGAATGAGTTTTAACCTAACTCACTAAACCTGCAACCAGCATTCCCAACATGCCTTAAAAGCATTTTATTTCATCCTTGTTCATACAAGGTGTTTTTTTTATATATTCTTTTTATTTTAATTTACAAGGTGTTTTTATATATTCTTTTTATTTTAATTCTTTGTAGAAGATAAACAATTTTTTCAGCGCTCACCGCATAAAGATTTCGTGGAGATTCTTTCATTTTTAAAGTTTTATAAATAAGGTAAATTTTTAAAACCTAAAAGATCAAATAATAAGTTTAAATACTAATTTTGAGACTAATAATCAATAATAAGTTAGCATGAATGACCTCAACAAACTTAATTAAAAGGTGTGCACTCATTGCTTCGTATAATAAAATAAAAAAATCCTGTGACTCGTTTAAAATTTGCTTGTGTAAGTAAGGGGAAATGTGATTCACTGAAACTATTTTTAATACGTGGAGTGAAATAGTGCCAAATTGACTTCTGGCCATTTGGTTTGTGCACCATGCATTTAACCAAGTAGTGAGAGGTTCGAATCGGCAGGAAAGAAGAAGAAGAAAAGGGAAAATATTCATCTGATGAGGTATTTCAAAATACCTCCCATTTTGTTGCGAACTACAGTTTAGCACAGGCAACTATTGACACCCAAATGCTTTTCACGTCTTCAGAAGATTGGAGTCAACATAAGCAATAACCACTTGATTAGATATAGCTAACTCTTAACACCTTGTATAAAATCTGCTATATTTGTAACATTGAATGGGTATTGCACAAAAAGTTCAGAAACTGTAATTAGCATCATACACGACGAATTAACAAACACAGAACTTGAATTAATGAGTCAAACAAGACACAATGATCTGAGATTGTATTTAAGGATGCCTCTTTTAAGGGGCAAATCCAAAGCTGCATCGCACTTGCTTACACCAAAGAGATATTGAGCAGAAAAGTGATGGGTTGGAAGCACAATATCTTCAAGAACTCTTCATCCTTTCCTTCATCTAATGGCAGGTCAGAGTGCGTTGTTATGTTGCCACGAATCATTTTTATATCTGCAAGTATTATACACTTCAGTGAATATCGCCCTATCAAATTGCTTTCAATTCTTCCTCGTTTTTTGCCCACTTCTACTGTGAGCTTGGTTTTGCCTTTGCTTATATCCCTTGCATGCAGCAATTTCCTCCGTCTAATGAATTCATAAGCCCTTTAAATTGTGACTCTATTCTCTCAACTAAAAAAAAAAAAAAATCTCCGAAGAATAGCATCTTATGCCTAGAAATGCATATGGAAGCGCTGCTTCATTAAAGTCACATAATTCTATGAGAACTGTAATGTGTGGCATCATCGTTGCCAATGCCTACACTTGACAGTATGGGCAATTCAGAACATCGGTAGAGAACCTAAAATCCAAAAGTTTTATTCTTAGCACTCATTTATTCCCTAATATCTGCCATCTTGGGAACCAATTTCTTGTGATCTTCCAAGAGACCCACCAATTGAGAATCAACTCCTTCGAGCCATTTTTTGGCTTCTGCTCTTTGCTCATGGAGCTGATCCAGTGCAATTTCACATGTTCCTAGCCTTTCCACCATCTCTTTTTCTACTGCCAAGACATCAAGCGTATTAGAGCCAGAGATTTTGGCACGAACTGATTTGATCCACTCCTTGTCAAACCCAAGAACAGTTGCTTCCCCTAAGTTTGCCTCCAGAGTTGATCTATTTGATGCAGTAATGTCATAGAGAGAGTTTTGGTGGTGAGGATGATCAAACTATCAACAAGGACTTGATAGGAAAATGATATGATTCGATTAGTATCTTGTTTGCAAGGTAGCCTTAGTTGTGGATATGGGTCCAGCACATTGGCGAGCAAAGCAGGTTCGCCTTAAGCTTCTTTCAACTTCACTAGTTGAAGAATTTAACCAATCCCCAATTTGTGCTTGTGGCATATCCAAGAACGTTAAGAAACGATTGAATAAGAACATGAAATGAAGTCTGCCATTGGAGTCATATTCAGAACCAAATTCATGAAATGAAGCTATTCTGAGAAGGATATCCACATCAATATTAGTCCCAAAACTACCAAATTCAAGGCACGGTCAGTAGTGAAATCTATTTAAAGTACTAATAAACAGAAAGAAACAGAGCTAATTTTGGAAAACGATATTTGATCTAACAATCCAGCTGTAAACTTGCAAGGTAAAATAGCAGTTAAGCCACTATGATATTTAGTTATCATCTATACAGATGATTAAAACAAATGTGCTTTTCCAGGCAATAAATTATAAACAAAAGTTTAGCAGAACTGATGCAAGCTGCAGTTAACCATTTCATCATAATGACTTCAGAAACTATCTTATTTGCTAAGGACTTGGATATTAGTTCCTAATTAGATTAACTCACTACCCCAATACCATTTCATCATAATGACTTAAAAGAAATTATATTGTACAGTAAAATAAAATAGGGAAGCAATTAACTCATTACCTCAATAGCACTCTGTTCTTGGATATAGTTCCTAATTAGATTGGTTTTTGGTGGCTGAATTCTTATTTTTCCACTTATGACCCAAACATGCTTAAACCGAGCCCAAACAATGTCAAAAGGATCAAGTTCAAATTATTAATAGCAATCAAAACAAAGAATGATACTACCGCAACAACATCAAAACCTGCATCTGTCGTACTCTCTTTGCCTCAAGTGCAGCCGGAGTAACATCAATTAGAATGTTTTCAATAAATCTCTGGAAAATTTCATCATCAGCGTATTATATTGCTTTAGCCAACATTTTGTCCTCAGAGCAATTGCTGCAGCAACAACCAGCACTGATGTGGGAGAAGGAGAACATGGGTCCACCGGTGAAGGTTCCATCAGTGCATTGAATCTGAACAAAGAAAATTTTTAAGAAAATAATTGACAAATAAAACAGAAAAGGGCAAGAAAAGTGAGTTCAACCGTGATCGCCCAAAAAAGGAGTGTATGTACTGTGGTTTTGACCAGACCAGGATTAACTTACGTTTGGGTAACCTTCTTGGGCTCATTGTTCTCTCGGGGAACCGTCGTTGCGGCCATAAACCTTCTTAGCACTCATTAGCACTTAGCAGCAAAAGTGAGAGAATTCCAGAAGAGAGTGTTAGCACTTAGCAGCAAAAGTCCGAGAATTCTGGGCGGTATTCAACGATTGTTCGCCTGTGATTTTAAATGAATGGAAGGAGCTTGAATTTGTGAGATGTTGATCAATGTGCCCGTTGAATCTATAATGCCCGCCGCGGGAAGAGATTCTCTACTAGACTTTTTTCCTCCTCTTTCTAATCTAAAGTTGTTGTTGATGGGGAAGAATGGAGAAAAATTAAAGTAATATTATATTAATTGGACGGATATGATTTAAAGATAATGAAAAATGATAAAAAAAAAAAGATAAGGAGAGACCTAACTCGCACCTCTCTCTTCCAGAGTCACAGAGAGAGAGAGAGAGAGCTGAGAGGTGTTTTTGAAATTGTAGTATATATAATATGGGAACCAGTTTTTTTTGGATTGACACCGTTTCCTCACCTCATTTGACCAACAAGATGAGATTTGGATAGTCCATATTTTTTTTTACTTCTATTTTTTTAAAAAAAAATCAATTTAATGGGTAAAAAAATAAAATAAAGATAAACTCTTAATTAATTTTTTTTAAATGATTCTTTAATTCAAAAATCACTAGTTTAAACAAATAAAATCTGAACCGTTCAGATGGAGATAGGACAAGGAAAAAAAAAAGAAAGATAAGCACCGAAATTAGTTCCATATAATATAGGCCAGCTCAAGAATGTCAGTTTGGGAAGAAGCTAACGGTAAGAAAATTAATAAAAGATGAAAATGGTAGTGATATGATAAAAGAAATATTTTTAAGTTATTTTTAGATGA
The DNA here is from genome assembly GCA_019022655.1 of Acacia acuminata. Lineage (NCBI taxonomy): Eukaryota > Viridiplantae > Streptophyta > Magnoliopsida > Fabales > Fabaceae > Acacia > Acacia acuminata. The sequence continues at coordinate 1,149,143 of JAFJYI010000224.1, forward strand.
TTTTTTTTTTTGGGGGGGGGGGGGGGGGAATACAATTGTTCATGTGAAAGAGAACCAAACAGCGTTTTTTTTTAAAACAAAAACAAAAATCTTTATTTAATGCTATTGCATCCAACGAATTTATAATTTAAAAATTTTTACAGGATTATTTTTTAAAAATTTAAAATGATTTAGTAATTTGAAAATTTTACAAATTAGGGAAAAAAAAAATCAAACATTTACGTACTTTTTACTTGAATGTTTTTTATTAACTGAAAATTTATAAACAGTATTGTAATACACTCTTACATGAGAGTAATATTAGGTATTATTGTCAAACTGGATATATAATTATATATTCACTCTTTTACTTGATATACTATACACTTATTTTATCAATTTTTATTTTCATTCGCATGCCTTTTTTATTGTAAAAAATTCAATTAAAAAACCATAGAGCAGACCGAAAATTTTAAAATTTTCTTTTAGACACATGACTTAAATTGAGTCCAAAAAAAGCATATTTATTCCTTTAACTACATATGCTGTTTTAGTTTTGATTCCTTAATTTTATAAAGTATATTTTTAATTCACTAATTATAATATTTTTAGTTTCAAATGATGATTTTTGTAATAATAAAAATTATTTTAAAAAATTTAAACTTAATATAGTGTTTTGTCAAAATTTAATAATGTTTCATTGAAAAAATATATTTCAATGACGATTTTATTTATTTATTAAAGTTACCATGTTAATACCAAAATGGCACATTAAGGGCCAAAATAAAATTTTAGTTAAAATTGAAGGAGTAAAAGACTTTTGGGCTTAAATTAATACTACAGTTGCAATCGTTTGAGATTGCAATATGAAAAAAAAAAAAAGAGAGAGAGAGAGAAATATACGTCACTGGGGGAAATATTTTCTTTAAAACATAGTGAAACGATTACAACAAATTAAGGGTCCATTACTTTTTAAAAAAGTACTTTTTTAGAAGCTCTAAATTGGAACTTTTTTAAAAAAAGTATTTTTTTGCATTAAAAAGGTGTTTTTATTTTAAATTAAAAAATTCATCCAAACGGGCCTAAGTAGAAGCGGCCCATATATAACAAGAAGAGAGTGAAAACTGAAACCAAATAAGTAGGAAATAATAAAAACAACAAATTAAAAACAAAGGAAATAAAAGCCTCAAGTGACCCATATGAAAAAACGAAGGATCATAGTAGATCAACTTGTTATATCAAAAAAAAAAAAAAAAAAAAACTTGTTAAAAAAGGGCCAGCAGAATTCGCCAAGAACGCAGACGGAGCCAGAATAATCATCGATCAATTCATGTGTCTCTTTCATACTATCAACCTAAAAAAGCTAAAGAAAGTTTTTCTTTAACTGACTGTGCTCATTCTTCTAATAATACTCTAAAGTTCTACAACATTATGAAGATAAAGTATATATTAATTTGTTTGATAAGGAATTCTGAATTTTTATTTTTTTGCCCCCTTCCCTAAGGGTCTGTTTGGTTCGACGGAGGGGAGGGGAAGGAGGGGATTTTAATGGAGGGGAGGGAATAGGAGAGATTTTAATATTCCTTTGTTTGGATTGATGAGAAGGATGGGGAATGAAGGAATTTTAATGTTACGCTTGTTTGGTTCGGAGAAGGGGAGGGGAGAAATTTTTTTCACATTGACAATTTCACCCTTATGTTACAAGAGGGATTTTAACTTTACCTGATGATCATTGTTAACTCAGACAGATTGATTTATATCTTATAAAGAATCATTTGTTGTCAAAATTTTCTTTACAAACTTCCCCAATATCATATTTAGTCAATATGGTGCGATCCCCATCTCTTCTAGGCTTCAAACTCTAGAAGAAGAACATGATCAATCTCTATTATATTTGCTAATAAGTAATCCCTAAATGATAAAACCGGTAATGAATATATAACAAAATTTTATAGTGTCATTATAAATTTTCTCTTATACCTGGGAGCCAGGAGTATCAAACTATCAATATTCTATTTCATCATTCTTTTTTCTTCTCTCCATCTGACGCTGCTAACGATACAGATTTCCTACATATTGCTCTGAAAGTGGAAGTGCCGTTGAAAACCCGAAGAAAAAAAAATCAAACTCCAACGTCGTCGTCGCTTTCGGGCAAAAAAAAAAAAAAAAAAAAAAGGTCGTCGTCGTCGCTGATGTAGGAAGCTCCCAGAACCAGAGATTGTTTTGAAAGCACATGAATCATTGAATTGATGAACCAAAACATCTAAACCAGCAAAATCGAACCACTGCCTCTTCTATCCATCGTAGGCATCGTGCGTCTTGCGTCTAAGGGGAGGCAGAAATCACTATCACCAATCACTACTGTGAAAGGTTGTACAGAGGCAATTCGTAATATTTTGGATATCATGAGGAACGTTGTTCGTTAATTTTAGCAATGTATGCATCGTTATGGTTAATCCTTGAAGTTCAGAATCTTAAACTGGAACAAAGCAACAGTTTAGTGACATAGGAAATTCAGGGCTCCCAGCTCTACATCAGCGCATGGAATTAAAAAGGGGCTAAGGGTATTTTAGGAATAATAGAAAAACTCTGGGGCATCTTAGTCCACTGACATACCTATTTTAATAATCCCTCCAAATCCGTCCGATTTGGGAGGTGAAGTTTTTGAGGGGAGGGGGGGGGAATTTTAAAAAATTTCCCCTCCCCTCCTAAAAAAATCATAAGCCAAACGAGGGGAGGAGGCTAAAATCCCTTCATCCTCCTCCCCTCCCCTCCGATCCCTCCAAACCAAATAGACCTGGGACCCGTTTGTCATGTAAAAAGAACTTGGGAGAGGGAATGAGAACTTAATAAAGTTCCCTCCAGAAAACACGTTTGGTTGCCCAAGAACCCAGTTCAGGGCCCACACCGGGCCCACCACTATTCCCTCATATGTGGGAACTTGAGATCTCACAAAAATTGGTGGAATCTCAAGTTTCCTGGTCACTATTCACTTTTTTGACAGATTGCTTCGAAATTCAAATTTTGGCGGGAAGTTGTTTTTGGTGGGAAAGTTCAAATTTGGCGGGAAAGTTTGAATTTGGCGAATTTTTTTTTTTTTTTTTTTTTTCAAAAGTTTGAACTCAACAAGAATTTTTTTTTTTTTTTAAAAAAATGAATTTTAGCAAAAAAAACATTTTTCTTTTTTATTTTGAATTAATTTCTTTTTGAGGTAAAATAGACATTTCCTAATTCTTTACTAACTACCCACCCTTCATTTTCTTCCTCCTACCAAACAACTCAATCCATCTTCCATCATCTTTCAAATCTTCTTTTCCATTCTTTTAAGTTCCTTTCCCTCCCCCAAATTCTTTCAACCAAACGGGCCCTAAGTGTAAATTGATCTATAGATTTTGGTTCTGTCCTTACTTCTTGATACATCTGAGTGATATGAAAAGATATAATACAATGCTTCACTAAGGCAACTTCACTAATTGATAGAACTTCTTTATCCAAGATTCAATTATTTTCCAGTTGTTATGAAGTTTCATCAAAGGTTTCGGTTAGTGGTCTTGTAGTGTTGTTTTGATGGTTTTTTTTACTCTGTTATATCATCATGTTGCTGTGTCACCTATTTAATCAGTCTATAGGTTTATGTGCTGGGTCGAAGATGAAGAAAGAGGTTTTGCTCTCTTCAGCAAAAAAGAAAAAGAAAAGAAAAAGAAAAAAGGGAGCCAATTTTATATATGACAAAAAACATAGTACATCACAAGCCCAAAAAAACACTAAAAAAACCTAAGCTAACACACTACTAAAGCCAGAAAGAAATCCAAGACTCTACAACCTACAAAACCAGAAAAAACAAACATATATGATGTAAAAATAAAGGAAATATGTGATATGAAAGAAGAGCAAGAGAAAATTTGAGTGGAGCACATAAGGTGCTTCTCCTTTACGTGCTCATCCCTCTAATTTTAGAGTGAGCACATTTTTTTTTTAATTTTTTTTTATATATTTTATTTATTTAGATTAAGTTATATACTATATTTTGAATACACATAGTATCTTAAATTAATTAATTTTCGGGATGCGGTGTTACATGAAAAATATTTGAATGTAAGACCGAAAATTAATTAATTTGAGATACTAGATGCAAAAAATATTTCTAAATGTATCATATAATTTAATCTAAATAAATAAAATATAAAAAAAAAGTGCCAACCCTAAAATTAGAGGGATGAGCACATAAGGATAAACACTTAATATCAACCCAAATTTGAGAGAGGAATGAGGGGGAGTAATTTTCATTCACTTGTGTTTTTTAATACTTTGTACAAAGATTCTATTTATAGGCCTCTAAAAGTCACTACCAAGGATCACAATTAATATACAATAAATGGTACTATCAATAGTATATGACCCTTCGTATTATATTAAATAGTCATGTAGTTTTTCAACAACATATTTATGAATGCTGACTAGGATGTGAGTCAATAGACATCTACATAATTAATATTCGTAACACTCAATTTTTAGATCTACATGATGAATGTGCTTCTTTAAAAACTTTAATTAAGAAAAACTCATCATTTGGACCTAGCCAAAGAAAAAGAATATATCACTCAATCGATACATTGTTTAGTGCTGCCACATTAAAAAGTTTTACAGAAAACTCGGTGTGAAAAAACCTAGATAAGAGAAAAAAGAGTACAATAAGTATTGACCTCCTCACTACAAAAAAAAAAAAAAAAAAAAAAAAAAAAAAAAAATCAATTTTTGCGACTTTAAAAAGTCCATCATAAAAAAGGGTTTTTCCATCGCAAATTTAGTTTGCGACGGATTAGGTCCATTGCAAAAACCCTCGTTACAATTGCGACATAAAACCAATTTTCCGTCATTGATTCAAAAATTTGTGATGGATTTGGAATCCGTCGCAAATTCCACGATTTTGCGACGGATCAGATTTTTGAATTTGCGACGGATTCTCAATCCGTCGCAAATTCAAGATTTTAAATCCGTCGCAAAATCCTTGGGATTTATGATGATTCAAAATCCGTCGCAAATATTATTTTAATTAATTTTTTTTAAATTACATAAAACAAAGTCTATATATTGATATATGAAATACTTCACAAACCATGTAAAAAGCAATAATCACTTTAGTATATATCATTCAGTTCCGATTAAAAATTTAATTTGCAAATTTATAAAAGAATTTGAAAACTCAAGTAGATATGAATCAATAATGACTTTTTTATTTTAAAATGAAAATTTATGACAATTTTAAATGAAAATTTATGCAATTAAACGTACAATAAAAAAGATATAACTCTTTGTTTATCAATATATATTAATTAACCTCATTCTCCAATCCATATACAAGGTCAGTGAGAAATTAATACAAAATATTAATATCAAGGTTTGTAGCAGATCTAACTAGTTAATTAGCATACTCATTGATTTACTGTTGCGAACAAGATGCACCCAAGACATGAAATTGTCTCTCCTATCCTAAAAAATTGACTTCTTATTGTTTTAATCTGAAAATTTTAGTTAGAGATTATCAATGTGTGTGTGTGCTTGTGTGTGTGTGTGTGTGTGTGTGTATTGACATGAGTATATAGATACAAAAATTCGAATGATGTTTAGAAAATCTTTAGGATTTGGCATATGCTAGTACTAGTGATAGTATATATGTGAATTTTCTATACAATGATAGGGCAAAATTTATAGCATATAGACTCCGCAAGTGTATGGGTCGTATCAAGTAATAAAGTTATAAGAAAGTATCGTCCCACGAGGACGCAATCTAACTAGTGACTAGATATTAATTCCTTTATTCTGTTTAAGTTGAGCAAGTCAGAATTATTTTCAATAAATAAAATAAATTTAATAAGAAACTAATAAAAGCAAAACTTCGCACAAAAGAATAAATTCCAATATTAAGAAGCACAATCTAGAGTCGCTAATTAATTCCTTATTGGTTTCTTAGAATTAACCCTACTAAATTAATTTTGACTTAACTAACTCAAATTAACCTAGAGCATTGATGTCTATAAATGTCTTCCGGTCCACTTATATACCTACATTAGTTAATTATGTAATGCCTAACACAACTAAATAAGATGCTTTTTCGATCACAGGCTCACTCTAATTTGATTATGCGGAGCTTCTAGGTATATGCCTATCCTAGATGCAAATTAGATTAAAACCTAATTCTACATTATTTAACCCTAAGGTCAATTTAAGATTCCCTTTTCTAAGTTCAACCCTAAATCCCCAACACATGCTTAATGGTCAATCAATAAGCAATAAAAAATAAGACAAGATTAAATAAATTAAAATTAAATTAAGCAAAACTAATATGTGGGAATAATATCTAGAACCCAAATAAGTTTATAGGTTCTCTACGTTGAAAAAGAAAATTAGTCACACATGGCTATACTAGAATCCATAAAGATGAAACTTAGAATCAAGAAATAAAAGAAAGAATAAAGGAAAGATAGGAGAAATCAAGATTGCCCCCAGTCGCTCAAGCTATCCAGTTCTCTATCTGCTCTGCGTCTTGAATTCCCGTTAAAATCACGCTCCTCTGCTTCTTGATTTTCGTTCGTTCTATCGCATCGCAGTATATCCTTAATTGCTTCTTGAATTTTGGTTCGCTGTTGTGCCGCGTGCCTCCATTCTCCCTGTGTGTCCATTAATAGATATAAGTTATATTGATTTGTTGCGGGTCCCATGCGTTATTCCAAATTTCTTCAAGGTATGCTATATTCCGTGATCTGCTTCTTTATTTATGTGCGGTCCCCACGTCACTTCTAACATAATATAACAATATAATATAATATATTATATTCTTTTCAATTTAATTTGTTGCCTCTCTTAGATCATATAATATTTCATGCATAATAAAATAGGATATCAATAGATTTTCTGTTATAATATTCTTTTATCCTATGTTTAATTAAAAGATGGATAAATATATAAAAGACAATTAAATAGGTATAAAAAATTCATAAATCAACCTCATTATACCATAAAATATACACATATTTAATTATAAAATATATACGTATCATACAACTATACAAATCATTATTTCAGAGGAAGATATTAGGAAAACTTATAATCCTCTACCAATATAGATTCAGACAGAGGAGAAACTAAAAAAAAAAAAAGAAGATCTAAATTCATGTAATTTATAATCTTCTACCAATATAAATCTTTGGATTATATATACAAATCTATAGATATTTCCAAATAGTTAAAAAAAAAAAATCAAACAAACCTGGAAAATGGCAGCAGTGGTGACCGGATGGGGGAGGCAACTGGAAGGTGGAGCGGCGGAGGCGACCGGAAGGAGAAGTGGTGGTGGCGACCGGAATGACGAATGGCGATGGCAGGAAGGGAGGAGCGACAAGGTGGGAAAAGAAGAAGCATTTCGAATGTGAGAGACAGAGGAAATGCCCCAAAATTGGGACTTAAAAAGATTTTGCGATGGAAATCAAGTTCCGTTGCAAAAACCAATTTATTTATTTATTTATTTATTTATTTTTTGCGATGGAACCTCAATTTTGCTTTTTGCGACGTAACCTCATATATGTCACAAAAAAAATTGCTTTTTGCAACAGAACCTCATTTCTGTCACAAAAAAATTGCTTTTTGAGACAGAACCTCAGTTCTATCGCAAAAAGGCAAAAAAATGATGCCTTTTTACAATGGAATAGTCTTCCGTTACAAAAAGGCGTTAGTTTTGACGCCTTTTGTGACAGAAAAATCTTTGCGACGGAATTATTTTTCTGTTGCAAATTGGCGTGCTTTTTCCTGCCAGAAAATCATATTTGTTTTTTGGAGTTTTTGACGAGAATTTAAAATCCGTTGCAAAAATTTACAATAGATTTATTTTTCCGTCACAAAATTGCAATGGAATTCATTTTCCGTCGCAAAATTTTGTGACGGATTTGTTTTCTATCGCAAATTGACGGGCTTTTTCCTACTAGAAAATCAAATTTTTTTTTTGAGTTTTGCGATGGAATTTAAAATCCGTTACGGAATTGGAATTGCGATGGTTTTAAATTCCGTCGCAAAAATTTGAGATCGATTTGTTTTTCCAATACAAAATTGCGACGGATTTGTTTTTCTATCGTAAATTGCAACGGATTTTAAATTCCGTCGCAAAATTTTGCGATGGAAAAACAAAACCGTCGCAATTTGTGACGAATTTCAATTTCTATCGCAAATTGTGACGGTTTTTTTTTTTTTTGTCGAAAATTTTGTTGTTATTTTGACATTTTCTAGTAGCGCCTCTTGACATCATCAATGTTTATCCCCCTGATGACAACATCACTTCCTATCACTACTAAAAAAAGGCTTTTAAGACTGGGTTGAAATTGACTTTTAGGTTGTGTTTAGGTCTAGTCTTATATCAACCAATTTAAAAAGCCTTTCCTAATTAAAACCGAACCTCAAACTAGTCTTAAAAGTTACTTGTCAAAACCAATTGGTTGGATAGCCAGTGTTAAATAGTGTTCATTTATAATACAAAATGTTCATTCTTTCGACCAGGTAATTTCATACAAGGTCTAAAAAGTGAGCATTTTTTCTTAAAAATATACAATTTATTTTGTTTTACAAAATCCCTGTTGGATATTATTAAAAAATATGCAATTTATTTCTTTTGAGCTTATAAAGCATTCGTTATCATGCAATAAAGCTTAAATTAATATGACTACTTTCATTGGCATGTGACCAGTGTATCCATTTTCTAAAATCATGAACTTATCAAAATTCTCTTTTGGACAAATAAAGAGCATAGACTTAACACAACTCAATTCTTCCCATTCATTCTCTAATTTCTCTCTAACGGTTTAATTGTTTTATGTCATTAAACTACATGTTTCTAACCCATTAGTAATTTTTCTGGGAAAATCCATTTCGGGGCCCATATTAATAAAAAAGTGTTAAAGAAGGCCCATAAAAAATTACATGTTAAAAAAAAGCCCTAGAGCATTTTTTGGTATTTTTTTCATAACCGTTAATAACTAAATCGGTCAGGTTAACAACTAAATCGACTGTTAACAACTATATCGATGGCGTTAACAACTAACATTTTATGAAAAAAATACCAGAAAAGGCCTTGGGCCTTTTTTAACATGTGACTTTTTTTTTTTTTTTGCTAATATGGGCCTTGAGATGGATTTTTCCCCTTCTTTTTTTATTTTTATGGAACTGCCCAATTATATTGCATGAAAAAAAAAATAAGTACATAAAAGTAAGCACAAAAAAAAAAAAAAAAAAAAAAAAAAAAAAAAAAAAAAAAAAAAAAAAAAAAAAACACACAGACACCCACTTATAAGATAGTATACAAGATAAAATATATATAAAAAAATTTAAATATTAATAAAACTTCCCAAACTGATGGCCTACGTAAAGCCTCCAAGGAAGTGAGAGGTAGAAAGATAGTTCGGCCAACTTCCAACATATCAGCATGAGCAAGGCCATGGCAATAAAAGGCAAGTGGGTATGCTATAGACACCAACTCTAAGGATGGCGAAGACCAGCATTTGCCGTGACTCATAACTTACAAGGCCATGAGATCAAATGCCATCTCACTTAACTTTTTAATTCATTTAATCATTAAAAAAAGAATGGTTTAGAGCTACGGATGGGTATTCATGAAGTTTACGAGCCGTCTGAGGCCCTAGCAAAGGTTATTAGTAGTGATTGTAATGGGGGAAATATTCCCATAGATGGTTAGTTGAGGTGTCTCTTTATTATTATTCCAAAAGAAAAAAAAAGTGCAATTATATTAAGCACCCAAGCGAGTATATGTAAGCCTTTTTTAAGTAAAAGCATATGCTAGATCCTTTAAATCTAAATCGAGTTCCAGTTTAATATACCTTAAGCTCATAAAATGTATTTTTAATTTCTTAATCTTAACACAATTAAACTCATTATTTAATGAAAAATGATGACCAAGTAAAAGGCAATCAAAATGTTGACAAGACATGCTTACTTTTAAAATATTAAAAAGGTTATATTAAAGAATTAAAGTTTAAGCATGTTTTGTCAATATTCAATTACATAGTCACTATTTAAATTTATTTAGTAAGATTTTCGGTTAAAAAGACTAATAATGTTAAGATTTATAGACTAAAAGTACACTTTGAAAAGTTAAGAGATTAAATTCAAATTCGATGTAAACTTGAGAAACATACGTATATTTTATATCCTTTTCTTTTAAATTGAGGGTCTGAGAGCCACCATTAGACTTTACCTGTTTTCCATAAAGAAAAAAAAAAAAAAAGGCCGAAATAACCTCATTTACCCCTCGCATCTTGCTCACTACCACACACATCACATTCCAATGGCCCTCATCAGTATCTTCACCAGCTCCAGAGTAGCCATCGTTGCTGCTTTAATAATCACAGCAACATATCACGGCACAACATCAGCTAAGGCTCCGCCATCACCGGGCATAGCTCCAGCACCGGGCAAGGCGATAACAGAATGCTTTAAAGCCTTAGTGAACACATCAGATTGCCTGAGTTATGTGAAATCTGAAAGTAACCTCACAAAAGCAGAGAAAGGATGCTGCCCAGAGATGGCAGGGCTAGTGGAGAGCAACCCCATATGCTTGTGTGAGCTGTTGGGTCATCCTGAAGCTCTTGGTTTCGCCATTGATGTCCATAAAGTTCTCAATCTTCCTTCTCTCTGTGGACTGTCTTCTCCTCCAAATGCCACCTCCTGCTCAGGTAAGCACTTACACTTCAATCATATTCTCTGATGAGTTTTCATGTTCGCTCGATCTGATGTTTAGTTTTGTCTGAAAATCATGATGGAGTAATCAGATTTTGGGAATCAAATCTAGTTTCCATAAGAATCTTGGAAATTATATTCTAGTTTATTATTGACATCTGCAGATCCACTAATCACGGTGTTGTTTTCCTCTCAATTATTTTCTTTAACAAGGCATACGTTGATGTATGTGCAGAGTTCACCGTCTTCAATAATGTGATGCTATTTCAATTTCATATTGATAGTTGTTTTTTTTTCTAAATTAAATATACAGTTTCAAGTGTGAGTGAATATTTATTAAATAATTTTTACCGTTATGCGTTGCAGCTGCAGGAGTGCCAGTGTCGTTGGCTCCAATAAGTCAAGATGCCTTGTCTCCGAGTAAGACAATGAAATATTTCTATTATTATCACTTTTTTGCTTTTGGAGAGGATCGTCTCCATCGATTTTTTTTCTTTATTATTGGATCAAGTTTTAATGGTTGAGATTTAATGCTATATAAAAATATTAATATAACAATAAATCTCAATCATTGAAACTTGATCTAATTATGGAGACATTCAATGGAGAGGAAATAGAGAGAGAAATCAACGCCGACATTATTTTCTGCTTTTCGTCCCTTTTCATAAAGAAGACATTATTGTTAACACATTTCAATACCATTTTTCTTCTTTTGGTTGTCCCCACCATGTGCCATGCTTATATCAATGTAGCCAGCCACACCAATTTCTTTAACTCAAATTTAAGTGAGTAGGTACTTTTATTTTTTTTCGAGTGATTGATTCCACTCACATGGAGCTAGCTTTAGAAATTTACCATTTATGTTAACTTATCACCTGCTCTACTCCAAGTAATTAATGGGAAGAAATTCAAAATCTTTTTTCACCGAAAAAATTTAAACTATTTTTTAAGAACTTCCATTTAAGAGTCAACCGATTTAATGTCCTTGCTTTTTTGCTGTCATTAAATTGCAGGTAAACAAATAGCTGATGAATCAGCACCAAGCCCCTCAACAGAGGGATCTACTTTGAGTTATCTTCGAAATGAAGATGATGAAGATGCAGCTTCTAACATTATCAAAGACTCAACTTTCAATTTCATATTAGGCTTGGCCATGGCCATTGTCTTCATATTAAATTATGATTTTTAAACATTATTAGTTATCATGCTCTTATAATGTCATTTTTAGATTCAATTATATGGTCCCCATTTATATTCAGTCGCTAAAATATATTTTGGCTCTCTTCATGATTGACACCTTCTTCTAATTTTCTCTATGGTGACCAGAACTCGGATCCACGGATTGATGTGAGTGAACCGCACCTATGAGATTCATTGAATGTTTGGTGTGCAAAAAATTATTTTTTAAATATTGATAGTGTTTTATATAAAATAAATTGGAAAAATTAAAATAAAGAACCTAGAGAAAAATAATATATATAATAAAAGACTATATAAATTATAATTACTTAGAAGGACAGAACATTCTAATATAAATTCAAAACCACTAAATTGTCCCTAACTAAACATCTTATATTATCTCTTGTATTCATATTTAAAAAAATAATTAAAATTAAGACTAAAATCATCCATCATGACATAATAGACTACTTATATCATTAAATTACTTGATTCATATTGTTCATGATATAATAGATTACTTAAATTTTTATTTTATTTTATTAACATTAAATAAATTTTTTTGCATAAATGTTAAATTATAAAAGACCTAGAGTTTTATAAAAATTATATAATTAAAATTTTTTTGACTTTAATAAAATTATAATTCTTACACAATTGAAGAATGTGTAAATTTTTCCGAGCAATATGTGTAAGTTGTGAAAATTAAGAAAACTATTATTTTAATGGGTAAAAGATTTCTCTAGTCACTTTGGAGATAAGTTATCTTTAGTGAACCTAAAACTACATCATTTTGAATTAATGAGCGGTGTTTTACGTAATTTTGCACCCTTCATTAATTCACCTAAAATTACAAACACACCCTTTATTAATTCAAAACGATGTAGTTTTAGAGGTCATTTGGAGATAACTTATCTCCAGTGGACTGGATAAATACTTTTCCCATATTTAATTTAGTGAAACTTAAAGTTTTGTATTAGTTTGAAAAAAGAATGTGGGAGAAAATGTAGGAGGGAATTGAAAAGATTTTGTCAAGGGCATTTTAGTATTTTTAATTTCATATTTGTGCATTTGATCTTTCTAAATAAGTACAATTTTTATGGTCCTTCTCCATAAAATCTTTTCTCCTAGGTCCTTCATTCTAATTTTCCAAAAAAATTAAATATACAAGTTCACATGTGAGTGACTATCTATTACATTCTTACTGGTATATGTTACACCTGCGGGAGTGCCGGTGTCGTTGGCTCCAATAAGTCTAGATGCCTTGTCTCTAAATAAAACAATGTAATATTTCCATTATCAATATTATTATTATTATTACACCTAGTAATTAATATGAATTCTGGAAAGTCATTAATTAACCTGCATTTTCTTGAAAACAATTCATATTTATCTACAACGAATAACGAAGAAGAAAATGACTTCTTGTGTGTTTGATTAAAAGTGACTGCAATTATTATTATTTTTTGCAAAATTGAATTTTAAAATATTAAAACTAGGAGGAGAAATAAGTTTATCCTTTGTGTTCGTGCCCCCAACCTTGTCTCGCTGACATCTTGCAAAAGAGTTCAGAAAAAAAAAAAAAAAAAAAAAGCACAGAAGAGGTAGAGACTAGAGAGGCAGATAAGTTTATGAATTATTGCTCAAACTGAAGGCTTATCCTCAGCTAAACCTATTGCCGTAGGCCTCATGTCTTTAATAAGAGAAAATGGACGAGAGAAAATAGAGATAAAAAAAATAAATGAGTAAACATTTGAATGACTAAAATATCCTTATTATACGTTAAAATATATCAGGTTTATAATTAAATTAATATCATAATAAAATCTTATTAATATTTATATCATCAAAAAATTTAAATATTTATAATATATTGAAGAATAACACTAAAGTGTTAAAAATAAAATACTTGTAATATATTGAGGAAATTAAAATTGAATATTAATATTTTTATTACATTATCAAAATATTTTAAATATTTGATAGTAAGAAATTTAAATTTTAGAGGTGTTCTCCTCCCATTTTCTTTCATCCCAACTTTTTTCCTCACGCAGCGTCAGATTTTGAGCTGAGACAAGTAGATCTGGCAACACTGTAATTACTTCCTCCGGTCATTAATATAAAGCATATTTAAGAGTTCATATTAATCATAAATATAAGATTTTTTTTTTAAATTTGTTAATATTGTCCAATTTTGGCCTATTATTGCTCTCTCAAATAGAGCTAGTTAAGTAAATCGACTATTTCTGTAAATTTATCTACTGCTCCACTCAAAGTAAATATGAATTCTGGAAAAAAGTAATTAATTAATCTGAATTTTGTTGCCAACAATTCATATTTATATAACGAATAATCCAGAAGAAAATGAATTTTTGCGTGTTTTATTAAAAGTAACTGCAATTATTTTTTCTTCACAAAATTGAATTATATATATATATATATATATATATATATATATGACGATTGAAAATAGGAGTAAAATATTTAAATTTAAATAAGAACAGATCTAGAAAAGGGATGAGAAACCGCTAGTAGCTGATGACAATGTGGCTATCCCTCAAAATACACTCGTGTTAATTTTATGACATGTATCTAAATAGAATCAAAATTAACCAGATAACATATTATACATACAGGGAGACGATTATTGCTATAATAAATTTTTATTTTTATTTTAATAATGAATAAATTTTCCCTATCAACTATTAATAAATGATAAATATTAAATATTAATTAACCACTTTTAAAATGGTTTATATTTATAAACAGGTTATAACTGCCATAAGCCTCTACGACACAAGTGTTGGGGCAAGGCTCAGATACCACAGCAAGCACATGCTTTGTTATTAATTTAGCGAATGCTCACAAAAAGAAACAACAAAACAATACATAAAATCTTTAAACCATTGCTAGGTCTTTTGATTTTTTTTTTTTTTTAATTATTTCTTGAAAAAAGTGAGCATGCGTAGCTAGAATATGATATTTTAGACAATGGATCAAAAAGTGAGTGGAACAATATATTTATTTATCATAGGACATATCATATTAAATTGGCCACTTCTATAATAAAACCAAAACAAATCACGCCTAAGATATTAACAATTAACTTATTATTATGTATGACACACATTTTTATTTAAACTATTATATCGAATTTGAAAGTGGATGAATAATAAAGTAAAACGAAGTACGAATTTGTCTTAACTCGCAAACTGATAGTAAATAAAATAGCTAATGAATCCATCAATAAATAATAATAGAAGAATGACCCGGAGATTAAGTTGACTGCATGACCGAATATCCAAGACTTGAAATTTCATATACTTGCGTTTTCAACAACTCTTCCGTGACTGATTTCTCAATATTATTAAGTGGGTGTCTTATTTTATGATGTCTCAGTGCTGATTTTAGAGTCCTAAAACACAAATATCATTCTGATATGGTCCTTATAAGCAATTCTCCTTTTAAAGTAAATTATTTTACATAAAACCAATTAGAGACTAGAATGTCTATATTATTTGAACCGTCGGATGAGATCTAGATCATTCATATTTTATTTTTTACTTTTTATTTCTTAAAAAATTATTTTAAGGGGTAAAAAATATAAAATAAAGATAATTTCTTGATTAATATGTTTTTAAAAAATGATTCTTTCACTAAAAAATTACCATTTTAAAAAAACAAAATCTAAATCGTCCAGATACTGTTGACATGGGATAGGCGCCAAAGGATAGGCACCTAAACGGTTCCTTAGAGACATAGAGTGACACAATGTAACGAATTCCGATAAAATACAATAAAAATAATGTAATGATATTTGGATTAAAAAATCATTTAAGCTGGACAAGAGTGAATAAAATATTATATGTTGCTTAAAACGGTGTCACTCTGGCATCCTTTTTTGACTACATAGTGTGATGTTTTCACAGTAAGAGTCAGATCTCCAATGAGTAGGTGTTTTTCTTAAAACAAAATAATTTAATTATTAAATATTATTTTCTCGGCCAGAGGGTTTTCTTGAGACTCGAGATAGTGCATATTATCATATTCGGACCTTCTTCAAGAATTATACTTCCGCCAGTTCAGTAAAAACCTCAATTTCGCTGTGCTCGGTGTGCTGTATTGTTTGTGCGATCTGTTTTGCTGGTAAGCAATACGTTTATTCATATCCTTTAAACTTTAGTCTCAATTTTGTGAATTGCTTTGTGATTTAACCAATTTTTATTTTGAAAGCGTTATCTGATTTGAAGACATCCTCAAGCAATTTGCAATCTGCAACAAGTGGTAAGTTCATCATTTTCCCTTTTCATCACTTCTGCTTTGAAATACTCGCACTTGAAGGAAAACATTCATTCCACTATATATGTTACTGATAGATTTAATTCTACGCTTTATATATATATATATATATATATATATATATTAGATAATATCTTTGATCATAATTAATACCAAAAGTTTTTGTACACTTGTTTTATATAAGTGTATTTTAAAAAATCATCCAAACAAAAGTGAAGACACTAGTAATTTTATATTTATTATATTTATATAGAAAAATCAATCATTGACTTGTCCATCAATTAAATGAGTTGATAAGTTTTTCCTTTTATTTTGCAGTTTGTTCGCCTTTTGATTCTTCATAGTAGCTTCTGCTTATTTGATAGCACTATCCTTCTAAAAATTAAAAGACAAAAAAAAAAAAAAAAAAAAAAAAAAAAAACTCCCTGTCCAAGGCATCATCAAACATCTTTGAAATCTCCAGAGAGAAAAAAGAGAGGTAAGCATAAGCTTTGATTGTGTCCATTTTACTATTAATGTCTCGATTTATCATTTTCTTTGTGTTTAATTTAATATGTTTTTTCCCCTTGTTTATGCCTCTGCCGATATTGAGAGTTTGTAGATATAAACCCCAAAATAATTTTGGTACATCTAGGACTAACACCGTAGAGTATTTTTTTGGCAGCACTCATCAATTTTCAAGGTTTAGAATGCTTCCTTACCCCTAAGAAAAATACTTTGTTTATGTAGAGCATTTGATATCCTAAACCTATATCTTTTTAACTCAGAGGATTTATCAGGATCCAAACTAAGCTGGATTTAGCAAGGTAGGAGGACGATAACAAGGGTGGCAAAACTTTACCATCAAGTATTTAGCACTACTGTATTCCAGAACTTAAACTCAAGATCTCTTGTTTAGAGAGTACAACCCCTTACAAGTTGAATCAAGAATTTGGTGGTATTAAGAAAAATATTTTAGAGGTAAAATTACACTACAAAATACTTTAGGATATATTATGCTAATCAAAAAATACTTTAGGATGTTAGAAGCATAAAAAATAGTTTAGAATGCTGAGTATTATTGATGAAATACTTCAAGGTATTAGATCGCACTTAACCAGAGGCGGAATCAGGGGGGTAGGGGTGGCCCACCCCCTAAAATTACAAGATTGGACCCAAAAATTAGGGAATTATGTTTTAGTGTTATAAAAGTTTCAATATTTTCAATTTAATCCCTATTAATAGTTTCATAAAGGGACTACAATGAAAATATTGAAATATATATTAAGCTAAAATATAATTTCCTAAAATTTTGGGTCAAATTCTGTAATTTTATCCCGCTAATTTCAAATGATGACTCCACTATGTCTTATTTTGTAATTTTTGCCCCTCTAATTTCAAATCCTGGCTCTGCCCCCGCACTTAACCCTAAAAAAATAATTTTGATAAATAGCTTGATAGGCATACTTCTCTGGTTTATTTATTTATTTATTTTTAATACATGCAAGTATAGAAAATTAAACAAAGCAACTAAAACGGTAAACTACGGAAAGATAGTGTTAAGGAAGGATAGTGTTGAGTCCTTCGAAATGATCTACAAGCCGAGGCTTTGGCTTAGTGCTTTCCTTTGCCAACAGATCGGCCCTCATATTATCGGGGTTAGGTATGGTCCTCTTCCTTCCCGTTCTTTCACATCCTTTCTTCATCTCAATAGTTGGATTGAAATCTTAACCGTTCGATTTAATCTTTTATAAAACTATTATTTTAAATATTTTATTAATAATTTAATTTTTTATTAATATTTTTATAAAAAGATTAAATCAACTGTTAATCTTTCAATCTAACAGTTGAGATAAAGAAGAGGATAGGAAGAGGATGAGAAGGAAGTGGATGAGAGCCAACTCCTCCATTTTGATGCTTTGTGATTGGAATCATATTGAGCTGGGGAGTGAGGAGCACGGGTAAAAAAAAAAAAAAACGAAAAAAAAACACACACACACACAATCGGACAGATAAGTTTTCAGAGAAATAAAACATAATCTAACTGGTTCTAAATATCGGATTAATTTTATTGTATAATTTTTACTATAAATTTTATTCTAAAAACAAATTTTTGCACTATAAATTTTATTATATATTTAAGATGAGAGATAGTATATTTAATGGGTTAAGATCCGTCCATTGCACTGAATTGTGGGTAATTAAAAATAATTAAAAGTTATAAAAATGTATTTACTTTAAATGATATAAAAATAAATTAATATCTTATTGTTGCCCATATTTAAAATAAATTCAAGATAGTTTTAAGGTAGATGATTAAACAAGATTTTCATAAAAGAAAATCGGTAAAAATCTCTATTTATAAAATTTATTGGTGAAAAAAAATTGAATTTAAGTATAAGCATAAAGCACAAAATAATTTAGAGTGCTAGATACATTTTAAAAAATATTTGAGGATATTATATAAATTAAAAAATATTTTTAATGTGATTTATCAACTTTTTAAGTAAAAAAAAAAAAAAAAAAAAAAAACTTTCGACCCATTATTTTGCTTCTTCTTTTTTAATTAATTTAAAAAAGTTAACCAAATTAAAGGAGGGATAATCAAGGGAGGGGGATGAAATTGGAGTATGATTTTGGTTCATGACTGACTTATTATATACTCTCACTCCTTCATTTCTATCGTTACCCTCCAAATCTACTCTCAAGCTCTCTCTCTCTCTCTCTCTCTCTCTTTCTTCATTTCTTTGCCTTCTCTCTCCACCCGAACGATTCCGGCTCTGCTTCCATGCTGTACCGTTTCTTTGCTTCCAAACACTTTCTCTTTAGCGCAGCTTCTTTCAGGTAAATAATCCACCTTCTTCTTCTTCTTCTTCTTCTTCTTCTTCTTCTTCTTTCTCATGTTTTTGAATTCATCAGCCTATAACTCTATCCTCTACAGCCTTTCACCGTTGGACTCCTCCGCAACACCCCCAACAAACTTCATCATACCCGTTTTTTTTTTTTTTTTTTTCCCTGAAAACTATATTTAGAAGGACATAGAAGACAATATCCTGCCTTGCCATTTTCTATCAGGATACTTTTTTCTTTGTATATTAATTTTATACTTAATTATATATCAAAAAATATTATTTTTTCTAAAGAAATAAAAGGTTAACCTGTAAATTAAAAACCAACAGAATTTTAGCTAAAAATATTATTTTTCTTAAGAAATAAAAGGTTAACCTGTAAATTAAAAACCAACAGAATTTTAGCTAGAACAAAGGAAAAAAAGAAAACAAAAACAAAGGAATGACGAAAACTGATGCTTTCTTAAGATCAATAATGACATGGAACTGAAACTTTTCTGGAAGTTAACTTCAAAATAAGCATTCTTACTTCGAAAAAAAAAAAGCATTCTTACTTCTATTTTGTTGTGCCCCTAATTAATTTCTTCTGTTCTTTAAATAAATTTCGCAAAAACAAAAGTGGAAATAACAGCAAAAAGAATTTTAAAAAAAAAAAAACAGAGAGAGATTGGTACTTAAAAATTTGTCTCCTATATTACAGTGCGCGTTGCGGTGAATTCTTGATGTTCATGGCAACTGAAGATCGGCTTCGCTTGCGTTTCCATTCTTCAAACAAGTTGAATTGCATCCTATTTTGAGGTAAAGTGATTGAAATACCCTCTATCATTTATTAAATTTTGAATTTTGATTATGCTCTATGGGTATTTATGTCTTTTGATTCTGAACTATTTTTTTTATCTTAATTTTATCTAGAGAAATTACATTTAATATTTCTGATAAAAAAGCCAATTTTAGTTTAAAAATCTATAAATAAAAAATAAAAAAAAGTTGAGATTATTTCTCATTCCCAAAATTATAATCAAATTTTACCATAAAAAAATATTGTCAAATTATGTCTTAGTAGACTTTCTCAGGCTTGTAACCATATATAAAATCAATTAATAAAAATTGGTTAGAATAATTGCATATAATAATTTTTGTTAATTTACAATGCTGGGGTAGACAAAGATAAAGACAATTAATTATGACTACATGTCCATTTTAGATGGCATGCCCTGGGGAAGGTATTTTAACAGATCTTACTTGAAGATTGGTGAATAAAAGCATAAAGAAAGTCAATTATTTTCGTCATTTTGAGACTCATGATCGCAAGTTTAAGCAAGACAAGCAACTCTTGATTAGAAAACTAGAAAAAGTACAAAAGGATATTGAAGATGCCAAAAGAAATAATCAGTATCAAATTGAAGTTCAAGTTCAAGTTCAAGATTGCATCGTGGAGGCTGATAATCTAATTCAAAACAAGGCTGAAATCAGGCCGACAAGGTTTGATAGTTGGTGTCGTCTTAGGTTTAATAACTTTGGGTACTACCATCACATGCATGGTTGGTTGAATATGCTGATAGTTGACATAACTGTTGGAATTTTAGGATAAAAATCCCATAGGTTATGAATAAGAAGAAGGATGGAAAAGAAGATGAAAAAATAAGAAGGAATGTTAAGAATGTGTGTGTGAGAGAATAGTCCCACATTGCTTAGTTGGAGAGAAGTTGGAGGGTATATAAGCTTCAACTTGGCTCCTACTAATTGGGCCCTTGGGCCAACCCACTTTTGTGGAGGGGTGAGGACTTAGGTGACCCTTGGTCCACCACACACACGCTGTGCCGCATATGTCGATCCGGGTCTGTTGATCTTGCGCCGCCGCCCGTGCGTATGAAATAAAAAAATTAATTTTTTATTAAATTATTTTTGGATTAAAAAATAATTTTTAATTAAATACTTTTTTGAATTTCCGAATATTTAAATAATTTCGTTGTGCCTCTCCGAGTTTTCCAACCCGGCTATGTTTTGCGATCCGTTCGCTTCGTTCTAGTGCGTCTGTTTGTGAAGACGCACTAGTTCACCGTGAACATATGAGGGTCGCCTCCGTTCGCTTCGTTCTGGTGCGTCTGTTTGTGAAGACGCACCAGTTCGCCGTGAACAGACGTGGGTTGCCTCTGTTCGCTCCGTTCTGGTGCGTTTGTTTGCAAAACGCACCAATTCGCAGCAGCAGACGAGTCCACCTGATCGTGATTTTTCAGAGTCTATAAATAGGGCGCCCTAGTCACAGATTAGATTACGTTTTTCCTGCATACTCTCTCTCGCGCACGTGCATATACATTCTATGTGTTCCGAAAGCAGACTCGTTGGATTCGCTTAGGCTTCAGACAGACAGAGCCATCTTTCTGGAGACAAACAATCCACTCTATCCTGGGAGACAATTGCTCAGAAAACCTTTGGCATCCGTATTGAGGGAGCAAAATTGTCTTAAGGACATAACGAAAGTTGGGCCCGAATTTCTGCATTTTTCCATTACCATATCGGCAGTCGTGTGAGTTCGTTTAAAGCTTTTCTACATTATACAGATTAGTTGTATGCTCTCTATATGTCATATATCAATAATACAGATTCTTATTTTGCTATTCTGTTTACTTTATATTCAATTTCTACCTACTCAGTACACTAGTAACAACAATCTTAAGACAATTTTTTGTGATTGAAATCAGTTTACATTAATTTATATCTTTGCCGATTTCATACGTTGGTAGTAATATTAAATTGGAATCAACTTAGATTAATTTATATTAAATAAAGTTGATTTACGTGTTGGTAGAAATTTTGATTAGAATCTGTGTTAGTTTTAAATTTTGAATTCCTGACTTTGAAAAGTTAGAGTTTCTAATATTATGATTTCTATAGGTATATATCTGTCTATTTGTTTCTGATATAGATATGTATTAAAGTTTTGCTTTTACTAGTCGCTTTATGCCTCTGTTAGATATAGCGATTATTTGAAATTTGAAACTTTATTAATGATGGGACTAGAAGTCATATGTGTATATAGAAAAGATTTCATAATTTGATGTATATCTATATTGCTTGATGGGTTAGATTTTAGATATTACATCAGTAAGATATATTTTCTTTCTAGAATGATAAAATAATATATTTGATGGATAAAGATGGCCCGGTGAGTAAACCAATTTAAAAGGGCACGAAATTGGCTTGATAAAAATCTTGAAATAAAGTAGAGATTCAATGCTCCGCCAAATCGGTGTGATCAGGCTGGAAGTTAGGGATTGACCGCTAAAAGTGACAAGTCGTTTTATTTAAACGATGAGTTTCATATAATCCTAGCCTTTTAATTCTTTAATGTGCCGACGTTTCAGTATGGATGTGCCCATAAAAATCAATATGTTATTTATTTATTTATATATTGATTACTTGCACGATGAATTTACATCACATCTGTTGAAAATTTGATTATTAATAAATATATTAGATCCTATTGATAGGGTAGTTAATAAATCTCCTACAATCTCTCCTTAGTTTAATGAGGATTTGATGAATATTAAATTCATAAAGTGAAGATAATATGCCTTGATTTTATTAGTTTTATTAGATATTGTACGGATTTGATTTAATTTCATGCTTCTAGTTGCAGAAATTAAATATATTTAACAATTAAATGATGAGCTTTATTAAAAGTCCTAAATTTTAGGATGTTATGTTTTTGAACAAATTATAATTTAATTAATAAGAATGGTAGGGAATTTAGTCCCTTTTAAGGATTTATTATTAATTTGTTTGATAATTTCTAATCCCCTATAATCTCTCCTAAAATCTTGTGAAGCTTTTTGAATTAATAATGGCTGAATAAAAATGGTGATATCTATGAATCTTAGCCATTGTTTAATTTATTAAGAAGGATTTATTATTTTCTTTTGAAAGTAAATGTGGTAAAATTATTAAATATTTGTGGTGGTATGAAAATTTAATCATTTATCTAGTGTAGAGATAAATGTGCTTTAAATTTCTTAGTATTATTATTTCTCTTAGTACAAGCATGCATGATATCGTGAAATATCTAAATATAATAAGATTTACTTGCACGATATTGGTAGAAATGTTATTATAGCCTTAATTTTATAATTATGGATGATTTTGTGGCTATGATTTTTTGCTACTTAAATGTTGTGAATAACACTTAAATGAATGCTAAATATTAAAGTTTTGGAATTAAATATGGTGGATTTATTAGTCACCAAAGTGGTCAATTCTTTATGAATTGTTTTAATTCCAAATATTATGATAAGTTAAATATTTAAATTTTGGAATTATGTATGGTGGACATGTTAGTCACAAAAGTAGCTGAATTTATTATTAGGGATAAGGGTCTTAAATGCCATGGAAGTTTTCGCTCATGAGCACTGGTAAGACGGAAGTTTTTTTTGGACCAAAAATGCCACGGAAGTTCACAAGATGTAGCAATTTTACCCGAAGTATCATTTTTGCCCTTTGAAGTTTTTTTGAGGAGCAATTTTGCCCTGGAAGTTTACAAAACGTAGCAATTTTTTTCCTCGTCCCCAAATATTAAATTTGACTATTAAATCGATCAAAGACCACACATGTCATACCTTGAAAAGGTCAAACTTGGAGTCAGAAAAGAAGATCCTTCAGATGTTGAAATCAAGGCGGCCAGAATTTGTGAAGCCGAATTGGTCAAAGGGACTGAAAGGTCTGTCACAAAACGTAAATGAAACGCAAAATGAGAAATGAATTGTTCCAAAAATTGGTTCAGTAAAACAAATCAATAGTGATAATATTTACGTTTGTATAGACTGATCATTTGCTTAAATCATAAGTGATGCTTCCTTTGGGTTTTGTGAGGTCGACCTTTCGTTCCTTTGACCCGGTTCGGCTTCACAAATTCCGCGCCTTGAGCTCAAAGCATCTAAAGGATCTCCTTCTCTCGGCTCCAAGTTTGACCTTTTCAAGGAATAACATGTGTGGTCTTTGACTCGATTTAATAATCAAATTTAATATTTGGGGACAGAAGGGCAAAATTGCTCCTTAGTGAAAACTTTTGAGCAAAATTGCTCCTCAGCGAAAACTTCCGTGGCATTTTTGGTCCAAAAAAACTTCCATCTTACCAATGCTCCTGAGTGAAAACTTCCATGGCATTTAAGACCCTTATCTCTTATTATTATTATTATTTTTAATTCCAAATATTATGGTGATATTTCAATTACCCATAACCTTGATGCTATAATGTTATGTTTGTATTGTGGGTGAATTAAAGTTTGTTATTATAAGGTGTTTATGTGAAATCTTTATAGCATCATTATGGTCGAATATTGCATATTATAGGAAAAACCGGACATTGAAAGAAATGATGAATGCATTGTTAATTGCATCTGGTTTACCACAAAATTTTGGGGGGGGGGGGGGAGGCCATTATGACGGCTAACTTTCTAATCAATAGAGTGCCTCATAAAACGATATAAAAAAAACGTACCATAGGAAATATGGAAAGGAAAGAAACCTTCATTGAAATATTTGAAAATGTGGGGGTGCTTGGCAAAAGTTGAGATTCCTAAACCTAAAAGGCTAAGAATTGAACCTAAGACAATAGACTGTGTGTTTATTGGCTATGTACATAATAGTAGTGCATATCATTTTCTGGTTTATAAGTCTGATGTATCAGATATCCATGTGAATATGGTTATTGAGTCAAGGAACGCTACGTTCATTGAAACGTATTTTCGTACAATAAAAATAATGATAATAACAACACTGTGATATCTCCGGATACTATAACTAATGATAACCTTGAACAGGAGGAACCTAGACGTAGTACTAGGCAAAGGACTTCAACATCCTTTGGTTCTGATTTTATGACTTATCTACTAGAAAATGAGCCTCGAACATTTGGAGAGGCTATGGGTACCCGAAAGCACCATTCGGGAAGAGGCTATCAATAGTGAAGTTGAATCCATTATGTCAAACCACACTTGGGAGTTGGTTGACCTTCCTCCTGGCAATAAGCCTCTAGGAACTAAGTGGATCTTAAAAAAGAAGATGAAAGCATATGACACTATTGATAAGTACAAAGCTAGGCTGGTAGTAAAAGGCTATAGACAACGTGAAGGTCTGGACTACTTTGATACCTATTCACTGTTACAAGAATTACATCCATTTGGATGTTAAACGCATTAACAACACTGAATGAGTTGGAGTTACATCAAATGGATGTAAAGACAGCCTTCTTGAATGGTGAATTAGAGGAAGAAATTTACCTAGAACAACCTGAGGTTTTGTTGTCTCAGGACAAGAACGGAAAGTTTGCCGCTTAATAAAGTCCCTTTATGGACTTAAACAAGCCCCAAAACAATGGCATGCGAAATTTGATAAAGTTATGTTATCAAATGACTTTAGTATTAATGAATGTGACAAGTGTGTATACATTCGAAATACTGAAAACAGTTTTGCCATAGTTTGTCTTTATGTAGATGACATGTTGATAACGGGTAGTAACAATCAAATGATTAAAGCTACTAAGCGATTACTTACTAGTAAGTTCGACATGAAAGATATGGGTCTAGCAGATGTTATTTTAGGAATTAAAATCCATAGAACATCTGGAGGATTAGCTTTATCCCAAACACACTATGTTTCTAAAATTCTTGAGAAATTCAAGAGTTTAAACATAGCTCCTGTGTCAACCCCTATAGAAACTAGTCTTTGACTGTTAAAAAATACTGGTGAAGCTATTAAACAAAAAGAGTATGCTCAAGTGCTAGGCAGTCTTATGTATGTTATGAACTACACTAGACCTGATATTGCCTATGTAATAAGCATGTTGAGTCGCTTTACAAGTAATCCAAATGAGCTTCATTGTAGAGCTATGATAAGAGTTTTGGGTTACTTAAAGCAAACTCAAAACTTTGCTTTGCATTATGAGAAGTACCCTGCAATATTAGAAGGGTATTGTGATGCTAATTGGATAACCAGCCTAATGACACAAGATCCACAAGTGGATATGTATTCACCCTTGGTGGGGTTGCTGTGTCTTGGAAGTTATCTAAGCAAACTTGCATTGCAAGATCTACTATGGAAGCAGAATTCATTGCTTTAGATAAAGCTGGTGAGGAAGCCGAGTGGCTTTGAAATTTTCTTGAAGACATTCCTAATTTGGCCGAAGCCGGTACCAGCAGTGTGTATACACTGTGATAGTCAAGCAGCTATTGGTAGAGCCAAGAATGTCATGTACAACGGCAAGTCTAGACATATACGTCGTAGACATGATACCGTTAGACAACTACTTTCGAATGGAATAATCTCAATTGATTATGTGAAATCAAAAGAGAATATAGCAGATCCATTGACTAAAGGGATTCCTAGAAAGTTAGTTAGAAAATTGTCCAAAGGAATGGGTTTAAGGCCGATACATTGTTGATTATCGTGGTAACTCTACCTAGTAGAGTGGAGATCCCACGAACTAGGTTCAAAGAGACAACTAAGTCTTAATCGACTGTTAACACTGTGGAGTTTTTTGACTCATACTCATTCCTAGACAAGACAGTGCATATATATAAGGGTAAGCTCGTAAGCTTTTAATGGTTTCTTAATCTGAAGTGTTCAGATGATGTATGCTGACTTACATCACAAGGAATCACCTACGTGAGTGTGAAGTACGGGCCGCTTCTATGAGAATTTAAAACGGCCGATTCTCTAGAACACTCATAGAACCAAGCGGTGTCCAGGGCCAAAATGGACACAGCATGAGAACCAACGATGCTAGAGGAGCAACTGTGTAACTTCTATTGTCTTGGTATACACTAAAAGGTCAACGGTTCAAGACAGCGCATCCACCTATTGACCAGTATATCCGATAGGTTTTTTACTAGAGAAGGTTTAAAGGTAACCCCTACCTTTCTCGATGCAGTTGTTTCTCGTAGAGGAACTGCACTTTGCATATATGATCATTTGCATTTGGTCATGATGGACTAACTTCTTATCCATGTGGGCGATTGTTGGAATTTTAGGATAAAAATCCCATAGGTTATGAATAAGAAGGATGAAAAAGAAGAGGAAAAAGTAAGAAGGAATGTTAGGAATGTGTGTGTGAGAGAATAGTCCCATATTGCTTAGTTGGAGAAAAGTTGGAGGGTATATAAGCCTCAACTTGGCTCCTACTAATTGGGCCCTTGGGCCAACCCACTTTTGTGGACGGGTGAGGACTTAGGTGACCCTTGGTCCATCACACACACGCGCGTCGCCGCCATGGATTCGACCGGCTCGGTTCGGTCGTCGCGCGTGCCGCCGCCCGGCCCGATTCGCACATGTGAAATAAAAAAATTAATTTTTTATTAAATTAATTTTTGGATTAAAATATAATTTTTTATCAAATTATTTTTTGAATTTCCGTATGTTTAAATAATTCCGTTGTGTCTCTCCGAGTTTTCCAACCGGTAATTTTGCGTTTTGCGATCCATTCGCTTTGTTCCGGTGCGTCTGTTTGTGAAGACGCACCAGTTAGCCGTGAACAGATGAGGGTCGCATCCATTCGCTGTGTTCTGGTGCGTCTGTTTGTGAAGACGCACCAGTTCACCGTGAACAGACGCGGGTCGCCTCTGTTCGCTCCGTTCTGGTGCGTCTGTTTGCACAACGCACCAGTTCGCAGCAGCAGATGAGTCCACCTGATCGTGATTTTTCAGAGTCTATAAATAGGGCGCCCTAATCACAGATTAGATTACGTTTTTCCTGCATACTCTCTCTCTACATTTTGCATATACATTATGTGCGTTCCGAAAGCAGACTCGTTGGATTCGCTTGGGCTTCAGACAGATAGAGCCATCTTTGTGGAGATGAACAATCCGCTCTATCCTGGGAGACAATTGCTTAGAAAACCTTCGGCATCCGTATTGAGGGAGCAAAATTGTCTTAAGGACATAACAAAAGTTGGGCCTGGATTTCTGCATTTTTCCATTACCATATCGGCAATCTTGTGAGTTCGTTTAAAGCTTTTCTACATTATACAAATTAGTTGTATGCTCTCTGTATGTCATATATCAATAATACAGATTCTTATTTTGCTATTCTGTTTACTTTATATTCAATTTCTACCTACTGAGTACACTAGTAACAACAATAACTTGATGCACAAATATTTGAGACGGTAGTATATATTGCTATTATTCAAGTAATTATTAGTATTCCTTAAAATGATTTACATATTCCAACAAAGGACTTTTGAAAAACATCTTATTTTTAAAATGGAGATCTGAAATTTGTCATACTTACATTATATTAAATCATGAATAAAAGTATAGGTTTGAAATATGTTAGTTGAAAGAAATAGAAATAAATAAGTTTGAATGTGAAAATTAAAATTATAAAATTTTATGATATAATCAAAATTACTAAATTTTATATAATATTTAAAAGTTTAAAAATATATGTATTATAGTCTATTTTTGGTTTATGAATTTTTTAGTCAATATAAATGTTTGAATAATTAGTATGTTAAAGAGTGGTATTTTGGTCAAAACAAAAGTTTAATAGTCAAACTTAAGGTAAATTAACAGTTGGAAAAATGAGTCAATAAAGGTTGGCTCACTTGGTAAATGGGTCGACTTATAACCATAAGGTTGTTTGTTTGAATCTCGCTAATGTAAGGACCTTGTTGATGGGTGATCTATAAGTACACTCTTTGAGTCGGAGGCATCTTTGACCCTGGTGAGCCCCATGGACCCAACTCATCAAAACTTTTTAGATAATGTCTTAATTTTTACTTATTCCCCCCGGTCCACAATATATGACACTTCTAGAAGGAAGGCATGATCTAGAATATGTCACCTCTAGTTTAATTAATACTCTTTTCTTGTTTTGCCCATGTGATTAATACTCACTTTCCAACTTTACCCGTTCATTATATTCTTTATTTCTAAAATAACCTTCCCAATGCAATTAAATATATTTCTCAAGAATGATAAAAGTAGAAAAAGTTTACATTTTAGAACATATTAAATGACTTAATTGTCGTTTCTTATTTCTCGTGGTATAGTTTAAGTGCCCTATATTGTGGACCGAGAGTATTACTTTCTCATTTTCCCCCTATTTAATAAACCATATTCCCTCCCCAAAAAAAAAAAAAAAAAAAAAAAACTCACATTTTCTCTCTCCCAACAGTATTAATTTTCTTATTCTTTCTCTTCTACAATTCTCTTCATTATAATAATTTCCATATTCTCCCTCATAAATAAATGTATTTTTGCCAAAAACGTTATAATTTTTACATATTTAATTTATTGTCTTTAACTGTTAAGTGTTCCATATAAAAAGCAACAAAGAGAGTAGAATATATATATATATATATATAAAATAGAATATTTTGAATATTAATTTTATTAAAACATTTTTATAATCAAAATATGAATATTATTACTGATTTTTATTAAAGTAAATTATTGTAATTATTAGTGGTCTAACTCCAAACTAATCCCGTCTAGCCCATCATTGACTTTTAAACCACTACCTCGCTTTGTTCATTAACCGGCTAGGTTTTTAATTTCTTAAAATAGAGTGATAATATATTTTATTCTTTTCTGTATGTAAAAAATAAAAATAAAAGGTCATAATGTTTCAATATGGCACCCATCCATATATATACTTAATAATATCCTTACCCACCTATATTATCATATGTATCTTCTATATATCAAAATTATTTGTAAATCTCATATTTGTTATGACTCTACCTATGTCCTCCTTATTGATAAGTTCATCCTTTTATTTTGCAGTTTGTTTGCATTTAGATTCTTCATTGTAGCTTCTGCTCATTTGATAGCATTTTCCCTTTTACATCAAAAAACACAAAAAAGACACTTCTCTCCAAGGCATCATCGAACGGCTCTAAAATCACCAATGGAAAAAAGGTAACTATATATGCCTTTATTATGTGGACCCTTGACTTGATGATTGTGATGGTGATACTAAGCATTGACTTGATGACTTGATTTCTAAGAATTTTTCAGTTGAGTAATTTTCCTTTGAATCATGCAGGCCAATTTTAAATTAGATGGAGATTGGTGGTACTGCAATCTCCAATTGCTTAAGATCTATACTTTGTACCACTTCAAAATAATAAACGAAATTTTGGCATTAGGCAAATAGCAAGTGACGTTGGTTAAACGTATCATGATCATTAGAGGGCTTCAAGAAATTCGTCTCCGCAAATTGTTTGTCAAATATACGTTCCAATTGTTTTGTGTTTCCTTTTCCTTTTTATTTGTGTTGAACACTTAAGATGCAAATTTTGGAAGTGAGAAGTGACAAGCGAATGATCAATTTAAGAGGTTATTTTAATCTTTAATTTAGAAGGATGAGACTGCTCAATTAAACTCAAACGTATTTATTTATTTATCTATTTACGGAAAACTCAATTTTAAATGAGAAGTTATGCTGATGAATGCATTTTTCTTTGTTGCGATCATAATTGGCATTGGTTTCAACAAGAGGTTTACTTTTTGTATTTTGTTTTCTTTTATTGGTGGCATTGATTTCAATTCCCTTTCCTTCATCTGGATAAGAATCTCTCCCGCGGTTATTATGTTTGATAATATATATGTTATCTAGCAAGGAACAATTTCATAAATTTTATCATCTTTTTGTTATTTGAATTGCAGAGGAAGATAACAAGTTGAATGCAACATATCTTATCGTGTTGCTAGAAACCTTTGGTGCTACATTTTCCTGGTACATGAGGAGATAACAGAGGTAATCATTTTTTTACCCTATTATACTACCTCCTGTCCTTAATTAACACTCCCTCAGCCCCTAAATGTAAGCTCTAAATACGTGAATTGACTTGTCTCAAAATATAAGCTTCTTTTTAGTTTTGTCAAATCATTTATTGTAGTCTTATAACTTTACCCCTTGATTGTATTTGTTGCATTTATTGTCCATGTCTCTCTTTTCCTCTTTACAAATAAGAACATAGTTGGAAAAAAAACATACATATTTGTTGCTTTGACTAATTTTAGTTGTTTTCTTGATAATTGTAAATTGATTATTTGAAGCTTATATTTGCGGTTGGAGGGATATAAAATTAGATAACTAATTTGGGTAGATTAAAAAAATTAATTATATTAGTTATTTGTACAATGTACAAGTTAATTTTTCTAAAATATCATCTTTCATCATGTCTTAATTAGTGCAATCAATGAGGATACTTTAAGGGAAAAATTATAAATTTTGGAGACAAAGTAGATTTGAGTCTTATATTTAGGACCAAATTCAACTCCTAATTGACTCTTATATTAAGAACCAGAGATAGTATATATTACTCCTCCGGTAATTAAAATTCAGCAACTTTCCAACTTAAACCCCTATTTAACTGGACACTTCAAGGAAATAAATATTTACACAATCATAAATAAAGGGTAAAATTGTACATCTATATAAAAAATTTTAATGATGCACTCCCTCTTGTCTTTATTATAAAGCATCAACTGTAATTTCTCTTAGACCAAGGAAGGGCGGTTAAGTCATTAAATTAGTGTTTAGTTGATAAATATTTTTACCTTTACCCCTACTTTATTGGGAGGAGAGAAATAAATATGTTGAATGGATTGGAAATACATACAAACTTAATGGAGGTGGGGGAGAAACATGCTGAATGGATTGAAAATATACAAACTTATTTTATTTTATTTTTCGGGGGGGGGGGGGGGGAGCAAAACATGCTGAATGGATTGGAAATGCAATAGTCAATGAAAGATATTGGCCTAATAAATGAGGGCATATTGGGAAAATCCCAATAAACCAGTAAATTAGAGGTAGTTGGTGCCTTATAAAAAATTGTAGATAGTTGGTGTCTTATAATAAAGACCAGAGAGGGAGTACCTTACAAAGAAGACCAACAAATACATTTTTTCTTTGCCTTGTAAACAGGACCAGAATAGTATATTTTTTGTGCTCCAAAAATGGGTATGGGCTGTAGCCCGATTGTATATGATAAATCAAAGTTTTAACCAAAATGGGTCGGGTTAAGCCTATATTACTAACAACTATCTTTAAACCAAAGCTTGAAGATGGTGTGATAAATCACTATTGCCCTTTCTTTATAGGAAATTTCTACAGTTTAGTAGGCACATAATAAAGTTTAGATTGAAATATCTTAACTAGTTTCTAATGATCAAAGTTGCATATATATTATAGAGATTCAATAATTGATAAAATTAATTATTCTAAATTTACAGAAGTATGAAACCTTATGAAGTTTTAGTAACTACTCTTTGACAATGTTTTCCACAGTTTGAATTACTACCTTAGAATGACACAAGTACGACACACATATCTTAATTTTATATTATGTTTCATTTTAGACATGCAATTTCTAAAATTTCTTTTTGATCCTTTAAGAAATAGTCAAAGATTTTCCTCTTTCTTCACAATGTTAATTCAAAGAGTATGTTCGTAAATTTCAAAGTCAATTAATTAAATTAATTTTCACAACCTACAAAACCTTGATTTACTAAATATAGATAACAACTTGTGTAACAACCAAAAAGTTTGAATGTAATTTTTTGCCCATGGACAATTTTTTTAATACATTTTTATTATTGATTTTAATATTTAAAAAAGATTTCAAAATTTAAATAAAAATAATTAATAAATAATCATAATAGTAAGTTGGAGTTTTCTTTCTCTTTCTTTATTATTTTTTTTTTGAATAAAATTGGTTTGTATTACTGCATATCAGAATTTTTGTCAAGTTGTAGTTTTAGAGTTATTGACAAATGAAAAGACTTAACTGTGATCTCATGTCCACTTTAGATGACGAGCATTTTAGAAGGTGTTGCAACTAATATTGCCCAAAGGTTGGTGGATAAAACTATTAAAGAAGTTCGGTATTTCCGTGATTTTAAGCGTCACGTTCAGGACTTTGAGATAGAAAACGATAGTTTGGTTGCAAAACGAAATAAAGTGAAGAATGATATTGAAGATGCCCAACGAAATGAGATCCAAATTGAAGCTGATGTTCAAAATTGGATCGAGGTAGCTGATAATGTAATTCAAGAGAACAATAAAATCAAGCAAACACAGTCTTATGGTTGGTGTCCCTATCAGAAATACCAACAAGGGAAGAGGTTGGCAAAAAGGATGCCAGATATTAAAGCTCACATCGAGAAATGTGAATTCGGCAAAATGGATCGTCCAGCTGAACTTCCAGGCATAAGGTACCATGCTTCCTCAAAAGACTTCATTGATTTTGAGAGCAGAAAGAAAAAATTCAAGGAACTTGTGGAAGCATTAGAAGATGGAAATCATTACATGATTGGGTTGCAAGGGATGGGGGGAACAGGTAAAACCACACTGGCAACACAAGTGGGCAATAAACTTGAAGAATCCAAATCATTTGAGAAAGTCATATTTGTTGTTGTGTCCAATCCTCCGGATGTCAGCAAGATTCGAGCTGACATTGCAAGGCCATTGCATCTGAAGTTAGAGGAAAGAGTTGAAGCAGATCACTCAGAGCTTTTGTGGTCTAGAATTTCTAAAAATGAAAAGAAATTACTTATAATACTAGATGATGTATGGGAGGAGCTAAATCTTACGAGAAATTGGGATTCCATCGGACTTGATCACAAGAATTGTTATGTTTTGATAACCACTCGCGATTCAAAAGTTTGTCAAGCAATGAAATGCCAACAGATAGTTCACCTACGCACATTGAATGATGAAGATGCGTTGCGTCTTTTTCGATTTCATGCTACAAGTGATGATGATCATTCTTTAAGAATTGAGTTGGAGGGTCTTGCACCAGATTTTTTGAAGGAGTGTGGAGGACTACCTGTTGCAATTGTAGCACTAGCTCACGCATTAAGAAATTTGCATGTTGGAGAGTTGAATTCGGCTTTGAAAACTTTACAAAATTCTAAGTCATTTGTTGATGTTGATGAAGAATTGGTGAAGGTTTATAGTTGTTTGAGATTAAGCTATGATAATTTACATAATGGGAAGGCCCAAAAGCTTTTGTTATTGTGTTCTATTTTCCCAGAAGACTATGAATTTCCTATAAACCTTGTTATTAGACTTGGTATAGGGTCGGGAATTTTTGAGGAAGCCGATGATTATTGTGCAGCAAGAAGCCAAGCACTCGCAGTGAAAAATAAACTCGTACATTCTTCTTTGCTACACAAGGTTGGGGA
Organism: Acacia acuminata; assembly: GCA_019022655.1. Lineage (NCBI taxonomy): Eukaryota > Viridiplantae > Streptophyta > Magnoliopsida > Fabales > Fabaceae > Acacia > Acacia acuminata. Next base: position 1,183,359 of record JAFJYI010000224.1, read on the forward strand.
GAAAGAATGTGTAAAAATGCATGACTTGATTCGTGAAGTGGCCCAGTGGATTGCAAAAGAAGATATTCAAGTGATTAAGGATTTGAAAACAACTTTAAAAACAAACAAGCGATTTGTATTTTGGAGAACTGATGATTTTCCCGATCAATTTGATAATACAAAACTAGAGATTTTACTTCTTTGGATAAGTGGAAATGTTTTGGTGAAAGATCCAAATGCATTCTTTGCAGGGATGTCAAGACTCAAAATTCTGTTTTTACTTAGTGAATATGATAGAAAAGTTCCCTCTCCATCATTGTCAAAGTCACTTCTTTCATTAAAGTTTATTCAAACTCTTATCTTGGATGGTTGGGAATTAGGTGATATCTCCATTTTGAAAAATATACAAAGTCTTGTGACACTTGAGTTGAAAAATTGTCTAATTATTGAATTGCCCAGAAATATCATGGAACTAAAGAAGTTGAGATGGTTGGGTATGAGGAAGTGTGAAATTCAAAAGAACAATCCTTTCCAAGTGATTGAAAAATGTTCACAATTAGAAGAAGTGTACTTTGTTGAGAATTTCAATGTCAAGGATTGGAACATAGAGGATGACAAAGAAATTGATGATGAAATTGTTCAAGATATATCTCCTCCTAAGTTGCAAATATTTTCTATTGCTTGTGATGATTTTGGATTTTTTATTGGTGATGATAATGGCCTTAGAAGATGCTTCAATCCAGAAGATATAAGACATATAATACCAGATGCCATGTTTAAGTACCTTGTGAGAAGTGCAGAAGTTCTTGAGTTGGGGAAACTAGGACAAACAAGTTGGAAAAATCTTGCTCCTGACATTATTCCTTTGGAAAATGGAGGCATAGATAATTTGATCAAGCTTTACTTGTGTGAATGGGATGGCATTGAGTGCCTTATTGATAATAGTAAGTATCATTATTCTAATACCACATTCTTCTCAAAGCTGGTTGAGCTGCATCTGCATGGTGTGGATGTGAAAAAATTATATTGGGGTGCTATGCCTTCTTGCTTTCTTTGGCAATTACAGATTTTGGTGGTAAGGGACTGTATGAAACTACAAAACATATTCTTCGATGAAAATATCAAGCTACCTCATCTTAAGGTATTGAGATTGACTGGTTGCCCAATGTTTCAACCATCAATTTTCCAACCCTCTGTTGCTCAAAGTCTAGAGCAATTGGAAGAATTAGTAGTTGAAGATTGCAAGGAGCTAAAAAGTTTAATTGCATATGAGAGTTTGAAACAAGAAATGATAGTTGTTGATAGTCAAAAGAACTATGGCTTATTGTTCCCAACATTAAAATCTCTTCAAATTGAAGGATGTGGCAAATTAGAAATGGTATTTTCACTACTTCTGCCTGGAGACCTTCCCAAGTTGAGAGATTTATATATAAATGAGTGTAAGGAGCTGAAATACATATTTGGTGACCAAGTTTTGCAGCAAGAAATCATTCTCCCTTTGCTAATGAAGTGACACTTAATGGAGTACCAAGTTTCATTAGCATATTTCAAATCTATAAAAAATGTGTGCTAAGGCCACCTCAAGTTTTTAAAGAAGATTCCAAGGGGAAACATGAAAACTCTAAGGCAAGTGCTTTCTCATGGGCTTATGGATGTTGCTTTCTGGCCCCAACTAAAAGCACCAAGATGGAAGTTCCCAATGCGACAATGGAATATGACACAATCTCACAGGTATGCTACTTTGGTCTTGCTTTCTTTATCAACATATTTGTTCATGTTTTATGTTTTATAATTTTTTTTGAAAACGTGATATTTGATTAATTGAACTTCCATTTTATCATATTGTACACGAATTGTTTATTTATATTTTTCTCTTTTAAAGTAATTTGATCTAATAATAGATGTATGATAAGAAGTAATGATATAACTATTCTCAAGTGATAGATTTTATTGAAAGTTTGACCTGATATTTTAAAACTTGTAAAGAAGTATAAGAAGGGTTTAGATAAATGGTGAGATAAAAATAATAAGTGCCATATTTGTTTTTTTATTTATAATCTTCTTTTCTTTTAATAGTCCGTAATAAGTCATGTTCGTTCAACGCAACAAACCGTCAAGCAAATTGCTAGAAATGAGTTAGTTAATATTTTTTTCCTCCATAAATGGATGTGATTATTTGGATATGAAATACTAGCTGCCTTTTGTTCTTTTTATGAAACTTTATTCCCTATTAACTTATTAACTACTTTCATGAGATTAAAACAATTAGTTAAAATTAGTTAGACATCGCAAACTTTTACAACTTTCACAATTTACATTTCAGTGGTGTAGTGTATAAGAAGAGGGAGGAGATGGAGTAATCAATAAGTATGACTGGAGACGCTAGTTTTTTAACTGGAAAATTTTTTCTGGAATGCATTTGGTTAAGGAATTTATTTTTTTCCTTTACGGAATAATTGAATTGAATAAGGCTAGCATATTTTTGTGTGGCGGATCCAAAATTAGAAGAGTGGAGGCCAAATTATTTTTTTAAGAAAATAATAATATAATATTTAGATATATTTTAAATCTATTTTCATCATTATTAATATTCATTATGATTTTTTAAAAGTTCATTTGACCCAAAGTCTCAAAGACACACATTTTTTAAAATAAAATGTTCTATAATATTTCTTAAAGAATTTAATAGTTGATTGGCATATATACACATGCTGCGTATATATCCACGCCATCCATTATGTTTGTCATGAAAATGTTAACAAAACCAAAAATGGCTAAAAATAAATTATACGCTCTTTTTCAATTAGTTTTCTTCTTAAAGAATAGCCACATTCTTTTAATATATCATGCTAGACACATTTATTTTGTATTTCAATCTTACGGTTCATTAAAATTCTCTTTAATAATATAGTTATATATTGAGATACATGATTGGATGATTGAAAGTAGTTAGTTATACAAGTTGAATATGAGAGAAGTAATTGGTTGTAGGGATCATGTGGATCAAGCAAAAGGATGGAAGTAGTGTATACAACTGAGTGTCTGATGAGGCATCCTTTGAGCCTACAAAATATAAGGGAGATGACACTTACAGCATGTTCAAAATTAAAGTCATTGTTCAGTGCATCCATTGCCACAACCATCATGTTGGAGACACTAGAAATATGGCAATGTGAAGAATTGAAGCACATAATAACAAATGAGGCAGATGATGATAACCATCTTAACTGCACTTCCATCTTCCCTAAACTACAGAGCCTCCAAATCTGGTTCTGCAATAAGTTAGAATTTATATTTCCATCCACTCTTCTGGGGGTATTCAAAAATTAAAATCTATATTTATCTTTGAAGCTCATGAGCTAAAATATGTTTTTGGAAAATACAATGAGGAAAAGTGTGTATCAAATGAGAATGAAAATAAAGAGCCTCACATTCATCTTCCGGCATTGGAAGATCTACACCTCCTCAATGTACCAAATATGATCAGCATTGGTGTCAAGAAATATCAACAAAAATGCCAATCTCTACAAATTGTGGAAGCACCAAAGGTACATAATACTTTTTAATTCGTTATTTTATAGCATCTCAAAATTGCTCTATTTTCTTTTTTTAAAAAAACTAACATCTTCTTTTGTTTATTCTCTATAAAAATTTCAAGTTTTAAACATTTATATATAATTAAAATGGGTTATGTGAATAGTATACACATATCACAATGCAATTCATTAATATTTTTATACGGGATAAAGACTATATATAATGAATAATTGTTCATAAAATAATTTAACATTCTCAAAACTACTAGGCTTTGATGGACGCTGCAATATTTGTGTCAAAGTGATTTATCTTTTTACCGACTTCAAATTTAAAATGTTTTCTGAAATTAGTATGTTTGTGTCTTGGTGAGTGTGTGTTTCTCTCACATGCACATATGATAGGAATAGAGCATGACATTTTTACTTCTTCGCCCGTTGCGAATGATTTTGTTTTTGGAATTAAAATTATTAAAGAAATTAAAGTTACTTTTTTTTTTTTTTTGGCTGGATGTTGTGGGCTGCATGCACCCCATCCATTATGTTGTTGTCTTGATAATGTTAACAAAACTATAAAAACGGGGGAAAAAAAAAACAAACAAACAAACAAAGAAAATATGCTCTTTTAATTAGTTTAGTTAATTACTTTATCAGATATTTTACAAGAATCGAACTAAAACGACTCACTTATTTCATATTGATAAACTATGCCTTATTTGATCTTTAAAATGTTGATATAATGTCTCAATTTCAAATTAATTATTTTGGAATATTCATATTTGTTAGATGCATATTTATATACTTTTGTTTCTTCGTCTCTATTTAAAAGATGGACGTCTTTTAATTTTTTAATAATGTGAATAATTTTTTTGGATATTTGCAAATGTGCGTATTATTCATATCTGTGTGTTGGTCCTTTTTGATTAAGATATGACAATATGGGGACAAGGTTTCACTAATGTGGGATGTTGAATTTGCACTGATATTAATTGGAATTGATGAATCACTTGTATTTGAAAACATGTAGGAAATAAAAAGGCATGTGAAAGATGTGACATGTGAAAAAGCAAAGGAATCAGAACTGCAGGAGATTGTGAATGTTGAAACACCACTGACCCTAACAGTGGGCTTCCAATATTTTCTCAACTTTCACTATCTGAAACAAATACGAATCACGAGATGCAAAAAATTGAAAACTTTGTTCTCTGTCTCTGCATGCAGAAACCTACCACAGTTGTCCAAATTAGATATAAATGATTGTGAGGAACTAGTCAATGTGGTTGAAGATGATTCTCATAATCATCATCATATGAACTATAGCTCCATTTTCCCAAAACTGGAGGTTCTATCTATCGAGGATTGCAACAAGCTGGAGTTTATATTTCTCTCTCTTTTTTTGGCAGTCTTCCAAAATTAAAATCTTTGATCATCAAGCAAGCTGCTGAGTTGAATTGCATTTTTGGGAATGAAAGTCATGAGCTTCATATTCATCTCCTGCTTCTTTGGAAAGACTATCATTTGTAGGTGTACCAAGGATTATGAAGAAAATTCTTGCAAAAAAATATCACGTGAGCTTTCTGTCTCTACAAAGCATTGAATTGGGGGATCTTCAACAATTCAACGGAAGATCTTTTCTAGATTTGATGGCCTATTTACAAGAAACGCAATTGAATGTGAAAGTTCCAAAGGTAACTCATTTGACTTGTTGTTTTATGATATGTGTTGCTCTGTTTATTTAACAACTTTTTCTGTTTGAAAATTTTCTTTTTGTTACAATGGATTGCTTAACATTCAAACTTCAAGAACATATTTTTGTGCATACCAATTCATCATATATAGACACGAAATTACTGAATTTTTCATAAATAGAAAGATACACTTTAGTTTTCATTAATATAAATTTGGTCTAATTAAGTAATGACCTCAAAAACTTAGAAATTTCTACTGAATAGTTTATAAGAAAGATGAACCATATATATGGTTATGAAGAGGAGCAATTAAGGGGGATCGACTTCTAATGTATATATAAATTATATGATTTCATGTGGATATAATTATGCATCAATAGATGAAGTTTCTCTTTTTATAACTCAGTGCTTATTGAGAGATCCATTAATAATAGTATTGGGACTTTTCACAATTTGTGAATGTGATTATTTTAATTCATGCTGAACTTTGAACTGATTTATTTTTATTAGGACTTGATGAAAATTATGAAGGATGTGCAAAAGTTGACGGAGCTTAGAATAAGAGACTCCAAAATAGAAGAGGTACTTAATTTGGAAGGAGTGCAAATTGAAGGTACAGTGTTGATATTGAGCTTAGAAGCAATGTTGTTGAAAGATCTATGTGAGTTGAACCATATATGTAAGGGTCCCAAATATATTTTGAGCCTCCCCAATCTTCGCCAACTAGATATCTTGGCATGTAAAAAGCTAAGAGTGATCTTTAGTCTCTCAATAATAAAAAGTCTCCCACAATTGTCCAATTTAAAAATAGAGGACTGCAACGAATTACTACACATCACCGAAGAGAGCGTTGAAGGACATTTGCATCGAATATGTTTCCCAAAGTTAGAGGGAATTTCCATCTATCGTTGTAATAGCTTGAAATGCCTTTTCTCAATCTCAACATGTGGCATGTTTCCAAAGTTGTGGTCATTGAAAATAGAAGAAGCCTTTGAGCTGGAGAAAGTATTCATACGTAAACAAGATGATGTGCATAAGATGACAATGATGGATGAAGTATTTCCAAAACTGTCATATGTAACACTTCGAAAGCTTCCAAGGCTTGCTACTATTTGTGAGGGGATTGATTTTCAAACTTTGGAACATTGTGCAGTAGATGATTGTCCCAAATATCAAGGTATAAATATAGGAAGAAAAGTCACTACTGATAATTGCTAGCTAATTTTATGAATATCAATATAAGATTGAAAATTCAACTGCAGGAATTAATCATAACCAAGAAGGGCCTGAAGATGGGGATTCAGAAAATCAAGCTGCAACAAACGCTTCACCAGACTTTTAGAGGTGTGTTAGACTAATCATCACAAAAAACAAAAAATCATTTTTTAATTTGGTATTTTGTTTTACTAATGAATTTAACTTGTTCATAAATTTGATTATTACATCTAACTAATTTATTAAATATGGTGTTGGTTAGAGCTCGAAGGAAGCAACGACGACAAGTGTTGAAGAAGTTGCATCATCATTTGTACGTACTAACGCCATCTCTTTCCACATTCATAGGAGGACTTGTGTGTGTGTGTAAATTGATGGACCTTTATAATAGCAACAAAAAACAATGATTTTACATAGATGCACCAAATAGAACATAGGAATATTCTATATGACTCCAACTGGTTTTTTCCCTAATTAGTCATTATTAGTAGTATAAAACTGATACATATGGTAAAACTATAACAATAACTTCACCAACCCATTAAAACATCTAGAGTTAGTGAAGGCTTTTAGGGAAACATATTAGAAATATCAGGGTTTTTTTTTAAAGATTCAAATTTATTATGTGCTCATAAAAAAAGAGAAACTAATGAATAAATAAATCTATCTTTTGATGTTGTAGAGTAAGAAGGAAATAGTAAAGGAAACTGAAGCTAAGGATCCTACTGCAGCATTATTAGAGAAACAAGCACTGGAAGGTTCAAAAACTAAACCACACTTGAGAAGCACATCTCTACATGTAAGTTTATTGATTGCTTGTCTATTTTCAAGATGATAGCAAGTTCATTTGAAACTTAAGGTGAAATACTGAACAAAGTAAAATATCCAGTTCTATTAGGTGAAATACTTAGTTATTTCTCTTACCGTAATTCAGAATTATAAAGAAACAGAGAAGGAAGGTGGCAGAGTAGTTCCTGATCCTGCTTCTAAGTTACTGGCACCTACTTTATCTTCTTTTCAGGTGAAAAAGAAACCATTTATCTAAATGTGCTTTGCAAAAGGAATTGCTTATTGAATGGAAAGACAAATTCAATCAATTGATTAAGTTGATTTATGAAACAAATGTCATCATTTGGTGTTATTCAGAGATTTGAAACAAGGAAAGGATTTGCAAGATTAGCTTTAGAATCATCAGTGACTACAATTTATTATTACGATTTTGTGTTGTCCAGAGTATTGATGTCACATTACAAGAAAGATCTGAATAAGGTCCTACTACCTCACAGGATGTAGCAGTATCTAATTTTAAATCAAGGATCTCATCAGTTAGTTTACTGTGACCTATTCTAAATAAATGGATTAAAAATGTACCTCTACTTTCTGTATTTATTTCTTGACTGAGGATTTGAAGCCATCAAAATCAAGAAGCGAAACAAGCATGACACACCAGCAAGAGCTAGCAAATATGATGATTATTGTATTCTTGAATCTTCACAAAATGTTAAAGGATCTAAGGATTATAATTAAACAACATGATATTTACATCTATCTTTCCAAAGTACTTTTGCGGAATGTTACTTCCTCTTTTGTTCCACAAGTGAGAGGCTTGCAATCTGATCCATCTACATTGGCAATTTAATTTATACCATGTATCTAATCTCAACTTAAGTTTTATTATTTATAAAGTTAAATGTTTCTAGAGAAAAAATTCAGTATTAGAATATATATATATATATATATATATATTAATGAATTAGTTACCTTACTTAAGTACTCAGTTACATCTTTTGGTGTAATTTAGGCTTATAAAGAAACAGAGGAGGAAGTTGGCAAAGCAATTCTTGCTTCAAGTTTACCGGCAACAACTTCACCTAATTTTGACGTAATTACAATAGAATCTCTAACGTACATTTTTTTTTTATATCTTTTAATTTATATATAGCAAGGTGATCGTTGGACAGCCAACGACAAAACAAAATTTGGTAAATCAACCAAATCAATTTTGTATTTATATACTTACTTATCTTTTTAATTTGTATTTCTACATAGTTGTATTGAAAGTATTCCAAAAGACACTACACCTACACAAGTAATTTTAGTAAATTCATTTTTACACTTACATCATTTGTTTTTTTAGAAAAGCTCATTTGTATGAGAAATTTCTTTGTTTTCTAGGTTGCTAGTATGAAAGAAAAACATGAGCAAGGATTTCAAGGGGATAGTTCAACAAGGAAAGTTGCAATAGCAGTTCAATCAACTGATTGAGTCAATGAAGCTTAACTAGGGTATTATCTATTATTGCACAAGTAAATGCATTATAATTACAGATAAAATGCATTATCCTTATTCATATACCATATGAATGGTGAAGTAGGTAGATGGGATTTTTTTTTCCCCTTTTACTTTCTCTTATTTATAATTATGGGAATAATGTTAACACAATCACATTTAGGAAGATTTCCGACTCTAGAAATATTACTAATGGCAACATTGTTATCACATTCAAAATTTTACTCAAATGTTTAACTTTCACAAGCATAGTGAAAAATACTATTCTTTTATGGAAACCTTACCAAAGAAAGTATATTGCACGGATAAGATTTTAATTGCTCAAATTACCTTTTGTTTCAACTGATAATGTATAAATATTACTGGAACCAAAATTTATTAGAGATTAAAGAGAAAAATTATATTCTATGAATATCTATCTTGTGATGTTATTTAGAGTTTAGAAGAAACAGAGAAAGAAGCTGCTACAAGGCACGCTTCGCAACTACCAATATCTCCAACTTCCACAAACTTGAAGGTGATCAAATTGACAATTCAATCCCTATTTATTACCAACATGAAATTATTTTTAGTATGTTGGTCAAGACTTTTTTAATGTATAAAGAGGTTATAAAGTTAAGACTCACTTGTATTTCTTTATAATGATTAATTAATGCACAGCCATTGACTAAACAACAAGCTTTTGGATTCGTCATTCTTGAACATTGAAAAATAGAACTACAGCTTATGTGGCATGTAAAGCTACAACTTATTTCTTCTTTCTTTTAGGTTACTCAGGGCATCAAAGATACAATGGAAGAAGGCCCTAAAGAGAATTATCCAGAAGATGATGCCATGATATCAGTTCGATCAACTAATTCAAATTCAAGGAAGCAATCTACTATAGGATCAATTGATAATCTCACTAGAAAAGATTCTGCAATGGTAAGTTTGTTATCTTTTTTCTAACTCAAGAAATTGAAGATACATTTACATGCTCACATTTTAATATCTGTTAGAGTGCTAAGGAAAAAACAAAAGGAGTTCATGAGAAAGCTATTGCTATAGATACATTACCAATGGCAACTCCATTTGAGTCGGAATTCGTAAGAGCACTTATATGTCTTTTGAGCTCTAACACGGTCGTAAATAACAACAACTCATTTTAAAAGAGAACCAAATAAAAACAAATATAGCTTCTTTTTTCCATTTTGTTTTTTCATTTTATTCTGTGCAGACTATTGACGAAGCAGGGGATCACTTAATTATTCAAAAGGAAGCTAAATTAGAGAAGCCTACAAAATCGATTGTTCCCCAAGTCATACCTTCTCTTCATTATCGTAAGTATCTTTTTGTTATATGATGATTTTACTTCTTCTTCTTCCTTTGAATTATCGCTAACTTTATTGGCTGTGACAGAATTACAATATACTGATGCCAGCTCTTCGTCTCCTAAATTGGGGATTTGTGAAATTTTCCGACTTGTGGAGTTGAAACATGGTGAAACAGCTTTACTTGCTCAAGCACTTGAGCAATATCCACAACTATTGCTACCTCGTACAAATCGAACCCATCGTATCATAACTTGGTCCTATAGAGTGCTGGTTGATATTTTGGTCATGCTTGACACCAAGACTCCTAATACCATCACACAATCAGAAAAATCAACCTTGGAGGCCAACTTAAGTGAAGCAATTGTTCTTGGGTTCGACAAGAACTGGGTTGAGTCTATTCGTGCCAAAGTTTTTGGGGTTGACATGTCAGATGTTTCAGCCGCAAAAGAGGAAATTCAAGCGATAGAGGCCAAGGTTGGAGAAATTGAATCTCAATTATTGGGTCTCTCAGAATATCGCAAGAAATTAATTGAGAACATGACAAAGTTTAGAGACATAGTAAGTGCCAAGGATAAACCCTTTGGTGTTTAGGTGTGTTTACATTGTCCTTTGTTATTGGCTTTTCAATAATTACTGCAAGACTTCTGAGCGAAAAAAAAAAAAAAAAAAAAAAAAAAAAAAACTATAGCAAGACTTAGAAAGAGAGAACCATGATGCTTGTATCCCAACATTCCCCCTCCGTTTAATTAGAGACATTTATCACTCATGTATTCATAAATTCCCAACCTTCTTCGATTCTGAAAAATGAACACCTAACAGTATCTTGTTGGAGCGTTTGTTCTTGATTCCCACCGTTGCTCTCTTTGTGACGATTTTCGAACTGCTTATTGCCTTCTTCAATATTGTCAGACCTGCAGTAGCTCTTCAATTCTAGGTTTGTAACCGGCTCGTTGCTGCTTTAGGCTTTTACTTCTCTTCCTTATTCTGCTCTGCCTCGTCTGTGTTTCACTTCTATTCGACATATTTTTTTCCCCTTCATTGGGCTTACTGATTTATGATGGATTATTTTGAGCTTTACCTTAATTTTCGCTTCGAAATTATTTGACGCCTTTGAGAACATGGATTTTCTGATTATAGGCTTATGTCTTGAAAACTATAGATGGTGGTTTTTCTTTTCTTGCCAATTATGACCTGAAACTTATAATAGTGGGATTTCTGACTTGAAAACTTGAGGCTTATGACTTGTATTTAATTTAGTGTCAAATTTCTTATTATTTGCGAAGAACCATGAATAGAAGGCAATGAATAAAATTCTAACCTCAGGGCAGCAGTTTTGTCTCATTTTAGAATCTAAATAGCCAAGTAAGACCAAAATAAGTTACAGGGCAAACATTCTGATTTGTAATAAAGATTTGATTAGATGCTTGTGGCGTTTGTTATACCAAAGATTAGATGTTTGTTTTGACTTTCACTATTCTTTCAACTTCAACAAGTTATTCTCATATTTGCTTCATATTATCTAATTATCTAATTCAATTATATCGTCAAACCAAAAAAAAAAAAAAAAGGGAAAAAAATTGAAGTTTAGAATCAATGTGCAATTTTTTTCTCCCAGAGATTTAGCAGCTTCAAAATTTGCAAAAAGAGTTTGTTGAAGTTAAATAACAATCAAGTAAAAGATATAACAACATCATGAGTCTATAAATAATGTGTATTTTCTCTTTTTCCAGTTTCTCATTTCTTTTTCTCCTTTTCTACTTAAGTACTTTACTTAAGAAGAATCACTTTACTGAGCACAAAAATATTTTGATTGTGAAAAAAGATTCGGCTTGGCTCTTAATATTTTACCGTGACATAAAATCTCCTGCAAAGGAAAAATATGATTATGACGAGAAGAGAGACTCATGGAAGGGATACAGAATCTGAGATTGTTAAATATGGCTTGAGTGGGTTTTCTTAGAACCACTCAATCATGGGGGGCTGAGGCACTAGTGTGGGATGTCAAGGTTGGATCCTTACATTTTGTAGATTGTTAATATGTTATTATTGATTTGTTGTCTAACTTCAAATGTTGCATGCAACTTTTTATTATTACCTCTGAAAATTTGAAAGTTTCCAGCAATCTCAAATTTGTAATATTCTGACAAATATACCCATGGTTTGTTTTAATATTCCCAAATTACCCTCCTTGCCAGACCACAAAAATAAACTGCATACTTCCTCATCGCACACTTAGCTACCATCTTTAGTTCTCTCACTTGCTCCCGTGTTGGCCTCATGTACTTGACCTCCTGTCATCAGCTCACCATCATTAAATAGAAATACTCTTGATGCTTGTTTGGAGAGGGTTAAAAGAAAAAGAAACGTTAATTTATATAAAGTCCAAACCAACCGTGTGGCGTGATTTGAAAATTTGGGTGTGGGTGGGTTAGGATGGTTTCAAAATCATCCTGATCAACCCACCTACCACTCTGGAACCATCCTTATAAGCAAGCCCTTAGAAATGTTTTGTCATTTTTATTTTACTTTCAATGAAGCTTTGCATGATAAATTCTGAACTTCAAATCTGATACAGCATGATAAGCATTAATGGCTCAACTGCTGAAGTGATGAAATTGGAAATGAGCTGAGATATGTATAATTGCAAAGAACTTTAATTTAATCGCTGAGAAAAGGCTTGTTTCATGTATTCCTTTAGAAGCTTTTAGTCAAGTTGTTGATTGTAGTTATCATAATTGATGATGCAGGCACTGATTAAACAGTATCTTCTGAAGATAAACACAGCACTTTCTTTTGTTCATTTAGAGATGGGTCACTACATGGATCAATATGATTGTCACGCCCTGAAAAAACAGCGGAGTGACTATTATGGAACATGAGGGAAAACGCACCCTCCCTGATCCATAGGACTTAAAAGAAACGTCATACCACATAACTTTAATCCGGTATATACAATTACTATATCTAATTTACATCTACATATTCCACGATCGTTAAAACATATTGATTGCATTGTGGAAATAGCGGAAGAGTTTCCTTTGTAAGTTAGACTTCCTGAAATCCTACAATAATTCAAGAGGACAAAAAAATGACATTTGGGGCTCTGCTCCACCAATACATAATCGTATACATATATTCTGAACAAAAATAAAGACAGGGATCCTGCCTATAAACTACATGGAGCGTCTTACTTTTTATTGTAGTACAAAAGAGCAAATTTATAATTACATCACATAGCAACACCACAAAATGAGCCAAAGAACTTTAAATTTTGAGAAGGCTCTTCATTGCTCTGCCGCAGGTACAGCGTCAAGAATACCATCCGAACCAAACAAATTTTCCGGTGAATAACGTCCCATTAATAGAATTCAATAAAAAAAATACAAAAGAAAATAATTTGCACATTTTTATCCTTTGATAATAACAATATGACAATAAATTACCACTTTTACATCATATGATCACAATCAAAAACAGATTATAAGTAGGGTCGTGAATCAAATAACTCAAAATACGAGATAAATCATTTTGTTTAACAAAATCAGTTTAAAACGATAAATCTCAAAGCTCTTCTAAATGTAGGACTTCTACAGAACAGATGGCAAGCGTGGACACACAGTCCACGAGGGTAACTAACCAAGCGTAGCTCAAGGCCACGAAAACAAGCGTGAACACTTAGTCCACAAGGGTAAGTAACTAAACAAGCGCAGCACGAGGCCACGAAATAAGCGCATGTACAAGACCCACGAATATCAAGCGTGAGAACGAATCCCACGAATATCAAGCGAGCTCGAAGTTAACCATGGTGCACCAAGGACTAACAGTACTGCTATTAGTAACCAGCGTTCTGTATTCAATCCCCTTAAAACGTTTCAAGCATGCGTGGGATCGATTTACCATTTATAAACGGAAAAGATCTAATCTTGAAACTCATAAGGAATATTTCATATAAATGATCCCAGCATGAAGGTTTGCGAAAAATAACTCAAAACGACTTTCAGGCATAGGCGAGAATTATGTTGTAAACCAATAGAAGAATAAAGAATAACAACAAATAAAATTATGAATCTTTACTCATTTCAATAGCAATGGTGTAACATCCCATTTTCAAAAGCAAAAGTATATATATATTTTTTTCATCGAGTAGAGCATCGGAGCGATTGAGTAACCGATATTTATATTCAAAATGCCGTAAGTCCGTCGATTACATAGTGGTACGTTATACCGAGTGTTTTCAAAAGTAAATAACAAAAGAAGAAAGTCTTCAGTGAGTCCCTATGCGTGCCGCTTGCCTTTCTCCTCGATCCTCGGTCCTCCCGACCCCGACGCTATATGTCAAGAGCGAGGTTCAATGCCCATTGAACCTCGTAATCTGATTAACCTCATGTTTATATATACAACATAGACAAGTATATGAGCATACAAACAAGCTTATCCCAACAGCACACACGCCCCCTGGCAGATATGTCGCACTTAGCATACGTTTCGCACCTAGCAATCGTTTCGCACCTAGCATTTCGCACCAAGCATTTCGTACCTAGCAAACGTATCCCAACACCCAAGCCAAGCATAATAACAAGTACATTGTACATACCACGAGCTATCAATTACCTCACATAAACATACCATACACATAGCACATGTACGCATACAATAAACATCGAGTTAGTGTTACAAAGACGCGAACGTACCTTCGTTGACGGAAAATGGTACTTTTGACGGTGGACGACGGTACAACGGGTACGTGATTATAGATATCCTATAAGGATAATATCATATTATCAAGGCCCAACATCATAATAGGCATTTTAGGTACAAATTACCATTTTGCCCCTAACTCTCCTAATTGGCGGAATTTCGCTAGAACTTCGTTACTTTAACTCTAATCTTCCAAAATTTTGACATATCTCCATCTCCAATATATTTTTGAAATAAATATCATATTTATCCCTAAAACATGATATCTAAACTAACTTGGAAGATTAAAGATTAATCTAGCATTTCTACTATAACTACCGAAGGAACTACCAAAGCTTAAGACTAGGGGACCGAAGAACTTACCCAAGACTTCGCTACTCCTTTTCCGAGCTCCTCCTTGCTCTCACTTCTCTCTAACCTCTCTCTAGGATTCCTTTGTGAATTGGTGAGGAATGAAGTGAAGAGGGGTTGGCTATTTATAGAGAATTTCCATGGATCTCAACCCTTGGATCAACTTTTGCATCAACGGTTAAGAAGACGAAGATGTGGCCTCTTGCAAACCATTCACTCTCCTCTCTTCTCTACCACAAACTTGCCCCCCACATGTCACCCCATGTCACCAACATGATGTCATCCATGTGCTTTATGAACTTCTACCGATAAAGTCCCTGCGTTCGGTGTTCTAATCGCGTAATCTTAGAAAATCTCAAAAATCCAGAACTTGACCTTGAAGTTCTATTCTTCCTCTTTGGAAATATCTGAGTTAACTAAATTTTTGATCCCATTAAGGGTATTCCGTTGTCCGGTTGAACATTTTCGAACAGACGTCCATTCTGAGAAATTACTTCGGGTAATGCCAAATTCGAGACAAAAATCCTTTGGTTCATAATATGTCCGGTTGTTTTCTACTTAGTTCAAGGATTTCAAGTTACGATTTATTTTCCATTGGTTCTCACTTTTCTTATCTTCCATTTGTTTACAAAATATCTTTTCATCGATCCCTTATTCGCCCGCCGGCATTTACGGAAATGACTTCCGCTAACACCAACTTCTCGGACAAAAATTCACTTGTTTGTAATATGTCGACCTAAGAAACTTAGTTCACGGTTTTCTAGGTAGGATTTAATTTCTATCGGTTCTCATTTATCCAACCTGGTTCTTCCACAAATATCTTAATTATATTATTATTTAATTAACAAAATATCATGATATTATCTTTGAAAAACCCACAACCCTTTTCACACTCAAATTTTGGTTTTTCTCTTCCCTTTATTATTATTATTTTTTCTTTAATTTATCTAAATTAGCTAGAAGCTTAATTAGAGCCTTAATCTCATGATTAGCAATCTTTTAGGATGTAGGGTTTTCATGTTCTTAATCTCACCAATTTTTCTTAATCTTTTCTAATTGATTAGCAAGCACACTTTATGCTAATATTAGCCATGAACACTTAATTAAAGGATTTTCCATAATCTACCTTAAATATTCTCTTGTTCAGGCTTAAACAATTAGCCATTAATTACTTAACTAATCACTTTCTAATTGTTGATAATTTTCTTAATTAGGATTAATCATTATCTCACAACTATTTTCTTGATATTGGTATTTTATGCTCCATGTAAAATATTAAAAATCATAGGGCAATTTATGCTCCCCAAAATTATATTTAATTTTGCCTCATTATTTTTCAAGGGAAATAATCCCAAAAATTCCTAAAATTAGAGACAACATACTTTCTAATTTTCAATAAATATTTTATTGCCTCTTGGGATTTATCATAATATTTTCGGGCATTTCATGGCCCATAATTGCATTTAGGGATTTTGACACTTAAATCCCTCTAATTTCATTAGAAATTTCCTAGACAATAGAATAAGTATCCTACAAGGTTTTAAAACCACATATTCACCTATCTCCAAATAGGTATTATTTGCTAAAATATAGTATTCCGATAGATAATTATCGGGTATTACAAATGGAAACCGGCATAATTCTAATAAGCTTTCGTTGACAGAATTGCAATAAGAGGGTGTGGTAACAAATTAAATTACAGTATTGCAAATAAAAATATTATTTGAAGATATATAATGGGACGCTATTCACGCACCCGAAAAGATTATGCTATGCCTCTTTCTCCAATTTATCGTTTCCAAATTAACTTCTCCTTCTCCTCCTAACAAAGCCAACAAATTCATCAATTATAGCTTTGCTTAAAAATTACTATTTTCACATTCAATAGACACCTTCCTTAGTCGGCAGCACACAATTATGCTAGTCATGTATGCACCTACTTCATAACCTTATGAAATTCATAATATCATTCATTAAAATCCCTTTTATTAATAACAATAATAACCACAACTTCATAAAGCATAGGAACCTCACATAATTTCCCCTAAATAAACCAAGGTATAATTTTCTTAGTCAATGAAGACAAATTATACTCCAATCTTGTACACATAGTGTGAGCAAGAAGCGTTCCTAATATCATACAAATTAATCTTTGAATTATTACCCAAATACTTTTCCAATTTTTTTCGCATAAATGCGATCTCATATAACAAATTGACATACTTTCCAATTTATAATAGATAACAGATTCCCTAAATTAAATTTCTTAACATTTAACTAATGATTACTAAACATCATAATCTTCCTTATCTCATTCTAAAATTTTCAGTTTTGAAAACAATATTTAAACATTCACTTTCTTTTCGTAACTTGGGACTTATTGCTTCTCCTTTTATATATATATATATATATATATATATATATATATATATTTCCTTGCAAATCAGCCACATTCATATCCAATAATAATAAACTTCAGTTTTAAGGTACTGTTCATACAGCCACACCATCAGCGTACATACACATATCTATATTTAACAACATTCAAAAAAAATTTGGTCCCCTGTACAGCGCATAACATGCAGCCCCAAGAATCATTGTGCAACACTACAACTTCAATCCACACACCACCCAACAAGCACGGATGAAGAATAAGCTGGAAAAAAATACATGAAAATTCATAATTCCCCCTACCCAAAACCGAGAACCGAGAGAAAAGAAGAAGAAAAAATCAGCAATGAACCTATACCAAAAAAAAAAACCCGAAGTCCTTCCTTTCCAATACACTTCCACCTAAAAAAACCTTCAACTACCTACTTTCTTTAACCAACCAGCAGCAAAACAAAATTATTCTTCAATCCTACTTTTATAAAATCACAACAATACATAGAACTGACAGAAAAAAAAAACGCTGCACATGTAAATCTTCAGCAATGCCATAGATAGAAGAAGCATACCCACACAATCACGCCATTTTGCACCAAAACGCATAAGAAAATCAAGATTCCTTGATTCCTCACCAAACACCCACGGACAAACCAACGAAGGAGGAAAGCAACAACGAAAAGGGTAGAAAAAGAAATGCGCAGTTTGACCGGAGGAGACGAACGGCGGCAACGAGCGGCGGCGTCAAGCGACGAGAAGGACGAGGAACAGGGTTGCTCGACGGATCTGGGGTTTTGGTTTCGGAAATTCCGAAAGTTCTCTCTGCCCAGTGAAAGTTGAAGAAGTCGCGCGCTTAAAACCCCAAAATCTGATATCCAGATTTTTTTTTTTTTTAACACACAATGGCATTTTGGTAAATTCACTAAAGCTGAGGCAAAAATAAAATAAAATAAAATAAAATAAAAAACCACACCTTTACCTAAGGAGGATTCAAACCCAGGACTCAAAAGATCTCTAACCATCTCCCAAACCATCAAGCTAGAAGCTTTATCTTGACTTCCAACTACAACAAGTAATAAATATATATAATTAGCTTATAATAATATAATATAATATAATTTATTTGTTTTATTTTCTAGAGCCATTACAATGATGGTCAGGTTTATTATGGAGTGGTCAATACTCAATACTGTTTCAGATGAACAATCCAAGTTATGGGGACGAGCAAAGCTCTGGATACCGGATGGGCAACCAAAAAAAAAAAAGTTATGGGGACGAAGTATACAGTTCCACAAATTGCTTTCTACAAGGCTGTTGTAAGTATTGCTTCTTGTGATTCTGTTTTTCTTTTCATTTGCTGCATGTGGAAAAAAGTATTCATATCTACCAACTGCTTTGTTAAGGCCATTGCTTCAGGAGAACAATCTAAGCAGGGAATAATGTGTGAGATTCTGAAATTTGTTGAGGATTATGAATGGTCTGGTCAATAACTCAGGGTATTAATTTTAAAATGTATACAGCGATGTTTTATGGAATTTTTCTCGTTGTATGATTATAGGGTAATATGACATTCATATAGTTCAAATCTGCTTTCTGTATTTTAGAGAAACTTTGATGCTGGTAGTGAGTGCAGCCTATATAGGAATATAGCATCCTCATGTACACTTTGCAGGAGGGAGACTGGGGGAAAATGTTCTTAAGCATTCAACAGTCTTTATCTGATTACAGCATTCTCGTTTCTTTTTTCTTCCAAATCTTATTATTAAAAACTTGATGGAATCACACCTAAAAGGAAGAGTTATGATCATAAACTATATGCGGCTTCTAAAATAGGCAGATTTAGGAATGAATGCAATATTCATCCCTGACCGCCAAATCATTTTGTAATACCCGGATAATTATCTATCCGGAATACTATATTTTAGCAAATAATACCTATTTGGAAATAGGTGAATATGTGGTTTTAAAACCTTGTAGGATACTTATTCTATTGTCTAGGGAAATTTCTAATGAAATTAGAGGGATTAAAGTGTCAAAATCCCTAAATGCAATTATGGGCCATGAAATGCCCCGAAAATATTATGGTAAATCCCAAGAGGCAATAAAATATTTATTGAAAATTAGAAAGTATGTTGTCTCTAATTTTAAGAATTTTTGGGATTATTTCCCTTGAAAAATAATGAGGCAAAATTAAATATAATTTTGGGAGCATAAGTTGCCCCATGATTTTTAATATGATATGTGGGACATAAAATACCAATGTCAATGAAATAGTTGTGAGAAAATGATTAATCCTTATTAAGAAAATTATCAACAATTAGAAAGTGATTAGTTAAGTAATTAATAGCTAATTGTTTAAGCCCGAACAAGAGAATATTTAAGGTAGATTATGGAAAATCCTTTAATTAAGTGTTTATGGCTAATATTAGCATAAAGTGTGCTTGCTAATCAATTAGAAAAGATTAAGAAAAATTGGTGAGATTAAGAACATGAAAACCCTAGATCCTAAAAGATTGCTAATCATGGGATTAAGGCTCTAATTAAGCTTCTAGCTAATTTAGATAAAAAAAAAAAAAAAAATAATAAAGGGAAGAGAAAACCGAAATTTGAGTGTGAAAAGGGTTGTGGGTTTTTCAAAAATAGTATCATGATATTTTGTTAATTAAATAATAATATAATTAAGATATTTGTGGAAGAACCAGGTTGGATAAATGAGAACCGATAGAAATTAAATCCTATCTAGAAAACCATGAACTAAGTTTCTTAGGTCCGGACATATTACAAACAAGTGAATTTTTGTCCAGAGGTCGGTGTTAGCGGAAGTCATTTCCGTAATCGCATGGGCGAATAAGGGATCGATGAAAAGATATTTTGTAAACAAAGGGCAGATAAGAAAAGTAAGAACCAATGGAAAATAAATCATAACTTGAAATCCTTGAACTAAGTAGAAAACAACTGGACATATTATGAATCGTGGATTTTTGTCCCAAAATTAGCATTACCCGAAGTAATTTTCAGAATCGGCAAACGTGTCTTCGAAAATGTTCAACGGACAACGGAATACCCTTAATGGGATCAAAAATTTAGTTAACTTAGATGTTTCCAAAGAGGAAGAATAGAACTTCAAGGTCAAATTTGTGTTCGGATTTTTGAGATTTTCTAAGATTACGCGATTAGAACACCGATCGGGGATTTTATCGGGTAAATGCATAAAGTAAGGGGACATTTTTGTGGTGGAGAGAAGAGGAAAATGAGTGATGTTCATAAGGCCACATCTTCATCATCCTAGCCCTTGATGCAAAGGTTGATCCAAGGGATGAGATCCTTTGGCTTTTGCTATAAATAGCCTTTCACATTTCTCTTCAAACTCACCAATTCACAAAGGAATCCTAGAGAGAGGTTAGAGAGAAGTGAGAGCAAGGAGGAGCTCGAAAAGGAGTAGCGAAGTCTTTGGGTAAGTTCTTCGGTCCCTAGTCTTAAGCTTTGGTAGTTCCTTCGGTAGTTATAGTAGAAATGCTAGATTAATCTTTAATCTTCCAAGTTAGTTTAGATATCATGTTTTAGGGATAAATATGATATTTATTTCAAAAATATATTGGAGATGGAGATACGTCAAAATTTTGGAAGATTAGAGTTAAAGTAACGAAGTTCTGGCGAAATACCGCCAATTAGGAGAGTTAGGGGCAAAATGGTAATTTGTACCTAAAATGCCTATTATGATGTTGGGCCTTGATAATATGATATTATCCTTATAGGATATCTGTAATCACGTACCACTGTCGTACGCTGTCAAAAAGGATCGTTTTCGTCAACGAAGGTACGTTCGCGTATTGTAACACTAACTCTGATGCTTATTGTATGCTTATATGTGATAGACTATTTCATGGAGTCATGGACAAGACTTGGTCTTGGGTCATGCACCGTGTCTAAGACTCGTCTTAGTTCACTTTGTTTATACATTCAGCTTTATTTATACGGGTTCGATCTTGGTAATGCCGTTGAGTTTTCCTAGCGCTGAGGACACGAGGAGCTGTCGTGGCACTGGTTGGTGCAAACGTGGATGACTTTACATGTGCTGTGTGCTATGTACTGTTGTTGTGATTGACATTACATCTGCTGTGTGCTATGTATTGGTTAATGCTGTAATGTTATGAATATCTGTCATACATATTTTGTTACACATAAGCATGAGGTTAACCGTTACCTGAGGTTCAATGGGCATTGAACCTCAGCTCTTATCATAGCGTACGTCAGGGTCAAGAGGACCAAGGAATGAGGAAAAAGGCAAGCGGCACGCATAGGGACTCAACTGAAGACTGTAACATCTCGAATTTTGGGCCCTGAGAATTGAGAATAAGCCTGAATTAGACGGACAGCTAAGCCCAATTTGGGAAGAGTCCCAAGAATGTTGAGAGATAGGAAGTCTCTCGGGGAGTAAGTAACTCGGCTATACGGGTCAGTGGACCAAGTATGTATAAGCCGTGGAATTTAAGTGTCAGTGAAAAAGGGGGCACTGGGCACTTATACGATGTACATCCGGTTGGAAAAGATGCCACCCAACTATGTCCTAAGGTTTGGGACGATTAGTTGAGCGTAAGTTTGCCGGTATAAGTGAGTATTTGGCATTTCCAGGGTAGTAGGATATGCCCTGCGTTTTTGAAGAAAACACCGGTACGTGGCATTCGTTTGTCGGGTTTCGGTATTCGTGTCGCAATCCCGAGTAAAACCCAAGCAAGAATTCCGAGTACTCCGCGTAAACCAAAGAAAACACTCAAACCGAGACACCAACACGCACACACACACATGTCTTCTCCTCACCAAGCCACATGGCACCATGCACACATAACACCTACACAAACACATGTCATCTCCTCCTTACACAAGCATGACACATGTCATGCATGCATAAAGACACGCATACACAAAAAAATAAAATCTGATTTCCTCCTCCCTTATTCATTTACCACGGATTGATTACACACACACACAACGTCCAAAAATTCTAATCCTATTTACTACCTCTCATTGCCGTGGCATCATCAACACAAATAGCAAACTTTGATTCCTCTTCCATTCATCTATTCTCCACGGATCACACACACCTACACTCTCCTCTTGACACCTACACACACACTTGTCACTTATTTAAACACAACACACACATTAATCAAACAGATCAGATTCCCAATCTCTCATTCTCTCCTTAACCATCGACATTACACTCACCCACACACATTCAACACAATTCATTCATTCTCTTATTTCTCTCCTTGCCGTGATCAATTCTCACACACACACCTATTCACCAATTCAACTCAAACTCTCAACTTCCTATAAACTCCCTCACGGCCTCTCCCTATCCAACACCATCATCATCATCCTCATGCAAAAGAAGCCACGGGTTGAAGCAATAAGAATAGGAAGAAGAGGAAGAATCAAAGTAGGTAAGTTGCAATCTTACTAGTCAAGGTTGCTTCTACTCTCATGCATGTCTTGATTAATGGAGAATAACTCACATGCATGTGATTTCTGGGTTCAGATTGAATGAAGAAGAAGGGAAAAACGAAGTAGGAAGAGACCACAAGATCAAGAACAAGCCTTGTGGTAAGAATATTCACTTCCTCTTCAAGTTTTGAAAGCTTTAAGTTGGAAACCCAGATTTGATAATCTGTGGTAAAAACCAAGAAATAATTCGAATTTGGAAAATCTGAGACAACCAACGTTTTCATCATGAAAACTTGTGTGGGAAAAATATTTTTGACGATTTTTCAAAGGTGTTTTTAAACATAAAATCACCAGCACAGTAAAGAGGGTCAATCTGCCAGTTTTGAGCCACTAAACCCAGAGAGCTTGTAAGCAAGGTTTCATTGGGTTAATGTTCTTTAAAAATTCTGAAAATATTCCAGGATGTATAGGACATGAATATCTTTAAAAGGATGGGTAGTTTATAATTTTTTGATGTCTGGCCAGCGAGTAATAAATGCTACAAGATGACCCAATGTCCTGCAGATAAAAACTGGGCAGAAGGTATGAACACGTGATTTTGAATGGGTTAAAGTGTTTATAATATGGTAAAAATTCTCCAGGCATGCAGAGAACACACTGAGAGTTTAGGAAATATAAATTTTGTAATTTTTAAGGCCCTGATCAGTGAGATACAAATTTTTAAAGTTGAGTCATTAATTCTGGAAGCTTAATTGGCAGTCAAGAAAAACGTAAATTCTGGGAATTATTTGAAAAGTCCTGACCTCTGAAAGTATTTTTCTATGAAAGTGGACTTCTATAGGAACACGTGAGAGTTGGCGGAACACTACAATGATTTTGGTATAATTAATTAAAAATAATTGAAGTTGCTGGATTTTCTGGCCAGTTAAGAGATTAATTCATAAATGAGTAAATTAAGGGCCAGAAATAGTAAGTTTTGCAAAGGGGTTAAAAACGTAAGTAAACATTCCTTTTCCCTGGTTCTAAAAGTATGGTTATATCATTAGGGCCATAAGGAGAATGAAGGAAAGAACTTCAAGCAACCCTAACGGTTAGCGAAAAGGAACTCGAGTAAGGACAATAGTCTTTATAAGGTAGTGGGCTTACCTTACTTGCATGTATTTGATATTATTGCTTGTATGTATATGTTTGATTGCTATACTTGCTTGCTATGTTTAACATACTTGAATGATTGAAGCTCTTTTTATGATTATGCTATGGCCATGAGTATGATGCATGAAGCATTGAGCATGCAGATATGTCATTATGTTAACATGGGCTTGTGCAAGGCAAGTATATCATACACTAGCATTTATCTTGCATGCATTGTTTGGTATTGTCTCACTCGGGATTCCTCGAATCTCACCCTCCACTACCAACCAATGGAAAGGTGAGCACCAGAAGAGAAGTGCTGCACATGGTTCGAGAAGATAGCGTTGCTTGAAGACGGCCCAGCAAAGGGACATCTTGAAGAACCAAGGGGTGACGGTGTTTAGTTGGTTTTAGTTTTAACCGTCTGTAATGAATATAAATGTATGTAAAGGGGTATAACCCTGGGTGTACCCCTGTCATGTAATCAAATCTAATTTCCGCATTATCAGTATAACAAACTATTTCTGTTTTTGCCACACTACTGCATAAGATTACGGTAAAGAATTTGGCACCCCTGGGGGTGTTACAGTGACTTTCTTCTTTTGTTATTTACTTTGAAAACACTCGGTATAACGTACCGCTATTGTAATCAGCCAGACTTACGGCATTTTGAATATAAATATCAATTATTCAATCGCTCTGATGCTCTACTCTGATAAAAAAAAAAAATATATACTGCTTTTGAAAATGAGATGTTACACATTTTCCATTGATCTTTTTGCAAACTGACTACAATATATGCATGGAATGTGTGCTTGCATGCATCTGTTTCAACAGTAGAAGGTCCTTCACCCTTTTTAATTTCTTATTTATTTTTGAAGAAATCAAGGCTAGCGCATGTTCTTCATTGAAGTGTCTGTTTTTTATGAGAATTCAGGAAAATAATCCATAATTAAATTTGATTCACAGCAATTCGTCTCACATGGCTTTTTTGCTTCTCTCTTCCTCCCTCTCCCTCTATTTGTGCTAATGTGCAGTGTGTCATTGCCAATCTGACAATAGAATGGGTGCTCATGTATGCAAAATTTTTGCCCCCATAATACCATCATTTTTTGCAGATTAACAATTTCACCTCTAATATTATGGCTTGTGATACAATATTTCATTGGCTTATCTTAATGGCAAATGACAGATTGAAGCAATAGTGCAAGACGCTACAGCTCAAGCTGCTCTGAATTTTAAACTGGATAGTCAGGTTATACATTTTCACTTGCCCGCATTTTTCTGCCTATAAATAATTGACACTTGTTTTAATTTATTGGTGGTTGCTGCTGTAGTATGATCAAGTGTGGAAAAAGTTGTTTAAAAAATAAAGTTTTTTAAAAGAGCACTAGCAACTGGATAAAACTCAAGAACCCAATTTCTTGGTTTGCACATCTATGTTTACTGACCTGCACTTTGCTGTGTGACCGAATTGTCCTTGTTTAGTTAGCTGAACCTTTCAAATATCTCTGCGTAGAATATTTATATTTTGCCCTTTTAATTGAGTTCTTTGCTGTTGTCTTTATTTTGGAAATTAAGAACATAATTGATTATGGGTGCACTAAACGGCAATCCACATTAAAGTTTCTACTTAAGCTAATATCTGAAAGTAATGAGTTTCAACTCTTAGTTGAAATTGTTCATTTCTACGTGAGGTTTTTGGAGTAATATTCGATCATGATAATTTTTTGTTTCCGGGCAACAATATGCATATGTCATCGGATATTGCTGCCTGAAAAGTTGACTGATGAAACTAGTGCTACCATACATTTATTGTTTGGAAAAATTGATGGAAAGATGATCAAGTTTTTATGTCCTTTACTCAAATAGGGAATTTCTTGGTATATCTGATGAAACATAGACAATACTTGAAGGTACTGCAAAGTTAACTACTCTATTATTGTGCTTTACAATTTTATGGTTCGAGGATGTTCAGGTTCCAGTTGCATCAGAATCTCAAGGTGGCCAGCATCAAATCCCATCTGCATTGAAGTATTTCTCAGTGTCTCAGAAGGCAAAAACTCTCGATGAACTTGTGAAGGACCAGTGGCTCAATTTGACAGCAGATGGTAATATTACACTTGGTGTGAAGTCATATCTTGATCTCCGGAGTTAGTTCCGAAATAACGAAGTTCCATCATGTCATGTGTGCAATGAAGCTGGAGTGAAGGTTGTTCCTATTGCATTTCTTCAAAATCTTTTTTTGTTGATGTTTGGATTATTCTGAATAATCAGTGAGGATTTTCTGTTTTCTTTTCCCCTTATTTATGGGCTTTTATACTTATAATAGAATATTCCCTTCGGTTCTAAATATAAGTTATAATTTAATCTATTTTTTCTATTTTTACCTCCAATTAATTATGTCCCTGACTCTCTATCGTTTTGTTTTCCTTTCATTCTGTATCTCACTTACCTTCTGCATAAATAAGGGGATATTTAAAAAGAAAATTACATTTCTTTCATATTTATTGACTTTAATCAATTTTAGCCAACTTTTTAATCTAAGTAACTCAATTATTTGTAACTTATCTATAGGACCGGATGGAATAGTTGACTAACCAGCTATCTTGTTTGCATTGAGAACAAGAAATGAATATCACTAGATATTTTGATTGTGTTTGAAGGAGCAGGACTTTAAATAATTTATCTGATTAATAGTATTTTGGTCTGGAATTCCGTTCATTTTTTGTTTTACAAGCAGAATTATGTCAAAATGAAGCTTGTACAGTTGGAAGTCATCTCCACTGCTTGAATCAACTTTTCGCTCAAAAACAGGTACAACTCTTGTTACATATTCTTTAGTTTATAAGTCACTTCTAACATGCTTTACCAGAATCAAGAAAAACATTAAAACTCATTAACTCTATCTTAAAATTTAAAAACATTTCGACTTTACTCCTATTTAATAAATACTCCACTCTATGAATACACAATCTACACAATAATAAATGAAATGTAAAATTATACATTTATGTGAAAAATTTAATGATCTGAATCATAAATAAAAAGAAAACCTTTCGTCTCTCTTCCTATTAAATAGTATAAGACTCAAGAAGAGTATGTCTTCCCACACACGGAAAATGGATTATTTCTCTGATTATGACTTGTAACTGGTTACCAAAGAGAGAGGGTTTGTCCAAGCTGTGGCAACCACTGGCAGCATACAGTACCCAAGGAAGAAGCTACCCAGATTGAAGGCGGTGATGACGTACTAAGAGCTAGCCACCCAGAAACTGGTTTGAGAATTGGTTCTAGAGGAAAAAAGTGTAAAAACAATCGGATTGTCGAGGAAGATGATGTTTGTAACGCCCCTAATTCTTACATTCATTATGATGTCCATTTATATCCTTAATTTCTTATTAGACTAATTGGTGTGAAATTATCAAAGTGAATGTGTTAACAGATCAGAGTGAGTCACAACAAAGAGCATGCATAACGTTTGGATGAAAACATATACCCAGATATATGCTGGTTAATTTAAATTCCCAAAGGAATATAAGCGTGATACAATATAAAATTTAGAAATAGTCAGGGTTAATCCCGTTGGAGGATATTTGTTATACAGTTATCCTCAATTTAGCATCAGTTGAATAGTTAGCAAATATACAAATCTAAAATTATATATAATCCACTTAAATAAATCCCCTCATTTGGGGTCTTTTTTAGCTACTCTAGCTACATTGCCTTACTTCTTGATCCGAGAACATCTCCCTGAATTTTTAGACATAACTAAGATTCAATAATCAGTTGAATCTAAGGGTAACGGTTAATCACATTCAAAGTGTAAAACATGAATGACAAGTATTTCATATATTGCAAAATAAAACAAAGCATTCAGCAAACACACCGCTACCCGATTACATAGCTCCCAGCTCATGTATCGTTAACGGTGTAAGCACTCGCAAGTGCTACGTGTCCCAAACACAATTCCTCAGCACTAGGAAAAATAGGCATGTAGCATTATTATATAAAACAATAATCCACATCAGCTGAATAAAACGCAGAGACTCGGGCATACAAACCTGGCCAAGAATCCACAATATATGAACATATAAGGCATATATAAAAACACAAGGAATTGGAGATTAAGTTACCAACCTTAAATTTGTGAATAAAGAAAATCTCCGAATGTTAGAAATTCGAACTTATTCAATGTCCTAAAGTAAGATCATTGTAACTATTAATTTCCCTTTCTAATTTAATAATACCTCTTTCTATTAAATAATAATTCCCTTTATTATTTATTACTAATTCCCCTTCCTATTTATTATTTATTCCTCATTTAATAATAATATTATTATTTATTACTATTTATTTATTTTTTATTTTTTATTTTTATTATTATACTATTTATTATTATTTCTCTATAATTATTTTAAACTCTCAGAGACTATCCTAATACTTTTAATTAGGAGTTTATAAATACTAACAACATAAAAATACATTTTATTATGATACACACACACAATATATATATAGATCAGTTTTAAGAATATCAACTTATATATTTGTTTAACAGCAATTTTTGGATTTTATTCCTCATCATTCACCACCTTACTATGCCTTGTTTAAATATATATATACACACATATCAGCAACATGGGTTTTAAGAACAGCAGCTTTTAGTTTTATAAACATTTACACCCATTTACATATACTTCATATATATATATATATATATATAAGCAACTAGTCTGGTTTCCCTTATATACTAAATATATATTTTCTACTGAAATTTTCCTTTCTTTCCTTCCAGGTGCAGTAACTGATATACACTCCTATATATATAATTCCAATATACATCATATAACAATATGTAAGTGCTTATATATATATGTTTGTATATAACAATCCCATTATTTCCTATTAGAGACTTCTCCCTTTTTACATATACAGCAAGCTAAGTCTCTGGTTTAATCCTTTCACTTTTATATGTGCAGTGCTATAAGTGTGTGTATATATATATATATGCAGATTATTTCTTATTCCTTTCTAAACCAGCGCCATATATATATTTATATATACTTTCAAGATTTTCTATTTCCTTTCCCAGTTCAGTGATATAAGCATATAGAACAGCCCCTGTTTTTCCCTTTCCTTCCATGCGCAGCAATACACATATATGTCTCAACAGTGTTTTAGTTTCTCTCATATATATATTAGCAACATACACAAACCCACACGCACGTATATATGCATGCGCATATGGTTCAGCAACTTTCTTCTTTTTCTTCTTATCTGTGCAGCGACTATATATTAATAAACTTTAGTTTCATGTGCTGGTTCAAGAGCTTTCCCATGTAAAAACAAAATAAAACTCCCTCTGATCTAGTTCCTACTCACAAAGAATACCCATGTGAAATTATAACTACGTCCCCTGTGACACCCTGTCTTAAATATGCCTATATTTATTAGAGTTTAAGCACACAGGCATTGAAATGATTTGGACAACTTAATTGCAGACTAAAAACTTTCTTAAAATAACCTAGTTTGAAAACGTGAGGATAAAGTTTTTGCGATTCGAATCTATCCCATAGTAGGATATTATTACAATAATCCAAAGTAGACAAGTGATAAACGTTAATTACAATCCAACTACTTAATTATAACCAAAATATCCCTTCGTTTTGTATCCCTACATTTGCGTCTTTCCTCTTGAACCGATCCACTACTGTTTCTTTCATGTGATCCGGAGTTCAAATGAATGAACCCTGGGGTAACAGTTAATCTTATATACAAATATGAAATGTAAAAGAAGAGTATAACACATGTATCAGTATAGAGTAATTCACAATAATCAAGTCGCACCGTAACCACGTTAATGACCAAGGACCGCAGCCCTTTACGACACGCAGCCTTATGAGACACGCAGCCTCAATCCATAGCTAGAATACGCACATGCAAAATTATCTAACAACATGATCAGTCATACATGCAATATATTCATACAAGCTAATAAGATAACAGTTACCCACCTCAAGCTTGAATCCTTAACTTTGTCTGGTAGGTGTTGGGTTCGGTTGAGGTGTCAAAGTATGCCTATGAACGTTTATCATTGTCATTAGTCATCACTTGCGTCGTAAAGTAACTAACTACGCGAATTATTTTATAGGATTAAAGAGATGGTTATTAACCCCTAAAATAATAATACCCTTTTTTAAATAATAATATTATTTATTATTATTTATTTATCTATTTTATTATTTCTTCGGGTTGGGGGTTGAAGGGTTCTGGGATAGGGATGCTAGGATCTGGGTAGTGTTGCTGGGATGGGGTACTGAGGTTCGGGGTGGTGTTGCGGAGTTCTTTGAGGTCTAGGATAGTGTTGTTGGGATGCTGAGGTCCGAGGTAGTGTTGCTGAGGTGGTGAGGTCCACGGTGGTGTTGCTGAGGTGGTGAGGTCCGAGGTGGTGTTGCTGAGGTGGTGAGATCCGAGGTAGTGTTTCTAAGATGGGGTCCGAGGTAGTGTTACTGAGGTGGTGAGGTTTGAGGTGGTGTTGCTGGGGTGCTGTCAATCTTTGAAAAATCATAACCCCTAATCTACTCGTCGTTTTGGTTGTTCTTTTGCTCGTTCTAAACCTTATTAAGTCTATTGTCTACTGTATAAATTTCATGTAAAATCTCGGTAATGGCTAATCGTTTTCACTATATATATATATATATATACGACCAACTTCATAGCTTCATATAAGCATTAAGCTTGGGTTTCAATATGCTAAAACTTTCTCTGTTTAAACTCCTAAAAACAGAGTCTTATAAGCAGCAACTAAACCATGAAAGCAAGGCTGAAGGATTACCTCTTACAAAGCTCAAACTCCCTTGCTATCGCTGCTTCTCAACGCCACAACAACCCCTGTTTTTCTGGAGCAAGAACAGAGCAACCAATGTTTGAACCCTCTCTTTCTCTTCTTGCTCCCCTTCTATCAAGCTCTCTCTTTCTCTCTTGTTCTTGTTTTCTTTCTTTTTAGTGAAAGGTGCTGGATCTAAATGAGAACCAATGAACTATATATAAGAACCCAAGGGTCCCATGTAAATGGAAAAAACGACAATGAAGAGGCATGGGGGTCTGTTGTCATAAGCATATGATCCGCTGGAAAAATATGGTGTCTCCAGTTTTTGCGTGAACCAAGATTGAAATAATAATGATGGCTGATTTACTAACCGAAATCAGCGCCTCTTACATGATTAAGCCGAAGTGTGCAAGCAAAGGAAAAGAAAACTGATCTAATGGATATTACTTATGTTGCTGCGTTTTGGTTCAAGTCAAATTGGTTGGTTTTTCAGTTGTTGGGCCTTCTCTTGTTGAATGTATTAAATACACTGAGGGAATATGGTTATTATAACGTATTGTGCTAAGGAGTTAATGAGTTGGGTATTATCCCCAAAATTATCTCTTGCAATTATTTCCTTAATTTTATTTTATAATTATTACCAAGAAATTAATTCTAAACTTCCCAAATAATTATTCTCATAATTACTTTAAACCAAAAATTTATAATTAATCTCCAAATATTATTCAAACTTTTAAATCCCAAAATTTGAGATGTTACATCCCCAAGGTTGGAAACTCAACTTATGTTGGAAAAATAATAGAAAACTAGGAGGAAGATAAGCTTAAAACTTACCTCTGTTTTTAGGCTTTTAAACAAGGGCTCAATGATCACAATTGACCCTCACTCTCCACTCTCGGCTCTCTCTTTCTTCTTCTCTCACTATCGGTGTTACACCCCCTTAGGCCCGCCCTTTCGGGTGGCGGGTTAGAGGGATCCTTTCCGCTTAATATATTTTCCTTAGTTAATTCAACACTTGAAACGTATATCAGAGTATGCGCGGTAGAGCATTGGATCGGTTTGGACAACTCCCAATATACTGGTAAAGTTACATAAAACTATCCCCATAGAGTTAAGGGTACAATCGTCCAAAATAAAAACTATACAGTGAGTATAAATCATACACTCGTCCCAACTATAGAAGTGCAAGAAGCAACAGGGCATCCTCTATCTCTTCGTCTTTCCGCACCAAGCCCTACCTTCTTCAAGTCCTCCAGCCGCTACTACCTTATGCCTGTATCTTTTGAACCAGACTGGAGTTCAAAATTGAACCCCAGAGTAACTGTTAAACTCATATACAATATGTATGCAATGCATGTAATGTAAATCACAATCAGGAACACCACAAACATGGCATGTACTCCGCAGGACCGTCTGGTCAAGACAAGCCCCCGGACTCAGCGCGCAAAGGGCCTCAGTAGCTAGGGTGGCCGACCCTAACTACCTACCCTAGGGCCTCAGTGGATACCTATAAACACACAGTCATATAGGCTCCACCTACCTCACATACCTTGGGCCTCAGTAGACACCTATGAACACACAATCACATAGGCTCCACCTACCCTACATGCCAAGGGCCTCAGTAGCACCCCAAAGGAGATACTACCTACCCATCATGCCTCGGGCCTCAGTAGCACCTATACAGGTACTACCTACCCTGCATACCTCGGGCCTCAGTAGCAACCATAGAACATGAAGTCCCATAGATGCTACCTACCCTAATCATGATAACACAGAACATACAAGAGCCACATAGAGTATGCAAGTTTACAGTTACTACCTGGCACGCCTTGCAAAATAATAAAATCTTCCCTTGGCGTTTGAAAACATGATCCACATGTGCAAACACCCTAGATACAGCAAGAACATCATGCTTTCAGTCACATATCCCAACTTTAACTTCAAGATCCATAATTTCGCCTAACTTCAGAATTTTCCAGAAACGTTGACCCAACTTTGCTGATTTTTAATAAATTCTAGAAAAATCCTATCAACATGAAATCAGTGGCCATTGAACCCTTATAATTTATAGTTTATCTTAAAAATAATTAACAAAGCCTTCTAGGTTCTATTCCTTTCCAGATTCTTAAAACTTAGCCACTGGTCCGAGACAGAGTCCAGGTTTTAGGTCATTTTCAAATTAAAATATATCTCAGTTGGAAACTCCAAATGACACAAAATATTATATCAAAATAATCCTTATGATGTCTAATTTAACCATGTAAAATTTCAGATCAAACGGAGTTCATTTACTATTTTAAAACTACCTATTAACACATGCTGCCCAAAAACTGTAAGAACCGACAGGTTTTCGTATAAGAAGATTTAGGGTTCCAAACGAAGTGATCCAACTTAACCCAACACAAAAATGCCCTCTGGACTCATTGAAGACCTTAAAAATATGAAAACCCCACTGCAACACCACAAAAAACCACAGGGAAGAAGTGAAGAGAACTTAGTTGCCAGTTCAGGGACTTACCTCGGGATGTCGGTTGCGTATGACCTTCTTCTTCTCCTTGGACCAAGACCTTGCTGCCCAATCCTTCCTCCCTCACCTTGAGCACGAAATAGGAAGCAGAAAATGGCCAAGGGGAATGTCCTATTTATAGGACCCGAGTTCCAAATTTTGCCCCTAGATATTTTTAGTTGTGGGTTTTAGGGTTAGGGGTAAATTGGTCATTTTGCCTTGTTCATCTTCCAAAGCATGGGGCCCACGAAATCAGATCTTCTAGAAGCCTTCTAGAGTCTTCCATGTGCAGAAAATGGTGCATCCCAAGGCTAAAAATAGAGTTCCAGTTTTGCCCCTATGTGGCCTTAGTTGTAGGTTTAAGATGTAGGGGAAAAATGGTCATTTTGCACTGCTTCTTCTCCAAGCCAGTGGGACCTACGAAATCTGCCCAAGATATGCCATAATGAGTCATAATTACTTGTCCTTCACCTTGTCACATCGATTCAAATATGTGGTGGATTAATTCGATTATTTTACTCTTTCTCTCTCATCATGATGACTTGATGTGACATTCTCTCTCTTCATAATTACATGACAAGATATTTTTCTCTCTTGGGCCCACTTTGGAATTTCCCCCTATCGTTGTCCGGGCCCGGGCCCGACTCCGAAATCCGTCCGGCCCCACTCAGCTCCGGTTCTAGGTGGCCCCACCTTACCTCGTGATGCGTGCCCTTCAATTGGACTTGTGTGGGCCGGATCATCGATCACTTTTCCCGGACTACAAGTGGACGGGGCATACTACCTTGGGGATCAAGAAACCTTTATTTCGTACCCCGAGATCCACCTCGTAATGCGTGCTACCCGACAATCCAACTTCGTCCCCCCAAATGCCACGTGTCGACGTAGCACTACTACCATTGACTTTTCCTTCTATAATGGGTCCAGATACACACTTTCTCTCTCTTCCCCTCTTATTTCCTTCAAAAACGCAGGGCTCCCATGACTGCCCTAAAAATGCCGTATACTTGCCTGTATTGGCGTATTTTCGCTCAACTAAGTGTCCTATACCTCAGGACATAGTTGGCCGGCCTCTTTTCTGACCAGACTTACACCGTATACATCTTCTGCGCCCATTTTACATCAGCACCTTAATCCCATGATTGTACATACTAAGTCTACCGACCCTTGTAGCCGAGTTACTTAGTCCCAGAGAGGCTTCCTTTGCCTTGACCTGCTTGGGACTCTTCCCGAACTGGGCCTAGTCGCTGCCTATTTTAGGCTTATTCTCACTTCTCAGGGTCCGAAATTTGGGGTGTTAGAATCAGATCTCTCTTTCTCTCTTGGTTTGGTTCTGGTTTTTCCTTTGTTAATGGCAATGAACTGAATGAAGCCAAGGAGCATGGATTATCATGGGAATTAAGGGTCCTGTCCGACGCAAAAGTGGAGCAGATTGATGAGTATAGGTGTTGTGAGGCTCAAGATGTATGGGTGTTGCAGGTCTTCCTAACCTTGCGTGAACAGTCAAGACCGAGACGAGATGACACGTTGAGAAGTATGGCTAATGGATTTTTGTTGTCAGTGTCTTCTATGTCAGCGTTTTTTCCGAACGGGGAGAAGGATACTGATGATAGAAGCAATGAGCTGGTTTAAATAAAGGTGATGAGTTTTTAAATCATGGGCCATATGTTGTATGTACGTGTGAATCTGGATGTCGAATGGATGTTGGGCCAATCAACAACAAAAATAAAATAAAAATAATAGCGGGTCGGGTGGCATATATATTAGGCCTATGGAAGTGTACGTGTATATGAACTTGATGTCTCAATTAAATAAAAAGAGGGTATAGCACAAAAAAAAAAAAAAAAAAGGGTGTATGTGTGTTCCAAAATTATCTCTTGCAAAAAAATTTCTTGGTTTTATTTACAAGGAAATAAATTCCTAATTTTCCAAATAATTAATTTAATCATTTGGCCAAATTCCACCGTTTAATTCCCATGTATTATTTCTATAATTTTTAGGCATAATTTATTCTTTATTTGAATTATTCTTTTTCCAAAATAAATTAAGGAAAAAATAAGCCTAAATTTACAAATAATTATTCTCACAATTATTTATCCTCAATTTATGGAAAAATATGCCTTAAATTTCAATAATTAATTTCATAATTATTTTTGGCAAATTTCACCATTCAATTTCTCTTATAATATTCAAATTCCAAATCCCAAAATTTGAGATGTTACAATGTTGCTGGCAGCAATGATGGGGATGAGCAAAATGAAGGAACAAGAAGCCAGCATGGTAGCGCAGTGTTTGCAGCACAAAAGAGGCGTAAAACCAATAGAATAAATGATGCAGATGATATAATTGGATCTGGTGTGTCTCAGTCTTTATCTACTACTAACTTTAGAAGAGTAACTCGAAGGTCTGCTCGTCTAATGTGAATACTGGCCCACCCTTTTGACTTGTATATTTTGTTGCCGACAACTGTGCCCATTTAGATCAGCCTGAGTGGAGAGTTGATTTTGCGCTTTACAAGATAAGAATGTGAGTGTAGTTTTGTCTGGTAAAGTGCAAAATTATCTTAGATGGTGCTCTCAAACAAGTTGTTGACATATTCTGATTTTTGAACTGTGTCATGGAGATGCTCCCTAATTAATTTGCAGTGAATACCATACGTGGTAAGAGAGGATGAATGAAAGTGTAATACTCCCTCAGGTCCATTTTATAAGAGGTTTAAAAAGAAATTTTGATCATTTTTTTAAGACGTTTTGATAGCTTTAGTGAGAATATTTATACCAACGAAGCAAAGTGGACGGGGGAGTTCATTTCTCTCGTAACAATATTATGAGAACTTCTCACACACAAGAAACCATATGAAAATTTTAATAATTATATCTTATATTTAAAATAGAGAACTTCTCATGGTTAAAAAAGTGAGAAAAATCTTAATAACCAAAACAAAATGAATGGGAAGTTCACTTCTTAACGAAAGATATTGTGAGAACTTCTCATAGATAAGGAACCGTGGAAAAATTGTGATAACGTCCTTGTTTGGAGGAATTAAATGTGTGAATAGAATTTTAGTTTGTTAGACCTAAAAGTTTTGTTTCCCAGGGCTTCCAAACACTCAAGAGAGCAAAATAATTCAGAAATTCATTTCTTATGAATAAAATATTGTGAGAATTCTTCAGGGAGGATGAACCCAGAAGAAATTCTCAAAGAATATTTCTCTGAGAAAAATACGTCGCGAAAATGCCCCTACGCTCTCAAGGTTATTTTTCTCATGGGTGATAATTTGTTCCCGTGAATATTCAAGAAACGTTCACCTGCTTTTAGAACAATTTTATGTTCTTGAAAAAAAAAAAATTTGTGGTTTTTGGTTCTTATAGTTTCATAAGGACTTGGTCTAAGTGAGACCAAGTGCTTATGAAACTATATTTTCAAATTTACCCTCATGCACTATGGCTTTAGGAAGGTACTAATAGAATTTGACTCAGCTTATTGTTTTTGGGATATGATATTGTCACTACTAATGTCACTACCACTTTTTTTTCGTTAGATCAGAATCTCAATAGGAGAGAGAAATGATAAAGGTAAATGAGATTCTCATGTAACGGTGAAAAAATGGTAATGACATTAGTAGTGACCAAAATTGGTAATAATAATATCCTACCCATTATGTTTTTATGATCAAATGATTTTCTTGTACCAAAAGACTACAATCAATTCGAAAATTGGGATGCTATAAAGAGACGTATATTTGAAAGCTGTATGTACGCTGTAAATTTTGAACAAATAGATCATCACAACGAATATGAAATCCGAAAGGATACAAAGAAGAACTTGAAATTGGGAAAAAAAAAAATGTCAAAGAGATATTACATTGGTGTAATAATCAAAATCATTATCCTCAACCCTCTTCAAAAGCCTGAGCAAACTCTCAGTCGCCAAAATAGCCTTGGGATTCACATCATGCTATGTTGCTCACAACCCTCGCCATAAGGTTGTGGGAGTAGAGGATGAGACTGAGGATACAACAAATTCCCCTCATCCTAGTTGGGGTATCTTACCGGAGCAGCAGGAGTTACAGCAGGATTCACATCCTCCGTCTTCGGAGTTTCAATTGGAACATCCCAATTCGAAGTTGTTGCATAAGGCGGTCAGTTCATTGGCTCAGCGGATAGATAACATGGAGACTTGTATGCGACTTCAGAGGGAAGAGGATGCCCGGCTTAACCGGGAGGATATGGAAGTCGGAACGCCATATGGCGCCAAGACGAACAGAGACGGATTAGACAGGAGTTGGAAGAACGTCTCGTACATAAGGAGAAACCGGCCCGGAA
Source organism: Acacia acuminata (assembly GCA_019022655.1). NCBI lineage: Eukaryota > Viridiplantae > Streptophyta > Magnoliopsida > Fabales > Fabaceae > Acacia > Acacia acuminata. The sequence continues at coordinate 1,221,049 of JAFJYI010000224.1, forward strand.
TCCGAGGCGTGATGGAGCGAGCCCAAGCCGGGCAGTCGTCTCAACATCGGTTCACACCGAGATAGAGGAGCCCGGTGAAGAAGAGAACGAACGAGAGAGGGCTCCTATTCCGGTGACCGAGGTAAGAGCCGGAAAGGGAAGCTAGGAAGATATCGTTGCTCGAGGAGCGGGTTAGGATGTTGGAGCATCCCGCCCCAAACATCGGTCATGATGCAAGTAGGCCAAGCCGAGTTAGTGACACTACGGCCACCGAGGTCAATAACAATGTTCACCGGGTTGACGAAACCGACTTAGCCCATGACAAGGTAAAGCAACCGGCCGTGAACCCGAACTGTAATAAGGATGAGGCGACACCCCCATCGAGTGGCATGCCCAAGACGGACGGAGAAGGACCTGGTGGTGAGAACGTATTGAGCCAGTCTTTAGATGAAATAATGGCCGCAGTGTATCCCAAGGGGTTGGACTCAAGGGAGTTACCGAAATACGATGGAAGCCAGGACCCGTTCAATCACGTGAACAACTTCAAGTTGGAAATCGGGGTTAAAGGAATCGTGGGGCATGTTGTTCCGCGGTTGTTCGCAGGAACTCTAAGGGGGCCGGCGTAGGACTGGTTCCACTCTCTTCCGTTGCGATCTATTAATAGTATGAAATCTTTGGAGCACAAGTTTTTGCTAAACTTTGCCACAAGTCGGAAACAACCAAAGACCGAGTTCCATTTGGACCGGTGAAGCATTTGCCGGGGAGACATTGCAAAAGTATCGGCGCGTTTTAAGGATACGGCTCTTCAGGTGCCCGATTTGAAAGAGGATGTGCACCTCCATTGTGTCATAGCTGGTCTTAGTGGTTCATCTCATTTGAAAAGATTCGTGCTGAAACATCGTCCAGCAACCCTAGCAGAATTCCGGGATAAGGCCAAAACTTATACGGAGCTCGAACGAGATGGAAATCTTTGAATCAAGTGCCCGAGAGAGGGCCAAGAGCCCCCCAAGAGGCAAAGAGCGACATAATGGGCGTCGGCAGGATTCTCGTGGACGAGGTAGTGATAGCAAAATGATTGGGGGGAAGTCGGGAGGAAGTTTTGACCGGTATACCCCGTTGAATATCTCCTGTGCACAAAACGGAAGGAGGTCTCGAACCGAGATGAAGGAGGTTGAACGACCTCGGCTCATGAGGAGAGGGGCTACCTTGGATAAAACCCGGTATTGCGAATTTCATGACCAGCATGGCCACACCACGGATAGTTGCTGGGATCTGAGGGATGCTGTTGAAAAGTTTGTTCATGACGGAAAACTCTGCAAGTACGTGATTCAAACCCAGGGACGGAGAAACTAGAAGCGGCATAAGGATCAAAGCAAAAGCCCGCCTTTAGAAAAGAAGAGGCGAGGCCGGAGTAAGAAGACCAGCGTCAGTGACGAAGAATTCCCCGACTCCAAGTTTGACTGTAATGTTATTAGCGGAGGATTCGGGGAGGTGGAGACTCTACAAATAAGCGAAAAGAGGTACCCGAGGGAGGTACTTTCCATTAGAGACCATCCGGAGTTCAAGAAAGATGTGTCAAAACTAGAATCCCCGGTGCTTAGTTTTACTAGGCAGGACTTGGAGGACGTGCCCCCAGGTCATCATGATGGGCTGGTAATCACCGGAACAGTTGGGGATTATTGTGTTAAGAAAATCTTCATTGACAACGGTAGTGCGGTCGACATTATCTTATGGGACGCATTCAAGCGCATGAGGCTTGACCCTGAAAACCTAAGGCCATGTCAGACGACCTTGACCGGATTCAATGGGCAGGACACTCGTCCTAAGGGTTACATAGATTTGAAGTTGACCTTAGGAACAAGAGAAGCTTTTAAGACGGATCAAGTCAGGTTTATAGTGGCTGATTTTCCTTCAACGTATAACATCATTTTGGGACGACCGACCATTCATGACTGGGATATGTTGGTATCCTCAAAGCACCAGAAGTTGAAGTTGGTCAATAGTAAGAACCAGGTCATCACGGTAAAGGGCAACCAAAAGGAGTCCTGGCAATGCTATTACAATACGGTTAGAGCCTCTAAGGGCGGTTGGAAACGACTTCCAATAAATACAAGGATGCTTCGGCCAAGGCCGATGTAGAATGAGAGTCTGTCAATTCGGTAGAGTTGGATTTGAGTGAAGAAGAAAAGATGAAAAAGTCAGAACCAAGTGGCGAATTGGTGGACCTCGTGTTGGGATATGAGCCTGGCCGGAGCAACCAAAATCGGTAAGAGTTTGGACCCGAGGTCCCGGGACAGCTGGAGGAGTTCTTGCGAGTAACAAAGATGTCTTTACGTGGCAACCCTCGGACATAACCGGAGTAGATCCCAAGTTTTCTTGTCATAGGTTGGCTATTTGTCCGGGTCAACCCCGGTCTCCCGAGAAGAAAAGGAAAATCGGTGATGGCCGTGGAAAGCCTTAGAGGCTCATGTGGACGAATTGTTGGCAGCCGGTTTCATCGTGAGGTGCAATATACTACATGGTTGTCAAATGTCGTTATGGTTAAAAAGCCAAACGGTAAATGGAGGGTATGCACCGACTATAAGGATTTGAATAAGGTGTGCCCAAAAGATTCCTTCCTATGCCAAATATAGACCAAGGTTGGTGGACAATTCCCGGGTTCCAATTGCTTTCCTTTATGGATGCTTATTCCGGGTACAATCAAATAGCTATGCACCCCGAGGATCAGGAAAAAACCGCTTTCATCACGGATAGGGCTAATTATTGTTATAATGTTATGCCGTTTGGACTGAAGAATGCCGGGGCTACTTATCAGAGAATGATGAATCGAGTGTTTGAAGATCAACTCGGGAAGGATGTCGAAGTTTATATAGATGATATGATTGTTAAGTCCGTGCACGCAACAAGCCACGTGCAGGATTTGCAACAGACATTTGACAAGCTCAGGAAATACCATATCTGTTTAAACCCGGCGAAGTGTGCTTTTGGGGTCCCGGTGGGGAAATTCTTAGGTTTCCTGTTAACACATAGAGGAATCAAGATGAACTCGGAAAAATGCCAAGTCGTGTTGGATATCCAGGTTCCGTGAACTAAGAAAGAGGTGCAACAACTAACTGGCAGACTAGCAGCGTTAACTCGCTTCCTACCAAAGTCAGCAGAAAATTCGCTCCCTTTCTTTAAGTTACTAAAGAAAAAGGCTTCGGGTGGATGGAACCAGGAGTGTGAGGAGGCGTTTGCAAAAATCAAGTAGTGCTTATCCGCTCCACTGGTGTTATCAAGGCCAGAACCCGGGGAGAGTTTGATCTTGTATTTGTCTGTCGGGGAAGAGGCAGTGAGCGCCGTTTTGGTCAGAGAGACTGAGGAAGGCCAGAGTCCGGTGTACTTTGTAAGTCGGGCACTGCAAGGTTTAGAGTTGAGGTACCAAAAGCTAGAAAAGATGGCTTTCACATTACTCATTACAGCACGACGTCTACGTCCATATTTTCAGAGCCATCATATTTTTGTGCGCACCGGTCAACCGATTAGACAGATTCTTCACAAGCCAGATTTGGCGGGACGAATGGTTAGCTAGGCTATCGAGTTGTCCGAGTTCGACATAACGTATGAAGCTCGGCATGCAATTAACTCACAAGCATTGGCTGATTTTGTGATGGAACTTACCCCTTCGGAAGGAGGGGGAAGAGGACACAGAGACTTGGAGGATGTTCGTAGATGGATCCTCAAACGAGAAGGGAAGTGGAGCTGGAATAATTATAGAAATTCCAGAAGGATTATCAGTGGAGCATTCCCTTCGTTTTGATTTCAAAACGTCTAACAATCAGGCGGAGTATGAGGCCTTAATTGCAGGGTTGCTTCAGGCCAAAGAGAATGGGGCCAGGAAAGTTCATGTTTCTACTGACTCCCAATTGGTAGCTTCGCAGATCGACGGGACGTATCAGGCTAAGGGCCCCTTCATGGTTTAATATTTGGGGAGAGTGCGGCAGATTATGGCTGAGTTCGACAAAGTGGAAGTAGCGCACATTCCAAGGGGAGAGAATATTAGGGCAGATATTTTGTCTAAACTGGCAAGTACAAAGAGCCCCGGAAATCATCGCACAGTAGTTCAACAAAACTTGTCAGAACCAAGCTGCGTAATGGTCATTTCGGAGGTGACTGATTGGAGGAAGCCAATCGCCGATTACCTGGAACGAGGAATTCTCCCGGTTGAAGCGAGAGGCAAAGAAGTTAGTGAGAATGGCAGCATCATACACCATGATTGGGGAGGAGTTATACCGGAAAGGTTTTCATTCTCCAATGATGAAATGTCTCAGTACGGCCGAAGCCAGATATGTGCTGTATGAAATACATGAGGGAATCAACGGACACCATATGGGCGATAAAGCTTTGGCGTGTAAAGCGGTTTGGGCCGGCTTCTTTTGGCCGACTATGGCAGCAGATGCTAAAGAGCATGTACGCTTGTGTAAAAGCTATCAGAAGCACGGTAAAGTGATCCAGATTCCACCATCAGAGTTAAGCCATATCTCGGCTCTGTGGCCGTTCTACAAATGGGGCATGGATTTGTTAGGACCCTTTAAGTCGGCGTCAGGGCAGTTGTGTTGGCTTATAGTGGCCGTGGATTACTTCACAAAATGGATAGAGGCAGAACCATTGGCAACCATAACCTCGGCCCGAGTTCAGAAGTTTGTAAAGAGAAATATCATTTCCCGTTTTGGGATCCCGGCTGGGGTTATCACGGATAATGGAACCCGGTTCAGCGACAAGGGTTTCCGGGAGATGATGGTCGACTATCACATTGAGTTACATTTTACTGCCGAGCATCGCGGTCAATGGGCAAGCCGAGGCGGCAAACAAGGTTACCCTTGACGGATTGCGAAAGCGGATGGAAGAGGCTGAGTCGGACTGGGTAGAGCGCTTATATCGTGTGCTATGGGGACTTCGGACGTACGTGCATACAAGAACCAAAGAAACCCCATTTAGACTTACTTACTACTGCGAGGCAATGATCCGGCCGAAATCGGTGAACCCTTATGGAGGAGGGTCAATGCTCTCAATGAGGAAGGCCAAAACAATGAAGCTATCTCGGTGGAGCTAGATCTAATAGATGAAGCCTGGGTTACAGTACTTTGCAGGGAATTGGCAGCTAAACGACTTATTGCCAACAGGTATAACAAGAAGGTCAGACCCCAGAGTTTTGACAAAGGCAACCTGATAATTGAATATTTCATACACTACTTTTTGTCTCTTGATTTATAATTTAGGACTCTTTAGCTAATAAATAATGGCTTTTATACTTATTTGGGCCTTGGGCCTTTTATTATATTTTAGCCATTATTTAATAATAAATTCCAGTTTTACATTGCTTCACCATTTTTACCATAACTCTTGAACCAGACATCGGATTTGCCTCATTTTTGTCTCATATTTCAGATGATTCAGAGAGCTACAATTGTTATGAAGACATGAAGAGCAAATTCGGACAAGAGGGCGGTTGATTTTGGAGCCGAAGTCATATGTATTTTTGGGCTCGAATTTTGTAATTAAAGCCCATTTTATTTTATTTTCGTTCGGGCCCGACTTGTGGATTGGAGCCCCATTTCGTTTTGCCATTTTAGGTTAAGTGAGGCAGCAGCCACAAACACATTCTCATTCACGTTTTTAGATAGTTTTGAATCAAATACGAAGTTTTATTTTTCTCATCTCTGTTCTTCCTCCGTTCATCGTGTTCTTCGTGTTCATGATGAACTTCTTCATTGTTCGATTTTCGTTCGCATAATCATGACTAGCTAAGCTACTGTGATTGACCCATGGATTGAGGATTCCACTATCCAGAGGACTCGTTCTTAACGGTAACAAATTCGTTTCTGTTTTGTAATTTCGGATTCGATTTACTTTCGGATTGGGTGTTAGATTTAACGCCCAGATCGACATTTCCCAAGGACGTAGTTCGAACTAGGTTAAAGTATCATTGTACGATCGTACGAGATACGCCACCGATTCGAATAAATTCTGGACGATTGTTCGATTGAGGGAATTTCGGGCAAATGCGAGATTTCGGTTTGCCCAGAGTCGATCACGAGTTCGGTTATAATCTTTTGGCCCGAGGAAGGGAAGTGGTGGAATTCAAATCTGGGTTAATCTTCGTTTATCTGTTTAATCTGTGTTCACTTCGTTCGTTATGTTATTTCATTTTTATTCTCTTTGAATCAAAACCCCCAATTTTTTTCGTTTTATTGTTGTTCGAATTGAACCGATCATGAATTCGTTGGGAAACGACCCAGGTTACATTATACCGCAAATCCTTTTCTAATCTGGTTATTTTGGGAGATTACGGCAAATCTCTGTCAAAATATGGCGCCGCGGGAATTTGCATCGGTTTGATTAGTAATGATAGTGTAAATAGCTTCGTTTTCGGTAGTTTAGGTGGTTTCGGGACTCGGGACAGAAATTTTTCGACCCGGATCACTCAAACCAGGTCTTATTCACAAGGAATTGGGCATTCTAAGAAAGAGTCACTCTCTTTGGGAGTGAGGTATGCCCTATTTTCCCCAAATTCCAACGTTTAGACCACTTTTTCGCTGTTTTAATTTCTGATTTCATGATTTCTACTAGTCAGTTTTTTTCGGAGTATCTCCGATTTGGCTGAAATTTGGTCCAGTGATAGAAAATGGCCTATCTCGCAACGCACATCGAAAATCTTGATTTTCCATGTGCTAAGCTCCGTTTTGCCAAATTCCATCGTTTAGACCACTTTTTCAATTTTTGAAGTTTTTTTATTCCATTTTTGGGTTCCCCAATGGTCTAGGAGTTGCCCTGTCCAAGTCCCAAAAATTTTAAAAATCATTTGATAGTGTTTCTGGACTTGTTTAGGTCAATTTCTACCATAGGTTTTTGTTTTTGTGTTTGCTTTTGTGTGTTCTAGTGTTTTTCTACTTTATACCACTTTTAGTGGCATTTTCGTAATTCGATTGGCTGGTGGCATTTTCGTAATTCTGATTTTTTTGTAGATTCGCCTTGTGACTATGCCGCATGAGTACTAGGAGCACTATCAATGCGGAAGACTTGTTGCCATTTGATCCCGAAATAGAAAGGACAATTCTTCCGCTAGAAGAGTTGTTAGGCTAAGTCGTGGGATTAATACCGAATGGACATTGCACTTGAGTCCGATTGTGGCCATTCGATTGTGTCCATACTTGTTGATCTTTCCGATTGTGTTTCGATAGTACTTCGATAGTCTTGTTGTTTACACCGATTCTAGTAGCAATTTTCCTAACTCGAAATTATGGCGGAAGAACAGAAAATCGGCCTACTTTAAAGGAATTGAATGAACCCGATGTTAATTATCAACCTTTGTGCATTCAATATCCCGCCCTTGCTTTGCTAACTTTGAGCTTAAATCTGGTCTAATACACTTCGCCTAAGTTTCATGGTCTTTCGGGTGAGTGTGCCATTAAGCATTTGAAGGAATTCCATCTAGTGTAAAGACAATGAAACCACATGCAATTGATGAAGATCAAATCAAACCGAGAGCTTTTCCTTTCTCATTGGAAGGTGGAGCCAAAGATCGGGTTGTTGTACCTTCGGCCTTCATCTATTGGGAGTGGAAAATTTGAGGTTCGAGGTTATTTATGGAGAAATATTTCCCTTCTTCAAGAGCGACGCGATCAAGAAGGAAATTGCCAACATTAAGCAAGTCAACGGGGAGACTTTGTATGAGTCTTTGGGAGAGGTTCAAAAGGTTGTGTGCAAGCTGTCCACACCACCGAGATCTCGAGAAAGACTTGATTACCCATTTCTATGATGGTCTGCTACCCGGTAGACAAAGGTTTGGTGGATGCTTCTAGTGGTGGGGCTCTACGTAATAAGACACTCGAAGATGCCCGAGAATTGTTATCCGAGATGGCGGCCAACTCTCGGCAATTTGGCACTAGGGCCAATAGTACTCCTGTTTACCATGTTCAAACACCTCCGTCCAAGTATGATTCTCGAGATTAGAGAATAGACTTGATGATCCGACCTCTCTCGTGAGGCAAGCGTGTATGACACAGTACAATCTTCTCCTCTTCGATTGGGTACTCATGTGGGTTCGTTCCGACCCTTACCATTCTACCGACTCTTGCCCTACCTTGCATGATCCCGTTTATCAAGACCAATCGTAGCTTCGTGGGTGCTTTTCCGGGAAAGCCACAATACCAGCAGAATAATGCCTTCTCCAACACCTACAATCCTGGTTGGAGAAATCACCCCAATTTCCGTTGAAACCAGAAATCGAACCGAGTAACCAATATCAGCAAAATTCGGGAATTACCAACGAGAGACGAGTATAGACCACGAGAATTTCCAACAAGCAATCTGCACCTCCTTTGCCTTTGCTAGCACCATCTCCTCGACCAGCCATATGTGCACCTCCACAGCAACACAACAACAAAGCTAGTAGTAGTGGTAGTGGTGGTTCCTCCCTTGAGGATATGATGAAGCAATTTGTCATGACCAATATGCGGTTCCAAGAACCGACACTTCCATTCGAGTTTGCAAACACAGATTGGGCGTTGGCAACCTCATTGAACCAGCTTCAACCTCGGGGATCCAACACTCTTCCTTCACAAACAATTCCTAATCCTAAGGGGAATGTGAGTGCTATCTCCCTTCGTTACGGCAAGCAATTGGAGGAACCTAAACCATTTGCATGTGACTTCCACATCGAAAGAGAGTCGAAAATGTGAAGATTGACTCTAAAAATAAAAAGGCAGCAGCAAGGTGAAGAGGAAGACATCCCCATTCCTCTTCCTTTCCCTCGAGAGCGGTTCAATCTAAGAAGTTGGCGAGAAAAAGCACAAGAGAAGGATATACTTGAGACATTCGGAAGAGTAGAGATCAACATTCCTCTCTTAGATGCGGTCAAACAAATTCCTAAATATGCCAAGTTTCGAAGGAGTTGTGCACCAATAAGAGGCGGCGAAGGGGAGTGAACGAGTGAGTTTGAACCGAGAATGTATCAAGCACTTATCCAGCCCTACGATGCCTCGCAAGTGCAAGGATCCGGGGACGTTTTCTATCCCTTGCTATTTTGGTAACTATAGATTTGATGATTGCATGCTAGATTTAGGTGCTTCTATTAATGTCATGCCCGCATCTATTTATAAATCTCTTGGTCTTGGTCCTTTACGTCCCATTGGTGTTGTTGTTCGGCTAGCTAATAGGAGTAATGTTCATCCTTCGGGTTTAGTTGAGGATGTATTAGTCAAGGTTAATGAACTGATATTTCCTGCTGATTTTTACATCTTAGATATGGAGGATGAGTCTCCTAGTAGTAGATCACCTATCATTCTAGGGAGGCCTTTCATGAAAACACTAGGACTAAGATAGATGTGCATTCCCGGTACTCTTTCCATGGAGTTTGGTGATATATCTCGTGAATTTCAATATTTTTGATGCCATGAGACATCCTAGGGAAGAACATTCTGTTTTCGCATTGATGTGATTGATGATCTTGTGGATGATGTTATTGCCGATTGGTGTCTTGATTATCCCGATTTTGCATTTGAGAGTGATTCTCCCATTTGTGCATGTGATGATAATGAATGGTGCTCTGTTTGCACCGATTTGCTTAATCTTTGCATTATTTGGTGATTCGACTTGCTTGGTGATTCTACATTACATGTGGATTCGATATTGATTCCGAGTTTAAGCTTCACCCCGATCCTAATGTGCATCCCGATTCGATTTTGATGAGCTTAACTCGATTTTGATGAGCTTGATTCGATGTTAACATTGAGCTATATAGACACGTCCTTCCGTTTCTTTGAATGTGGTTTCGGGCATTTCCGGTGTGATGACATCGAGTTGTTGCAACAACCACCCAAGCTTCTTCCCTCCACCGAGCAACCACCCAAGCTTGAGCTGAAATCCCTTCCGATCACCCGAAGTATGCATTTACGGAGGTGGATGAACAAAGGTTGCCGATCATTGTGGCAAATAATCTTCTTCCCGACCAAGAAGAGAAGTCGCTAAGCTTATTGAGGGCGAACAAGAAAGCCATTGGGTGGACATTAGCCGATATTGTTGGCATCGGCCCTTCCATGTGTATGCATCGCATTCTATTGGAAGAGGACTCTAAACCGTGAGGCAACCCGAGAGACGCCTTAATCCTCTTATCCTTGATGTGGTGAAGAAGGAGGTCACTAAGCTTCGCAAGCCGGTATCATCTATCCCATTTCGATAGCCAAAGTGGGTTAGCCCGGTCCAGTGGTTCCTAAGAAATCCGGAGTCACCGTGGTAGCCAATCGAAGAATGAGCTCATTCCTACTCGAGTTCGAGAATAGTTGGAGAGTTTGCATCGACTATAGGAGACTCAACCAAGCCACTCGCAAGGATCATTACCCTCTACCTTTCATTGATCAGATGTTAGAGCGATTGGCTAGCAAGTCCCATTCTTGCTTCTTGGATGGCTACTCCGGATACTTCCAGATCCATATTGCTTCTGAGGATCGGGAGAAGACGACCTTCACATGCCCCTTTGGAACATATGCCTACCGAAGGATGCCTTTTGGCCTTTGCAACGCACCGGCACCTTTCGGCGTTGTATGGTAAGCATTTTCTCTGAGTTTCTAGAGGACTGCATGGAGGTTTTTATGGATGATTTCACTGTATATGGGTCTGATTTTGATGCATGCTTGGCTAATTTGTCTAGAGTTTTGCATAGGTGTATTGAGTCTAATCTTGTGCTGAATTATGAGAAGTGTCACTTTATGGTTGAGTCGGGTATAGTCTTGGGACACATAGTGTCTAGGAAAGGGATTGAGGTAGATCCCGCTAAGATAGATGTAATTCTTGCTTTGCCTTACCCCGCATCCGCGGGAAGTTCGCTCTTTTCTTGGTCATGCAGGTTTCTATCGACGTTTCATTCGGGATTTCAAAGCAAGATTGCCCGACCCTTGTCCAACCTTTCGCATAAGGACACCGACTTTGTATTTGATGATGCTTGCAAGGCGGCCTTCGATCATTTGAAGCGTTGCACGACTACAATTTGTGATCCAAGCCCCGATTGGTGCCTCCCCTTCGAGTTGATGTGTGATGCTTCCAACTATGCGGTTGGTGCTATCTTGGCACGCGAGTTGAAAGAGCATCTCATGTGATTGCATATGCCTCCAAGACTTTGGATCCGCCTGACCCAATTACACCACTACCGAAAAGGAGTTGTTGGCTATTGTATTTGCTTTTGATAAGTTTAGGTCATATCTGCTAGCAAGTAGAGTAATAGTTTTCTCTGACCATGCTGCTTTGAAGTTTCTTTTGAAAAAGACAGATGCTAAGCCTCGACTCATTCGGTGGATGTTATTGCTCCAAGAGTTCGATGTTGAGATTCGAGACAGAAGTGGAGCACAAAGCGGGTAGCGACCACTTGAGTCGCATCACTCATTCTCCCTCTCACCCCTCTTCTATTCGGGATGATTTCCACGATGAGCGGCTTCTACGGCTACAAGGTAAGCTTCCATGGTATGTCGATCTAGTTAACTACTTGGTAGCCGGTGTTTTGCCGTAGATTCCACTAGGGCCCAAACCCTTAAATTAAAGAGTGAGTCTAAATATTATGTTTGGGATGACCCTTATCTCGTGGAAATTTTGTAGTGACCAAGTACTTAGGAGATGTGTGCACGATCATGAGTTTCACTCTATATTGCATTTTGCTCATGCTTCGCTTTGTGGTGGTCACTTTGGACCCCAAAGAACTGCTAGGAAAGTATTAGATAGTGGATTATTTTGGCCTTCATTGTTTCATGATTCCCATCTATTTTGTAAGTCATGTGATAACCGTCGAGAGCAGGAGTATTTCCGTAGGCATGAGATGCCCCTAACCCTATATTGTTTTGTGAGATCTTTGATGTTTGGGGTATTGATTTTATGGGTCCATTTCCGCTTCATTTGGTTATACTTACATACTTATTTGTTGTTGATTATGTCTCGAAATGGGTTGAGGCGAAAGCCACCAGGACTAATGATTCTTCTGTGGTGGTGGATTTTGTTAGGTCTAACATTTTCTCGGGTTTGGCATTCCTAGAGCTATTATCGGTGACCAAGGCTCCCATTTTTGCAACCGAAGCATGGGTGCCTTGTTATGCAAGTATGGAGTGCTTCACAAGGTCTCCACAAGATACCATCCTCAAACCAACGGTCAAGCTGAAGTCTCAAATAGAGAGATTAAGCAAATCCTTCAAAAAGACCGTTTACTCTACCCGAAAGATTGGAGTAAGCGATTAGAGGATGCTTTGTGGGCATATCGTACCGCCTACAAGACTCCGATTGGGATGTCTCCTTATCGGCTTGTCTTTGGTAAGGCATGTCATCTTCCGGTTGAGTTGGAGCATCAAGCCTATTGGGCCATTAAAAACGGTGTAACATGGATTTGGCCAAGTCCGGGATGGAGCGGAAGTTACAATTGCAAGAGTTGGATGAGCTTAGATTGGATGCCTATGAAAGCTCGCGGTTATACAAGGAAAAGACTAAGGCATTCCATGATAAGCATATTCGAGGAAAGAATTTTCTCGTGGGCCGAAAGTTCTTCCGTTTAACTCCCGTTTGAAGTTTATGCCTGGTAAGCTTCGATCTAAATGGGATGGCCCTTTTGAGATCACTAACATTTTTCCATTTGGTGCTTTGTTGAGCTATGTGATCCACCCACGGGACTAACCTTTAAGGTTAATGGGCATCGCCTCAAGCCATTTCATGAGGGATCCCACAGCGGCTCGAGGAAGCAGAGATTCTCCTCATTGATGCCACTTATCCTCCATAAACCCCTTGGGGAGTATTCTTCTTTCTTTCTCCCTCTTTCTTCTATTTGTTTTCCTTTTTCTACTTTGCTTTTTGAAATAAATACAGTCTCTCTTTCTATGATTGCTCCATATTATGAACTTGGACATTTTGGTTTTAATGGATCATTCTGTTTGGTCTGTCATTCTTGACTCTTCGATTACATGTCTTGGTAGTTGATTTGATGTTGTTGATTGCCTAAGTTGGTATTGACCTTGTGAGGTTTTGGGCTGCATGAATGGAATTCATCTTTTGCCATTCTTTCTTTCATGTGTGCATCTGCTCATGATTTGTGTTCTCTAGAACTTGCTCCTTTTCTTTTTGAAACTACATTTTTCATTTAAGTGCATAAGTATGATGGAAGCTTGTTTTCTTTCTTTTATTTTCCTCACTTTGGCCAAATAGCCTTTCCCTTGCATTATGATTCCTTTGCTAGCCCTTTGTGCCTTTTTGACTCATTCTTTTCAAAGCTACATTATAAGCCCAAGCGAAAAACCATTTTATTCTGCACCTTGAAAATTTATTGAGCATTGGTTTCACCTTGGTTTTGTGTTTAAGTGTGGGGGTTGCTCGGGAGTGCAACAATTTAAGTATGGGGGGGTGTTTGCTTTTGTCATTGTGATTATGTATATATAGTATAGTTTTTTTTTTTCTCAAAAAAAAAATGAAAAAAAAAGAAAAAGAAAGAAAGAAAGAAAGAAAAGAAAAAAAAAAAAAAAAGAAAAGCAAGAAAAGCAAAAAAAAAAAAAAAAAAAGAAAAGAAAGAAAAGCAAAAGAAAAAAAAAGAGAAAAAGAAAAAAAAGAGAAGAAATATAGAAAGAAAATACATAGAAAGAAAGGAGATATATAAGTAAAATAAAAATTTTCTTACATAGAGAATGATTGTGTTAATTAGTGCTCTTTTTAATTTCCTTGGTGCTTAACCTCTCATTCCATACTATTACCTACCTTCACCCTAACCCCATTACAACCTTTCATAACAAGCTCTCTTGATTTGTGCATGCATGTGTTATGAGTAGTGGAGACGTAGAAATTGAGCAAGCTTATGGTAGAGCAAATTTCTTGAGTAGAATTTGAGCGATACACTTATTTACCTTAAACACTTGAGAGATTGATTGATTGATTGATTGAGCGCATCATTTGAGAGACCATCTTATGTGATTAGCATCATTAATTGAGATTACCATGAATTGTAATTTGAGATGAAGGGATTGTGGTCTTGATTGATTGATCTTTTGGAGCTTTGTGTCCCTTGTTCAATTTTTGCATTGTTAGCAATTTTTAGAAAAGAAGAGTTTCTCCTTTAGGTCTTTTTTTTGAATTTTGCTCGGGAGTGCAAAAACATAAGTGTGGGGGAATTTGATAATTGAATATTTCATACACTACTTTTTGTCTCTTGATTTATAATTTAGGACTCTTTAGCTAATAAATAATGGCTTTTATACTTATTTGGGCCTTGGGCCTTTTATTATATTTTAGCCATTATTTAATAATAAATTCCAGTTTTACATTGCTTCACCATTTTTACCATAACTCTTGAACCAGACATCGGATTTGCCTCATTTTTGTCTCATATTTCAGATGATTCAGAAAGCTACAATTGTTATGAAGACATGAAGAGCAAATTCGGACAAGAGGGCGGTTGATTTTGGAGCCGAAGTCATATGTATTTTTGGGCTCGAATTTTGTAATTAAAGCCCATTTTATTTTATTTTCGTTCGGGGCACGACTTGTGGATTGGAGCCCCATTTCGTTTTGCCATTTTAGGTTAAGTGAGGCAGCAGCCACAAACACATTCTCATTCACGTTTTTAGATAGTTTTGAATCAAATACGAAGTTTTATTTTCTCTCATCTCTTCTTCCTCGTTCATCGTGTTCTTCGTGTTCATGATGAACTTCTTCATTCTCGTTCGATTTTTGTTCTGCATAATCATGACTAGCTAAGCTACCGTGATTGACCCATGGATTGAGGATTCCACTATCCAGAGGACTCGTTCTTAACGGTAACAAATTCGTTTCGTTTTGTAATTTCGGATTCGATTTACTTTCGGATTGGGTGTTAGATTTAACGCCCGAGATCGACATTTCCCAAGGACGTAGTTCGAACTAGGTTAAAGTATCATTGTACGATCGTACGAGATACGCCACCGATTCGAATAAATTCGGGACGATTGTTCGGTTGAGGGAATTTTCGGGCAAATGCGAGAGATTTCGGTTTGCCCAGAGTCAATCACGAGTTCGGTTATAATCTGTTTTCGTCGAGGAAGGGAAGTGGTGGAATTCGAAATCCCGGGTTAATCTTGTTTATCTGTTTAATCTGTGTTCACTTCGTTCTGTTATGTTATTTCATTTTTATTCTCTTTGAATCAAAACCCCCAATTTTTTCTTGTTTTATTCTTTGTTCGAATTGAACCGATTGCGAGTCGTTGGGAAACGACCCGGGTTACATTATACCGCAAATCCTTTTCTAATCTGGTTATTTTGGGAGATTACGGCAAATCTCTGTCACAACCTCGTCCTTCGCCGAGCCGACATAGGCAACAAGAATGCCAGTCAGGGCAAGCTCGCGGCAAATTGGGAAGGTCCGTATCGAGTAACAGAAAACTTGGGCAGAGGCGCCTACCAGCTTGAGACTTTGGAGAAGAAGCCCATTAGGCGGACTTGGAATACTGACAAGTTAAAGGCATATTATAGCTAGAAGTCAGTCCAGACCAATGAGTAGAGTAGCTAAGAAGCTGTGAACCCGTAGGGCATCATGTAATGACGGCATGGCCGAATCATGTTCTCTATTTTAATGAATACTGGGCCTAGGAGCCCATGTTCAGAACAATTATTTTTGTTGTGTTCAAGTCATGGTAATCAGGAAGGAAATTGAGGTGCACAAACCCGTTTCTGGAAATCCTGTTCAAAGTAAACACAGAGGAAATTGAGGTCTATAAACCCGTTTCTGACAGTCATATACAAATTAAACGTGTAGGATTCCGAGGTATAGAAAGCCCGTTTCCAGAAATCACGTTGATAAAGGGACATGTATAAATTCATGGCCAGAAAGCCAGTTTTTATAAAACATGCCCAAAATATAGAGGTCTGGACTATGGGTGCACACGCCAATTTTCAGAACCACGAACGAAATAAACATGTAGAAATCTATGGTGCGAACACCAATTTTTCAAAAATCGTGTAAGCAGGCACGAATTATTGGGCATACACACCTAATTGTCGTAGCATGCATGAAGTCATGGTCAACAAACCAGTCTTCGCAAGGCCTATAAGAGCCAAACCAAAGAGAACTTTCAAACCGGTTTCAAAAAATTCTCATGTGATAGCGCAAAGCCAGAAATGGCAGACGTTAATCAAACTATCCGGGATAACCGAATAGGCTAACGTACTGATCTTGATCAAGTCGGGGTGTTAAAACTTTAAAAAATAAAGTTGAAAACATTTGACGGGTTTATTACTATTGCAAGCGAGCAAGTTCAGCGAATTGGCGAAATTGATAAGTGTTAAAAAAAAACCGATCAATGCATGAAGGAATCAAATAACTTAAGGAAAATAAGTGCGGTGAAAGGTATATCGTCGAGGCCGGAGCCCAAATCACTTTACAAATCAAAAGCCAGGTTATAACCACGGCAACAAACATGTAGCAAGCAAAAGAGGAA
This sequence comes from Acacia acuminata, assembly GCA_019022655.1. Classification (NCBI taxonomy): domain Eukaryota; kingdom Viridiplantae; phylum Streptophyta; class Magnoliopsida; order Fabales; family Fabaceae; genus Acacia; species Acacia acuminata. The sequence goes on from JAFJYI010000224.1 coordinate 1,237,491, forward strand.
AACTGTACATAGGCTTAGGGGGGATGATGGATTCCTCCTCACCTTCCTCGTTCTCCTCTTCTTTGTCTTCGTCAGCTCCGGGGGGAATTAGTTTCCCTTTTTCACTAACATATGCTTGAAAGTGTAACTCGGAGGTGTTCAGAGGGATGTTGGAATTGAGGACTCGGAGTTGCGCCACGACATTGTTGAAGGACTGTACAGCAGCGCTGGCATATCTCAAAAGTTGTCCTTTGGCCGCCAGAAGTTCCTCGTCCTTCGTCTTTAGCACGTCTTTGACATGGTCCCTATCGGATTGTGCTTTCTCTATTAGCAGCATGTCATTGGTGCGGAGGTCCTCCAACGGTGTACATCCATGTTCGCCAGGGCCAGTTTCTCCTCGAATTGAGACAACTTGGCTTTAAGCATTTTAACCTCCTCCTCCAGCCCTCTCTTTTCAGCTTCAGAGGATCGAAAGTTGTCCCGAGTCCGGGTTCCGATCCCGGATAACTTTGGCCAAGTCTGCGTTATCTTTCGAGGAGCGAGTTCCGCTTCAGCCATCTCTTTCCTTAATCACCTCGTGCAAGTGCGCCATGGTCTTGGCATACTTGACTTTGAGAATGGCATAGGGTCGGATCAGTGAGACGGCTCTGTGGCCTTTCAGTTCTAGATCGGCAATCTCGGCCTTGTCGGCTTCGGAGAGACCGAGGGATTTGTGAAATCGGGCAGGAGGCCGGATGGCGTCTAAGAAGTCTGGTGTCACCCCACTCTTCCACAAGTCTCCCTCGGGTAACTCGGCTACAGAGGGGGCTGTTTCCGTGAAGGAAGGGGCCGGAATGGTTTCTACCAGGAGACCAGGTGTGGCATGTGGATCAGTGGGCCCGTCTTGGGGATGTTTCCCCTTCTGTTTCTTTGAGGTCCCTTCCCCACGCTTGGATCCGCCTTTGGGCACCGAGCGCTTGCGAGAGGCTCCGGCGGTCGCAGCCACTTGGTTGGCCGGGGCTAGGTCATCGGGGTTGCCGGCGTTGGGGGAATTGATGGTCCCTTCAGGAAGCTCGGCGAAGACGTTGAGGAACTCGGGCTTTCCCATATGTCGGCCTGCAAAGAAACGAACAAGGTTAAAAACAAAAACAAAAACAAAAACAAAAAAGGAGCACGGTTAGTATGATAATATGCCCGTACTCGTTGTAGAGCGTCTCCTAATCAGAGGGGTGGCAATATACTCGGCTGGGTCCAACGGATTTTTCAGTTTGCCGGCGAGTTCCAAAAGTTGTAGCTAGGCGGTTACTTCAGCGTCTGAAAAACTTTTTGGTTTTGGGATCAAATCGTCTGGTGTAAGAGTATGGTGATGGGCACGCCAGTATAAAGGAAATTTCTCCTCGGTTTCCCCTGAACGAATTTTTTGAACAAACCAAGGTACTCGCTGGAAGTCGGCAACGACTTTTGTAAAAGCATTTTTAAAATTTTTCCATGAGTCCATGAAAGGTTTGAAGAGCTTGCGGTTGCGAATGCTGCGTAAAGAGGTCCATCCGAACAGGTCGTGGTGCCTCTCGACAAAGATACTAGTTTCCATAGGAGAAAAGAAAGACATAAACACGGGAATGGTACAAACGATCTTCATTTTCTGGCATAGATTTTCGAACGCAATGGCAAAGGCCCATCTGTTGGGGTGAAGTTGTGAGGGTGCCACATGTAGGTGGTTTAACAGATTTATTTGAAATTCCGTAAAAGGAAATTTCACACCAAGAATGGTTATAACATCCCGAGAGAGAAAGAAGAAATGGGGGTCTTGGCTTTGTGGACGCCCAGACACAACGGATTCGCGTGCAAGGGGTAGCCGGATCGAATACCCTTCCCCGTCGGGCAGTCCAAGAGGCCGGATATCTGTTGTTTCCATAATGCTTCTAATGCTGGTTACACAGGGGTTAACGATGTATGTTTGTTTGATGGGGTCCCTGGTAGTGGCGAAGGCACTGGATTCTTCCATCTCGAAGAGGTTGGGAGAGTGCGAAGAATAGGTCATCTATACCTAAAATCAAGAAAAAAGAGAAGCATAAATCAGAAAGTAATAGCTACCTGGCGGAATGACGTTGCATCGACAATTAGCCAAAAGTAAATCGGCTTCCTGGTGCCATTCTAGCATAGCTAGATCAATACCCTTATAGCAACATTCGTCGCAGGGGTTCGACATTCGGTGTGGCATGGTTAATAGAGTAGCGTTTGAAGGTGTGGGCCGTTGTTTGTTTTTGGTGCTTTTTCGTGAAGAACGAAGAAGCGCGGTAGGTCCTTCATCTTCAGGTAGTGGTTCCTCTTGGAAGGAAAATACGAAGGGTGTGTCAGAAGCCCTAGACATTTTCCTACCCCCCGGGAGAGTAGGAATACAGAGAGTGTCTATAGGCACGGTGTTCTTCTGAGCAATTGTTTTGCGATAAGAGGAGGAGTGCCTGGGATCGAAGGTGCATGGCATAGCGCGAGCCATAGTTAGGATACCCAGAAAACCCAGAGGCAGGCTTACAGAAATTTCTCTAACTTGGATAGAGACTGCCCCAGTAAGTGTAGTGCTCAACCAAAAAGAATTAAAAAAAAAGAAACAAGGAGGCGGAAGTACCTGTCAAAGGTATGGAATAGCTTTTGTGCAAGAGCACGTTGGCGGAGAAATTCTCGAGTCAGAACGGGAGGATGGAAGTGCAAAAGTGTTATAACGAAGGGTTTTAGCGAGGATCTATAGGTGTTGCGAATTTGAAAGGTCATGAGCCATGACGCCCGTACGCATATAATGTTGCGTGTAAAACCCTAAAGAGGCCCATTAGGGCTGACAGGAAATGACGCGAGCATTAAATGCAAGCGCATATCGAGGACGAGGGGAGTGATTGGCCCACGCAAGACGACGATTGGAGGCTAACTCATGATTATATGGATACTTCTCGATTTCGTAAAAAGCAAATCGACGAGTAATTTTTCTTTTTTCAAGCGTCAACCCGGATTGAGGGGCACTTGATTTTGATTCTTACTCCGGCTTATGGGGCCATTAATTTCAACGTCAACCCGGATTGAGGGGCGTTTGATTTTAATTCTTAAGTCCGGCTTGTGAGGCCATTAATTTCAACGTCAACCCGGATTGAGGGGCGTTTGATTTTAATTCTTAAGTCCGGTTTGTGGGGCCACTAATTTCAACGTCAACCCGGATTGAGGGGCGTTTGATTATAATTCTAAATCCGGCTTGTGGGGCCATTAATTTCAACGTCACCATAGGCATCTTTGCTATAAGTCCGTGTCGTTTACGAAATAAGGGTTATGAGCCTATTTCGTCTATAAAGAAAAGAATATATAAAGACAGATGGATTCATGGTAATGGTTTTCCATTTCTATTCACAGTCAAATAGTTTACATGACGTTCATACAGAAAACAATAGGTTGCACAAAGGAAGTACAATGGCAAGATCCAGCGAATAATTCAAGTCTGTAACTCGTCGGCACGGGCATCTCAGTTCGCAACAGATAATGGGGACTGGCCCACTCACCTGCGCCTCGCCCATCTCGATCGGTGCAGGAGGGGCACCGAGTCACCACCGGGTCGGCGGAGTCTTGACCATGGTTAAGTGTCCTTTACATGGTTCTATCATGTAAAGGGTCCTGGAGGTTCTTCTGAAAGCCCATGAAAACGAAGTTGAGCCGAGTTTGGCTCAACACCGTTGAAGTCCGGATGTATTTGGAGAAATCCACGTGAAGACGAGGCAAATACATCGGCACTCTCATATGCCCTTTGGGGTAGGCGAATGAAGAGGCGGCAAATACATCGAGTATGGTATTGAGTTTCGGGAGCCTTCGCGTCGTTTTTGGATCCTTTCTTCTTCCGGGATTTCTACGCATTTTAGGTTCACTTTGAAAAGCAGAAACGAGTGTACCGGATGCGATCTTCTTGACATATTCGGGGCGATTTGAAAGTAAGGGTGATACATTATCAGCGCTCCAAAGAATTCAAAGACAAAGGAATCTGAGGGCGATAGATGAAGGAATGAGGAAGGAGTAGGTGAATTTTATAGGCATTCTGTTGTGTGCACGGCATATACAAACGCCAGAGGTAATTAATATCCTTGATGGGAAGTCTAAGCGTCGGAAGTAATAAGTGCTTTGGTAACCGAAACGTGGACATTAAGTACACGTGGATAACAAAGCAGAGAGACGGTTCTGTTCCCCAAGGAGGGTAGGTGATGGGTTACTTATATCCAGATGTCCATAGGCTTCCATGATGACCTCGATTGGGGGCAAGTAGTGGCGGGAGTTCATAAAGACGGTTATGACCGAAGTGCATACATCTGGAGTGAATAACGACGGCCTTGTGATGAAGTTCATTAGGACGGTTATGACCGAAGCATGCATGGCAGGAGCTCATAAGGACGGTCGTGAATGAAGTCCATTTCTCTGTGTGAATCTCGGATTCATGAAAGCCGGACTAAGGGTTAAAAGAAGAATAAGATGTGAAAGGAGTCCTGCTGCGTAAGTCGGTCGGCTGGGTCGGGGTTGGTTACTTAATGAATCTCGGCACAACAGAAGACTTGAAGTACCGAGCTTGGGGCAACTGTTATGGACCCATATATCGGGCCTAGCGGATATGCGGCCCAGTAAGAGTATTTGCCACAGGATCCATTCTACCCAGGTATGGGTTGAGTTGTTCTCTTATCATATCTGCGATTCAGAACCGTATAGGTAGTGGGGCGAGCATTTGCAGAACGTGGGAGGTGCACTCTACCTGAATAACGGATGCACTACGACAGAGAGAGGAACCCCTAGGTAATCCCTATAAATAGGAGGTTACCCACCAGGTGCACTCTCTACCTTATCTATTGATTATTTACTATCAGCCTCACTGTGCACACACACCACCCCATTGGCGAAAAGCCACCACCGTGTAGCACAGTGATCTGAGACTGCTCACTGGCATCTTCTCTATAGATATCAGTGGGAAATCTTCTCTGCCTAGGTGCTTACTCATAAGTATCTGTGGAGAGCTCATCGATCCTATATCAACATCGCCTAGCCTCATTGGGCTAGACACATATGTTCTATAACAGAACAGATTCATTATGGTATATGCTTGGGTGGGACAAATCCGGGATCGTGACGGTGACAGCTTGGCCATCGTGGGAATTGGTCTCAGAGGCGTAGAGGGCTAAGAGGATGGCCTCGAAGCCGGCTGAGGTTCCGGTGGGCATGCGGGAGTGGTAGATGCCGATGATAATGGGGAGGAAGCGGAGGATGACGAGCGGAGTTCGAGGGACACAAATTGGAAGGTGTCATAGAGCCGGCGGCGAGAGGTGGTTGTCGCCGGAGCTCCGAGTTGGGTTCCGGAGTAGGGCGGAGATGTGGGAGGAGACGGTGGGGTCGTGGAGGAGAGAGAGAGCGGGGTTGGTGGAGGAGCGAGAGGGAGGCGGGGAGGGAGGGAGGGGACGATGGAAGAGAGGGATTGGATGGCGATTGGACTTTACGAACGGCGTTCGGTGAGGGAGTGGCGGCGGCGTCCTCGTCGGACATTGGATGCTTCGTGGAGTGAGGAATAGGAAGCGTTTCGATTCAAAGTGAAAGAGAATAATTTGTGATTTGTGTGATGCAAGGAGGGAGAGTAATACGTAAATGTGGGAGAGATTATAGGATCATAGTATATTTTGTCGCTTCCCAAAATGAGAAATCATTATAGGCAATAACCCCCTGATTTTTCACATTTTGAAGAGAAATTTTATTAAAAAATTGGGGATTAAGGAGAGGAGAATGTTGGCAATTTAGTATTTTAATTTTATATTTGGATATTCAGTCTTTTGAATAATTATAATTTCTATTATCATCTCTATTAAATATTATTTTTTTCTATGTACTTCACTCTCATTTTCTCAATCATTTAACATCATTTTAATATTCAGACATTTTTATATCATTTTTCCAGTCATTTAGCATCATTTTAATGTTAGTACATTTTTATAAGGGGTCGGTCGCAAATCTACTTATGAAGCGTTTGTGAATGTGTACTTCTTAAGTTGTCACTACACATGAAAATTAAAAATATTTTTTTTTTTTTTTTTTTTTGATATCAAAAAGTTTTGGAGGGGTTCGACACGTGAAAATTAAAAATATTAAAATAGTGTAAAAATGACAAAGCCATTTAATTTTTTTGTGGACCCACATCGGCACATTGTTGTCCAATGTTCAATTGTAAGAAAAAAAAAACAATAATAGGCATTAGGGCCCATTAGCAATCAAGCTATTTTTGCGTCATTTTGAAATCTTCATGTACTTTTGCACCCAAAAGAATTTTATAAAACAAGTGTGTATTTATAAATAATTCAAAGCAGATTTGCATCTTAACAATTTTATAAATGGACTTTTAAAAAAATTAAAAACCAAATTAAACTATAAAGCACAATTCAAATAAAAAGCAACATAGGAACCTGATTTAAAATTGAAGCAACCTATACATGTAAGTTAATTTTTGATCAAATTACTAAGGACAGAATGAATATATGAATATCTGTGTATTTGAATCTTGGTGTTAATAACTTTTGTCTACGAGTCCCCTTTTTATTTAACATCTCCATGCTCAAGCACAACATAATTTTCCACCCTTTTACACCAAAACCATTGTTATTTGTATGCCTGTTGATAATGAGTCAATGAATTGGTTACTACTAAATGTTATGTAACTATATCATATTTTGATGTCACACCTCCTAAAATTTGCAAATTTAGGCATAAAGTAATGAAATTCCATCCCTTAAAGTTATAGATCTTATGACAAACTACACACAATGTAGTGAATAGAAAAATAGATACAGAGAATGTGCATAAAAATAACATCTTGTTCATTTCAATAATGTTATATAAAATTTGCTTGATATACAGAAGCAATCTGGGTGCATTTTAATCTCTTCACAGACTTAACATGTTAAAAATCTAACTAAGTACATAATTTTTTCTTCGTACAGAACAATAAAATGCACATTGGACTGTTGTAGCGTTTGGGGACAGAATCGCAAGGGGCACCTTAAGAATTTTTAACTTTCATGGGCAGCATTGCAGGGGACAGCATAGACTTTACATGTTCTTCCTTATTTGCTTCAATGGGCACTCTCAGACATTTTGCACACCTTAAAAGGCAAATTTCCGTAGAATGGTGCTTATTTTGCTTCAATCCTGTACCTGGAACATATGTGCATTAAAATACTAACTACATGAATCAGATACATTCATTGATAACAATATTTCATGAGCCAATGCCTATAGAGAAATAGGCCATAATACGAGACAATAGTAAATATCTGTGACAAAGGGTAAATGTTTATCCATGACCGTATAATACTAAGTGCAAGGGATATGGACAAAAATCAAAACACATAATGCGATACATTCAAGCAATCAAACTCAATGAAACTCTGCAGCAAACGGGAACTAGATGTTAAAACAAAATAATAGTTAAAACCCAACCAAACCAAACAAATGTTCGGCTTTCACCTCCAAAAGAATTTGTTAGGCAGCATCAACATAACAGAAACCAAAATTGTTTTCAGCCCAGGAACTCACAAATTCAACCAAAGCGATCCAAAAAAGCCAGATAAGCAAAAACACAATGCGCAGATAAAAGAGGCCAACAATTTGAAACTCGTTAATTTAATCCAGTGAAGAATGTCACTAATTAAGCAAAGCTATGTCATGGTAAATGAAATCAACAAAAAATATCGCCAGCAATTTCGAACAAGTTATCAACTTTGATGTGAAAATGATAATCTGTAGTTACAAGATTTGAAAGGAGGTACCTGTAAAGAGTGGGGTTTGAAGGATCTTGCTTGATAGCAGCTTTGAGATACTTCCCTGATTTGAAAAACTCATTGCCGTGATCTTTCAAAGACATTTTTTCCCCTTCAGCTGAAGCTGCGGCAGCTGTCGTTGGTATCTTCAAAGAGAAGAGACTCAATGGCAAAAATTTGGAACTTGCCTTCGTTTGGTGAGCATTTTCTCTTTTTGAGCGTTTTCTCATTCCGGGCTGTATTCATCCCAAGAGAAATGCAGAAACAACACCACTTGGCAATTGGATGAAGGGAGCTCGTTCAAGGCTTCATTGAAACAGTGCACATAAAAATGAACTCTTGGAGCTCATGATTGAGCTCAGCACCGAAACTGAGTCCAAATTAAGCCAAAATCTTGCGCTTTCTTATCAAGTCTGACTTTTTCTGCAATACAAGCTGAGCTAAATCTTGTTTTCCTTCTCTATTTAACCCATAAAATACAGTTCGAAAGTTGATAGTACTGGGAACAATTCCACTATCTATCATTTCAGATATCAGCTGCAACCCTTCTTCAGATCTACCAACCTTACAGAGGCAAGTAAGGAACATGGAATATGTCTTAAAATCTGGAAATGGACCTTTACATTTCATACGATAGAAGATATTCCATGCATCATTAACCTTCCCCACATTCATGTAACCACGTATAAGTGCTGAATAAGTAACAAGTGTTGGTTCATAACCATACCTTCGCATTTCCTCGAAAGTCTCTATCGCCTTTCCTATCTGCTTCTCTCTAAAGAAATGAACTATCATGGATGTATAAACATGGAAGGTAGGTGTTATGCCAGACTCTTTCATGGAATCCACCTTCGCTATTGCCTCTTCTAATCTTCCCATTCGTAATAGACCATGGACAATGCTTCCACAGGTTAATTGATCTACAGTAGATTTCTCTTTCTCAACTTTGTCAGCTACTTTCAAAGCTTCTTCTACTCTTCCAGATCTGCAGAGCGCCCTGATTAACAAGGCATGGCTGAGAGGAATTGTGTAGCCAAGTTTTTGAAGAGAATCTGTGCATTCTTGTGCATCCAATATTTTGCCAACTTCACATAAACAACCAAGGTAAGTTGCAACTAATTCTTGGTCAGGAACACATCCTGCAGAAATCATCTCCCTGTAGATTTTGATTGCTTCACCAACCTTCCTACCTTTCCTCCCACAGAGGGCAATAATCAAACACTTGTACGTACTCCCACTCGGGATATAACCATCAGCTTTCATCTCTTTGAAACAATCCATAGCCATCTGCGTCAAACCTGTTCGACCATAAAGCATTATCATAATTGTCCATGTATCTGATGTTATCATATAAGAGTTTCTTCTCATCTCAAAGAATAGGTTGCGTGTGTGCTTGAAATTTTTCCCACTTCCTGCAATTTTGATCCCCATGTTGTATGTTTCTGTAGTGTGTCTATAACCAACTTGCTTTCCTACCCATGAGAAAAATTTAAGCACATTGCTACCATGCATGTTACATTTGTACAAGATCTTCAAGACAAGTTCTGGGGTGAACTTAATGGTGCTTTTCTCCAATTTTTCTTTGACCAAGGACCAATCCATGGAGGATGAAAGAATCTAAAAAAGTCCTTGAACATCCTGCTCTGTACGAATCTCAACTTGTGGATTTACTAAGGAGCAATCCACTTTTTCCAGCCTTGGTTGGTGAATTGTCACATCCATGCTGAACTCAGTTTTTACTAGTTCTTGTTCTCCAGATTCCGCACACGTCTGAGGATCAAGTTTAGAAGCTCTATACATCTGTTGAACTTTCTCTTTCACCCCAAGCTCCGCTTTCCTATCCAAATAGGTCATAACCCAATGGAATATTTCATCTCCAATTACAATCTTTGAAGCCATCATTTCATTTAATAATTTGACAATGTCATCTGTCCTTGAAGCCTTGCAAAGCTCCTTGATAAATATTGATTATGATTTCCAAGTGGGCTTGAGGCCCTGGTATTCCATACTCTTGAAGAGTTTCCATGCCTCAGATATATGATTATGGGAAACATGACCATCAACCATAGCTGTGAGTGCAGCAATATCAAGCTTCATTCCTCTTCCAAGCATCTCATCATACAGCTTGCAGGCTTCTTCATAGTGATTCAACCTGAATAAACACTGCATCAGTTTTGTATATGTGGAAATTGGAGGAGCATGACCAGTTTCTTTCGTACTTTCAAATAAATCTAGTGCCTTCTGAACTTGATTTCGCCGCAAATATTCATTTATGATGATCCCATGAACCTTGTGATCAATATTTCCCTTTCTCGTCGTAATTTCAACAATTTCCAAAGCATCAGTAATTCTATCAGCCCTACATAGTCCTCTCACCAAGGTCTTGAGATATTCAAGTTCAAGGGAAAAATCCTTGTTTTTGAGCTCAAGGATCAATTCTAAAGCTTCTTTAATTTTCCCAAAATTGCAAAAACTCTTCAACACATAACCATGAATTTTACTTTCTGAAAGCAGAGATAACCTTATCATGTCATTTCCAACCATACGAACAGCTGTAAGATCTCCTAATCTTGCCATGCAGTTCATTAGCATCTTATACACTCCAATATCAAGAACCATATCCTTATCTACCATGTCCTTATAGAATTCCAAGGCAAGTTCACCGTTTCCAGCAGTACAAAGCGAACTTATTATTGCTTTATAGGCAATAGCATCTGGTTCACAACCAGATTTTATCATATTTTTGAAGGCCAACAATGCTTCACTAATTCGCTTTGCCTTCCCATACTGGGATATGAGAATGGTCCATGTACGAATGTCCTTGTTAAGAGAATAGTTGTCCATTTCCTGCAGCAAGTTTTCAACCAACCTAAACTCTTTTGCTTCTCCTGCAACATACAACATGGTATTGTAAATCTCAGTTGTACAACTAAAGCCATCCTTGAGCTTCACCCATTTGAAAAAGTTGATAGCCAAATATGGAACCTTGAAGCACCTTTTCAACACTTTTTCAATGATCTCTGGTTTCATCACATAGTTCAAATTATCTAACCGCTCTCCCATGGAAGCCAAATCATTTTCCCCATGAACAATTCTTGTGATCTCACCAACTACTCGGCCCACATCATCTTCATCCAAATTTCCTAACCGGGCATCAGTTAGAACCATAGTATTCTCTTTCTCCTGCAATGCATTCTCTTTGACATTTCTACAAACATTCTGACTACAAGCTGAGTGAACTTTAGAATCTTCTTCAATGCCATGAGTTTCCCCAGATTTCAATATTTCAGAGAAGGCATCACCCGGAATCAAGTCATTCGTACCAAAAATCTCCGTAATATCATTGAAAAATGCACCAAAGCTGGTAGTGTCTCGCCGCTCATTTGCAATTTCTTGGACATTTTGAAGCCAGTGAAGCTTAGATGAATTGGAGATGTTTGAGAGATATGAAATTTGCATTTGCGAAACTTGATAGTTCAAATTTGAATGCAGCAACCGGAGAAAATTTATTGCTCTCATGGCAAACGCTTTCTGAAACTCTATGCACCTTCATCAGAAATCAACAAAAGTATCGGAAAATAAAAGAGAAAAGAAATGAACAGAAGGTCAAATAAATAAATCAATAGATTATGCCAATTTAGAGTTAGGATGAGAGTACCAAGGTACTAAAAACCGAAATAGGAAGACCATGGGGATTAAAATAATTTAATTTAATTAAAATGGGGATACTTGCAATACCCATGTGCAATATCTTATAAAGCTCAATTTCAGTCTCAGATTCTCAGCGCAAACAATCCAACAAAAGCTCAGCAATCAGCTAAGGCGTTAAAATTTTACAATTAGAAATGAGCAAACAGAGTTGCAATTAGCAGAGGCGAATTTCTTATTTTGGCAAAAAGAGTTATAATCAGCAATCAGCAAACAAAGTTACAACAAAATTACAAGGTCAGAAATCGGAGTTATAATTAGCAATCAGCACAGACTTACAACACGATTCCTTATATTGGAGGCAAACTTGTTTATTATTTAGGTCATAAGCATATCCAAAGAGGCAATTCCATGTGCATTTGCTAGGGACCATAGCACAGACCCACTGATCAGGTAGGATGAAAACTTTGATTTGAGATGAAAAAAAAAACGAAGGTGGATTTCTAATGTCGTATGGATGCTGAAGAAAGGAAGAATGCCAGAATAGAGATTAGAGAGTGAGTGGGAGGGAGCGCCTACTAGAATGGAAGAAGCCACACAAAGAGGGAGATTGAACTCTGATGCTCGGCAAATTTATGAACTTCGACGAGCCACACGAAAAGGGAGATTCAAGAAGATAAGACATTTCTGGCCGAGAACGAAGCAGCAGTGAATGACGGTGACGAACAGAGGCGTACGACGGCGAGGGACAGGAGAATTTGGGGTGAAGAGAATTTGAACTGAGGAATGGTATAACTGAGCTACTGAAGCGGCGTCTATTACTTTATATATTTAATCTTTCTAAATAAGGCATGATAAAAATTAAAAACTATAGAGGGAAAATGGGAAAAAATTCCACATTTGAAATTTTTATTGGTTATTTTATTGGTTAGAAGATGCTAGATATATTTACACCCGACAAATATTAGCAATTTAGCACTCTGTAAGATTTTATATACAAAAAATGACGGTATTTAAATTTAAAAGCTTCCGTGTTAACTATTTCTTTTGATTATTAATATAAAATTCACTTTATAGTTTAAGTAAGGAATCTTATATTAAGAGCTAGAGGAAATATTTATTGTTAAGAACTAGAGCAAATATTTATTGTTGGGGTTTTTAAAGTTAGACTCACCAATATAATATATATAAATTTTAGCCCATGCACCCTCAATCATTTTGATTTCTTTCTTTTAATGGTTTCATATTTCATAATATAAGGTGTTTTGTAGAAAAATTATTAATCAATAATTTTGTTCCGAAATACTCACTAACCTATAGATGATGTGTTTAAGTTGGCAAAATGTTAACTTGTTTTAAAATGAGTTTCTAACCTAACTCATTAGAGATGTATTTGGTTTGAGGGGAGAGGAGGAAACTTTAGAGATTATTGACCAAATTCTTATTAATAAGAAGAATATTCTTTTTTGTTGAGTGTGTAGTTTTAGAATATTAAAAATTTTCATTAGGCTATTTAGTAAAGATGAGAGAAAAATTTCTCGCTCCTTCCTCCCTTCCTCAAACTAAACACGAGTAAGTCAACAACCAAGCATTCCCAACAAGGTTTAGAAAAACATTTTATTCCATCCTTAACATGTTTTTTTTTTTTTTTTTTTTTAATTTTTTATTATCTCTTCTCTTTATTTTAATTCTTTGTAGAAGATAAACAATTTTTTCAACGCTCACCCCTGAAGATTTCGTGCAGATTCTTTCATTTTTAAAGTTTTATAAATAAAGCAAATTTTGAAAACCTAAAGGATCAATAATAAGTTTAAATACTAATTTTGAGACTAATTAATCAATACTAAGTTTGCATGAATGACCTCAACAAACTTAATTAAAAGGTGTGCACTCTTTGCTTCGTATAATATCCTTGCTAAAATTAAAAAAATAAAAAATAAATAATCCTGTGACGTGTTTAAAACTTGTCTGTGTAAGTAAATGGAAAGGTGATTCATTGAAACTATTTTTTAAAACATGTAGCGAAATGGTGCCAAAATGACTTCTGACCATTTGGTTTGTGGGCTATCCATTTAACCAAGTAGTCAGAGGTTCAATTCGGCAGAAAAGAAGAAGAAAAGGGAATTATATCCATTTGATGAGGTATTTCAAAATACCTCCCATTTTGTTGCGAATTCGTTTCTCCTTCAGTTTAGCACATAAAGCCCCACTATTGTCTAACACCTTTGGCAAATATTGCCACCCAAATGCTTTTCATGTCTTCTCAAGATTGGAGTCAACATAAGCAGTAACCATTTGATTCGATATAGCTAACTCTGACACCTTGTATAAAATCTGTTATATTTCTAACATTGAATGGGTAATGCACAAAAAAGTTCAGAACTTGAATTAACGAGTCAAACAAGACACAGATCTGATATTGTATTTGAGGATGCCTCTTTTAAGGGGCATATCCAAAGCTCCATCACACTTGCTTACACCAAAGAGATATTGAGCAGAAAAGTGATGGGTTGGAAGCATAATATCTTCAAGAACTCTTCATCCTCTCCTTCATCTAATGGCAAGTCAGAGTGCGTTGTGATGTTGCCACGAATCATTTTTATATCTGCAAGTATTATACACTTCAATAAATATCGCCCTATCAAATTGCATTTGATTCTTCCTCTTTTTTGCCCACTTGTCAAGTTAGCTTTGTTTTGCCTCTCCTTATATCCCTTGCATGCAGTAATTTCCTCCGTTTAAAGCATTCATAAGCCCTTTGAATTGTGACTCTATTCTCTCAACTATAAAAAAAGCCTCTCAAGAATAGCATCTTATGCCTAGAAATGCATATGGAAGTGCCTCTTATTAAAGACACATAATTCTGTGAGAACTGTAATGTACGGCATCATCTTTGCCAATGCCTACACTTGACAGTATTGGAAATTCAGAACATCAGTAGAGAACCTAAAATCCAAAAGTTTTATTCTTAGCACTCCTTTTTTCCCTAATATCTGCCATCTTGGGAACCAATTTCTTGTGATCTTCCAAGAGGCCCACCAATTGAGAATCAACCCCTTCGAGCCATTTTTCGGCTTCTGCTCTTTGCTCATGGAGCTGATCCAGTGCAATTTCACATGTTCCTAGCCTTTCCACCATATCTTTTTCTACTGTCAAGACATCAAGCGTATTAGAGCCAGAGATTTTGGCACGAACTGATTTGATCCACTCCTTGTCAAACCCAAGAATAGTTGCTTCCCCTAAGTTTGCCTCCAGAATCGATTGATTTGATGCAGTAATGTCATAGAGAGAGTTTTGGTGGTGAGGATGATCAAACTATCAACAAGCACTTGATAGGAAAATGATATGATTCGATTAGTATGTTGTTCGCAAGGTAGCCTTAGTTGTGGATATGGGTCCAGCACATTGGCGAGCAAAGCAGGTTGACCTTAAGCTTCTTTCAACTTCACTAGTTGAAGAATTTAACCAATCCCCAATTTATGCTTGTGGCATATCCAAGAATGTTAAGAAACGATTGAATAAGAACATGAAATGAAGTCTGCCATTGGAGTCATATTCAGAACCAAATTCATGAAATGAAGCTATTCTGAGAAGGATATCCACATCAATATTAGTCCCAAAACATTTCAAGGCACGGCCAGTAGTGAAATCTCTTTAAAGTAGCTAATTTTGGAAAACGATATTTGATCTAACAATCCAGCTGTAAACTTGAAGAGTTAAAATAGCAGTTAAGCTACTATGATATTTAGTTATTATCTCTATAGATGAGGTTGAAAACAAAAATTTTGTTTGATCGATCTGAGAAAGTAAGTAACTCTTTACGGTCCTCATGAATTATTAACCGTAATTCATTACGCTCATTAGTTAATAATTATTAATTCGTAACTCTTTACGGTACTCATGAGAATTCATAACAATTTATAATACTCATGAGTTTTAGGATTCTTCGTTAAAACAACTTTTGGGGTTTAGGATAATTTGATGAAACAATTATTGGAGATTAGAATACCTTAGATCACTCGAAAACTTCAAGGTTGTTGATGTCCTCTAACGTTGATCCACCTGACTATCCCCGATTGCAATGAGAACTCCTTCTCTTGAAACCTCCCACTCCTTGAATGCTTGCTAAGGCGAAAACAAGGTTGAGTTATGGTTTCCTTGGGTTTTTATCTTTTCAAGAAGATGATGGTTTCTTAGGATCAGGTTAAAGATAGGAGGAGCAAGATCATTGGAACCTTGCCTTTCTATGGATGGTGCCTTTTTCTCTCTAAACCTTTGGTAAAGACCAAAATTTAGAGAGCATAAGGATCTTGTTTTTCTCTCGAGAAAAACGTGCGGAAAAAAGGCACACCAAAAATCAGCACTTTATAAGAGTCTAACCCTAATTTAAGTGCTCACAAGAAAGGCCCAATCAAGCTTGAATTGGACAATCCAAATCATAATGAATTGAATTCATATCTTGATTGAATAATAATTTAAGATGATGAATCACATTCATCTCTTAAACTAAAATTCAAAATCATTTTAATCAATCCTCATTTATTATTTTTCCTATCTTCATCCAATCATCATTGGATCTTAATATATATATATATATATTAGATAATTCAGAATTATCTTTTATAACCTAACCTCTTGAATTTAAATTCAAGTTTAAAATTCAAACTTAAATTCAAAATTCGAATTCCAAATTCAACTTGGCCTAAGACCCCATTGGGTCTTCCAACACATTTGGGCCCTTTTGTGGAGAAACCGATTTCCCAGCTCGGGACACCATATATGACGCCATTTTCTCCTCATTAGGCTTGGAGTCCCACTCCAACCCAAATACACATTTACTCTTGATAAAGCTCAATAACAATTATTGTCCCAAGTTTGCTAATTTTAAACAATCGGGAATAACCTTTTGTGTGTGACCCATTAGGCCCAATTAGTCGCGACATAAATAAACTTGGACCAATTAAAAACCCTTTCAACGAGCCCAATTTATCTAATGACCTCATAAGACACTAGCAATGCTCTGCGGCCCCGAGAACTAATTGAGTTGATCAAGTGATCTACCTTTCATATTTGGATACCGTGCAAGCATCATCCCTCACATCGTCATTCACATTTAGTGGAGAGCAAAGATAGAGTATCATCTTTCTTAATTGACTAAACGTAGCTATTTCACAGGACCAGGAATCTTCTTATATTAACTCTGTAAGGGATCATGACTCTTTATGATCATTTCTTTGTCTACCTGAGACTCTCGAGTTAATTAAAAGCTATCCAAGCTCTAGGTCTTGTGAATGACTAATCCTTGTAGGGGCGTGAGTCCTCTCAAGCATGTCCATCTATACTCATGGATTCGAGTTACACCAAGAGTACACCTTGTTCTCCCCATTTTTAGGTGGATAGAGTTGTACGGTCAAAGTATAACCCTAGGACATAGTGTTCGATGACATCCTTAATTCCAGGACGATCTGTACTACCAAACAATGAGAGACTTTACATATCCAATGATATTCTCTACAATGAATCTTTGTGGAGTCTCTCGGTGGAGTCGGTTCGGTACTATCGTTCTCTACAGATCTACCCACGACATCGATTAAGGCATCTCCATGCCACGCATTCCATGAGGTCCCTACCTTGTATCTCTATACAAGTAGATGATGTCGTACTAGTCTTTATTGAGATCGACAATGCCCTTTATTGGTGATTCAAGACTAGGAACAAGTTTTAGGCAATAGATATCCAATGTTCTCGAGTCCTCATGATCATGATCTCTATCATTGATCCTCAAGAATAACACATGTTCTATTCCTAGGGCTTTTATCTTCAAACACATATTTACCTTAAAACAAAGGCGAGACATAAATATGATAAAGATAAAATATGCTCATTTATTAATAATGAAATACTATAACGTAGAAATGGTGTTGATCTGTCCTTACTGATTGTCTCTAGGACACCTAAATACTAACACATTGAACCTCAACTCTTACCATAGCTTCAAGATCCGGAGTGAACAGGATCGAAGACGAAGTAGGGTTGTGAGATATAGGATCATTTGGTGGAGGAAGCCCTTTTTGTTTTGTACTTCGATGATGTCATTTGGAAATTTTTTTTAACGCGTTGACTTACACATACATTACGGTGGTTACTTATCGATTCTTGTTCAATACTATTTACTTCCGATGCTCTACTCTGATCACGATACCATGAAAACACTTTCGAAAACTGGGATGTTACAGTAGTGATGGTGTCTTTGGTGCAACCTAGCCATATTAAATAGTTAGAAGTAGGAGGGAAAATATGCCGCCATAGAAGTATAACGTTAGGATAATGAACATGGCTCCACTATAACACGTTATAATGTGTGTTGGATGGTCTTACTATTTCAACTTCCCTTGGTTTTGGGCAAACCAATTTCAGCTTTTGTAGATTTGTCGAGGTTGAGTTGCACGTTCTGATGAACACTCTAGAATATGTCTTTGTTAAAGACTATAAAGGTCAAGAAGACCACCCATTGGGCCATTTTACGGTTTGAATTAATTAAATCCAATCTTCATTTTAGACACACTGGGTCACCATTAACTCGGACCAATAATAGGAAGAAACATGCAGGTTGGTTTGCTTTTATTTGTTTCAGATATGTAAGATGACTCATCTCTTTCATGAACTCAAATGAACCGTAGCAAAAGGGAATACAACTAACATCTTTTTGGTTACAGTCCAATAGAAAACCAAACTCTTAACTAATAGTAATTTCTGATTGAGTCATAGTAGGTTTAGTATATCCATGCTGAATCAGAATTTTTCAACATAAATGATGCGTAGAACATGTACTCAAAACCCACTTTACACAGCTTCTTTAATAAGCATAAGAAATAAAAGAATAAGCTATGAATTTATATATATATATATATATATATATATGTTAAAGTTGATGCTTCTATGTCTGTGTAAATGAAAATGGGTGTATCATTTATATATGTTTTTTTCCCAAATTGATCTTAACGTTTCACAACTTCTCTAATATCCGTAGAAAATGTACTCATAGCTTAACACTTTAATCAGCATGAATTTTATTTTTTAATTTAGTCAATTTTTTTATCCACTTAATTCACTTAATATCAATGGAAAATATATACATCACCATCAATGCTAGCCCAGAAAGTAGGAGTTCCTCTGAAAGAACATTGAAATGGATTCCCTCTTCAAAAAAAAAAAGTTAATAAATTGACTGTTAATACAGGAAAGACGTAGCATTGAGCTGAAAGGTTACTTACAGCATTGAGAAGTATACCATTCATCCATAATCTCAAAGTTGTACTTATAGATGCTCTCACCGTTAACACGGACATCACTGATACCAAACACTCCTGTCACCAACCCCCGACAACATCTGAACCCAAAGTTTTTTTTTTTTTTTTTTTTTTTTTTTTTTTTTTTTGGCTATAGTCTGAACCCAAAGTTGAACAACATGTTAGCATATAATTTTTAACATATACGAACTCAAACTCGTAGCACAGATATTAAGTGAATCGTTTGCATACTAATGAGGCAAGTCTCAACATAGTTAGTGGCAGCAATGTTAAGAAGGGGTTGGAAAAGAATTGGAGGAGCCTTGATGACGTCTGGCAGTAGTTCAAGTTAGGAGAACGGCTCCATAACTATCTTCATGTCAACATTGATGATGTTAAGACCAACCTGGATCGAAAACATCCTGAACATGAGCGTAAATCTAGGAACTAGTACACCACAAAACCTCCTACGCATATCTCGGCATCTCACAACTACTTGAATCATGTAACCTTGAATCAAAAATAGGAGCACTAGGTCAGAATTTAAATTCATATGCAATTTTTTTTTTAAAAGAAAAAACCTCAAAAGACTATGTTTGATTTGACTGCAAACCTTTGCATCTGATAAAACAGCATTGAAGGTCAGTAGGTAGTGGCTCCTAGAATGAAGGATGTCACAAAAACAGCATTCACCTTCGCATAGATGACCCATAAGTTGTGGCTGCCTTCTACTTCTTTGAAGGAAGACACATCCCATGGCGTCATAGTTTGGAGATTTCTAGAGTGTTTTTGCTTTGTTGTTGTTAAGCGAGATACATGGGAACTTCATTTAGTCACATTATATAGGAGATGAAGACTCAATTTAGGGTTTCCTTCTAGATTTTGAAAAAAAAAAAAAAAAAGGCTAGAACGTCAAAGACCAATAGAAATTGCCTGCTCCAATTTCCCATGTCTAAAACCTTTATCTGTCAAATGGTTTTAAAGAAACTGCATGGGAAAAGAGTGAAGACGTGGGAAAACTCCTTAAGCAATAAATTGTGAAATAGACTAAAACACTTCAGCCAATGAGGACCTTTATTTTATTTCTGTATAAACTGTTGAAAAAGAACCAGTGATGCATGGGAAATAGACTAAAAACGTGGGAATTACCACTGTGGTCCTATTTATAAGTCCCCTTTTGACCAAATCACACATACCAATGAGAGGTAGTTAGCTCAATAATTATGAGGTGAATTTTCAACTTTACCCTTATTTATGATTGGGTACCTTTAACTCTTTCTTCTTTCTCTATTTTCATTGGTACAATTAATATGAGCAAAATTGTCACAATTTCATTTATTTGGTCAAAAGGGACTTATAAATAGGACCAAATTTTTTTGGTCAAAAGGGACTTATAAATAAAACCAAGTGGTATAAGTTTATTAAATAGTGCTGTGTGGAAATAGATTAAAACATCTATATTTGATGACAGTTCACTGTGAAGGAACACTAAGCCGATAATAAATAGTTAAATGTGAAAGGTGTCACCATTACCCAATCAAATAAATGCTTACGCTGACCTTCATCTTCGGCATATTGGTATAAGTAACCAAACATGTTGGACCACATATTTCATGCCATGTAATTACGATGCCATTTATTGACCAATTGCGGTGATATACATGGACCAATAGCTGATCGGCTACAACGTTTCGTAGTTTATATTGATGATGATTGATGATTTATCAACGGCCCTACACCAATTAATTAATATGAATTCTGGGAAGTCATTAATTAACCTGGATTTTCTTGACAACAGTTCATATTTATCTACAAACGAATGACGAAAAAGCAAATGACTTCTTGTGTGTCTGATTAAAAGTGACTGCAATTATTATTAATTTTTGCAAATTGAATTTAAGCATATTAAAAATAGGAGGAGAAATAAGTTTACCCTTTGTGTTCGTGCCCCCCAACCTTGTCTCGCTATCATATTGTAAAAAAGTTCAAAAAAAAAAAAAAAAAACACACAGAAGAGTTAGAGGCAGATAAGTTTATGAGTTATTGCTCAAACTGAAGCTTGATCCTTTCTTGAGCAAAAAAAAAAAAAAAAAAAAAAAAAAAAAAAAAAGCTTGATCCTCGGCCAAAGCTATTGCCGTAGGCCTCATTTGATTTGCGGAATTGTATTTACATCATGAGAATGTGAATGAAATTTGAAAAGAATAAAACAATTTTTAGTATATTGAGTCAAGAAGACCTCTAACATTTAAATTTGTTATTATCAAATATTTAAAATATTTTAACATAAATTTAATAAAAATATTAAATATTCAATTTTAATTTCCTCAATCTATTACAAGTATTTTATTTGTAATACTTTAGTGTTATTCTTCAATATATTATAAATATTTAAATTATTTGATGATGTCAATATTAATATGATTTTATTATGATATTAATTTAAGTATAAACCTAATATATTTTGACATATAAGTAAGAAGTAAGGGAAATTTATGGGATAAAACAAAGCAAGATAACATTTGAAGTTTCAGAATGGAATCGGCTTTGCTCTGCTGCAGCATGTCATCCGCTGCCCTCTTATGCATAAAGCGGTGCCATTTTGCCCCAAATCAATGACCAAGTTCCCCTTTTTTACAAAAAATAAAAATAAAAATGCAGGGCACTCAATGGTACTAAAAAAATATTTTAAGATACTGAATGATACAAGAAAAATACGTCATGATCTTGCAAAAATATTTTAGGATCTTGAAAAAATATTTTAAGGTAGTGACCTGTACTAAAAAGATACTTCAAGATATGCGAAAAGAAACTCATGATCTTGGAAAATTATTTTAAAATCTTGAAAAAATTTCGAAGTATATTTTTAGTATCGTCGGTATCTAAAATATTTTTTCAAGATCCTAAAATAATTTTTCAAAGTCATGAGATATTTTTTCAATACGAGTTAGTACACTTAAAATCTTTTTAGTACCGGTCAGTATCCTGAAATATATTTTCAAAATCTTAAAATAATTTTTTCAAGATCATGACATATTTTTTCTACCGGTTAGTATCGTAAAGTATCTTTGTAGTACCAATTCAATTTAGTGCCCTGATTTTTTTTTTTTAAAGGAACTTATTCATTGATTTGGGGCAAAACGGCACCGCTTTATGCATAGGAGGGCAGCGGATTGGAGGCTGCAGCGGATCAGAGAATAGGAGAATAAAATATTTAAAGAAGGACAGATCTATAAAAGGGACGAGAAACAGGTCATGGCTTACGATGTGTGGCTATCTCTCAAAATACACATGGATCTAATTAATAAAATCAAAATTAACGAGATAACATATTATATAAGTAGGGGACAATTACTAACCTAATATTTTTTATTGTCAATAAATTTTCTCTATCAATCAATCAATAAACTTTTTTTTTTGGTACAATAAAAGGGCGAAGCCCTAGAAGTAATAAGACTAGGCTAACTAATGGGAATTAGATCTCAAACTATTGATCTTCACTAAAGTCCTCAAACCTTGTTAAACAAGTATGTCCTTATTTATGAAGGGTAAGTAAAACAGAAATTAAATAAATATGAGTATCACCAGCTTTTTAATTAACATCATATATATAATCAAGGGATAATGAGCATTTGTGCTCTAGAAGACAATTTCACCTTGTAACTAAAACAAGATGGTTAGTAAAATCATGTGTGTAATAAAAAGGGCCATTACAAGCCTCCTGATGATTTGATAGAGATTTTATGTAAGGATTGTAATGGGTGTAACAACCCCCATGAGTGTTAGATGAGGTGTCTTAATTATATTATCAAAAAAAAGAATGTGGATGCTACTTTTTTATAATCAAATTTGAATGGACACTTTTATTTTTCAAATGATTACACTCACATGGAGCTAGTTACGTAAATCGACCATTTCTGTAAATTTATCAACTGCTCTAATCCAAGTACTCCCTCCGGTCCTAATTATAAGACATATTTAACCGATTTTAGAGAGAAGTTAAATTAGTTAATTTTACTCATTTTCCTAAAATGCCCTTATATAAATTTAAAATGACATAAGTAAAAGTGAATTAACAACCTCTATCATATAACTCTCCGACTTAAATTTTTTTTTCCACACGCTTTTTAATTGAAATAATGGTCTTACTATATACACATATATGTGTGTGTGTATGTATACATATAGATAGAGACACACACACATATACATACATATATCCAGTGGCGGAGCCAGGATTTAGAGTTTATGGGTACACAATTAGTGTAGGGGTTCGGGGGCAGCGCCCCAAAATTTTTTTTTTAAGGAAAGTTTTAAATGCATTAGGATTGTATCGTTGACATTTTCTGGAAAAAAAAAAGTTTGACAAGATTAGGGAACATGTTGCAACCTATAAGCTAGCTAATCTCAATACTTCCTTGATTGAAACCTATAAGATTGTATCTGACGCTATGATTTCCAATTCCAAAGCAACTAAACAATTCACACTAAGCAACTGACGCTATTATTTCCAATTCCAAAACAACTAAACAATTCATACTCTAAAGCAACTAAACAATTCACACTAAGCAACTGACGCTATTATTTCCAATTCCAAAACAACTAAACAATTCATACTCTAAAGCAACTAAACAATTCACACTCTCAAGCAACTAAACTGTAAAGTTAATGAACCAACCTACATTACCAAAGTAAGTTGATTCTATTTAGCAGCAAATAAATCCATGAATACAATACAAATATGTTTAGTTAAAAGTGAAAACTGTCTTAACATTCAAACGTGTCAAGCCAAATTTAGATACAACTCTTTCCAACTGATGAAGAGAAAGCTAAAAGCAAGTAACAAAGGATATTTGCATGGAAGTAATGTAACAAGTCACTTAAGTCAATCAATTTTTCCCTCTTGATACAATACAAAGACCTTTCCTGATACATCCAAAATTACCTCGCTATTCAAAGTCCAGTGATTCAGAGAATATGCAACAAGTAGATACTAGATTCTACAGTGATTGAAACAATTGTTTTAAATCTATTATCAACAATCAACAATCTCATTATTCAATAACACCTCACTCTCCCTTTAATAGACGAGTTTGTGTGTACTTTTCCCTAAAGTGGCGTAAGAGGTGATAATAGGGAAAAACATCCATAAATACGATGAGTATTTCTTTTCTAACCATAATCCATTTTATTTCTTAAAGAGAGTTTTTATCAATAGAAGTATTAATTTAAATGAGGCATTTTAAAAAACAAAACAAGCACAATTGTGACAAACAACTAGCTCATGGAGAGTCCTGAATTAGCTTATAAAGGTGGTTCAGATGCATACCAAATCAAAGGCGAAGGGAATCAATTGTGATAGTTAACCCAGAAGGCAGGCCAAAGCATCTATGCCTATGTTAATAGGATAAGCTTCAGAATCAGAGACCCCCTTTTTTAATAATGAAAGATGCCTCCATCACTCTCTGACTTTGCTTAATCACAAGGAAATGCCCAAATCAAGTGAGTTGGCATATCACAACACCTAGTTTGGGAAGAGTTGGCATATCACAACACCTAGTTTGGGAAAAAGGAAAAAAAAGAATAGCAATGAAACAGGTCATATAACAAGTTCATTCTCCAATGAGAGATCAGATCTCTTACGAGATGGGTTTTTAAGTTTTACGAGATGGGTTTTGCATATCTATAACAATTTCATTCTCCAATGAGAGATCAGATCTCTTAAAGAATGAAATTGATAATAATCAAAACTTCATTCTGTTGCTACCTATACAAGTTTATTGAATATATTTTACGAGAATCTCATCTTCCATTGAAATATCCATTAATTCAAGGATGCTATAAATTTTATTTCTGTAAAAACCTAAACATGTGAAGCATAAAAAAGAAATGGAGAACGAAGCACCAAGTTGAGAACAATGAAATTGAAAAGAGGGGGATCGGTGAGTATTACCTCGGAGGAGCTGGAAGACGCCGACGACGGAGGTTTGACGATGGTATAAATTTTATTTCGTAAAAACCTAAACATGAGAAGCAAAAAAAAAAAAAAAAAGAAATGGAGAGCGAAGCACCAAGTTGAGAACAATGAAATTGAAAAGAGGGGGATCGGTGAGTATTACCTCGGAGGAGCTGCAAGACGCCGACGACGGAGGTTTGGGAGCCGAGAGCACTGTCGGTGAGAACTGAGAACGGTGAGTGAGAACAGAACGGTGTGACTGTGTCGTGAGAACTGAGGAACTGAAATTGAAAAGGAAAAAAAAAAACAAAAAAGGATAAATGTGCAGTTCGAACTCGGGACCTTCTATATGAATGGGGAAGGTTTTAACCAATTAGTCCAATAAGCTAAGTTGCAACAAAAGTCCTTCACAAAATATATATTTTTTAAATTTTTTATGGGTTCACTTGCCCCCATAAAAACAAGTGTGCTTCCGCCCTTGCATATATCTACACACATATATATGAACACACATACACACAAATATATATATAGAGACACACACATATAAACACACACACCCACACACACACACATATATATACATATATGTACACACACATATACATATCTACCACATATATATTGACAGGCGCATACACACATATACACATAGAGATATACATATATGTACACACACACACACTCACAGATATATGTGTATGGGTGTGTTTATATATGTGCGTGTTTGTGTATATGTGTCTGTATATTTGTATATAGACACACACACACACATATATATTTATGTGTGTGTCTATATATATATATTGACAAATAGTTAATCGATAAATAAATTAAAATCTAACAATTTAAAAGTTTCGATAACGGGAAGAGTCTAGATAACCACATACATATAAATATAATCACCAAAAACCAAACACACTTGAGAGAATAAAATAGGGCTATTTTAGGAAGAAATTGACAAAAGTTAGAATGTTGTCTTATAATTAGAACCAAAACTAACTCCCAAATGTTGTCTTATAATTAGGACCGGAGGGAGTATTTAATATGAATTCTGGAAAAAAGTAATTAATTAATCTGAATTTTGTTGCCAACAATTCGTATTTATATAACAAATAATCCAGAAGAAAATGACTTTATGCGTGTTTTATTAAAAGTGACTGCAATTTTTTTCTTCACATAATTGAATTCAAAAATATTAAAAAATATAAATTATATATATATATATATATATATATAGATGATTGAGAATACGAGTAAAATATTTAAATTTAAATAAGAACAGATTTAGAAAATGGACGGCAAACCGCTGTGGCTATCCCTCAAAATACATTTGTGTTAATTTTATGACATGTATCTAAATAGAATTAACATTAACCAGATAACATATTATACATGCAGGGAGACGATTATGGCCATAATGAGCTTTTATTTTCATTTTAATAATGAATAAATTTTCCCTATCAACTATTAATAAATGTTAAATATTAACTATGAATTAATTACTTTAAAAATGATTTATATTTATAAACAGGTTATAACTGCCATAAGCCTCTACGACACAAGTGTTGGTGCAAGGCTCAGCTGCCACAGCAAGCACATGTTTTTTTATTAATTTAGAGAATCCTCACAAAAAGAAACAACAAAACAATACATAAAATCGTTAAACCATTGCTAGGTCTTTTGAATTTTTTTTTTTTTTTTTATTTCTTAAAAAACGTGAGCATGACTAGCTAGAACTTGTGTTACAATATATTTATTTATCATAGGACATATCATATTAAATTGGCCCCTTGTATAATAAAACCAAAACAAATCCAACCTAAGATATTGACAATTAACTTACTCCCTTCGGTCCTAATTATAGGAGCTATTTACCAGAATTTGGAGAGATTAAGGAAGGAAGTTAAATTAGTTAATTATGTGTATTTTCATAAAATACTCTTATCCAAGTTTATTTAATACAAATACATCTCTTAAAGATAGAACTAAGTAATATAAATACAAATTTATTTTCCTACCACTCCCGATCAAGTCAAGCCCTCTTGAAACACCTTGACACATACATGATCAAATCAAGTCCTGGTGGTCTTGTTGACACGTACATGATCGAATCAAGTTTATTTGTTCACGTTAAAGCATGATCACTAATCAACAAAACTTATATCACCCAATTAAAATTATTTTATTTAAAAATAAAAAATAGAGTATAATATCTCACTTGATAGAATATAAGCGTGTTGTTAAATTAATTATTGTGGAAGAAGTATTAATAGGGGTGATATGAGAAAAATATGACAAAAATTGCTCAAAATTATTTTATATAAAAAAGTATAATTTAGATGTATATGACATTAATGAGTTGCAAACATTATTTACTTTATAAAATATATAGGTGTATTATTAAATTATTATTGAGAAAGTATAAATAGGGGTATTATAGGAAAAAATTGACAAAAGTTAAAACTTGCTCTTATAATTAGGACCAAAACCAACTCTAAAATTTGCTCCTATAATTAGGACGGGATGGAGTATTATTATGTATGGCACACATTTTTATTTAAAATATTGTATCAAATTCCAAAGTGGATGAATAATAAAGTAAAACGAAGTACAAGTTTGGCTAATGAATTCATCAATAAACAATAATATAAGAATGACCAGGAAATTAAGTTGACTGCATGACCGAATATCTAAGACTTGAAATTTCATATACTTGCCTTTTCAACAACTCTTCCGTCACTGATTTCGCAATATTATTAAGTGGGTGTCTTATTTTTTGATTTCTCAGTCCTGATTTTACCTATTAAGTATTAACTTATACAGCGAACTTTGCATTTCATTATGATAAAAAAAACAAAGAACAAAAAACGGTTAGTTTTAAGGTCCTAAAACACAAATATCTTTCTAATATGGTCCTTATAAGCAATTCTCCCTTTCAAGTAAATTATTTCACTTAAAACCAATTAGAGACATAGAGTAACACAATGTAACGATTTCCGATGAAACACAAGAAAAAGGATGTAATGATATTTGGATTAAAAAATCATTCAAGCGGGACAAGAGTGAACAAATATCTCAGATGTTAAACAGTGTCGCTCTGGCATCCCTTTTTGACTACGTAGGGGGACGTACTGTGATGTTTTCACACTCAGATTCAGATCTCCAAGTAATTATTAGGGAAAATTCCCTTAGGACTCCATTAATAAAAAATTATTAAAAAAGACTCAAGAAAAAGTCATATATAAAAAAAGGCTTCACAACCTTTGTTGATATTATTTCATAAAGCGTTAATAACTATATCGGTAGAACATTAATAAGTAAATCGTAAGAACGTTAATAACAATATTCTAACAACTAAATCAGTACCTATTAACAACTAAATCTGTATACATTAATAACTAAAGTTTTATGAAATAATACCAAAAAAGGTCTTAGGGCTTTTTTTTGACATGTGACTTTTTTAAACCTTTTTAACAGTTTTTTAGTTATTTGGGCTGAGGTGGATTTTCACTAATTATTACTTTGACATCCTTTAATTATTATATATTATTTCCTCGGCCAGAGGGTTTTATTGAGACTCGAGATAGGGGATATTATCATATTCAGACCTTGTTCAATAATTATACTTCCGCCAGTTCAGTATATATAAACCTCTCATTTTGCTGTGCTCGGTGTGCTACGATCTGTTTTGCTGGTAAGCAATATGTTTATTCATATCCTCTAAACTTGTCTCGCTGTCATCTTGCAAAAGAGCTCAAAAGAACACAGAAGAGGTAGAGAGGCAGATAAGTTTATGAATTATTGCTCAAACTGAAAGTTGATCCTCGGCTAAAGCTATTGCCGTAGGCCTCATTTGATTTGCGGAATTGATTTTGCATCATGAGAATGTGAATGAAATTTGAAAATGTTAAAATAATTATGTTTAATATATTGAGACAAAAACACCTCTAATATTTAAATTTCTTATTATCAAATATATTAACATAAATTTAATAGAAATATTAAATAATCAATTTTAATTTCCTCAATATATTACAAGTATTTTATTTTTAATACTTTAGTGTTATTCTTCAATATATTATAAATATTTAATTATTTGATGATATAAATATTAATATGATTTATTAATTTTGTTACGGACCTATATCAGGCCCAATAACAGGACAGCCTAGCAAGGAATATATTGCATATCAGGATCTGCCTATGATAAAGGGGGATCCTATCGTATCTATAATCAAGGGAGATCTTAATCTAGATCCGGCAGTTATGATATTTGGGCCACGAGTCGCATAGGGCCCATGAGTCTCTACCTAAGGTATACTTTATAAATACGAGGTTAAACCCTAAGGTACACACGTTCTAACTTTGAACTATTTACATACAGTCATCCCCATTGGCGAATGCCTAACCCGTGTGTAGTGATCCCACACTCTTCTGATCATCTACCACATAGTTGCCCAGATTGAGCAACTTGATCTAATATCAATCCGCTAGCCCCCTCAGGCTAGACATCTGTGTTCTCATACAGAACATTGGCGCTGACCGTGGGGACGTTAAACTTTGATCCCCATGACCAACGATGGCTAACACAAGAAGTAGCAGTCAAATGCCTCAGCCCGGAAATCCAACTCAGGTGGAGGCGAGCCAACAGCAGCGAAATCAAGATCCACCGTTGCTTGAAGATATCCTTGAAGTGACGCTATGAAGGAAGGGAATGACGTAGCTGACATAGCATCCTCCCTAGTCGCAGTTAACCCCTAGGATTTGGTGGCCCAGGAGGTCCATCAGGAGGATTTCTTTCAGGAGATCCCAGTCCCGAATCCATACGTTTGCCTCTTACAGAACATGATGGACTCAATGTTAAGGCGAATGGAGAACATGGAGAAACACAACAATCTCCAACGCCAAGAAGATTTCACAGTGATACAGCAAATGTTGGAGGAGCGTCTCAAGCAATTGGACACGTCAACTCGGAAGGAAAACCGGGACGGCATGCGCAGGAGGAAAAAAAGGATGACACGCGAGGTGAGTATTCCTCCTTACAGTAAGCAACCGAGGTCTACGCAACATAATACGAGCATGACTATCCTAGAGACGGATTCAGGACAAGTACGAGTACAGAATCCCGTTTGGACCTTGAAGAAACTAGGCGCTGAGAGGACTCAAGACGATGAAGACTGAGATGCTGAGAGACCAACCCAATAGGCAAGCTCTCCCAAAAAGTATAAGATGAAGTATGTGATGGGGCACAACAGCAGCCCCCTCTCTGATGAAATTGTGAATGCGCTGTATCCGGAAGACTGTGACTTAGAAGACCTACCAAAATACGATGGAACCCAAGACTCGAGGTCCCATCTTGATATGTTCGAACTCCTCATGTTCGTACAACAGATTTGTGGGCCTGTTATTCCCCGACTCTTTATTGCCACACCGATTGGGGCGGCCCAAAAGTGGCTTCATACTTTGCTAGTCAATTCAATTTAGAACTTTGAAGATCTTGGAACCAAGTTTGAGTTGAACTTTGCAACTTGTAAGAAGCAGCCGAAGCCCCAATTCGCTCTCAGTAAGATTAAACGGCGGCATGGAGAGACGCTCCAAAAGTACCGGATAGATTCAAGGACGTTGCTTTAAAAGTATGTTCACTCCCAAAAAGTGTACACGTGCATTGTCTCATTGACGGCCTAGACCCATCATCTCATTGGCGAAGTCAATCTTCAAGAACTGGGTCTACACCCTCACCGAGTTCAACACGCGGTCAAAGCAATACTTAGAGGTGGAACTGATGGAAATAGCAAATGCAACTCAAAACGAGAGAAGGAGGAACTCACTTCCAGGAGGCAAAGGGCAGTTGGAAAGTCGAAAGGAGGATTCTTGTAGAAGGAATTTAGATAATAGATCTCGAAGCGAAAGATTTGAGGGGAAAGCGAAGTATGAAAAATACACCCCATTGACCATTTCACGTTCCCAACTTTGGAAGGAGGTAGCGCTGACTGAAATGAAAAAAGTAGAAAGACTTTGGCCTCCCCAAAACCGGGCCAATACAGACCAGTCTAAGTTCTGTACGTTCCATGATGGACCGGGGCACACTACAGATCAATGTTATGAACTCCGTGATGCCATTGAGAAATTTGTTAGAGATGGAAAATTATGCCAATATGTGATAAAAAATCAAGGGCGGAGAAACAACAAACTCAAACAAGGAGGCCATAGTGATGAGCTGCTTTTTGTCGCTAAAGCAGTCAATTAAACTAGGTCCTAATTAATTATGCAATATAGGGTCAACCTAGGTCATTCTCCCAAGGAGCAAATTTGTGGGTTTTTCTTTAAGTTGAATTTAGGTGATGAAAAATGCAAAGCAATGAAATTAAACTAACTAAATGCAGGATGAAAATTAACTCTAAAACCTATATGAGAATGAAACTAATCTAGATGTGGATGCAAATTTGGGGGGTTTTTGTTATAAGATAATATTAAAATCCTAAGAAAAGAAATTAACAAAGATTTAATTCAATTATGATGATGAAGGGGACAACTTAGGAATCGCATGGGGTTGACTTTCTTAGCCTAAATCAATTAATTAGACCAAATGGAGATTAATGAATTTTGGAATTAATAAATTTAACTAACTAATTGAACATGGGAAACCCTCAAGTCCAATAACGCCTAATCCACTAGAAAACTCATAATGGAATGAGCGCTAGTTAATTAAACCCATTAAAATCGAGTTAAAATAGTTCCAAGATAGTCATGGGAATTATGTTCACAATTGCCTAATTAAACACTAGACAATTAACCAACTCAATTAAACAACCAAGAGGATAAACCTAAATTGACAATTAAATCAATAATGAGAACTCAATTATTAATACAATTGACAATCAAACGGTTTGCAAACAAAAATCCCGAGAAAATATCTTAGCAAGGTTCAAATCCAAATTATCAAATTAATCTGAAATAAATTATGTGTTTACAATCTAAAACTAGATTGTTCTCAAGAAAGCAATTCAAAATTATCTAAAACTAAATAATTTCAAGGTCTTCAAACAATTCGATAAAAGGAAAAACACTCCCTTGTAGTCTTCAAGCATAAAACCTAGGCTCTAGCTTTCTCCATGCTCCTCCCAAGTTGCCTCCTAAAAGTGCTTAAGCTTCCATGGAAATCATCTCTTCAAACTCTTTGTTGGAAGCCACGATCATTTAAATTGATGAATTGACGAATACAATTATGCATAAGGAGTTGTGGGCCCGTGAGTGTATAATGATTCCAAGAACAATTCCAATCCAATTCCTCCCGACAACGCGATGAATTGATGAATTGAGAATTGATTATTCAATTCATATAAGGTGGTGGGTCCCGTCGTGAGAATTAATGGAGTGATGATGAATGAAACATCAAGCTCGATGCGTGCGCTCCCGCCTCTCAACGTGAACTGTTTTGCCGCTCCGTTCGCGTGCGTCAATGTGTGCGGCTCTCTAAGGGAGCGTGAATCTCTCTTGGTAGCTGCTAGGTTAAATAAATGGGGAAGAAAGAGATAGATTTTTGGGTATCAACTTGAACCCATTAAAATATTAGAACTCCAATAAAATTCCACCATTAGATTTTCTTTTAGCTTCCTGAAAAATTCTGCACCATAGGATCTTCTAATATGATAAAATCGTAATCTATCATATCTTAAGAAATATTATTTAATTACAAGATAACAATTAGGATATTAATAATTTAAGCACAATAATCTAATAATTAATTCAGATTTATATTATTTCCTAAAATTGGCTAACAATCCAAATATTATCTAATATGTCCAAATTAGCCTAAAATAATCCCCAAAATAAATGGATAAGGCGGGATAAAATATATAAAAATATGGATTTATCACATAGTACAAGCCCGACAAGAATGGGGTGGGGAAAGAAGAGAGACGATAAACGACGAAAGCCAGCTAGTGATGATGACAAATTCCCAGAAGCTGAGTTCAACTCTAACGTGATCATTGGAGCCCTGGGCAAAGGCGAGACACGGCAAGCCGAGGAGGAAGTATCGTGTAACATCCCACTTTTTTGAAAGCGGTTTCAAAATAGTTTGATCGAGTAGAGCATCGGAAGTATTTAAATTGGAGAGTAACTGATAAACATCCACTGTAATGTATATGTTTGCTTCCACAGTGATACAAAAATTTCGAACGACTACAACGTTAAGTACATATCAAAGGAACTTTCTTCGGCCAATCCTCATGCCTGCTTGCTTACCCTTGTCTTCGATCTGTTCACACCGGATCCACGAAGCTAAAGTAAGAGCGAGGTTCAATGCCCATTGAATCTCGGAAGCAGTTAACCTCATGCTTATGTGACTTATGTATGACGAGATATTCATGACATTGCAGCAAAATCACATATGAAGGATAATAACAGAACACGCCCACTTGCATATGAACGTTATTATGGTCTGCACTATTCACCAGTGCCATGATGGCCTATTGTGTCCTCAGCGCTAGGAAAACTCAACGGCATTATCAAAACCATAACCCGTGTATAGCTGAATGTATAAACGTGTGAACTAAGCCCCATAACTTAGCCACGGTGCATGACCCAAGACCAAGTCTTGTCCATGACTTTATGAATTTTTCTATCACATATATGCATACAACAAGCATCAGAGTTAGTGTTATAGTACGCGAACGTACCTTTCACCGTGTAATGACCAACATGCGACCTTTGAACCCAGCCCGGACTTCCGGATATCCTAACATATCACCATAATACTTAGAATAATATCCTAAGGGATATTTTCACCTCTATTTACCTCTCTACCCTTGGTGGATTTGTTATTTACAATTTTGCCCTTACATTTATTTAAAAACGCAATACTGAATTTTCTGGGCAGATTTTGCATCAACTTTGAAAAATCATAATTAATTCTAGAAACATCGAAACGAGAATCCGTAAAATTCCCCAGAATCCTTAGGATGTATATTTTCAAGAAAAAGTACTTTTATATACCCAGAATTTATGAACAATTCCCATTTTTCATTTTTCACAACGTTGCCCAGAATTTCGTCCAGAAAATTGGCTTAACTTCAACCGGTTGTATCTCTTTGTACAGGAATCAAAATGCTACATATTATATATATTCGGAAAGCCCTACATATCTAATTTATTTCTGGGAAGTTTCGTGATTTATGGGCTTCATTTTCAACATATAATATTAGCATTTCTTTCCCTGTTTGCCCATAAATTTTACCGAAAATTTTGTCAGAACTTCGCTACTTTGATCTTCAACTTCTAAGAATTTTGCTCCACAATATTTTCCACCATATTTTCGAAATAAAGACATTTTTAATCATAAAAACATGAAATCAAAACTTCTTGGAAGATTTAAAGATCAAACTAACCTTTATACTAAAAACTACTAAGAACTACAAAACTAAAGACTAGAAAACTAAAAGCAAGCTTACCTCTTGAAGACTCTTGCTACTCCCTCCTCCTTCTTTCTTCACTCCACTCTTGTTTAGAATATGATATGTTCCAAAATAACTCTAATTAGGCTTAATCTCGAGATTAAATTATGTGGGTTCAAGATAAGCCCTTATATTTGATTTATGATTAAGACTCTTCAAGATACAATTTATTTTCTATAGATTCTCATTTACTTGTGTCTTGAATTTATCCCAATGGTTTTATCTTTCATTGAATTATCTTATTAGTGGATTTCAAATTAATATTGAATTAAGTTTATTTTTCTCTCTCACTCACTAGACTCACACACATGCACAACAATTGTACACACACACATGCACAACACCTATTAACCTCCAGCCCCCTCTATTTCTCTCATTATTTCTTTTTGCCCCAAAAGTCTTGATTGGTACTTTGCCATTAATCACCAATTAATATTTTTGATTTTGATGGATTTATACATGTGCTATGATCATTTAAACAATTCATTCCTCCTCCTTACATTTACATGCACCGATTTTTCACCCCACAATTTACTCTTGAGTTTGTGTTTTATTTATCTCACATTATTATGAAGCAAAGTCTTTCATTGGTTGTTAAATTCTCACTTGGATTATGCTTTATGAAATCCATTTTCAAGCCTTTAGATTAGCTTTATTAGATTTAATCCAAACCTTTAATTTGTGTTAATCTATTATTGGGCCAATTAATTTCATGAGGATTGAGAATATTTTCTTGATTTATCATTGGCCAATTTAATTTCATAAGGATTTGGCTTTATGAGGCTTAATTAAGGCCTTTGGATTTTGCTTTATTAAATTTAATCTTATCCTTCCATATCAAATCTTAATTAGCATCCCTAATAAAGTAGTTAAGTGTAATTGTCAAAATATGATTGGTTCTAAGATTAATTATGATCATTAGAACCCACTTCCATGCTAATCCTAGTCCTTCACTAGCCATTGTTTCTTAATTAAGGTAATCCATCCTTAATTAGGCCTTTAACATATGCCACTAAATTAATTGTGAATGTTTATGAAAATAATTTAATTAACATAGATTGAATTATCCACTAATTGTTGGCAATTTTCTCTAATTGGTTTAATTATTTTCTCACAACTTTTGGGTTTACTTTGGTCATTTATGCACCATGCATTAATTTAATAATCATAGGGCAACTTATGGTCCCTAAAATAAAATTGGATTTTTGCCTCTTTAAATTCCAAGGAAAATAACCAAATAAATTACTAAAATTAGAGACAACATACTTTCTTATTTTAAATAGGTATTATTTGGCCAAATTATAATATTTATGATAAATATGAATTTTGGGGTATTACAATCTGAGAGAGGTCCTCTCCATAAGGGACCACCCCAAACTTGAAGAAGATCCCAGCAAGTCGGAACCGCCCACTTTGCTTTCCATGAAGGAAGATTTGAAGGACGTAGTCCCAGGCCATCAGGACGGCTTGGTAATCACTGGAATCCTGGCAAATTGTCAGGTTAAAAGGATTTTCGTTTATGCCGAGAGCTCCACGAATATTATTATCTGGGACGCCTTTAAAATGATGAATCTGGATCACGAGGATTTGAAGCCAT
The DNA here is from genome assembly GCA_019022655.1 of Acacia acuminata. Taxonomy (NCBI): domain Eukaryota; kingdom Viridiplantae; phylum Streptophyta; class Magnoliopsida; order Fabales; family Fabaceae; genus Acacia; species Acacia acuminata. Next base: position 1,273,206 of record JAFJYI010000224.1, read on the forward strand.
GCAAAACGACCCTCATAGGGTTTAATGGGGAGCATTCTCCTCCCAAGAGGTACATTGACCTCAAACTTACGTTAGGTACAAAGGAGGCTTTCAAGTCAGGACGGGTAAGGTTTATTGTAGCTTACTTCCCTTTCCCATATAACATAATATTAGGGAGGCCAACTATCCACAATCGGGATATGCTGGTTTCCACAAAGCATTAGAAACTGAAGATGGTAAGCACCAAGAACAAAGTTATCTCCATTAATGGAGACTAGAAGGAATCTCAACACTGTTATTTCGAGACTGTCACAGAAGGTGAGAGCGGACCATCGTCCCCACCCTAGATACGTGAAAGGGAAAGGAATGCTAATAAGGGGAGTAGAAGACACCCCGACGACCAGTAAGTATGGTGGAGCTAGACTTGCGAGAAGAGCTAGAGATTCTGCGATCAGAGCCGGAAGGCGAGTTGGAAGACTGATGTTGGGTGGTGACCCTTCACAGACCACAAGAATTGGCAGAATGCTCAGTTCGCCACTGAAAGACCCTTTGAAGGAATTCCTGATAAAGAACCGAGATGTGTTCACTTGGAAATCATCAGAAATACCAGAGATCGACCCCAGATTCTACTGTCACAAGTTGGCTATCCGGCTGGGGTCAGCACCTGTGGCGCAGAAGAAGAGAAAACTTGGCTTAGATAGACAACAAGCCCTTGAAAAGCACGTCAAAGAACTGTTGGATGTCGGATTCATCCGAGAAATACAATACACCACTTGGCTATCCAACGTGGTCATGGTGATGAAACCAAATGGAAAATGGAGAGTGTGTACGGTCTACACCAACTTGAATAAAGCATGCCCGAAAGATTCATATCCGATGCCCAACATTGACTAGTTAGTAGACAACTCATCTGGGTTCCAGCTGTTATCCTTCATGGATGCATATTCTGGATACAATCAAATAGTGATGCACTGAAGGACCAAGAGAAGACGGTCTTTATCATCGACAAGGCTAACTATTGCTATAACGTGATGCCTTTCGGATTGAAGAATGTCGGGGCGACTTACCAGAGAATGATGAACAAAGTCTTTGAAGAGTAGCTTGGTCACAATGTAGAGGTATACATCAACGACATGATCGATAGTCAAGACAAAGGACCCGGAAAACCATATCCTAGACTTGGAATAGACATTTAACAAGTTGAGGACGTACCAGATCCGACCGAACCCGGCTAAATGTGCATTTGAGGTCCCACACTACAAAAAAAAAACATTTTTTTGCGGCGGAAAAATTCCTCGCATAAAAAAAGCCATTTTCCGTCGCAAACCGATTTGCGGCGGAATTTGCAACGAAAAAGTTCCGTCGCAAAAAAAGCCCTCGCAAACCAATTTTCCGTCGCAAAAATGTTTTTTTCGCTCGCAAATTCAGAATTTGCGAGGGAACATTTTCCCTCGCAAAATTTTGGATTTTGCGAGGGAATCCTCTTTTCAAATTTTGCGAGGGAAAAGTTTTCCCTCGCAAAATTTAAATTTATTTTTTTAAAAAATAAAAATCAGAAAAAAAAAAAAAAAAAATTACATAAAAAAATTAAAAATTAGAAAATAAAAGGACTTGTATATCTTAAAAATAAATTGTAACAATCATAAGAATTTACATAGCAAAAACAAAATATTACAAGAGAACTAAGAATAGCAAAGATGAAAAAAAAAAAAAATACGCAAACATCACCGAGGACCTTCGTCGCTTTTCCTTTTTGTCCTCGGAATTGTCCCCGCCTTGCTTTGCGGTGCCTACAAGAAAAGGCAGCAGAGATTAAAATCTGTTGGCCACATGAACTCAACACGAAAATACAAGATTTAATTACTTGTGGCGTAGCGGCCATACTTATAGCATGACTAGATCTCATAATGATTAAATCTCAAGAAACCAAAAATTGAGCTTCTAAACTAAGAAATAAACTGATTCTATTATGCAGATAACTTATGGCCATAAAAGAAATGAAAAACATAAAATAGAAAGTAATGGCTCAATAAGCATACCGAAGGGCGTCCTTGGCAACTTCAGCTACAAACGGGTAGCAAAGCTACAAGTCTAGTTCGCCAAAAAAAGAAAAAGAAAAGTCAACTAGACTAGACAAATACAAATAAGAAATGATGGGCCCAAAGATCCCAATTAACAACATATCATCATTCAACAATTTTCACTCCCAAAGAAGAGGCTGAAATGTTAATAAACGAACTAACCTAGTGCTTGATAGGTGCCAAAGGAAGCCATTCCATGACATCCTCTCATTTCTTAGGAAAGTAGATTACAAACAAGGTATTTCAATATCCTCCCCATCAAAAAGGGTAGCATTTACAAAGGTAAAAGTGAAAACTCAGACAATCCATCAGACTCAGTTCGAAATACTTAACAAACAATGCACCAGGAAAATGGGATGCCCAGCAAAGCTATTGTAAACTTGTGCATTTGAAGAAAGAACGATACAGAATAGTATGAAAACATGTGAAACTCACTTTACCTCTTTACACATTCTCTATAGTCTCTAGCATACTAGAGAATCTGATTGTCCATCTGATGTAGCTGCATTTCAATATGGTCATGATTCACAAAAATGATCCAAATGTGGTTGACACAAACAAAAGTGATACTCCTGACTTTGAAAACAGGACGTCAGGCTTCCTCAAGTTACTGTATTTTAATGGGTGTTAAATTTCACGTTTTCAAACAATGTAACAAAATTTCATGGAAAGCCATAGAATAAAACAAGTTCTCCTCTATCAACCGAGAGACAAGAATCTGGGAAAACTCTAATCTCTATCAATTTCCTAGATCTAAATGGCAATCCCTAGATTCATCACGTAAACGGAAAACAAACACCCACATCAAAGCGAGATGAGAATAAATACGATCCACAAAGCAAAAGAGAAAACCAAGAAAAGAACAAGCTGACATAAGCTTCCCCTCATCTTCTAAGATTTTAGAAAACATTAATGGATATTCTTCCACGATAAAGTCACGCTGCAATGTATATCAAAATCTATTGGATAATCTAAACAGATATGTGTGCAAATTAACAATCATAATTTCAAGGGAAAATGTATCAGTCATTGTAAGTAAATAATGCCAAATAAAAACAACAATTAATGCCTGATATACCGAATGCAAACCAAGGCGAAGATTATGTATATTTAAAACGATTGTTTCTGTTTTTCAAATTTAAAAGCATAGTTTTAAAAGCATTTAGATTCTCCTTATATCCAAAAGGCAACATCATAGATATACTATTACATAAAACATCCAAGACAAAATGAAGTGAAAGAAAAGTTTATAAGGTTCTATTGTAGGACTTACTCAGAGAAAGAATTTTGCAATAATCCCTTTGCCCTTACATCCGGTGACACTTGACAGTAGAAGATGCCCGTTAATTTTAAAGCATAAGCAGCAACTTTTCCCAGTTGTGTCAACACATTAGTAGATGTGCTGTTAAAGATGATTCCTCCAATAATGTCAAAAAAACGCAACTTGTTAAGCATGATAAATGAAATACGATTTTGACCAAAAAAACGCATGCACAATAAACAAAAACATACCAACCCAGATGCACAAAGAAATCCTACCCATATCAGGCGGCAAATAGTATACTGAAAGACAATTGTACGCAATAGTCAAGTGTATAAGGGGCGAATAAGATATGTATGTATACCGAGTGAGTTTCATAGAGCTTGAACTTCTGCATGATGCAGGAATTATTGTCAGCTCCGTCATTACTAGAACGCCGCTTCTCCTTTGCAAGCTCCATGAAACTTCAGATCCCAAACTTCCAAAGCTCGGGTTGTTCCACCAAGATCACCAGCAGAAGAATTGAAACAAAAGACCACAAAAAATAGCAAAACACAAAAAACTAATGGAGAAGAGGGACGATGAGAGATGGCCGGCGGTGAAAGAGGAAATGAGAAGAGGGACAGTGGAGGCGTTGCAGAAGGAGATCGACGGAGGAACTGCAGAGAGAGGCCGACGGTGGTGGTGGATCGCGAAGCACGGTGGTGGTAGGGAAAAGGGCGACGGTGAACGGAGGGGTGGGATGTGACGGTGAGGGGGAAGAAGCGGCGGATCTGAGGGTCGTGCAGTGAGAGAGATGCGAACCGGAATGAAAAATGGCGAAGATGAAATGAATTGGGGAAAAACTAGGGTTTTTTTTTTTTGCGAGGGAAGAGTTTCCCCGCAAAAAGGGACTTTTTGCGAGGGAAACTCGTCCCTCGCAAAAATTAGGAAACTTGGTGCCATTTTTACCGTCATTTTGCCTCACTTAGGGTTTTTTTGTGAGGAAGAGTTTCCCTCGCAAAAAAAGACTTTTTTTTTGCGAGGGAAACTCGTTCCTCGAAAAATTAGGAAACTTGGTGCCATTTTTACCGTCATTTTGCGAGGGAAATAAATTTCCCTCGCAAAAATCCTCATTTTTTTGCAAAAATGAGCTCCATTTTGCGAGGAATTTCGATTCCCTCGCAAAATTGCCCTTTTTGCGAGGGAAAATTACTTCCTCGCAAAAATTAGGGCATTTGCGGCCTTTTTGAGTGTTTTTTTGCGAGGGAAAAAATTTCCATCGCAAAAATCCCATATTTTGCGAAGTATTTCCCTCGCAAAAATGTATTAGGGAAATTTTTTCCTCGCAATTTTATCAATATTTGCGACGGAATTTTTTTCCCTCGCAAATTCCGTCGCAAATATGATATTTTCTAGTAGTGCCACTGGGAAATTCTTAGGTTTTCGTTGACGAACCGCGGAATAGAATTCAACTCGGATAAATGCAAAGTCGTGCTAGATATGAAAGGCCCCATGAACAAGAAAGAAATCCAGCAGTTGACTGGAAGGCTAGCTGCACTCACTAGGTTCTTACCAAGATCGGCAGAGAACGCTCTCCCTTTCTTCAAGCTGCTGAAAAAGGAGGCACATAGAGGTTGGAACCTGAAGTACAAAGCCGCATTCGAAAAAAATCAAGAAGTGTCCGGCAACCCACCAGTCCTATCTAAACCCAAAGCCGATGAGATGTTGTTTTTTACTTGTTAGTAGGTGAGGAAGCGATAAGCGCAGTCTTGGTTAGAGAGACAGAAAATGGCCAGGTACCGATATTCTTTGTGAGCAAAGCCCTGCAGAGCTCAGAACTAAGGTATCAAAAACTAGAAAAGGTTGCTTTTGCTTTACTCATAGCAGCGAGAAGGCTCCGCCCTTATTTCCAAGGACACCAGGTCGTCGTTTGAACCAGTCAGCCAATACATCAGGTGTTGCATAAGCCAGATTTGGTCGGTAGAATGATCAGCTGAGCAATAGAATTGTCTGAGTTTGACATCACCTATAAAGCCTGACATGACATCAAATCGCAAGCTTTGGTGGATTTTGTATGGGAACTGACCCCAGCAAGTAAAGAAGGCAGCGAGGACTCTGAGATGTGGAAAGTATATGTGGATGGTTCTTCAAACACCAAGGAAAGTGGTGCTAGAATTATTGTCGAAAACCCGAAAGGGATCGCAATTGAACACTCCTTGTAGTTAAATTTCCCAACTTCAAACAATCAAGTTGAGTACGAGGCACTGTTAGTTGGGATACGCCAGGCGAAAGAACGTGGAGCCCAGAGAGTTAAGGTCTTAACTGACTCCCAGCTGTGGCAGCATAGATCGAGGGCGCATACCAAGCGAAAGGCCCTTTGATGGCCAAATACATGTATAATGCAAAGGAGGTGATTTCAAGCTTTAAAGAGGCAACGGTCACCCACATTCCCAGAGGTGAGAACACCAGGGCCAACATTATGTCAAAACTTGCAAGTACGAAGGGCCCAGGGAATCATAGAACTGTGGTCCAATAAAACCTGGCAGAACCAAGTTGTGTTATGACCATATCGGCATCTACCGATTGGAGAAAACCAATCGTAGATTACTTGGAATGAGGAATCCTCCCAGATGAGTCTATCGAAGCAAAGAAGTTGGTCTGAGGTTCTGCTATGTATACGATGGTGGAAGATCAGCTATACCGAAAAGGTTTACACTCTCTGATGTTGAGGTGCTTGAACGTAGATGAGGCTAAGTATGTCCTGGCCGAGATACACGAATGAATCAATGCCCAGCACATGGGAGCAAAAGCTTTGGCCAGGAAAGCGCTATGCGTTGGCTATTACTAGCCGACCATGGAGGTGGATTCGAAAGACCTCGTCAAGAAGTGCGATAGTTTCCAGAAACATACTAAGATCATTTGGCTCCCTTCAGCAGAGCTAAAATGCATCTCGGTGCTGTGGCCCTTTTATAAATAGGGTATGGACCTCTTGGGCCCATTCAAGACAGCTCCCGGACAATTACAGTGGCTCGTGGTAGCAGTCGATAACTTTATGAAGTGGATAGAAGTTGAACCATTAACGATGATCACTTCTACTCGTATACAACGATTTTCCAACACAACATCGTGTCTTGTTTTGAGATCCCCACCGAGGTGGTGACGAATAATGGAACCTAATTCATTGATAAGGGTTTCCAGGATATGATGTCGAGCCTCGACATCAAACACCATTTTGCTTCTGTAGAATATCCCCAGTCTAACGGCCAAGCTGAAGCAGCAAACAAGATAATTGTCGATGGCCTAAGAAAGTGGATGGAGGACGTAGAGTCCAGCTAGGTCGAATAGCTCTACAGTATGTTGTGGGGCTATAGAACTAGCATTTAGTCATCAACACAGGAAATGCCTTTTCGGTTGACATACGGATGCAAGGCTATGATCCCGGTTGAGATAGGTTAGCCATCCTGGAGGAGGTTGAAGGCCAGCCAAGGAGGCGAGGAGATGAATAATGAGGCATTAATGATGGAGTTGGATTTGATTAACAAGGTCAGAGTTACGACACACTGTCAAGATATGGCCACCAAGCAACTCATCGCGGCCAAGTACAATCGGAAGGTGAGGCCTCGGTCTTTCGACAGGGGTGACCTAGTACTCAAGAGAGCTGACGTCGGAAACAAAAACGCCAGGGATGGCAAGCTAGCTGCAAATTAGGAAGGCCCTTACTGGGTTAGGGAGAAGATTGACAAAGGAGCTTACGTCCAGGAAACCCTAGCAAGGAAGCCAATTAAAAGAACATGGAACACCGATAAGCTGAGAGTCTACTATAACTAGACCTAGCTTCCACGTGCACAATGTGGCGGATGGGCTGTGTCCGAGTTAGTTTATTTTAATTTCAGTATTTCAATTTCAATTTTCTGTTTCTACTTATGCAATTTCCTTCTTTGAAGTTGTTAGCTCTTGGAGAAAGTTATTTCTTGAATTAATAAAGAGTTCCTTAGTGGATATTCAAATTCTAGACTATCTAAAGTCATGCCAATTACGTATAAAGGAATGGACAAGGACTTGGGTCATTGAACCCGACCTTACATCAAGGACTGTATATAGACTAACACCGGCCCAGGTTCTTAATTACGGACTAACATCAGGGCTAATGAGCCTGGGTTCTTAATTACGTAAGTTGTTTCAAACCCTTGCAATTTTTGATGCATCAAAACTCACTCCAAGATAAGAAGGTGAATTGTCATTCAGACCCTGATCAAGTCAAAATGTTTAAGTGTTACGTTTCTACACCACGATTAAACATGTGACCATTTGCCCTTATCTTGGATTAAATCTTGGACAATGAATTTGGAACGCAGTAGTATGGTCTATTTGGAAACACCTACTCATATACCCGGTTTTTAATATCGAAAGAATAATGTTAGCAAATTTTGCATAACTAAGGCCCTGGCCCAGTCATAGAAATACCAACGTAGATTGGTATTCACAAAAGAAAATTCGTCATACGATGAATAAGAGACAGGACTACATGCTCGAAAAATTAAGTATGTAAATTACTAGTGATGATTAATTTGTCCAAACACAAATAATTACAAACAGAATAGAATCGGGATGACACACCTAAGACAAAACAAGACAAAGAGACCTCTATGTCTCAAAACCACCTACTCTGAAACTTAGCTAGGAGGGACTGCCACTTCCGATGGAACCCCTTCTCCCTCGAGATGGACAGTGGTGGATGCTTCGTCTTCCCCATTAACAACCCGGTCACCATCCTGGAGGGATACCGAGTCATCCCCAGGCGACGAAGGTGGCGGGACCAATACGCCATCCTTGACAAAGGCTCGGTAATGATACCCGGTGGTGTTTAAATTCACCTCGGGGTTCAAATGACGGATTTGTGCAAGAGCCATGGCAAAGTAATCCTTAGCAGCCTCCTTGAGCGTCTCCAAGCAATCAATGTGCACCTTTTTCTCATCGGCAAGGACGGCCTTCGTCGTGCCTAGCTTTAAGGCCACCAAGGCGTTGGGTTGGAGTGCAGAGCTTTCACGGTACCGCTGCATGCCGGCAAGTTCCGAATTGCTTTTCTCCAAAGCAACCTTCATCGACAAAAGCTCCTTGATCACTTTTTCAGTTGTGGCCTTGGCGACACCGAGCTCCTCCTCAACCCTCCTCTTCCCTTCCACGGCTTTGTCTTTTTCCAACTTCATTTGCAGTATCTCAGCCACGGCATCGACATACTTGCGTTTGAAATGAAGCATAGCCTGTGCCAATTCGACGGACTTCAAGGCATGATCTTCTACATCATGAATCATTTGTTCATCGACATTTGATAAGGGGGTGGCTCCAAGTCCACAGGGGATCTTGAGAGTAGGAGGAAGAGGAGCAATAGTAGGCGACTGAGTGGTTAAAGGAGGGGCCATGACATCTGCGGAGGAGATCTCCTTCCCTTTTGAACCCAAGACGACAGGACGGGAAATTTGGCCAGCGGAGGAAGAGGAAGAGGTCCCTTGTTGGACTGAGGCCTTCGTCTTCTTGGCTATAGCAGCTTGGGATGCCGCTCCGGCCCTCCCCATCCCGGTCTCGGGGCCAATACGTTTCCTGAGTTCTCTCTTGTTCGAAGCTCCCACATCCGAGTTCATATAGGACAAGTAACGCGGCAACCCCTGTATATCTTGCGCTACAAAACAAACAAACAGAGGTCAGAAATTGTGATAGTTGTAGCCTAGGCTAAGTGTAAAGACGAGCATATAGCAAGTAACCAAAGAAATCATACTCGCCGCCGACCCCAACTCAGAATGAGCCCAGTTTATAAAAAAGGCCACACTCTTACAGCCATGCTCGTTGACATAAGACGTCAACCGGACCACAAAGCTAACTGCTTCAGTAGGGATATCATCCGACTCAACATGATAAGAGGTGGAGATCAATTTATGATGTTCAATAGTCCAATACAAAGGGAACCACCATTCTACGGTTTTGGACTCGCCCGCTTGAAGAAACTAGGGTTGTTCCCCCGGTTTGGCCACAACCTTGAAGAAGCTATTCTTGAAATGTTTAAAAGACTCGGAATAGGCGGTAAAAAGTTTCCTATCGGGGATACCCCGGATGGAAGTCAACCCTTTTAACTTGGCTGGCTCTTTACCAGATCAAGCAGTAAAAGGACAAAAGAAATAAAAGAATAGGTTAACTGTGTAGGGTATGGGTTCCGAAAAGGAGCCACACAAGCACTTGAAGGCTATCAGGTAGGCCCACCCATTAGGGTGAAGTTGAGAAGGGGCCAGTTGGAGTTCAAAACAGCGATCTGGAACTCGGTAAACAGGAAGCGAATACCAAGTCGGGACGCATAATCCCTATAAAAAAAGAAAAAATTGGTGCATCCTTCCTCCCAGGTAGAGCAAATTGGCTCATTGTCATCGGGAGGACTCAGGAGGCATCCATCTAACTCCTCCAAACCCAACTGGCCAATATCGGCAGCAGTCATCAACGAACAGGAACCCAGGGGTATTTGTTGGTCAAAACCTTGGGAAGACTGGAAGAACCCAACTCCCCGGCATCAGATCGGGAACTATAGGGTGAAAATGACGATTCCATTTAAACCTATAAAAAAAAAGGTTGAAATTAGAATATGAGCAGCATACCTGAACTATATAAGATATGGCGTAAAGAAGGAAGAATGGCTGGACCAGGATGGCGCTAACTCCTAAGGGTCGCAATAGGGCCAAAGGAACATCTATGACGGCAGGAGCCTAGAGTGATGTTGCCCAGGGAATCTTGGCCGCTCGCGATATAATGGGAGCTTAAGGCGATACAGTCCCAGCATGGGCCGAAGTATCCATCCGAAAGGGATTCTGACCTCAAGCATGAGGGATCCTCATAGAAGTTCATGGGCAGTGCTAGGATGGCATCCGGTCCATCTTGGCTCCCAACACAAGGTAAGATATTGGCAAAATTTTCATCCTTGGGCTTAGCAATGGCAGGTCGAGATCCCCCAACACTCTTCCCACCGGACCCTCCGTGGAGCAAGGTAGCTAGCCTTTGTTCTTCGATAAGAAGAGAGCCAAATAACCAAAAACTGGTTCTAGGATAATGTGCACGCAGGGATTCCTCCTCTTCTGAAGTGACGTTCTGACTCGAAGAGGGAAAATGGTTAACCCTACCCATCAACACCAGAAACTGAAACCTAGAGAGGCAAAAAAGGCTTGGTAAGGAGGGGGAAAATCAAAATAAAACAAGATGACGGACGGGGATATACGGCCATGCGAATGAAGCCAGAACTCAAGGGTTACCCAGAAATGCCTACCGAGACTTGCCCAGAAAACCCAAAAACAAGCCTCTGTGTGATATATGGATGAAAAAGCGAGGAGCAAAAATCACAGAACCAACGAACTTCAAAATGAAAGCAGAGAAATGGTAAGAAGTGGTGGATATACCTAATTGAAGGAAAGTAAAAAAAGTATGAAGCGGAAAGATCCAAGAGTTGTAGAGAGATGATCATAGCAAGAAAACCAAAGTTTTTGAGGAGAAAAGAAAATGCAGAGAACAGATAAATTGCAAAGAATGGAGGGAAATATGAATAATAAACGTTACGATACCGAAGCATCAAGGATAAAAATGACTATTCACCCAAAAACAAGGGTGACGTACGCCACACGATAAGTGCATTAAATGCGCCCAGAAATCGCAGGCGGCTAGGCGTGGTGGTTGAAACCCTTTGCAAATCCAGGGTAGCCAGGTGTCAGTTGGCTATGATAGCGATTGTAGAAGGATACTGACTTCGAAGTCAAGCAAAATCTTTGAGATATTACCTCAGATCTTTGAGCAAATGACTTTGGTTGCCGTGATCAACGTAACCCAACTCAACAATGTACGAAAGATAGGCAAGAGGATGAGGTTCATAGCAACCTTGCCTGGTTAACTCGTCTAGGGGCAAAATACATCTCGACAGCCTAAAAGGCTTGAACTACTGAGCTGGGGGGCAACTATTACGGACCTATATCAGACCCAATAGTAGGACGGCCCAGCAAGGAATATATTGCATATCAGGATCTGCCTATGATAAAGCGGGATCCTATCTTATCTATAATCAAAAGAGATCTTAATCTAGACTCGGCAGTTATGATATTTGGGCCACGAGTCGCATAGGGCCCATGAGTCTCTACCTAAGGTATACTCTACAAATACAGAGGTCAAACCTTCAGGTACACACGTTCTAACTCTAAACTATTTACATACAGTCATCACTACGCGCACACATCACCCTATTAGCGAACGCCTAACCCGTGTGCAGTGATTCCACGCTCTTCTGGTCATCTACCACATAGTTGCCCAGATTGAGCATCCTGATCCAATATCAACCCACTAGCCTCTCAAGCTAGACATCTGTATTCTCATACAGAACAAATTTAATTATAAACGTGATATATTTTGACGTATAAGTAAGAATATTTTAGTCTTTTAAATATTTGCTCATTTAATTTTTATCTCTATTTTCTCTCGTCCATTTTCTCTTATTATAGATATGAGAACATGTTATGTCCTCCCATTTTCTTTCATCCAACTTTTTTCCTCACATCTAAAGGGAGGGTCAAATCTTAGGCTGTGACAAGTAGATCTTGCAAGATTGTACTTACTTCCCCCAGTTATTAGTATAAAGCATATTTTAAGAGTTCATATTGATAAAAAAAATATAAGACATGTTTTTCATATTTGTTAATCTTTTCCAAATTTATCCTTTTTTGTTGCTGTCTAAAAAATAATCAAGGAGGAGAGAAAATGAGGGAATTAAGGAAAATGACTAGAGTGTTTAAGAAAATAGATGGTACATTAACTAACTCAACTAACTTCTTTAATCCAATTAAATTAGGTAAATATATTTTATGTTAAAGAAGGAGAAAGTATAAATTATGCACATGGATAACTGTTAAATTCACTGGTCGATAACTTTCACACCAAACACTGTAATATTTTTTATTAATGAGGGAAATTTATGGGATAAATCAAAGCAAAATATTTGGTATGTTTGATGTTTGAGAATAGGAGAGTAAAATATTTAAAGGACAGATCTATAAAAGGGACGAGAAGCAGCTCATGGCTTATGATGTGTGGCTTTCTCTCAAAATACACATGGATCTAAATAAAATCAAAATTAACCAGATAACATATTAAAAATGTAGGGGACAATTATGAACCTAATATTTTTTTTCTTTCTATCAATCAATCAATAAACTTTACTCTTTTTTTTTAACAATAAAAGGGCGAAGCCCTCAGTAATACAAATAATGTTTATTATGTCTATTTTTTTAGGCTTTTAACGTCTAAAAGCATGGGGAAGCCTATTTGGGAGGCGTAGGAAGTGGAGACTTACGGCCTCCAAATTTTTTGGACGCCATAAGTATTTAAAAAAAAAAACCAAAATAGACTAGTCAAAGGGATTTGGGTTTGATGCACTTGCACACCGGAGACAATGGCGGATTTAGAGATCAAGAGAGACGGATGCAAAAATGCAAACTTGTAGATGTCACACACAAAAAATGCAAAAACAAAACAGATCACAGAAACAAATCGCAAAACAAAACATATCGAGGGAAAAAAATCACAAAAAAAAGATCTCAAAATATATCAAAAACGCAAAACAGATTATAACTCACAGATCTCACCAACAAATCACAAAAACACAAACTCCTCTTTGCCATGCCGTTGGAGTTGAAATCAAAGAAGCAAAAGATGTCGTCCTTGCCATCCTTGCCAACTTTCGCAGATCTGAGGAGATCGATGGGAGTGGAGGAGCGAACGTGAAGGAGATGCCATCCTTGTTGTCGTAGATCTAAATCCAAATCCTGAAGGTGAGAGGGTGTGAGTGTGTGGTCGGCCGAGTGTGAATTGAGAGCTGAGTGAAGATGGTTCCAGCTAAGCTGAGCAAACGGGAATGGTTTATGTGTGAGTACTGGGAATGGTGTATCCATAGGTGACAGGAATGGGTGTGAAAAGAGGGAGTGGGTGTGAAAAGAGAGAGGTGATCAAAAATTTCAAAACTACTAAGGAGTCCTAAATTTAAACAAGACTCTTAGCTTCCTAAATTAATTTTAGGAAGCCAAAAGTACTTCTTTTCCAGCTCGTGTTGTCAAATTCTCCTTCTTTTGGTGTCCTAAATTTAATTTCAATTTTAAATTTGGCATCTTTTTTCTTTTAAATTAGGACACCAAAAACCTTCACATAATTACAAAAAGGTCACTGCCTTTAATTGTTACTTCCTTTTTTGAAAAATGGACGTCTCTTACAAAAGTAAAAGCCGTTTCATATAGTAGTGCCTAAAAGTAAAAAGACTAGGCTAGCTAATGGGGAATTAAATCATAAACTATTGGTTTTATTAATACATGTTTGAATGATTGCTCACCTTTAAATTAAGTGTTCATCCTTAATACATCAAGATTGCACTTAAGTAATCGGATTAGGGATGAATGGTTGAATGATTGCTTAGGGCCTTATGTTAAAAAAGATGTATTTGATAGCATTGATAATAAGGCAATTATGATGGAATTTTAAAAATAAGGCTTAGAAGAATGACATTATAATTATTTTTATTATAATATACTTTTGCTATTAAAATATATGTACTTAAACTTATTGAGTGCCCATCTTACATTGTAATTTATGTATGCATTTCTAATAACACTTAGTCTTACTTTTCTAAATGACGGGTTTATAAAATAATTGCATCTCTTATTACATCATCAATATTCACTTAATTTCATGAAATTTTTTTTATATTCTTTATTTTTCTTGTTTATATTCTTTTTTTAATGCATTTAAAACTTTCTTTAAAAAAAAAAAAAAATCGGGGCACCGCCCTTGAACCCATGAATCCTCCTACCACTAGCCCTTCAATATTTTTCTAGATTTGCCCCTCGCATATCGTCTCCTCCATCACCGGGTATAGCTCAATGTTAGCAAAGGCAACCGAGAATGCTTTAGAGCCTTATTGTTATGTGTTGCGGCCGTGGGAGGGCCCAGTAGAGCCGAAAAATCAGGTTGAGCCCATTGGGCCGGCCCTTTTAAATCCCGACCATTCAAAGGTCGAGCTTGTAAATTAAAGTTTCTAAATGAAGTTAACCCCGTAGGGTTGGCCTTTTAGAGTTAAGGACCTTACGAGCCAAGGGCCATCCTCGTTAGGCCCTTTAATATATATATATATATATATATATTTGTTTCATTAACTTAACTTGACCATTTAATTTACTTATATGTAATTTGTATTTGTTATAGAGTTATTTATCCATTTAATTACAAAATAAATAATAATTATACTTTAATTTTATGATTTGGTTTAATATTTGTTGCAAATAAAGATTATGAATGTATTCATGATGTGAAAAAAGATATTCTTGATATTTTTACCCATATAATTTATATTTAATTTATATTTGTTATAAAGTTATTTATCGATTTAATTATAAATACATAATAATTATACTTTAATTTTATGATTTGGTTTAATATTTGTTGTAAATAAAGATTATGAATGTATTCATGATGTGAAAGAAGATATTCTTGATATTTTTACCCATGTAATTTGTATTTGTTATAAATTTATTTATTGATTTAATTACAAATACATAATAATTATACTTTAATTTTATGATTTAGTTTAATATTTGTTGCAAATAAAGATTATGAATGTATTCATGATTTGAAAGAATATATTCTTGATATTTTTATTCATGAAGTAAAACCTACTATTTAAAGTGAAGTGCAATCAAATGTCTTTGAAATTAATGATAGTAGTGAGAAAATAAAAATGATAGTCATCATACTCATATTGCTTAGTGATAAACTTGTTATACTTTGTGTGAGTTACTTGTGGACAATAGTTTACTTTTAAGTGTGAATTAGTGACTACATTTGTTTATTGTATTAAGTGTGTTGTGTAAACATTAATGTTGACAATATTTATTTGATAAATTAGAACTTTAATTTTTGTAATTTACTAATTTATTTCTTTGAAAAAAATGGAGCAAAAATAATTAAAATTTAGAATAGCAACTTTTTAAACTTCTGTAGGGTCGACTCGGCTTTGATATACTCTTAGGTTAGGCTTTGAAAAACATATGTTTTTTTTTAAAAAAAATCTTAAGCCCTATCGGGCAGGTCCTATTAAGCCTTGGCCTTTCAAGAATGAACTAGCCCTTATTCCCAACTCTAACCCATAGTGGTTGGCCCCAATTAGTCAAGATGCCATGTCTTCTACTAAGACCATGAAAGTATTTCCATTATCGATACTATTATAATTATTTCCACTACTTTTTTCTTTTAAAATAGGATCATTATTTTTAACCTTTTTCAACATAATCATAATGCTCCTCGTTTGGTTGTCCACACCACGTGCCATGCTTGTTAGGTAGATGGCATCGTTATCAATGTAGCTAGCGAGCACCCTCATGTTTTTGCATCCACCACCTGATATTATTTTTCTAGTCTTCCAACATTCTAATTTCATAATGTATCCAGGATCTTCAACTATAAATAAGATTAGTGTGCTAGATGCAACTTAAATAATGGGGATGCGTCATAAATAAGATTAGATTGTTGGATGCACCCTTATTGTTATCAATGCTATTTTATATATATAGATACACAGACATACATACATACCTAGATACATACATACATATATGTTTTTGACGATTGAAAATAGGAGTAAAGCATTTAAATTTAAATAAGAACAGATCTAGAAAAGGGACGAAAAACTGCTAGTGGCTGATGACAATGTGGCTATCCCTCAAAATACATTTGTGTTAATTTTATGACAAGTATCTAAATAGGATCAAAATTAACCAGATAACATATTTTACATGCAGGGAGACGATTATGGCCATACTAAACTTTTATTTTTCCTTTACTAATGAATAAATTTTCCCTTTCAACTATTAATAAATGGTAAATATTAACTATGAATTAATTACTTTAAAAATGATTTATATTTATTAACAGGTTATAACTGTGATAAGCCTCTACGACACAAGTGTTGGTGCAAGGCTCAGATGCCAACGCAAGCACATGCTTTGTTATTGATTTAGCGAATCCTCACAAAAAGAAACAACAAAAAAATACATAAAATCGTTAAACCATTGCTAGGTCTTTTGAATTTTATTTCTTAAAAAACGTGAGCATGCCTAGCTACAACTTGTGTAACAACATATTTTATTTATCATAGGACATATCATATTCAATTGGCCACTTGTATAATAAAACCAAAACAAATCACGCCTAAGATATTGACAATTAACTTATTATTATGTGTGGCACATATTTTTATTTAAAATATTATATCAAATTCCAAAGTGGATGAAAAATAAAGTAAAACGAAGTACGAATTTGGCCTAACTCGCAAACTGATAGTAAATAAAATAGTTAATGAATTCATCAATAAATAATAATATAAGAATGACCAGGAAATTAAGTTGACTGCATGACCGAATATCTAAGACTTGAAATTTCATATACTTGCGTGTTTTCAACAACTCTTCCGTCACTGATTTCGCAATATTATTAAGTGGGTGTCTCATTTTATGATGTCTCAGTACTGATTTCACCTATTAACATATACAGCGAACTTTTCATTTCATTATGATTTTTTTAAAAAAAGAAAAGAAAAAAGAAACGGTTAGTTTAGGGTCCTAAAACACAAATATCTTTCTAATATGGTCCTTATAAGCAATTCTCCCTTTCAAGTAAATTATTTTACTTAAAACCAATTAGAGACATAGAGTAACACAATGTAACGAGTTCCGATGAAACACAATAAAAATAATATATTATTTTCTCGGCCAGAGGGTTTTCTTGAGACTCGAGATAGTGCATATCATCTTATTCAGACCTTCTTCAATAATTATACTTCCCCCAGTTCAGTAAAAACCTCACATTTCGCTGTTCTCGGTGTTCTGTATTGCTTGTGCGATCTGTTTTGCTGGTAAGCATTATGTTTATTCATATCCATTAAACTTTAGTCTCAATTTGTGAATTGTTTTGTGATTTAGCCAATTTTTCTTTCAAAGCGTTATCTGATTTGAAGAAACTGAAAAAGGAGACTGAGTACTCTCTTGTTGAAGACATCGTCAAGCAATTTGCAATCTGCAACAAGTGGTAAGTTCATCACTTTACCTTTTTATCAGTTCTGCTTCGTAATTCCAGCCTTTTACTTTGAAATACTCACACTTGAAGGAAAACATTCATTCCACTATATATGTTACTGATAGATTTAATTCTACCTTTTATACATATATAAATCAGATAATATCTTCAAACATGATTAATACCAAAAGTTTTTGTACACTTTTTTTTTTTATATGTATATTTTGAAAAATCATCAAATAAAAAGTGAAGACACTATAAATTTTATATTTATATATACAAATTAATCATTGAGATACATATTTTCTAACCAAATGCTTGTCCATTAATTAAATTAATTGATAAGTTTTTCCTTTTATTTTGCAGTTTGTTCGCCTTTTGATTCTTCATAGTAGCTTCTGCTTATTTGATAGCATTATCTTCAAAAAAAATTAAAAAATTAAAAAAAGGACCCAAGAAAAAAAAAAAAAAAAAAAAAAACTTCGCTGTCCGAGGCATCATCGAACGGCTTTGAAATCTCCAAAGAGGAAAAAGAGGTGAGCATACACTTTGATTATGTCCATTTTACTGTCACTGTCTGGATTTATCATTTTCTTTGTGTTTAATTTAATATGCTTTTTTCCCCTTGTTCATGACTCTACCGATATTGAGAGTTTGTAGATATAAACCCCAAATATTTTTGGTGCGTCTCGGACTAGCAACGCATTTTTTTTAGCAACACTCATCACTTTTCTAGGTTTAGAATGCTTCCTTGCCACTAAGAAAAATACTTTATTGCGTGAAACACATGATATCCTAAATCTACCTTATTTTAACTTAGAGAATTTATCGGGATCCAAACTAATTCTAATTGATCTGATAGGAGGATAACAAGGGTTTTACCTCCAAATATTTAATATTAATGTATTCTAGGGCTTAAACTCGAGACCTTTTCTTAAAAGAGTATAACCCCTTACTAGTTGAATCAAGAATTTGGTGGTATTAAGAAAAATATTTTGAAGGTAAAATTACAATACAAAATACTTCAGGATATATTATGATAATCGAAAAACACTTTAGAATGCTGGAAGCACAAAAAATTAGTTCAGAATATTGAGTATTATTGAAGAAATACTTTAAGGTATTGGATGCCACTTAACCCTATAGATGTTCTTTAAAATACCACCACAGCCGGCCAATTGAGTTCTATGAGCAAAAGCACCACCAATCTCCTGTATCCTGTTGGAGTATCCACACACTCATCTCGGTTTCCGTGCTTCACCCTTGTGTTCTGCATACATTTGGCCTTCTTCATGCAATTTACGATGCCTTTTATTTCTGCCAATCCTTCATGAAGGCTTCTTGTTGTGTTCTGGTGTACGTAATCATTACGTCTTGTCCATAATAGCCAGCATGTAACCATAAATACTGCATTCCGTCTGCCAAAAAGTGATTCTCTACCTTTGTAATGTTCAAGTTTATCCAATCATGGTGGTTACATTCCCAAAACCTATGATCAGTAGGAGAGATTCCCAGATTGAGCCAAAAGTTGCGAGCACGCATGTTCACAATCTCGTGACTTGTGGAAGAACGTTTCAGATGCGATCGAGCATAATTTACAGACTCCATTTGGGTGTATGTGCCTTCGAAATAAAGACTCATTTTTTAGGAGTCTATCGTGCATAGCAACCCACAAATGCGTTTTACATCGTTGTGGCGCCTGAACCTTCCAAATCATGGACCAGCACGTTGCTTCAGTGGTTGGTTCATCTCGTAAGGTGTCTTATGCCGATTTGATGGAGAATTGCCCACTCCGTTCATGCCGCGATCTAACCAATTTTCATCATAAAAGCCCTATTCTGCATCTTAGAGTGTCGTAGACCAAACCCACTCTGAGTCTTTGGGGTGCATACCTTTTCCCATTAGACCCAATGTGTCTTCCTTTCCTCCTCGGTTGATCCCCAGAGGAAATTGCGAGAGTATTTATCAAAATCCTCACAAGCAGCCGCAGGCAAAAGGAAAGTTTGCATGAAATGGTTTGGAATGGCTTGAACGACTGACTTAATTCAAGTGTTTCTACCTGCCAAAGAGAGGGAATACCATTTCCAATTTGCAAAGTGTTGTCTTGACTTATCTACCGCTAACAGTAAGTTTCCGTAATAACTCTATCATGGTGGAGGGGAACACCGAGATATTTCCCAAGGTTTGCAGCCATTGTATATGAAGGAGTGTGTCGGCTTATAGGTTGATATCCTTGTCACAACCCAAAAATCATGATGTGACAAACACTGAAAATGAGAAAACCAACATCCTTAAAGTCTTAAATATATAATTTTTTGTTCATATTTTGCATATATAAACTTATTTGCAACTCATAATATAAGACTATGAATTTATTTCATATTACAAAAGTTATAGACTTCCTATAGAAATTTTTGTAGAATCTCCTCTGAGAGTTAGACCTCAAGAAAATTCTACAATAATCTAATCTAGTATTGTCAAGAGGAGCTCTGCTTCATAATAACAACTACACATACCTACATAAGGCAAGGATCCTAATTATAGTATACGTGGAGCACCTAGGTTACAACATAAATACATAGATGCAAATTTTAAATTAACTGGAAATTTTCAACATGACGCTTCAACTTCAAATAATAGTATGGACCTTCAGCAATCAACAACAGAAGCATAGTCAAATGCACTATTTGAGACCAAAAATAATTTTCCGGTGAGCAATGTCCCATTAATGAAAATAAGTAAAATACTAAACGACATAAATTAAGTGGATGAAATTCTATACTTAATTTCAACTTCAAAGTACAAAGTCATAACCATAACTGAATTTGTATAAAAGATTATCAATAAGTATAATTGAAGCTGTATAGAAGATCATTGAATGAATAATACCAAGTACATAATAAAACAACTTGTTTTTAAAGAATCTATCTTCTCATAAGATTTCAACAAAACGGATAACAAGCGTGAACACATAGTGTCCATGAGGGTAACTTACTAAGTGCAGCTCAAGGCCACGAACGCAAGCGTGGACTCACAGTCTACGAGGGTAAATAATCAAGAAAGTGCAACATGAGGCCATGAAACAAGCATAGTTACAAGACCCACAAATAACAAACGTAAGAAGAAACCCCACGAATATCAAGCTGAGTACTGTGCTCACGAATGTCAAACGAGCTCAAGATTAACCATAGTGCGCCAAGGACTAACAGTACTACTGTTAATAACCAAACATTCTATATTCAGTCATCTCAAAAACATTTACAAGCATGTCTGGGGGTAATTTATCAAAAACAATGAAAATACCTCCTTTTAAACTATAGATAGATTGTATCAAATACTGCGTATTAGAATGCCCCAGGTTCATAAACAATATCTCAAAGCTTTCTTTCATGTTCATTCTATTGACAAGGTCCTTTTTAAATAATAAAAACTCACGTATGAACTTTTCAAAATGCAAGGCCATCTTAACATAAAAGTTTATGATGGATATCTTGAAAGTTTCTATATCATTTCCATGTATAACCATGAATTATACAATGGGCTAATAGAAGAAGAATAAATAACATTAAATAAAATCATCCGTTCTTAATTATTTCAATATCAATAAGAATTAAGAAACTAAATAAATCTAATATACTTTCTTGATAAACTGATGCTTAGACTGTGGTAATTAATATAAAAATATAACAAGTAGTAAAATATCATTTATAGATATTATAAGATGCTATTAATTCACATGTGGTTGAAATTTTGCATAAAAAATGTCCATAATATCCCACCACAACAAAATTCTTCATATGTCCTCATTAATTTCCATCGTATTTTCATAATCACCCATGTAATTTACCTTCATAACATGCTTTAACTATTTCTTTCTAACCACAAACTAAATCACCTCGACCATCAAATTACAATCACTGTACAATGGAGACAAATTAAACTTATCTCTTTAATTCATTTATCAATGCTCCAACTACCTTACAAGTATCCAAAGGTTTGCATGAGGACTAGCAAGAATGGCATCAGTGGTGGAACCATAAAATTTTTTTAGCCCGGGCCAAAAAATAAACATATTGAACTACTCCCTTTAGTTCTTATTATCAACTAACAAGTATATTTGGTCATTTTTATAAGGCATTTGCTTGTTTCTAAATAGCATTAAATATTTTTATGTATACCCATAATTAAAAAGGTAGTGAGTGCTCTTTTTTTCAAGCAAAAAAAAGTAATAATTAATATGATATTAGAGTTTAGTATAACTAATAGAGATAATATTGAAAATTACTTAAATTTTAGGACAAATTTAATGACTTTAATTATTTTTATTGACTTGTCAGTCGGTTCCTTAAATAAAGACCAGAGGGAGTATTTACTAAATAGTATCAAATAACCTTGAAAATACAAATAAATAATAACTGATAATTATAAATCAAAACAATATGTAAGATGATACTAACTTTTTCAGTATCTCAAACAAGAATTTTACTTTCTTCTCACAGTCCAATGAGTAATGAAACAAACATTATCTTTAAAGAGAAGATAAAAAATTAGCTGGGGCCAAATTTGTGGCCAAATAAAATATCATATAATAAATACATATATATTCTCACAAATTTTATAAGATCGGTCGGGATTTAGCCATAGAAGGGTTTCGCCACTGAATGGCATGTTAGCTTATAATTAATTTCCTTCCCACAATAACATGAAACACACAACATTCACATTTTTAATGTAGAAGAGTAAATAACTCTTATTTCCCCCAAACATCTCATGAAAACTGAAGTATAAATCATATTAAGTCCAAAATAGTATATAATTTACTTTCCACCATCAAAATATCATGTAGACACATATCTATATGGATATTTTTCTTTTTGAAACATTTCATCCAACACCTTATGTGCATTCTACACATCATCTCATAAAACAACATTATCATTGTATATTATTACCCAGACAACTTCAAACATCATCTTGATGTCTCAAGGCCTTACAATTCAATTTTTTTCATAAGATTGGCTCAAAATAAACACCTTTAAAATCCATTCTAATTTTCTCTTGACATAAGCCTTAGCTATCTAGCAATTTCAACATCATTCAACGAAATTATTCTCTTAGGCATTATAACAACACCTTATGTGCAATAATAATCAAACATGTTCATTAAACATACCAAACTGTTAAATCTCAAGCATCCTCACAAACAGAGAAATCACCAATCTCAAGCATAGGGGCAAAATTTCAACTTACCCAGACAATCATTCCTTATTGAACAAGGAAAAAAAAAAACGCATAAGATGAAGATTCTCTCAATCTCTCGCCACGAACAGCTTAAATCAAGGATGGAAGAGGACGAAACAATGAACAAAACAGAAAAGAAGCAGTAGCAACAAAGCTTGATCAGAGGGGAAAGACACCGGTGGCACAGCAACCGGCACTGGCGATGGAAGCACGAACGAAGGAGGGATGAAAATACACGAGCAAGTCTGGGGTTTTTGTTCCAGAGATTTCGATGCCCCTTCTTCTCCTCTTTCTCTATTTCAGCATAGGGTAAATATCGTGAATCGTGATGCTATATCTCTATTTATTTTTTAAAAAAATAAAAATACCGAAACTTCGTGGTGCAATAATGCTCTATGGGGATCTATGCCGGTAATAACTAAAGAATTACCATAGTAACTCTCACAGTCCGTAACTCATCATCATAGGGGTGGAACCAGGAATTTTAACGACGGAGGGTGAGAATTTAGAAAAATGTCAATTAGGTCAAAATTAATATTTTTTATGAATTAAAAAATGTCAGAAAAATCTCCAGAATTTCTGGGAATTGCAAATATGTGAAAAGAGGTCAGATAAAATTACAAAAAAGTATCCATAGTTTAATGAAAATTACATTTTAACCAATAATAATTTTAAATATTTCATTGTAGTCCCTCAAAAAACTTTAAATTATTTCATTTTAGTCTTTTGATAATATATATATTTTTAATTTTAGGGGGCGGGGGCCACCCTTAGCCCCTAAATCCACCATTGATCATAGACCTTAAATATAGTAGTCTTGTAGCCACTCTATTTCAGTATTTCTCATTTCATTCTACAAAGTAGCAAGGAAAACCTCTAGCCAACAAAAGTACCCTTTCCTTTTTCATTTATTTTTCTAGATTCTCAAAAGTAGTAAGCTTCACCTTGTCCTTAAGTTGGTAGTTGGAATTAAGCTTCTAGACATGATTTTCCACTACAAATGGTTTGTTTTCCCTTGGCCTGTTTGGTTTGAGGGAAGGAAGGGGGGAAAAGAGAAATCTTTTTCTCTTATCTTTACTAAATAACATATAAAAAAATTTCAATATTTCAAAAATACATTCTTTAAAAAAAATATTTTTCTTATTAATAGTAATTTGGTCAATAACAATTTTTATAGACATGGTTGGGTCCAAGCTTCTCTAAACATTTAAAACAGAGCCCTATGTCACGCCCGGAAAGGAACGCTGGATAATTCGCGTGCACGGACACTCTGCATTGAACTAGGAGGTTTAGACTCCAAGTATGGACAAGTCTAGAAGCTCCTAGAATGTGGTGGACATGTGTAGATATTGGTAGAGTCTTGTAGAGAATTCTAGAGACTTGTGGAATTATGTAAATATCTAGATATTTCTAGGGAAGTTTCTGGAGAGCTATTCTCCATCGTCGGATGTAATCAATCTTAGCCGTTCATTGAGGAGGTGGTAGGCTATAAATAGGGGTGCCCTCCTCATTTGTAATCCATCCAAGAGTCTTCAAGCATTTGTTGCTTTAAGAGCTTCTCTCTCTAAGTTCTCTTTCTCTCTCTAAGAGTTCTTGTGTTCTTTGCCTTTCCTTGCCTACTCAAGGGGATTCGGCTGACTTAGCAAGATCGAGAGGGGTGATCAAGCTAAGGCCGGCACGGTATTTGGGTGATCAAGTCCAAGGCCGTGACACCTAGCTCCCTTCTGCGAGCAATGTAGACATTTGAAAGCCTGCTAGAAGCGCCTCCTTTGCTAGCCCAAGTTAGTATGTTGTGGTACTCCCTTCAATTTTGCCTTCTTCGTGTTGTCCGTGTGCACGTTGATGGAGACTACTCCTCCATTGCGGTCGGGTGCGTGCATTACTCATTTTCCAGAATTTTTTGGGCTGAGTTACCCCTAAGCCTATTGATTCCGCATTGCATTTTGTTAAACCTAAAGCCCTTGTCATTTTCTAGCATTTGATTCTTCTCAACGCCACAAATTGCCTTCTCCAAGAACTCCTCTAACATCTTCACACTGGCAACTTCAGTTTTGCTTGGATCTCTGGCTTCAGTCCGTTGAGAAAAGATCCTATCAAGCATTAAACTTGTCCACAATGTTCCTATTTGGTTGCAAACAGAATTTGGTATTCTCCCCCACGATGAGAGGAATGAAATCGTTTCAGCAACTCTTGTTTAAACTCGCTCCAACTGCTCACTAGGGTTCTTGTTTCCTTCCATTGGTACCAATTCAAGGTTGTTCCTTCAAGACACACCACTACGGCGTCCAGCTTTTCGTGCTTGGATATGCTGTTAATGTGGAAGTACCTTTCCACTTGGAAGAACTACCCCAGAGGATCCTCTCTGCCAAAGATGGGCAATTCCAAATTACGGTACTTTGCCACTTCTCTTTCCATTTGGTGTTGCATTTCTCTTGTTCTGGCATTTGTCATCTCCTCAGTCCTCCCTCTCGATACTAATAGCAATAGTCAACTCCACCTTTCTTTTCAAACCTAATAACTCATCTACCTTATTGGTCAAATTTGCAACCACCTCTCAAGTCCGTGGGCGTAGAAGGAAAAAAAATTGTTGTCTTTATTTTCTGTTTAATTGCTGCATATTTCTGTGTGCTCTTGTTAATTGCTTTAAGGTATGTTCATCTTAGTCCCTTTGTATCTATACTTTGTTTTCATTGTTGTGTTTATATCTTGCATTTGATTCTTATTAAGTTCTTTCACTCTTGTTTTGTTGTTCTTGACCTCTACCAGATTATCCTATCCTATTACTTCGTTTATTATTTACTTATTTATTCTTTTTTGCAGTTTGTGTGCCCTTATTTGTTCATATCTTTTGTTTGGTTGCTTTGTCCTTCTTCAAATTAACAAAAACAAAAAGGAGACTTCGCCGTGCAAGACATCAATTGACCACGTTGAAATCTCAAAACAAGAGAAGGTAATTACTACTTTCTATTTTGATCAAAAAAATTACTGCTTTCTATAGCCTTAAATCTAAGATTCAGTTGGCTTATTTTAAAAAGATTAATGAAGCTCAACAAGTTATCTAATAATATCATCTGTATCATTATATTATATTATATTATATGCCTCCTCTCCTGTCCATAACATAAGTTGCTTTTAAAAGGATGACTTGGTCCAAAAAATAAGTCACTCGAAGTGCTTATTTGTTAAATTTGCCCCAGCAATTAATGTTCAAATATGACTTCTTATATATTTCTCTCTCCTTTAATATCTCCTTTAATATGGCTAAAATTGAAAATTTATTTACATTTAGGACAAATTTAATGAGTTAACTACTATTTCTTAGTTTTGATAAATTAGTTAAATTGATTTATATTGTAGACCAGAATTAGTTTATAAGTCGATAAATTAATTAAGAGAAAAAATAAAAATAAAAATATTTTAAAATAATTTAAATTGATTCCTTAAACTCTTTAAAAAAATTAAATAAATCTTACATTAAATACAAAGAGAGGTAGCATATGTTTTGATTGTACCCTTCTTACTGTTAATGTCCCTATTTGTGGTTTTTTTGGGGTATAAGTACAACCACCACAATGTTGGTTGAATCCGCTGATCGTTGACATAACTTGATGAACGAATACTTAGGACGGGAGTATATATTGCCATTATTCAAGTAATTATCAGTATTCCCTAAAATGCCTTACATAATCCAACACAGGACTTCTGAAAAATGCCTTATATTTGAAATGGAGATATGAAATCTGTCAAACTTACACCATTTATATTAAATCATGAATAAAAGTAGAGCTTTGAAATACGTTTTTAGCCATTCAAAGAAACATAAATAAATAAGTTTGAATGTGGAAATTAAAATTATAAATTTTGTAATATAATTAAAATGACTAAATTTTATATAATATTTAAAATTTAAAAAATGTATGTATTATAATCATTTTTTGGCTGTACGAATTTTTTAGCCAATATAAATTTTTAAATAATTAGTATTTTAAAGAGAGGTATTTTGGTCAAAACAAAAGTTTAGAAGTCAAACTTAAGGTAAACTAACAATTGGATAAATAAGCTAACAAAGGTTAATCCATTTGGTAAAAGGGTTGCCTCATAACCATAAAATTGTGAGTTCAAATCTTATCAATATAATGTAAGGATCATGTTGGTGAGTGATCTATAAGTATCTTTTTAAATCTGAAGACATACCTTGACTTTGGTGAGACTCAACTCACCTAAATTTTTTCTAAGCAAAAAGAAAGTTGGATAAATGAAAATTGATTGTCAAATATACAAGGCATGTTTTGTATTTTGTTTCCCTTTTCAAAGCTGGCCTACGGTACCTTTGTTCTATTTTTATGCAAAAATAAATAAATAAATAAAATTAAAAATCAATACCTCAGTTGTTTTTTTTATAGGAAATAAGTAAATAACCACCACATATACTCCATTCTTATTTATAAGAAATATTTTAGATAATGTCTTAAGTTTTACTTACTCCCTCCGGTGAACAATATAGGGCATTTATAGAAAGAAGACATGGTGGAGAATATAAATTACATCTAATTTAATTAATGCTCTTTTCCTATTTTCTCTATGATTAATACACACTTTCCAATTTTACCCAATCATTATATCCTCTCTCTTTATAATAGCATTCCCAATGCAATTAAACACATTTCTCAAGAACGGTAAAAGTGAAAAAAATTTATATTTTAGGACATATTAAATGATTTATCTATTATTTCTTGTTTCTTATGATATAGTTTAAGTTCCCTATATTGTGGATCGGAGAGAGTATTGCTTTCTCATTTTGCCCTTATTTAATTACCCATAGTTCTCTCTCTCCTCCTCCGCACATTTTCTCTCTCATACAATTATCTTTATTTCTCCTATAATATTAATTTTCTTATTCTTTCTCTTCTACAATCCTCCTTATTGTAATATTTTTCTTATTCTCTCATTCCCTAACTCCTTGTAAAAGGCATTTTTGCCAAAAATTTTATAACTTTAATATATTTATTGTCTTTAACGGTTAAGTGTTCTTTATAAAAAGCAACAAAGGGAGTAGAACACACACACACATATGTACCCACACACACACACATATAAAGTAGAGGAGGCAAGCAGCATTAATAGAATATTTTTAAATCTCATTTTGATTAAAACATTTTTATAATCAAAATATGAATATTATTACACATTTTTATTAAAATATTATTTTAATTATCTTTGGTCTAACTCCAAGCTAATCCTATCTGGCCCTCGACTTTTAAACCACTACTTGATGAGTTCATTGACCGGTCTGTTTTTTTAATATATTGAAATATAGTAATAATTAGTATATTTTATGCTTTTTTGAATGGAAAATGTAAAAATAAAAGGTCATAATGTTTCAATATGGCACCCATCTCTATACATACTTGAAAAAATATCCTTACCCACCTATATTATTATATGTATCTTCTAGATATCAAAACTATTTGTAAATCCCATACTTGTTGTGAGTCTGACTATATCCTATCTTATTGATAAGTTCATCCTTTTATTTTGCAATTTGTTCACATTTAGATTCTTCATTGTGGCTTTGCTTATTTGATAGCATTTGTCCTTCTACATCCAAAAAAGACAAAAAAGACACCTCTCTATCCAAGGCATCATCATCAAACGGCTCTAAAATTACTAGAGGGAAAGAGGTAAGTATATGCTTTTATTGTTGATGTGGACCCTTGACTTGATGCATGTGATGGTGATACTGAACAGTAACTTGATTTATGAGAATTCTTCAATTGAGTAATTTTCCATTAAATTATGCAGCCCAATTTTTAAATTAGATGGAGATTGGTGGTAGTGCGCATATCCAATTTCTTAAGATTTATACTTTGTAACACTTCAAAATAATAAAGAATTTTTGGCATTAAGCAAATAGCAAGTGACATTGATTAGTCAGTTGAGTTTGCTGGATTTAGCAGGCTTGAGATGAGAAAAATAGGCTAAAGAAGGAAAGAGGGAAAAAGAAGACGAAGCAGAAGGAGAGAGAAAGAGAAGAGTAGGGAAATTTTTGGGGATTGGCTTGCGTCCAATACCTTTTACCGTCGGCGCCTCTTTTTCTTTAAAACGGTGCGTTTTGAATCAAAAACAAGTGAAGCTTTGCTTTTTCATTTTAAGAAAACAAATATTTTAGGGTCGACAGTACTAAAAAAATATTTTATGATATCGATTAGTATCTTGAAAAAATATTTTATGATCTATAAAAAATATTTTATGATTTTTTAAAAAATATTTCAAATATTACTCGGTACTAAAAAGATATTTATGATCTTGACTAATGAAAAATACTATCTTGAAAAATTATTTTAAAATCTTACAAAAATATTTCGGGGTATTGACCGCCACTAAAATAATACTTCAAGATACTAACTATGTTTGAAAAAAATTATTTTAGAATTTTGAAAAAATATTTCAGTTCTGATTTATACTAAAAATATACTTCAATATTTTATTGAATATCCTAAAATAATTTTTCAAGATCGTAATTTTTTTTTTTTTGGTTACCAATAATTACCTAAAATATTTTTTTATTACCGATCAATATCCCAAAATATCTTTTTAATACACATCGGTGTCCTAAAATATTGTTTTCCTTAACAAAAAACCAAAGCTTCACTGTTTTTATTCAAAACTGCACCATTTTAAAGAAAAGGAGGCAATGACGGTAAAGAGTATCGACGCAAGCTAATCCCAAATTTTTTGGTGAGGGGGGAAAAATTTTCTTCGTATTCGGGCAACTGAAGATTGTTTTTGTGGGTTTTGTAACCTAATTTTACTGATGGAATTACCCATACAACTCAATTGGTAATGTTTTATAATTTTTAAAAAAACAAAGAATAATTTCAGTGACAAAATTTACTGACTGAATAATTCCATCGGTAATTTCCGAAGATATTCTGTCAGCATGACCGTTGGAAAGTGCTCGTAGGATTTTTTTCACACAAATTTCATCGCTGTTCCGTCAAAAATTGTTGACGGATTACATCTATCTGGGAATTCCATCAAAAATGCAATCTTGTAAACGAAATTTGTCTGTCGCCAAATATTGATGGATTTCTGTCAGAAATTCTGTTGGTAATATTACTGACAGAATTTCCGTCGCCAGTTTGTCAGAGATTACTGACGGATAATGTTCTGTCGGTATTTCCATGGGTAACCTGTTGCTCTTGTGTAGTGCTATTGCCCCTCTCTCACTTTTTGATAAATAAGGGCATAGTTAGAAAAAAAAAATATTTATTATTCTTAACTAATTTTAACTGTTTTCTTTATAAACGCAAATCGATTATTTGAAACTTATATTTATGGTTAGAAAGAGTATAAAAATTAGATAACTAATTTTGATATATTAAGAAACTTAGTTATGTTAGTTATTTGTAATACGTATGAGTTTATTTTCCTAAAATATTATCTTTCATCATGTCTACATTAGATAAAAACCTTTTAATGTGTACAATTAATGAGGATACTAGTTTCTAATGATCAAAGTTTCATATACATTATAGAGATCCAATGATTGATAAAATTAATTATTCTAAATTTACAGAAGTATTAAACTTGAGAATTTTTGGTAACTACTCTTTGACAATGTTTCTCCGAGTTTGAATTATTGTCTTAGAATGATACAAGCAAGAACACATATCTTAATTTTATATTATATTTCATTCTAGACATGTAATTTCTAAAATTTCTTTTTATCCTTTAAAAATAGTCAAAGATTTTCTCTATCTTCTTGTTTTTCTTTTCAAAGATTTTCCTCTTTCTTCACAACGTTATTTTAAAGAGTATGTCCATAAATTTCAAAGTCAATTAATTAAATTAATCTTCACAATCTACAAAACCTTAGATTTACTAAATATAGATAACAACCTAAAAAGTTTGAATGCAATTTTTTACCCATGGACTATGAATTTTTTTTTAAATACATTGTTATTATTGATTTTAATATTTAAAAAATATTTCAAAATTTAAATAAAAATAATTAATAAATAATCATAACAGTAAGTTGGATTTTTTTTTTTTTTGGAAAAAAAAATTGGTTTGAATAACTGAGTATCTGAATTTTTGTCAAGTTGTAGTTTTAGGGTTGACAAATGAAAAGTCTCTTAACTGTGATCTCATGTCTATTTTAGATGACGAGCATTTTAGAAAGTGTTGCAACTAATATTGTTCAAAGGGTGGTGGATAAAACTATTAAAGAAGTTCGGTATTTCCGAGATTTTGAGGATCATATTCAGTACTTTGTGATAGAAAATAACAGTTTGGTTGCAAAACGAAATAAAGTGAAGAATGATATTGAAGATGCCCAACGAAATGAGAATCAAATTGAAGATGATGTTCAAAATTGGATCGAGGTAGCTAATAACGTAATTCGAGAGAACAATAACATCAAGCAAACATGGTCTTATGGTTGGTGTCCCTATTGGAAATACCGACAAGGGAAGAGGTTGGCAAAGAGGACGCTAGCCATTAAAGATCACATCCAAAAATATAACTTCGACAAAGTGGCTCGTTCAGCTGAACTTCCAGGCATAAAGTACCATGCTTCCTCAAAAAACTTCATTGATTTTGGGAGCAGAAAGAAAAAATTCAAGGAACTTATGGAAGCATTAGAAGATGGAAATCATTACATGATTGGGTTGCAAGGGATGGGGGGAACGGGTAAAACCACATTGGCGACACAAGTGGGCAAAAAACTTGAAGAATCCAAATCATTTGAGAAGGTCATCTTTGTTGTTGTGTCCAATCCTCCGGATGTCAACAAGATTCGAGGCGACATAGCGAGGCAATTAGGTTTGAAGTTAGAGGAAAGAGTTGAAGCAGATCACTCAAAGCTTTTGTGGTCTAGAATTTCTAAAAATGAAAAGAAATTACTTATAATACTAGATGATGTTTGGGGGGAGCTAAATCTTACAGAAATTGGGATTCCATTTGGAGTTGATCACAAGAATTGTTATGTTTTGATAACCACTCGCCATTCAAATGTTTGTCAAGCAATAAGATGCCAACAGATAGTTCACCTACACACATTGGATGATGATGATGCATTGCATCTTTTTTGGTTTCATGCTACAAGTGATGATGATGATTCTTCAAGAAATGAGTTGAAGGGTCTTGCAAGAGATTTTTTGAAGGAGTGTGGAGGACTACCTATCGCAATTGTAGCACTAGCTAGCACATTAAGAAATTGGCATGTTGGAGAGTTGAAGGCGGCTTTGACAACTTTACAAAATTCCAAGTCATTTGTTGATGTAGATGAAGATTTGGTGAAGGTTTATAGTTGTTTGAGATTAAGCTATGATTATTTACACAATGTGAAGGCGAAAAAGCTTTTTTATTGTGTTCTATTTTCCGTAAGACTATGAAATTCCTATAAACCTTATTATTAGACTTGGTATAGGGTCAGGAATTTTTGAGGAAGTTGATGATTACTATGCAGCAAGAAGCCGTGCACTCGCAAATGCGAAAAATAAACTCATAGATTCTTCTTTGCTACTGAGAAGGTTGGAGGGAAAGAATGTGTAAAAATGCATGACTTGGTTCATGAAGTGGCCCGATGGATTGCAAAGGAAGATATTCAAGTGATTAAGGATTCAAGAACAGCTTTAAAAACAAACAAGCGATTTGTGGTTTGGAATACCGATGATTTTCCCGATCAATTTGATGATACAAATCTTGAGATTTTACTTCTTTGGATAAGTGGAAATGTTTGGATGAAAGACCCAAATGCATTCCTTGTAAGGATGTCAAGGCTCAAAATTCTGTTTTTACTTAGTGAATGTGGTAGAATAGTTCCCTCTCCATTATTGTCGAAGTCACTTCTTTCATTAAAGGATATTCACACTCTTATCTTGGAAGGTTGGGAATTAGGTGATATCTCCATTTTGAAAAATATACGAAGTCTTGTGACACTTGAGTTCAAAAATTGTCTAATTATTGAATTACACAGAAATATCATGGAGCTAAAGAAGTTGAGATGGTTGGGGATGAGGAATTGTATAATTAAAAAGAACAATCCTTTCAAAGTGATTGAAAAATGTACACAATTAGAAGAAGTGTATTTTGTTGGCAATTTCAATGTCGAGGATTGGAACACAGAGGATGACAAAGAAAATGAGGATGAAATTGCTCAAGATATATCTCCTATTGAGTTGCAAATATTTTCTATTGGTTATTATGGTTTTGAATATTTTGCTGGTGATGATAATGGCCTATTAAGATGCTTCAATTCAGAACATATAAAACATCTAATACCAGATGCCATGTTTAAGCACCTTGCGAGAAGTGCAGAAGTTCTTGAGTTGTCGGAAATAGGACAAACAAGTTGGAAAAATCTTGCTCCTGACATTATTCCTTTGGAAAATGGAGGCATGGATAATTTGATCAAACTTTACTTGGGTCCATGGTATGACATTGAGTGCCTTATAGATAATAGTAAGCGTCATTATTCTAATACCGCATTCTTCTCAAAGATGGTTGAGCTGCATCTAGATGGTGTGGATGTGAAAAAATTATATTCGGGTGCTATGCCTTCTCGCTTTCTTTGGCGATTCTGGTTTTGAGGTTAAGGGATTGTATGAAACTGCAAAATATATTTTTCGATGAAAATATCAAGCTACCTGATCTTAAGGTATTGAGATTGATAGGTTGCCCAATGTTTCAACCATCAATTTTCCAACCCTCTGTTGCTCAAAGTTTAGAGCGATTGGAAGAATTACAAGTTGAAAGTTGCGAGGAGCTAAAAAGTTTAATTGCATATGAGAGTTTGAAACAAGAAATGAAAGTTGTTGGTAGTCAAAAGAACTATGGCTTATTGTTCCCATCATTAAAATCTCTTCAAATTCGACGATGTGCCAAATTAGAAATGGTATTTCCACTACTTCTGCCTGGAGACCTTCCCAAGTTGAAAGATTTAGATATATTTATTTGTGAGGAGCTAAAATACATATTTGGTGAATATAGAGTTGTGGGCCAAGTTTTGCAGCGAGAAATCATTCTTCCTTTACTAACAAAAGTGGATTTTTATGATGTACCAAGTTTCATTAGCATATTTCAAAACTGCCATAAATGTGTGCTAAGGCCACCTGAAGTTATTAAAGAAGATTCAAAGGAGAAACATGAAAACTCTAAGGCAAGTGCTTTCTCATGGGCTAATGCATGTTGCTTTCTAGCCCCAACGAAAGACACCAATATTGGAATTCCCAATGCCACAATGGAAAACCACACAATCTCACAGGTATGCTACTTTGGTCTTGCTTTCTTTATCCAACATGTTTGTTTATGTTTTATAATTTTTTTGGAAAAATGATATTTGATTAATTGAACTTCCATTTTATCATATTGTAAACAAATTGTTTATAGATATTTTTCTCTTTTAAAGTACGTAGATCTAATAATAGAGGGTAAGGATATAACTATTCTCAAGTTATGGATTTTATTGAAAGTGTGACTTGATATTTTAAAAGTTATAAAGAAGTATGAGAAGGGTTTAGAGAAACGGTGAGATAAAAATAATAAGCGTTATATTTGTCTTTTTTTTATAATGTTCTTTTCTTTTAGTAGTTCATAGGGTATAATAAATCATATTCGTTCAACGTAACAAACGGTGAAGCAAGTTGCCAAAAATGAGTTAGTTAAGACTTTTTTCCTTCATAAATGAGTATGATAATTTGGATATGAAATACTAGCTGCCTTGTGTTCTTTTTATGAGATTTTATTCCCTATTAACTTATTAGCTACTTTCATGAGATTAAAACAGGGGGTTTAAACTTTTCATGTTATATGAGAAGAAGAAGATTCTTACACACACATGAAATAGTAGGACCCACATATATATATAATGCTGATTATATATATGTGGGTT
Organism: Acacia acuminata; assembly: GCA_019022655.1. Classification (NCBI taxonomy): domain Eukaryota; kingdom Viridiplantae; phylum Streptophyta; class Magnoliopsida; order Fabales; family Fabaceae; genus Acacia; species Acacia acuminata. The sequence continues at coordinate 1,307,773 of JAFJYI010000224.1, forward strand.
CCACTATTTCATGTGTGTGTGACATGAGAAAACACTTCTCCCATAATATGAGAAGTGTTTTTCCCTTAAAACAATTAGTTAAAATTAGTTAAACATGACAAACTTTTTCAACTTTCAAAATTTACATTGATTGGTGTAGTTTATAAGAATAGGGAGATGGAGTAATCAATAAGTATGAATTATTAACTGGAAAACAATTTTTGGAATGCTTTTGTTAAGGAATTAATTTATTTTCCTTCACGGAATAATTGAATTGAATAAGACTAACATATTATTGTGTGGCGGATTCAAAATTAGAAGATTGGAGACCAAATTATTTATTTTTTTAGGAAAATAATAATAAACATATTTATATATATTTTAAATCTATTTTAATCATTATTAATAGTCGTTATTATTTTATACACACACTGCTGGATGTTGGAGGGCTGCGTATACATCCCCGCCATCCATTATGTGTTGTCTAGAAAATGTCAACAAAACCAAAAATGGCGGAAAAAAATTCATACGCTCTTTTTCAATTAGTTTTCTTCTTAAAGTACACCCACATTCTTTTAATATATCATGCTAGACACACTTATTTTGTATTTCAATCTTATGTTCATTAATTCTCTTTTGGTTGATGTTTTTAATATTATAGTTGAATATAAGAGAAGTGATTGATTGTGGGGATCATGTGGATCAAGCAAAAGGATGGAAACATATGCATACAGCTGAGTGTCTAATGAGTCATCTTATGAGCCTACAAAATATAAGGAAGATGAATCTTAAGGAGTGTTCAAAATTAAAGTCATTGTTTAGTGTATCCATTGCCACAACCATCATGTTGGAGAAGCTAGTAATCGTGAGTTGTGAAGAATTGAAGCACATAATAACAAATGAGGCAGAGGATGATGACCATCTCAACTGTACCTCCATCTTCCCTAAACTTCAGATCCTTTATGTCAAGGACTGCAATAAGTTGGAATTTATATTTCCATCCACTCTTTCTGGAGGTCTTCAAAAGTTAAAATCCATCGATATCACTAAAGCTCATGACCTGAAATATATTTTTGGAAAATACAATGAGGAAGAGTGCGTATCAAATGAGAATGAAAATAATGATGAGCCTCACATTCATCTTTCAACATTGGAATCACTAAACCTTTCGGATGTACCAAATATGATCAGCATCGGCATCAAGAAATATCAACAGAAATGCCCATCTCTACATATTATGGAAGCACCAAAGGTACATAATACTTTTTACTTTGTTGTTTAATAGCATCCCAAGATTGCTTTTTTTCTTTTAGAAAAAACAAACATCTTCCTCTATTTATTCTCGGTAAAAATTTCAAATTTTAAACAGTTATATATAATTAAAATGGGTTATGCGAATTGTATATACATATCACAATGCAATTTATTAATATTTTTATTCTGGCTAAAGACTATATGTAATGAATCAGAGTTAACAAAATAATTTAACATTCCCAAAACTTCTAGGCTTTCATGGACGCAGAATTATTTGTGTCAAAGTGATTTGGATTTATCTTTATACCGACTTCAAATTTAAATTTAAAGTGTTTCCCGAAATTAGTATGATTTGGAGTTTTCTTCTTAAAGTATACCCACATTCTTTTAATATATCATGCTAGACACATTTAGTTTGTATTTCAATCTTATGGTTCATTAATTCTCTGTTGGTTGATGTTTTTAATATTATAGTTGAATATAAGAGAAGTGATTGGTTGTGGGGATCATGTGGATCAAGCAAAAGGATGGAAACATATGCATACAGCTGAGTGTCGAATGAGTCATCTTATGAGCCAACAAAATATAAGGAAGATGACACTTCAGGGGTGTTCAAAATTGAAGACATTGTTCAGTATATCTATTATCACAACCATCATGTTGGAGGAGCTATACATCAAGAACTGTGAAGAATTGAAGCACATAATAACAAATGAGGCAGAGGATGATGACCATTTCAACTGTACCTCAATCTTCCCTAAACTACAGAGCCTTTCTGTCGTGGATTGCAATAAGTTGGAATTTATATTTCCACCCACTTTTTCTGACCATTTCAACTGTACCTCAATCTTCCCTAAACTACAGAGCCTTTCTGTCATGGATTGCAATAAGTTGGAATTTATATTTCCATCCACTTTTTCTGGAGGTCTTCAAAAATTAGAATACATACATATCTTTGAAGCTCATGAGCTGAAATATATTTTTGGAAAATACAATCTGGAAAAGTGTGTATCAAACGAGAATGAAAATAATGAGCCTCATATTCATCTCCCGGCATTGGAAAGGCTATCCCTCTGGATTGTACCAAATATGATCAGCATTGGTGTCAAGAAATGTCAACAGAAATACCCATTTCTACAGATTGTGGAAGCAGCAAAGGTACATAATACTTTTTACTTTGTTATTTCAAGATTGCTCTATTTTCTTTTGAAAAAGAATTACATCTTCCTCAGTTTATTCTCTATAAAAATTTCAAGTTTAAACATTTATATATAATTAAAATGGGTTATGTGAATTGTATATGCATATCACAATGCGATTTATTAATATTTTTATACTAGATAAAGACTATATATAATGAATAATTGTTAACAAAATAATGTAACATTCTCAAAACTACTAGGCTTTCCTGGATGCAGCAGCATTAGTGTCAGAGTAATTTTTACTTCTCCGCCTGCTGGGAATGATTTTGTTTTTGGAATTAAAATTATTAAAAAAATTAAAGTTATTTTTTCTGCTGGATGTTGTGGGCTGCATGCACCCCATCCACTTTGTTGTCGTCTTGATAATGTTAACAGAACTGTAAAAACGAAAAAAGACAAAGAAAATATGCTCTTTTAATTAGTTTAGTTAATTATTTTATCGAATATTTTACAAGAATCGAACTAAAACATCTTACTTCTTTCATATTGATAAACTACGCATAATTTGATCTTTAAAATGTTGATATATATTCTCAATTTCATATTAATTATTTTGGAATATTTACATTCGTTTGATGCATATCTATATACTTTTGTTTCTCTGTCTCTATTTAAAAATGGACGTCTTTTAAGTTTTTTTGAACTTCAGAGCTGCAAATAAAGGGATATAGTATATTAATTATATTGCACCAAATTTAATGATTATTTCTCTAACTTTAATCTTTTTATTCCAGTAAAAATTACAGAGAAATAAATATTCACATATACGAATAGTGATGATACGTAAATTATTAATTAGTTATTTTGGTTGATTCAATACTTTATTATTTTCTGTGTTTTTCATTTTCTATTATTTCACTACTAGCATGTGTCCCAATGTTTAAGTTCAACGGGGTACGGTATCTCATTAATCAAATGTTTTGTAAACCACATCTTAAATGCCCACATTCTTTTAACACACTATGCTTGGCACATTAATTTATTTTTGCATTTCATACATTTTATGATCCTTTAATTCTCTTTTTCGTTCATCAATGTTCTTAATCAATTTTTTATTTACACGTGTAGGATTAGATTATAGAAAATAAATTAGCTATATTAGTTTATTATAAGACAAGCAATTGGTTGTAGGGATCATGTGTATCAAACAACAAAAAGAAGATTGAAACATTTCATACAACTGAGTGTCTTATGAGACAACCATTGAGCCTGCAAAATATAAAGGAGATGAGACTTGGGGGACGTTGAATATATTTCATAAAATATATTTTTCCTAAAGATAATCATTTGAGGTCAAACCGCTGCACTAGATACTAGAAAGTTAATTTTTAACTATGTGATTTTTTTTTTTTTTTGGATATTTGCAAATGTACGTATTATGCATATTCGTGCATGTCCTTTTTTATTAAAATATGACAATATTAATCGAAATTGAATTTGCACTTATATTAATCGAAATTGATGAAATGAGTGCTAAGGCCACCTCAAGTTTTTAAAGAAGATTTAAAGGAGAAACATGAAAACTCTAGGGTAAGTGCTTTCTCATGGGTTTATGGATGTTGCTTTCAGGCCCCAACTAAAGACACCAATATTGGAGTTCCCATTGCCACAGTAAAACACCACACAATCTCACAGGTATGTTACTTTGGTCTTGCCTTCTTTATCCAAAATATTTGTTTATATTTTTTCTTTTTTTTTTTGGGAAAAGTGATATTTGATTTATTGAACTTCCATTTTATCATATTGTACAATTTTAATTGTTTTTAGGCATTTTTCTCTTTTAAAGTACATTGATCTAATAATTGAGGCCTGATAAGAAGTAATGATATAACTATTCTTAAGTGATAGATTTTATTGAAAGTGTGACCTGATATTTTAAAAGTTGTATACAAGAAGAGTTTAGAGAACTGGTGAGATAAAAATAATAAGTGCTATATTTGTTTTTATTTATAATCTTCTTTTCTTTTTATAGTTCATAATAAGTCATATTCGTTCAACGTAACAAACGGTCAAGGGAATTGCTAGAAATGAGTTAGTTAAGACTTTTTTTCATCCATAGATGAATATAATAATTTGGACATGAAATAGTAGCTGCCTTGTGTTCCTTTTATGAGGCTTTTATTTCCTATTAACTTATTAACTACTTTCATGACATTAAAACAGTTAGTTAAAATTAGTTAAACATCACAAACTTTTACAACTTTCAAAATTTACATTTGATTGGTGTAGTTTATAAGAATAGGGAGATTGAGTAATCAATAAGTATGACTGGAGACACTAGTTTATTAACTAGAAAAAAAAAGTCGGAATATTAAGGCATTTATTTTTTTACTTAACGGAATAATTGAATTGAATCAGACAACTAACATATTATTGTGTGATAGATCCAAAATTAGAACAGTGGAGGCCAAATTAATTTTTAAGAAAGTAATAATAAACACACACACACACACATATAATATTTTAATCATTTTTAATATTCATTATTATTTTTTAAAAGTGTATTTGACCCAAATTCTCAAAGACACATTTTTAAAAATGAAATGTTCTATAATATTTCTTAAAAAAATAAGTTTATAAAAAAATAAAATGTAGAGCAAAACATGTACGATTTCCGTCTTGAGTTGGCCTAGATGTTGTGGGGTTGTATGTCCACACACAACTTCAGTGTTGAGTTCGGATATATATACAAACACTGCGTATATATTCAAGCCATCTTATGGTTTCAAATGGCTTAAAAGAAATTATACGCTCTTTTCCATTGAGTTTTCTTCTTAAAGTATACCCACATTCTTTTAATATATCATGCTAGACACATTTATTTTGTATTTCAATCTTATGGTTCATTAATTCTCTTTTGGTTGATGTTTTTAATATTATAGTTGAATATAAGAGAAGTGATTGGTTGTAGGGATCATGTGGATCAAACAAAAGGATAGAAATATTGCATCCAGTTGAGTGTCTAATGAGGCATCCTTTGAGCCTACAAAATATTAGGCATATGATACTTTGTGGGTGTTCAAAGTTGAAGGCATTGTTCAATGTATCTATTGCCACAACCATCATGTTGGAGGAGCTATACATCGAGAAGTGTGAAGAATTGAAGCACATAATAACAAATGAGGCAGAAGATGATGACTATCTAAACTATACCTCTGTCTTCCCTAAACTACGGAGCCTCAAAGTTGGAAATTGCAATAAGTTAGAATTTATATTTCCATCCACTATTTCTGGAGGTCTTCAAAAATTAAAATCTATACATATCACTAAAGCTCATGAGCTGAAATATATTTTTGGAAAATACAATGAAGAAGATTGCGCATCAAATGAGAATGAAAATGAACAGCTTCAAATCCATCTCCTGCTTTGGAAGCATTTTCACTTGAAGATGTACCCAAGATGATTCACATTTGTGCAAAAAAATATTACCTGAGTTGTCCGTCCCTGCAAAGCAGTAAATTGGAGGATCTTCAAGAGTTCAACGGAAGATCTTTTCTAAAGGTAACTCATGTGACTTATTATTTTATGATATGTGTTGCTCTGTTTATTCAACAACATTTTCTGCTTGAAAATTTTCTTTTTGTTACAATGGATGGCTTAACATTCAAACTTCAAAAAAATCAAGAACATATTTTTGTGCATACCAAGTCATCATATGTAGACATGAAATTACTGAATTTTTCATAAATAGAAAGATACACTTTAGTTTTCATTAATATAAATTTGGTTTAATTAAGTAATGACCTCACAAGCTTAAAAACTTTTGCTGATTAGTTTAGAAGAAAGACAAACCATATATATGGTTATCACTAGGAGCTTCTAATGTATATACACATTATATGATTTCATGTGGATATAATTAAGCATCACCCAACTCTCTCTATTTAATTTGTAAGCATTCCAGGATTCTAGGCATCAATGAATGAAGTTTCATTTTTTATAACTCAGTGCTTATTGAGAGATGTATAAATAATAGTATTGGGAATTTTCACAATTTGTGAATGTGATGATTTTCATTCATGCTGAAACTTTGATTTGATTTATTTTTATTAGGACTTGATGAAAATTATCAACGATGTGCAAAAGTTGATAGAGCTTAGAATAAGAGACTCCAAACTAGAAGTGGTACTTAATATTGACATCGAACTTAGAAGAAATGTGGATGGAAGATTTAAGTGAGTTTAATCATATCTGTAAGGGCCCCAAATATATTTTGAGCCTTCCCAATCTTTGCCAACTAGACATAATAGCATGTATAAAGCTAAGAGTAATGAGTAATCTTTAGTGTCTCAATAGTAAAAAGCCTCCTACAATTGTCCTATTTAAAAATAGAGGACTTCGATGAATTAGTAGACACCATTGAAGAGAACGTTGAGAGCTGTTTGCATTAAATATGCTTCCCAAAGTTAGCGAAAATTTCCATCGATTGTTGTAATAGCTTGAAATGACTTTTCTCAATCTAGAGTTAATTAGCGAAGGTTTTTGGGGAAACAAATTAGAAATATCTAGAGTTAACTAATGAATGAATAAATTGTATCTTTTGATGTTTTAGAGTAAGAAGAAAACAGAAAGGAAAAAAAAGCTAAGGATCCTACTTCTAGACCACAGTTGAGAAGCACATTTCTACATTTAAGTTTATTGATTGCTTGTCTATTTTCAAGATGATAGTAAGTTCATTTGAAATTTAAGGTGAAATACTGAACAAAGTAAAATATCCATGAACTAATGAAGTTTTGTTAGGTGAAATACTTAGTTCTCTCTTCTTGTAATTCAGAATTTTAAAGAAACACAGAAGGAAGGTGGCAGAGTAGTTCCTGATCCTACTTCAAAGTTACCAGCACCTAATTCATCAACTTTTCAGGTGAAAAAGAAACCCATTTATCTAAATGTGATTTGGAAAAGAAATTGCTTATTGAATGGAAAGATAAATTCAATCAATTGATCAAGTTGATTTATTAAACAAATGTCATCATTTGGTGTTATTCTGAGATTAGAAACAAGGAAAGAATTTGCAGGATTAGCTTCAGACTCATCAGTGGCTACAACTTCATCATCTTCAAATTCAAAATGAAATCTCCAATCTATTCCCCCATTATTATTATTTTTAAAAAAAAAAAAAAAAAAAAAAACTTTTTCATGTGCTTTAAGACCAATTCTTTTGTGAATTATGAGAATGATATGAATAAGCTCTTCCCCTGTATATGTATGTAGTTAGACACACATATAGCCAAAACTAATAGATGGATAAAGTGCATCTTTTTTATGTTCTAGACTACGGAGGAAACATTTATTAAAATTCTAGCTAAAGATTCTAATCGAGCTTCCAGGAAACAAGTATCAAAAACTTCAACAGCTAAATCACATTTGAGAGGGACATATTTACCTATAAGTTTATAGATTATTTAAGTAAATTCGACACGATGAGAAGTTGCATTAGAAATTAATCTAAACGGTTTTTGTACTGATTATTTAATATTTTAAATAGGAGTTGGAGGATGAACACAAAACAGGTGAATCAATTATGCAGCTGCAACAAGAGGGTCTTGAAGAAACTAAAACCGCTAAAGCTTCTCATAAAACCAATATACCATTTCATGATAATGTACGTTATAGTATTAAAGATCAGTTATCTTAAGTTTGATCATTACAATACATGATACTTGATTATTGTTTTGTGTTATTCAGAGTATTGATGCCATATTAAAAGAAAGAGCTGAAGAAGTTTCTACCTTAGAGGATGTAGTGGCAGCAACTATGGTAGCTGATTTAGCGCCAAGAAACTCATGGGTTAGTGTATTATGACCTTCTCAAAAATAAAAGGATTAGGAATATATTCTAAATAAAAGGCTTAAATTTGTACCTTTTTCTGTATTCATTGCTTAAATATATTCTAGATCAAATTGTTTTGGTGTTTTCTCTTGCTAATGATTTTAACATCTAACTCACTTATTAATTATATATGATGATGTTGGTTAGACTTCTAAGGATGCAATGAAGACAAGTTTTGAAGTTGTGTCATCAATGGTAACGGTATCAACAGTATCTCATTCTACCTTCACAAAATGATGGTCCTTCGTAGAAGTGGCAAAAACAATTATTTTAAACAAAATGCATCAAATAGAACATAGGAATATGTTAGATAAGTGGAGCTTTCTTTTTTCAAATTGATCAAATATTCAATACTATATAACTAATACATCTGATGAAGATATGATAATAACTTCACCAACCCATTCAAAAATCTTAAATTAGCGAAGATTCTTGGGCAAACATTAGAAATATCATAGAGTTATTTAAAGTTTCAAATTTATCATGTGCACATCGACACAAGAGAAACTAATGCATTAATAAATTGTATCTTTTGATGTTGCATCAGAAACTAATCAATATGGTTTTGTGCTAATTACTTACTATTTCAAATAGGAGTTTGAGGATGAACATGAAACAATCGAATCAACCATGCAGTTCCAACATGAAGACCTTGCGGAAACAAAAACAACTACTGCAACTTCTCACAAAATCAATACTCCACTTGGTGATTATGTACGTTATAGCATAGAAGACAAGTTATTTTCAAGTTTGATCATTACAAAATATGATACCTCCTTATTATTATGATTTTGTGTTGTACAGAGTATTGATGTCATATTAAAAGAAAGATCTGAACATGGTCCTACCTTAGAGGATGTAGTAATAGCTGATTTAAAACCAAGGAACTCATCGGTTAGTTTGCTGTGGCCTATTCTAAATAAATGGATTAAACATGTACCTCTACTTTCTATATTCATTGCTTAATTAACTGAGGATTTGAAGCCATCAAAATCAAGAAGCGAAACAAGTATGACACACCAACAAGAGCTAGCAGATATGATGGTTATACTTGAATCTTTACAAAATGTTAAAGGATCTAATGATTATAATTAAACAACATGATTTTTACATATATCTTCACAAAGTACTTTTGTAGAATGTTACTTCCTCTTTTTTGTTGCACAAGTGGGAGGCTTGCAATTTGATCCATCTACCTTGGTAATTTAAGTTATGCCATATATCTAATCTCAATTTAAATTTTATTATTTATAAAGTTAAATGTTTCTAGAGAAATGATTGAGTATTAGTGTGTGTGTGTGTCTTAATGAGTTAGTTACCTTACTGAAGTACTCAGTTACATCTTTTGGTGTAATTCAGACTTACAAAGAAACAGAGAAGGAAGATGGCAAAGCAATTCCTACTTCAAGTTTACCAGTGACAACTTCACTTGATTTTGAGGTGATTAAAATATAATCTCTAACGTACATTTTTTTTATATATCTTGTCGAATTAAAAAACTTGTAAGTTCATGTTAATGATACTTTAAATGGGGGTCAAACTATAAGGCACTGACTCTTTTATATATAATAGGTGATCATTGGACAGCCAAGGATAGAACAAAATTCGGTAAATCAACCCAATAAATTTTGTATTTCTACTTTTTGTATTTATATACTTATCTTTTTAATTTGTATTTCTACAAAGTTGTATTGAAAGTATTCCAAAAGACACTACACCTGCACAAGTAATTTTAGTAAATTCATTTTTACACTTACATCATTTCTTTGTTAGAAGAGCTCATTTGTATGACAAAATTTCTGTGTTTTCTAGGTTGCTAGTATGAAAGAAAAACATGAGCAAGTATCTCAAGGGGATGATGCAACAAGGAAAGCTACAATAGCAATTAAATCAACTGATTTAGAGTCAATGAAGCAAACTAGAGTTTCATCTATTATTGTACAAGTAAACACATTATAATTAGAGATGAAATGCATTATCCTTAGTAATATGCCATATGAATTGTGAAGTAGGTAGATGGAATTTTTTTTTTTTCCTGTTTGTATTCTCTTATTTATAATTATGGGAATAATAATTACATTCAGGAAGATTTCCAACTCTAGAAATATTACTAATGGCAACATTGTCATCACATTCAAAAGTTTACTTGAATGTTTAAATTTTACAGGCGCAGTGAAAATAATATTGTTTTATTGGAAGCCTTAGCAAGGAAAATATTTTGCACGGTTGAGATTTTAATTGCTCAAATTACTTTTTTTTCAATTGATAATGCCTAAATATTATTGGAATCAAAATTTATTAGAGATTAAAGAGAAAGATAATGCCTAAATATTGCTGGAATCAAAATTTATTCGAGATCAAAGAGAAAAATTATATTTTATGAATATCTATCTTGTGATGTTATTCAGAGTTTAGAAGAAACAGAGAAAGAAGCTGTTAGAAGGCATGCTTCACAACTACCAGTAGCTCCAACTTCCACAAACATGAAGGTGATCAAATTGACAATCCAATCCCTATTTATTACCATCATGGAATTATTTTTAGTATGTTACGTTAGAAGCGAAATAGCATGGCACACAGCCTAGAGCTAGCAGCAGATATGATGATTGTTGTATACATGAATCTTCATAAAGTATTAAAGGACCTAAAGATTATAATTAAACAACATGGTGCTTATGTATCTTCTAGTACTTTTGCAGAGTGTTACATCCTCGGTTGTTTCACAAGCAGAAGGCTCGAAATATGGTCCATCTACATTGGTAAGTCTAGTATTTTAAACTTATATCATATTTTTTATGTACTTATCTTTTTGTATTTCTACAGAGTAGGATTGAAAATATTCCAGAAAACACTTCAACTATGATAGCTAGAATAAATACTTCCTCAATTCATTCATGAGCACAAGATTTACTTGCTCAAGTAGTTTTACTTCATTCATTTTAAGCTTATAGCATTTCTTTATTGGAAGAGAGCACATTTGATAGATAACTTCCTTTATAATTATGGAATAATGTTAAAACAATCACATTCAGGAAGATTCCAATTCTAGAAATATTACTAATGGAAACATTGTTGTCACATTTAAAATTTTAGTTAAATAATGTTTATGAACTTTCACAATCAGAGTGAAAATAATATTCGTTTATGGAAGCCTTAACAAATAAAATATATTACATGGCTTTTGCTCATATCAAATTACTTTTTTGTAAATGATATGTGCAAATATTACTGGAATCAAAATTTACTAGAGACTAAAGAGAAAAAATAATATTCTATATTTGAATAATAAAGTTGTTGATTAGACAAATTTTATCTTGTGATATTAATCAGAGCTCAGAAAAAATAGAGAAAGAGGCTGTTAGAATTCAAACTTCACAGCTATCAATTGATCCGACTTGGACAAATTCAGAGGTGAACAAATTGACATTTCCAATCTCAATTGAAATAAATTGAAGTGTGTTGATCAAGATCTTTTTGTGTTAGATTACTCAGAGCATCAAAGATACAAAGGAACATGGTCTTGAAGAAAATTATGCGGAAGAATATTCATATTCAAGGAAGCAATCTATAGGACCAATTGATTATCTCCCCAGGAAAGATTCTGCACCAGTAAGTTTGTAACCTTTTTCTAATTATAGAAATTGAAGTATTCTGTATGATTACTTGTTGTCCTTATTCTACATGCTCGCATGTTGGTGTCTATTAGAGTGCTAAGGAAGCAACAAAAGGAATTGATGAAAATGCTACAGCTACCTACAAATCACCAATGGCAATTCCATTCATGAGAGCACTTGTATGTGTTTTGAGCTCTGATATAGTAGTAATCAACAACTCATTTTGAAAGAGAACCAAATGAAGACAATTAAATGATTTTTTTCCTTCATTTTGTTCTGCACAGACTATTAAAGAAATAGGAGATCACTCAAGTTTTCAAGAAGAAGCTGAATCAGAGAAGCCTATAAAAGTAACCCTTCCCCAAGTGATTCCTTCTCTCCATTTTCGTAAGTGTCTTTCTTTACATGATGATTGTACTATGTTTCTTCCTTTGAACCATCTACTAACTATTTCAGTTGTGACAGAATCACAAATTGCTAATGTTGGCACTTCGTCTTCTAAACTGGGAATTTGTGAAATTTTCAAACTTGTGGAGCTGAAACATGGCGAAACGGCTTTACTTGCTCAAGCACTGGAGCAATATCCACAATTATTACTACCCCGTGAACATCGAACCCATCGTATAATAGCTTGGTCCTATAGAGTGCTAGTTGATATTTTGGTCATGCTTGCCACCAAGACTCCTAATACCATCACACCATTTGAAAAATCAACATTGGAGGCAAACTTAAGTGAAGCTATTGTTCTTGGGTTCGACAAGAACTGGGTTGAATCTATTCATGACAAAGTTTTTGGGGTTGACATGTCAGATGTCTCAAAAGCAAAAGATGAAATTCAAGTGATGGAGGTGAAGCTTAGAGAAACTGATTCTCAGTTGTTAGGTCTCTCCGAAGATCACAAGAAATTGATTGTGAACATGAACATATTAAGAGACATAGTAAGCGCCAAGGACAAACCCTTTGGCATTTAGGTGTGTTTTACATTGTGCTTTGTTACTGGCTTCTCAGTAATTATAGCAAGACTCAAAAAGAGAGAACTATCATGCCTATGATCGATATATCACAACATTCCTCGTCTGTTTAACTCGAGAGACTAATCACTCTCATGTATTCAAAAATTGGAGACCTAATATTTGATGGATGATCTGCATCTGATATTGTCAATGATCTTCTCTGATATATGTTTGTAGAATGTCACTTTCAAGAAAAGATTTCTGCAGTGATATTTGGTAGATGCAGGATGCTTGCATCTTTTGGTGCAACTTTGATTTTTCAATCCTAATCGATTCTTATAATTTCATGATGTGATTTCATTGGATAAAGAATTAAAAAATACACACACTAAAATTACTTTGTATGAGACGATTAGTTAGGTGTATAGCTACTGATTGCAAGAATACTCTTGGTGTGTGGAAAGGGCTACGTAAACGTTGGTTGAGTAACCCCAAATATTCAGACCCAAAAATTTTATCAATGAGAATTTCAGTTTAATTCACTTGCCAGAAAGCTCAACAACAAATTAATAAGTTACAAAAAAAAAAAAAAATTTGTAAATTAGAAAATATTATTTTTGACATGAGAAAATGTTTCAATATAATCAAAAGATGATTAATTTGTCAATTTAAAAATATTTCTACAAATAAAATATTTTATTAAATATAATTATCCATTCATTTTCATCACATTCTGATGGAGAAGCATGGCAAGATGGAGATGGAGCTCCAAAGGAAGAGAAAGGCATGGATTTAAGGAAGGTTGCCGCCGATTATGAGGAAGAGGAAAGTGGAGGTGTTGAGGGAAGGGTCGAAGGTCTGAGGTGTGTTACCGCGGCGTGATCTGAGCTCACAGCTTCAAAAACTATTGAAGAAGAAGAAACTCTCTCGGTCAAATAGGCCTGCGTTTTGACCAGGTACTAAACTGTAAATATTCAAAAGTTTGTTTTAGGGACTAAGATGATGTAAAAAAAAAAAAAAAAAAAAAAACTATTTCGGGACATTTTGGGCCATTTTATGTAATTGTCTCTGATCTTTTGGGAATTTTCTGTAATTTTCCCTAGTCTTCAAAAATATTAATTCCTACTCCAATTGACATTTTTCACACTATAATTCCCTTCTTAAACACCTACAAGGCATCAAAAGTCAAAGAAATTATTCACATGAATAACTAACATATTATGACTATTTTGCCCCTAATCGACTTAATTCAATACAAACGCCCTTGATTCAAATTAGTGCTTAATCATGCAATAATGATATATAAATTACATTAAATTTCCCAATTTAATCATGAAAGAACCTACAAAAATATGGCTCAATCAACTTGCAGTGGCGCGAAAACGTTTGGAGATGACACAAACTAAGTGTGAAGCAATTGTTTTCATTTATGCTTCTAAAAGACTAGAAAGACCAAACCATCCATAATACATAAGAAATAGACCAAGACTTGCCTATGTTCAAACAAATAATAGGACAGTTAAAACCCTCTGATGTATGGATGTTCCACATAAGTTAATTATTGGCAATGGTTTTCAATTATATATGTGAAAAAATGGAAAGCTTCTGTAAATTAATAAATGCTTCCATCAAGAACAAGTATAGCTGGGCCTCTCCATCTTGCTTCATCTATTAAATGCAGTTTGGACTTTACCAGACAAAGTCAGTGGGAAAATGAAGTTGAAGGAAATAAAGTAAGGCCCTCTGAATTAAACATTCCCGCAAAGATCAGAGCAAAATTGAAGAGGTCAGAGCAAGCATGAAGCAGAGCATCTGGATGTACAACACATACATACTTTTATTGCTGTCAATACTTATCATACGAGTAACATTGAACATAATCGGAATCTTTAATTACATGACTGGCTTGATCTTCATCCCTCTGTTGCTGTCAATAGTTATCAGACAGCAAATATACTTTTATGGAGATGATGCAAATATACTTCCAATTTATATGTATTTAACTAATTGAGTTAAGACAACTTGGTAGAGCTTTTCGTCTAGTCTACCAAATTTTAGAAAATCTAATGAATATTAAGATTCCTAGTAAATCTAATGAGCCACAAATTAAGAGAATAAATTGCAGCAGAGATAAGCATGGTTTAGAATGATTGTAGATGATAGCCGGTTATGGAGTGTGAGTGAGACTATGAATCCATGACAAATGTGCTTCCTAACAGTTGTAACTTCACCTTCCTTCCCTTCTAATGATTTGAGTTTGTTCATACCTTGAATCAAGCAATTTCTCATGTTCATTGCCCAGCAAAATCAGAATAGAACAATCAGTCACTTCCAACAGCAAGTCAACTAACATTGCTCATGATTAAATCACTAACAACCGATTCAAAGCATCAATTAGAGTTCAAAAACGATTGCTAGCAACTCAAAATCAAGAAGATTACCGTCTAAACGTTCTCAAATCAGATTCAGCCTTACAAATGAATAGAGAAGAAGAAAAACGTGATTACATCTCAGAATCTCGATTTCACTTACAACTTTAAGCTCAAAGGATAAATCTAAGACATAATCTACCGAACATAATGAACTCCATTTCAAATCCAAGGCTCAAGCTCTGTCGTAGGTGTTGAAATCAGCTACTCATGGTTTGAAAATCAGCTCCACCGAGCTCCAAAACAGCTTCAACAATGGCAGCAACAATCACAAGGTGAAGGTGAAGAATGACGGATGGAATGGTGGAGGAAGATGAGAGAAAATGAAAGGGAAGCGGACGATCTGCAATTCTGGGAATGAGAGTGAATGATTTTCATTGTGTTTTCCATGTTCTTGAAGGCAGGAGCCGCAGATTTTGGACTTTTTCACGAATTACGATCGGCCCCAGCAACGTTTTACGCTTTACAGTTAGGTACTTCCCAACTTTCATCCAGATCTGTGAACTTTTCTACTTTATACTAGTCCCTCTTTTTAGTTACAGCTTCATGACTCCGATTTCTCCCAAGTTTCCTACAAAACAATTTATATCAATGTAATATCATTTGTTCCACAGATCAAATATTTAGGACTTAGGAGAAATTATAAGATGTAATAATGAAGCTCTTTTAATCACTAATTCTACATAATCATTTTTAATTACAATTAATCATAACAATGGAAATTCATATAAGATCCCAAGAGACCAAGAAAATGATTTCCCAATAAAATTTGTCAGCCAATTTTCCCTACAGCTTTTCGACATTTTTTTGGTCCCTTGGGAACTTAAAGGCTTTTATGTCAAAAATATATGGTAAATCTGGGATTCACAACTTATGCAGAATTTAATTGTTTTGTCTTTCGACAAACCAGGGTGGATTTGGAAGTGACTAACGGATATATGTTATGGAATATCCAAATTGATTATATTTTTTCATATCCTGTATAACATTTTAATACATGTAATACAAACTTAAATTATTTTAATTATGGTCACTTCATTGCCTAAAAAATTGGGAGTTTGAAAACTATTCCAACTTAAATGGCTTTACTGCCTCAAACATTTAAAAATATTATCCTCAACAATTACTACCTCACTAACATCCCTCACAATTTATAAATTTGGTACATCTACCTCACATTTGATGGATGATCCATATCTGTCATTAAAGCTGACCAATGAAACTATATTAGATGGCTCATTCTCTTTTAATTGGCAGGCATTTAATATATCAATCTCTGCTTTTATTATCCTTTAATTTCACGAGACAATTAAAGAAAACTCAAGCCCATAATTAATTTTATTTACATAAACAGATCGAGTCTGTTTAATTAAAGCGCCTTGGTGCTGACATATTGTCACCCCAAATTCTCAACCTCTCCTAAAATTTACTTTAGCCATAAATTAATATATTCAAGGATCAATATTCATGTGTCCTTTAAAACAGAAAATTAATATATAATTTATATTCTTGGTCTTTAGAAAGGTAGGCATTTTTTCTCTGCTTTCGAAATGTGAATAGGATCAAAACTTCAACAAAAAAAAGAATATCAATGCCCATCAACACACCAAAAAAAGAAAAAGAAAAGAAGCTTTGCTCATTTTCTTGTTCAATATAACATAGCAGACAAATCGGTTTTTTTTTTTTTTCCTTTTGTTACTTTTCTCTTTCCATAATAGTAGTAATATATGAACATTTTATACACCAACACAAAGCACCTGCTTGGAAATACAAAATCAGTAAATGAAAGAGCAAAGCTTGATGGATTTTACCTCCCAATCCATCAACGTAAATGTATTTTCCTTTCCTCTTGTGATGGTGTCTCCTGTTTTCATGACAGCACATTTACAAGATCCCCTGTTTTGCTCTGTTCTATTATGATATCCCCTATAGTTTTTGTTACGATATAACCAAACTTGCGTGCAATGTTGAACTTGTGGAGTGTTGTTTAAATTACGCAGCTTTGTGAAAAGTTTGTCCACGTTCATCAAAATTTAAAAAAAAATTATGTTCTTGTATTTATTCTTGCTTAAGTAAAAGAGTTAATTATTTTTTCTGTCAATTTTTTTTGAATTCACTCTAGTTACGGATTGATATATTGGGCCTGGATATGAGACGCTTCAATACAAGTACACTGGAAGCATGGAAGCCCCTTTAAGCAAAAAGTAAACGCTTAATCACCCTATAATCAAGGCACTAACCCCGGCTACCGGCTGTGGTAATGAGTAAGAACGTGTCGAGAAGTGGAGTAGGCATTTTCAGACATAGAGAAGCGCGTACATGAGGAGCGACACAGAGCTGGGCAAGTAATGAAACCCTGTGGTACTTCTATTATTGTGGGAGATTACCTACAAGGTGCACATTCAATTCATATCCTTTCAATTATTTGTCACAGACTGCACACACTCCCTTTGGCTAAACGCCATTCTCGCTAGTAGAAGAAAACATCATCTAAGTTCTTCGCCTTCCTCATAGACGCCATTGAATCATTATCCCCTAGGTATTCCTTCCTTGTATACCCTGGGAGCCTACATATCCCACATTGATCATTCACTAACCCAACGCAGGTTAGACACTTGTGTTCGTGCATTTAACACACTCTATTCTTCTTCAATTAAGAAAATATTTTTTACAACAAGAGGGAGAAAACATTTATCAGATATGTCGTGTTTTTTCCCCTTTTCTTCAAAATTATTTCCGGTTTAATTTAGAGAGCTCCTCTTTTATTTATTTTGTCTTTTTCTTTTTCTTTATTTTTTCTTCTTTTTTATACTTATCTTAAAAGACTCGATGTAACTTCTATTGTTTTCCATAATTGCATGGGCAAGTGAATTCTATACGGTGTTGTTTTAAGCGATTAATGTCACTTTTGTAAGGAGATGTAAATGTACAAGCCTTTGATGTACGTAGGATGGTAATTTTGGTAAGGTGTTGCTTTGTTTAGGTTTTAAAAATTCCGAATCAAATTCAAGTAGTTGGAGCATGAGGAAGAAGAATCATTGTAGTGAGACCTAGAAAATAATTAATTGTTCATTTGAAATCCGCATTTATTATTATTATTATTATTGAAGTATAAGGGAGATGACAATGTGGTTTTGAAATTGCTAAGAGCCCGTTTGTGATAAAGAATGGTAGAAGGGCTTTTTTTCTCGATGGACTTTTCGATGACTTTTTTTCTCGATGGACTTTTTCCACGTGATTCAGGTTCGCCGTGATAACTAGCGACAAAAGTAGCTTTTTTCTTGGTGGGCACTTGTTTGGCATAGCTTTTGAAAATATGATGAGATGGAAAATGACCAAAGCGACATTTAATCAAGTTCACACACAAACACACATATGTTGCATAAAATGTGATAATTTGGGAAAAAATAAAATAAAATATAAATTTACTAAAAGAATAGTAAAATTACCATTAAAAAAAAATTACAAAGACAATGAAGTGCTTAAATAAACCTAGTCCCTACAAGTTGGTTTCGATTTTGATCACTTAAGACGATTCATTTGTGTTGAAGATAATAATTGAGGCGACGCTTTCATCAACGGATCATCGACATTATCTTCATTACCCATATTTCCTTCTTCAACTTGATCAAATTCCACGTCATTTTGAGAATATCTCCGAATAAAATTATGTATTTGTTGGGGCGTAAAACTATGCGGCCTTGTGTTCAAAGCTATATGAGGGCATATTTTACAAGATGTGGGCCTTGTGTTCGAAAAAGCTATATGAGGGATATTTTACAAAGATGTGAAACCTATAATTCTTCCGAATCCATGCACTACTTTTTTCATTCATTATTATGCAAATTTTCTTAACAACACCACCTTCCTCTCTTTTAAATCTACACGCAACTTCCTCAGATTTCTACAGTCATATATATCTATTAATATAAAACGTAAGAAGAAGAAGAGAAGGGATTTGAGAAAAAAGAAACAGAAAGTGAGTGGTTCGGTTACTTATATATATACAG